>JARQAC010000001.1:2677944-4016916 GCA_036172945.1 Meloidogyne incognita
CTGTGCTTCAGTTTTGAATTGAAGCTTTCTGTGATCCCAGATATGTGGAATCATCACATATTTATTAGTGAAAATAACTTCTTTTTATAATAGTCATAATTTTAACACGAAATATCTGTCGCGGTGCAATTTTGGAAATTATTAACAAAAATAATCTTGATAATATAAAAAAAAATTTTTTAATTATTCTGTGCTTCAGTTTTGAATTGAAGCATTTTCTGTGCTTCAGTTTTGAATTGAAGCATTTTCTGTGCTTCAGTTTTGAATTGAAGCATTTTCTGTGCTTCAGTTTTGAATTGAAGCATTTTCTGTGCTTCAGTTTTGAAGTGAAGCATTTTCTGTGCTTCAGTTTTGAATTGAAGCATTTTCTGTGCTTCAGTTTTGAATTGAAGCATTTTCTGTGCTTCAGTTTTGAATTGAAGCATTTTCTGTGCTTCAGTTTTGAATTGAAGCTTCAGTTTTGAATTGAAGCATTTTCTGTGCTTCAGTTTTGAATTGAAGCATTTTCTGTGCTTCAGTTTTGAATTGAAGCTTATTCTGTGCTTTTGAATTGAAGCATTTTCTGTGCTTCAGTTTTGAAGTGAAGCATTTTCTGTGCTTCAGTTTTGAATTGAAGCATTTTCTGTGCTTCAGTTTTGAATTGAAGCATTTTCTGTGCTTCAGTTTTGAATTGAAGCATTTTCTGTGCTTCAGTTTTGAATTGAAGCATTTTCTGTGCTTCAGTTTTGAATTGAAGCATTTTCTGTGCTTCAGTTTTGAATTGAAGCATTTTCTTGCTTCAGTTTTGAATTGAAGCATTTTCTGTGCTTCAGTTTTGAATTGAAGCATTTTCTGTGCTTCAGTTTTGAATTGAAGCATTTTCTGTGCTTCAGTTTTGAATTGAAGCATTTTCTGTGCTTCAGTTTTGAATTGAAGCATTTTCTGTGCTTCAGTTTTGAATTGAAGCATTTTCTGTGCTTCAGTTTTGAATTGAAGCATTTTCTTTGCTTCAGTTTTGAATTGAAGCATTTTCTGTGCTTCAGTTTTGAATTGAAGCATTTTCTGTGCTTCAGTTTTGAATTGAAGCATTTTCTGTGCTTCAGTTTTGAATTGAAGCATTTTCTGTGCTTCAGTTTTGAATTGAAGCATTTTCTTTGCTTCAGTTTTGAATTGAAGCATTTTCTGTGCTTCAGTTTTGAATTGAAGCATTTTCTGTGCTTCAGTTTTGAATTGAAGCATTTTCTGTGCTTCAGTTTTGAATTGAAGCATTTTCTGTGCTTCAGTTTTGAATTGAAGCATTTTCTGTGCTTCAGTTTTGAATTGAAGCATTTTCTGTGCTTCAGTTTTGAATTGAAGCTTTCTGTGATCCCAGATATGTGGAATCATCACATATTTATTAGTGAAAATAACTTCTTTTTATAATAGTCATAATTTTAACACGAAATATCTGTCGCGGTGCAATTTTGGAAATTATTAACAAAAATAATCTTGATAATATAAAAAAAATTTTTTAATTATTCTGTGCTTCAGTTTTGAATTGAAGCATTTTCTGTGCTTCAGTTTTGAATTGAAGCATTTTCTGTGCTTCAGTTTTGAATTGAAGCATTTTCTGTGCTTCAGTTTTGAATTGAAGCATTTTCTGTGCTTCAGTTTTGAATTGAAGCATTTTCTGTGCTTCAGTTTTGAATTGAAGCATTTTCTGTGCTTCAGTTTTGAAGTGAAGCATTTTCTGTGCTTCAGTTTTGAATTGAAGCATTTTCTGTGCTTCAGTTTTGAATTGAAGCATTTTCTGTGCTTCAGTTTTGAATTGAAGCATTTTCTGTGCTTCAGTTTTGAATTGAAGCATTTTCTGTGCTTCAGTTTTGAATTGAAGCATTTTCTGTGCTTCAGTTTTGAATTGAAGCATTTTCTTGCTTCAGTTTTGAATTGAAGCATTTTCTGTGCTTCAGTTTTGAATTGAAGCATTTTCTGTGCTTCAGTTTTGAATTGAAGCATTTTCTGTGCTTCAGTTTTGAATTGAAGCATTTTCTGTGCTTCAGTTTTGAATTGAAGCATTTTCTGTGCTTCAGTTTTGAATTGAAGCATTTTCTGTGCTTCAGTTTTGAATTGAAGCATTTTCTTTGCTTCAGTTTTGAATTGAAGCATTTTCTGTGCTTCAGTTTTGAATTGAAGCATTTTCTGTGCTTCAGTTTTGAATTGAAGCATTTTCTGTGCTTCAGTTTTGAATTGAAGCATTTTCTGTGCTTCAGTTTTGAATTGAAGCATTTTCTTTGCTTCAGTTTTGAATTGAAGCATTTTCTGTGCTTCAGTTTTGAATTGAAGCATTTTCTGTGCTTCAGTTTTGAATTGAAGCATTTTCTGTGCTTCAGTTTTGAATTGAAGCATTTTCTGTGCTTCAGTTTTGAATTGAAGCATTTTCTGTGCTTCAGTTTTGAATTGAAGCATTTTCTGTGCTTCAGTTTTGAATTGAAGCTTTCTGTGATCCCAGATATGTGGAATCATCACATATTTATTAGTGAAAATAACTTCTTTTTATAATAGTCATAATTTTAACACGAAATATCTGTCGCGGTGCAATTTTGGAAATTATTAACAAAAATAATCTTGATAATATAAATTTTTTAATTATTCTGTGCTTCAGTTTTGAATTGAAGCATTTTCTGTGCTTCAGTTTTGAATTGAAGCATTTTCTGTGCTTCAGTTTTGAATTGAAGCATTTTCTGTGCTTCAGTTTTGAATTGAAGCATTTTCTGTGCTTCAGTTTTGAATTGAAGCATTTTCTGTGCTTCAGTTTTGAATTGAAGCATTTTCTGTGCTTCAGTTTTGAATTGAAGCATTTTCTGTGCTTCAGTTTTGAATTGAAGCATTTTCTGTGCTTCAGTTTTGAATTGAAGCATTTTCTGTGCTTCAGTTTTGAATTGAAGCATTTTCTTGCTTCAGTTTTGAATTGAAGCATTTTCTGTGCTTCAGTTTTGAATTGAAGCATTTTCTGTGCTTCAGTTTTGAATTGAAGCATTTTCTGTGCTTCAGTTTTGAATTGAAGCATTTTCTGTGCTTCAGTTTTGAATTGAAGCATTTTCTGTGCTTCAGTTTTGAATTGAAGCATTTTCTGTGCTTCAGTTTTGAATTGAAGCATTTTCTTTGCTTCAGTTTTGAATTGAAGCATTTTCTGTGCTTCAGTTTTGAATTGAAGCATTTTCTGTGCTTCAGTTTTGAATTGAAGCATTTTCTGTGCTTCAGTTTTGAATTGAAGCATTTTCTGTGCTTCAGTTTTGAATTGAAGCATTTTCTGTGCTTCAGTTTTGAATTGAAGCATTTTCTGTGCTTCAGTTTTGAATTGAAGCATTTTCTGTGCTTCAGTTTTGAATTGAAGCATTTTCTGTGCTTCAGTTTTGAATTGAAGCATTTTCTGTGCTTCAGTTTTGAATTGAAGCATTTTCTGTGCTTCAGTTTTGAATTGAAGCATTTTCTGTGCTTTTGAATTGAAGCATTTTCTGTGCTTCAGTTTTGAATTGAAGCTTTCTGTGACCCCAGATAATGTGGAATCATCACATATTTTTAGTGAAAATAACTTCTTTTTATAATAGTCATAATTTTGACACGAAATATCTGTCGCGGTGCAATTTTGGAAATTATTAACAAAAATAATCTTGAAAATATAAAAAAAAATTTTAAATTATTCTGTGCTTCAGTTTTGAATTGAAGCATTTTCTGTGCTTTTGAATTGAAGCATTTTCTGTGCTTCAGTTTTGAATTGAAGCTTTCTGTGATCCCAGATATGTGGAATCATCACATATTTATTAGTGAAAATAACTTCTTTTTATAATTGTCATAATTTTAACACGAAATATCTGTCGCGGTGCAATTTTGGAAATTATTAACAAAAATAATCTTGATAATATAAAAAAATTTTTTAATTATTCTGTGCTTCAGTTTTGAATTGAAGCATTTTCTGTGCTTTTTGAATTGAAGCATTTTCTGTGCTTCAGTTTTGAATTGAAGCTTTCTGTGATCCCAGATATGTGGAATCATCACATATTTATTAGTGAAAATAACTTCTTTTTATAATAGTCATAATTTTAACACGAAATATCTGTCGCGGTGCAATTTTGGAAATTATTAACAAAAATAATCTTGATAATATAAAAAAATTTTTTTAATTATTCTGTGCTTCAGTTTTGAATTGAAGCATTTTCTGTGCTTCAGTTTTGAATTGAAGCATTTTCTGTGCTTCAGTTTTGAATTGAAGCATTTTCTGTGCTTCAGTTTTGAATTGAAGCATTTTCTGTGCTTCAGTTTTGAATTGAAGCATTTTCTGTGCTTCAGTTTTGAATTGAAGCATTTTCTGTGCTTCAGTTTTGAATTGAAGCATTTTCTGTGCTTCAGTTTTGAATTGAAGCATTTTCTGTGCTTCAGTTTTGAATTGAAGCTTCAGTTTTGAATTGAAGCATTTTCTGTGCTTCAGTTTTGAATTGAAGCATTTTCTGTGCTTCAGTTTTGAATTGAAGCTTATTCTGTGCTTTTGAATTGAAGCATTTTCTGTGCTTCAGTTTTGAAGTGAAGCATTTTCTGTGCTTCAGTTTTGAATTAAAGCATTTTCTGTGCTTCAGTTTTGAATTGAAGCATTTTCTGTGCTTCAGTTTTGAATTGAAGCATTTTCTGTGCTTCAGTTTTGAATTGAAGCATTTTCTGTGCTTCAGTTTTGAATTGAAGCATTTTCTGTGCTTCAGTTTTGAATTGAAGCATTTTCTTGCTTCAGTTTTGAATTGAAGCATTTTCTGTGCTTCAGTTTTGAATTGAAGCATTTTCTGTGCTTCAGTTTTGAATTGAAGCATTTTCTGTGCTTCATTTTTGAATTGAAGCATTTTCTGTGCTTCAGTTTTGAATTGAAGCATTTTCTGTGCTTCAGTTTTGAATTGAAGCATTTTCTGTGCTTCAGTTTTGAATTGAAGCTTTCTGTGACCCCAGATAATGTGGAATCATCACATATTTTTAGTGAAAATAACTTCTTTTTATAATAGTCATAATTTTGACACGAAATATCTGTCGCGGTGCAATTTTGGAAATTATTAACAAAAATAATCTTGATAATATCAAAAAAGCGTCTAAATTATTCTGTGCTTCAGTTTTGAATTGAAGCATTTTCTGTGCTTTTGAATTGAAGCATTTTCTGTGCTTCAGTTTTGAATTGAAGCTTTCTGTGATCCCAGATATGTGGAATCATCACATATTTATTAGTGAAAATAACTTCTTTTTATAATTGTCATAATTTTAACACGAAATATCTGTCGCGGTGCAATTTTGGAAATTATTAACAAAAATAATCTTGATAATATAAAAAAATTTTTTAATTATTCTGTGCTTCAGTTTTGAATTGAAGCATTTTCTGTGCTTTTGAATTGAAGCATTTTCTGTGCTTCAGTTTTGAATTGAAGCTTTCTGTGATCCCAGATATGTGGAATCATCACATATTTATTAGTGAAAATAACTTCTTTTTATAATAGTCATAATTTTAACACGAAATATCTGTCGCGGTGCAATTTTGGAAATTATTAACAAAAATAATCTTGATAATATAAAAAAAAATTTTTTTAATTATTCTGTGCTTCAGTTTTAATTGAAGCATTTTCTGTGCTTCAGTTTTGAATTGAAGCATTTTCTGTGCTTCAGTTTTGAATTGAAGCATTTTCTGTGCTTCAGTTTTGAATTGAAGCATTTTCTGTGCTTCAGTTTTGAATTGAAGCATTTTCTGTGCTTCAGTTTTGAATTGAAGCATTTTCTGTGCTTCAGTTTTGAATTGAAGCATTTTCTGTGCTTCAGTTTTGAATTGAAGCATTTTCTGTGCTTCAGTTTTGAATTGAAGCATTTTCTTTGCTTCAGTTTTGAATTGAAGCATTTTCTGTGCTTCAGTTTTGAATTGAAGCATTTTCTGTGCTTCAGTTTTGAATTGAAGCATTTTCTGTGCTTCAGTTTTGAATTGAAGCATTTTCTGTGCTTCAGTTTTGAATTGAAGCATTTTCTGTGCTTCAGTTTTGAATTGAAGCATTTTCTGTGCTTCAGTTTTGAATTGAAGCATTTTCTGTGCTTCAGTTTTGATTGAAGCATTTTCTGTGCTTCAGTTTTGAATTGAAGCATTTTCTTTGCTTCAGTTTTGAATTGAAGCATTTTCTGTGCTTCAGTTTTGAATTGAAGCATTTTCTGTGCTTCAGTTTTGAATTGAAGCATTTTCTGTGCTTCAGTTTTGAATTGAAGCATTTTCTGTGCTTTTGAATTGAAGCATTTTCTGTGCTTCAGTTTTGAATTGAAGCTTTCTGTGACCCCAGATAATGTGGAATCATCACATATTTTTAGTGAAAATAACTTCTTTTTATAATAGTCATAATTTTGACACGAAATATCTGTCGCGGTGCAATTTTGGAAATTATTAACAAAAATAATCTTGAAAATATAAAAAAAAATTTTAAATTATTCTGTGCTTCAGTTTTGAATTGAAGCATTTTCTGTGCTTTTGAATTGAAGCATTTTCTGTGCTTCAGTTTTGAATTGAAGCTTTCTGTGATCCCAGATATGTGGAATCATCACATATTTATTAGTGAAAATAACTTCTTTTTATAATTGTCATAATTTTAACACGAAATATCTGTCGCGGTGCAATTTTGGAAATTATTAACAAAAATAATCATGATAATATAAAAAAATTTTTTAATTATTCTGTGCTTCAGTTTTGAATTGAAGCATTTTCTGTGCTTTTGAATTGAAGCATTTTCTGTGCTTCAGTTTTGAATTGAAGCTTTCTGTGATCCCAGATATGTGGAATCATCACATATTTATTAGTGAAAATAACTTCTTTTTATAATAGTCATAATTTTAACACGAAATATCTGTCGCGGTGCAATTTTGGAAATTATTAACAAAAATAATCTTGATAATATAAAAAAAAATTTTTTTAATTATTCTGTGCTTCAGTTTTAATTGAAGCATTTTCTGTGCTTCAGTTTTGAATTGAAGCATTTTCTGTGCTTCAGTTTTGAATTGAAGCATTTTCTGTGCTTCAGTTTTGAATTGAAGCATTTTCTGTGCTTCAGTTTTGAATTGAAGCATTTTCTGTGCTTCAGTTTTGAATTGAAGCATTTTCTGTGCTTCAGTTTTGAATTGAAGCATTTTCTGTGCTTCAGTTTTGAATTGAAGCATTTTCTGTGCTTCAGTTTTGAATTGAAGCATTTTCTGTGCTTCAGTTTTGAATTGAAGCATTTTCTGTGCTTCAGTTTTGAATTGAAGCATTTTCTGTGCTTCAGTTTTGAATTGAAGAATTTTCTGTGCTTCAGTTTTGAATTGAAGCATTTTCTGTGCTTCAGTTTTGAATTGAAGCATTTTCTGTGCTTCAGTTTTGAATTGAAGCATTTTCTGTGCTTCAGTTTTGAATTGAAGCATTTTCTGTGCTTCAGTTTTGAATTGAAGCATTTTCTGTGCTTCAGTTTTGAATTGAAGCTTCAGTTTTGAATTGAAGCATTTTCTGTGCTTCAGTTTTGAATTGAAGCATTTTCTGTGCTTCAGTTTTGAATTGAAGCTTATTCTGTGCTTTTGAATTGAAGCATTTTCTGTGCTTCAGTTTTGAAGTGAAGCATTTTCTGTGCTTCAGTTTTGAATTGAAGCATTTTCTGTGCTTCAGTTTTGAATTGAAGCTTATTCTGTGCTTTTGAATTGAAGCATTTTCTGTGCTTCAGTTTTGAAGTGAAGCATTTTCTGTGCTTCAGTTTTGAATTGAAGCATTTTCTGTGCTTCAGTTTTGAATTGAAGCATTTTCTGTGCTTCAGTTTTGAATTGAAGCATTTTCTGTGCTTTTGAATTGAAGCATTTTCTGTGCTTCAGTTTTGAATTGAAGCTTTCTGTGATCCCAGATATGTGGAATCATCACATATTTATTAGTGAAAATAACTTCTTTTTATAATAGTCATAATTTTAACACGAAATATCTGTCGCGGTGCAATTTTGGAAATTATTAACAAAAATAATCTTGATAATATAAAAAAAAATTTTTTTAATTATTCTGTGCTTCAGTTTTGAATTGAAGCATTTTCTGTGCTTCAGTTTTGAATTGAAGCATTTTCTGTGCTTCAGTTTTGAATTGAAGCATTTTCTGTGCTTCAGTTTTGAATTGAAGCATTTTCTGTGCTTCAGTTTTGAATTGAAGCATTTTCTGTGCTTCAGTTTTGAATTGAAGCATTTTCTGTGCTTCAGTTTTGAATTGAAGCATTTTCTGTGCTTCAGTTTTGAATTGAAGCATTTTCTGTGCTTCAGTTTTGAATTGAAGCTTCAGTTTTGAATTGAAGCATTTTCTGTGCTTCAGTTTTGAATTGAAGCATTTTCTGTGCTTCAGTTTTGAATTGAAGCTTATTCTGTGCTTTTGAATTGAAGCATTTTCTGTGCTTCAGTTTTGAAGTGAAGCATTTTCTGTGCTTCAGTTTTGAATTAAAGCATTTTCTGTGCTTCAGTTTTGAATTGAAGCATTTTCTGTGCTTCAGTTTTGAATTGAAGCATTTTCTGTGCTTCAGTTTTGAATTGAAGCATTTTCTGTGCTTCAGTTTTGAATTGAAGCATTTTCTGTGCTTCAGTTTTGAATTGAAGCATTTTCTTGCTTCAGTTTTGAATTGAAGCATTTTCTGTGCTTCAGTTTTGAATTGAAGCATTTTCTGTGCTTCAGTTTTGAATTGAAGCATTTTCTGTGCTTCATTTTTGAATTGAAGCATTTTCTGTGCTTCAGTTTTGAATTGAAGCATTTTCTGTGCTTCAGTTTTGAATTGAAGCATTTTCTGTGCTTCAGTTTTGAATTGAAGCTTTCTGTGACCCCAGATAATGTGGAATCATCACATATTTTTAGTGAAAATAACTTCTTTTTATAATAGTCATAATTTTGACACGAAATATCTGTCGCGGTGCAATTTTGGAAATTATTAACAAAAATAATCTTGAAAATATAAAAAAAAATTTTAAATTATTCTGTGCTTCAGTTTTGAATTGAAGCATTTTCTGTGCTTTTGAATTGAAGCATTTTCTGTGCTTCAGTTTTGAATTGAAGCTTTCTGTGATCCCAGATATGTGGAATCATCACATATTTATTAGTGAAAATAACTTCTTTTTATAATTGTCATAATTTTAACACGAAATATCTGTCGCGGTGCAATTTTGGAAATTATTAACAAAAATAATCTTGATAATATAAAAAAAAATTTTTTAATTATTCTGTGCTTCAGTTTTGAATTGAAGCATTTTCTGTGCTTTTGAATTGAAGCATTTTCTGTGCTTCAGTTTTGAATTGAAGCTTTCTGTGATCCCAGATATGTGGAATCATCACATATTTATTAGTGAAAATAACTTCTTTTTATAATAGTCATAATTTTAACACGAAATATCTGTCGCGGTGCAATTTTGGAAATTATTAACAAAAATAATCTTGATAATATAAAAAAATTTTTTTAATTATTCTGTGCTTCAGTTTTAATTGAAGCATTTTCTGTGCTTCAGTTTTGAATTGAAGCATTTTCTGTGCTTCAGTTTTGAATTGAAGCATTTTCTGTGCTTCAGTTTTGAATTGAAGCATTTTCTGTGCTTCAGTTTTGAATTGAAGCATTTTCTGTGCTTCAGTTTTGAATTGAAGCATTTTCTGTGCTTCAGTTTTGAATTGAAGCATTTTCTGTGCTTCAGTTTTGAATTGAAGCATTTTCTGTGCTTCAGTTTTGAATTGAAGCATTTTCTTTGCTTCAGTTTTGAATTGAAGCATTTTCTGTGCTTCAGTTTTGAATTGAAGCATTTTCTGTGCTTCAGTTTTGAATTGAAGCATTTTCTGTGCTTCAGTTTTGAATTGAAGCATTTTCTGTGCTTCAGTTTTGAATTGAAGCATTTTCTGTGCTTCAGTTTTGAATTGAAGCATTTTCTGTGCTTCAGTTTTGAATTGAAGCATTTTCTGTGCTTCAGTTTTGATTGAAGCATTTTCTGTGCTTCAGTTTTGAATTGAAGCATTTTCTTTGCTTCAGTTTTGAATTGAAGCATTTTCTGTGCTTCAGTTTTGAATTGAAGCATTTTCTGTGCTTCAGTTTTGAATTGAAGCATTTTCTGTGCTTCAGTTTTGAATTGAAGCATTTTCTGTGCTTTTGAATTGAAGCATTTTCTGTGCTTCAGTTTTGAATTGAAGCTTTCTGTGACCCCAGATAATGTGGAATCATCACATATTTTTAGTGAAAATAACTTCTTTTTATAATAGTCATAATTTTGACACGAAATATCTGTCGCGGTGCAATTTTGGAAATTATTAACAAAAATAATCTTGAAAATATACCAAACAATTTTAACTTATTCTGTGCTTCAGTTTTGAATTGAAGCATTTTCTGTGCTTTTGAATTGAAGCATTTTCTGTGCTTCAGTTTTGAATTGAAGCTTTCTGTGATCCCAGATATGTGGAATCATCACATATTTATTAGTGAAAATAACTTCTTTTTATAATTGTCATAATTTTAACACGAAATATCTGTCGCGGTGCAATTTTGGAAATTATTAACAAAAATAATCATGATAATATAAAAAAATTTTTTAATTATTCTGTGCTTCAGTTTTGAATTGAAGCATTTTCTGTGCTTTTGAATTGAAGCATTTTCTGTGCTTCAGTTTTGAATTGAAGCTTTCTGTGATCCCAGATATGTGGAATCATCACATATTTATTAGTGAAAATAACTTCTTTTTATAATAGTCATAATTTTAACACGAAATATCTGTCGCGGTGCAATTTTGGAAATTATTAACAAAAATAATCTTGATAATATAAAAAAAAATTTTTTTAATTATTCTGTGCTTCAGTTTTAATTGAAGCATTTTCTGTGCTTCAGTTTTGAATTGAAGCATTTTCTGTGCTTCAGTTTTGAATTGAAGCATTTTCTGTGCTTCAGTTTTGAATTGAAGCATTTTCTGTGCTTCAGTTTTGAATTGAAGCATTTTCTGTGCTTCAGTTTTGAATTGAAGCATTTTCTGTGCTTCAGTTTTGAATTGAAGCATTTTCTGTGCTTCAGTTTTGAATTGAAGCATTTTCTGTGCTTCAGTTTTGAATTGAAGCATTTTCTGTGCTTCAGTTTTGAATTGAAGCATTTTCTGTGCTTCAGTTTTGAATTGAAGCATTTTCTGTGCTTCAGTTTTGAATTGAAGAATTTTCTGTGCTTCAGTTTTGAATTGAAGCATTTTCTGTGCTTCAGTTTTGAATTGAAGCATTTTCTGTGCTTCAGTTTTGAATTGAAGCATTTTCTGTGCTTCAGTTTTGAATTGAAGCATTTTCTGTGCTTCAGTTTTGAATTGAAGCATTTTCTGTGCTTCAGTTTTGAATTGAAGCTTCAGTTTTGAATTGAAGCATTTTCTGTGCTTCAGTTTTGAATTGAAGCATTTTCTGTGCTTCAGTTTTGAATTGAAGCTTATTCTGTGCTTTTGAATTGAAGCATTTTCTGTGCTTCAGTTTTGAAGTGAAGCATTTTCTGTGCTTCAGTTTTGAATTGAAGCATTTTCTGTGCTTCAGTTTTGAATTGAAGCATTTTCTGTGCTTCAGTTTTGAATTGAAGCATTTTCTGTGCTTCAGTTTTGAATTGAAGCATTTTCTGTGCTTCAGTTTTGAATTGAAGCTTTCTGTGATCCCAGATATGTGGAATCATCACATATTTATTAGTGAAAATAACTTCTTTTTATAATAGTCATAATTTTAACACGAAATATCTGTCGCGGTGCAATTTTGGAAATTATTAACAAAAATAATCTTGATAATATAAAAAAAATTTTTTTAATTATTCTGTGCTTCAGTTTTAATTGAAGCATTTTCTGTGCTTCAGTTTTGAATTGAAGCTTCAGTTTTGAATTGAAGCATTTTCTGTGCTTCAGTTTTGAATTGAAGCATTTTCTGTGCTTCAGTTTTGAATTGAAGCTTATTCTGTGCTTTTGAATTGAAGCATTTTCTGTGCTTCAGTTTTGAAGTGAAGCATTTTCTGTGCTTCAGTTTTGAATTAAAGCATTTTCTGTGCTTCAGTTTTGAATTGAAGCATTTTCTGTGCTTCAGTTTTGAATTGAAGCATTTTCTGTGCTTCAGTTTTGAATTGAAGCATTTTCTGTGCTTCAGTTTTGAATTGAAGCATTTTCTGTGCTTCAGTTTTGAATTGAAGCATTTTCTTGCTTCAGTTTTGAATTGAAGCATTTTCTGTGCTTCAGTTTTGAATTGAAGCATTTTCTGTGCTTCAGTTTTGAATTGAAGCATTTTCTGTGCTTCATTTTTGAATTGAAGCATTTTCTGTGCTTCAGTTTTGAATTGAAGCATTTTCTGTGCTTCAGTTTTGAATTGAAGCATTTTCTGTGCTTCAGTTTTGAATTGAAGCTTTCTGTGACCCCAGATAATGTGGAATCATCACATATTTTTAGTGAAAATAACTTCTTTTTATAATAGTCATAATTTTGACACGAAATATCTGTCGCGGTGCAATTTTGGAAATTATTAACAAAAATAATCTTGAAAATATAAAAAAAAATTTTAAATTATTCTGTGCTTCAGTTTTGAATTGAAGCATTTTCTGTGCTTTTGAATTGAAGCATTTTCTGTGCTTCAGTTTTGAATTGAAGCTTTCTGTGATCCCAGATATGTGGAATCATCACATATTTATTAGTGAAAATAACTTCTTTTTATAATTGTCATAATTTTAACACGAAATATCTGTCGCGGTGCAATTTTGGAAATTATTAACAAAAATAATCTTGATAATATAAAAAAAATTTTTTAATTATTCTGTGCTTCAGTTTTGAATTGAAGCATTTTCTGTGCTTTTGAATTGAAGCATTTTCTGTGCTTCAGTTTTGAATTGAAGCTTTCTGTGATCCCAGATATGTGGAATCATCACATATTTATTAGTGAAAATAACTTCTTTTTATAATAGTCATAATTTTAACACGAAATATCTGTCGCGGTGCAATTTTGGAAATTATTAACAAAAATAATCTTGATAATATAAAAAAATTTTTTAATTATTCTGTGCTTCAGTTTTAATTGAAGCATTTTCTGTGCTTCAGTTTTGAATTGAAGCATTTTCTGTGCTTCAGTTTTGAATTGAAGCATTTTCTGTGCTTCAGTTTTGAATTGAAGCTTCAGTTTTGAATTGAAGCATTTTCTGTGCTTCAGTTTTGAATTGAAGCATTTTCTGTGCTTCAGTTTTGAATTGAAGCTTATTCTGTGCTTTTGAATTGAAGCATTTTCTGTGCTTCAGTTTTGAAGTGAAGCATTTTCTGTGCTTCAGTTTTGAATTAAAGCATTTTCTGTGCTTCAGTTTTGAATTGAAGCATTTTCTGTGCTTCAGTTTTGAATTGAAGCATTTTCTGTGCTTCAGTTTTGAATTGAAGCATTTTCTGTGCTTCAGTTTTGAATTGAAGCATTTTCTGTGCTTCAGTTTTGAATTGAAGCATTTTCTTGCTTCAGTTTTGAATTGAAGCATTTTCTGTGCTTCAGTTTTGAATTGAAGCATTTTCTGTGCTTCAGTTTTGAATTGAAGCATTTTCTGTGCTTCATTTTTGAATTGAAGCATTTTCTGTGCTTCAGTTTTGAATTGAAGCATTTTCTGTGCTTCAGTTTTGAATTGAAGCATTTTCTGTGCTTCAGTTTTGAATTGAAGCTTTCTGTGACCCCAGATAATGTGGAATCATCACATATTTTTAGTGAAAATAACTTCTTTTTATAATAGTCATAATTTTGACACGAAATATCTGTCGCGGTGCAATTTTGGAAATTATTAACAAAAATAATCTTGAAAATATAAAAAAAAATTTTAAATTATTCTGTGCTTCAGTTTTGAATTGAAGCATTTTCTGTGCTTTTGAATTGAAGCATTTTCTGTGCTTCAGTTTTGAATTGAAGCTTTCTGTGATCCCAGATATGTGGAATCATCACATATTTATTAGTGAAAATAACTTCTTTTTATAATAGTCATAATTTTAACACGAAATATCTGTCGCGGTGCAATTTTGGAAATTATTAACAAAAATAATCTTGAAAATATAAAAAAAAATTTTAAATTATTCTGTGCTTCAGTTTTGAATTGAAGCATTTTCTGTGCTTTTGAATTGAAGCATTTTCTGTGCTTCAGTTTTGAATTGAAGCTTTCTGTGATCCCAGATATGTGGAATCATCACATATTTATTAGTGAAAATAACTTCTTTTTATAATTGTCATAATTTTAACACGAAATATCTGTCGCGGTGCAATTTTGGAAATTATTAACAAAAATAATCTTGATAATATAAAAAAAATTTTTTTAATTATTCTGTGCTTCAGTTTTGAATTGAAGCATTTTCTGTGCTTTTGAATTGAAGCATTTTCTGTGCTTCAGTTTTGAATTGAAGCTTTCTGTGATCCCAGATATGTGGAATCATCACATATTTATTAGTGAAAATAACTTCTTTTTATAATAGTCATAATTTTAACACGAAATATCTGTCGCGGTGCAATTTTGGAAATTATTAACAAAAATAATCTTGAAAATATAAAAAAAAATTTTAAATTATTCTGTGCTTCAGTTTTGAATTGAAGCATTTTCTGTGCTTTTGAATTGAAGCATTTTCTGTGCTTCAGTTTTGAATTGAAGCTTTCTGTGATCCCAGATATGTGGAATCATCACATATTTATTAGTGAAAATAACTTCTTTTTATAATTGTCATAATTTTAACACGAAATATCTGTCGCGGTGCAATTTTGGAAATTATTAACAAAAATAATCTTGAGAATGGAAAGAGAGTATATCTTATTCTGTGCTTCAGTTTTGAATTGAAGCATTTTCTGTGCTTTTGAATTGAAGCATTTTCTGTGCTTCAGTTTTGAATTGAAGCTTTCTGTGATCCCAGATATGTGGAATCATCACATATTTATTAGTGAAAATAACTTCTTTTTATAATTGTCATAATTTTAACACGAAATATCTGTCGCGGTGCAATTTTGGAAATTATTAACAAAAATAATCTTGAAAATATAAAAAAAATTTTAAATTATTCTGTGCTTCAGTTTTGAATTGAAGCATTTTCTGTGCTTTTGAATTGAAGCATTTTCTGTGCTTCAGTTTTGAATTGAAGCTTTCTGTGATCCCAGATATGTGGAATCATCACATATTTATTAGTGAAAATAACTTCTTTTTATAATTGTCATAATTTTAACACGAAATATCTGTCGCGGTGCAATTTTGGAAATTATTAACAAAAATAATCTTGAAAATATAAAAAAAAATTTTAAATTATTCTGTGCTTCAGTTTTGAATTGAAGCATTTTCTGTGCTTCAGTTTTGAATTGAAGCTTTCTGTGACCCCAGATAATGTGGAATCATCACATATTTTTAGTGAAAATAACTTCTTTTTATAATAGTCATAATTTTGACACGAAATATCTGTCGCGGTGCAATTTTGGAAATTATTAACAAAAATAATCTTGAAAATATAAAAAAAAATTTTAAATTATTCTGTGCTTCAGTTTTGAATTGAAGCATTTTCTGTGCTTTTGAATTGAAGCATTTTCTGTGCTTCAGTTTTGAATTGAAGCTTTCTGTGATCCCAGATATGTGGAATCATCACATATTTATTAGTGAAAATAACTTCTTTTTATAATAGTCATAATTTTAACACGAAATATCTGTCGCGGTGCAATTTTGGAAATTATTAACAAAAATAATCTTGAAAATATAAAAAAAAATTTTAAATTATTCTGTGCTTCAGTTTTGAATTGAAGCATTTTCTGTGCTTTTGAATTGAAGCATTTTCTGTGCTTCAGTTTTGAATTGAAGCTTTCTGTGATCCCAGATATGTGGAATCATCACATATTTATTAGTGAAAATAACTTCTTTTTATAATTGTCATAATTTTAACACGAAATATCTGTCGCGGTGCAATTTTGGAAATTATTAACAAAAATAATCTTGATCATATAAAGAAATCTTTTCTCATTATTCTGTGCTTCAGTTTTGAATTGAAGCATTTTCTGTGCTTTTGAATTGAAGCATTTTCTGTGCTTCAGTTTTGAATTGAAGCTTTCTGTGATCCCAGATATGTGGAATCATCACATATTTATTAGTGAAAATAACTTCTTTTTATAATAGTCATAATTTTGACACGAAATATCTGTCGCGGTGCAATTTTGGAAATTATTAACAAAAATAATCTTGAAAATATAAAAAAAAATTTTAAATTATTCTGTGCTTCAGTTTTGAATTGAAGCATTTTCTGTGCTTTTGAATTGAAGCATTTTCTGTGCTTCAGTTTTGAATTGAAGCTTTCTGTGATCCCAGATATGTGGAATCATCACATATTTATTAGTGAAAATAACTTCTTTTTATAATTGTCATAATTTTAACACGAAATATCTGTCGCGGTGCAATTTTGGAAATTATTAACAAAAATAATCTTGAAAATATAAAAAAAAATTTTAAATTATTCTGTGCTTCAGTTTTGAATTGAAGCATTTTCTGTGCTTTTGAATTGAAGCATTTTCTGTGCTTCAGTTTTGAATTGAAGCTTTCTGTGATCCCAGATATGTGGAATCATCACATATTTATTAGTGAAAATAACTTCTTTTTATAATTGTCATAATTTTAACACGAAATATCTGTCGCGGTGCAATTTTGGAAATTATTAACAAAAATAATCTTGATAAAATAAAAAAAATTTTTTAATTATTCTGTGCTTCAGTTTTGAATTGAAGCATTTTCTGTGCTTTTGAATTGAAGCATTTTCTGTGCTTCAGTTTTGAATTGAAGCTTTCTGTGATCCCAGATATGTGGAATCATCACATATTTATTAGTGAAAATAACTTCTTTTTATAATAGTCATAATTTTAACACGAAATATCTGTCGCGGTGCAATTTTGGAAATTATTAACAAAAATAATCTTGATAATATAAAAAAAAAATTTTTTTAATTATTCTGTGCTTCAGTTTTAATTGAAGCATTTTCTGTGCTTCAGTTTTGAATTGAAGCATTTTCTGTGCTTCAGTTTTGAATTGAAGCATTTTCTGTGCTTCAGTTTTGAATTGAAGCATTTTCTGTGCTTCAGTTTTGAATTGAAGCATTTTCTGTGCTTCAGTTTTGAATTGAAGCATTTTCTGTGCTTCAGTTTTGAATTGAAGCATTTTCTGTGCTTCAGTTTTGAATTGAAGCATTTTCTGTGCTTCAGTTTTGAATTGAAGCATTTTCTGTGCTTCAGTTTTGAATTGAAGCATTTTCTGTGCTTCAGTTTTGAATTGAAGAATTTTCTGTGCTTCAGTTTTGAATTGAAGCATTTTCTGTGCTTCAGTTTTGAATTGAAGCATTTTCTGTGCTTCAGTTTTGAATTGAAGCATTTTCTGTGCTTCAGTTTTGAATTGAAGCATTTTCTGTGCTTCAGTTTTGAATTGAAGCATTTTCTGTGCTTCAGTTTTGAATTGAAGCTTCAGTTTTGAATTGAAGCATTTTCTGTGCTTCAGTTTTGAATTGAAGCATTTTCTGTGCTTCAGTTTTGAATTGAAGCTTATTCTGTGCTTTTGAATTGAAGCATTTTCTGTGCTTCAGTTTTGAAGTGAAGCATTTTCTGTGCTTCAGTTTTGAATTGAAGCATTTTCTGTGCTTCAGTTTTGAATTGAAGCATTTTCTGTGCTTCAGTTTTGAATTGAAGCATTTTCTGTGCTTCAGTTTTGAATTGAAGCATTTTCTGTGCTTCAGTTTTGAATTGAAGCATTTTCTTGCTTCAGTTTTGAATTGAAGCATTTTCTGTGCTTCAGTTTTGAATTGAAGCATTTTCTGTGCTTCAGTTTTGAATTGAAGCATTTTCTGTGCTTCAGTTTTGAATTGAAGCATTTTCTGTGCTTCAGTTTTGAATTGAAGCATTTTCTGTGCTTCAGTTTTGAATTGAAGCATTTTCTGTGCTTCAGTTTTGAATTGAAGCATTTTCTGTGCTTCAGTTTTGAATTGAAGCATTTTCTTTGCTTCAGTTTTGAATTGAAGCATTTTCTGTGCTTCAGTTTTGAATTGAAGCATTTTCTGTGCTTCAGTTTTGAATTGAAGCATTTTCTGTGCTTCAGTTTTGAATTGAAGCTTATTCTGTGCTTTTGAATTGAAGCATTTTCTGTGCTTCAGTTTTGAAGTGAAGCATTTTCTGTGCTTCAGTTTTGAATTGAAGCATTTTCTGTGCTTCAGTTTTGAATTGAAGCATTTTCTGTGCTTCAGTTTTGAATTGAAGCATTTTCTGTGCTTCAGTTTTGAATTGAAGCATTTTCTGTGCTTCAGTTTTGAATTGAAGCATTTTCTGTGCTTCAGTTTTGAATTGAAGCATTTTCTTGCTTCAGTTTTGAATTGAAGCATTTTCTGTGCTTCAGTTTTGAATTGAAGCATTTTCTGTGCTTCAGTTTTGAATTGAAGCATTTTCTGTGCTTCAGTTTTGAATTGAAGCATTTTCTGTGCTTCAGTTTTGAATTGAAGCATTTTCTGTGCTTCAGTTTTGAATTGAAGCATTTTCTGTGCTTCAGTTTTGAATTGAAGCATTTTCTGTGCTTCAGTTTTGAATTGAAGCATTTTCTTTGCTTCAGTTTTGAATTGAAGCATTTTCTGTGCTTCAGTTTTGAATTGAAGCATTTTCTGTGCTTCAGTTTTGAATTGAAGCATTTTCTGTGCTTCAGTTTTGAATTGAAGCTTATTCTGTGCTTTTGAATTGAAGCATTTTCTGTGCTTCAGTTTTGAAGTGAAGCATTTTCTGTGCTTCAGTTTTGAATTGAAGCATTTTCTGTGCTTCAGTTTTGAATTGAAGCATTTTCTGTGCTTCAGTTTTGAATTGAAGCATTTTCTGTGCTTCAGTTTTGAATTGAAGCATTTTCTGTGCTTCAGTTTTGAATTGAAGCATTTTCTTGCTTCAGTTTTGAATTGAAGCATTTTCTGTGCTTCAGTTTTGAATTGAAGCATTTTCTGTGCTTCAGTTTTGAATTGAAGCATTTTCTGTGCTTCAGTTTTGAATTGAAGCATTTTCTGTGCTTCAGTTTTGAATTGAAGCATTTTCTGTGCTTCAGTTTTGAATTGAAGCATTTTCTGTGCTTCAGTTTTGAATTGAAGCATTTTCTGTGCTTCAGTTTTGAATTGAAGCATTTTCTTTGCTTCAGTTTTGAATAGAAGCATTTTCTGTGCTTCAGTTTTGAATTGAAGCATTTTCTGTGCTTCAGTTTTGAATTGAAGCATTTTCTGTGCTTCAGTTTTGAATTGAAGCATTTTCTGTGCTTCAGTTTTGAATTGAAGCATTTTCTGTGCTTCAGTTTTGAAGTGAAGCATTTTCTGTGCTTCAGTTTTGAATTGAAGCATTTTCTGTGCTTCAGTTTTGAATTGAAGCATTTTCTGTGCTTTTGAATTGAAGTATTTTCTGTGCTTCAGTTTTGAATTGAAGCATTTTCTGTGCTTCAGTTTTGAATTGAAGCTTTCTGTGACCCCAGATAATGTGGAATCATCACATATTTTTAGTGAAAATAACTTCTTTTTATAATAGTCATAATTTTGACACGAAATATCTGTCGCGGTGCAATTTTGGAAATTATTAACAAAAATAATCTTGAAAATATAAAAAAAAATTTTAAATTATTCTGTGCTTCAGTTTTGAATTGAAGCATTTTCTGTGCTTTTGAATTGAAGCATTTTCTGTGCTTCAGTTTTGAATTGAAGCTTTCTGTGATCCCAGATATGTGGAATCATCACATATTTATTAGTGAAAATAACTTCTTTTTATAATTGTCATAATTTTAACACGAAATATCTGTCGCGGTGCAATTTTGGAAATTATTAACAAAAATAATCTTGATAATATAAAAAAATTTTTTAATTATTCTGTGCTTCAGTTTTGAATTGAAGCATTTTCTGTGCTTTTGAATTGAAGCATTTTCTGTGCTTCAGTTTTGAATTGAAGCTTTCTGTGATCCCAGATATGTGGAATCATCACATATTTATTAGTGAAAATAACTTCTTTTTATAATAGTCATAATTTTAACACGAAATATCTGTCGCGGTGCAATTTTGGAAATTATTAACAAAAATAATCTTGATAATATAAAAAAATTTTTTTAATTATTCTGTGCTTCAGTTTTAATTGAAGCATTTTCTGTGCTTCAGTTTTGAATTGAAGCATTTTCTGTGCTTCAGTTTTGAATTGAAGCATTTTCTGTGCTTCAGTTTTGAATTGAAGCATTTTCTGTGCTTCAGTTTTGAATTGAAGCATTTTCTGTGCTTCAGTTTTGAATTGAAGCATTTTCTGTGCTTCAGTTTTGAATTGAAGCATTTTCTGTGCTTCAGTTTTGAATTGAAGCATTTTCTGTGCTTCAGTTTTGAATTGAAGCATTTTCTGTGCTTCAGTTTTGAATTGAAGCATTTTCTGTGCTTCAGTTTTGAATTGAAGCATTTTCTGTGCTTCAGTTTTGAATTGAAGAATTTTCTGTGCTTCAGTTTTGAATTGAAGCATTTTCTGTGCTTCAGTTTTGAATTGAAGCATTTTCTGTGCTTCAGTTTTGAATTGAAGCATTTTCTGTGCTTCAGTTTTGAATTGAAGCATTTTCTGTGCTTCAGTTTTGAATTGAAGCATTTTCTGTGCTTCAGTTTTGAATTGAAGCTTCAGTTTTGAATTGAAGCATTTTCTGTGCTTCAGTTTTGAATTGAAGCATTTTCTGTGCTTCAGTTTTGAATTGAAGCTTATTCTGTGCTTTTGAATTGAAGCATTTTCTGTGCTTCAGTTTTGAAGTGAAGCATTTTCTGTGCTTCAGTTTTGAATTGAAGCATTTTCTGTGCTTCAGTTTTGAATTGAAGCATTTTCTGTGCTTCAGTTTTGAATTGAAGCATTTTCTGTGCTTCAGTTTTGAATTGAAGCATTTTCTGTGCTTCAGTTTTGAATTGAAGCTTTCTGTGATCCCAGATATGTGGAATCATCACATATTTATTAGTGAAAATAACTTCTTTTTATAATAGTCATAATTTTAACACGAAATATCTGTCGCGGTGCAATTTTGGAAATTATTAACAAAAATAATCTTGATAATATAAAAAATTTTTTAATTATTCTGTGCTTCAGTTTTAATTGAAGCATTTTCTGTGCTTCAGTTTTGAATTGAAGCATTTTCTGTGCTTCAGTTTTGAATTGAAGCATTTTCTGTGCTTCAGTTTTGAATTGAAGCATTTTCTGTGCTTCAGTTTTGAATTGAAGCATTTTCTGTGCTTCAGTTTTGAATTGAAGCATTTTCTGTGCTTCAGTTTTGAATTGAAGCATTTTCTGTGCTTCAGTTTTGAATTGAAGCATTTTCTGTGCTTCAGTTTTGAATTGAAGCATTTTCTGTGCTTCAGTTTTGAATTGAAGCATTTTCTGTGCTTCAGTTTTGAATTGAAGCATTTTCTGTGCTTCAGTTTTGAATTGAAGCATTTTCTGTGCTTCAGTTTTGAATTGAAGCATTTTCTGTGCTTCAGTTTTGAATTGAAGCATTTTCTGTGCTTCAGTTTTGAATTGAAGCATTTTCTTTGCTTCAGTTTTGAATTGAAGCATTTTCTGTGCTTCAGTTTTGAATTGAAGCATTTTCTGTGCTTCAGTTTTGAATTGAAGCATTTTCTGTGCTTCAGTTTTGAATTGAAGCATTTTCTGTGCTTCAGTTTTGAATTGAAGCATTTTCTGTGCTTCAGTTTTGAAGTGAAGCATTTTCTGTGCTTCAGTTTTGAATTGAAGCATTTTCTGTGCTTCAGTTTTGAATTGAAGCATTTTCTGTGCTTTTGAATTGAAGCATTTTCTGTGCTTCAGTTTTGAATTGAAGCATTTTCTGTGCTTCAGTTTTGAATTGAACTTTCTGTGACCCCAGATAATGTGGAATCATCACATATTTTTTAGTGAAAATAACTTCTTTTTATAATAGTCATAATTTTGACACGAAATATCTGTCGCGGTGCAATTTTGGAAATTATTAACAAAAATAATCTTTAAAATATAAATATGAATTTTAAATTATTCTGTGCTTCAGTTTTGAATTGAAGCATTTTCTGTGCTTTTGAATTGAAGCATTTTCTGTGCTTCAGTTTTGAATTGAAGCTTTCTGTGATCCCAGATATGTGGAATCATCACATATTTATTAGTGAAAATAACTTCTTTTTATAATTGTCATAATTTTAACACGAAATATCTGTCGCGGTGCAATTTTGGAAATTATTAACAAAAATAATCTTGATAATATAAAAAAAATTTTTTAATTATTCTGTGCTTCAGTTTTGAATTGAAGCATTTTCTGTGCTTTTGAATTGAAGCATTTTCTGTGCTTCAGTTTTGAATTGAAGCTTTCTGTGATCCCAGATATGTGGAATCATCACATATTTATTAGTGAAAATAACTTCTTTTTATAATTGTCATAATTTTAACACGAAATATCTGTCGCGGTGCAATTTTGGAAATTATTAACAAAAATAATCTTGATAATATAAAAAAAAATTTTTTAATTATTCTGTGCTTCAGTTTTGAATTGAAGCATTTTCTGTGCTTTTGAATTGAAGCATTTTCTGTGCTTCAGTTTTGAATTGAAGCTTTCTGTGATCCCAGATATGTGGAATCATCACATATTTATTAGTGAAAATAACTTCTTTTTATAATAGTCATAATTTTAACACGAAATATCTGTCGCGGTGCAATTTTGGAAATTATTAACAAAAATAATCTTGATAATATAAAAAAAATTTTTTAATTATTCTGTGCTTCAGTTTTGAATTGAAGCATTTTCTGTGCTTTTGAATTGAAGCATTTTCTGTGCTTCAGTTTTGAATTGAAGCTTTCTGTGATCCCAGATATGTGGAATCATCACATATTTATTAGTGAAAATAACTTCTTTTTATAATAGTCATAATTTTAACACGAAATATCTGTCGCGGTGCAATTTTGGAAATTATTAACAAAAATAATCTTGATAATATAAAAAAAAATTTTTTAATTCTTCTGTGCTTCAGTTTTGAATTGAAGCATTTTCTGTGCTTTTGAATTGAAGCATTTTCTGTGCTTCAGTTTTGAATTGAAGCTTTCTGTGATCCCAGATATGTGGAATCATCACATATTTATTAGTGAAAATAACTTCTTTTTATAATTGTCATAATTTTAACACGAAATATCTGTCGCGGTGCAATTTTGGAAATTATTAACAAAAATAATCTTGATAATATAAAAAAAAATTTTTTAATTATTCTGTGCTTCAGTTTTGAATTGAAGCATTTTCTGTGCTTTTGAATTGAAGCATTTTCTGTGCTTCAGTTTTGAATTGAAGCTTTCTGTGATCCCAGATATGTGGAATCATCACATATTTATTAGTGAAAATAACTTCTTTTTATAATAGTCATAATTTTAACACGAAATATCTGTCGCGGTGCAATTTTGGAAATTATTAACAAAAATAATCTTGATAATATAAAAAAAAATTTTTTAATTATTCTGTGCTTCAGTTTTGAATTGAAGCATTTTCTGTGCTTTTGAATTGAAGCATTTTCTGTGCTTCAGTTTTGAATTGAAGCTTTCTGTGATCCCAGATATGTGGAATCATCACATATTTATTAGTGAAAATAACTTCTTTTTATAATTGTCATAATTTTAACACGAAATATCTGTCGCGGTGCAATTTTGGAAATTATTAACAAAAATAATCTTGATAATATAAAAAAAATTTTTTAATTATTCTGTGCTTCAGTTTTGAATTGAAGCATTTTCTGTGCTTTTGAATTGAAGCATTTTCTGTGCTTCAGTTTTGAATTGAAGCTTTCTGTGATCCCAGATATGTGGAATCATCACATATTTATTAGTGAAAATAACTTCTTTTTATAATTGTCATAATTTTAACACGAAATATCTGTCGCGGTGCAATTTTGGAAATTATTAACAAAAATAATCTTGATAATATAAAAAAAAATTTTTTTAATTATTCTGTGCTTCAGTTTTAATTGAAGCATTTTCTGTGCTTCAGTTTTGAATTGAAGCATTTTCTGTGCTTCAGTTTTGAATTGAAGCATTTTCTGTGCTTCAGTTTTGAATTGAAGCATTTTCTGTGCTTCAGTTTTGAATTGAAGCATTTTCTGTGCTTCAGTTTTGAATTGAAGCATTTTCTGTGCTTCAGTTTTGAATTGAAGCATTTTCTGTGCTTCAGTTTTGAATTGAAGCATTTTCTGTGCTTCAGTTTTGAATTGAAGCATTTTCTGTGCTTCAGTTTTGAATTGAAGCATTTTCTGTGCTTCAGTTTTGAATTGAAGCATTTTCTGTGCTTCAGTTTTGAATTGAAGAATTTTCTGTGCTTCAGTTTTGAATTGAAGCATTTTCTGTGCTTCAGTTTTGAATTGAAGCATTTTCTGTGCTTCAGTTTTGAATTGAAGCATTTTCTGTGCTTCAGTTTTGAATTGAAGCATTTTCTGTGCTTCAGTTTTGAATTGAAGCATTTTCTGTGCTTCAGTTTTGAATTGAAGCTTCAGTTTTGAATTGAAGCATTTTCTGTGCTTCAGTTTTGAATTGAAGCATTTTCTGTGCTTCAGTTTTGAATTGAAGCTTATTCTGTGCTTTTGAATTGAAGCATTTTCTGTGCTTCAGTTTTGAAGTGAAGCATTTTCTGTGCTTCAGTTTTGAATTGAAGCATTTTCTGTGCTTCAGTTTTGAATTGAAGCATTTTCTGTGCTTCAGTTTTGAATTGAAGCATTTTCTGTGCTTCAGTTTTGAATTGAAGCATTTTCTGTGCTTCAGTTTTGAATTGAAGCTTTCTGTGATCCCAGATATGTGGAATCATCACATATTTATTAGTGAAAATAACTTCTTTTTATAATAGTCATAATTTTAACACGAAATATCTGTCGCGGTGCAATTTTGGAAATTATTAACAAAAATAATCTTGATAATATAAAAAAAAATTTTTTTAATTATTCTGTGCTTCAGTTTTAATTGAAGCATTTTCTGTGCTTCAGTTTTGAATTGAAGCATTTTCTGTGCTTCAGTTTTGAATTGAAGCATTTTCTGTGCTTCAGTTTTGAATTGAAGCATTTTCTGTGCTTCAGTTTTGAATTGAAGCATTTTCTGTGCTTCAGTTTTGAATTGAAGCATTTTCTGTGCTTCAGTTTTGAATTGAAGCATTTTCTGTGCTTCAGTTTTGAATTGAAGCATTTTCTGTGCTTCAGTTTTGAATTGAAGCATTTTCTGTGCTTCAGTTTTGAATTGAAGCATTTTCTGTGCTTCAGTTTTGAATTGAAGCATTTTCTGTGCTTCAGTTTTGAATTGAAGCATTTTCTGTGCTTCAGTTTTGAATTGAAGCATTTTCTGTGCTTCAGTTTTGAATTGAAGCATTTTCTTTGCTTCAGTTTTGAATTGAAGCATTTTCTGTGCTTCAGTTTTGAATTGAAGCATTTTCTGTGCTTCAGTTTTGAATTGAAGCATTTTCTGTGCTTCAGTTTTGAATTGAAGCATTTTCTGTGCTTTAGTTTTGAATTGAAGCATTTTCTGTGCTTCAGTTTTGAAGTGAAGCATTTTCTGTGCTTCAGTTTTGAATTGAAGCATTTTCTGTGCTTCAGTTTTGAATTGAAGCATTTTCTGTGCTTTTGAATTGAAGCATTTTCTGTGCTTCAGTTTTGAATTGAAGCATTTTCTGTGCTTCAGTTTTGAATTGAACTTTCTGTGACCCCAGATAATGTGGAATCATCACATATTTTTAGTGAAAATAACTTCTTTTTATAATAGTCATAATTTTGACACGAAATATCTGTCGCGGTGCAATTTTGGAAATTATTAACAAAAATAATCTTGAAAATATAAAAAAAAATTTTAAATTATTCTGTGCTTCAGTTTTGAATTGAAGCATTTTCTGTGCTTTTGAATTGAAGCATTTTCTGTGCTTCAGTTTTGAATTGAAGCTTTCTGTGATCCCAGATATGTGGAATCATCACATATTTATTAGTGAAAATAACTTCTTTTTATAATTGTCATAATTTTAACACGAAATATCTGTCGCGGTGCAATTTTGGAAATTATTAACAAAAATAATCTTGATAATATAAAAAAAAATTTTTTAATTATTCTGTGCTTCAGTTTTGAATTGAAGCATTTTCTGTGCTTTTGAATTGAAGCATTTTCTGTGCTTCAGTTTTGAATTGAAGCTTTCTGTGATCCCAGATATGTGGAATCATCACATATTTATTAGTGAAAATAACTTCTTTTTATAATAGTCATAATTTTAACACGAAATATCTGTCGCGGTGCAATTTTGGAAATTATTAACAAAAATAATCTTGATAATATAAAAAAATTTTTTAATTATTCTGTGCTTCAGTTTTAATTGAAGCATTTTCTGTGCTTCAGTTTTGAATTGAAGCATTTTCTGTGCTTCAGTTTTGAATTGAAGCATTTTCTGTGCTTCAGTTTTGAATTGAAGCATTTTCTGTGCTTCAGTTTTGAATTGAAGCATTTTCTGTCTTCAGTTTTGAATTGAAGCATTTTCTGTGCTTCAGTTTTGAATTGAAGCATTTTCTGTGCTTCAGTTTTGAATTGAAGCATTTTCTGTGCTTCAGTTTTGAATTGAAGCATTTTCTGTGCTTCAGTTTTGAATTGAAGCATTTTCTGTGCTTCAGTTTTGAATTGAAGAATTTTCTGTGCTTCAGTTTTGAATTGAAGCATTTTCTGTGCTTCAGTTTTGAATTGAAGCATTTTCTGTGCTTCAGTTTTGAATTGAAGCATTTTCTGTGCTTCAGTTTTGAATTGAAGCATTTTCTGTGCTTCAGTTTTGAATTGAAGCATTTTCTGTGCTTCAGTTTTGAATTGAAGCTTCAGTTTTGAATTGAAGCATTTTCTGTGCTTCAGTTTTGAATTGAAGCATTTTCTGTGCTTCAGTTTTGAATTGAAGCTTATTCTGTGCTTTTGAATTGAAGCATTTTCTGTGCTTCAGTTTTGAAGTGAAGCATTTTCTGTGCTTCAGTTTTGAATTGAAGCATTTTCTGTGCTTCAGTTTTGAATTGAAGCATTTTCTGTGCTTCAGTTTTGAATTGAAGCATTTTCTGTGCTTCAGTTTTGAATTGAAGCATTTTCTGTGCTTCAGTTTTGAATTGAACTTTCTGTGACCCCAGATAATGTGGAATCATCACATATTTTTAGTGAAAATAACTTCTTTTTATAATAGTCATAATTTTGACACGAAATATCTGTCGCGGTGCAATTTTGGAAATTATTAACAAAAATAATCTTGAAAATATAAAAAAAAATTTTAAATTATTCTGTGCTTCAGTTTTGAATTGAAGCATTTTCTGTGCTTTTGAATTGAAGCATTTTCTGTGCTTCAGTTTTGAATTGAAGCTTTCTGTGATCCCAGATATGTGGAATCATCACATATTTATTAGTGAAAATAACTTCTTTTATAATTGTCATAATTTTAACACGAAATATCTGTCGCGGTGCAATTTTGGAAATTATTAACAAAAATAATCTTGATAATATAAAAAAATTTTTTAATTATTCTGTGCTTCAGTTTTGAATTGAAGCATTTTCTGTGCTTTTGAATTGAAGCATTTTCTGTGCTTCAGTTTTGAATTGAAGCTTTCTGTGATCCCAGATATGTGGAATCATCACATATTTATTAGTGAAAATAACTTCTTTTTATAATAGTCATAATTTTAACACGAAATATCTGTCGCGGTGCAATTTTGGAAATTATTAACAAAAATAATCTTGATAATATAAAAAAAATTTTTTTAATTATTCTGTGCTTCAGTTTTAATTGAAGCATTTTCTGTGCTTCAGTTTTGAATTGAAGCATTTTCTGTGCTTCAGTTTTGAATTGAAGCATTTTCTGTGCTTCAGTTTTGAATTGAAGCATTTTCTGTGCTTCAGTTTTGAATTGAAGCATTTTCTGTGCTTCAGTTTTGAATTGAAGCATTTTCTGTGCTTCAGTTTTGAATTGAAGCATTTTCTGTGCTTCAGTTTTGAATTGAAGCATTTTCTGTGCTTCAGTTTTGAATTGAAGCATTTTCTGTGCTTCAGTTTTGAATTGAAGCATTTTCTGTGCTTCAGTTTTGAATTGAAGAATTTTCTGTGCTTCAGTTTTGAATTGAAGCATTTTCTGTGCTTCAGTTTTGAATTGAAGCATTTTCTGTGCTTCAGTTTTGAATTGAAGCATTTTCTGTGCTTCAGTTTTGAATTGAAGCATTTTCTGTGCTTCAGTTTTGAATTGAAGCATTTTCTGTGCTTCAGTTTTGAATTGAAGCTTCAGTTTTGAATTGAAGCATTTTCTGTGCTTCAGTTTTGAATTGAAGCATTTTCTGTGCTTCAGTTTTGAATTGAAGCTTATTCTGTGCTTTTGAATTGAAGCATTTTCTGTGCTTCAGTTTTGAAGTGAAGCATTTTCTGTGCTTCAGTTTTGAATTGAAGCATTTTCTGTGCTTCAGTTTTGAATTGAAGCATTTTCTGTGCTTCAGTTTTGAATTGAAGCATTTTCTGTGCTTCAGTTTTGAATTGAAGCATTTTCTGTGCTTCAGTTTTGAATTGAAGCTTTCTGTGATCCCAGATATGTGGAATCATCACATATTTATTAGTGAAAATAACTTCTTTTTATAATAGTCATAATTTTAACACGAAATATCTGTCGCGGTGCAATTTTGGAAATTATTAACAAAAATAATCTTGATAATATAAAAAAAAATTTTTTTAATTATTCTGTGCTTCAGTTTTAATTGAAGCATTTTCTGTACTTCAGTTTTAATTGAAGCATTTTCTGTGCTTCAGTTTTGAATTGAAGCATTTTCTGTGCTTCAGTTTTGAATTGAAGCATTTTCTGTGCTTCAGTTTTGAATTGAAGCATTTTCTGTGCTTTAGTTTTGAATTGAAGCATTTTCTGTGCTTCAGTTTTGAAGTGAAGCATTTTCTGTGCTTCAGTTTTGAATTGAAGCATTTTCTGTGCTTCAGTTTTGAATTGAAGCATTTTCTGTGCTTTTGAATTGAAGCATTTTCTGTGCTTCAGTTTTGAATTGAAGCATTTTCTGTGCTTCAGTTTTGAATTGAACTTTCTGTGACCCCAGATAATGTGGAATCATCACATATTTTTAGTGAAAATAACTTCTTTTTATAATAGTCATAATTTTGACACGAAATATCTGTCGCGGTGCAATTTTGGAAATTATTAACAAAAATAATCTTGAAAATATAATTATGAATTTTAAATTATTCTGTGCTTCAGTTTTGAATTGAAGCATTTTCTGTGCTTTTGAATTGAAGCATTTTCTGTGCTTCAGTTTTGAATTGAAGCTTTCTGTGATCCCAGATATGTGGAATCATCACATATTTATTAGTGAAAATAACTTCTTTTTATAATTGTCATAATTTTAACACGAAATATCTGTCGCGGTGCAATTTTGGAAATTATTAACAAAAATAATCTTGATAATATAAAAAAAAATTTTTTAATTATTCTGTGCTTCAGTTTTGAATTGAAGCATTTTCTGTGCTTTTGAATTGAAGCATTTTCTGTGCTTCAGTTTTGAATTGAAGCTTTCTGTGATCCCAGATATGTGGAATCATCACATATTTATTAGTGAAAATAACTTCTTTTTATAATAGTCATAATTTTAACACGAAATATCTGTCGCGGTGCAATTTTGGAAATTATTAACAAAAATAATCTTGATAATATAAAAAAAAATTTTTTTAATTATTCTGTGCTTCAGTTTTAATTGAAGCATTTTCTGTGCTTCAGTTTTGAATTGAAGCATTTTCTGTGCTTCAGTTTTGAATTGAAGCATTTTCTGTGCTTCAGTTTTGAATTGAAGCATTTTCTGTGCTTCAGTTTTGAATTGAAGCATTTTCTGTGCTTCAGTTTTGAATTGAAGCATTTTCTGTGCTTCAGTTTTGAATTGAAGCATTTTCTGTGCTTCAGTTTTGAATTGAAGCATTTTCTGTGCTTCAGTTTTGAATTGAAGCATTTTCTGTGCTTCAGTTTTGAATTGAAGCATTTTCTGTGCTTCAGTTTTGAATTGAAGAATTTTCTGTGCTTCAGTTTTGAATTGAAGCATTTTCTGTGCTTCAGTTTTGAATTGAAGCATTTTCTGTGCTTCAGTTTTGAATTGAAGCATTTTCTGTGCTTCAGTTTTGAATTGAAGCATTTTCTGTGCTTCAGTTTTGAATTGAAGCATTTTCTGTGCTTCAGTTTTGAATTGAAGCTTCAGTTTTGAATTGAAGCATTTTCTGTGCTTCAGTTTTGAATTGAAGCATTTTCTGTGCTTCAGTTTTGAATTGAAGCTTATTCTGTGCTTTTGAATTGAAGCATTTTCTGTGCTTCAGTTTTGAAGTGAAGCATTTTCTGTGCTTCAGTTTTGAATTGAAGCATTTTCTGTGCTTCAGTTTTGAATTGAAGCATTTTCTGTGCTTCAGTTTTGAATTGAAGCATTTTCTGTGCTTCAGTTTTGAATTGAAGCATTTTCTGTGCTTCAGTTTTGAATTGAACTTTCTGTGACCCCAGATAATGTGGAATCATCACATATTTTTAGTGAAAATAACTTCTTTTTATAATAGTCATAATTTTGACACGAAATATCTGTCGCGGTGCAATTTTGGAAATTATTAACAAAAATAATCTTGAAAATATAAAAAAAAATTTTAAATTATTCTGTGCTTCAGTTTTGAATTGAAGCATTTTCTGTGCTTTTGAATTGAAGCATTTTCTGTGCTTCAGTTTTGAATTGAAGCTTTCTGTGATCCCAGATATGTGGAATCATCACATATTTATTAGTGAAAATAACTTCTTTTTATAATTGTCATAATTTTAACACGAAATATCTGTCGCGGTGCAATTTTGGAAATTATTAACAAAAATAATCTTGATAATATAAAAAAAAAATTTTTTAATTATTCTGTGCTTCAGTTTTGAATTGAAGCATTTTCTGTGCTTTTGAATTGAAGCATTTTCTGTGCTTCAGTTTTGAATTGAAGCTTTCTGTGATCCCAGATATGTGGAATCATCACATATTTATTAGTGAAAATAACTTCTTTTTATAATAGTCATAATTTTAACACGAAATATCTGTCGCGGTGCAATTTTGGAAATTATTAACAAAAATAATCTTGATAATATAAAAAAAATTTTTTAATTATTCTGTGCTTCAGTTTTAATTGAAGCATTTTCTGTGCTTCAGTTTTGAATTGAAGCATTTTCTGTGCTTCAGTTTTGAATTGAAGCATTTTCTGTGCTTCAGTTTTGAATTGAAGCATTTTCTGTGCTTCAGTTTTGAATTGAAGCATTTTCTGTGCTTCAGTTTTGAATTGAAGCATTTTCTGTGCTTCAGTTTTGAATTGAAGCATTTTCTGTGCTTCAGTTTTGAATTGAAGCATTTTCTGTGCTTCAGTTTTGAATTGAAGCATTTTCTGTGCTTCAGTTTTGAATTGAAGCATTTTCTGTGCTTCAGTTTTGAATTGAAGAATTTTCTGTGCTTCAGTTTTGAATTGAAGCATTTTCTGTGCTTCAGTTTTGAATTGAAGCATTTTCTGTGCTTCAGTTTTGAATTGAAGCATTTTCTGTGCTTCAGTTTTGAATTGAAGCATTTTCTGTGCTTCAGTTTTGAATTGAAGCATTTTCTGTGCTTCAGTTTTGAATTGAAGCTTCAGTTTTGAATTGAAGCATTTTCTGTGCTTCAGTTTTGAATTGAAGCATTTTCTGTGCTTCAGTTTTGAATTGAAGCTTATTCTGTGCTTTTGAATTGAAGCATTTTCTGTGCTTCAGTTTTGAAGTGAAGCATTTTCTGTGCTTCAGTTTTGAATTGAAGCATTTTCTGTGCTTCAGTTTTGAATTGAAGCATTTTCTGTGCTTCAGTTTTGAATTGAAGCATTTTCTGTGCTTCAGTTTTGAATTGAAGCATTTTCTGTGCTTCAGTTTTGAATTGAAGCTTTCTGTGATCCCAGATATGTGGAATCATCACATATTTATTAGTGAAAATAACTTCTTTTTATAATAGTCATAATTTTAACACGAAATATCTGTCGCGGTGCAATTTTGGAAATTATTAACAAAAATAATCTTGATAATATAAAAAAATTTTTTAATTATTCTGTGCTTCAGTTTTAATTGAAGCATTTTCTGTACTTCAGTTTTAATTGAAGCATTTTCTGTGCTTCAGTTTTGAATTGAAGCATTTTCTGTGCTTCAGTTTTGAATTGAAGCATTTTCTGTGCTTCAGTTTTGAATTGAAGCATTTTCTGTGCTTCAGTTTTGAATTGAAGCATTTTCTGTGCTTCAGTTTTGAATTGAAGCATTTTCTGTGCTTCAGTTTTGAATTTAAGCATTTTCTGTGCTTCAGTTTTGAATTGAAGCATTTTCTGTGCTTCAGTTTTGAATTGAAGCATTTTCTGTGCTTCAGTTTTGAATTGAAGCATTTTCTGTGCTTCAGTTTTGAATTGAAGCATTTTCTGTGCTTCAGTTTTGAATTGAAGCATTTTCTGTGCTTCAGTTTTGAATTGAAGCATTTTCTGTGCTTCAGTTTTGAATTGAAGCATTTTCTGTGCTTCAGTTTTGAATTGAAGCATTTTCTGTGCTTCAGTTTTGAATTGAAGCATTTTCTGTGCTTTAGTTTTGAATTGAAGCATTTTCTGTGCTTCAGTTTTGAATTGAAGAATTTTCTGTGCTTCAGTTTTGAATTGAAGCATTTTCTGTGCTTCAGTTTTGAATTGAAGCATTTTCTGTGCTTCAGTTTTGAATTGAAGCATTTTCTGTGCTTCAGTTTTGAATTGAAGCATTTTCTGTGCTTCAGTTTTGAATTGAAGCATTTTCTGTGCTTCAGTTTTGAATTGAAGCATTTTCTGTGCTTCAGTTTTGAATTGAAGCATTTTCTGTGCTTCAGTTTTGAATTGAAGCATTTTCTGTGCTTCAGTTTTGAATTGAAGCATTTTCTGTGCTTCAGTTTTGAATTGAAGCATTTTCTGTGCTTCAGTTTTGAATTGAAGCATTTTCTGTGCTTCAGTTTTGAATTGAAGCATTTTCTGTGCTTCAGTTTTGAATTGAAGCATTTTCTGTGCTTCAGTTTTGAATTGAAGCATTTTCTGTGCTTCAGTTTTGAATTGAAGCATTTTCTGTGCTTCAGTTTTGAATTGAAGCATTTTCTGTGCTTCAGTTTTGAATTGAAGCATTTTCTGTGCTTCAGTTTTGAATTGAAGCATTTTCTGTGCTTCAGTTTTGAATTGAAGCATTTTCTGTGCTTCAGTTTTGAATTGAAGCATTTTCTGTGCTTTAATTTTGAATTGAAGCATTTTCTGTGCTTCAGTTTTGAATTGAAGAATTTTCTGTGCTTCAGTTTTGAATTGAAGCATTTTCTGTGCTTCAGTTTTGAATTGAAGCATTTTCTGTGCTTCAGTTTTGAATTGAAGCATTTTCTGTGCTTCAGTTTTGAATTGAAGCATTTTCTGTGCTTCAGTTTTGAATTGAAGCATTTTCTGTGCTTCAGTTTTGAATTGAAGCATTTTCTGTGCTTCAGTTTTGAATTGAAGCATTTTCTGTGCTTCAGTTTTGAATTGAAGCATTTTCTGTGCTTCAGTTTTGAATTGAAGCATTTTCTGTGCTTCAGTTTTGAATTGAAGCATTTTCTGTGCTTCAGTTTTGAATTGAAGCATTTTCTGTGCTTCAGTTTTGAATTGAAGCATTTTCTGTGCTTCAGTTTTGAATTGAAGCATTTTCTGTGCTTCAGTTTTGAATTGAAGCATTTTCTGTGCTTCAGTTTTGAATTGAAGCATTTTCTGTGCTTCAGTTTTGAATTGAAGCATTTTCTGTGCTTCAGTTTTGAATTGAAGCATTTTCTGTGCTTCAGTTTTGAATTGAAGCATTTTCTGTGCTTCAGTTTTGAAGTGAAGCATTTTCTGTGCTTCAGTTTTGAATTGAAGCATTTTCTGTGCTTTTGAATTGAAGCATTTTCTGTGCTTCAGTTTTGAATTGAAGCATTTTCTGTGCTTCAGTTTTGAATTGAAGCATTTTCTGTGCTTCAGTTTTGAATTGAAGCATTTTCTGTGCTTCAGTTTTGAATTGAAGCATTTTCTGTGCTTCAGTTTTGAATTGAAGCATTTTCTGTGCTTCAGTTTTGAATTGAAGCATTTTCTGTGCTTCAGTTTTGAATTGAAGCATTTTCTGTGCTTCAGTTTTGAATTGAAGCATTTTCTGTGCTTTTGAATTGAAGCATTTTCTGTGCTTCAGTTTTGAATTGAAGCATTTTCTGTGCTTCAGTTTTGAATTGAAGCATTTTCTGTGCTTCAGTTTTGAATTGAAGCATTTTCTGTGCTTCAGTTTTGAATTGAAGCATTTTCTGTGCTTCAGTTTTGAATTGAAGCATTTTCTGTGCTTCAGTTTTGAATTGAAGCATTTTCTGTGCTTCAGTTTTGAATTGAAGCATTTTCTGTGCTTCAGTTTTGAATTGAAGCATTTTCTGTGCTTCAGTTTTGAATTGAAGCATTTTCTGTGCTTCAGTTTTGAATTGAAGCATTTTCTGTGCTTCAGTTTTGAATTGAAGCATTTTCTGTGCTTTAGTTTTGAATTGAAGCATTTTCTGTGCTTCAGTTTTGAATTGAAGAATTTTCTGTGCTTCAGTTTTGAATTGAAGCATTTTCTGTGCTTCAGTTTTGAATTGAAGCATTTTCTGTGCTTCAGTTTTGAATTGAAGCATTTTCTGTGCTTCAGTTTTGAATTGAAGCATTTTCTGTGCTTCAGTTTTGAATTGAAGCATTTTCTGTGCTTCAGTTTTGAATTGAAGCATTTTCTGTGCTTCAGTTTTGAATTGAAGCATTTTCTGTGCTTCAGTTTTGAATTGAAGCATTTTCTGTGCTTCAGTTTTGAATTGAAGCATTTTCTGTGCTTCAGTTTTGAATTGAAGCATTTTCTGTGCTTCAGTTTTGAATTGAAGCATTTTCTGTGCTTCAGTTTTGAATTGAAGCATTTTCTGTGCTTCAGTTTTGAATTGAAGCATTTTCTGTGCTTCAGTTTTGAATTGAAGCATTTTCTGTGCTTCAGTTTTGAATTGAAGCATTTTCTGTGCTTCAGTTTTGAATTGAAGCATTTTCTGTGCTTCAGTTTTGAATTGAAGCATTTTCTGTGCTTCAGTTTTGAATTGAAGCATTTTCTGTGCTTCAGTTTTGAAGTGAAGCATTTTCTGTGCTTCAGTTTTGAATTGAAGCATTTTCTGTGCTTTTGAATTGAAGCATTTTCTGTGCTTCAGTTTTGAATTGAAGCATTTTCTGTGCTTCAGTTTTGAATTGAAGCATTTTCTGTGCTTCAGTTTTGAATTGAAGCATTTTCTGTGCTTCAGTTTTGAATTGAAGCATTTTCTGTGCTTCAGTTTTGAATTGAAGCATTTTCTGTGCTTCAGTTTTGAATTGAAGCATTTTCTGTGCTTCAGTTTTGAATTGAAGCATTTTCTGTGCTTCAGTTTTGAATTGAAGCATTTTCTGTGCTTTTGAATTGAAGCATTTTCTGTGCTTCAGTTTTGAATTGAAGCTTTCTGTGATCCCAGATATGTGGAATCATCACATATTTATTAGTGAAAATAACTTCTTTTTATAATAGTCATAATTTTAACACGAAATATCTGTCGCGGTGCAATTTTGGAAATTATTAACAAAAATAATCTTGATAATATAAAAAAATTTTTTAATTATTCTGTGCTTCAGTTTTGAATTGAAGCATTTTCTGTGCTTCAGTTTTGAATTGAAGCATTTTCTGTGCTTCAGTTTTGAATTGAAGCATTTTCTGTGCTTCAGTTTTGAATTGAAGCATTTTCTGTGCTTCAGTTTTGAATTGAAGCATTTTCTGTGCTTCAGTTTTGAATTGAAGCATTTTCTGTGCTTCAGTTTTGAATTGAAGCATTTTCTGTGCTTCAGTTTTGAATTGAAGCATTTTCTGTGCTTCAGTTTTGAATTGAAGCATTTTCTGTGCTTCAGTTTTGAATTGAAGCATTTTCTGTGCTTCAGTTTTGAATTGAAGCATTTTCTGTGCTTCAGTTTTGAATTGAAGCATTTTCTGTGCTTCAGTTTTGAATTGAAGCATTTTCTGTGCTTCAGTTTTGAATTGAAGCATTTTCTGTGCTTCAGTTTTGAATTGAAGCATTTTCTGTGCTTCAGTTTTGAAGTGAAGCATTTTCTGTGCTTCAGTTTTGAATTGAAGCATTTTCTGTGCTTCAGTTTTGAATTGAAGCATTTTCTGTGCTTCAGTTTTGAATTGAAGCATTTTCTGTGCTTCAGTTTTGAATTGAAGCATTTTCTGTGCTTCAGTTTTGAATTGAAGCATTTTCTGTGCTTCAGTTTTGAATTGAAGCATTTTCTGTGCTTCAGTTTTGAATTGAAGCATTTTCTGTGCTTCAGTTTTGAATTGAAGCATTTTCTGTGCTTCAGTTTTGAATTGAAGCATTTTCTGTGCTTCAGTTTTGAAGTGAAGCATTTTCTGTGCTTCAGTTTTGAATTGAAGCATTTTCTGTGCTTCAGTTTTGAATTGAAGCATTTTCTGTGCTTTTGAATTGAAGCATTTTCTGTGCTTCAGTTTTGAATTGAAGCATTTTCTGTGCTTCAGTTTTGAATTGAAGCATTTTCTGTGCTTCAGTTTTGAATTGAAGCATTTTCTGTGCTTCAGTTTTGAATTGAAGCATTTTCTGTGCTTCAGTTTTGAATTGAAGCATTTTCTGTGCTTCAGTTTTGAAGTGAAGCATTTTCTGTGCTTCAGTTTTGAATTGAAGCATTTTCTGTGCTTCAGTTTTGAATTGAAGCATTTTCTGTGCTTTTGAATTGAAGCATTTTCTGTGCTTCAGTTTTGAATTGAAGCATTTTCTGTGCTTCAGTTTTGAATTGAAGCTTTCTGTGATCCCAGATATGTGGAATCATCACATATTTATTAGTGAAAATAACTTCTTTTTATAATAGTCATAATTTTAACACGAAATATCTGTCGCGGTGCAATTTTGGAAATTATTAACAAAAATAATCTTGATAATATAAAAAAAAATTTTTTAATTATTCTGTGCTTCAGTTTTGAATTGAAGCATTTTCTGTGCTTCAGTTTTGAATTGAAGCATTTTCTGTGCTTCAGTTTTGAATTGAAGCATTTTCTGTGCTTCAGTTTTGAATTGAAGCATTTTCTGTGCTTCAGTTTTGAAGTGAAGCATTTTCTGTGCTTCAGTTTTGAATTGAAGCATTTTCTGTGCTTCAGTTTTGAATTGAAGCATTTTCTGTGCTTTTGAATTGAAGCATTTTCTGTGCTTCAGTTTTGAATTGAAGCATTTTCTGTGCTTCAGTTTTGAATTGAAGCATTTTCTGTGCTTCAGTTTTGAATTGAAGCATTTTCTGTGCTTCAGTTTTGAATTGAAGCATTTTCTGTGCTTCAGTTTTGAATTGAAGCATTTTCTGTGCTTCAGTTTTGAATTGAAGCATTTTCTGTGCTTCAGTTTTGAATTGAAGCATTTTCTGTGCTTCAGTTTTGAATTGAAGCATTTTCTGTGCTTCAGTTTTGAATTGAAGCATTTTCTGTGCTTCAGTTTTGAATTGAAGCATTTTCTGTGCTTCAGTTTTGAATTGAAGCATTTTCTGTGCTTCAGTTTTGAAGTGAAGCATTTTCTGTGCTTCAGTTTTGAATTGAAATTAAAGCATATTCTGTGCTTCAGTTCTGAATTGAAGCATTTTCTGTGCTTCAGTTTTGAATTGAAGCATTTTCTGTGCTTCAGTTTTGAATTGAAGCATTTTCTGTGCTTCAGTTTTGAATTGAAGCTTTCTGTGATCCCAGATATGTGGAATCATCACATATTTATTAGTGAAAATAACTTCTTTTTATAATAGTCATAATTTTAACACGAAATATCTGTCGCGGTGCAATTTTGGAAATTATTAACAAAAATAATCTTGATAATATAAAAAAAAATTTTTTAATTATTCTGTGCTTCAGTTTTGAATTGAAGCATTTTCTGTGCTTCAGTTTTGAATTGAAGCATTTTCTGTGCTTCAGTTTTGAATTGAAGCATTTTCTGTGCTTCAGTTTTGAATTGAAGCATTTTCTGTGCTTCAGTTTTGAATTGAAGCATTTTCTGTGCTTCAGTTTTGAATTGAAGCATTTTCTGTGCTTCAGTTTTGAATTGAAGCATTTTCTGTGCTTCAGTTTTGAATTGAAGCATTTTCTGTGCTTCAGTTTTGAATTGAAGCATTTTCTGTGCTTCAGTTTTGAATTGAAGCATTTTCTGTGCTTCAGTTTTGAATTGAAGCATTTTCTGTGCTTCAGTTTTGAATTGAAGCATTTTCTGTGCTTCAGTTTTGAATTGAAGCATTTTCTGTGCTTCAGTTTTGAATTGAAGCATTTTCTGTGCTTCAGTTTTGAATTGAAGCATTTTCTGTGCTTCAGTTTTGAATTGAAGCATTTTCTGTGCTTCAGTTTTGAATTGAAGCATTTTCTGTGCTTCAGTTTTGAAGTGAAGCATTTTCTGTGCTTCAGTTTTGAATTGAAGCATTTTCTGTGCTTCAGTTTTGAATTGAAGCATTTTCTGTGCTTCAGTTTTGAATTGAAGCATTTTCTGTGCTTCAGTTTTGAATTGAAGCATTTTCTGTGCTTCAGTTTTGAATTGAAGCATTTTCTGTGCTTCAGTTTTGAATTGAAGCATTTTCTGTGCTTCAGTTTTGAATTGAAGCATTTTCTGTGCTTCAGTTTTGAATTGAAGCATTTTCTGTGCTTCAGTTTTGAATTGAAGCATTTTCTGTGCTTCAGTTTTGAATTGAAGCATTTTCTGTGCTTCAGTTTTGAAGTGAAGCATTTTCTGTGCTTCAGTTTTGAATTGAAGCATTTTCTGTGCTTCAGTTTTGAATTGAAGCATTTTCTGTGCTTCAGTTTTGAATTGAAGCATTTTCTGTGCTTCAGTTTTGAATTGAAGCATTTTCTGTGCTTCAGTTTTGAATTGAAGCATTTTCTGTGCTTCAGTTTTGAATTGAAGCATTTTCTGTGCTTCAGTTTTGAATTGAAGCATTTTCTGTGCTTCAGTTTTGAATTGAAGCATTTTCTGTGCTTCAGTTTTGAATTGAAGCATTTTCTGTGCTTCAGTTTTGAAGTGAAGCATTTTCTGTGCTTCAGTTTTGAATTGAAGCATTTTCTGTGCTTCAGTTTTGAATTGAAGCATTTTCTGTGCTTTTGAATTGAAGCATTTTCTGTGCTTCAGTTTTGAATTGAAGCATTTTCTGTGCTTCAGTTTTGAATTGAAGCATTTTCTGTGCTTCAGTTTTGAATTGAAGCATTTTCTGTGCTTCAGTTTTGAATTGAAGCATTTTCTGTGCTTCAGTTTTGAATTGAAGCATTTTCTGTGCTTCAGTTTTGAATTGAAGCATTTTCTGTGCTTCAGTTTTGAATTGAAGCATTTTCTGTGCTTTTGAATTGAAGCATTTTCTGTGCTTCAGTTTTGAATTGAAGCTTTCTGTGATCCCAGATATGTGGAATCATCACATATTTATTAGTGAAAATAACTTCTTTTTATAATAGTCATAATTTTAACACGAAATATCTGTCGCGGTGCAATTTTGGAAATTATTAACAAAAATAATCTTGATAATATAAAAAAAAATTTTTTAATTATTCTGTGCTTCAGTTTTGAATTGAAGCATTTTCTGTGCTTCAGTTTTGAATTGAAGCATTTTCTGTGCTTCAGTTTTGAATTGAAGCATTTTCTGTGCTTCAGTTTTGAATTGAAGCATTTTCTGTGCTTCAGTTTTGAATTGAAGCATTTTCTGTGCTTCAGTTTTGAATTGAAGCATTTTCTGTGCTTCAGTTTTGAATTGAAGCATTTTCTGTGCTTCAGTTTTGAATTGAAGCATTTTCTGTGCTTCAGTTTTGAATTGAAGCATTTTCTGTGCTTCAGTTTTGAATTGAAGCATTTTCTGTGCTTCAGTTTTGAATTGAAGCATTTTCTGTGCTTCAGTTTTGAATTGAAGCATTTTCTGTGCTTCAGTTTTGAATTGAAGCATTTTCTGTGCTTCAGTTTTGAATTGAAGCATTTTCTGTGCTTCAGTTTTGAATTGAAGCATTTTCTGTGCTTCAGTTTTGAATTGAAGCATTTTCTGTGCTTCAGTTTTGAATTGAAGCATTTTCTGTGCTTCAGTTTTGAATTGAAGCATTTTCTGTGCTTCAGTTTTGAATTGAAGCATTTTCTGTGCTTCAGTTTTGAATTGAAGCATTTTCTGTGCTTCAGTTTTGAATTGAAGCATTTTCTGTGCTTTAGTTTTGAATTGAAGCATTTTCTGTGCTTCAGTTTTGAATTGAAGAATTTTCTGTGCTTCAGTTTTGAATTGAAGCATTTTCTGTGCTTCAGTTTTGAATTGAAGCATTTTCTGTGCTTCAGTTTTGAATTGAAGCATTTTCTGTGCTTCAGTTTTGAATTGAAGCATTTTCTGTGCTTCAGTTTTGAATTGAAGCATTTTCTGTGCTTCAGTTTTGAATTGAAGCATTTTCTGTGCTTCAGTTTTGAATTGAAGCATTTTCTGTGCTTCAGTTTTGAATTGAAGCATTTTCTGTGCTTCAGTTTTGAATTGAAGCATTTTCTGTGCTTCAGTTTTGAATTGAAGCATTTTCTTTGCTTCAGTTTTGAATTGAAGCATTTTCTGTGCTTCAGTTTTGAATTGAAGCATTTTCTGTGCTTCAGTTTTGAATTGAAGCATTTTCTGTGCTTCAGTTTTGAATTGAAGCATTTTCTGTGCTTCAGTTTTGAATTGAAGCATTTTCTGTGCTTCAGTTTTGAAGTGAAGCATTTTCTGTGCTTCAGTTTTGAATTGAAGCATTTTCTGTGCTTCAGTTTTGAATTGAAGCATTTTCTGTGCTTTTGAATTGAAGCATTTTCTGTGCTTCAGTTTTGAATTGAAGCTTTCTGTGATCCCAGATATGTGGAATCATCACATATTTATTAGTGAAAATAACTTCTTTTTATAATAGTCATAATTTTAACACGAAATATCTGTCGCGGTGCAATTTTGGAAATTATTAACAAAAATAATCTTGATAATATAAAAAAAAATTTTTTAATTATTCTGTGCTTCAGTTTTGAATTGAAGCATTTTCTGTGCTTCAGTTTTGAATTGAAGCATTTTCTGTGCTTCAGTTTTGAATTGAAGCATTTTCTGTGCTTCAGTTTTGAATTGAAGCATTTTCTGTGCTTCAGTTTTGAATTGAAGCATTTTCTGTGCTTCAGTTTTGAATTGAAGCATTTTCTGTGCTTCAGTTTTGAATTGAAGCATTTTCTGTGCTTCAGTTTTGAATTGAAGCATTTTCTGTGCTTCAGTTTTGAATTGAAGCATTTTCTGTGCTTCAGTTTTGAAGTGAAGCATTTTCTGTGCTTCAGTTTTGAATTGAAGCATTTTCTGTGCTTCAGTTTTGAATTGAAGCATTTTCTGTGCTTTTGAATTGAAGCATTTTCTGTGCTTCAGTTTTGAATTGAAGCATTTTCTGTGCTTCAGTTTTGAATTGAAGCATTTTCTGTGCTTCAGTTTTGAATTGAAGCATTTTCTGTGCTTCAGTTTTGAATTGAAGCATTTTCTGTGCTTCAGTTTTGAATTGAAGCATTTTCTGTGCTTCAGTTTTGAATTGAAGCATTTTCTGTGCTTCAGTTTTGAATTGAAGCATTTTCTGTGCTTTTGAATTGAAGCATTTTCAGTGCTTCAGTTTTGAATTGAAGCTTTCTGTGATCCCAGATATGTGGAATCATCACATATTTATTAGTGAAAATAACTTCTTTTTATAATAGTCATAATTTTAACACGAAATATCTGTCGCGGTGCAATTTTGGAAATTATTAACAAAAATAATCTTGATAATATAAAAAAAACTTTTTTAATTATTCTGTGCTTCAGTTTTGAATTGAAGCATTTTCTGTGCTTCAGTTTTGAATTGAAGCATTTTCTGTGCTTCAGTTTTGAATTGAAGCATTTTCTGTGCTTCAGTTTTGAATTGAAGCATTTTCTGTGCTTCAGTTTTGAATTGAAGCATTTTCTGTGCTTCAGTTTTGAATTGAAGCATTTTCTGTGCTTCAGTTTTGAATTGAAGCATTTTCTGTGCTTCAGTTTTGAATTGAAGCATTTTCTTTGCTTCAGTTTTGAATTGAAGCATTTTCTGTGCTTCAGTTTTGAATTGAAGCATTTTCTGTGCTTCAGTTTTGAATTGAAGCATTTTCTGTGCTTCAGTTTTGAATTGAAGCATTTTCTGTGCTTCAGTTTTGAATTGAAGCATTTTCTGTGCTTCAGTTTTGAAGTGAAGCATTTTCTGTGCTTCAGTTTTGAATTGAAGCATTTTCTGTGCTTCAGTTTTGAATTGAAGCATTTTCTGTGCTTCAGTTTTGAATTGAAGCATTTTCGTGCTTCAGTTTTGAATTGAAGCATTTTCTGTGCTTCAGTTTTGAATTGAAGCATTTTCTGTGCTTCAGTTTTGAATTGAAGCATTTTCTGTGCTTCAGTTTTGAATTGAAGCTTATTCTGTGCTTTTGAATTGAAGCATTTTCTGTGCTTCAGTTTTGAATTGAAGCTTTCTGTGATCCCAGATATGTGGAATCATCACATATTTATTAGTGAAAATAACTTCTTTTTATAATAGTCATAATTTTAACACGAAATATCTGTCGCGGTGCAATTTTGGAAATTATTAACAAAAATAATCTTGATAATATAAAAAAAATTTTTTTAATTATTCTGTGCTTCAGTTTTGAATTGAAGCATTTTCTGTGCTTCAGTTTTGAATTGAAGCATTTTCTGTGCTTCAGTTTTGAATTGAAGCATTTTCTGTGCTTCAGTTTTGAATTGAAGCATTTTCTGTGTTTCAGTTTTGAATTGAAGCATTTTCTGTGCTTCAGTTTTGAATTGAAGCATTTTCTGTGCTTCAGTTTTGAATTGAAGCATTTTCTGTGCTTCAGTTTTGAATTGAAGCATTTTCTGTGCTTCAGTTTTGAATTGAAGCATTTTCTGTGCTTCAGTTTTGAATTGAAGCATTTTCTGTGCTTCAGTTTTGAATTGAAGAATTTTCTGTGCTTCAGTTTTGAATTGAAGCATTTCTGTGCTTCAGTTTTGAATTGAAGCATTTTCGTGCTTCAGTTTTGAATTGAAGCATTTTCTGTGCTTCAGTTTTGAATTGAAGCATTTTCTGTGCTTCAGTTTTGAATTGAAGCATTTTCTGTGCTTCAGTTTTGAATTGAAGCTTCAGTTTTGAATTGAAGCATTTTCTGTGCTTCAGTTTTGAATTGAAGCATTTTCTGTGCTTCAGTTTTGAATTGAAGCATTTTCTGTGCTTCAGTTTTGAATTGAAGCATTTTCTGTGCTTCAGTTTTGAATTGAAGCATTTTCTGTGCTTCAGTTTTGAATTGAAGCATTTTCTGTGCTTCAGTTTTGAATTGAAGCATTTTCTTGCTTCAGTTTTGAATTGAAGCATTTTCTGTGCTTCAGTTTTGAATTGAAGCATTTTCTGTGCTTCAGTTTTGAATTGAAGCATTTTCTGTGCTTCATTTTTGAATTGAAGCATTTTCTGTGCTTCAGTTTTGAATTGAAGCATTTTCTGTGCTTCAGTTTTGAATTGAAGCATTTTCTGTGCTTCAGTTTTGAATTGAAGCTTTCTGTGACCCCAGATAATGTGGAATCATCACATATTTTTAGTGAAAATAACTTCTTTTTATAATAGTCATAATTTTGACACGAAATATCTGTCGCGGTGCAATTTTGGAAATTATTAACAAAAATAATCTTGAAAATATAAAAAAAAATTTTAAATTATTCTGTGCTTCAGTTTTGAATTGAAGCATTTTCTGTGCTTTTGAATTGAAGCATTTTCTGTGCTTCAGTTTTGAATTGAAGCTTTCTGTGATCCCAGATATGTGGAATCATCACATATTTATTAGTGAAAATAACTTCTTTTTATAATTGTCATAATTTTAACACGAAATATCTGTCGCGGTGCAATTTTGGAAATTATTAACAAAAATAATCTTGATAATATAAAAAAAAATTTTTTAATTATTCTGTGCTTCAGTTTTGAATTGAAGCATTTTCTGTGCTTTTGAATTGAAGCATTTTCTGTGCTTCAGTTTTGAATTGAAGCTTTCTGTGATCCCAGATATGTGGAATCATCACATATTTATTAGTGAAAATAACTTCTTTTTATAATAGTCATAATTTTAACACGAAATATCTGTCGCGGTGCAATTTTGGAAATTATTAACAAAAATAATCTTGATAATATAAAAAAAAATTTTTTAATTATTCTGTGCTTCAGTTTTAATTGAAGCATTTTCTGTGCTTCAGTTTTGAATTGAAGCATTTTCTGTGCTTCAGTTTTGAATTGAAGCATTTTCTGTGCTTCAGTTTTGAATTGAAGCATTTTCTGTGCTTCAGTTTTGAATTGAAGCATTTTCTGTGCTTCAGTTTTGAATTGAAGCATTTTCTGTGCTTCAGTTTTGAATTGAAGCATTTTCTGTGCTTCAGTTTTGAATTGAAGCATTTTCTGTGCTTCAGTTTTGAATTGAAGCATTTTCTGTGCTTCAGTTTTGAATTGAAGCATTTTCTTGCTTCAGTTTTGAATTGAAGCATTTTCTGTGCTTCAGTTTTGAATTGAAGCATTTTCTGTGCTTCAGTTTTGAATTGAAGCATTTTCTGTGCTTCAGTTTTGAATTGAAGCATTTTCTGTGCTTCAGTTTTGAATTGAAGCATTTTCTGTGCTTCAGTTTTGAATTGAAGCATTTTCTGTGCTTCAGTTTTGAATTGAAGCATTTTCTGTGCTTCAGTTTTGAATTGAAGCTTCAGTTTTGAATTGCAGCATTTTCTGTGCTTCAGTTTTGAATTGAAGCATTTTCTGTGCTTCAGTTTTGAATTGAAGCTTATTCTGTGCTTTTGAATTGAAGCATTTTCTGTGCTTCAGTTTTGAAGTGAAGCATTTTCTGTGCTTCAGTTTTGAATTGAAGCATTTTCTGTGCTTCAGTTTTGAATTGAAGCATTTTCTGTGCTTCAGTTTTGAATTGAAGCATTTTCTGTGCTTCAGTTTTGAATTGAAGCATTTTCTGTGCTTCAGTTTTGAATTGAAGCATTTTCTGTGCTTCAGTTTTGAATTGAAGCATTTTCTTGCTTCAGTTTTGAATTGAAGCATTTTCTGTGCTTCAGTTTTGAATTGAAGCATTTTCTGTGCTTCAGTTTTGAATTGAAGCATTTTCTGTGCTTCATTTTTGAATTGAAGCATTTTCTGTGCTTCAGTTTTGAATTGAAGCATTTTCTGTGCTTCAGTTTTGAATTGAAGCATTTTCTGTGCTTCAGTTTTGAATTGAAGCTTTCTGTGACCCCAGATAATGTGGAATCATCACATATTTTTAGTGAAAATAACTTCTTTTTATAATAGTCATAATTTTGACACGAAATATCTGTCGCGGTGCAATTTTAGAAATTATTAACAAAAATAATCTTGAAAATATAAAAAAAAATTTTAAATTATTCTGTGCTTCAGTTTTGAATTGAAGCATTTTCTGTGCTTTTGAATTGAAGCATTTTCTGTGCTTCAGTTTTGAATTGAAGCTTTCTGTGATCCCAGATATGTGGAATCATCACATATTTATTAGTGAAAATAACTTCTTTTTATAATTGTCATAATTTTAACACGAAATATCTGTCGCGGTGCAATTTTTGGAAATTATTAACAAAAATAATCTTGATAATATAAAAAAAAATTTTTTAATTATTCTGTGCTTCAGTTTTGAATTGAAGCATTTTCTGTGCTTTTGAATTGAAGCATTTTCTGTGCTTCAGTTTTGAATTGAAGCTTTCTGTGATCCCAGATATGTGGAATCATCACATATTTATTAGTGAAAACATTTTCTGTGCTTCAGTTTTGAATTGAAGCATTTTCTGTGCTTCAGTTTTGAATTGAAGCTTCAGTTTTGAATTGAAGCATTTTCTGTGCTTCAGTTTTGAATTGAAGCATTTTCTGTGCTTCAGTTTTGAATTGAAGCTTATTCTGTGCTTTTGAATTGAAGCATTTTCTGTGCTTCAGTTTTGAAGTGAAGCATTTTCTGTGCTTCAGTTTTGAATTGAAGCATTTTCTGTGCTTCAGTTTTGAATTGAAGCATTTTCTGTGCTTTTGAATTGAAGCATTTTCTGTGCTTCAGTTTTGAATTGAAGCTTTCTGTGATCCCAGATATGTGGAATCATCACATATTTATTAGTGAAAATAACTTCTTTTTATAATAGTCATAATTTTAACACGAAATATCTGTCGCGGTGCAATTTTGGAAATTATTAACAAAAATAATCTTGATAATATAAAAAAATTTTTTAATTATTCTGTGCTTCAGTTTTGAATTGAAGCATTTTCTGTGCTTCAGTTTTGAATTGAAGCATTTTCTGTGCTTCAGTTTTGAATTGAAGCATTTTCTGTGCTTCAGTTTTGAATTGAAGCATTTTCTGTGCTTCAGTTTTGAATTGAAGCATTTTCTGTGCTTCAGTTTTGAATTGAAGCATTTTCTGTGCTTCAGTTTTGAATTGAAGCATTTTCTGTGCTTCAGTTTTGAATTGAAGCATTTTCTGTGCTTCAGTTTTGAATTGAAGCATTTTCTGTGCTTCAGTTTTGAATTGAAGCATTTTCGTGCTTCAGTTTTGAATTGAAGCTTTCTGTGATCCCAGATATGTGGAATCATCACATATTTATTAGTGAAAATAACTTCTTTTTATAATAGTCATAATTTTAACACGAAATATCTGTCGCGGTGCAATTTTGGAAATTATTAACAAAAATAATCTTGATAATATAAAAAAAAATTTTTTAATTATTCTGTGCTTCAGTTTTGAATTGAAGCATTTTCTGTGCTTCAGTTTTGAATTGAAGCATTTTCTGTGCTTCAGTTTTGAATTGAAGCATTTTCTGTGCTTCAGTTTTGAATTGAAGCATTTTCTGTGCTTCATTTTTTGAATTGAAGCATTTTCTGTGCTTCAGTTTTGAATTGAAGCATTTTCTGTGCTTCAGTTTTGAATTGAAGCATTTTCTGTGCTTCAGTTTTGAATTGAAGCTTTCTGTGACCCCAGATAATGTGGAATCATCACATATTTTTAGTGAAAATAACTTCTTTTTATAATAGTCATAATTTTGACACGAAATATCTGTCGCGGTGCAATTTTGGAAATTATTAACAAAAATAATCTTGAAAATATAAAAAAAAATTTTAAATTATTCTGTGCTTCAGTTTTGAATTGAAGCATTTTCTGTGCTTTTGAATTGAAGCATTTTCTGTGCTTCAGTTTTGAATTGAAGCTTTCTGTGATCCCAGATATGTGGAATCATCACATATTTATTAGTGAAAATAACTTCTTTTTATAATTGTCATAATTTTAACACGAAATATCTGTCGCGGTGCAATTTTGGAAATTATTAACAAAAATAATCTTGATAATATAAAAAAAAATTTTTTAATTATTCTGTGCTTCAGTTTTGAATTGAAGCATTTTCTGTGCTTTTGAATTGAAGCATTTTCTGTGCTTCAGTTTTGAATTGAAGCTTTCTGTGATCCCAGATATGTGGAATCATCACATATTTATTAGTGAAAACATTTTCTGTGCTTCAGTTTTGAATTGAAGCATTTTCTGTGCTTCATTTTGAATTGAAGCTTCAGTTTTGAATTGAAGCATTTTCTGTGCTTCAGTTTTGAATTGAAGCATTTTCTGTGCTTCAGTTTTGAATTGAAGCTTATTCTGTGCTTTTGAATTGAAGCATTTTCTGTGCTTCAGTTTTGAAGTGAAGCATTTTCTGTGCTTCAGTTTTGAATTGAAGCATTTTCTGTGCTTCAGTTTTGAATTGAAGCATTTTCTGTGCTTTTGAATTGAAGCATTTTCTGTGCTTCAGTTTTGAATTGAAGCTTTCTGTGATCCCAGATATGTGGAATCATCACATATTTATTAGTGAAAATAACTTCTTTTTATAATAGTCATAATTTTAACACGAAATATCTGTCGCGGTGCAATTTTGGAAATTATTAACAAAAATAATCTTGATAATATAAAAAAAAATTTTTTAATTATTCTGTGCTTCAGTTTTGAATTGAAGCATTTTCTGTGCTTCAGTTTTGAATTGAAGCATTTTCTGTGCTTCAGTTTTGAATTGAAGCATTTTCTGTGCTTCAGTTTTGAATTGAAGCATTTTCTGTGCTTCAGTTTTGAATTGAAGCATTTTCTGTGCTTCAGTTTTGAATTGAAGCATTTTCTGTGCTTCAGTTTTGAATTGAAGCATTTTCTGTGCTTCAGTTTTGAATTGAAGCATTTTCTGTGCTTCAGTTTTGAATTGAAGCATTTTCTGTGCTTCAGTTTTGAATTGAAGCATTTTCGTGCTTCAGTTTTGAATTGAAGCTTTCTGTGATCCCAGATATGTGGAATCATCACATATTTATTAGTGAAAATAACTTCTTTTTATAATAGTCATAATTTTAACACGAAATATCTGTCGCGGTGCAATTTTGGAAATTATTAACAAAAATAATCTTGATAATATAAAAAAAAATTTTTTAATTATTCTGTGCTTCAGTTTTGAATTGAAGCATTTTCTGTGCTTCAGTTTTGAATTGAAGCATTTTCTGTGCTTCAGTTTTGAATTGAAGCATTTTCTGTGCTTCAGTTTTGAATTGAAGCTTTCTGTGACCCCAGATAATGTGGAATCATCACATATTTTTAGTGAAAATAACTTCTTTTTATAATAGTCATAATTTTGACACGAAATATCTGTCGCGGTGCAATTTTGGAAATTATTAACAAAAATAATCTTGAAAATATAAAAAAAAATTTTAAATTATTCTGTGCTTCAGTTTTGAATTGAAGCATTTTCTGTGCTTTTGAATTGAAGCATTTTCTGTGCTTCAGTTTTGAATTGAAGCTTTCTGTGACCCCAGATATGTGGAATCATCACATATTTATTAGTGAAAATAACTTCTTTTTATAATTGTCATAATTTTAACACGAAATATCTGTCGCGGTGCAATTTTGGAAATTATTAACAAAAATAATCTTGATAATATAAAAAAAATTTTTTTAATTATTCTGTGCTTCAGTTTTGAATTGAAGCATTTTCTGTGCTTTTGAATTGAAGCATTTTCTGTGCTTCAGTTTTGAATTGAAGCTTTCTGTGATCCCAGATATGTGGAATCATCACATATTTATTAGTGAAAACATTTTCTGTGCTTCAGTTTTGAATTGAAGCATTTTCTGTGCTTCAGTTTTGAATTGAAGCTTCAGTTTTGAATTGAAGCATTTTCTGTGCTTCAGTTTTGAATTGAAGCATTTTCTGTGCTTCAGTTTTGAATTGAAGCTTATTCTGTGCTTTTGAATTGAAGCATTTTCTGTGCTTCAGTTTTGAAGTGAAGCATTTTCTGTGCTTCAGTTTTGAATTGAAGCATTTTCTGTGCTTCAGTTTTGAATTGAAGCATTTTCTGTGCTTTTGAATTGAAGCATTTTCTGTGCTTCAGTTTTGAATTGAAGCTTTCTGTGATCCCAGATATGTGGAATCATCACATATTTATTAGTGAAAATAACTTCTTTTTATAATAGTCATAATTTTAACACGAAATATCTGTCGCGGTGCAATTTTGGAAATTATTAACAAAAATAATCTTGATAATATAAAAAAATTTTTTAATTATTCTGTGCTTCAGTTTTGAATTGAAGCATTTTCTGTGCTTCAGTTTTGAATTGAAGCATTTTCTGTGCTTCAGTTTTGAATTGAAGCATTTTCTGTGCTTCAGTTTTGAATTGAAGCATTTTCTGTGCTTCAGTTTTGAATTGAAGCATTTTCTGTGCTTCAGTTTTGAATTGAAGCATTTTCTGTGCTTCAGTTTTGAATTGAAGCATTTTCTGTGCTTCAGTTTTGAATTGAAGCATTTTCTGTGCTTCAGTTTTGAATTGAAGCATTTTCTGTGCTTCAGTTTTGAATTGAAGCATTTTCGTGCTTCAGTTTTGAATTGAAGCTTTCTGTGATCCCAGATATGTGGAATCATCACATATTTATTAGTGAAAATAACTTCTTTTTATAATAGTCATAATTTTAACACGAAATATCTGTCGCGGTGCAATTTTGGAAATTATTAACAAAAATAATCTTGATAATATAAAAAAAAATTTTTTAATTATTCTGTGCTTCAGTTTTGAATTGAAGCATTTTCTGTGCTTCAGTTTTGAATTGAAGCATTTTCTGTGCTTCAGTTTTGAATTGAAGCATTTTCTGTGCTTCAGTTTTGAATTGAAGCATTTTCTGTGCTTTAGTTTTGAATTGAAGCATTTTCTGTGCTTCAGTTTTGAATTGAAGCATTTTCTGTGCTTCAGTTTTGAATTGAAGCATTTTCTGTGCTTCAGTTTTGAATTGAAGCATTTTCTGTGCTTCAGTTTTGAATTGAAGAATTTTCTGTGCTTCAGTTTTGAATTGAAGCATTTTCTGTGCTTCAGTTTTGAATTGAAGCATTTTCGTGTTTTGAATTGAAGCATTTTCTGTGCTTCAGTTTTGAATTGAAGCATTTTCTGTGCTTCAGTTTTGAATTGAATTGACTTCAGTTTTGAATTGAAGCATTTTCTGTGCTTCAGTTTTGAATTGAAGCATTTTCTGTGCTTCAGTTTTGAATTGAAGCTTATTCTGTGCTTTTGAATTGAAGCATTTTCTGTGCTTCAGTTTTGAATTGAAGCATTTTCTGTGCTTCAGTTTTGAATTGAAGCATTTTCTGTGCTTCAGTTTTGAAGTGAAGCATTTTCTGTGCTTCAGTTTTGAATTGAAGCATTTTCTGTGCTTCAGTTTTGAAGTGAAGCATTTTCTGTGCTTCAGTTTTGAATTGAAGCATTTTCTGTGCTTCAGTTTTGAATTGAAGCATTTTCTGTGCTTTTGAATTGAAGCATTTTCTGTGCTTCAGTTTTGAATTGAAGCTTTCTGTGATCCCAGATATGTGGAATCATCACATATTTATTAGTGAAAATAACTTCTTTTTATAATAGTCATAATTTTAACACGAAATATCTGTCGCGGTGCAATTTTGGAAATTATTAACAAAAATAATCTTGCTAATATAAAAAAAAATTTTTTAATTATTCTGTGCTTCAGTTTTGAATTGAAGCATTTTCTGTGCTTCAGTTTTGAATTGAAGCATTTTCTGTGCTTCAGTTTTGAATTGAAGCATTTTCTGTGCTTCAGTTTTGAATTGAAGCATTTTCTGTGCTTCAGTTTTGAATTGAAGCATTTTCTGTGCTTCAGTTTTAATTGAAGCATTTTCTGTGCTTCAGTTTTGAATTGAAGCATTTTCTGTGCTTCAGTTTTGAATTGAAGCATTTTCTGTGCTTCATTTTTGAATTGAAGCATTTTCTGTGCTTCAGTTTTGAATTGAAGCATTTTCTGTGCTTCAGTTTTGAATTGAAGCATTTTCTGTGCTTCAGTTTTGAATTGAAGCATTTTCTGTGCTTCAGTTTTGAATTGAAGCATTTTCTGTGCTTCAGTTTTGAATTGAAGCATTTTCTGTGCTTCAGTTTTGAATTGAAGCATTTTCTGTGCTTCAGTTTTGAATTGAAGCATTTTCTGTGCTTCAGTTTTGAATTGAAGCATTTTCTGTGCTTCAGTTTTGAATTGAAGCATTTTCTGTGCTTCAGTTTTGAATTGAAGCATTTTCGTGCTTCAGTTTTGAATTGAAGCTTTCTGTGATCCCAGATATGTGGAATCATCACATATTTATTAGTGAAAATAACTTCTTTTTATAATAGTCATAATTTTAACACGAAATATCTGTCGCGGTGCAATTTTGGAAATTATTAACAAAAATAATCTTGATAATATAAAAAAAAATTTTTTAATTATTCTGTGCTTCAGTTTTGAATTGAAGCATTTTCTGTGCTTCAGTTTTGAATTGAAGCATTTTCTGTGCTTCAGTTTTGAATTGAAGCATTTTCTGTGCTTCAGTTTTGAATTGAAGCTTTCTGTGACCCCAGATAATGTGGAATCATCACATATTTTTAGTGAAAATAACTTCTTTTTATAATAGTCATAATTTTGACACGAAATATCTGTCGCGGTGCAATTTTGGAAATTATTAACAAAAATAATCTTGAAAATATAAAAAAAAATTTTAAATTATTCTGTGCTTCAGTTTTGAATTGAAGCATTTTCTGTGCTTTTGAATTGAAGCATTTTCTGTGCTTCAGTTTTGAATTGAAGCTTTCTGTGATCCCAGATATGTGGAATCATCACATATTTATTAGTGAAAATAACTTCTTTTTATAATTGTCATAATTTTAACACGAAATATCTGTCGCGGTGCAATTTTGGAAATTATTAACAAAAATAATCTTGATAATATAAAAAAAATTTTTTTAATTATTCTGTGCTTCAGTTTTGAATTGAAGCATTTTCTGTGCTTTTGAATTGAAGCATTTTCTGTGCTTCAGTTTTGAATTGAAGCTTTCTGTGATCCCAGATATGTGGAATCATCACATATTTATTAGTGAAAACATTTTCTGTGCTTCAGTTTTGAATTGAAGCATTTTCTGTGCTTCAGTTTTGAATTGAAGCTTCAGTTTTGAATTGAAGCATTTTCTGTGCTTCAGTTTTGAATTGAAGCATTTTCTGTGCTTCAGTTTTGAATTGAAGCTTATTCTGTGCTTTTGAATTGAAGCATTTTCTGTGCTTCAGTTTTGAAGTGAAGCATTTTCTGTGCTTCAGTTTTGAATTGAAGCATTTTCTGTGCTTCAGTTTTGAATTGAAGCATTTTCTGTGCTTTTGAATTGAAGCATTTTCTGTGCTTCAGTTTTGAATTGAAGCTTTCTGTGATCCCAGATATGTGGAATCATCACATATTTATTAGTGAAAATAACTTCTTTTTATAATAGTCATAATTTTAACACGAAATATCTGTCGCGGTGCAATTTTGGAAATTATTAACAAAAATAATCTTGATAATATAAAAAAAAATTTTTTAATTATTCTGTGCTTCAGTTTTGAATTGAAGCATTTTCTGTGCTTCAGTTTTGAATTGAAGCATTTTCTGTGCTTCAGTTTTGAATTGAAGCATTTTCTGTGCTTCAGTTTTGAATTGAAGCATTTTCTGTGCTTCAGTTTTGAATTGAAGCATTTTCTGTGCTTCAGTTTTGAATTGAAGCATTTTCTGTGCTTCAGTTTTGAATTGAAGCATTTTCTGTGCTTCAGTTTTGAATTGAAGCATTTTCTGTGCTTCAGTTTTGAATTGAAGCATTTTCTGTGCTTCAGTTTTGAATTGAAGCATTTTCGTGCTTCAGTTTTGAATTGAAGCTTTCTGTGATCCCAGATATGTGGAATCATCACATATTTATTAGTGAAAATAACTTCTTTTTATAATAGTCATAATTTTAACACGAAATATCTGTCGCGGTGCAATTTTGGAAATTATTAACAAAAATAATCTTGATAATATAAAAAAATTTTTTAATTATTCTGTGCTTCAGTTTTGAATTGAAGCATTTTCTGTGCTTCAGTTTTGAATTGAAGCATTTTCTGTGCTTCAGTTTTGAATTGAAGCATTTTCTGTGCTTCAGTTTTGAATTGAAGCATTTTCTGTGCTTTAGTTTTGAATTGAAGCATTTTCTGTGCTTCAGTTTTGAATTGAAGCATTTTCTGTGCTTCAGTTTTGAATTGAAGCATTTTCTGTGCTTCAGTTTTGAATTGAAGCATTTTCTGTGCTTCAGTTTTGAATTGAAGAATTTTCTGTGCTTCAGTTTTGAATTGAAGCATTTTCTGTGCTTCAGTTTTGAATTGAAGCATTTTCGTGTTTTGAATTGAAGCATTTTCTGTGCTTCAGTTTTGAATTGAAGCATTTTCTGTGCTTCAGTTTTGAATTGAATTGACTTCAGTTTTGAATTGAAGCATTTTCTGTGCTTCAGTTTTGAATTGAAGCATTTTCTGTGCTTCAGTTTTGAATTGAAGCTTATTCTGTGCTTTTGAATTGAAGCATTTTCTGTGCTTCAGTTTTGAATTGAAGCATTTTCTGTGCTTCAGTTTTGAATTGAAGCATTTTCTGTGCTTCAGTTTTGAAGTGAAGCATTTTCTGTGCTTCAGTTTTGAATTGAAGCATTTTCTGTGCTTCAGTTTTGAAGTGAAGCATTTTCTGTGCTTCAGTTTTGAATTGAAGCATTTTCTGTGCTTCAGTTTTGAATTGAAGCATTTTCTGTGCTTTTGAATTGAAGCATTTTCTGTGCTTCAGTTTTGAATTGAAGCTTTCTGTGATCCCAGATATGTGGAATCATCACATATTTATTAGTGAAAATAACTTCTTTTTATAATAGTCATAATTTTAACACGAAATATCTGTCGCGGTGCAATTTTGGAAATTATTAACAAAAATAATCTTGCTAATATAAAAAAAAATTTTTTAATTATTCTGTGCTTCAGTTTTGAATTGAAGCATTTTCTGTGCTTCAGTTTTGAATTGAAGCATTTTCTGTGCTTCAGTTTTGAATTGAAGCATTTTCTGTGCTTCAGTTTTGAATTGAAGCATTTTCTGTGCTTCAGTTTTGAATTGAAGCATTTTCTGTGCTTCAGTTTTAATTGAAGCATTTTCTGTGCTTCAGTTTTGAATTGAAGCATTTTCTGTGCTTCAGTTTTGAAGTGAAGCATTTTCTGTGCTTCAGTTTTGAATTGAAGCATTTTCTGTGCTTCAGTTTTGAAGTGAAGCATTTTCTGTGCTTCAGTTTTGAATTGAAGCATTTTCTGTGCTTCAGTTTTGAATTGAAGCATTTTCTGTGCTTCAGTTTTGAATTGAAGCATTTTCTGTGCTTCAGTTTTGAAGTGAAGCATTTTCTGTGCTTCAGTTTTGAATTGAAGCATTTTCTGTGCTTCAGTTTTGAAGTGAAGCATTTTCTGTGCTTCAGTTTTGAATTGAAGCATTTTCTGTGCTTCAGTTTTGAATTGAAGCATTTTCTGTGCTTTTGAATTGAAGCATTTTCTGTGCTTCAGTTTTGAATTGAAGCATTTTCTGTGCTTCAGTTTTGAATTGAAGCATTTTCTGCGCTTTTGAATTGAAGCATTTTCTGTGCTTCAGTTTTGAATTGAAGCTTTCTGTGATCCCAGATATGTGGAATCATCACATATTTATTAGTGAAAATAACTTCTTTTTATAATAGTCATAATTTTAACACGAAATATCTGTCGCGGTGCAATTTTGGAAATTATTAACAAAAATAATCTTGCTAATATAAAAAAAAATTTTTTAATTATTCTGTGCTTCAGTTTTGAATTGAAGCATTTTCTGTGCTTCAGTTTTGAATTGAAGCATTTTCTGTGCTTCAGTTTTGAATTGAAGCATTTTCTGTGCTTCAGTTTTGAATTGAAGCATTTTCTGTGCTTCAGTTTTGAATTGAAGCATTTTCTGTGCTTCAGTTTTAATTGAAGCATTTTCTGTGCTTCAGTTTTGAATTGAAGCATTTTCTGTGCTTCAGTTTTGAAGTGAAGCATTTTCTGTGCTTCAGTTTTGAATTGAAGCATTTTCTGTGCTTCAGTTTTGAATTGAAGCATTTTCTGTGCTTTTGAATTGAAGCATTTTCTGTGCTTCAGTTTTGAATTGAAGCTTTCTGTGATCCCAGATATGTGGAATCATCATATATTTATTAGTGAAAATAACTTCTTTTTATAATAGTCATAATTTTAACACGAAATATCTGTCGCGGTGCAATTTTGGAAATTATTAACAAAAATAATCTTGATAATATAAAAAAAATTTTTTTAATTATTCTGTGCTTCAGTTTTGAATTGAAGCATTTTCTGTGCTTCAGTTTTGAATTGAAGCATTTTCTGTGCTTCAGTTTTGAAGTGAAGCATTTTCTGTGCTTCAGTTTTGAATTGAAGCATTTCTGTGCTTCAGTTTTGAATTGAAGCATTTTCTGTGCTTCAGTTTTGAATTGAAGCATTTTCTGTGCTTCAGTTTTGAATTGAAGCATTTTCTGTGCTTCAGTTTTGAATTGAAGCATTTTCTGTGCTTCAGTTTTGAATTGAAGCATTTTCTGTGCTTCAGTTTTGAATTGAAGCATTTTCTGTGCTTCAGTTTTGAATTGAAGCATTTTCTGTGCTTCAGTTTTAATTGAAGCATTTTCTGTGCTTCAGTTTTGAATTGAAGCATTTTCTGTGCTTCAGTTTTGAAGTGAAGCATTTTCTGTGCTTCAGTTTTGAATTGAAGCATTTTCTGTGCTTCAGTTTTGAATTGAAGCATTTTCTGTGCTTTTGAATTGAAGCATTTTCTGTGCTTCAGTTTTGAATTGAAGCTTTCTGTGCTTCAGTTTTGAATTGAAGCATTTTCTGTGCTTCAGTTTTGAATTGAAGCATTTTCTGTGCTTCAGTTTTGAATTGAAGCATTTTCTTTGCTTCAGTTTTGAATTGAAGCATTTTCTGTGCTTCAGTTTTGAATTGAAGCATTTTCTGTGCTTCAGTTTTGAATTGAAGCATTTTCTGTGCTTCAGTTTTAATTGAAGCATTTTCTGTGCTTCAGTTTTGAATTGAAGCATTTTCTGTGCTTCAGTTTTGAAGTGAAGCATTTTCTGTGCTTCAGTTTTGAATTGAAGCATTTCTGTGCTTCAGTTTTGAATTGAAGCATTTTCTGTGCTTCAGTTTTGAATTGAAGCATTTTCTGTGCTTCAGTTTTGAATTGAAGCTTTCTGTGATCCCAGATATGTGGAATCATCACATATTTATTAGTGAAAATAACTTCTTTTTATAATAGTCATAATTTTAACACGAAATATCTGTCGCGGTGCAATTTTGGAAATTATTAACAAAAACAATCTTGATAATATAAAAAAAATTTTTTAATTATTCTGTGCTTCAGTTTTGAATTGAAGCATTTTCTGTGCTTCAGTTTTGAATTGAAGCATTTTCAATGCTTCGATTTTGAATTGAAGCATTTTTTGTACTTCAGTTTTGAATTGAAGCATTTTCTGTGCTTCAGTTTTGAATTGAAGCATTTTCTGTGCTTCAGTTTTGAATTGAAGCATTTTCTGTGCTTCAGTTTTGAATTGAAGCATTTTCTGTGCTTCAGTTTTGAATTGAAGCATTTTCTGTGCTTCAGTTTTAAAGTGAAGCATTTTCTGTGCTTCAGTTTTGAATTTTTGAATTGAAGCATTTTCTGTGCTTCAGTTTTGAATTGAAGCATTTTCTGTGCTTCAGTTTTGAATTGAAGCATTTTCTGTGCTTCAGTTTTGAATTGACGCATTTTCTGTTCTTCAGTTTTGAATTGAAGCATTTTCTGTGCTTCAGTTTTGAATTGAAGCATTTTCTGTGCTTCAGTTTTGAATTGAAGCATTTTCTGTGCTTCAGTTTTGAATTGACGCATTTTCTGTTCTTCAGTTTTGAATTGAAGCATTTTCTGTGCTTCAGTTTTGAATTGAAGCATTTTCTGTGCTTCAGTTTTGAATTGAAGCATTTTCTGTGCTTCAGTTTTGAATTGAAGCATTTTCTGTGCTTCAGTTTTGAAGTGAAGCATTTTCTGTGCTTCAGTTTTGAATTGAAGCATTTTCTGTGCTTCAGTTTTGAATTGGAGCATTTTCTGTGCTTCAGTTTTGAATTGAAGCATTTTCTGTGCTTCCGTTTTGAATTGAAGCATTTTCTGTGCTTCAGTTTTGAATTGAAGCATTTTCTGTGCTTCAGTTTTGAATTGAAGCATTTTCTGTGCTTCAGTTTTGAAGTGAAGCATTTTCTGTGCTTCAGTTTTGAATTGAAGCATTTTCTGTGCTTCAGTTTTGAATTGAAGCATTTTCTGTGCTTCAGTTTTGAAGTGAAGCATTTTCTGTGCTTCAGTTTTGAATTGAAGCATTTTCTGTGCTTTTGAATTGAAGCATTTTCTGTGCTTCAGTTTTGAATTGAAGCTTTCTGTGATCCCAGATATGTGGAATCATCAAATATTTATTAGTGAAAATAACTTCTTTTTATAATAGTCATAATTTTAACACGAAATATCTGTCGCGGTGCAATTTTGGAAATTATTAACAAAAATAATCTTGATAATATAAAAAAAAATTTTTTAATTATTCTGTGCTTCAGTTTTGAATTGAAGCATTTTCTGTGCTTCAGTTTTGAATTGAAGCATTTTCTGTGCTTCAGTTTTGAATTGAAGCATTTTCTGTGCTTCAGTTTTGAATTGAAGCATTTTCTTGCTTCAGTTTTGAATTGAAGCATTTTCTGTGCTTCAGTTTTGAATTGAAGCATTTTCTGTGCTTCAGTTTTGAATTGAAGCATTTTCTTTGCTTCAGTTTTGAATTGAAGCATTTTCTGTGCTTCAGTTTTGAATTGAAGCATTTTCTGTGCTTCAGTTTTGAATTGAAGCATTTTCTGTGCTTCAGTTTTAATTGAAGCATTTTCTGTGCTTCAGTTTTGAATTGAAGCATTTTCTGTGCTTCAGTTTTGAAGTGAAGCATTTTCTGTGCTTCAGTTTTGAATTGAAGCATTTCTGTGCTTCAGTTTTGAATTGAAGCATTTTCTGTGCTTCAGTTTTGAATTGAAGCATTTTCTGTGCTTCAGTTTTGAATTGAAGCTTTCTGTGATCCCAGATATGTGGAATCATCACATATTTATTAGTGAAAATAACTTCTTTTTATAATAGTCATAATTTTAACACGAAATATCTGTCGCGGTGCAATTTTGGAAATTATTAACAAAAATAATCTTGATAATATAAAAAAAATTTTTTAATTATTCTGTGCTTCAGTTTTGAATTGAAGCATTTTCTGTGCTTCAGTTTTGAATTGAAGCATTTTCAATGCTTCGATTTTGAATTGAAGCATTTTTTGTACTTCAGTTTTGAATTGAAGCATTTTCTGTGCTTCAGTTTTGAATTGAAGCATTTTCTGTGCTTCAGTTTTGAATTGAAGCATTTTCTGTGCTTCAGTTTTGAATTGAAGCATTTTCTGTGCTTCAGTTTTGAATTGAAGCATTTTCTGTGCTTCAGTTTTAAAGTGAAGCATTTTCTGTGCTTCAGTTTTGAATTTTTGAATTGAAGCATTTTCTGTGCTTCAGTTTTGAATTGAAGCATTTTCTGTGCTTCAGTTTTGAATTGACGCATTTTCTGTTCTTCAGTTTTGAATTGAAGCATTTTCTGTGCTTCAGTTTTGAATTGAAGCATTTTCTGTGCTTCAGTTTTGAATTGAAGCATTTTCTGTGCTTCAGTTTTGAATTGAAGCATTTTCTGTGCTTCAGTTTTGAATTGAAGCATTTTCTGTGCTTCAGTTTTAAAGTGAAGCATTTTCTGTGCTTCAGTTTTGAATTTTTGAATTGAAGCATTTTCTGTGCTTCAGTTTTGAATTGAAGCATTTTCTGTGCTTCAGTTTTGAATTGAAGCATTTTCTGTGCTTCAGTTTTGAATTGACGCATTTTCTGTTCTTCAGTTTTGAATTGAAGCATTTTCTGTGCTTCAGTTTTGAATTGAAGCATTTTCTGTGCTTCAGTTTTGAATTGAAGCATTTTCTGTGCTTCAGTTTTGAATTGAAGCATTTTCTGTGCTTCAGTTTTGAAGTGAAGCATTTTCTGTGCTTCAGTTTTGAATTGAAGCATTTTCTGTGCTTCAGTTTTGAATTGGAGCATTTTCTGTGCTTCAGTTTTGAATTGAAGCATTTTCTGTGCTTCCGTTTTGAATTGAAGCATTTTCTGTGCTTCAGTTTTGAATTGAAGCATTTTCTGTGCTTCAGTTTTGAATTGAAGCATTTTCTGTGCTTCAGTTTTGAAGTGAAGCATTTTCTGTGCTTCAGTTTTGAATTGAAGCATTTTCTGTGCTTCAGTTTTGAATTGAAGCATTTTCTGTGCTTCAGTTTTGAAGTGAAGCATTTTCTGTGCTTCAGTTTTGAATTGAAGCATTTTCTGTGCTTTTGAATTGAAGCATTTTCTGTGCTTCAGTTTTGAATTGAAGCTTTCTGTGATCCCAGATATGTGGAATCATCAAATATTTATTAGTGAAAATAACTTCTTTTTATAATAGTCATAATTTTAACACGAAATATCTGTCGCGGTGCAATTTTGGAAATTATTAACAAAAATAATCTTGATAATATAAAAAAAAATTTTTTAATTATTCTGTGCTTCAGTTTTGAATTGAAGCATTTTCTGTGCTTCAGTTTTGAATTGAAGCATTTTCTGTGCTTCAGTTTTGAATTGAAGCATTTTCTGTGCTTCAGTTTTGAATTGAAGCATTTTCTTGCTTCAGTTTTGAATTGAAGCATTTTCTGTGCTTCAGTTTTGAATTGAAGCATTTTCGGTGCTTCAGTTTTGAATTGAAGCATTTTCTGTGCTTCAGTTTTGAATTGAAGCATTTTCTGTGCTTCAGTTTTGAATTGAAGCATTTTCTTTGCTTCAGTTTTGAATTGAAGCATTTTCTGTGCTTCAGTTTTGAATTGAAGCATTTTCTGTGCTTCAGTTTTGAATTGAAGCATTTTCTGTGCTTCAGTTTTGAATTGAAGCATTTTCTGTGCTTCAGTTTTGAATTGAAGCATTTTCTGTGCTTCAGTTTTGAATTGAAGCATTTTCTGTGCTTCAGTTTTGAATTGAAGCATTTTCTGTGCTTCAGTTTTGAATTGAAGCATTTTCTGTGCTTTTGAATTGAAGCATTTTCTGTGCTTCAGTTTTGAATTGAAGCTTTCTGTGATCCCAGATATGTGGAATCATCACATATTTATTAGTGAAAATAACTTCTTTTTATAATAGTCATAATTTTAACACGAAATATCTGTCGCGGTGCAATTTTGGAAATTATTAACAAAAATAATCTTGATAATATAAAAAAAAATTTTTTAATTATTCTGTGCTTCAGTTTTGAATTGAAGCATTTTCTGTGCTTCAGTTTTGAATTGAAGCATTTTCAGTGCTTCAGTTTTGAATTGAAGCATTTTCTGTGCTTCAGTTTTGAATTGAAGCATTTTCTGTGCTTCAGTTTTGAATTGAAGCATTTTCTGTGCTTCAGTTTTGAATTGAAGCATTTTCTGTGCTTCAGTTTTGAATTGAAGCATTTTCTTGCTTCAGTTTTGAATTGAAGCATTTTCTGTGCTTCAGTTTTGAATTGAAGCATTTTCGGTGCTTCAGTTTTGAATTGAAGCATTTTCTGTGCTTCAGTTTTGAATTGAAGCATTTTCTGTGCTTCAGTTTTGAATTGAAGCATTTTCTTTGCTTCAGTTTTGAATTGAAGCATTTTCTGTGCTTCAGTTTTGAATTGAAGCATTTTCGGTGCTTCAGTTTTGAATTGAAGCATTTTCTGTGCTTCAGTTTTGAATTGAAGCATTTTCTGTGCTTCAGTTTTGAATTGAAGCATTTTCTTTGCTTCAGTTTTGAATTGAAGCATTTTCTGTGCTTCAGTTTTGAATTGAAGCATTTTCTGTGCTTCAGTTTTGAATTGAAGCATTTTCTGTGCTTCAGTTTTGAATTGAAGCATTTTCTGTGCTTCAGTTTTGAATTGAAGCATTTTCTGTGCTTCAGTTTTGAAGTGAAGCATTTTCTGTGCTTCAGTTTTGAATTGAAGCATTTTCTGTGCTTCAGTTTTGAATTGAAGCATTTTCTGTGCTTTTGAATTGAAGCATTTTCTGTGCTTCAGTTTTGAATTGAAGCTTTCTGTGATCCCAGATATGTGGAATCATCACATATTTATTAGTGAAAATAACTTCTTTTTATAATAGTCATAATTTTAACACGAAATATCTGTCGCGGTGCAATTTTGGAAATTATTAACAAAAATAATCTTGATAATATAAAAAATTTATTTAATATTCTGTGCTTCAGTTTTGAATTGAAGCATTTTCTGTGCTTCAGTTTTGAATTGAAGCATTTTCAGTGCTTCAGTTTTGAATTGAAGCATTTTCTGTGCTTCAGTTTTGAATTGAAGCATTTTCTGTGCTTCAGTTTTGAATTGAAGCATTTTCTGTGCTTCAGTTTTGAATTGAAGCATTTTCTGTGCTTCAGTTTTGAATTGAAGCATTTTCTTGCTTCAGTTTTGAATTGAAGCATTTTCTGTGCTTCAGTTTTGAATTGAAGCATTTTCGGTGCTTCAGTTTTGAATTGAAGCATTTTCTGTGCTTCAGTTTTGAATTGAAGCATTTTCTGTGCTTCAGTTTTGAATTGAAGCATTTTCTTTGCTTCAGTTTTGAATTGAAGCATTTTCTGTGCTTCAGTTTTGAATTGAAGCATTTTCTGTGCTTCAGTTTTGAATTGAAGCATTTTCTGTGCTTCAGTTTTGAATTGAAGCATTTTCTGTGCTTCAGTTTTGAATTGAAGCATTTTCTGTGCTTCAGTTTTGAAGTGAAGCATTTTCTGTGCTTCAGTTTTGAATTGAAGCATTTTCTGTGCTTCAGTTTTGAATTGAAGCATTTTCTGTGCTTTTGAATTGAAGCATTTTCTGTGCTTCAGTTTTGAATTGAAGCTTTCTGTGATCCCAGATATGTGGAATCATCACATATTTATTAGTGAAAATAACTTCTTTTTATAATAGTCATAATTTTAACACGAAATATCTGTCGCGGTGCAATTTTGGAAATTATTAACAAAAATAATCTTGATAATATAAAAAAAAATTTTTTAATTATTCTGTGCTTCAGTTTTGAATTGAAGCATTTTCTGTGCTTCAGTTTTGAAGTGAAGCATTTTCTGTGCTTCAGTTTTGAATTGAAGCATTTTCTGTGCTTCAGTTTTGAATTGGAGCATTTTCTGTGCTTCAGTTTTGAATTGAAGCATTTTCTGTGCTTCCGTTTTGAATTGAAGCATTTTCTGTGCTTCAGTTTTGAATTGAAGCATTTTCTGTGCTTCAGTTTTGAATTGAAGCATTTTCTGTGCTTCAGTTTTGAAGTGAAGCATTTTCTGTGCTTCAGTTTTGAATTGAAGCATTTTCTGTGCTTCAGTTTTGAATTGAAGCATTTTCTGTGCTTCAGTTTTGAAGTGAAGCATTTTCTGTGCTTCAGTTTTGAATTGAAGCATTTTCTGTGCTTTTGAATTGAAGCATTTTCTGTGCTTCAGTTTTGAATTGAAGCTTTCTGTGATCCCAGATATGTGGAATCATCAAATATTTATTAGTGAAAATAACTTCTTTTTATAATAGTCATAATTTTAACACGAAATATCTGTCGCGGTGCAATTTTGGAAATTATTAACAAAAATAATCTTGATAATATAACTAAAAATTTTTTAATTATTCTGTGCTTCAGTTTTGAATTGAAGCATTTTCTGTGCTTCAGTTTTGAATTGAAGCATTTTCTGTGCTTCAGTTTTGAATTGAAGCATTTTCTGTGCTTCAGTTTTGAATTGAAGCATTTTCTTGCTTCAGTTTTGAATTGAAGCATTTTCTGTGCTTCAGTTTTGAATTGAAGCATTTTCGGTGCTTCAGTTTTGAATTGAAGCATTTTCTGTGCTTCAGTTTTGAATTGAAGCATTTTCTGTGCTTCAGTTTTGAATTGAAGCATTTTCTTTGCTTCAGTTTTGAATTGAAGCATTTTCTGTGCTTCAGTTTTGAATTGAAGCATTTTCTGTGCTTCAGTTTTGAATTGAAGCATTTTCTGTGCTTCAGTTTTGAATTGAAGCATTTTCTGTGCTTCAGTTTTGAATTGAAGCATTTTCTGTGCTTCAGTTTTGAAGTGAAGCATTTTCTGTGCTTCAGTTTTGAATTGAAGCATTTTCTGTGCTTCAGTTTTGAATTGAAGCATTTTCTGTGCTTTTGAATTGAAGCATTTTCTGTGCTTCAGTTTTGAATTGAAGCTTTCTGTGATCCCAGATATGTGGAATCATCACATATTTATTAGTGAAAATAACTTCTTTTTATAATAGTCATAATTTTAACACGAAATATCTGTCGCGGTGCAATTTTGGAAATTATTAACAAAAATAATCTTGATAATATAAAAAAAAATTTTTTAATTATTCTGTGCTTCAGTTTTGAATTGAAGCATTTTCTGTGCTTCAGTTTTGAATTGAAGCATTTTCTGTGCTTCAGTTTTGAATTGAAGCATTTTCTGTGCTTCAGTTTTGAATTGAAGCATTTTCTGTGCTTCAGTTTTGAATTGAAGCATTTTCTGTGCTTCAGTTTTGAATTGAAGCATTTTCTTGCTTCAGTTTTGAATTGAAGCATTTTCTGTGCTTCAGTTTTGAATTGAAGCATTTTCGGTGCTTCAGTTTTGAATTGAAGCATTTTCTGTGCTTCAGTTTTGAATTGAAGCTTTCTGTGATCCCAGATATGTGGAATCATCAAATATTTATTAGTGAAAATAACTTCTTTTTATAATAGTCATAATTTTAACACGAAATATCTGTCGCGGTGCAATTTTGGAAATTATTAACAAAAATAATCTTGATAATATTAAATATTGATTTTTAATTATTCTGTGCTTCAGTTTTGAATTGAAGCATTTTCTGTGCTTCAGTTTTGAATTGAAGCATTTTCTGTGCTTCAGTTTTGAATTGAAGCATTTTCTGTGCTTCAGTTTTGAATTGAAGCATTTTCTTGCTTCAGTTTTGAATTGAAGCATTTTCTGTGCTTCAGTTTTGAATTGAAGCATTTTCGGTGCTTCAGTTTTGAATTGAAGCATTTTCTGTGCTTCAGTTTTGAATTGAAGCATTTTCTGTGCTTCAGTTTTGAATTGAAGCATTTTCTTTGCTTCAGTTTTGAATTGAAGCATTTTCTGTGCTTCAGTTTTGAATTGAAGCATTTTCTGTGCTTCAGTTTTGAATTGAAGCATTTTCTGTGCTTCAGTTTTGAATTGAAGCATTTTCTGTGCTTCAGTTTTGAATTGAAGCATTTTCTGTGCTTCAGTTTTGAATTGAAGCATTTTCTGTGCTTCAGTTTTGAATTGAAGCATTTTCTGTGCTTCAGTTTTGAATTGAAGCATTTTCTGTGCTTCAGTTTTGAAGTGAAGCATTTTCTGTGCTTCAGTTTTGAATTGAAGCATTTTCTGTGCTTCAGTTTTGAATTGAAGCATTTTCTGTGCTTTTGAATTGAAGCATTTTCTGTGCTTCAGTTTTGAATTGAAGCTTTCTGTGATCCCAGATATGTGGAATCATCACATATTTATTAGTGAAAATAACTTCTTTTTATAATAGTCATAATTTTAACACGAAATATCTGTCGCGGTGCAATTTTGGAAATTATTAACAAAAATAATCTTGATAATATAAAAAAAAATTTTTTAATTATTCTGTGCTTCAGTTTTGAATTGAAGCATTTTCTGTGCTTCAGTTTTAAATTGAAGCATTTTCTGTGCTTCAGTTTTGAATTGACGCATTTTCTGTGCTTCAGTTTTGAATTGAAGCATTTTCTGTGCTTCATTTTTGAATTGAAGCATTTTCTGTGCTTCAGTTTTGAATTGAAGCATTTTCTGTGCTTCAGTTTTGAATTGAAGCATTTTCTGTGCTTCAGTTTTGAATTGAAGCATTTTCTGTGCTTTTGAATTGAAGCATTTTCTGTGCTTCAGTTTTGAATTGAAGCATTTTCTGTGCTTCAGTTTTGAATTGAAGCATTTTCTGTGCTTCAGTTTTGAATTGAAGCATTTTCGGTGCTTCAGTTTTGAATTGAAGCATTTTCTGTGCTTCAGTTTTGAATTGAAGCATTTTCTGTGCTTCAGTTTTGAATTGAAGCATTTTCTTTGCTTCAGTTTTGAATTGAAGCATTTTCTGTGCTTCAGTTTTGAATTGAAGCATTTTCTGTGCTTCAGTTTTGAATTGAAGCATTTTCTGTGCTTCAGTTTTGAATTGAAGCATTTTCTGTGCTTCAGTTTTGAATTGAAGCATTTTCTGTGCTTCAGTTTTGAAGTGAAGCATTTTCTGTGCTTCAGTTTTGAATTGAAGCATTTTCTGTGCTTCAGTTTTGAATTGAAGCATTTTCTGTGCTTTTGAATTGAAGCATTTTCTGTGCTTCAGTTTTGAATTGAAGCTTTCTGTGATCCCAGATATGTGGAATCATCACATATTTATTAGTGAAAATAACTTCTTTTTATAATAGTCATAATTTTAACACGAAATATCTGTCGCGGTGCAATTTTGGAAATTATTAACAAAAATAATCTTGATAATATAAAAAAAAATTTTTTAATTATTCTGTGCTTCAGTTTTGAATTGAAGCATTTTCTGTGCTTCAGTTTTGAAGTGAAGCATTTTCTGTGCTTCAGTTTTGAATTGAAGCATTTTCTGTGCTTCAGTTTTGAATTGGAGCATTTTCTGTGCTTCAGTTTTGAATTGAAGCATTTTCTGTGCTTCCGTTTTGAATTGAAGCATTTTCTGTGCTTCAGTTTTGAATTGAAGCATTTTCTGTGCTTCAGTTTTGAATTGAAGCATTTTCTGTGCTTCAGTTTTGAAGTGAAGCATTTTCTGTGCTTCAGTTTTGAATTGAAGCATTTTCTGTGCTTCAGTTTTGAATTGAAGCATTTTCTGTGCTTCAGTTTTGAAGTGAAGCATTTTCTGTGCTTCAGTTTTGAATTGAAGCATTTTCTGTGCTTTTGAATTGAAGCATTTTCTGTGCTTCAGTTTTGAATTGAAGCTTTCTGTGATCCCAGATATGTGGAATCATCAAATATTTATTAGTGAAAATAACTTCTTTTTATAATAGTCATAATTTTAACACGAAATATCTGTCGCGGTGCAATTTTGGAAATTATTAACAAAAATAATCTTGATAATATAAAAAAAAATTTTTTAATTATTCTGTGCTTCAGTTTTGAATTGAAGCATTTTCTGTGCTTCAGTTTTGAATTGAAGCATTTTCTGTGCTTCAGTTTTGAATTGAAGCATTTTCTGTGCTTCAGTTTTGAATTGAAGCATTTTCTTGCTTCAGTTTTGAATTGAAGCATTTTCTGTGCTTCAGTTTTGAATTGAAGCATTTTCGGTGCTTCAGTTTTGAATTGAAGCATTTTCTGTGCTTCAGTTTTGAATTGAAGCATTTTCTGTGCTTCAGTTTTGAATTGAAGCATTTTCTTTGCTTCAGTTTTGAATTGAAGCATTTTCTGTGCTTCAGTTTTGAATTGAAGCATTTTCTGTGCTTCAGTTTTGAATTGAAGCATTTTCTGTGCTTCAGTTTTGAATTGAAGCATTTTCTGTGCTTCAGTTTTGAATTGAAGCATTTTCTGTGCTTCAGTTTTGAAGTGAAGCATTTTCTGTGCTTCAGTTTTGAATTGAAGCATTTTCTGTGCTTCAGTTTTGAATTGAAGCATTTTCTGTGCTTTTGAATTGAAGCATTTTCTGTGCTTCAGTTTTGAATTGAAGCTTTCTGTGATCCCAGATATGTGGAATCATCACATATTTATTAGTGAAAATAACTTCTTTTTATAATAGTCATAATTTTAACACGAAATATCTGTCGCGGTGCAATTTTGGAAATTATTAACAAAAATAATCTTGATAATATAAAAAAAAATTTTTTAATTATTCTGTGCTTCAGTTTTGAATTGAAGCATTTTCTGTGCTTCAGTTTTGAATTGAAGCATTTTCTGTGCTTCAGTTTTGAATTGAAGCATTTTCTGTGCTTCAGTTTTGAATTGAAGCATTTTCTGTGCTTCAGTTTTGAATTGAAGCATTTTCTGTGCTTCAGTTTTGAATTGAAGCATTTTCTGTGCTTCAGTTTTGAATTGAAGCATTTTCTTGCTTCAGTTTTGAATTGAAGCATTTTCTGTGCTTCAGTTTTGAATTGAAGCATTTTCGGTGCTTCAGTTTTGAATTGAAGCATTTTCTGTGCTTCAGTTTTGAATTGAAGCTTTCTGTGATCCCAGATATGTGGAATCATCAAATATTTATTAGTGAAAATAACTTCTTTTTATAATAGTCATAATTTTAACACGAAATATCTGTCGCGGTGCAATTTTGGAAATTATTAACAAAAATAATCTTGATAATATAAAAAAATTTTTTTAATTATTCTGTGCTTCAGTTTTGAATTGAAGCATTTTCTGTGCTTCAGTTTTGAATTGAAGCATTTTCTGTGCTTCAGTTTTGAATTGAAGCATTTTCTGTGCTTCAGTTTTGAATTGAAGCATTTTCTTGCTTCAGTTTTGAATTGAAGCATTTTCTGTGCTTCAGTTTTGAATTGAAGCATTTTCGGTGCTTCAGTTTTGAATTGAAGCATTTTCTGTGCTTCAGTTTTGAATTGAAGCATTTTCTGTGCTTCAGTTTTGAATTGAAGCATTTTCTTTGCTTCAGTTTTGAATTGAAGCATTTTCTGTGCTTCAGTTTTGAATTGAAGCATTTTCTGTGCTTCAGTTTTGAATTGAAGCATTTTCTGTGCTTCAGTTTTGAATTGAAGCATTTTCTGTGCTTCAGTTTTGAATTGAAGCATTTTCTGTGCTTCAGTTTTGAAGTGAAGCATTTTCTGTGCTTCAGTTTTGAATTGAAGCATTTTCTGTGCTTCAGTTTTGAATTGAAGCATTTTCTGTGCTTTTGAATTGAAGCATTTTCTGTGCTTCAGTTTTGAATTGAAGCATTTTCGGTGCTTCAGTTTTGAATTGAAGCATTTTCTGTGCTTCAGTTTTGAATTGAAGCTTTCTGTGATCCCAGATATGTGGAATCATCAAATATTTATTAGTGAAAATAACTTCTTTTTATAATAGTCATAATTTTAACACGAAATATCTGTCGCGGTGCAATTTTGGAAATTATTAACAAAAATAATCTTGATAATATAAAAAAAAATTTTTTAATTATTCTGTGCTTCAGTTTTGAATTGAAGCATTTTCTGTGCTTCAGTTTTGAATTGAAGCATTTTCTGTGCTTCAGTTTTGAATTGAAGCATTTTCTGTGCTTCAGTTTTGAATTGAAGCATTTTCTTGCTTCAGTTTTGAATTGAAGCATTTTCTGTGCTTCAGTTTTGAATTGAAGCATTTTCGGTGCTTCAGTTTTGAATTGAAGCATTTTCTGTGCTTCAGTTTTGAATTGAAGCATTTTCTGTGCTTCAGTTTTGAATTGAAGCATTTTCTTTGCTTCAGTTTTGAATTGAAGCATTTTCTGTGCTTCAGTTTTGAATTGAAGCATTTTCTGTGCTTCAGTTTTGAATTGAAGCATTTTCTGTGCTTCAGTTTTGAATTGAAGCATTTTCTGTGCTTCAGTTTTGAATTGAAGCATTTTCTGTGCTTCAGTTTTGAATTGAAGCATTTTCTGTGCTTCAGTTTTGAATTGAAGCATTTTCTGTGCTTCAGTTTTGAATTGAAGCATTTTCTGTGCTTCAGTTTTGAAGTGAAGCATTTTCTGTGCTTCAGTTTTGAATTGAAGCATTTTCTGTGCTTCAGTTTTGAATTGAAGCATTTTCTGTGCTTTTGAATTGAAGCATTTTCTGTGCTTCAGTTTTGAATTGAAGCTTTCTGTGATCCCAGATATGTGGAATCATCACATATTTATTAGTGAAAATAACTTCTTTTTATAATAGTCATAATTTTAACACGAAATATCTGTCGCGGTGCAATTTTGGAAATTATTAACAAAAATAATCTTGATAATATAAAAAAAAATTTTTTAATTATTCTGTGCTTCAGTTTTGAATTGAAGCATTTTCTGTGCTTCAGTTTTAAATTGAAGCATTTTCTGTGCTTCAGTTTTGAATTGACGCATTTTCTGTGCTTCAGTTTTGAATTGAAGCATTTTCTGTGCTTCATTTTTGAATTGAAGCATTTTCTGTGCTTCAGTTTTGAATTGAAGCATTTTCTGTGCTTCAGTTTTGAATTGAAGCATTTTCTGTGCTTCAGTTTTGAATTGAAGCATTTTCTGTGCTTTTGAATTGAAGCATTTTCTGTGCTTCAGTTTTGAATTGAAGCATTTTCTGTGCTTCAGTTTTGAATTGAAGCATTTTCTGTGCTTCAGTTTTGAATTGAAGCATTTTCGGTGCTTCAGTTTTGAATTGAAGCATTTTCTGTGCTTCAGTTTTGAATTGAAGCATTTTCTGTGCTTCAGTTTTGAATTGAAGCATTTTCTTTGCTTCAGTTTTGAATTGAAGCATTTTCTGTGCTTCAGTTTTGAATTGAAGCATTTTCTGTGCTTCAGTTTTGAATTGAAGCATTTTCTGTGCTTCAGTTTTGAATTGAAGCATTTTCTGTGCTTCAGTTTTGAATTGAAGCATTTTCTGTGCTTCAGTTTTGAAGTGAAGCATTTTCTGTGCTTCAGTTTTGAATTGAAGCATTTTCTGTGCTTCAGTTTTGAATTGAAGCATTTTCTGTGCTTTTGAATTGAAGCATTTTCTGTGCTTCAGTTTTGAATTGAAGCTTTCTGTGATCCCAGATATGTGGAATCATCACATATTTATTAGTGAAAATAACTTCTTTTTATAATAGTCATAATTTTAACACGAAATATCTGTCGCGGTGCAATTTTGGAAATTATTAACAAAAATAATCTTGATAATATAAAAAAAATTTTTTAATTATTCTGTGCTTCAGTTTTGAATTGAAGCATTTTCTGTGCTTCAGTTTTGAAGTGAAGCATTTTCTGTGCTTCAGTTTTGAATTGAAGCATTTTCTGTGCTTCAGTTTTGAATTGGAGCATTTTCTGTGCTTCAGTTTTGAATTGAAGCATTTTCTGTGCTTCCGTTTTGAATTGAAGCATTTTCTGTGCTTCAGTTTTGAATTGAAGCATTTTCTGTGCTTCAGTTTTGAATTGAAGCATTTTCTGTGCTTCAGTTTTGAAGTGAAGCATTTTCTGTGCTTCAGTTTTGAATTGAAGCATTTTCTGTGCTTCAGTTTTGAATTGAAGCATTTTCTGTGCTTCAGTTTTGAAGTGAAGCATTTTCTGTGCTTCAGTTTTGAATTGAAGCATTTTCTGTGCTTTTGAATTGAAGCATTTTCTGTGCTTCAGTTTTGAATTGAAGCTTTCTGTGATCCCAGATATGTGGAATCATCAAATATTTATTAGTGAAAATAACTTCTTTTTATAATAGTCATAATTTTAACACGAAATATCTGTCGCGGTGCAATTTTGGAAATTATTAACAAAAATAATCTTGATAATATAAAAAAAAATTTTTTAATTATTCTGTGCTTCAGTTTTGAATTGAAGCATTTTCTGTGCTTCAGTTTTGAATTGAAGCATTTTCTGTGCTTCAGTTTTGAATTGAAGCATTTTCTGTGCTTCAGTTTTGAATTGAAGCATTTTCTTGCTTCAGTTTTGAATTGAAGCATTTTCTGTGCTTCAGTTTTGAATTGAAGCATTTTCGGTGCTTCAGTTTTGAATTGAAGCATTTTCTGTGCTTCAGTTTTGAATTGAAGCATTTTCTGTGCTTCAGTTTTGAATTGAAGCATTTTCTTTGCTTCAGTTTTGAATTGAAGCATTTTCTGTGCTTCAGTTTTGAATTGAAGCATTTTCTGTGCTTCAGTTTTGAATTGAAGCATTTTCTGTGCTTCAGTTTTGAATTGAAGCATTTTCTGTGCTTCAGTTTTGAATTGAAGCATTTTCTGTGCTTCAGTTTTGAAGTGAAGCATTTTCTGTGCTTCAGTTTTGAATTGAAGCATTTTCTGTGCTTCAGTTTTGAATTGAAGCATTTTCTGTGCTTTTGAATTGAAGCATTTTCTGTGCTTCAGTTTTGAATTGAAGCTTTCTGTGATCCCAGATATGTGGAATCATCACATATTTATTAGTGAAAATAACTTCTTTTTATAATAGTCATAATTTTAACACGAAATATCTGTCGCGGTGCAATTTTGGAAATTATTAACAAAAATAATCTTGATAATTTAAGATATGTTTTTTAATTATTCTGTGCTTCAGTTTTGAATTGAAGCATTTTCTGTGCTTCAGTTTTGAATTGAAGCATTTTCTGTGCTTCAGTTTTGAATTGAAGCATTTTCTGTGCTTCAGTTTTGAATTGAAGCATTTTCTGTGCTTCAGTTTTGAATTGAAGCATTTTCTGTGCTTCAGTTTTGAATTGAAGCATTTTCTTGCTTCAGTTTTGAATTGAAGCATTTTCTGTGCTTCAGTTTTGAATTGAAGCATTTTCGGTGCTTCAGTTTTGAATTGAAGCATTTTCTGTGCTTCAGTTTTGAATTGAAGCTTTCTGTGATCCCAGATATGTGGAATCATCAAATATTTATTAGTGAAAATAACTTCTTTTTATAATAGTCATAATTTTAACACGAAATATCTGTCGCGGTGCAATTTTGGAAATTATTAACAAAAATAATCTTGATAATATAAAAAAAAATTTTTTAATTATTCTGTGCTTCAGTTTTGAATTGAAGCATTTTCTGTGCTTCAGTTTTGAATTGAAGCATTTTCTGTGCTTCAGTTTTGAATTGAAGCATTTTCTGTGCTTCAGTTTTGAATTGAAGCATTTTCTTGCTTCAGTTTTGAATTGAAGCATTTTCTGTGCTTCAGTTTTGAATTGAAGCATTTTCGGTGCTTCAGTTTTGAATTGAAGCATTTTCTGTGCTTCAGTTTTGAATTGAAGCATTTTCTGTGCTTCAGTTTTGAATTGAAGCATTTTCTTTGCTTCAGTTTTGAATTGAAGCATTTTCTGTGCTTCAGTTTTGAATTGAAGCATTTTCTGTGCTTCAGTTTTGAATTGAAGCATTTTCTGTGCTTCAGTTTTGAATTGAAGCATTTTCTGTGCTTCAGTTTTGAATTGAAGCATTTTCTGTGCTTCAGTTTTGAAGTGAAGCATTTTCTGTGCTTCAGTTTTGAATTGAAGCATTTTCTGTGCTTCAGTTTTGAATTGAAGCATTTTCTGTGCTTTTGAATTGAAGCATTTTCTGTGCTTCAGTTTTGAATTGAAGCTTTCTGTGATCCCAGATATGTGGAATCATCACATATTTATTAGTGAAAATAACTTCTTTTTATAATAGTCATAATTTTAACACGAAATATCTGTCGCGGTGCAATTTTGGAAATTATTAACAAAAATAATCTTGATAATATAAAAAAAAATTTTTTAATTATTCTGTGCTTCAGTTTTGAATTGAAGCATTTTCTGTGCTTCAGTTTTAAATTGAAGCATTTTCTGTGCTTCAGTTTTGAATTGACGCATTTTCTGTGCTTCAGTTTTGAATTGAAGCATTTTCTGTGCTTCATTTTTGAATTGAAGCATTTTCTGTGCTTCAGTTTTGAATTGAAGCATTTTCTGTGCTTCAGTTTTGAATTGAAGCATTTTCTGTGCTTCAGTTTTGAATTGAAGCATTTTCTGTGCTTTTGAATTGAAGCATTTTCTGTGCTTCAGTTTTGAATTGAAGCATTTTCTGTGCTTCATTTTTGAATTGAAGCATTTTCTGTGCTTCAGTTTTGAATTGAAGCATTTTCTGTGCTTCAGTTTTGAATTGAAGCATTTTTTGTGCTTCAGTTTTGAATTGAAGCATTTTCTGTGCTTTTGAATTGAAGCATTTTCTGTGCTTCAGTTTTGAATTGAAGCTTTCTGTGACCCCAGATAATGTGGAATCATCACATATTTTTAGTGAAAATAACTTCTTTTTATAATAGTCATAATTTTGACACGAAATATCTGTCGCGGTGCAATTTTGGAAATTATTAACAAAAATAATCTTGAAAATATAAAAAAAATTTTTAAATTATTCTGTGCTTCAGTTTTGAATTGAAGCATTTTCTGTGCTTTTGAATTGAAGCATTTTCTGTGCTTCAGTTTTGAATTGAAGCTTTCTGTGATCCCAGATATGTGGAATCATCACATATTTATTAGTGAAAATAACTTCTTTTTATAATTGTCATAATTTTAACACGAAATATCTGTCGCGGTGCAATTTTGGAAATTATTAACAAAAATAATCTTGATAATATAAAAAAAAATTTTTTAATTATTCTGTGCTTCAGTTTTGAATTGAAGCATTTTCTGTGCTTTTGAATTGAAGCATTTTCTGTGCTTCAGTTTTGAATTGAAGCTTTCTGTGATCCCAGATATGTGGAATCATCACATATTTATTAGTGAAAATAACTTCTTTTTATAATAGTCATAATTTTAACACGAAATATCTGTCGCGGTGCAATTTTGGAAATTATTAACAAAAATAATCTTGATAATATAAAAAAAAATTTTTTAATTATTCTGTGCTTCAGTTTTGAATTGAAGCATTTTCTGTGCTTCAGTTTTGAATTGAAGCATTTTCTGTGCTTCAGTTTTGAATTGAAGCATTTTCTGTGCTTCAGTTTTGAATTGAAGCATTTTCTGTGCTTCAGTTTTGAATTGAAGCATTTTCTGTGCTTCAGTTTTGAATTGACGCATTTTCTGTGCTTCAGTTTTGAATTGAAGCATTTTCTGTGCTTCATTTTTGAATTGAAGCATTTTCTGTGCTTCAGTTTTGAATTGAAGCATTTTCTGTGCTTCAGTTTTGAATTGAAGCATTTTCTGTGCTTCAGTTTTGAATTGAAGCATTTTCTGTGCTTTTGAATTGAAGCATTTTCTGTGCTTCAGTTTTGAATTGAAGCTTTCTGTGACCCCAGATAATGTGGAATCATCACATATTTTTAGTGAAAATAACTTCTTTTTATAATAGTCATAATTTTGACACGAAATATCTGTCGCGGTGCAATTTTGGAAATTATTAACAAAAATAATCTTGAAAATATAAAAAAAATTTTTAAATTATTCTGTGCTTCAGTTTTGAATTGAAGCATTTTCTGTGCTTTTGAATTGAAGCATTTTCTGTGCTTCAGTTTTGAATTGAAGCTTTCTGTGATCCCAGATATGTGGAATCATCACATATTTATTAGTGAAAATAACTTCTTTTTATAATTGTCATAATTTTAACACGAAATATCTGTCGCGGTGCAATTTTGGAAATTATTAACAAAAATAATCTTGATAATATAAAAAAAAATTTTTTAATTATTCTGTGCTTCAGTTTTGAATTGAAGCATTTTCTGTGCTTTTGAATTGAAGCATTTTCTGTGCTTCAGTTTTGAATTGAAGCTTTCTGTTATCCCAGATATGTGGAATCATCACATATTTATTAGTGAAAATAACTTCTTTTTATAATAGTCATAATTTTAACACGAAATATCTGTCGCGGTGCAATTTTGGAAATTATTAACAAAAATAATCTTGATAATATAAAAAAAAATTTTTTTAATTATTCTGTGCTTCAGTTTTGAATTGAAGCATTTTCTGTGCTTCAGTTTTGAATTGAAGCATTTTCTGTGCTTCAGTTTTGAATTGAAGCATTTTCTGTGCTTCAGTTTTGAATTGAAGCATTTTCTGTGCTTCAGTTTTGAATTGAAGCATTTTCTGTGCTTCAGTTTTGAATTGAAGCATTTTCTGTGCTTCAGTTTTGAATTGAAGCATTTTCTGTGCTTCAGTTTTGAATTGAAGCATTTTCTGTGCTTCAGTTTTGAATTGAAGCATTTTCTGTGCTTCAGTTTTGAATTGAAGAATTTTCTGTGCTTCAGTTTTGAATTGAAGCATTTTCTGTGCTTCAGTTTTGAATTAAAGCATTTTCGTGCTTCAGTTTTGAATTGAAGCATTTTCTGTGCTTCAGTTTTGAATTGAAGCATTTTCTGTGCTTCAGTTTTGAATTGAAGCATTTTCTGAGCTTCAGTTTTGAATTGAAGCTTATTCTGTGCTTTTGAATTGAAGCATTTTCTGTGCTTCAGTTTTGAAGTGAAGCATTTTCTGTGCTTCAGTTTTGAATTGAAGCATTTTCTGTGCTTCAGTTTTGAATTGGAGCATTTTCTGTGCTTCAGTTTTGAATTGAAGCATTTTCTGTGCTTCCGTTTTGAATTGAAGCATTTTCTGTGCTTCAGTTTTGAATTGAAGCATTTTCTGTGCTTCAGTTTTGAATTGAAGCATTTTCTGTGCTTCCGTTTTGAATTGAAGCATTTTCTGTGCTTCCGTTTTGAATTGAAGCATTTTCTGTGCTTCCGTTTTGAATTGAAGCATTTTCTGTGCTTCCGTTTTGAATTGAAGCATTTTCTGTGCTTCCGTTTTGAATTGAAGCATTTTCTGTGCTTCAGTTTTGAATTGAAGCATTTTCTGTGCTTCCGTTTTGAATTGAAGCATTTTCTGTGCTTCCGTTTTGAATTGAAGCATTTTCTGTGCTTCAGTTTTGAATTGAAGCATTTTCTGTGCTTCCGTTTTGAATTGAAGCATTTTCTGTGCTTCAGTTTTGAATTGAAGCATTTTCTGTGCTTCAGTTTTGAATTGAAGCATTTTCTGTGCTTCAGTTTTGAAGTGAAGCATTTTCTGTGCTTCAGTTTTGAATTGAAGCATTTTCTGTGCTTCAGTTTTGAATTGAAGCATTTTCTGTGCTTCAGTTTTGAAGTGAAGCATTTTCTGTGCTTCAGTTTTGAATTGAAGCATTTTCTGTGCTTTTGAATTGAAGCATTTTCTGTGCTTCAGTTTTGAATTGAAGCTTTCTGTGATCCCAGATATGTGGAATCATCAAATATTTATTAGTGAAAATAACTTCTTTTTATAATAGTCATAATTTTAACACGAAATATCTGTCGCGGTGCAATTTTGGAAATTATTAACAAAAATAATCTTGATAATATAAAAAAAATTTTTTTAATTATTCTGTGCTTCAGTTTTGAATTGAAGCATTTTCTGTGCTTCAGTTTTGAATTGAAGCATTTTCTGTGCTTCAGTTTTGAATTGAAGCATTTTCTGTGCTTCAGTTTTGAATTGAAGCATTTTCTGTGCTTCAGTTTTGAATTGAAGCATTTTCTGTGCTTCAGTTTTGAATTGAAGCATTTTCTGTGCTTCAGTTTTGAATTGAAGCATTTTCTGTGCTTCAGTTTTGAATTGAAGCATTTTCTGTGCTTCAGTTTTGAATTGAAGCATTTTCTGTGCTTCAGTTTTGAATTGAAGCATTTTCTGTGCTTCAGTTTTGAATTGAAGCATTTTCTGTGCTTCAGTTTTGAATTGAAGCATTTTCTGTGCTTCAGTTTTGAATTGAAGCTATTATAAAAAGAAGTTATTTTCACTAAAAATATGTGATGATTCCACATTATCTGGGGTCACAGAAAGCTTCAATTCAAAACTGAAGCACAGAAAATGCTTCAATTCAAAACTGAAGCACAGAAAATGCTTCAATTCAAAACTGAAGCACAGAAAATGCTTCAATTCAAAAATGAAGCATTTTAATTATTCTGTGCTTCAGTTTTGAATTGAAGCATTTTCTGTGCTTTTGAATTGAAGCATTTTCTGTGCTTCAGTTTTGAATTGAAGCTTTCTGTGATCCCAGATATGTGGAATCATCACATATTTATTAGTGAAAACATTTTCTGTGCTTCAGTTTTGAATTGAAGCATTTTCTGTGCTTCAGTTTTGAATTGAAGCTTCAGTTTTGAATTGAAGCATTTTCTGTGCTTCAGTTTTGAATTGAAGCATTTTCTGTGCTTCAGTTTTGAATTGAAGCTTATTCTGTGCTTTTGAATTGAAGCATTTTCTGTGCTTCAGTTTTGAATTGAAGCTTCAGTTTTGAATTGAAGCATTTTCTGTGCTTCAGTTTTGAATTGAAGCATTTTCTGTGCTTCAGTTTTGAATTGAAGCTTATTCTGTGCTTTTGAATTGAAGCATTTTCTGTGCTTCAGTTTTGAAGTGAAGCATTTTCTGTGCTTCAGTTTTGAATTGAAGCATTTTCTGTGCTTCAGTTTTGAATTGAAGCATTTTCTGTGCTTTTGAATTGAAGCATTTTCTGTGCTTCAGTTTTGAATTGAAGCTTTCTGTGATCCCAGATATGTGGAATCATCACATATTTATTAGTGAAAATAACTTCTTTTTATAATAGTCATAATTTTAACACGAAATATCTGTCGCGGTGCAATTTTGGAAATTATTAACAAAAATAATCTTGATAATATCCAAAAAAATCTTTTAATTATTCTGTGCTTCAGTTTTGAATTGAAGCATTTTCTGTGCTTCAGTTTTGAATTGAAGCATTTTCTGTGCTTCAGTTTTGAATTGAAGCATTTTCTGTGCTTCAGTTTTGAATTGAAGCATTTTCTGTGCTTCAGTTTTGAATTGAAGCATTTTCTGTGCTTCAGTTTTGAATTGAAGCATTTTCTGTGCTTCAGTTTTGAATTGAAGCATTTTCTGTGCTTCAGTTTTGAATTGAAGCATTTTCTGTGCTTCAGTTTTGAATTGAAGCATTTTCTGTGCTTCAGTTTTGAATTGAAGCATTTTCGTGCTTCAGTTTTGAATTGAAGCTTTCTGTGATCCCAGATATGTGGAATCATCACATATTTATTAGTGAAAATAACTTCTTTTTATAATAGTCATAATTTTAACACCAAATATCTGTCGCGGTGCAATTTTGGAAATTATTAACAAAAATAATCTTGATAATATAAAAAAAAATTTTTTAATTATTCTGTGCTTCAGTTTTGAATTGAAGCATTTTCTGTGCTTCAGTTTTGAATTGAAGCATTTTCTGTGCTTCAGTTTTGAATTGAAGCATTTTCTGTGCTTCAGTTTTGAATTGAAGCATTTTCTGTGCTTCATTTTTGAATTGAAGCATTTTCTGTGCTTCAGTTTTGAATTGAAGCATTTTCTGTGCTTCAGTTTTGAATTGAAGCATTTTCTGTGCTTCAGTTTTGAATTGAAGCATTTTCTGTGCTTCAGTTTTGAATTGAAGCATTTTCTGTGCTTCAGTTTTGAATTGAAGCATTTTCTGTGCTTCAGTTTTGAATTGAAGCATTTTCGTGCTTCAGTTTTGAATTGAAGCTTTCTGTGATCCCAGATATGTGGAATCATCACATATTTATTAGTGAAAATAACTTCTTTTTATAATAGTCATAATTTTAACACGAAATATCTGTCGCGGTGCAATTTTGGAAATTATTAACAAAAATAATCTTGATAATATAAAAAAAAATTTTTTAATTATTCTGTGCTTCAGTTTTGAATTGAAGCTTTCTGTGATCCCAGATATGTGGAATCATCACATATTTATTAGTGAAAATAACTTCTTTTTATAATAGTCATAATTTTAACACGAAATATCTGTCGCGGTGCAATTTTGGAAATTATTAACAAAAATAATCTTGATAATATAAAAAAAATTTTTTAATTATTCTGTGCTTCAGTTTTGAATTGAAGCATTTTCTGTGCTTCAGTTTTGAATTGAAGCATTTTCTGTGCTTCAGTTTTGAATTGAAGCATTTTCTGTGCTTCAGTTTTGAATTGAAGCATTTTCTGTGCTTCAGTTTTGAATTGAAGCATTTTCTGTGCTTCAGTTTTGAATTGAAGCATTTTCTGTGCTTCAGTTTTGAATTGAAGCATTTTCTGTGCTTCAGTTTTGAATTGAAGCATTTTCTGTGCTTCAGTTTTGAATTGAAGCATTTTCTGTGCTTCAGTTTTGAATTGAAGCATTTTCTGTGCTTCAGTTTTGAATTGAAGCATTTTCTGTGCTTCAGTTTTGAATTGAAGCATTTTCTGTGCTTCAGTTTTGAATTGAAGCATTTTCTGTGCTTCAGTTTTGAATTGAAGCATTTTCTGTGCTTCAGTTTTGAATTGAAGCATTTTCTGTGCTTCAGTTTTGAATTGAAGCATTTTCTGTGCTTCAGTTTTGAATTGAAGCATTTTCTGTGCTTCAGTTTTGAATTGAAGCATTTTCTGTGCTTCAGTTTTGAATTGAAGCATTTTCTGTGCTTCAGTTTTGAATTGAAGCATTTTCTGTGCTTCAGTTTTGAATTGAAGCATTTTCGTGCTTCAGTTTTGAATTGAAGCTTTCTGTGATCCCAGATATGTGGAATCATCACATATTTATTAGTGAAAATAACTTCTTTTTATAATAGTCATAATTTTAACACGAAATATCTGTCGCGGTGCAATTTTGGAAATTATTAACAAAAATAATCTTGATAATATAAGAATTAATTTTTTGATTATTCTGTGCTTCAGTTTTGAATTGAAGCATTTTCTGTGCTTCAGTTTTGAATTGAAGCATTTTCTGTGCTTCAGTTTTGAATTGAAGCATTTTCTGTGCTTCAGTTTTGAATTGAAGCATTTTCTGTGCTTCATTTTTGAATTGAAGCATTTTCTGTGCTTCAGTTTTGAATTGAAGCATTTTCTGTGCTTCAGTTTTGAATTGAAGCATTTTCTGTGCTTCAGTTTTGAATTGAAGCATTTTCTGTGCTTCAGTTTTGAATTGAAGCATTTTCTGTGCTTCAGTTTTGAATTGAAGCATTTTCTGTGCTTCAGTTTTGAATTGAAGCATTTTCGTGCTTCAGTTTTGAATTGAAGCTTTCTGTGATCCCAGATATGTGGAATCATCACATATTTATTAGTGAAAATAACTTCTTTTTATAATAGTCATAATTTTAACACGAAATATCTGTCGCGGTGCAATTTTGGAAATTATTAACAAAAATAATCTTGATAATATAACAAATGATTTTTTAATTATTCTGTGCTTCAGTTTTGAATTGAAGCATTTTCTGTGCTTCAGTTTTGAATTGAAGCATTTTCTGTGCTTCAGTTTTGAATTGAAGCATTTTCTGTGCTTCAGTTTTGAATTGAAGCATTTTCTGTGCTTCAGTTTTGAATTGAAGCATTTTCTGTGCTTCAGTTTTGAATTGAAGCATTTTCTGTGCTTCAGTTTTGAATTGAAGCATTTTCTGTGCTTCAGTTTTGAATTGAAGCATTTTCTGTGCTTCAGTTTTGAATTGAAGCATTTTCTGTGCTTCAGTTTTGAATTGAAGCATTTTCTGTGCTTCAGTTTTGAATTGAAGCATTTTCTGTGCTTCAGTTTTGAATTGAAGCATTTTCTGTGCTTCAGTTTTGAATTGAAGCATTTTCTGTGCTTCAGTTTTGAATTGAAGCATTTTCTGTGCTTCAGTTTTGAATTGAAGCATTTTCTGTGCTTCAGTTTTGAATTGAAGCATTTTCTGTGCTTCAGTTTTGAATTGAAGCATTTTCTGTGCTTCAGTTTTGAATTGAAGCATTTTCTGTGCTTCAGTTTTGAATTGAAGCATTTTCTGTGCTTCAGTTTTGAATTGAAGCATTTTCTGTGCTTCAGTTTTGAATTGAAGCATTTTCGTGCTTCAGTTTTGAATTGAAGCTTTCTGTGATCCCAGATATGTGGAATCATCACATATTTATTAGTGAAAATAACTTCTTTTTATAATAGTCATAATTTTAACACGAAATATCTGTCGCGGTGCAATTTTGGAAATTATTAACAAAAATAATCTTGATAATATAAAAAAAATTTTTTAATTATTCTGTGCTTCAGTTTTGAATTGAAGCATTTTCTGTGCTTCAGTTTTGAATTGAAGCATTTTCTGTGCTTCAGTTTTGAATTGAAGCATTTTCTGTGCTTCAGTTTTGAATTGAAGCATTTTCTGTGCTTCATTTTTGAATTGAAGCATTTTCTGTGCTTCAGTTTTGAATTGAAGCATTTTCTGTGCTTCAGTTTTGAATTGAAGCATTTTCTGTGCTTCAGTTTTGAATTGAAGCATTTTCTGTGCTTCAGTTTTGAATTGAAGCATTTTCTGTGCTTCAGTTTTGAATTGAAGCATTTTCTGTGCTTCAGTTTTGAATTGAAGCATTTTCGTGCTTCAGTTTTGAATTGAAGCTTTCTGTGATCCCAGATATGTGGAATCATCACATATTTATTAGTGAAAATAACTTCTTTTTATAATAGTCATAATTTTAACACGAAATATCTGTCGCGGTGCAATTTTGGAAATTATTAACAAAAATAATCTTGATAATATAAAAAAAAATTTTTTAATTATTCTGTGCTTCAGTTTTGAATTGAAGCATTTTCTGTGCTTCAGTTTTGAATTGAAGCATTTTCTGTGCTTCAGTTTTGAATTGAAGCATTTTCTGTGCTTCAGTTTTGAATTGAAGCATTTTCTGTGCTTCATTTTTGAATTGAAGCATTTTCTGTGCTTCAGTTTTGAATTGAAGCATTTTCTGTGCTTCAGTTTTGAATTGAAGCATTTTCTGTGCTTCAGTTTTGAATTGAAGCTTTCTGTGACCCCAGATAATGTGGAATCATCACATATTTTTAGTGAAAATAACTTCTTTTTATAATAGTCATAATTTTGACACGAAATATCTGTCGCGGTGCAATTTTGGAAATTATTAACAAAAATAATCTTGAAAATATAAAAGAACGTTTTGTAGTATTCTGTGCTTCAGTTTTGAATTGAAGCATTTTCTGTGCTTTTGAATTGAAGCATTTTCTGTGCTTCAGTTTTGAATTGAAGCTTTCTGTGATCCCAGATATGTGGAATCATCACATATTTATTAGTGAAAATAACTTCTTTTTATAATTGTCATAATTTTAACACGAAATATCTGTCGCGGTGCAATTTTGGAAATTATTAACAAAAATAATCTTGATAATATAAAAAACGATTCTTTAATTATTCTGTGCTTCAGTTTTGAATTGAAGCATTTTCTGTGCTTTTGAATTGAAGCATTTTCTGTGCTTCAGTTTTGAATTGAAGCTTTCTGTGATCCCAGATATGTGGAATCATCACATATTTATTAGTGAAAACATTTTCTGTGCTTCAGTTTTGAATTGAAGCATTTTCTGTGCTTCATTTTGAATTGAAGCTTCAGTTTTGAATTGAAGCATTTTCTGTGCTTCAGTTTTGAATTGAAGCATTTTCTGTGCTTCAGTTTTGAATTGAAGCTTATTCTGTGCTTTTGAATTGAAGCATTTTCTGTGCTTCAGTTTTGAAGTGAAGCATTTTCTGTGCTTCAGTTTTGAATTGAAGCATTTTCTGTGCTTCAGTTTTGAATTGAAGCATTTTCTGTGCTTTTGAATTGAAGCATTTTCTGTGCTTCAGTTTTGAATTGAAGCTTTCTGTGATCCCAGATATGTGGAATCATCACATATTTATTAGTGAAAATAACTTCTTTTTATAATAGTCATAATTTTAACACGAAATATCTGTCGCGGTGCAATTTTGGAAATTATTAACAAAAATAATCTTGATAATATAAAAAAAAATTTTTTAATTATTCTGTGCTTCAGTTTTGAATTGAAGCATTTTCTGTGCTTCAGTTTTGAATTGAAGCATTTTCTGTGCTTCAGTTTTGAATTGAAGCATTTTCTGTGCTTCAGTTTTGAATTGAAGCATTTTCTGTGCTTCAGTTTTGAATTGAAGCATTTTCTGTGCTTCAGTTTTGAATTGAAGCATTTTCTGTGCTTCAGTTTTGAATTGAAGCATTTTCTGTGCTTCAGTTTTGAATTGAAGCATTTTCTGTGCTTCAGTTTTGAATTGAAGCATTTTCGTGCTTCAGTTTTGAATTGAAGCTTTCTGTGATCCCAGATATGTGGAATCATCACATATTTATTAGTGAAAATAACTTCTTTTTATAATAGTCATAATTTTAACACGAAATATCTGTCGCGGTGCAATTTTGGAAATTATTAACAAAAATAATCTTGATAATATCACTAAGAATTTTTTGATTTTTCTGTGCTTCAGTTTTGAATTGAAGCATTTTCTGTGCTTCAGTTTTGAATTGAAGCATTTTCTGTGCTTCAGTTTTGAATTGAAGCATTTTCTGTGCTTCAGTTTTGAATTGAAGCTTTCTGTGACCCCAGATAATGTGGAATCATCACATATTTTTAGTGAAAATAACTTCTTTTTATAATAGTCATAATTTTGACACGAAATATCTGTCGCGGTGCAATTTTGGAAATTATTAACAAAAATAATCTTGAAAATATAAAAAAAATTTTTAAATTATTCTGTGCTTCAGTTTTGAATTGAAGCATTTTCTGTGCTTTTGAATTGAAGCATTTTCTGTGCTTCAGTTTTGAATTGAAGCTTTCTGTGATCCCAGATATGTGGAATCATCACATATTTATTAGTGAAAATAACTTCTTTTTATAATTGTCATAATTTTAACACGAAATATCTGTCGCGGTGCAATTTTGGAAATTATTAACAAAAATAATCTTGATAATATAAAAAAAAATTTTTTAATTATTCTGTGCTTCAGTTTTGAATTGAAGCATTTTCTGTGCTTTTGAATTGAAGCATTTTCTGTGCTTCAGTTTTGAATTGAAGCTTTCTGTTATCCCAGATATGTGGAATCATCACATATTTATTAGTGAAAATAACTTCTTTTTATAATAGTCATAATTTTAACACGAAATATCTGTCGCGGTGCAATTTTGGAAATTATTAACAAAAATAATCTTGATAATATAAAAAAAAATTTTTTTAATTATTCTGTGCTTCAGTTTTGAATTGAAGCATTTTCTGTGCTTTTGAATTGAAGCATTTTCTGTGCTTCAGTTTTGAATTGAAGCATTTTCTGTGCTTCAGTTTTGAATTGAAGCATTTTCTGTGCTTCAGTTTTGAATTGAAGCATTTTCTGTGCTTCAGTTTTGAATTGAAGCATTTTCTGTGCTTCAGTTTTGAATTGAAGCATTTTCTGTGCTTCAGTTTTGAATTGAAGCATTTTCTGTGCTTCAGTTTTGAATTGAAGCATTTTCTGTGCTTCAGTTTTGAATTGAAGCATTTTCGTGCTTCAGTTTTGAATTGAAGCTTTCTGTGATCCCAGATATGTGGAATCATCACATATTTATTAGTGAAAATAACTTCTTTTTATAATAGTCATAATTTTAACACGAAATATCTGTCGCGGTGCAATTTTGGAAATTATTAACAAAAATAATCTTGATAATATCAATTAAGATTTTTTAATTATTCTGTGCTTCAGTTTTGAATTGAAGCATTTTCTGTGCTTCAGTTTTGAATTGAAGCATTTTCTGTGCTTCAGTTTTGAATTGAAGCATTTTCTGTGCTTCAGTTTTGAATTGAAGCATTTTCTGTGCTTCAGTTTTGAATTGAAGCATTTTCTGTGCTTCAGTTTTGAATTGAAGCATTTTCTGTGCTTCAGTTTTGAATTGAAGCATTTTCTGTGCTTCAGTTTTGAATTGAAGCATTTTCTGTGCTTCAGTTTTGAATTGAAGAATTTTCTGTGCTTCAGTTTTGAATTGAAGCATTTTCTGTGCTTCAGTTTTGAATTGAAGCATTTTCGTGTTTTGAATTGAAGCATTTTCTGTGCTTCAGTTTTGAATTGAAGCATTTTCTGTGCTTCAGTTTTGAATTGAAGCATTTTCTGTGCTTCAGTTTTGAATTGAAGCATTTTCTGTGCTTCAGTTTTGAATTGAATTGACTTCAGTTTTGAATTGAAGCATTTTCTGTGCTTCAGTTTTGAATTGAAGCATTTTCTGTGCTTCAGTTTTGAATTGAAGCTTATTCTGTGCTTTTGAATTGAAGCATTTTCTGTGCTTCAGTTTTGAATTGAAGCATTTTCTGTGCTTCAGTTTTGAATTGAAGCATTTTCTGTGCTTCAGTTTTGAAGTGAAGCATTTTCTGTGCTTCAGTTTTGAATTGAAGCATTTTCTGTGCTTCAGTTTTGAAGTGAAGCATTTTCTGTGCTTCAGTTTTGAATTGAAGCATTTTCTGTGCTTCAGTTTTGAATTGAAGCATTTTCTGTGCTTTTGAATTGAAGCATTTTCTGTGCTTCAGTTTTGAATTGAAGCTTTCTGTGATCCCAGATATGTGGAATCATCACATATTTATTAGTGAAAATAACTTCTTTTTATAATAGTCATAATTTTAACACGAAATATCTGTCGCGGTGCAATTTTGGAAATTATTAACAAAAATAATCTTGCTAATATAAAAAAAAATTTTTTAATTATTCTGTGCTTCAGTTTTGAATTGAAGCATTTTCTGTGCTTCAGTTTTGAATTGAAGCATTTTCTGTGCTTCAGTTTTGAATTGAAGCATTTTCTGTGCTTCAGTTTTGAATTGAAGCATTTTCTGTGCTTCAGTTTTGAATTGAAGCATTTTCTGTGCTTCAGTTTTAATTGAAGCATTTTCTGTGCTTCAGTTTTGAATTGAAGCATTTTCTGTGCTTCAGTTTTGAAGTGAAGCATTTTCTGTGCTTCAGTTTTGAATTGAAGCATTTTCTGTGCTTCAGTTTTGAAGTGAAGCATTTTCTGTGCTTCAGTTTTGAATTGAAGCATTTTCTGTGCTTCAGTTTTGAATTGAAGCATTTTCTGTGCTTCAGTTTTGAATTGAAGCATTTTCTGTGCTTCAGTTTTGAAGTGAAGCATTTTCTGTGCTTCAGTTTTGAATTGAAGCATTTTCTGTGCTTCAGTTTTGAAGTGAAGCATTTTCTGTGCTTCAGTTTTGAATTGAAGCATTTTCTGTGCTTCAGTTTTGAATTGAAGCATTTTCTGTGCTTTTGAATTGAAGCATTTTCTGTGCTTCAGTTTTGAATTGAAGCATTTTCTGTGCTTCAGTTTTGAATTGAAGCATTTTCTGCGCTTTTGAATTGAAGCATTTTCTGTGCTTCAGTTTTGAATTGAAGCTTTCTGTGATCCCAGATATGTGGAATCATCACATATTTATTAGTGAAAATAACTTCTTTTTATAATAGTCATAATTTTAACACGAAATATCTGTCGCGGTGCAATTTTGGAAATAATTAACAAAAATAATCTTGCTAATATAAAAAAAAATTTTTTAATTATTCTGTGCTTCAGTTTTGAATTGAAGCATTTTCTGTGCTTCAGTTTTGAATTGAAGCATTTTCTGTGCTTCAGTTTTGAATTGAAGCATTTTCTGTGCTTCAGTTTTGAATTGAAGCATTTTCTGTGCTTCAGTTTTGAATTGAAGCATTTTCTGTGCTTCAGTTTTAATTGAAGCATTTTCTGTGCTTCAGTTTTGAATTGAAGCATTTTCTGTGCTTCAGTTTTGAAGTGAAGCATTTTCTGTGCTTCAGTTTTGAATTGAAGCATTTTCTGTGCTTCAGTTTTGAATTGAAGCATTTTCTGTGCTTTTGAATTGAAGCATTTTCTGTGCTTCAGTTTTGAATTGAAGCTTTCTGTGATCCCAGATATGTGGAATCATCATATATTTATTAGTGAAAATAACTTCTTTTTATAATAGTCATAATTTTAACACGAAATATCTGTCGCGGTGCAATTTTGGAAATTATTAACAAAAATAATCTTGATAATATAAAAAAAATTTTTTTAATTATTCTGTGCTTCAGTTTTGAATTGAAGCATTTTCTGTGCTTCAGTTTTGAATTGAAGCATTTTCTGTGCTTCAGTTTTGAAGTGAAGCATTTTCTGTGCTTCAGTTTTGAATTGAAGCATTTCTGTGCTTCAGTTTTGAATTGAAGCATTTTCTGTGCTTCAGTTTTGAATTGAAGCATTTTCTGTGCTTCAGTTTTGAATTGAAGCATTTTCTGTGCTTCAGTTTTGAATTGAAGCATTTTCTGTGCTTCAGTTTTGAATTGAAGCATTTTCTGTGCTTCAGTTTTGAATTGAAGCATTTTCTGTGCTTCAGTTTTGAATTGAAGCATTTTCTGTGCTTCAGTTTTAATTGAAGCATTTTCTGTGCTTCAGTTTTGAATTGAAGCATTTTCTGTGCTTCAGTTTTGAAGTGAAGCATTTTCTGTGCTTCAGTTTTGAATTGAAGCATTTTCTGTGCTTCAGTTTTGAATTGAAGCATTTTCTGTGCTTTTGAATTGAAGCATTTTCTGTGCTTCAGTTTTGAATTGAAGCTTTCTGTGCTTCAGTTTTGAATTGAAGCATTTTCTGTGCTTCAGTTTTGAATTGAAGCATTTTCTGTGCTTCAGTTTTGAATTGAAGCATTTTCTTTGCTTCAGTTTTGAATTGAAGCATTTTCTGTGCTTCAGTTTTGAATTGAAGCATTTTCTGTGCTTCAGTTTTGAATTGAAGCATTTTCTGTGCTTCAGTTTTAATTGAAGCATTTTCTGTGCTTCAGTTTTGAATTGAAGCATTTTCTGTGCTTCAGTTTTGAAGTGAAGCATTTTCTGTGCTTCAGTTTTGAATTGAAGCATTTCTGTGCTTCAGTTTTGAATTGAAGCATTTTCTGTGCTTCAGTTTTGAATTGAAGCTTTCTGTGATCCCAGATATGTGGAATCATCACATATTTATTAGTGAAAATAACTTCTTTTTATAATAGTCATAATTTTAACACGAAATATCTGTCGCGGTGCAATTTTGGAAATTATTAACAAAAATAATCTTGATAATATAAAAAAAATTTTTTAATTATTCTGTGCTTCAGTTTTGAATTGAAGCATTTTCTGTGCTTCAGTTTTGAATTGAAGCATTTTCAATGCTTCAGTTTTGAATTGAAGCATTTTTTGTGCTTCAGTTTTGAATTGAAGCATTTTCTGTGCTTCAGTTTTGAATTGAAGCATTTTCTGTGCTTCAGTTTTGAATTGAAGCATTTTCTGTGCTTCAGTTTTGAATTGACGCATTTTCTGTTCTTCAGTTTTGAATTGAAGCATTTTCTGTGCTTCAGTTTTGAATTGAAGCATTTTCTGTGCTTCAGTTTTGAATTGAAGCATTTTCTGTGCTTCAGTTTTGAATTGAAGCTTCAGTTTTGAATTGAAGCATTTTCTGTGCTTCAGTTTTGAATTGAAGCATTTTCTGTGCTTCAGTTTTGAATTGAAGCATTTTCTGTGCTTCAGTTTTGAAGTGAAGCATTTTCTGTGCTTCAGTTTTGAATTGAAGCATTTTCTGTGCTTCAGTTTTGAATTGGAGCATTTTCTGTGCTTCAGTTTTGAATTGAAGCATTTTCTGTGCTTCCGTTTTGAATTGAAGCATTTTCTGTGCTTCAGTTTTGAATTGAAGCATTTTCTGTGCTTCAGTTTTGAATTGAAGCATTTTCTGTGCTTCAGTTTTGAAGTGAAGCATTTTCTGTACTTCAGTTTTGAATTGAAGCATTTTGAGCAGTTTTGAATTGAAGCAGTTTTGAATTGAAGCATTTTCTGTGCTTCAGTTTTGAATTGAAGCATTTTCTGTGCTTCAGTTTTGAATTGAAGCATTTTCTGTGCTTCAGTTTTGAATTGAAGCATTTTCTGTGCTTCAGTTTTGAATTGAAGCATTTTCTGTGCTTTTGAATTGAAGCATTTTCTGTGCTTCAGTTTTGAATTGAAGCTTTCTGTGATCCCAGATATGTGGAATCATCAAATATTTATTAGTGAAAATAACTTCTTTTTATAATAGTCATAATTTTAACACGAAATATCTGTCGCGGTGCAATTTTGGAAATTATTAACAAAAATAATCTTGATAATATAAAAAAAAATTTTTTAATTATTCTGTGCTTCAGTTTTGAATTGAAGCATTTTCTGTGCTTCAGTTTTGAATTGAAGCATTTTCTGTGCTTCAGTTTTGAATTGAAGCATTTTCTGTGCTTCAGTTTTGAATTGAAGCATTTTCTTGCTTCAGTTTTGAATTGAAGCATTTTCTGTGCTTCAGTTTTGAATTGAAGCATTTTCGGTGCTTCAGTTTTGAATTGAAGCATTTTCTGTGCTTCAGTTTTGAATTGAAGCATTTTCTGTGCTTCAGTTTTGAATTGAAGCATTTTCTTTGCTTCAGTTTTGAATTGAAGCATTTTCTGTGCTTCAGTTTTGAATTGAAGCATTTTCTGTGCTTCAGTTTTGAATTGAAGCATTTTCTGTGCTTCAGTTTTGAATTGAAGCATTTTCTGTGCTTCAGTTTTGAATTGAAGCATTTTCTGTGCTTCAGTTTTGAAGTGAAGCATTTTCTGTGCTTCAGTTTTGAATTGAAGCATTTTCTGTGCTTCAGTTTTGAATTGAAGCATTTTCTGTGCTTTTGAATTGAAGCATTTTCTGTGCTTCAGTTTTGAATTGAAGCTTTCTGTGATCCCAGATATGTGGAATCATCACATATTTATTAGTGAAAATAACTTCTTTTTATAATAGTCATAATTTTAACACGAAATATCTGTCGCGGTGCAATTTTGGAAATTATTAACAAAAATAATCTTGATAATATAAAAAAAAATTTTTTAATTATTCTGTGCTTCAGTTTTGAATTGAAGCATTTTCTGTGCTTCAGTTTTGAATTGAAGCATTTTCTGTGCTTCAGTTTTGAATTGAAGCATTTTCTTGCTTCAGTTTTGAATTGAAGCATTTTCTGTGCTTCAGTTTTGAATTGAAGCATTTTCGGTGCTTCAGTTTTGAATTGAAGCATTTTCTGTGCTTCAGTTTTGAATTGAAGCATTTTCTGTGCTTCAGTTTTGAATTGAAGCATTTTCTTTGCTTCAGTTTTGAATTGAAGCATTTTCTGTGCTTCAGTTTTGAATTGAAGCATTTTCTGTGCTTCAGTTTTGAATTGAAGCATTTTCTGTGCTTCAGTTTTGAATTGAAGCATTTTCTGTGCTTCAGTTTTGAATTGAAGCATTTTCTGTGCTTCAGTTTTGAAGTGAAGCATTTTCTGTGCTTCAGTTTTGAATTGAAGCATTTTCTGTGCTTCAGTTTTGAATTGAAGCATTTTCTGTGCTTTTGAATTGAAGCATTTTCTGTGCTTCAGTTTTGAATTGAAGCTTTCTGTGATCCCAGATATGTGGAATCATCACATATTTATTAGTGAAAATAACTTCTTTTTATAATAGTCATAATTTTAACACGAAATATCTGTCGCGGTGCAATTTTGGAAATTATTAACAAAAATAATCTTGATAATATAAAAAAAAAATTTTTTAATTATTCTGTGCTTCAGTTTTGAATTGAAGCATTTTCTGTGCTTCAGTTTTGAAGTGAAGCATTTTCTGTGCTTCAGTTTTGAATTGAAGCATTTTCTGTGCTTCAGTTTTGAATTGGAGCATTTTCTGTGCTTCAGTTTTGAATTGAAGCATTTTCTGTGCTTCCGTTTTGAATTGAAGCATTTTCTGTGCTTCAGTTTTGAATTGAAGCATTTTCTGTGCTTCAGTTTTGAATTGAAGCATTTTCTGTGCTTCAGTTTTGAAGTGAAGCATTTTCTGTGCTTCAGTTTTGAATTGAAGCATTTTCTGTGCTTCAGTTTTGAATTGAAGCATTTTCTGTGCTTCAGTTTTGAAGTGAAGCATTTTCTGTGCTTCAGTTTTGAATTGAAGCATTTTCTGTGCTTTTGAATTGAAGCATTTTCTGTGCTTCAGTTTTGAATTGAAGCTTTCTGTGATCCCAGATATGTGGAATCATCAAATATTTATTAGTGAAAATAACTTCTTTTTATAATAGTCATAATTTTAACACGAAATATCTGTCGCGGTGCAATTTTGGAAATTATTAACAAAAATAATCTTGATAATATAAAAAAAAATTTTTTAATTATTCTGTGCTTCAGTTTTGAATTGAAGCATTTTCTGTGCTTCAGTTTTGAATTGAAGCATTTTCTGTGCTTCAGTTTTGAATTGAAGCATTTTCTGTGCTTCAGTTTTGAATTGAAGCATTTTCTTGCTTCAGTTTTGAATTGAAGCATTTTCTGTGCTTCAGTTTTGAATTGAAGCATTTTCGGTGCTTCAGTTTTGAATTGAAGCATTTTCTGTGCTTCAGTTTTGAATTGAAGCATTTTCTGTGCTTCAGTTTTGAATTGAAGCATTTTCTTTGCTTCAGTTTTGAATTGAAGCATTTTCTGTGCTTCAGTTTTGAATTGAAGCATTTTCTGTGCTTCAGTTTTGAATTGAAGCATTTTCTGTGCTTCAGTTTTGAATTGAAGCATTTTCTGTGCTTCAGTTTTGAATTGAAGCATTTTCTGTGCTTCAGTTTTGAAGTGAAGCATTTTCTGTGCTTCAGTTTTGAATTGAAGCATTTTCTGTGCTTCAGTTTTGAATTGAAGCATTTTCTGTGCTTTTGAATTGAAGCATTTTCTGTGCTTCAGTTTTGAATTGAAGCTTTCTGTGATCCCAGATATGTGGAATCATCACATATTTATTAGTGAAAATAACTTCTTTTTATAATAGTCATAATTTTAACACGAAATATCTGTCGCGGTGCAATTTTGGAAATTATTAACAAAAATAATCTTGATAATATAAAAAAAAATTTTTTAATTATTCTGTGCTTCAGTTTTGAATTGAAGCATTTTCTGTGCTTCAGTTTTGAATTGAAGCATTTTCTGTGCTTCAGTTTTGAATTGAAGCATTTTCTGTGCTTCAGTTTTGAATTGAAGCATTTTCTGTGCTTCAGTTTTGAATTGAAGCATTTTCTGTGCTTCAGTTTTGAATTGAAGCATTTTCTGTGCTTCAGTTTTGAATTGAAGCATTTTCTTGCTTCAGTTTTGAATTGAAGCATTTTCTGTGCTTCAGTTTTGAATTGAAGCATTTTCGGTGCTTCAGTTTTGAATTGAAGCATTTTCTGTGCTTCAGTTTTGAATTGAAGCTTTCTGTGATCCCAGATATGTGGAATCATCAAATATTTATTAGTGAAAATAACTTCTTTTTATAATAGTCATAATTTTAACACGAAATATCTGTCGCGGTGCAATTTTGGAAATTATTAACAAAAATAATCTTGATAATATAAAGTACAAATTTTAATTATTCTGTGCTTCAGTTTTGAATTGAAGCATTTTCTGTGCTTCAGTTTTGAATTGAAGCATTTTCTGTGCTTCAGTTTTGAATTGAAGCATTTTCTGTGCTTCAGTTTTGAATTGAAGCATTTTCTGTGCTTCAGTTTTGAATTGAAGCATTTTCTGTGCTTCAGTTTTGAATTGAAGCATTTTCTTGCTTCAGTTTTGAATTGAAGCATTTTCTGTGCTTCAGTTTTGAATTGAAGCATTTTCGGTGCTTCAGTTTTGAATTGAAGCATTTTCTGTGCTTCAGTTTTGAATTGAAGCTTTCTGTGATCCCAGATATGTGGAATCATCAAATATTTATTAGTGAAAATAACTTCTTTTTATAATAGTCATAATTTTAACACGAAATATCTGTCGCGGTGCAATTTTGGAAATTATTAACAAAAATAATCTTGATAATATAAAAAAAAATTTTTTAATTATTCTGTGCTTCAGTTTTGAATTGAAGCATTTTCTGTGCTTCAGTTTTGAATTGAAGCATTTTCTGTGCTTCAGTTTTGAATTGAAGCATTTTCTGTGCTTCAGTTTTGAATTGAAGCATTTTCTTGCTTCAGTTTTGAATTGAAGCATTTTCTGTGCTTCAGTTTTGAATTGAAGCATTTTCGGTGCTTCAGTTTTGAATTGAAGCATTTTCTGTGCTTCAGTTTTGAATTGAAGCATTTTCTGTGCTTCAGTTTTGAATTGAAGCATTTTCTTTGCTTCAGTTTTGAATTGAAGCATTTTCTGTGCTTCAGTTTTGAATTGAAGCATTTTCTGTGCTTCAGTTTTGAATTGAAGCATTTTCTGTGCTTCAGTTTTGAATTGAAGCATTTTCTGTGCTTCAGTTTTGAATTGAAGCATTTTCTGTGCTTCAGTTTTGAAGTGAAGCATTTTCTGTGCTTCAGTTTTGAATTGAAGCATTTTCTGTGCTTCAGTTTTGAATTGAAGCATTTTCTGTGCTTTTGAATTGAAGCATTTTCTGTGCTTCAGTTTTGAATTGAAGCTTTCTGTGATCCCAGATATGTGGAATCATCACATATTTATTAGTGAAAATAACTTCTTTTTATAATAGTCATAATTTTAACACGAAATATCTGTCGCGGTGCAATTTTGGAAATTATTAACAAAAATAATCTTGATAATATAAAAAAAAAATTTTTAATTATTCTGTGCTTCAGTTTTGAATTGAAGCTTTCTGTGATCCCAGATATGTGGAATCATCACATATTTATTAGTGAAAATAACTTCTTTTTATAATAGTCATAATTTTAACACGAAATATCTGTCGCGGTGCAATTTTGGAAATTATTAACAAAAATAATCTTGATAATATAAAAAAAAATTTTTTAATTATTCTGTGCTTCAGTTTTGAATTGAAGCATTTTCTGTGCTTCAGTTTTGAATTGAAGCATTTTCTGTGCTTCAGTTTTGAATTGAAGCATTTTCTGTGCTTCAGTTTTGAATTGAAGCATTTTCTGTGCTTCAGTTTTGAATTGAAGCATTTTCTGTGCTTCAGTTTTGAATTGAAGCATTTTCTGTGCTTCAGTTTTGAATTGAAGCATTTTCTTGCTTCAGTTTTGAATTGAAGCATTTTCTGTGCTTCAGTTTTGAATTGAAGCATTTTCGGTGCTTCAGTTTTGAATTGAAGCATTTTCTGTGCTTCAGTTTTGAATTGAAGCTTTCTGTGATCCCAGATATGTGGAATCATCAAATATTTATTAGTGAAAATAACTTCTTTTTATAATAGTCATAATTTTAACACGAAATATCTGTCGCGGTGCAATTTTGGAAATTATTAACAAAAATAATCTTGATAATATAAAAAAAAATTTTTTAATTATTCTGTGCTTCAGTTTTGAATTGAAGCTTTCTGTGATCCCAGATATGTGGAATCATCACATATTTATTAGTGAAAATAACTTCTTTTTATAATAGTCATAATTTTAACACGAAATATCTGTCGCGGTGCAATTTTGGAAATTATTAACAAAAATAATCTTGATAATATAAAAAAAAATTTTTTAATTATTCTGTGCTTCAGTTTTGAATTGAAGCATTTTCTGTGCTTCAGTTTTGAATTGAAGCATTTTCTGTGCTTCAGTTTTGAATTGAAGCATTTTCTGTGCTTCAGTTTTGAATTGAAGCATTTTCTGTGCTTCAGTTTTGAATTGAAGCATTTTCTGTGCTTCAGTTTTGAATTGAAGCATTTTCTGTGCTTCAGTTTTGAATTGAAGCATTTTCTTGCTTCAGTTTTGAATTGAAGCATTTTCTGTGCTTCAGTTTTGAATTGAAGCATTTTCGGTGCTTCAGTTTTGAATTGAAGCATTTTCTGTGCTTCAGTTTTGAATTGAAGCTTTCTGTGATCCCAGATATGTGGAATCATCAAATATTTATTAGTGAAAATAACTTCTTTTTATAATAGTCATAATTTTAACACGAAATATCTGTCGCGGTGCAATTTTGGAAATTATTAACAAAAATAATCTTGATAATATAAAAAAAAATTTTTTAATTATTCTGTGCTTCAGTTTTGAATTGAAGCATTTTCTGTGCTTCAGTTTTGAATTGAAGCATTTTCTGTGCTTCAGTTTTGAATTGAAGCATTTTCTGTGCTTCAGTTTTGAATTGAAGCATTTTCTTGCTTCAGTTTTGAATTGAAGCATTTTCTGTGCTTCAGTTTTGAATTGAAGCATTTTCTGTGCTTCAGTTTTGAATTGAAGCATTTTCTGTGCTTCAGTTTTGAATTGAAGCATTTTCTGTGCTTCAGTTTTGAATTGAAGCATTTTCTGTGCTTCAGTTTTGAATTGAAGCATTTTCTGTGCTTCAGTTTTGAATTGAAGCATTTTCTTGCTTCAGTTTTGAATTGAAGCATTTTCTGTGCTTCAGTTTTGAATTGAAGCATTTTCGGTGCTTCAGTTTTGAATTGAAGCATTTTCTGTGCTTCAGTTTTGAATTGAAGCTTTCTGTGATCCCAGATATGTGGAATCATCAAATATTTATTAGTGAAAATAACTTCTTTTTATAATAGTCATAATTTTAACACGAAATATCTGTCGCGGTGCAATTTTGGAAATTATTAACAAAAATAATCTTGATAATATAAAAAAAATTTTTAATTATTCTGTGCTTCAGTTTTGAATTGAAGCTTTCTGTGATCCCAGATATGTGGAATCATCACATATTTATTAGTGAAAATAACTTCTTTTTATAATAGTCATAATTTTAACACGAAATATCTGTCGCGGTGCAATTTTGGAAATTATTAACAAAAATAATCTTGATAATATAAAAAAAAATTTTTTAATTATTCTGTGCTTCAGTTTTGAATTGAAGCATTTTCTGTGCTTCAGTTTTGAATTGAAGCATTTTCTGTGCTTCAGTTTTGAATTGAAGCATTTTCTGTGCTTCAGTTTTGAATTGAAGCATTTTCTGTGCTTCAGTTTTGAATTGAAGCATTTTCTGTGCTTCAGTTTTGAATTGAAGCATTTTCTGTGCTTCAGTTTTGAATTGAAGCATTTTCTTGCTTCAGTTTTGAATTGAAGCATTTTCTGTGCTTCAGTTTTGAATTGAAGCATTTTCGGTGCTTCAGTTTTGAATTGAAGCATTTTCTGTGCTTCAGTTTTGAATTGAAGCTTTCTGTGATCCCAGATATGTGGAATCATCAAATATTTATTAGTGAAAATAACTTCTTTTTATAATAGTCATAATTTTAACACGAAATATCTGTCGCGGTGCAATTTTGGAAATTATTAACAAAAATAATCTTGATAATATAAAAAAAAATTTTTTAATTATTCTGTGCTTCAGTTTTGAATTGAAGCATTTTCTGTGCTTCAGTTTTGAATTGAAGCATTTTCTGTGCTTCAGTTTTGAATTGAAGCATTTTCTGTGCTTCAGTTTTGAATTGAAGCATTTTCTTGCTTCAGTTTTGAATTGAAGCATTTTCTGTGCTTCAGTTTTGAATTGAAGCATTTTCGGTGCTTCAGTTTTGAATTGAAGCATTTTCTGTGCTTCAGTTTTGAATTGAAGCATTTTCTGTGCTTCAGTTTTGAATTGAAGCATTTTCTTTGCTTCAGTTTTGAATTGAAGCATTTTCTGTGCTTCAGTTTTGAATTGAAGCATTTTCTGTGCTTCAGTTTTGAATTGAAGCATTTTCTGTGCTTCAGTTTTGAATTGAAGCATTTTCTGTGCTTCAGTTTTGAATTGAAGCATTTTCTGTGCTTCAGTTTTGAAGTGAAGCATTTTCTGTGCTTCAGTTTTGAATTGAAGCATTTTCTGTGCTTCAGTTTTGAATTGAAGCATTTTCTGTGCTTTTGAATTGAAGCATTTTCTGTGCTTCAGTTTTGAATTGAAGCTTTCTGTGATCCCAGATATGTGGAATCATCACATATTTATTAGTGAAAATAACTTCTTTTTATAATAGTCATAATTTTAACACGAAATATCTGTCGCGGTGCAATTTTGGAAATTATTAACAAAAATAATCTTGATAATATAAAAAAAAATTTTTTAATTATTCTGTGCTTCAGTTTTGAATTGAAGCATTTTCTGTGCTTCAGTTTTGAATTGAAGCATTTTCTGTGCTTCAGTTTTGAATTGACGCATTTTCTGTGCTTCAGTTTTGAATTGAAGCATTTTCTGTGCTTCATTTTTGAATTGAAGCATTTTCTGTGCTTCAGTTTTGAATTGAAGCATTTTCTGTGCTTCAGTTTTGAATTGAAGCATTTTCTGTGCTTCAGTTTTGAATTGAAGCATTTTCTGTGCTTTTGAATTGAAGCATTTTCTGTGCTTCAGTTTTGAATTGAAGCATTTTCTGTGCTTCATTTTTGAATTGAAGCATTTTCTGTGCTTCAGTTTTGAATTGAAGCATTTTCTGTGCTTCAGTTTTGAATTGAAGCATTTTTTGTGCTTCAGTTTTGAATTGAAGCATTTTCTGTGCTTTTGAATTGAAGCATTTTCTGTGCTTCAGTTTTGAATTGAAGCTTTCTGTGACTTTTCTGTGCTTCAGTTTTGAATTGAAGCATTTTCTGTGCTTCAGTTTTGAATTGAAGCATTTTCTGTGCTTCAGTTTTGAATTGAAGCATTTTCTGTGCTTCAGTTTTGAATTGAAGCATTTTCTGTGCTTCAGTTTTGAATTGAAGCATTTTCTGTGCTTCAGTTTTGAATTGAAGCATTTTCTGTGCTTCAGTTTTGAATTGAAGCATTTTCTGTGCTTCAGTTTTGAATTGAAGCATTTTCTGTGCTTCAGTTTTGAATTGAAGCATTTTCTGTGCTTCAGTTTTGAATTGAAGCATTTTCTGTGCTTCAGTTTTGAATTGAAGCATTTTCTGTGCTTCAGTTTTGAATTGAAGCATTTTCTGTGCTTCAGTTTTGAATTGAAGCATTTTCTGTGCTTCAGTTTTGAATTGAAGCATTTTCTGTGCTTCAGTTTTGAATTGAAGCATTTTCTGTGCTTCAGTTTTGAATTGAAGCATTTTCTGTGCTTCAGTTTTGAATTGAAGCATTTTCTGTGCTTCAGTTTTGAATTGAAGCATTTTCTGTGCTTCAGTTTTGAATTGAAGCATTTTCTGTGCTTCAGTTTTGAATTGAAGCATTTTCTGTGCTTCAGTTTTGAATTGAAGCATTTTCTGTGCTTCAGTTTTGAATTGAAGCATTTTCTTTGCTTCAGTTTTGAATTGAAGCATTTTCTGTGCTTCAGTTTTGAATTGAAGCATTTTCTGTGCTTCAGTTTTGAATTGAAGCATTTTCTGTGCTTCAGTTTTGAATTGAAGCATTTTCTGTGCTTCAGTTTTGAATTGAAGCATTTTCTGTGCTTCAGTTTTGAAGTGAAGCATTTTCTGTGCTTCAGTTTTGAATTGAAGCATTTTCTGTGCTTCAGTTTTGAATTGAAGCATTTTCTGTGCTTTTGAATTGAAGCATTTTCTGTGCTTCAGTTTTGAATTGAAGCTTTCTGTGATCCCAGATATGTGGAATCATCACATATTTATTAGTGAAAATAACTTCTTTTTATAATAGTCATAATTTTAACACGAAATATCTGTCGCGGTGCAATTTTGGAAATTATTAACAAAAATAATCTTGATAATATAAAAAAAAATTTTTTAATTATTCTGTGCTTCAGTTTTGAATTGAAGCATTTTCTGTGCTTCAGTTTTGAATTGAAGCATTTTCTGTGCTTCAGTTTTGAATTGACGCATTTTCTGTGCTTCAGTTTTGAATTGAAGCATTTTCTGTGCTTCATTTTTGAATTGAAGCATTTTCTGTGCTTCAGTTTTGAATTGAAGCATTTTCTGTGCTTCAGTTTTGAATTGAAGCATTTTCTGTGCTTCAGTTTTGAATTGAAGCATTTTCTGTGCTTTTGAATTGAAGCATTTTCTGTGCTTCAGTTTTGAATTGAAGCATTTTCTGTGCTTCATTTTTGAATTGAAGCATTTTCTGTGCTTCAGTTTTGAATTGAAGCATTTTCTGTGCTTCAGTTTTGAATTGAAGCATTTTTTGTGCTTCAGTTTTGAATTGAAGCATTTTCTGTGCTTTTGAATTGAAGCATTTTCTGTGCTTCAGTTTTGAATTGAAGCTTTCTGTGACTTTTCTGTGCTTCAGTTTTGAATTGAAGCATTTTCTGTGCTTCAGTTTTGAATTGAAGCATTTTCTGTACTTCAGTTTCGAATTGAAGCATTTTCTGTGCTTCAGCTTTGAATTGAAGCATTTTCTGTACTTCAGTTTTTAATTGAAGCATTTTCTGTACTTCAGTTTTGAATTGAAGCATTTTCTGTGCTTCAGTTTTGAATTGAAGCATTTTCTGTGCTTCAGTTTTGAATTGAAGCATTTTCTGTGCTTCAGTTTTGAATTGAAGCATTTTCTGTGCTTCAGTTTTGAATTGAAGCATTTTCTGTGCTTCAGTTTTGAATTGAAGCATTTTCTGTGCTTCAGTTTTGAATTGAAGCATTTTCTGTGCTTCAGTTTTGAATTGAAGCATTTTCTGTGCTTCAGTTTTGAATTGAAGCATTTTCTGTGCTTCAGTTTTGAATTGAAGCATTTTCTGTGCTTCAGTTTTGAATTGAAGCATTTTCTGTGCTTCAGTTTTGAATTGAAGCATTTTCTGTGCTTCAGTTTTGAATTGAAGCATTTTCTGTGCTTCAGTTTTGAATTGAAGCATTTTCTGTGCTTCAGTTTTGAATTGAAGCATTTTCTGTGCTTCAGTTTTGAATTGAAGCATTTTCTGTGCTTCAGTTTTGAATTGAAGCTTTCTGTGCTTCAGTTTTGAATTGAAGCATTTTCTGTGCTTCAGTTTTGAATTGAAGCATTTTCTGTGCTTCAGTTTTGAATTGAAGCATTTTCTGTGCTTCAGTTTTGAATTGAAGCATTTTCTGTGCTTCAGTTTTGAATTGAAGCATTTTCTGTGCTTCAGTTTTGAATTGAAGCATTTTCTGTGCTTCAGTTTTGAATTGAAGCATTTTCTGTGCTTCAGTTTTGAATTGAAGCTTTCTGTGCTTCAGTTTTGAATTGAAGCATTTTCTGTGCTTCAGTTTTGAATTGAAGCATTTTCTGTGCTTCAGTTTTGAATTGAAGCATTTTCTGTGCTTCAGTTTTGAATTGAAGCATTTTCTGTGCTTCAGTTTTGAATTGAAGCATTTTCTGTGCTTCAGTTTTGAATTGAAGCATTTTCTGTGCTTCAGTTTTGAATTGAAGCATTTTCTGTGCTTCAGTTTTGAATTGAAGCTTTCTGTGATCCCAGATAATGTGGAATCATCACATATTTATTAGTGAAAATAACTTCTTTTTATAATAGTCATAATTTTAACACGAAATATTTGTCGCGGTGCAATTTTGGAAAATATTAACAAAAATAATCTTGAAAATATAAAAAAAATTTTTTTAATTATTCTCTGCTTCAGTTTTGAATTGAAGCATTTTCTGTGCTTCAGTTTTGAATTGAAGCATTTTCTGTGCTTCAGTTTTGAATTGAAGCATTTTCTGTGCTTCAGTTTTGAATTGAAGCATTTTCTGTGCTTCAGTTTTGAATTGAAGCATTTTCTGTGCTTCAGTTTTGAATTGAAGCATTTTCTGTGCTTCAGTTTTGAATTGAAGCATTTTCTGTACTTCAGTTTTGAATTGAAGCATTTTCTGTGCTTCAGTTTTGAATTGAAGCATTTTCTGTACTTCAGTTTTGAATTGAATCATTTTCTGTGCTTCAGTTTTGAATTGAAGCATTTTCTGTACTTCAGTTTTGAATTGAAGCATTTTCTGTGCTTCAGTTTTGAATTGAAGCATTTTCTGTGCTTCAGTTTTGAATTGAAGCATTTTCTGTGCTTCAGTTTTGAATTGAAGCATTTTCTGTGCTTCAGTTTTGAATTGAAGCATTTTCTGTGCTTCAGTTTTGAATTGAAGCATTTTCTGTGCTTCAGTTTTGAATTGAAGCATTTTCTGTGCTTCAGTTTTGAATTGAAGCATTTTCTGTGCTTCAGTTTTGAATTGAAGCATTTTCTTGCTTCAGTTTTGAATTGAAGCATTTTCTGTGCTTCAGTTTTGAATTGAAGCATTTTCGGTGCTTCAGTTTTGAATTGAAGCATTTTCTGTGCTTCAGTTTTGAATTGAAGCATTTTCTGTGCTTCAGTTTTGAATTGAAGCATTTTCTGTGCTTCAGTTTTGAATTGAAGCATTTTCTGTGCTTCAGTTTTGAATTGAAGCATTTTCTGTGCTTCAGTTTTGAATTGAAGCATTTTCTGTGCTTCAGTTTTGAATTGAAGCATTTTCTGTGCTTCAGTTTTGAATTGAAGCATTTTCTTGCTTCAGTTTTGAATTGAAGCATTTTCTGTGCTTCAGTTTTGAATTGAAGCATTTTCTGTGCTTCAGTTTTGAATTGAAGCATTTTCTGTGCTTCAGTTTTGAATTGAAGCATTTTCTGTGCTTCAGTTTTGAATTGAAGCATTTTCTGTGCTTCAGTTTTGAATTGAAGCATTTTCTGTGCTTCAGTTTTGAATTGAAGCATTTTCTGTGCTTCAGTTTTGAATTGAAGCATTTTCTGTGCTTCAGTTTTGAATTGAAGCATTTTCTGTGCTTCAGTTTTGAATTGAAGCATTTTCTGTGCTTCAGTTTTGAATTGAAGCATTTTCTGTGCTTCAGTCTTGAATTAAAGCATTTTCTGTGCTTCAGTTTTGAATTGAAGCATTTTCTGTGCTTCAGTTTTGAATTGAAGCATTTTCTGTGCTTCAGTTTTGAATTGAAGCATTTTCTGTGCTTCAGTTTTGAATTGAAGCATTTTCTGTGCTTCAGTTTTGAATTGAAGCATTTTCTGTGCTTCAGTTTTGAATTGAAGCATTTTCTTGGCTTCAGTTTTGAATTGAAGCATTTTCTTTGCTTCAGTTTTGAATTGAAGCATTTTCTGTGCTTCAGTTTTGAATTGAAGCATTTTCTGTGATTCAGTTTTGAATTGAAGCATTTTCTGTGCTTCAGTTTTGAATTGAAGCATTTTCTGTGCTTCAGTTTTGAATTGAAGCATTTTCTGTGCTTCAGTTTTGAAGCATTTTCTGTGCTTCAGTGAAGCATTTTCTGTGCTTCAGTTTTGAATTGAAGCATTTTCTGTGCTTCAGTTTTGAATTGAAGCTTTCTGTGATCCCAGATAATGTGGAATCATCACATATTTATTAGTGAAAATAACTTCTTTTTATAATAGTCATAATTTTAACACGAAATATTTGTCGCGGTGCAATTTTGGAAAATATTAACAAAAATAATCTTGAAAATATAAAAAAAATTTTTTTAATTATTCTCTGCTTCAGTTTTGAATTGAAGCATTTTCTGTGCTTCAGTTTTGAATTGAAGCATTTTCTGTGCTTCAGTTTTGAATTGAAGCATTTTCTTGCTTCAGTTTTGAATTGAAGCATTTTCTGTGCTTCAGTTTTGAATTGAAGCATTTTCTGTGCTTCAGTTTTGAATTGAAGCATTTTCTGTGCTTCAGTTTTGAATTGAAGCATTTTCTGTGCTTCAGTTTTGAATTGAAGCATTTTCTGTGCTTCAGTTTTGAATTGAAGCATTTTCTGTGCTTCAGTTTTGAATTGAAGCATTTTCTGTGCTTCAGTTTTGAATTGAAGCATTTTCTGTGCTTCAGTTTTGAATTGAAGCATTTTCTGTGCTTCAGTTTTGAATTGAAGCATTTTCTGTGCTTCAGTTTTGAATTGAAGCATTTTCTGTGCTTCAGTTTTGAATTGAAGCTTTCTGTGATCCCAGATAATGTGGAATCATCACATATTTATTAGTGAAAATAACTTCTTTTTATAATAGTCATAATTTTAACACGAAATATTTGTCGCGGTGCAATTTTGGAAAATATTAACAAAAATAATCTTGAAAATATAAAAAAAATTTTTTTAATTATTCTCTGCTTCAGTTTTGAATTGAAGCATTTTCTGTGCTTCAGTTTTGAATTGAAGCATTTTCTGTGCTTCAGTTTTGAATTGAAGCATTTTCTGTGCTTTTGAATTGAAGCATTTTCTGTGCTTCAGTTTTGAATTGAAGCTTTCTGTGATCCCAGATAATGTGGAATCATCACATATTTATTAGTGAAAATAACTTCTTTTTATAATAGTCATAATTTTAACACGAAATATTTGTCGCGGTGCAATTTTGGAAAATATTAACAAAAATAATCTTGAAAATATAAAAAAAATTTTTTTAATTATTCTCTGCTTCAGTTTTGAATTGAAGCATTTTCTGTGCTTCAGTTTTGAATTGAAGCATTTTCTGTGCTTCAGTTTTGAATTGAAGCATTTTCTTGCTTCAGTTTTGAATTGAAGCATTTTCTGTGCTTCAGTTTTGAATTGAAGCATTTTCTGTGCTTCAGTTTTGAATTGAAGCATTTTCTGTGCTTCAGTTTTGAATTGAAGCATTTTCTGTGCTTCAGTTTTGAATTGAAGCATTTTCTGTGCTTCAGTTTTGAATTGAAGCATTTTCTGTGCTTCAGTTTTGAATTGAAGCATTTTCTGTGCTTCAGTTTTGAATTGAAGCATTTTCTGTGCTTCAGTTTTGAATTGAAGCATTTTCTGTGCTTCAGTTTTGAATTGAAGCATTTTCTGTGCTTCAGTTTTGAATTGAAGCTTTCTGTGATCCCAGATAATGTGGAATCATCACATATTTATTAGTGAAAATAACTTCTTTTTATAATAGTCATAATTTTAACACGAAATATTTGTCGCGGTGCAATTTTGGAAAATATTAACAAAAATAATCTTGAAAATATAAAAAAATTTTTTTAATTATTCTCTGCTTCAGTTTTGAATTGAAGCATTTTCTGTGCTTCAGTTTTGAATTGAAGCATTTTCTGTGCTTCAGTTTTGAATTGAAGCATTTTCTGTGCTTCAGTTTTGAATTGAAGCTTTCTGTGCTTCAGTTTTGAATTGAAGCATTTTCTGTGCTTCAGTTTTGAATTGAAGCATTTTCTGTGCTTCAGTTTTGAATTGAAGCATTTTCTGTGCTTCAGTTTTGAATTGAAGCATTTTCTGTGCTTCAGTTTTGAATTGAAGCATTTTCTGTGCTTCAGTTTTGAATTGAAGCATTTTCTGTGCTTCAGTTTTGAATTGAAGCATTTTCTGTGCTTCAGTTTTGAATTGAAGCATTTTCTTTGCTTCAGTTTTGAATTGAAGCATTTTCTGTGCTTCAGTTTTGAATTAAAGCATTTTCTGTGCTTAAGTTTTGAATTGAAGCATTTTCTTGCTTCAGTTTTGAATTGAAGCATTTTCTGTGCTTCAGTTTTGAATTGAAGCATTTTCTGTGCTTCAGTTTTGAATTGAAGCATTTTCTGTGCTTCAGTTTTGAATTGAAGCATTTTCTGTGCTTCAGTTTTGAATTGAAGCATTTTCTGTGCTTCAGTTTTGAATTGAAGCATTTTCTTGGCTTCAGTTTTGAATTGAAGCATTTTCTTTGCTTCAGTTTTGAATTGAAGCATTTTCTGTGCTTCAGTTTTGAATTGAAGCATTTTCTGTGATTCAGTTTTGAATTGAAGCATTTTCTGTGCTTCAGTTTTGAATTGAAGCATTTTCTGTGCTTCAGTTTTGAATTGAAGCATTTTCTGTGCTTCAGTTTTGAAGCATTTTCTGTGCTTCAGTGAAGCATTTTCTGTGCTTCAGTTTTGAATTGAAGCATTTTCTGTGCTTCAGTTTTGAATTGAAGCTTTCTGTGATCCCAGATAATGTGGAATCATCACATATTTATTAGTGAAAATAACTTCTTTTTATAATAGTCATAATTTTAACACGAAATATTTGTCGCGGTGCAATTTTGGAAAATATTAACAAAAATAATCTTGAAAATATAAAAAAAATTTTTTTAATTATTCTCTGCTTCAGTTTTGAATTGAAGCATTTTCTGTGCTTCAGTTTTGAATTGAAGCATTTTCTGTGCTTCAGTTTTGAATTGAAGCATTTTCTTGCTTCAGTTTTGAATTGAAGCATTTTCTGTGCTTCAGTTTTGAATTGAAGCATTTTCTGTGCTTCAGTTTTGAATTGAAGCATTTTCTGTGCTTCAGTTTTGAATTGAAGCATTTTCTGTGCTTCAGTTTTGAATTGAAGCATTTTCTGTGCTTCAGTTTTGAATTGAAGCATTTTCTGTGCTTCAGTTTTGAATTGAAGCATTTTCTGTGCTTCAGTTTTGAATTGAAGCATTTTCTGTGCTTCAGTTTTGAATTGAAGCATTTTCTGTGCTTCAGTTTTGAATTGAAGCATTTTCTGTGCTTCAGTTTTGAATTGAAGCTTTCTGTGATCCCAGATAATGTGGAATCATCACATATTTATTAGTGAAAATAACTTCTTTTTATAATAGTCATAATTTTAACACGAAATATTTGTCGCGGTGCAATTTTGGAAAATATTAACAAAAATAATCTTGAAAATATAAAAAAAATTTTTTTAATTATTCTCTGCTTCAGTTTTGAATTGAAGCATTTTCTGTGCTTCAGTTTTGAATTGAAGCATTTTCTGTGCTTCAGTTTTGAATTGAAGCATTTTCTGTGCTTCAGTTTTGAATTGAAGCTTTCTGTGCTTCAGTTTTGAATTGAAGCATTTTCTGTGCTTCAGTTTTGAATTGAAGCATTTTCTGTGCTTCAGTTTTGAATTGAAGCATTTTCTGTGCTTCAGTTTTGAATTGAAGCATTTTCTGTGCTTCAGTTTTGAATTGAAGCATTTTCTGTGCTTCAGTTTTGAATTGAAGCATTTTCTGTGCTTCAGTTTTGAATTGAAGCATTTTCTGTGCTTCAGTTTTGAATTGAAGCATTTTCTTTGCTTCAGTTTTGAATTGAAGCATTTTCTGTGCTTCAGTTTTGAATTAAAGCATTTTCTGTGCTTCAGTTTTGAATTGAAGCATTTTCTTGCTTCAGTTTTGAATTGAAGCATTTTCTGTGCTTCAGTTTTGAATTGAAGCATTTTCTGTGCTTCAGTTTTGAATTGAAGCATTTTCTGTGCTTCAGTTTTGAATTGAAGCATTTTCTGTGCTTCAGTTTTGAATTGAAGCATTTTCTGTGCTTCAGTTTTGAATTGAAGCATTTTCTTGGCTTCAGTTTTGAATTGAAGCATTTTCTTTGCTTCAGTTTTGAATTGAAGCATTTTCTGTGCTTCAGTTTTGAATTGAAGCATTTTCTGTGATTCAGTTTTGAATTGAAGCATTTTCTGTGCTTCAGTTTTGAATTGAAGCATTTTCTGTGCTTCAGTTTTGAATTGAAGCATTTTCTGTGCTTCAGTTTTGAAGCATTTTCTGTGCTTCAGTGAAGCATTTTCTGTGCTTCAGTTTTGAATTGAAGCATTTTCTGTGCTTCAGTTTTGAATTGAAGCTTTCTGTGATCCCAGATAATGTGGAATCATCACATATTTATTAGTGAAAATAACTTCTTTTTATAATAGTCATAATTTTAACACGAAATATTTGTCGCGGTGCAATTTTGGAAAATATTAACAAAAATAATCTTGAAAATATAAAAAAAATTTTTTTAATTATTCTCTGCTTCAGTTTTGAATTGAAGCATTTTCTGTGCTTCAGTTTTGAATTGAAGCATTTTCTGTGCTTCAGTTTTGAATTGAAGCATTTTCTTGCTTCAGTTTTGAATTGAAGCATTTTCTGTGCTTCAGTTTTGAATTGAAGCATTTTCTGTGCTTCAGTTTTGAATTGAAGCATTTTCTGTGCTTCAGTTTTGAATTGAAGCATTTTCTGTGCTTCAGTTTTGAATTGAAGCATTTTCTGTGCTTCAGTTTTGAATTGAAGCATTTTCTGTGCTTCAGTTTTGAATTGAAGCATTTTCTGTGCTTCAGTTTTGAATTGAAGCATTTTCTGTGCTTCAGTTTTGAATTGAAGCATTTTCTGTGCTTCAGTTTTGAATTGAAGCATTTTCTGTGCTTCAGTTTTGAATTGAAGCTTTCTGTGATCCCAGATAATGTGGAATCATCACATATTTATTAGTGAAAATAACTTCTTTTTATAATAGTCATAATTTTAACACGAAATATTTGTCGCGGTGCAATTTTGGAAAATATTAACAAAAATAATCTTGAAAATATAAAAAAAATTTTTTTAATTATTCTCTGCTTCAGTTTTGAATTGAAGCATTTTCTGTGCTTCAGTTTTGAATTGAAGCATTTTCTGTGCTTCAGTTTTGAATTGAAGCATTTTCTGTGCTTCAGTTTTGAATTGAAGCTTTCTGTGCTTCAGTTTTGAATTGAAGCATTTTCTGTGCTTCAGTTTTGAATTGAAGCATTTTCTGTGCTTCAGTTTTGAATCGAAGCATTTTCTGTGCTTCAGTTTTGAATTGAAGCATTTTCTGTGCTTCAGTTTTGAATTGAAGCATTTTCTGTGCTTCAGTTTTGAATTGAAGCATTTTCTGTGCTTCAGTTTTGAATTGAAGCATTTTCTGTGCTTCAGTTTTGAATTGAAGCATTTTCTTTGCTTCAGTTTTGAATTGAAGCATTTTCTGTGCTTCAGTTTTGAATTGAAGCATTTTCTGTGCTTCAGTTTTGAATTGAAGCATTTTCTGTGCTTCAGTTTTGAATTGAAGCATTTTCTGTGCTTCAGTTTTGAATTGAAGCTTTCTGTGATCCCAGATAATGTGGAATCATCACATATTTATTAGTGAAAATAACTTCTTTTTATAATAGTCATAATTTTAACACGAAATATTTGTCGCGGTGCAATTTTGGAAAATATTAACAAAAATAATCTTGAAAATATAAAAAAAAATTTTTTTAATTATTCTCTGCTTCAGTTTTGAATTGAAGCATTTTCTGTGCTTCAGTTTTGAATTGAAGCATTTTCTGTGCTTCAGTTTTGAATTGAAGCATTTTCTGTGCTTCAGTTTTGAATTGAAGCATTTTCTTTGCTTCAGTTTTGAATTGAAGCATTTTCTGTGCTTCAGTTTTGAATTGAAGCATTTTCTGTGCTTCAGTTTTGAATTGAAGCATTTTCTGTGCTTCAGTTTTGAATTGAAGCATTTTCTGTGCTTCAGTTTTGAATTGAAGCATTTTCTGTGCTTCAGTTTTGAATTGAAGCTTTCTGTGATCCCAGATAATGTGGAATCATCACATATTTATTAGTGAAAATAACTTCTTTTTATAATAGTCATAATTTTAACACGAAATATTTGTCGCGGTGCAATTTTGGAAAATATTAACAAAAATAATCTTGAAAATATAAAAAAAATTTTTTTAATTATTCTCTGCTTCAGTTTTGAATTGAAGCATTTTCTGTGCTTCAGTTTTGAATTGAAGCATTTTCTGTGCTTCAGTTTTGAATTGAAGCATTTTCTGTGCTTCAGTTTTGAATTGAAGCTTTCTGTGCTTCAGTTTTGAATTGAAGCATTTTCTGTGCTTCAGTTTTGAATTGAAGCATTTTCTGTGCTTCAGTTTTGAATCGAAGCATTTTCTGTGCTTCAGTTTTGAATTGAAGCATTTTCTGTGCTTCAGTTTTGAATTGAAGCATTTTCTGTGCTTCAGTTTTGAATTGAAGCATTTTCTGTGCTTCAGTTTTGAATTGAAGCATTTTCTGTGCTTCAGTTTTGAATTGAAGCATTTTCTTTGCTTCAGTTTTGAATTGAAGCATTTTCTGTGCTTCAGTTTTGAATTGAAGCATTTTCTGTGCTTCAGTTTTGAATTGAAGCATTTTCTGTGCTTCAGTTTTGAATTGAAGCATTTTCTGTGCTTCAGTTTTGAATTGAAGCTTTCTGTGATCCCAGATAATGTGGAATCATCACATATTTATTAGTGAAAATAACTTCTTTTTATAATAGTCATAATTTTAACACGAAATATTTGTCGCGGTGCAATTTTGGAAAATATTAACAAAAATAATCTTGAAAATATAAAAAAACATTTTTTAATTATTCTCTGCTTCAGTTTTGAATTGAAGCATTTTCTGTGCTTCAGTTTTGAATTGAAGCATTTTCTGTGCTTCAGTTTTGAATTGAAGCATTTTCTGTGCTTCAGTTTTGAATTGAAGCATTTTCTTTGCTTCAGTTTTGAATTGAAGCATTTTCTGTGCTTCAGTTTTGAATTGAAGCATTTTCTGTGCTTCAGTTTTGAATTGAAGCATTTTCTGTGCTTCAGTTTTGAATTGAAGCATTTTCTGTGCTTCAGTTTTGAATTGAAGCATTTTCTGTGCTTCAGTTTTGAATTGAAGCATTTTCTTTGCTTCAGTTTTGAATTGAAGCATTTTCTGTGCTTCAGTTTTGAATTGAAGCATTTTCTGTGCTTCAGTTTTGAATTGAAGCATTTTCTGTGCTTCAGTTTTGAATTGAAGCATTTTCTGTGCTTCAGTTTTGAATTGAAGCATTTTCTGTGCTTCAGTTTTGAATTGAAGCATTTTCTGTGCTTCAGTTTTGAATTGAAGCATTTTCTGTGCTTCAGTTTTGAATTGAAGCATTTTCTGTGCTTCAGTTTTGAATTGAAGCATTTTCTTTGCTTCAGTTTTGAATTGAAGCATTTTCTGTGCTTCAGTTTTGAATTGAAGCATTTTCTGTGCTTCAGTTTTGAATTGAAGCATTTTCTGTGCTTCAGTTTTGAATTGAAGCATTTTCTGTGCTTAAGTTTTGAATTGAAGCATTTTCTGTGCTTCAGTTTTGAATTGAAGCATTTTCTGTGCTTCAGTTTTGAATTGAAGCATTTTCTGTGCTTCAGTTTTGAATTGAAGCATTTTCTGTGCTTCAGTTTTGAATTGAAGCATTTTCTGTGCTTCAGTTTTGAAGTGAAGCATTTTCTGTGCTTTTGAATTGAAGCATTTTCTGTGCTTCAGTTTTGAATTGAAGCTTTCTGTGATCCCAGATAATGTGGAATCATCACATATTTATTAGTGAAAATAACTTCTTTTTATAATAGTCATAATTTTAACACGAAATATTTGTCGCGGTGCAATTTTGGAAAATATTAACAAAAATAATCTTGAAAATATAAAAAAAATTTTTTTAATTATTCTCTGCTTCAGTTTTGAATTGAAGCATTTTCTGTGCTTCAGTTTTGAATTGAAGCATTTTCTGTGCTTCAGTTTTGAATTGAAGCATTTTCTTGCTTCAGTTTTGAATTGAAGCATTTTCTGTGCTTCAGTTTTGAATTGAAGCATTTTCTGTGCTTCAGTTTTGAATTGAAGCATTTTCTGTGCTTCAGTTTTGAATTGAAGCATTTTCTGTGCTTCAGTTTTGAATTGAAGCATTTTCTGTGCTTCAGTTTTGAATTGAAGCATTTTCTGTGCTTCAGTTTTGAATTGAAGCATTTTCTGTGCTTCAGTTTTGAATTGAAGCATTTTCTATGCTTCAGTTTTGAATTGAAGCATTTTCTGTGCTTCAGTTTTGAATTAAAGCATTTTCTGTGCTTCAGTTTTGAATTGAAGCTTTCTGTGATCCCAGATAATGTGGAATCATCACATATTTATTAGTGAAAATAACTTCTTTTTATAATAGTCATAATTTTAACACGAAATATTTGTCGCGGTGCAATTTTGGAAAATATTAACAAAAATAATCTTGAAAATATAAAAAAAAATTTTTTAATTATTCTCTGCTTCAGTTTTGAATTGAAGCATTTTCTGTGCTTCAGTTTTGAATTGAAGCATTTTCTGTGCTTCAGTTTTGAATTGAAGCATTTTCTGTGCTTCAGTTTTGAATTGAAGCATTTTCTGTGCTTCAGTTTTGAATTGAAGCATTTTCTGTGCTTCAGTTTTGAATTGAAGCATTTTCTGTGCTTCAGTTTTGAATTGAAGCATTTTCTGTGCTTCAGTTTTGAATTGAAGCATTTTCTGTGCTTCAGTTTTGAAGTGAAGCATTTTCTGTGCTTCAGTTTTGAATTGAAGCATTTTCTGTGCTTCAGTTTTGAATTGAAGCTTTCTGTGATCCCAGATAATGTGGAATCAACACATATTTATTAGTGAAAATAAGTTCTTTTTATAATAGTCATAATTTTAACACGAAATATTTGTCGCGGTGCAATTTTGGAAAATATTAACAAAAATAATCTTGAAAATATAAGTATTGTATTGATAATTATTCTCTGCTTCAGTTTTGAATTGAAGCATTTTCTGTGCTTCAGTTTTGAATTGAAGCATTTTCTGTGCTTCAGTTTTGAATTGAAGCATTTTCTTGCTTCAGTTTTGAATTGAAGCATTTTCTGTGCTTCAGTTTTGAATTGAAGCATTTTCTGTGCTTCAGTTTTGAATTGAAGCATTTTCTGTGCTTCAGTTTTGAATTGAAGCATTTTCTGTGCTTCAGTTTTGAATTGAAGCATTTTCTGTGCTTCAGTTTTGAATTGAAGCATTTTCTGTGCTTCAGTTTTGAATTAAAGCATTTTCTGTGCTTCAGTTTTGAATTGAAGCTTTCTGTGATCCCAGATAATGTGGAATCATCACATATTTATTAGTGAAAATAACTTCTTTTTATAATAGTCATAATTTTAACACGAAATATTTGTCGCGGTGCAATTTTGGAAAATATTAACAAAAATAATCTTGAAAATATAAAAAAAAATTTTTTAATTATTCTCTGCTTCAGTTTTGAATTGAAGCATTTTCTGTGCTTCAGTTTTGAATTGAAGCATTTTCTGTGCTTCAGTTTTGAATTGAAGCATTTTCTGTGCTTCAGTTTTGAATTGAAGCATTTTCTGTGCTTCAGTTTTGAATTGAAGCATTTTCTGTGCTTCAGTTTTGAATTGAAGCATTTTCTGTGCTTCAGTTTTGAATTGAAGCATTTTCTGTGCTTCAGTTTTGAATTGAAGCATTTTCTGTGCTTCAGTTTTGAAGTGAAGCATTTTCTGTGCTTCAGTTTTGAATTGAAGCATTTTCTGTGCTTCAGTTTTGAATTGAAGCTTTCTGTGATCCCAGATAATGTGGAATCAACACATATTTATTAGTGAAAATAAGTTCTTTTTATAATAGTCATAATTTTAACACGAAATATTTGTCGCGGTGCAATTTTGGAAAATATTAACAAAAATAATCTTGAAAATATAAAAAAAATTTTTTTAATTATTCTCTGCTTCAGTTTTGAATTGAAGCATTTTCTGTGCTTCAGTTTTGAATTGAAGCATTTTCTGTGCTTCAGTTTTGAATTGAAGCATTTTCTTGCTTCAGTTTTGAATTGAAGCATTTTCTGTGCTTCAGTTTTGAATTGAAGCATTTTCTGTGCTTCAGTTTTGAATTGAAGCATTTTCTGTGCTTCAGTTTTGAATTGAAGCATTTTCTGTGCTTCAGTTTTGAATTGAAGCATTTTCTGTGCTTCAGTTTTGAATTGAAGCATTTTCTGTGCTTCAGTTTTGAAGTGAAGCATTTTCTGTGCTTCAGTTTTGAATTGAAGCATTTTCTGTGCTTCAGTTTTGAATTGAAGCTTTCTGTGATCCCAGATAATGTGGAATCAACACATATTTATTAGTGAAAATAAGTTCTTTTTATAATAGTCATAATTTTAACACGAAATATTTGTCGCGGTGCAATTTTGGAAAATATTAACAAAAATAATCTTGAAAATATAAAAAAAAATTTTTTAATTATTCTCTGCTTCAGTTTTGAATTGAAGCATTTTCTGTGCTTCAGTTTTGAATTGAAGCATTTTCTGTGCTTCAGTTTTGAATTGAAGCATTTTCTGTGCTTCAGTTTTGAATTGAAGCATTTTCTGTGCTTCAGTTTTGAATTGAAGCATTTTCTGTGCTTCAGTTTTGAATTGAAGCATTTTCTGTGCTTCAGTTTTGAATTGAAGCATTTTCTGTGCTTCAGTTTTGAAGTGAAGCATTTTCTGTGCTTCAGTTTTGAAGTGAAGCATTTTCTGTGCTTCAGTTTTGAATTGAAGCATTTTCTGTGCTTCAGTTTTGAATTGAAGCATTTTCTGTGCTTCAGTTTTGAATTGAAGCATTTTCTGTGCTTCAGTTTTGAATTGAAGCATTTTCTGTGCTTCAGTTTTGAATTGAAGCATTTTCTGTGCTTCAGTTTTGAATTGAAGCATTTTCTGTGCTTCAGTTTTGAATTGAAGCATTTTCTGTGCTTCAGTTTTGAATTGAAGCATTTTCTGTGCTTCAGTTTTGAATTGAAGCATTTTCTTTGCTTCAGTTTTGAATTGAAGCATTTTCTGTGCTTCAGTTTTGAATTGAAGCATTTTCTGTGCTTCAGTTTTGAATTGAAGCATTTTCTGTGCTTCAGTTTTGAATTGAAGCATTTTCTGTGCTTCAGTTTTGAATTGAAGCTTTCTGTGATCCCAGATAATGTGGAATCATCACATATTTATTAGTGAAAATAACTTCTTTTTATAATAGTCATAATTTTAACACGAAATATTTGTCGCGGTGCAATTTTGGAAAATATTAACAAAAATAATCTTGAAAATATAAAAAAAAATTTTTTAATTATTCTCTGCTTCAGTTTTGAATTGAAGCATTTTCTGTGCTTCAGTTTTGAATTGAAGCATTTTCTGTGCTTCAGTTTTGAATTGAAGCATTTTCTGTGCTTAAGTTTTGAATTGAAGCATTTTCTGTGCTTCAGTTTTGAATTGAAGCATTTTCTGTGCTTCAGTTTTGAATTGAAGCATTTTCTGTGCTTCAGTTTTGAATTGAAGCATTTTCTGTGCTTCAGTTTTGAATTGAAGCATTTTCTGTGCTTCAGTTTTGAAGTGAAGCATTTTCTGTGCTTTTGAATTGAAGCATTTTCTGTGCTTCAGTTTTGAATTGAAGCTTTCTGTGATCCCAGATAATGTGGAATCATCACATATTTATTAGTGAAAATAACTTCTTTTTATAATAGTCATAATTTTAACACGAAATATTTGTCGCGGTGCAATTTTGGAAAATATTAACAAAAATAATCTTGAAAATATAAAAAAAATTTTTTTAATTATTCTCTGCTTCAGTTTTGAATTGAAGCATTTTCTGTGCTTCAGTTTTGAATTGAAGCATTTTCTGTGCTTCAGTTTTGAATTGAAGCATTTTCTTGCTTCAGTTTTGAATTGAAGCATTTTCTGTGCTTCAGTTTTGAATTGAAGCATTTTCTGTGCTTCAGTTTTGAATTGAAGCATTTTCTGTGCTTCAGTTTTGAATTGAAGCATTTTCTGTGCTTCAGTTTTGAATTGAAGCATTTTCTGTGCTTCAGTTTTGAATTGAAGCATTTTCTGTGCTTCAGTTTTGAATTGAAGCATTTTCTGTGCTTCAGTTTTGAATTGAAGCATTTTCTGTGCTTCAGTTTTGAATTGAAGCATTTTCTGTGCTTCAGTTTTGAATTAAAGCATTTTCTGTGCTTCAGTTTTGAATTGAAGCTTTCTGTGATCCCAGATAATGTGGAATCATCACATATTTATTAGTGAAAATAACTTCTTTTTATAATAGTCATAATTTTAACACGAAATATTTGTCGCGGTGCAATTTTGGAAAATATTAACAAAAATAATCTTGAAAATATAAAAAAAAATTTTTTAATTATTCTCTGCTTCAGTTTTGAATTGAAGCATTTTCTGTGCTTCAGTTTTGAATTGAAGCATTTTCTGTGCTTCAGTTTTGAATTGAAGCATTTTCTGTGCTTCAGTTTTGAATTGAAGCATTTTCTGTGCTTCAGTTTTGAATTGAAGCATTTTCTGTGCTTCAGTTTTGAATTGAAGCATTTTCTGTGCTTCAGTTTTGAATTGAAGCATTTTCTGTGCTTCAGTTTTGAATTGAAGCATTTTCTGTGCTTCAGTTTTGAAGTGAAGCATTTTCTGTGCTTCAGTTTTGAATTGAAGCATTTTCTGTGCTTCAGTTTTGAATTGAAGCTTTCTGTGATCCCAGATAATGTGGAATCAACACATATTTATTAGTGAAAATAAGTTCTTTTTATAATAGTCATAATTTTAACACGAAATATTTGTCGCGGTGCAATTTTGGAAAATATTAACAAAAATAATCTTGAAAATATAAAAAAAATTTTTTTAATTATTCTCTGCTTCAGTTTTGAATTGAAGCATTTTCTGTGCTTCAGTTTTGAATTGAAGCATTTTCTGTGCTTCAGTTTTGAATTGAAGCATTTTCTTGCTTCAGTTTTGAATTGAAGCATTTTCTGTGCTTCAGTTTTGAATTGAAGCATTTTCTGTGCTTCAGTTTTGAATTGAAGCATTTTCTGTGCTTCAGTTTTGAATTGAAGCATTTTCTGTGCTTCAGTTTTGAATTGAAGCATTTTCTGTGCTTCAGTTTTGAATTGAAGCATTTTCTGTGCTTCAGTTTTGAATTAAAGCATTTTCTGTGCTTCAGTTTTGAATTGAAGCTTTCTGTGATCCCAGATAATGTGGAATCATCACATATTTATTAGTGAAAATAACTTCTTTTTATAATAGTCATAATTTTAACACGAAATATTTGTCGCGGTGCAATTTTGGAAAATATTAACAAAAATAATCTTGAAAATATAAAAAAAATTTTTTTAATTATTCTCTGCTTCAGTTTTGAATTGAAGCATTTTCTTGCTTCAGTTTTGAATTGAAGCATTTTCTGTGCTTCAGTTTTGAATTGAAGCATTTTCTGTGCTTCAGTTTTGAATTGAAGCATTTTCTGTGCTTCAGTTTTGAATTGAAGCATTTTCTGTGCTTCAGTTTTGAATTGAAGCATTTTCTGTGCTTCAGTTTTGAATTGAAGCATTTTCTGTGCTTCAGTTTTGAAGTGAAGCATTTTCTGTGCTTCAGTTTTGAATTGAAGCATTTTCTGTGCTTCAGTTTTGAATTGAAGCATTTTCTGTGCTTCAGTTTTGAATTGAAGCATTTTCTTGCTTCAGTTTTGAATTGAAGCATTTTCTGTGCTTCAGTTTTGAATTGAAGCATTTTCTGTGCTTCAGTTTTGAATTGAAGCATTTTCTGTGCTTCAGTTTTGAATTGAAGCATTTTCTGTGCTTCAGTTTTGAATTGAAGCATTTTCTGTGCTTCAGTTTTGAATTGAAGCATTTTCTGTGCTTCAGTTTTGAATTAAAGCATTTTCTGTGCTTCAGTTTTGAATTGAAGCTTTCTGTGATCCCAGATAATGTGGAATCATCACATATTTATTAGTGAAAATAACTTCTTTTTATAATAGTCATAATTTTAACACGAAATATTTGTCGCGGTGCAATTTTGGAAAATATTAACAAAAATAATCTTGAAAATATAAAAAAAAATTTTTTAATTATTCTCTGCTTCAGTTTTGAATTGAAGCATTTTCTGTGCTTCAGTTTTGAATTGAAGCATTTTCTGTGCTTCAGTTTTGAATTGAAGCATTTTCTGTGCTTCAGTTTTGAATTGAAGCATTTTCTGTGCTTCAGTTTTGAATTGAAGCATTTTCTGTGCTTCAGTTTTGAATTGAAGCATTTTCTGTGCTTCAGTTTTGAATTGAAGCATTTTCTGTGCTTCAGTTTTGAATTGAAGCATTTTCTGTGCTTCAGTTTTGAAGTGAAGCATTTTCTGTGCTTCAGTTTTGAATTGAAGCATTTTCTGTGCTTCAGTTTTGAATTGAAGCTTTCTGTGATCCCAGATAATGTGGAATCAACACATATTTATTAGTGAAAATAAGTTCTTTTTATAATAGTCATAATTTTAACACGAAATATTTGTCGCGGTGCAATTTTGGAAAATATTAACAAAAATAATCTTGAAAATATAAAAAAAATTTTTTTAATTATTCTCTGCTTCAGTTTTGAATTGAAGCATTTTCTGTGCTTCAGTTTTGAATTGAAGCATTTTCTGTGCTTCAGTTTTGAATTGAAGCATTTTCTTGCTTCAGTTTTGAATTGAAGCATTTTCTGTGCTTCAGTTTTGAATTGAAGCATTTTCTGTGCTTCAGTTTTGAATTGAAGCATTTTCTGTGCTTCAGTTTTGAATTGAAGCATTTTCTGTGCTTCAGTTTTGAATTGAAGCATTTTCTGTGCTTCAGTTTTGAATTGAAGCATTTTCTGTGCTTCAGTTTTGAATTGAAGCATTTTCTGTGCTTCAGTTTTGAATTGAAGCATTTTCTGTGTTTCAGTTTTGAATTGAAGCATTTTCTGTGCTTCAGTTTTGAATTAAAGCATTTTCTGTGCTTCAGTTTTGAATTGAAGCATTTTCTGTGCTTCAGTTTTGAATTGAAGAATTTTCTGTGCTTCAGTTTTGAATTGAAGCATTTTCTGTGCTTCAGTTTTGAATTGAAGCATTTTCGTGCTTCAGTTTTGAATTGAAGCATTTTCTGTGCTTCAGTTTTGAATTGAAGCATTTTCTGTGCTTCAGTTTTGAATTGAAGCATTTTCTGTGCTTCAGTTTTGAATTGAAGCATTTTCTGTGCTTCAGTTTTGAATTAAAGCATTTTCTGTGCTTCAGTTTTGAATTGAAGCTTTCTGTGATCCCAGATAATGTGGAATCATCACATATTTATTAGTGAAAATAACTTCTTTTTATAATAGTCATAATTTTAACACGAAATATTTGTCGCGGTGCAATTTTGGAAAATATTAACAAAAATAATCTTGAAAATATAAAAAAAAATTTTTTAATTATTCTCTGCTTCAGTTTTGAATTGAAGCATTTTCTGTGCTTCAGTTTTGAATTGAAGCATTTTCTGTGCTTCAGTTTTGAATTGAAGCATTTTCTGTGCTTCAGTTTTGAATTGAAGCATTTTCTGTGCTTCAGTTTTGAATTGAAGCATTTTCTGTGCTTCAGTTTTGAATTGAAGCATTTTCTGTGCTTCAGTTTTGAATTGAAGCATTTTCTGTGCTTCAGTTTTGAATTGAAGCATTTTCTGTGCTTCAGTTTTGAAGTGAAGCATTTTCTGTGCTTCAGTTTTGAATTGAAGCATTTTCTGTGCTTCAGTTTTGAATTGAAGCTTTCTGTGATCCCAGATAATGTGGAATCAACACATATTTATTAGTGAAAATAAGTTCTTTTTATAATAGTCATAATTTTAACACGAAATATTTGTCGCGGTGCAATTTTGGAAAATATTAACAAAAATAATCTTGAAAATATAAAAAAAATTTTTTTAATTATTCTCTGCTTCAGTTTTGAATTGAAGCATTTTCTGTGCTTCAGTTTTGAATTGAAGCATTTTCTGTGCTTCAGTTTTGAATTGAAGCATTTTCTTGCTTCAGTTTTGAATTGAAGCATTTTCTGTGCTTCAGTTTTGAATTGAAGCATTTTCTGTGCTTCAGTTTTGAATTGAAGCATTTTCTGTGCTTCAGTTTTGAATTGAAGCATTTTCTGTGCTTCAGTTTTGAATTGAAGCATTTTCTGTGCTTCAGTTTTGAATTGAAGCATTTTCTGTGCTTCAGTTTTGAATTGAAGCATTTTCTGTGCTTCAGTTTTGAATTGAAGCATTTTCTGTGTTTCAGTTTTGAATTGAAGCATTTTCTGTGCTTCAGTTTTGAATTAAAGCATTTTCTGTGCTTCAGTTTTGAATTGAAGCATTTTCTGTGCTTCAGTTTTGAATTGAAGAATTTTCTGTGCTTCAGTTTTGAATTGAAGCATTTTCTGTGCTTCAGTTTTGAATTGAAGCATTTTCGTGCTTCAGTTTTGAATTGAAGCATTTTCTGTGCTTCAGTTTTGAATTGAAGCATTTTCTGTGCTTCAGTTTTGAATTGAAGCATTTTCTGTGCTTCAGTTTTGAATTGAAGCTTCAGTTTTGAATTGAAGCATTTTCTGTGCTTCAGTTTTGAATTGAAGCATTTTCTGTGCTTCAGTTTTGAAGTGAAGCATTTTCTGTGCTTCAGTTTTGAATTGAAGCATTTTCTGTGCTTCAGTTTCGAATTGAAGCATTTTCTGTGCTTCAGTTTTGAATTAAAGCATTTTCTGTGCTTCAGTTTTGAATTGAAGCTTTCTGTGATCCCAGATAATGTGGAATCATCACATATTTATTAGTGAAAATAACTTCTTTTTATAATAGTCATAATTTTAACACGAAATATTTGTCGCGGTGCAATTTTGGAAAATATTAACAAAAATAATCTTGAAAATATAAAAAAAAATTTTTTAATTATTCTCTGCTTCAGTTTTGAATTGAAGCATTTTCTGTGCTTCAGTTTTGAATTGAAGCATTTTCTGTGCTTCAGTTTTGAATTGAAGCATTTTCTGTGCTTCAGTTTTGAATTGAAGCATTTTCTGTGCTTCAGTTTTGAATTGAAGCATTTTCTGTGCTTCAGTTTTGAATTGAAGCATTTTCTGTGCTTCAGTTTTGAATTGAAGCATTTTCTGTGCTTCAGTTTTGAATTGAAGCATTTTCTTTGCTTCAGTTTTGAAGTGAAGCATTTTCTGTGCTTCAGTTTTGAATTGAAGCATTTTCTGTGCTTCAGTTTTGAATTGAAGCTTTCTGTGATCCCAGATAATGTGGAATCAACACATATTTATTAGTGAAAATAAGTTCTTTTTATAATAGTCATAATTTTAACACGAAATATTTGTCGCGGTGCAATTTTGGAAAATATTAACAAAAATAATCTTGAAAATATAAAAAAAATTTTTTTAATTATTCTCTGCTTCAGTTTTGAATTGAAGCATTTTCTGTGCTTCAGTTTTGAATTGAAGCATTTTCTGTGCTTCAGTTTTGAATTGAAGCATTTTCTTGCTTCAGTTTTGAATTGAAGCATTTTCTGTGCTTCAGTTTTGAATTGAAGCATTTTCTGTGCTTCAGTTTTGAATTGAAGCATTTTCTGTGCTTCAGTTTTGAATTGAAGCATTTTCTGTGCTTCAGTTTTGAATTGAAGCATTTTCTGTGCTTCAGTTTTGAATTGAAGCATTTTCTGTGCTTCAGTTTTGAATTAAAGCATTTTCTGTGCTTCAGTTTTGAATTGAAGCTTTCTGTGATCCCAGATAATGTGGAATCATCACATATTTATTAGTGAAAATAACTTCTTTTTATAATAGTCATAATTTTAACACGAAATATTTGTCGCGGTGCAATTTTGGAAAATATTAACAAAAATAATCTTGAAAATATAAAAAAAATTTTTTTAATTATTCTCTGCTTCAGTTTTGAATTGAAGCATTTTCTGTGCTTCAGTTTTGAATTGAAGCATTTTCTGTGCTTCAGTTTTGAATTGAAGCATTTTCTTGCTTCAGTTTTGAATTGAAGCATTTTCTGTGCTTCAGTTTTGAATTGAAGCATTTTCTGTGCTTCAGTTTTGAATTGAAGCATTTTCTGTGCTTCAGTTTTGAATTGAAGCATTTTCTGTGCTTCAGTTTTGAATTGAAGCATTTTCTGTGCTTCAGTTTTGAATTGAAGCATTTTCTGTGCTTCAGTTTTGAAGTGAAGCATTTTCTGTGCTTCAGTTTTGAATTGAAGCATTTTCTGTGCTTCAGTTTTGAATTGAAGCATTTTCTGTGCTTCAGTTTTGAATTGAAGCATTTTCTTGCTTCAGTTTTGAATTGAAGCATTTTCTGTGCTTCAGTTTTGAATTGAAGCATTTTCTGTGCTTCAGTTTTGAATTGAAGCATTTTCTGTGCTTCAGTTTTGAATTGAAGCATTTTCTGTGCTTCAGTTTTGAATTGAAGCATTTTCTGTGCTTCAGTTTTGAATTGAAGCATTTTCTGTGCTTCAGTTTTGAATTAAAGCATTTTCTGTGCTTCAGTTTTGAATTGAAGCTTTCTGTGATCCCAGATAATGTGGAATCATCACATATTTATTAGTGAAAATAACTTCTTTTTATAATAGTCATAATTTTAACACGAAATATTTGTCGCGGTGCAATTTTGGAAAATATTAACAAAAATAATCTTGAAAATATAAAAAAAATTTTTTAATTATTCTCTGCTTCAGTTTTGAATTGAAGCATTTTCTGTGCTTCAGTTTTGAATTGAAGCATTTTCTGTGCTTCAGTTTTGAATTGAAGCATTTTCTGTGCTTCAGTTTTGAATTGAAGCATTTTCTGTGCTTCAGTTTTGAATTGAAGCATTTTCTGTGCTTCAGTTTTGAATTGAAGCATTTTCTGTGCTTCAGTTTTGAATTGAAGCATTTTCTGTGCTTCAGTTTTGAATTGAAGCATTTTCTGTGCTTCAGTTTTGAAGTGAAGCATTTTCTGTGCTTCAGTTTTGAATTGAAGCATTTTCTGTGCTTCAGTTTTGAATTGAAGCTTTCTGTGATCCCAGATAATGTGGAATCAACACATATTTATTAGTGAAAATAAGTTCTTTTTATAATAGTCATAATTTTAACACGAAATATTTGTCGCGGTGCAATTTTGGAAAATATTAACAAAAATAATCTTGAAAATATAAAAAAAATTTTTTTAATTATTCTCTGCTTCAGTTTTGAATTGAAGCATTTTCTGTGCTTCAGTTTTGAATTGAAGCATTTTCTGTGCTTCAGTTTTGAATTGAAGCATTTTCTTGCTTCAGTTTTGAATTGAAGCATTTTCTGTGCTTCAGTTTTGAATTGAAGCATTTTCTGTGCTTCAGTTTTGAATTGAAGCATTTTCTGTGCTTCAGTTTTGAATTGAAGCATTTTCTGTGCTTCAGTTTTGAATTGAAGCATTTTCTGTGCTTCAGTTTTGAATTGAAGCATTTTCTGTGCTTCAGTTTTGAATTGAAGCATTTTCTGTGCTTCAGTTTTGAATTGAAGCATTTTCTGTGTTTCAGTTTTGAATTGAAGCATTTTCTGTGCTTCAGTTTTGAATTAAAGCATTTTCTGTGCTTCAGTTTTGAATTGAAGCATTTTCTGTGCTTCAGTTTTGAATTGAAGAATTTTCTGTGCTTCAGTTTTGAATTGAAGCATTTTCTGTGCTTCAGTTTTGAATTGAAGCATTTTCGTGCTTCAGTTTTGAATTGAAGCATTTTCTGTGCTTCAGTTTTGAATTGAAGCATTTTCTGTGCTTCAGTTTTGAATTGAAGCATTTTCTGTGCTTCAGTTTTGAATTGAAGCTTCAGTTTTGAATTGAAGCATTTTCTGTGCTTCAGTTTTGAATTGAAGCATTTTCTGTGCTTCAGTTTTGAAGTGAAGCATTTTCTGTGCTTCAGTTTTGAATTGAAGCATTTTCTGTGCTTCAGTTTTGAATTGAAGCATTTTCTGTGCTTCAGTTTTGAAGTGAAGCATTTTCTGTGCTTCAGTTTTGAATTGAAGCTTCAGTTTTGAATTGAAGCATTTTCTGTGCTTCAGTTTTGAATTGAAGCATTTTCTGTGCTTCAGTTTTGAATTGAAGCATTTTCTGTGCTTCAGTTTTAAAGTGAAGCATTTTCTGTGCTTCAGTTTTGAATTGAAGCATTTTCTGTGCTTCAGTTTTGAATTGAAGCATTTTCTGTGCTTCAGTTTTGAAGTGAAGCATTTTCTGTGCTTCAGTTTTGAATTGAAGCTTCAGTTTTGAATTGAAGCATTTTCTGTGCTTCAGTTTTGAATTGAAGCATTTTCTGTGCTTCAGTTTTGAAGTGAAGCATTTTCTGTGCTTCAGTTTTGAATTGAAGCATTTTCTGTGCTTCAGTTTTGAATTGAAGCTTTCTGTGATCCCAGATAATGTGGAATCATCACATATTTATTAGTGAAAATAACTTCTTTTTATAATAGTCATAATTTTAACACGAAATATTTGTCGCGGTGCAATTTTGGAAAATATATACAAAAATAATCTTGAAAATATAAAAAAAATTTTTTTAATTATTCTCTGCTTCAGTTTTGAATTGAAGCATTTTCTGTGCTTCAGTTTTGAATTGAAGCATTTTCTGTGCTTCAGTTTTGAATTGAAGCATTTTCTTGCTTCAGTTTTGAATTGAAGCATTTTCTGTGCTTCAGTTTTGAATTGAAGCATTTTCTGTGCTTCAGTTTTGAATTGAAGCATTTTCTGTGCTTCAGTTTTGAATTGAAGCATTTTCTGTGCTTCAGTTTTGAATTGAAGCATTTTCTGTGCTTCAGTTTTGAATTGAAGCATTTTCTGTGCTTCAGTTTTGAATTGAAGCATTTTCTGTGCTTCAGTTTTGAATTGAAGCATTTTCTGTGCTTCAGTTTTGAATTGAAGCATTTTCTGTGCTTCAGTTTTGAATTAAAGCATTTTCTGTGCTTCAGTTTTGAATTGAAGCTTTCTGTGATCCCAGATAATGTGGAATCATCACATATTTATTAGTGAAAATAACTTCTTTTTATAATAGTCATAATTTTAACACGAAATATTTGTCGCGGTGCAATTTTGGAAAATATTAACAAAAATAATCTTGAAAATATAAAAAAAAAATTTTTAATTATTCTCTGCTTCAGTTTTGAATTGAAGCATTTTCTGTGCTTCAGTTTTGAATTGAAGCATTTTCTGTGCTTCAGTTTTGAATTGAAGCATTTTCTGTGCTTCAGTTTTGAATTGAAGCATTTTCTGTGCTTCAGTTTTGAATTGAAGCATTTTCTGTGCTTCAGTTTTGAATTGAAGCATTTTCTGTGCTTCAGTTTTGAATTGAAGCATTTTCTGTGCTTCAGTTTTGAATTGAAGCATTTTCTGTGCTTCAGTTTTGAAGTGAAGCATTTTCTGTGCTTCAGTTTTGAATTGAAGCATTTTCTGTGCTTCAGTTTTGAATTGAAGCTTTCTGTGATCCCAGATAATGTGGAATCAACACATATTTATTAGTGAAAATAAGTTCTTTTTATAATAGTCATAATTTTAACACGAAATATTTGTCGCGGTGCAATTTTGGAAAATATTAACAAAAATAATCTTGAAAATATAAAAAAAATTTTTTTAATTATTCTCTGCTTCAGTTTTGAATTGAAGCATTTTCTGTGCTTCAGTTTTGAATTGAAGCATTTTCTGTGCTTCAGTTTTGAATTGAAGCATTTTCTTGCTTCAGTTTTGAATTGAAGCATTTTCTGTGCTTCAGTTTTGAATTGAAGCATTTTCTGTGCTTCAGTTTTGAATTGAAGCATTTTCTGTGCTTCAGTTTTGAATTGAAGCATTTTCTGTGCTTCAGTTTTGAATTGAAGCATTTTCTGTGCTTCAGTTTTGAATTGAAGCATTTTCTGTGCTTCAGTTTTGAATTGAAGCATTTTCTTTGCTTCAGTTTTGAATTGAAGCATTTTCTGTGCTTCAGTTTTGAATTGAAGCATTTTCTGTGCTTCAGTTTTGAATTGAAGCATTTTCTGTGCTTCAGTTTTGAATTGAAGCATTTTCTGTGCTTCAGTTTTGAATTGAAGCATTTTCTGTGCTTCAGTTTTGAATTGAAGCATTTTCTGTGCTTCAGTTTTGAATTGAAGCATTTTCTTTGCTTCAGTTTTGAATTGAAGCATTTTCTGTGCTTCAGTTTTGAATTGAAGCTTCAGTTTTGAATTGAAGCATTTTCTGTGCTTCAGTTTTGAATTGAAGCATTTTCTGTGCTTCAGTTTTGAAGTGAAGCATTTTCTGTGCTTCAGTTTTGAATTGAAGCATTTTCTGTGCTTCAGTTTTGAATTGAAGCATTTTCTGTGCTTCAGTTTTGAAGTGAAGCATTTTCTGTGCTTCAGTTTTGAATTGAAGCTTCAGTTTTGAATTGAAGCATTTTCTGTGCTTCAGTTTTGAATTGAAGCATTTTCTGTGCTTCAGTTTTGAATTGAAGCATTTTCTGTGCTTCAGTTTTGAAGTGAAGCATTTTCTGTGCTTCAGTTTTGAATTGAAGCATTTTCTGTGCTTCAGTTTTGAATTGAAGCATTTTCTGTGCTTCAGTTTTGAAGTGAAGCATTTTCTGTGCTTCAGTTTTGAATTGAAGCTTCAGTTTTGAATTGAAGCATTTTCTGTGCTTCAGTTTTGAATTGAAGCATTTTCTGTGCTTCAGTTTTGAATTGAAGCATTTTCTGTGCTTCAGTTTTGAATTGAAGCATTTTCTGTGCTTCAGTTTTGAATTGAAGCATTTTCTGTGCTTCAGTTTTGAATTGAAGCATTTTCTGTGCTTCAGTTTTGAATTGAAGCATTTTCTTTGCTTCAGTTTTGAATTGAAGCATTTTCTGTGCTTCAGTTTTGAATTGAAGCATTTTCTGTGCTTCAGTTTTGAATTGAAGCATTTTCTGTGCTTCAGTTTTGAATTGAAGCATTTTCTGTGCTTCAGTTTTGAATTGAAGCATTTTCTGTGCTTCAGTTTTGAATTGAAGCATTTTCTGTGCTTCAGTTTTGAATTGAAGCATTTTCTTTGCTTCAGTTTTGAATTGAAGCATTTTCTGTGCTTCAGTTTTGAATTGAAGCTTCAGTTTTGAATTGAAGCATTTTCTGTGCTTCAGTTTTGAATTGAAGCATTTTCTGTGCTTCAGTTTTGAAGTGAAGCATTTTCTGTGCTTCAGTTTTGAATTGAAGCATTTTCTGTGCTTCAGTTTTGAATTGAAGCATTTTCTGTGCTTCAGTTTTGAAGTGAAGCATTTTCTGTGCTTCAGTTTTGAATTGAAGCTTCAGTTTTGAATTGAAGCATTTTCTGTGCTTCAGTTTTGAATTGAAGCATTTTCTGTGCTTCAGTTTTGAATTGAAGCATTTTCTGTGCTTCAGTTTTGAAGTGAAGCATTTTCTGTGCTTCAGTTTTGAATTGAAGCATTTTCTGTGCTTCAGTTTTGAATTGAAGCATTTTCTGTGCTTCAGTTTTGAAGTGAAGCATTTTCTGTGCTTCAGTTTTGAATTGAAGCATTTTCTGTGCTTCAGTTTTGAATTGAAGCATTTTCTGTGCTTCAGTTTTGAATTGAAGCATTTTCTGTGCTTCAGTTTTGAATTGAAGCATTTTCTGTGCTTCAGTTTTGAAGTGAAGCATTTTCTGTGCTTCAGTTTTGAATTGAAGCATTTTCTGTGCTTCAGTTTTGAATTGAAGCATTTTCTGTGCTTCAGTTTTGAATTGAAGCATTTTCTGTGCTTCAGTTTTGAATTGAAGCATTTTCTGTGCTTCAGTTTTGAATTGAAGCTTTCTGTGATCCCAGATAATGTGGAATCATCACATATTTATTAGTGAAAATAACTTCTTTTTATAATAGTCATAATTTTAACACGAAATATTTGTCGCGGTGCAATTTTGGAAAATATTAACAAAAATAATCTTGAAAATATAAAAAAAATTTTTTTAATTATTCTCTGCTTCAGTTTTGAATTGAAGCATTTTCTGTGCTTCAGTTTTGAATTGAAGCATTTTCTGTGCTTCAGTTTTGAATTGAAGCATTTTCTTTGCTTCAGCTTTGAATTGAAGCATTTTCTGTGCTTCAGTTTTGAATTGAAGCATTTTCTGTGCTTCAGTTTTGAATTGAAGCATTTTCTGTGCTTCAGTTTTGAATTGAAGCATTTTCTGTGCTTCAGTTTTGAATTGAAGCATTTTCTGTGCTTCAGTTTTGAATTGAAGCATTTTCTGTACTTCAGTTTTGAATTGAAGCATTTTCTGTGCTTCAGTTTTGAATTGAAGCATTTTCTGTGCTTCAGTTTTGAATTGAAGCATTTTCTGTGCTTCAGTTTTTAATTGAAGCATTTTCTGTGCTTCAGTTTTGAATTGAAGCATTTTCTGTACTTCAGTTTTGAATTGAAGCATTTTCTGTGCTTCAGTTTTGAATTGAAGCATTTTCTGTGCTTCAGTTTTGAATTGAAGCATTTTCTGTGCTTCAGTTTTGAATTGAAGCATTTTCTGTGCTTCAGTTTTGAATTGAAGCATTTTCTTTGCTTCAGTTTTGAATTGAAGCATTTTCTGTGCTTCAGATTTGAATTGAAGCATTTTCTGTGCTTCAGTTTTGAATTGAAGCATTTTCTGTGCTTCAGTTTAGAATTGAAGCTTTCTGTGATCCCAGATAATGTGGAATCATCACATATTTATTAGTGAAAATAACTTCTTTTTATAATAGTCATAATTTTAACACGAAATATTTGTCGCGGTGCAATTTTGGAAAATATTAACAAAAATAATCTTGAAAATATAAAAAAATTTTTTAATTATTCTCTGCTTCAGTTTTGAATTGAAGCATTTTCTGTGCTTCAGTTTTGAATTGAAGCATTTTCTGTGCTTCAGTTTTGAATTGAAGCATTTTCTGTGCTTCAGTTTTGAATTGAAGCATTTTCTTTGCTTCAGTTTTGAATTGAAGCATTTTCTGTGCTTCAGTTTTGAATTGAAGCATTTTCTGTGCTTCAGTTTTGAATTGAAGCATTTTCTGTGCTTCAGTTTTGAATTGAAGCATTTTCTGTGCTTCAGTTTTGAATTGAAGCATTTTCTGTGCTTCAGTTTTGAATTGAAGCATTTTCTGTGCTTCAGTTTTGAATTGAAGCATTTTCTGTGCTTTAGTTTTGAATTGAAGCATTTTCTGTGCTTCAGTTTTGAATTGAAGCATTTTCTGTGCTTCAGTTTTGAATTGAAGCATTTTCTGTGCTTCAGTTTTGAATTGAAGCATTTTCTGTGCTTCAGTTTTGAATTGAAGCATTTTCTGTGCTTCAGTTTTGAATTGAAGCATTTTCTGTGCTTCAGTTTTGAATTGAAGCATTTTCTGTGCTTCAGTTTTGAAGTGAAGCATTTTCTGTGCTTCAGTTTTGAATTGAAGCATTTTCTGTGCTTCAGTTTTGAATTGAAGCATTTTCTGTGCTTCAGTTTTGAATTGAAGCATTTTCTGTGCTTCAGTTTTGAAGTGAAGCATTTTCTGTGCTTCAGTTTTGAATTGAAGCTTCAGTTTTGAATTGAAGCATTTTCTGTGCTTCAGTTTTGAATTGAAGCATTTTCTGTGCTTCAGTTTTGAAGTGAAGCATTTTCTGTGCTTCAGTTTTGAATTGAAGCATTTTCTGTGCTTCAGTTTTGAATTGAAGCATTTTCTGTGCTTCAGTTTTGAATTGAAGCATTTTCTGTGCTTCAGTTTTGAATTGAAGCATTTTCTGTGCTTCAGTTTTGAAGTGAAGCATTTTCTGTGCTTCAGTTTTGAATTGAAGCATTTTCTGTGCTTCAGTTTTGAATTGAAGCATTTTCTGTGCTTCAGTTTTGAATTGAAGCATTTTCTGTGCTTCAGTTTTGAATTGAAGCATTTTCTGTGCTTCAGTTTTGAATTGAAGCTTTCTGTGATCCCAGATAATGTGGAATCATCACATATTTATTAGTGAAAATAACTTCTTTTTATAATAGTCATAATTTTAACACGAAATATTTGTCGCGGTGCAATTTTGGAAAATATTAACAAAAATAATCTTGAAAATATAAAAAAAATTTTTTTAATTATTCTCTGCTTCAGTTTTGAATTGAAGCATTTTCTGTGCTTCAGTTTTGAATTGAAGCATTTTCTGTGCTTCAGTTTTGAATTGAAGCATTTTCTGTGCTTCAGTTTTGAATTGAAGCATTTTCTGTGCTTCAGTTTTGAATTGAAGCATTTTCTTTGCTTCAGTTTTGAATTGAAGCATTTTCTGTGCTTCAGTTTTGAATTGAAGCATTTTCTGTGCTTCAGTTTTGAATTGAAGCATTTTCTGTGCTTCAGTTTTGAATTGAAGCTTCAGTTTTGAATTGAAGCATTTTCTGTGCTTCAGTTTTGAATTGAAGCATTTTCTGTGCTTCAGTTTTGAATTGAAGCTTATTCTGTGCTTTTGAATTGAAGCATTTTCTGTGCTTCAGTTTTGAAGTGAAGCATTTTCTGTGCTTCAGTTTTGAATTGAAGCATTTTCTGTGCTTCAGTTTTGAATTGGAGCATTTTCTGTGCTTCAGTTTTGAATTGAAGCATTTTCTGTGCTTCCGTTTTGAATTGAAGCATTTTCTGTGCTTCAGTTTTGAATTGAAGCATTTTCTGTGCTTCAGTTTTGAATTGAAGCATTTTCTGTGCTTCAGTTTTGAATTGAAGCATTTTCGTGCTTCAGTTTTGAATTGAAGCATTTTCTGTGCTTCAGTTTTGAATTGAAGCATTTTCTGTGCTTCAGTTTTGAATTGAAGCATTTTCTGTGCTTCAGTTTTGAATTGAAGCATTTTCTGTGCTTCAGTTTTGAATTGAAGCATTTTCTGTGCTTCAGTTTTGAATTGAAGCATTTTCTGTGCTTCAGTTTTGAATTGAAGCATTTTCTTGCTTCAGTTTTGAATTGAAGCATTTTCTGTGCTTCAGTTTTGAATTGAAGCATTTTCTGTGCTTCAGTTTTGAATTGAAGCATTTTCTGTGCTTCAGTTTTGAATTGAAGCATTTTCTGTGCTTCAGTTTTGAATTGAAGCATTTTCTGTGCTTCAGTTTTGAATTGAAGCATTTTCTGTGCTTCAGTTTTGAATTGAAGCATTTTCTGTGCTTCAGTTTTGAATTGAAGCATTTTCTGTGCTTCAGTTTTGAAGTGAAGCATTTTCTGTGCTTCAGTTTTGAATTGAAGCATTTTCTGTGCTTCAGTTTTGAATTGAAGCATTTTCTGTGCTTTTGAATTGAAGCATTTTCTGTGCTTCAGTTTTGAATTGAAGCTTTCTGTGATCCCAGATATGTGGAATCATCACATATTTATTAGTGAAAATAACTTCTTTTTATAATAGTCATAATTTTAACACGAAATATCTGTCGCGGTGCAATTTTGGAAATTATTAACAAAAATAATCTTGATAATATAAAAAAAAATTTTTTAATTATTCTGTGCTTCAGTTTTGAATTGAAGCATTTTCTGTGCTTCAGTTTTGAATTGAAGCATTTTCTGTGCTTCAGTTTTGAATTGAAGCATTTTCTGTGCTTCAGTTTTGAATTGAAGCATTTTCTGTGCTTCAGTTTTGAATTGAAGCATTTTCTGTGCTTCAGTTTTGAATTGAAGCATTTTCTGTGCTTCAGTTTTGAATTGAAGCATTTTCTGTGCTTCAGTTTTGAATTGAAGCATTTTCTGTGCTTCAGTTTTGAATTGAAGCATTTTCTGTGCTTCAGTTTTGAATTGAAGCATTTTCTGTGCTTCAGTTTTGAATTGAAGCATTTTCTGTGCTTCAGTTTTGAATTGAAGCATTTTCTTTGCTTCAGTTTTGAATTGAAGCATTTTCTGTGCTTCAGATTTGAATTGAAGCATTTTCTGTGCTTCAGTTTTGAATTGAAGCATTTTCTGTGCTTCAGTTTAGAATTGAAGCTTTCTGTGATCCCAGATAATGTGGAATCATCACATATTTATTAGTGAAAATAACTTCTTTTTATAATAGTCATAATTTTAACACGAAATATTTGTCGCGGTGCAATTTTGGAAAATATTAACAAAAATAATCTTGAAAATATAAAAAAAAATTTTTTAATTATTCTCTGCTTCAGTTTTGAATTGAAGCATTTTCTGTGCTTCAGTTTTGAATTGAAGCATTTTCTGTGCTTCAGTTTTGAATTGAAGCATTTTCTGTGCTTCAGTTTTGAATTGAAGCATTTTCTTTGCTTCAGTTTTGAATTGAAGCATTTTCTGTGCTTCAGTTTTGAATTGAAGCATTTTCTGTGCTTCAGTTTTGAATTGAAGCATTTTCTGTGCTTCAGTTTTGAATTGAAGCATTTTCTGTGCTTCAGTTTTGAATTGAAGCATTTTCTGTGCTTCAGTTTTGAATTGAAGCATTTTCTGTGCTTCAGTTTTGAATTGAAGCATTTTCTGTGCTTTAGTTTTGAATTGAAGCATTTTCTGTGCTTCAGTTTTGAATTGAAGCATTTTCTGTGCTTCAGTTTTGAATTGAAGCATTTTCTGTGCTTCAGTTTTGAATTGAAGCATTTTCTGTGCTTCAGTTTTGAATTGAAGCATTTTCTGTGCTTCAGTTTTGAATTGAAGCATTTTCTGTGCTTCAGTTTTGAATTGAAGCATTTTCTGTGCTTCAGTTTTGAAGTGAAGCATTTTCTGTGCTTCAGTTTTGAATTGAAGCATTTTCTGTGCTTCAGTTTTGAATTGAAGCATTTTCGTGCTTCAGTTTTGAATTGAAGCATTTTCTGTGCTTCAGTTTTGAATTGAAGCATTTTCTGTGCTTCAGTTTTGAATTGAAGCATTTTCTGTGCTTCAGTTTTGAATTGAAGCATTTTCTGTGCTTCAGTTTTGAATTGAAGCATTTTCTGTGCTTCAGTTTTGAATTGAAGCATTTTCTGTGCTTCAGTTTTGAATTGAAGCATTTTCTTGCTTCAGTTTTGAATTGAAGCATTTTCTGTGCTTCAGTTTTGAATTGAAGCATTTTCTGTGCTTCAGTTTTGAATTGAAGCATTTTCTGTGCTTCAGTTTTGAATTGAAGCATTTTCTGTGCTTCAGTTTTGAATTGAAGCATTTTCTGTGCTTCAGTTTTGAATTGAAGCATTTTCTGTGCTTCAGTTTTGAATTGAAGCATTTTCTGTGCTTCAGTTTTGAAGTGAAGCATTTTCTGTGCTTCAGTTTTGAATTGAAGCATTTTCTGTGCTTCAGTTTTGAATTGAAGCATTTTCTGTGCTTTTGAATTGAAGCATTTTCTGTGCTTCAGTTTTGAATTGAAGCTTTCTGTGATCCCAGATATGTGGAATCATCACATATTTATTAGTGAAAATAACTTCTTTTTATAATAGTCATAATTTTAACACGAAATATCTGTCGCGGTGCAATTTTGGAAATTATTAACAAAAATAATCTTGATAATATAAAAAAAAATTTTTTAATTATTCTGTGCTTCAGTTTTGAATTGAAGCATTTTCTGTGCTTCAGTTTTGAATTGAAGCATTTTCTGTGCTTCAGTTTTGAATTGAAGCATTTTCTGTGCTTCAGTTTTGAATTGAAGCATTTTCTGTGCTTCAGTTTTGAATTGAAGCATTTTCTGTGCTTCAGTTTTGAATTGAAGCATTTTCTGTGCTTCAGTTTTGAATTGAAGCATTTTCTGTGCTTCAGTTTTGAATTGAAGCATTTTCTGTGCTTCAGTTTTGAATTGAAGCATTTTCTGTGCTTCAGTTTTGAATTGAAGCATTTTCTGTGCTTCAGTTTTGAATTGAAGCATTTTCTTTGCTTCAGTTTTGAATTGAAGCATTTTCTGTGCTTCAGATTTGAATTGAAGCATTTTCTGTGCTTCAGTTTTGAATTGAAGCATTTTCTGTGCTTCAGTTTAGAATTGAAGCTTTCTGTGATCCCAGATAATGTGGAATCATCACATATTTATTAGTGAAAATAACTTCTTTTTATAATAGTCATAATTTTAACACGAAATATTTGTCGCGGTGCAATTTTGGAAAATATTAACAAAAATAATCTTGAAAATATAATAAAAATTTTTTTAATTATTCTCTGCTTCAGTTTTGAATTGAAGCATTTTCTGTGCTTCAGTTTTGAATTGAAGCATTTTCTGTGCTTCAGTTTTGAATTGAAGCATTTTCTGTGCTTCAGTTTTGAATTGAAGCATTTTCTTTGCTTCAGTTTTGAATTGAAGCATTTTCTGTGCTTCAGTTTTGAATTGAAGCATTTTCTGTGCTTCAGTTTTGAATTGAAGCATTTTCTGTGCTTCAGTTTTGAATTGAAGCATTTTCTGTGCTTCAGTTTTGAATTGAAGCATTTTCTGTGCTTCAGTTTTGAATTGAAGCATTTTCTGTGCTTCAGTTTTGAATTGAAGCATTTTCTGTGCTTTAGTTTTGAATTGAAGCATTTTCTGTGCTTCAGTTTTGAATTGAAGCATTTTCTGTGCTTCAGTTTTGAATTGAAGCATTTTCTGTGCTTCAGTTTTGAATTGAAGCATTTTCTGTGCTTCAGTTTTGAATTGAAGCATTTTCTGTGCTTCAGTTTTGAATTGAAGCATTTTCTGTGCTTCAGTTTTGAATTGAAGCATTTTCTGTGCTTCAGTTTTGAAGTGAAGCATTTTCTGTGCTTCAGTTTTGAATTGAAGCATTTTCTGTGCTTCAGTTTTGAATTGAAGCATTTTCTGTGCTTCAGTTTTGAATTGAAGCATTTTCTGTGCTTCAGTTTTGAAGTGAAGCATTTTCTCTGCTTCAGTTTTGAATTGAAGCATTTTCTGTGCTTCAGTTTTGAATTGAAGCATTTTCTGTGCTTCAGTTTTGAATTGAAGCATTTTCTTTGCTTCAGTTTTGAATTGAAGCATTTTCTGTGCTTCAGTTTTGAATTGAAGCATTTTCTGTGCTTCAGTTTTGAATTGAAGCATTTTCTGTGCTTCAGTTTTGAATTGAAGCATTTTCTGTGCTTCAGTTTTGAATTGAAGCATTTTCTGTGCTTCAGTTTTGAATTGAAGCATTTTCTGTGCTTCAGTTTTGAATTGAAGCATTTTCTGTGCTTCAGTTTTGAATTGAAGCATTTTCTGTGCTTCAGTTTTGAATTGAAGCATTTTCTGTGCTTCAGTTTTGAATTAAAGCATTTTCTGTGCTTCAGTTTTGAATTGAAGCATTTTCTGTGCTTCAGTTTTGAATTGAAGAATTTTCTGTGCTTCAGTTTTGAATTGAAGCATTTTCTGTGCTTCAGTTTTGAATTGAAGCATTTTCGTGCTTCAGTTTTGAATTGAAGCATTTTCTGTGCTTCAGTTTTGAATTGAAGCATTTTCTGTGCTTCAGTTTTGAATTGAAGCATTTTCTGTGCTTCAGTTTTGAATTGAAGCATTTTCTTGCTTCAGTTTTGAATTGAAGCATTTTCTGTGCTTCAGTTTTGAATTGAAGCATTTTCTGTGCTTCAGTTTTGAATTGAAGCATTTTCTGTGCTTCAGTTTTGAATTGAAGCATTTTCTGTGCTTCAGTTTTGAATTGAAGCATTTTCTGTGCTTCAGTTTTGAATTGAAGCATTTTCTGTGCTTCAGTTTTGAATTGAAGCATTTTCTGTGCTTCAGTTTTGAATTGAAGCATTTTCTGTGCTTCAGTTTTGAATTGAAGCATTTTCTGTGCTTCAGTTTTGAATTGAAGCATTTTCTGTGCTTCAGTTTTGAATTGAAGCATTTTCTTTGCTTCAGTTTTGAATTGAAGCATTTTCTGTGCTTCAGTTTTGAATTGAAGCATTTTCTGTGCTTCAGTTTTGAATTGAAGCATTTTCTGTGCTTCAGTTTTGAATTGAAGCATTTTCTGTGCTTCAGTTTTGAATTGAAGCATTTTCTGTGCTTCAGTTTTGAATTGAAGCATTTTCTGTGCTTCAGTTTTGAATTGAAGCATTTTCTTTGCTTCAGTTTTGAATTGAAGCATTTTCTGTGCTTCAGTTTTGAATTGAAGCATTTTCTGTGCTTCAGTTTTGAATTGAAGCATTTTCTGTGCTTCAGTTTTGAATTGAAGCATTTTCTGTGCTTCAGTTTTGAATTGAAGCTTTCTGTGATCCCAGATAATGTGGAATCATCACATATTTATTAGTGAAAATAACTTCTTTTTATAATAGTCATAATTTTAACACGAAATATTTGTCGCGGTGCAATTTTGGAAAATATTAACAAAAATAATCTTGAAAATATAAAAAAAAATTTTTTAATTATTCTCTGCTTCAGTTTTGAATTGAAGCATTTTCTGTGCTTCAGTTTTGAATTGAAGCATTTTCTGTGCTTCAGTTTTGAATTGAAGCATTTTCTGTGCTTCAGTTTTGAATTGAAGCATTTTCTGTGCTTCAGTTTTGAATTGAAGCATTTTCTGTGCTTCAGTTTTGAATTGAAGCATTTTCTGTGCTTCAGTTTTGAATTGAAGCATTTTCTGTGCTTCAGTTTTGAATTGAAGCATTTTCTTGCTTCAGTTTTGAATTGAAGCATTTTCTGTGCTTCAGTTTTGAATTGAAGCATTTTCTGTGCTTCAGTTTTGAATTGAAGCATTTTCTGTGCTTCAGTTTTGAATTGAAGCATTTTCTGTGCTTCAGTTTTGAATTGAAGCATTTTCTGTGCTTCAGTTTTGAATTGAAGCATTTTCTGTGCTTCAGTTTTGAATTGAAGCATTTTCTGTGCTTCAGTTTTGAATTGAAGCATTTTCTGTGCTTCAGTTTTGAATTGAAGCATTTTCTGTGCTTCAGTTTTGAATTGAAGCATTTTCTGTGCTTCAGTTTTGAATTGAAGCATTTTCTTTGCTTCAGTTTTGAATTGAAGCATTTTCTGTGCTTCAGTTTTGAATTGAAGCATTTTCTGTGCTTCAGTTTTGAATTGAAGCATTTTCTGTGCTTCAGTTTTGAATTGAAGCATTTTCTGTGCTTCAGTTTTGAATTGAAGCATTTTCTGTGCTTCAGTTTTGAATTGAAGCATTTTCTGTGCTTCAGTTTTGAATTGAAGCATTTTCTTTGCTTCAGTTTTGAATTGAAGCATTTTCTGTGCTTCAGTTTTGAATTGAAGCATTTTCTGTGCTTCAGTTTTGAATTGAAGCATTTTCTGTGCTTCAGTTTTGAATTGAAGCATTTTCTGTGCTTCAGTTTTGAATTGAAGCTTTCTGTGATCCCAGATAATGTGGAATCATCACATATTTATTAGTGAAAATAACTTCTTTTTATAATAGTCATAATTTTAACACGAAATATTTGTCGCGGTGCAATTTTGGAAAATATTAACAAAAATAATCTTGAAAATATAAAAAAAAATTTTTTAATTATTCTCTGCTTCAGTTTTGAATTGAAGCATTTTCTGTGCTTCAGTTTTGAATTGAAGCATTTTCTGTGCTTCAGTTTTGAATTGAAGCATTTTCTGTGCTTCAGTTTTGAATTGAAGCATTTTCTTTGCTTCAGTTTTGAATTGAAGCATTTTCTGTGCTTCAGTTTTGAATTGAAGCATTTTCTGTGCTTCAGTTTTGAATTGAAGCATTTTCTGTGCTTCAGTTTTGAATTGAAGCATTTTCTGTGCTTCAGTTTTGAATTGAAGCATTTTCTGTGCTTCAGTTTTGAATTGAAGCATTTTCTGTGCTTCAGTTTTGAATTGAAGCATTTTCTGTGCTTCAGTTTTGAATTGAAGCATTTTCTGTGCTTCAGTTTTGAATTGAAGCATTTTCTGTGCTTCAGTTTTGAATTGAAGCATTTTCTGTGCTTCAGTTTTGAATTGAAGCATTTTCTGTGCTTCAGTTTTGAATTGAAGCATTTTCTGTGCTTCAGTTTTGAATTGAAGCATTTTCTGTGCTTCAGTTTTGAATTGAAGCATTTTCTGTGCTTCAGTTTTGAAGTGAAGCATTTTCTGTGCTTCAGTTTTGAATTGAAGCATTTTCTGTGCTTCAGTTTTGAATTGAAGCTTTCTGTGATCCCAGATAATGTGGAATCATCACATATTTATTAGTGAAAATAACTTCTTTTTATAATAGTCATAATTTTAACACGAAATATTTGTCGCGGTGCAATTTTGGAAAATATTAACAAAAATAATCTTGAAAATATAAAAAAAATTTTTTTAATTATTCTCTGCTTCAGTTTTGAATTGAAGCATTTTCTGTGCTTCAGTTTTGAATTGAAGCATTTTCTGTGCTTCAGTTTTGAATTGAAGCATTTTCTTGCTTCAGTTTTGAATTGAAGCATTTTCTGTGCTTCAGTTTTGAATTGAAGCATTTTCTGTGCTTCAGTTTTGAATTGAAGCATTTTCTGTGCTTCAGTTTTGAATTGAAGCATTTTCTGTGCTTCAGTTTTGAATTGAAGCATTTTCTGTGCTTCAGTTTTGAATTGAAGCATTTTCTGTGCTTCAGTTTTGAATTGAAGCATTTTCTGTGCTTCAGTTTTGAATTGAAGCATTTTCTGTGCTTCAGTTTTGAATTAAAGCATTTTCTGTGCTTCAGTTTTGAATTGAAGCATTTTCTGTGCTTCAGTTTTGAATTGAAGAATTTTCTGTGCTTCAGTTTTGAATTGAAGCATTTTCTGTGCTTCAGTTTTGAATTGAAGCATTTTCGTGTTCAGTTTTGAATTGAAGCATTTTCTGTGCTTCAGTTTTGAATTGAAGCATTTTCTGTGCTTCAGTTTTGAATTGAAGCATTTTCTGTGCTTCAGTTTTGAATTGAAGCTTCAGTTTTGAATTGAAGCATTTTCTGTGCTTCAGTTTTGAATTGAAGCATTTTCTGTGCTTCAGTTTTGAAGTGAAGCATTTTCTGTGCTTCAGTTTTGAATTGAAGCATTTTCTGTGCTTCAGTTTTGAATTGAAGCATTTTCTGTGCTTCAGTTTTGAAGTGAAGCATTTTCTGTGCTTCAGTTTTGAATTGAAGCTTCAGTTTTGAATTGAAGCATTTTCTGTGCTTCAGTTTTGAATTGAAGCATTTTCTGTGCTTCAGTTTTGAATTGAAGCATTTTCTGTGCTTCAGTTTTGAAGTGAAGCATTTTCTGTGCTTCAGTTTTGAATTGAAGCATTTTCTGTGCTTCAGTTTTGAATTGAAGCATTTTCTGTGCTTCAGTTTTGAAGTGAAGCATTTTCTGTGCTTCAGTTTTGAATTGAAGCTTCAGTTTTGAATTGAAGCATTTTCTGTGCTTCAGTTTTGAATTGAAGCATTTTCTGTGCTTCAGTTTTGAAGTGAAGCATTTTCTGTGCTTCAGTTTTGAATTGAAGCATTTTCTGTGCTTCAGTTTTGAATTGAAGCATTTTCTGTGCTTCAGTTTTGAATTGAAGCATTTTCTGTGCTTCAGTTTTGAATTGAAGCATTTTCTGTGCTTCAGTTTTGAAGTGAAGCATTTTCTGTGCTTCAGTTTTGAATTGAAGCATTTTCTGTGCTTCAGTTTTGAATTGAAGCATTTTCTGTGCTTCAGTTTTGAATTGAAGCATTTTCTGTGCTTCAGTTTTGAATTGAAGCATTTTCTGTGCTTCAGTTTTGAATTGAAGCTTTCTGTGATCCCAGATAATGTGGAATCATCACATATTTATTAGTGAAAATAACTTCTTTTTATAATAGTCATAATTTTAACACGAAATATTTGTCGCGGTGCAATTTTGGAAAATATTAACAAAAATAATCTTGAAAATATAAAAAAAATTTTTTTAATTATTCTCTGCTTCAGTTTTGAATTGAAGCATTTTCTGTGCTTCAGTTTTGAATTGAAGCATTTTCTGTGCTTCAGTTTTGAATTGAAGCATTTTCTGTGCTTCAGTTTTGAATTGAAGCATTTTCTGTGCTTCAGTTTTGAATTGAAGCATTTTCTTTGCTTCAGTTTTGAATTGAAGCATTTTCTGTGCTTCAGTTTTGAATTGAAGCATTTTCTGTGCTTCAGTTTTGAATTGAAGCATTTTCTGTGCTTCAGTTTTGAATTGAAGCATTTTCTGTGCTTCAGTTTTGAATTGAAGCATTTTCTGTGCTTCAGTTTTGAATTGAAGCATTTTCTGTGCTTCAGTTTTGAATTGAAGCATTTTCTTTGCTTCAGTTTTGAATTGAAGCATTTTCTGTGCTTCAGTTTTGAATTGAAGCATTTTCTGTGCTTCAGTTTTGAATTGAAGCATTTTCTGTGCTTCAGTTTTGAATTGAAGCATTTTCTGTGCTTCAGTTTTGAATTGAAGCTTTCTGTGATCCCAGATAATGTGGAATCATCACATATTTATTAGTGAAAATAACTTCTTTTTATAATAGTCATAATTTTAACACGAAATATTTGTCGCGGATCAATTTTGGAAAATATTAACAAAAATAATCTTGAAAATATAAAAAAAAAAATTTTTAATTATTCTCTGCTTCAGTTTTGAATTGAAGCATTTTCTGTGCTTCAGTTTTGAATTGAAGCATTTTCTGTGCTTCAGTTTTGAATTGAAGCATTTTCTGTGCTTCAGTTTTGAATTGAAGCATTTTCTTTGCTTCAGTTTTGAATTGAAGCATTTTCTGTGCTTCAGTTTTGAATTGAAGCATTTTCTGTGCTTCAGTTTTGAATTGAAGCATTTTCTGTGCTTCAGTTTTGAATTGAAGCATTTTCTGTGCTTCAGTTTTGAATTGAAGCATTTTCTGTGCTTCAGTTTTGAATTGAAGCATTTTCTGTGCTTCAGTTTTGAATTGAAGCATTTTCTTTGCTTCAGTTTTGAATTGAAGCATTTTCTGTGCTTCAGTTTTGAAATGAAGCATTTTCTGTGCTTCAGTTTTGAATTGAAGCATTTTCTGTGCTTCAGTTTTGAATTGAAGCATTTTCTGTGCTTCAGTTTTGAATTGAAGCTTTCTGTGATCCCAGATAATGTGGAATCATCACATATTTATTAGTGAAAATAACTTCTTTTTATAATAGTCATAATTTTAACACGAAATATTTGTCGCGGTGCAATTTTGGAAAATATTAACAAAAATAATCTTGAAAATATAAAAAAAAATTTTTTAATTATTCTCTGCTTCAGTTTTGAATTGAAGCATTTTCTGTGCTTCAGTTTTGAATTGAAGCATTTTCTGTGCTTCAGTTTTGAATTGAAGCATTTTCTGTGCTTCAGTTTTGAATTGAAGCATTTTCTGTGCTTCAGTTTTGAATTGAAGCATTTTCTTGCTTCAGTTTTGAATTGAAGCATTTTCTGTGCTTCAGTTTTGAATTGAAGCATTTTCTGTGCTTCAGTTTTGAATTGAAGCATTTTCTGTGCTTCAGTTTTGAATTGAAGCATTTTCTGTGCTTCAGTTTTGAATTGAAGCATTTTCTGTGCTTCAGTTTTGAATTGAAGCATTTTCTGTGCTTCAGTTTTGAATTGAAGCATTTTCTGTGCTTCAGTTTTGAATTGAAGCATTTTCTGTGCTTCAGTTTTGAATTGAAGCATTTTCTGTGCTTCAGTTTTGAATTAAAGCATTTTCTGTGCTTCAGTTTTGAATTGAAGCATTTTCTGTGCTTCAGTTTTGAATTGAAGAATTTTCTGTGCTTCAGTTTTGAATTGAAGCATTTTCTGTGCTTCAGTTTTGAATTGAAGCTTCAGTTTTGAATTGAAGCATTTTCTGTGCTTCAGTTTTGAATTGAAGCATTTTCTGTGCTTCAGTTTTGAATTGAAGCATTTTCTGTGCTTCAGTTTTGAATTGAAGCATTTTCTTGCTTCAGTTTTGAATTGAAGCATTTTCTGTGCTTCAGTTTTGAATTGAAGCATTTTCTGTGCTTCAGTTTTGAATTGAAGCATTTTCTGTGCTTCAGTTTTGAATTGAAGCATTTTCTTTGCTTCAGTTTTGAATTGAAGCATTTTCTGTGCTTCAGTTTTGAATTGAAGCATTTTCTGTGCTTCAGTTTTGAATTGAAGCATTTTCTGTGCTTCAGTTTTGAATTGAAGCATTTTCTGTGCTTCAGTTTTGAATTGAAGCTTTCTGTGATCCCAGATAATGTGGAATCATCACATATTTATTAGTGAAAATAACTTCTTTTTATAATAGTCATAATTTTAACACGAAATATTTGTCGCGGTGCAATTTTGGAAAATATTAACAAAAATAATCTTGAAAATATAAAAAAAAAATTTTTAATTATTCTCTGCTTCAGTTTTGAATTGAAGCATTTTCTGTGCTTCAGTTTTGAATTGAAGCATTTTCTGTGCTTCAGTTTTGAATTGAAGCTTTCTGTGATCCCAGATAATGTGGAATCATCACATATTTATTAGTGAAAATAACTTCTTTTTATAATAGTCATAATTTTAACACGAAATATTTGTCGCGGTGCAATTTTGGAAAATATTAACAAAAATAATCTTGAAAATATAAAAAAAAAATTTTTAATTATTCTCTGCTTCAGTTTTGAATTGAAGCATTTTCTGTGCTTCAGTTTTGAATTGAAGCATTTTCTGTGCTTCAGTTTTGAATTGAAGCATTTTCTGTGCTTCAGTTTTGAATTGAAGCATTTTCTTTGCTTCAGTTTTGAATTGAAGCATTTTCTGTGCTTCAGTTTTGAATTGAAGCATTTTCTGTGCTTCAGTTTTGAATTGAAGCATTTTCTGTGCTTCAGTTTTGAATTGAAGCATTTTCTGTGCTTCAGTTTTGAATTGAAGCATTTTCTGTGCTTCAGTTTTGAATTGAAGCATTTTCTGTGCTTCAGTTTTGAATTGAAGCATTTTCTTTGCTTCAGTTTTGAATTGAAGCATTTTCTGTGCTTCAGTTTTGAATTGAAGCATTTTCTGTGCTTCAGTTTTGAATTGAAGCATTTTCTGTGCTTCAGTTTTGAATTGAAGCATTTTCTGTGCTTCAGTTTTGAATTGAAGCTTTCTGTGATCCCAGATAATGTGGAATCATCACATATTTATTAGTGAAAATAACTTCTTTTTATAATAGTCATAATTTTAACACGAAATATTTGTCGCGGTGCAATTTTGGAAAATATTAACAAAAATAATCTTGAAAATATAAAAAAAAATTTTTTAATTATTCTCTGCTTCAGTTTTGAATTGAAGCATTTTCTGTGCTTCAGTTTTGAATTGAAGCATTTTCTGTGCTTCAGTTTTGAATTGAAGCATTTTCTGTGCTTCAGTTTTGAATTGAAGCATTTTCTTTGCTTCAGTTTTGAATTGAAGCATTTTCTGTGCTTCAGTTTTGAATTGAAGCATTTTCTGTGCTTCAGTTTTGAATTGAAGCATTTTCTGTGCTTCAGTTTTGAATTGAAGCATTTTCTGTGCTTCAGTTTTGAATTGAAGCATTTTCTGTGCTTCAGTTTTGAATTGAAGCATTTTCTGTGCTTCAGTTTTGAATTGAAGCATTTTCTGTGCTTCAGTTTTGAATTGAAGCATTTTCTGTGCTTCAGTTTTGAATTGAAGCATTTTCTGTGCTTCAGTTTTGAATTGAAGCATTTTCTGTGCTTCAGTTTTGAATTGAAGCATTTTCTGTGCTTCAGTTTTGAATTGAAGCATTTTCTGTGCTTCAGTTTTGAAGTGAAGCATTTTCTGTGCTTCAGTTTTGAATTGAAGCTTCAGTTTTGAATTGAAGCATTTTCTGTGCTTCAGTTTTGAATTGAAGCATTTTCTGTGCTTCAGTTTTGAAGTGAAGCATTTTCTGTGCTTCAGTTTTGAATTGAAGCATTTTCTGTGCTTCAGTTTTGAATTGAAGCATTTTCTGTGCTTCAGTTTTGAATTGAAGCATTTTCTGTGCTTCAGTTTTGAATTGAAGCATTTTCTGTGCTTCAGTTTTGAAGTGAAGCATTTTCTGTGCTTCAGTTTTGAATTGAAGCATTTTCTGTGCTTCAGTTTTGAATTGAAGCATTTTCTGTGCTTCAGTTTTGAATTGAAGCATTTTCTGTGCTTCAGTTTTGAATTGAAGCATTTTCTGTGCTTCAGTTTTGAATTGAAGCTTTCTGTGATCCCAGATAATGTGGAATCATCACATATTTATTAGTGAAAATAACTTCTTTTTATAATAGTCATAATTTTAACACGAAATATTTGTCGCGGTGCAATTTTGGAAAATATTTCAAAAATAATCTTGAAAATATAAAAAAAATTTTTTTAATTATTCTCTGCTTCAGTTTTGAATTGAAGCATTTTCTGTGCTTCAGTTTTGAATTGAAGCATTTTCTGTGCTTCAGTTTTGAATTGAAGCATTTTCTGTGCTTCAGTTTTGAATTGAAGCTTCAGTTTTGAATTGAAGCATTTTCTGTGCTTCAGTTTTGAATTGAAGCATTTTCTGTGCTTCAGTTTTGAATTGAAGCATTTTCTGTGCTTCAGTTTTGAATTGAAGCATTTTCTTGCTTCAGTTTTGAATTGAAGCATTTTCTGTGCTTCAGTTTTGAATTGAAGCATTTTCTGTGCTTCAGTTTTGAATTGAAGCATTTTCTGTGCTTCAGTTTTGAATTGAAGCATTTTCTTTGCTTCAGTTTTGAATTGAAGCATTTTCTGTGCTTCAGTTTTGAATTGAAGCATTTTCTGTGCTTCAGTTTTGAATTGAAGCATTTTCTGTGCTTCAGTTTTGAATTGAAGCATTTTCTGTGCTTCAGTTTTGAATTGAAGCTTTCTGTGATCCCAGATAATGTGGAATCATCACATATTTATTAGTGAAAATAACTTCTTTTTATAATAGTCATAATTTTAACACGAAATATTTGTCGCGGTGCAATTTTGGAAAATATTAACAAAAATAATCTTGAAAATATAAAAAAAAAATTTTTAATTATTCTCTGCTTCAGTTTTGAATTGAAGCATTTTCTGTGCTTCAGTTTTGAATTGAAGCATTTTCTGTGCTTCAGTTTTGAATTGAAGCTTTCTGTGATCCCAGATAATGTGGAATCATCACATATTTATTAGTGAAAATAACTTCTTTTTATAATAGTCATAATTTTAACACGAAATATTTGTCGCGGTGCAATTTTGGAAAATATTAACAAAAATAATCTTGAAAATATAAAAAAAAAATTTTTAATTATTCTCTGCTTCAGTTTTGAATTGAAGCATTTTCTGTGCTTCAGTTTTGAATTGAAGCATTTTCTGTGCTTCAGTTTTGAATTGAAGCATTTTCTGTGCTTCAGTTTTGAATTGAAGCATTTTCTTTGCTTCAGTTTTGAATTGAAGCATTTTCTGTGCTTCAGTTTTGAATTGAAGCATTTTCTGTGCTTCAGTTTTGAATTGAAGCATTTTCTGTGCTTCAGTTTTGAATTGAAGCATTTTCTGTGCTTCAGTTTTGAATTGAAGCATTTTCTGTGCTTCAGTTTTGAATTGAAGCATTTTCTGTGCTTCAGTTTTGAATTGAAGCATTTTCTTTGCTTCAGTTTTGAATTGAAGCATTTTCTGTGCTTCAGTTTTGAATTGAAGCATTTTCTGTGCTTCAGTTTTGAATTGAAGCATTTTCTGTGCTTCAGTTTTGAATTGAAGCATTTTCTGTGCTTCAGTTTTGAATTGAAGCTTTCTGTGATCCCAGATAATGTGGAATCATCACATATTTATTAGTGAAAATAACTTCTTTTTATAATAGTCATAATTTTAACACGAAATATTTGTCGCGGTGCAATTTTGGAAAATATTAACAAAAATAATCTTGAAAATATAAAAAAAAATTTTTTAATTATTCTCTGCTTCAGTTTTGAATTGAAGCATTTTCTGTGCTTCAGTTTTGAATTGAAGCATTTTCTGTGCTTCAGTTTTGAATTGAAGCATTTTCTGTGCTTCAGTTTTGAATTGAAGCATTTTCTTTGCTTCAGTTTTGAATTGAAGCATTTTCTGTGCTTCAGTTTTGAATTGAAGCATTTTCTGTGCTTCAGTTTTGAATTGAAGCATTTTCTGTGCTTCAGTTTTGAATTGAAGCATTTTCTGTGCTTCAGTTTTGAATTGAAGCATTTTCTGTGCTTCAGTTTTGAATTGAAGCATTTTCTGTGCTTCAGTTTTGAATTGAAGCATTTTCTGTGCTTCAGTTTTGAATTGAAGCATTTTCTGTGCTTCAGTTTTGAATTGAAGCATTTTCTGTGCTTCAGTTTTGAATTGAAGCATTTTCTGTGCTTCAGTTTTGAATTGAAGCATTTTCTGTGCTTCAGTTTTGAATTGAAGCATTTTCTGTGCTTCAGTTTTGAAGTGAAGCATTTTCTGTGCTTCAGTTTTGAATTGAAGCATTTTCTTTGCTTCAGTTTTGAATTGAAGCATTTTCTGTGCTTCAGTTTTGAATTGAAGCATTTTCTGTGCTTCAGTTTTGAATTGAAGCATTTTCTGTGCTTCAGTTTTGAATTGAAGCATTTTCTGTGCTTCAGTTTTGAATTGAAGCTTTCTGTGCTTCAGTTTTGAATTGAAGCATTTTCTGTGCTTCAGTTTTGAAGTGAAGCATTTTCTGTGCTTCAGTTTTGAATTGAAGCATTTTCTGTGCTTCAGTTTTGAATTGAAGCTTTCTGTGATCCCAGATAATGTGGAATCATCACATATTTATTAGTGAAAATAACTTCTTTTTATAATAGTCATAATTTTAACACGAAATATTTGTCGCGGTGCAATTTTGGAAAATATTAACAAAAATAATCTTGAAAATATAAAAAAAAATTTTTTAATTATTCTCTGCTTCAGTTTTGAATTGAAGCATTTTCTGTGCTTCAGTTTTGAATTGAAGCATTTTCTGTGCTTCAGTTTTGAATTGAAGCATTTTCTTGCTTCAGTTTTGAATTGAAGCATTTTCTGTGCTTCAGTTTTGAATTGAAGCATTTTCTGAGCTTCAGTTTTGAATTGAAGCATTTTCTGTGCTTCAGTTTTGAATTGAAGCATTTTCTGTGCTTCAGTTTTGAATTGAAGCATTTTCTGTGCTTCAGTTTTGAATTGAAGCATTTTCTGTGCTTCAGTTTTGAATTGAAGCATTTCTGTGCTTCAGTTTTGAATTGAAGCATTTTCTGTGCTTCAGTTTTGAATTGAAGCATTTTCTGTGCTTCAGTTTTGAATTAAAGCATTTTCTGTGCTTCAGTTTTGAATTGAAGCTTTCTGTGATCCCAGATAATGTGGAATCATCACATATTTATTAGTGAAAATAACTTCTTTTTATAATAGTCATAATTTTAACACGAAATATTTGTCGCGGTGCAATTTTGGAAAATATTAACAAAAATAATCTTGAAAATATAAAAAAAAATTTTTTAATTATTCTCTGCTTCAGTTTTGAATTGAAGCATTTTCTGTGCTTCAGTTTTGAATTGAAGCATTTTCTGTGCTTCAGTTTTGAATTGAAGCATTTTCTGTGCTTCAGTTTTGAATTGAAGCATTTTCTGTGCTTCAGTTTTGAATTGAAGCATTTTCTGTGCTTCAGTTTTGAATTGAAGCATTTTCTGTGCTTCAGTTTTGAATTGAAGCATTTTCTGTGCTTCAGTTTTGAATTGAAGCATTTTCTGTGCTTCAGTTTTGAAGTGAAGCATTTTCTGTGCTTCAGTTTTGAATTGAAGCATTTTCTGTGCTTCAGTTTTGAATTGAAGCTTTCTGTGATCCCAGATAATGTGGAATCATCACATATTTATTAGTGAAAATAACTTCTTTTTATAATAGTCATAATTTTAACACGAAATATTTGTCGCGGTGCAATTTTGGAAAATATTAACAAAAATAATCTTGAAAATATAAAAAAAATTTTTTTAATTATTCTCTGCTTCAGTTTTGAATTGAAGCATTTTCTGTGCTTCAGTTTTGAATTGAAGCATTTTCTGTGCTTCAGTTTTGAATTGAAGCATTTTCTGTGCTTCAGTTTTGAATTGAAGCATTTTCTGTGCTTCAGTTTTGAATTGAAGCAGTGCTTCAGTTTTGAATTAAAGCATTTTCTGTGCTTCAGTTTTGAATTGAAGCATTTTCTGTGCTTCAGTTTTGAATTGAAGAATTTTCTGTGCTTCAGTTTTGAATTGAAGCATTTTCTGTGCTTCAGTTTTGAATTGAAGCATTTTCGTGCTTCAGTTTTGAATTGAAGCATTTTCGTGCTTCAGTTTTGAATTGAAGCATTTTCTGTGCTTCAGTTTTGAATTGAAGCATTTTCTGTGCTTCAGTTTTGAATTGAAGCATTTTCTTGCTTCAGTTTTGAATTGAAGCATTTTCTGTGCTTCAGTTTTGAATTGAAGCATTTTCTGTGCTTCAGTTTTGAATTGAAGCATTTTCTGTGCTTCAGTTTTGAATTGAAGCATTTTCTGTGCTTCAGTTTTGAATTGAAGCATTTTCTGTGCTTCAGTTTTGAATTGAAGCATTTTCTGTGCTTCAGTTTTGAATTGAAGCATTTTCTGTGCTTCAGTTTTGAATTGAAGCATTTTCTGTGCTTCAGTTTTGAATTAAAGCATTTTCTGTGCTTCAGTTTTGAATTGAAGCATTTTCTGTGCTTCAGTTTTGAATTGAAGAATTTTCTGTGCTTCAGTTTTGAATTGAAGCATTTTCTGTGCTTCAGTTTTGAATTGAAGCATTTTCTGTGCTTCAGTTTTGAATTGAAGCATTTTCTTTGCTTCAGTTTTGAATTGAAGCATTTTCTGTGCTTCAGTTTTGAATTGAAGCATTTTCTGTGCTTCAGTTTTGAATTGAAGCATTTTCTTGCTTCAGTTTTGAATTGAAGCATTTTCTGTGCTTCAGTTTTGAATTGAAGCATTTTCTGTGCTTCAGTTTTGAATTGAAGCATTTTCTGTGCTTCAGTTTTGAATTGAAGCATTTTCTGTGCTTCAGTTTTGAATTGAAGCATTTTCTGTGCTTCAGTTTTGAATTGAAGCATTTTCTTGCTTCAGTTTTGAATTGAAGCATTTTCTGTGCTTCAGTTTTGAATTGAAGCATTTTCTGTGCTTCAGTTTTGAATTGAAGCATTTTCTGTGCTTCAGTTTTGAATTGAAGCATTTTCTGTGCTTCAGTTTTGAATTGAAGCATTTTCTGTGCTTCAGTTTTGAATTGAAGCATTTTCTGTGCTTCAGTTTTGAATTGAAGCATTTTCTGTGCTTCAGTTTTGAATTGAAGCATTTTCTTGCTTCAGTTTTGAATTGAAGCATTTTCTGTGCTTCAGTTTTGAATTGAAGCATTTTCTGTGCTTCAGTTTTGAATTGAAGCATTTTCTGTGCTTCAGTTTTGAATTGAAGCATTTTCTGTGCTTCAGTTTTGAATTGAAGCATTTTCTGTGCTTCAGTTTTGAATTGAAGCATTTTCTGTGCTTCAGTTTTGAATTGAAGCATTTTCTGTGCTTCAGTTTTGAATTGAAGCATTTTCTGTGCTTCAGTTTTGAATTGAAGCATTTTCTGTGCTTCAGTTTTGAATTGAAGCATTTTCTGTGCTTCAGTTTTGAATTGAAGCTTTCTGTGATCCCAGATAATGTGGAATCATCACATATTTATTAGTGAAAATAACTTCTTTTTATAATAGTCATAATTTTAACACGAAATATTTGTCGCGGTGAAATTTTGGAAAATATTAACAAAAATAATCTTGAAAATATAAAAAAATTTTTTTTAATTATTCTCTGCTTCAGTTTTGAATTGAAGCATTTTCTGTGCTTCAGTTTTGAATTGAAGCATTTTCTGTGCTTCAGTTTTGAATTGAAGCATTTTCTTGCTTCAGTTTTGAATTGAAGCATTTTCTGTGCTTCAGTTTTGAATTGAAGCATTTTCTGTGCTTCAGTTTTGAATTGAAGCATTTTCTGTGCTTCAGTTTTGAATTGAAGCATTTTCTGTGCTTCAGTTTTGAATTGAAGCATTTTCTGTGCTTCAGTTTTGAATTGAAGCATTTTCTGTGCTTCAGTTTTGAATTGAAGCATTTTCTGTGCTTCAGTTTTGAATTGAAGCATTTTCTGTGCTTCAGTTTTGAATTGAAGCATTTTCTGTGCTTCAGTTTTGAATTGAAGCTTTCTGTGATCCCAGATAATGTGGAATCATCACATATTTATTAGTGAAAATAACTTCTTTTTATAATAGTCATAATTTTAACACGAAATATTTGTCGCGGTGAAATTTTGGAAAATATTAACAAAAATAATCTTGAAAATATAAAAAAAATTTTTTTAATTATTCTCTGCTTCAGTTTTGAATTGAAGCATTTTCTGTGCTTCAGTTTTGAATTGAAGCATTTTCTGTGCTTCAGTTTTGAATTGAAGCATTTTCTTGCTTCAGTTTTGAATTGAAGCATTTTCTGTGCTTCAGTTTTGAATTGAAGCATTTTCTGTGCTTCAGTTTTGAATTGAAGCATTTTCTGTGCTTCAGTTTTGAATTGAAGCATTTTCTGTGCTTCAGTTTTGAATTGAAGCATTTTCTGTGCTTCAGTTTTGAATTGAAGCATTTTCTGTGCTTCAGTTTTGAATTGAAGCATTTTCTGTGCTTCAGTTTTGAATTGAAGCATTTTCTGTGCTTCAGTTTTGAATTGAAGCATTTTCTGTGCTTCAGTTTTGAATTAAAGCATTTTCTGTGCTTCAGTTTTGAATTGAAGCATTTTCTGTGCTTCAGTTTTGAATTGAAGAATTTTCTGTGCTTCAGTTTTGAATTGAAGCATTTTCTGTGCTTCAGTTTTGAATTGAAGCATTTTCGTGCTTCAGTTTTGAATTGAAGCATTTTCTGTGCTTCAGTTTTGAATTGAAGCATTTTCTGTGCTTCAGTTTTGAATTGAAGCATTTTCTGTGCTTCAGTTTTGAATTGAAGCTTCAGTTTTGAATTGAAGCATTTTCTGTGCTTCAGTTTTGAATTGAAGCATTTTCTGTGCTTCAGTTTTGAAGTGAAGCATTTTCTGTGCTTCAGTTTTGAATTGAAGCATTTTCTGTGCTTCAGTTTTGAATTGAAGCATTTTCTGTGCTTCAGTTTTGAATTGAAGCTTCAGTTTTGAATTGAAGCATTTTCTGTGCTTCAGTTTTGAATTGAAGCATTTTCTGTGCTTCAGTTTTGAAGTGAAGCATTTTCTGTGCTTCAGTTTTGAATTGAAGCATTTTCTGTGCTTCAGTTTTGAATTGAAGCATTTTCTGTGCTTCAGTTTTGAATTGAAGCATTTTCTGTGCTTCAGTTTTGAATTGAAGCATTTTCTCTGCTTCAGTTTTGAATTGAAGCATTTTCTGTGCTTCAGTTTTGAATTGAAGCATTTTCTGTGCTTCAGTTTTGAATTGAAGCATTTTCTTGCTTCAGTTTTGAATTGAAGCATTTTCTGTGCTTCAGTTTTGAATTGAAGCATTTTCTGTGCTTCAGTTTTGAATTGAAGCATTTTCTGTGCTTCAGTTTTGAATTGAAGCATTTTCTGTGCTTCAGTTTTGAATTGAAGCATTTTCTGTGCTTCAGTTTTGAATTGAAGCATTTTCTGTGCTTCAGTCTTGAATTAAAGCATTTTCTGTGCTTCAGTTTTGAATTGAAGCATTTTCTGTGCTTCAGTTTTGAATTGAAGAATTTTCTGTGCTTCAGTTTTGAATTGAAGCATTTTCTGTGCTTCAGTTTTGAATTGAAGCATTTTCGTGCTTCAGTTTTGAATTGAAGCATTTTCTGTGCTTCAGTTTTGAATTGAAGCATTTTCTGTGCTTCAGTTTTGAATTGAAGCATTTTCTGTGCTTCAGTTTTGAATTGAAGCTTCAGTTTTGAATTGAAGCATTTTCTGTGCTTCAGTTTTGAATTGAAGCATTTTCTGTGCTTCAGTTTTGAAGTGAAGCATTTTCTGTGCTTCAGTTTTGAATTGAAGCATTTTCTGTGCTTCAGTTTTGAATTGAAGCATTTTCTGTGCTTCAGTTTTGAATTGAAGCATTTTCTGTGCTTCAGTTTTGAATTGAAGCATTTTCTGTGCTTCAGTTTTGAATTGAAGCATTTTCTGTGCTTCAGTTTTGAATTGAAGCATTTTCTGTGCTTCAGTTTTGAATTGAAGCATTTTCTGTGCTTCAGTTTTGAATTGAAGCATTTTCTGTGCTTCAGTTTTGAATTTAAGCATTTTCTGTGCTTCAGTTTTGAATTGAAGCATTTTCTTGCTTCAGTTTTGAATTGAAGCATTTTCTGTGCTTCAGTTTTGAATTGAAGCATTTTCTGTGCTTCAGTTTTGAATTGAAGCATTTTCTGTGCTTCAGTTTTGAATTGAAGCATTTTCTGTGCTTCAGTTTTGAATTGAAGCATTTTCTGTGCTTCAGTTTTGAATTGAAGCATTTTCTGTGCTTCAGTTTTGAATTGAAGCATTTTCTGTGCTTCAGTTTTGAATTGAAGCATTTTCTGTGCTTCAGTTTTGAAGTGAAGCATTTTCTGTGCTTCAGTTTTGAATTGAAGCATTTTCTGTGCTTCAGTTTTGAATTGAAGCATTTTCTGTGCTTCAGTTTTGAATTGAAGCATTTTCTGTGCTTCAGTTTTGAATTGAAGCATTTTCTGTGCTTCAGTTTTGAATTGAAGCATTTTCTGTGCTTCAGTTTTGAAGTGAAGCATTTTCTGTGCTTCAGTTTTGAATTGAAGCATTTTCTGTGCTTCAGTTTTGAATTGAAGCATTTTCTGTGCTTCAGTTTTGAATTGAAGCATTTTCTGTGCTTCAGTTTTGAATTGAAGCATTTTCTGTGCTTCAGTTTTGAATTGAAGCATTTTCTGTGCTTCAGTTTTGAATTGAAGCATTTTCTGTGCTTCAGTTTTGAATTGAAGCATTTTCTGTGCTTCAGTTTTGAATTGAAGCATTTTCTGTGCTTCAGTTTTGAATTGAAGCATTTTCTGTGCTTCAGTTTTGAATTTAAGCATTTTCTGTGCTTCAGTTTTGAATTGAAGCATTTTCTTGCTTCAGTTTTGAATTGAAGCATTTTCTGTGCTTCAGTTTTGAATTGAAGCATTTTCTGTGCTTCAGTTTTGAATTGAAGCATTTTCTGTGCTTCAGTTTTGAATTGAAGCATTTTCTGTGCTTCAGTTTTGAATTGAAGCATTTTCTGTGCTTCAGTTTTGAATTGAAGCATTTTCTGTGCTTCAGTTTTGAATTGAAGCATTTTCTGTGCTTCAGTTTTGAATTGAAGCATTTTCTGTGCTTCAGTTTTGAATTAAAGCATTTTCTGTGCTTCAGTTTTGAATTGAAGCTTTCTGTGATCCCAGATAATGTGGAATCATCACATATTTATTAGTGAAAATAACTTCTTTTTATAATAGTCATAATTTTAACACGAAATATTTGTCGCGGTGCAATTTTGGAAAATATTAACAAAAATAATCTTGAAAATATAAAAAAAAATTTTTTAATTATTCTCTGCTTCAGTTTTGAATTGAAGCATTTTCTGTGCTTCAGTTTTGAATTGAAGCATTTTCTGTGCTTCAGTTTTGAATTGAAGCATTTTCTGTGCTTCAGTTTTGAATTGAAGCATTTTCTGTGCTTCAGTTTTGAATTGAAGCATTTTCTGTGCTTCAGTTTTGAATTGAAGCATTTTCTGTGCTTCAGTTTTGAATTGAAGCATTTTCTGTGCTTCAGTTTTGAATTGAAGCATTTTCTGTGCTTCAGTTTTGAATTGAAGCATTTTCTGTGCTTCAGTTTTGAATTGAAGCATTTTCTGTGCTTCAGTTTTGAATTGAAGCATTTTCTGTGCTTCAGTTTTGAATTAAAGCATTTTCTGTGCTTCAGTTTTGAATTGAAGCATTTTCTGTGCTTCAGTTTTGAATTGAAGAATTTTCTGTGCTTCAGTTTTGAATTGAAGCATTTTCTGTGCTTCAGTTTTGAATTGAAGCATTTTCGTGCTTCAGTTTTGAATTGAAGCATTTTCTGTGCTTCAGTTTTGAATTGAAGCATTTTCTGTGCTTCAGTTTTGAATTGAAGCATTTTCTGTGCTTCAGTTTTTAATTGAAGCTTCAGTTTTGAATTGAAGCATTTTCTGTGCTTCAGTTTTGAATTGAAGCATTTTCTGTGCTTCAGTTTTGTAGTGAAGCATTTTCTGTGCTTCAGTTTTGAATTGAAGCATTTTCTGTGCTTCAGTTTTGAATTGAAGCATTTTCTGTGCTTCAGTTTTGAAGTGAAGCATTTTCTGTGCTTCAGTTTTGAATTGAAGCTTCAGTTTTGAATTGAAGCATTTTCTGTGCTTCAGTTTTGAATTGAAGCATTTTCTGTGCTTCAGTTTTGAATTGAAGCATTTTCTGTGCTTCAGTTTTGAAGTGAAGCATTTTCTGTGCTTCAGTTTTGAATTGAAGCATTTTCTGTGCTTCAGTTTTGAATTGAAGCATTTTCTGTGCTTCAGTTTTGAAGTGAAGCATTTTCTGTGCTTCAGTTTTGAATTGAAGCTTCAGTTTTGAATTGAAGCATTTTCTGTGCTTCAGTTTTGAATTGAAGCATTTTCTTTGCTTCAGTTTTGAAGTGAAGCATTTTCTGTGCTTCAGTTTTGAATTGAAGCATTTTCTGTGCTTCAGTTTTGAATTGAAGCATTTTCTGTGCTTCAGTTTTGAATTGAAGCATTTTCTGTGCTTCAGTTTTGAATTGAAGCATTTTCTGTGCTTCAGTTTTGAATTGAAGCATTTTCTTGCTTCAGTTTTGAATTGAAGCATTTTCTGTGCTTCAGTTTTGAATTGAAGCATTTTCTGTGCTTCAGTTTTGAATTGAAGCATTTTCTGTGCTTCAGTTTTGAATTGAAGCTTCAGTTTTAAATTGAAGCATTTTCTGTGCTTCAGTTTTGAATTGAAGCATTTTCTGTGCTTCAGTTTTGAATTGAAGCTTATTCTGTGCTTTTGAATTGAAGCATTTTCTGTGCTTCAGTTTTGAAGTGAAGCATTTTCTGTGCTTCAGTTTTGAATTGAAGCATTTTCTGTGCTTCAGTTTTGAATTGGAGCATTTTCTGTGCTTCAGTTTTGAATTGAAGCATTTTCTGTGCTTCCGTTTTGAATTGAAGCATTTTCTGTGCTTCAGTTTTGAATTGAAGCATTTTCTGTGCTTCAGTTTTGAATTGAAGCATTTTCTGTGCTTCAGTTTTGAAGTGAAGCATTTTCTGTGCTTCAGTTTTGAATTGAAGCATTTTCTGTGCTTCAGTTTTGAATTGAAGCATTTTCTGTGCTTCAGTTTTGAAGTGAAGCATTTTCTGTGCTTCAGTTTTGAATTGAAGCATTTTCTGTGCTTTTGAATTGAAGCATTTTCTGTGCTTCAGTTTTGAATTGAAGCATTTTCTGTGCTTCAGTTTTGAATTGAAGCATTTTCTTGCTTCAGTTTTGAATTGAAGCATTTTCTGTGCTTCAGTTTTGAATTGAAGCATTTTCTGTGCTTCAGTTTTGAATTGAAGCATTTTCTGTGCTTCAGTTTTGAATTGAAGCTTCAGTTTTAAATTGAAGCATTTTCTGTGCTTCAGTTTTGAATTGAAGCATTTTCTGTGCTTCAGTTTTGAATTGAAGCTTATTCTGTGCTTTTGAATTGAAGCATTTTCTGTGCTTCAGTTTTGAAGTGAAGCATTTTCTGTGCTTCAGTTTTGAATTGAAGCATTTTCTGTGCTTCAGTTTTGAATTGGAGCATTTTCTGTGCTTCAGTTTTGAATTGAAGCATTTTCTGTGCTTCCGTTTTGAAATGAAGCATTTTCTGTGCTTCAGTTTTGAATTGAAGCATTTTCTGTGCTTCAGTTTTGAATTGAAGCATTTTCTGTGCTTCAGTTTTGAAGTGAAGCATTTTCTGTGCTTCAGTTTTGAATTGAAGCATTTTCTGTGCTTCAGTTTTGAATTGAAGCATTTTCTGTGCTTCAGTTTTGAAGTGAAGCATTTTCTGTGCTTCAGTTTTGAATTGAAGCATTTTCTGTGCTTCAGTTTTGAATTGAAGCATTTTCTGTGCTTCAGTTTTGAAGTGAAGCATTTTCTGTGCTTCAGTTTTGAATTGAAGCATTTTCTGTGCTTTTGAATTGAAGCATTTTCTGTGCTTCAGTTTTGAATTGAAGCATTTTCTGTGCTTCAGTTTTGAATTGAAGCATTTTCTGTGCTTCAGTTTTGAATTGAAGCATTTTCTGTGCTTCAGTTTTGAATTGAAGCATTTTCTTGCTTCAGTTTTGAATTGAAGCATTTTCTGTGCTTCAGTTTTGAATTGAAGCATTTTCTGTGCTTCAGTTTTGAATTGAAGCATTTTCTGTGCTTCAGTTTTGAATTGAAGCTTCAGTTTTAAATTGAAGCATTTTCTGTGCTTCAGTTTTGAATTGAAGCATTTTCTGTGCTTCAGTTTTGAATTGAAGCTTATTCTGTGCTTTTGAATTGAAGCATTTTCTGTGCTTCAGTTTTGAAGTGAAGCATTTTCTGTGCTTCAGTTTTGAATTGAAGCATTTTCTGTGCTTCAGTTTTGAATTGGAGCATTTTCTGTGCTTCAGTTTTGAATTGAAGCATTTTCTGTGCTTCCGTTTTGAATTGAAGCATTTTCTGTGCTTCAGTTTTGAATTGAAGCATTTTCTGTGCTTCAGTTTTGAATTGAAGCATTTTCTGTGCTTCAGTTTTGAAGTGAAGCATTTTCTGTGCTTCAGTTTTGAATTGAAGCATTTTCTGTGCTTCAGTTTTGAATTGAAGCATTTTCTGTGCTTCAGTTTTGAAGTGAAGCATTTTCTGTGCTTCAGTTTTGAATTGAAGCATTTTCTGTGCTTTTGAATTGAAGCATTTTCTGTGCTTCAGTTTTGAATTGAAGCTTTCTGTGATCCCAGATATGTGGAATCATCAAATATTTATTAGTGAAAATAACTTCTTTTTATAATAGTCATAATTTTAACACGAAATATCTGTCGCGGTGCAATTTTGGAAATTATTAACAAAAATAATCTTGATAATATAAAAAAAATTTTTTTAATTATTCTGTGCTTCAGTTTTGAATTGAAGCATTTTCTGTGCTTCAGTTTTGAATTGAAGCATTTTCTGTGCTTCAGTTTTGAATTGAAGCATTTTCTGTGCTTCAGTTTTGAATTGAAGCATTTTCTGTGCTTCAGTTTTGAATTGAAGCATTTTCTGTGCTTCAGTTTTGAATTGAAGCATTTTCTGTGCTTCAGTTTTGAAGTGAAGCATTTTCTGTGCTTCAGTTTTGAATTGAAGCATTTTCTGTGCTTCAGTTTTGAATTGAAGCATTTTCTGTGCTTTTGAATTGAAGCATTTTCTGTGCTTCAGTTTTGAATTGAAGCTTTCTGTGATCCCAGATATGTGGAATCATCACATATTTATTAGTGAAAATAACTTCTTTTTATAATAGTCATAATTTTAACACGAAATATCTGTCGCGGTGCAATTTTGGAAATTATTAACAAAAATAATCTTGATAATATAAAAAAAAATTTTTTAATTATTCTGTGCTTCAGTTTTGAATTGAAGCATTTTCTGTGCTTCAGTTTTGAATTGAAGCATTTTCTGTGCTTCAGTTTTGAATTGAAGCATTTTCTGTGCTTCAGTTTTGAATTGAAGCATTTTCTGTGCTTCAGTTTTGAATTGAAGCATTTTCTGTGCTTCAGTTTTGAATTGAAGCATTTTCTGTGCTTCAGTTTTGAATTGAAGCATTTTCTGTGCTTCAGTTTTGAATTGAAGCATTTTCTGTGCTTCAGTTTTGAATTGAAGCATTTTCTGTGCTTCAGTTTTGAATTGAAGAATTTTCTGTGCTTCAGTTTTGAATTGAAGCATTTTCTGTGCTTCAGTTTTGAATTGAAGCATTTTCGTGCTTCAGTTTTGAATTGAAGCATTTTCTGTGCTTCAGTTTTGAATTGAAGCATTTTCTGTGCTTCAGTTTTGAATTGAAGCATTTTCTGTGCTTCAGTTTTGAATTGAAGCTTCAGTTTTGAATTGAAGCATTTTCTGTGCTTCAGTTTTGAATTGAAGCATTTTCTGTGCTTCAGTTTTGAATTGAAGCTTATTCTGTGCTTTTGAATTGAAGCATTTTCTGTGCTTCAGTTTTGAAGTGAAGCATTTTCTGTGCTTCAGTTTTGAATTGAAGCATTTTCTGTGCTTCAGTTTTGAATTGGAGCATTTTCTGTGCTTCAGTTTTGAATTGAAGCATTTTCTGTGCTTCCGTTTTGAATTGAAGCATTTTCTGTGCTTCAGTTTTGAATTGAAGCATTTTCTGTGCTTCAGTTTTGAATTGAAGCATTTTCTGTGCTTCAGTTTTGAATTGAAGCATTTTCGTGCTTCAGTTTTGAATTGAAGCATTTTCTGTGCTTCAGTTTTGAATTGAAGCATTTTCTGTGCTTCAGTTTTGAATTGAAGCATTTTCTGTGCTTCAGTTTTGAATTGAAGCATTTTCTGTGCTTCAGTTTTGAATTGAAGCATTTTCTGTGCTTCAGTTTTGAATTGAAGCATTTTCTGTGCTTCAGTTTTGAATTGAAGCATTTTCTGTGCTTCAGTTTTGAAGTGAAGCATTTTCTGTGCTTCAGTTTTGAATTGAAGCATTTTCTGTGCTTCAGTTTTGAAGTGAAGCATTTTCTGTGCTTCAGTTTTGAATTGAAGCATTTTCTGTGCTTCAGTTTTGAATTGAAGCTTCAGTACTACTATCTGTCCCCTATTAAATTATCGATTGATTAATCGCTAATTTAATAGGGGAGGGGTCCGCCCGCAACCCAAGCCACTGCCCCCAGTCCAACTCAAAAGACAAAGACTATTTCCGCGGGGGCGGACAAAAGATCACCAATTCAAAACGTCAACTTTCAAATGACAACTTCCCAAAATGCCAAATTTCAAAATGGTAAAATGTCAAAATGTCCAGATTTAAAAATGGTCAATGGACAAGATGGGAAATGGGCAAATCTAAACCTATCAGTCTTTTTTAAGTTTGAAAAATTAATTTCCCAATATCAGTACCGAACACGCAATATTTTTTCCGAGGCGGAAGTCTTACCAACTACACCAACGGGCTCACTACTAACTAGTTGGAAAAATTGAATATATTGCGCTCCTTTTGTTACCCTCCCACTCCCACCTGTCAGCGACAGTGTAAAAGTCAAAAAATGTACAAAAAATATTCATTAAAAAATGGTCAAGTTTTTTAAATCCTAGCAATTTGAGTAAATTTGGGACACAAAGAAAACTATTGTAATGCCCCGCGCTAAAAGGATAGCCACAACGAAATTATTAAAGCCAAAGCGGGGGCTTAATAAAGCCAAAGCGGGGCTTCTCGATCTATGTAGGACGAGACGGATAGTGAGGATGACGATATTGGATTGGATTAATTTCATTTTATCTAAAATCTTAATGTGTTAAATGTTTTTTAAGCTAAAAATTTTTTAAGCTAAAATTTTTTAATCTAAAAATTTTTTAATCTAAAAATTTTTTTAAAATAAAATTTTGTTTTTTACTTTATTAATTTAAAAAAATCAGAATTTTCTTTGGTAATTTCTAAATCAGAATTATTTACCAAAAGGTAATACAAAACTTAAAAAATTTAATTAGTCAATAAACTTTTTTTGCATCCATATAAAAAATTTGTCTTAAACTATGTGTTTTGCTGATATTATCTTTTAGCTAGCGAAACAATTTTAAAAGTTTTTTTAACTAAACAAAAGGGACGTGGTTAAACAGAGCGGGGGCAAAGTTGTAGAGCTAATTTGCCACCGCTCTATTTTTTGTAGAGCTAAATTTATTTGTAAGTAAAAATATCTCTTTTCATTTTTAAATGAGCAATTTATTTATATGATTATTTAATCATTAAAAATTTTTTTCACTTGGATTAAATTAATTTTATTTTAATTTAAAATATTAATTTGTTAAATGTTTTTTAATCTAAAATTTTTTAATCTAAAATTTTTTAATATAAAATTTTGTTAATCTAAAATTTTTAATTTAAAAATTTCTTTAATATAAAATTTTGTTTTTTGTTATCTTTATTAATTTTAATAAATCAGAATTTTCTTTGGTAATTTCTTAATCAGAATTGATTACCAAAAGGAAAACAAAACTTAAAAAATTTAATTAGTTAATGAACTTTTTTTGCATCCAGATAAAAAATTTGTCCTAAACTATGTGTTTTGCTGAATTTCACTAAAAAAAGGGACGTGGTTAAACAAAGCGGGGGCAAAGTTGTAGAGCTAAGTTGCCCCCGCTCTATTTTTTTGTAAAGCTAAGTTTATTTTTAAGTAAAAATTTTTCTTTTCATTTTTAAATGAGCACTTTATTTATTAAATTATTTAAGCATTAAAAAATTTTTTTCTCTTTGCAACTTTTGTAACTTATATATTTACCCGATCTTATCTATCAAGTAACTAAACATTTTTTAAGTAAAATTTAAAAAAAAGTGGACGTGGCTAAACGTCAAGAGGAGGCGTAAAAATTTATTTTTACTTTTAAACAATCATTTTATTTTTTTGTGCTTATTTTTGTCCATTTCTATTATTTCCCCTCCATATTGCTTTTACTTAAAAAATTTATTTTAATTAATATTTATTAATTTTAATTCCAGTGTATTTTAATAATGAGTCGTAGAACTTCAACAACAACTTCAAATTCCCAGGACGGTGAGCCACAAGCCCGAAGGCAGCGAATGGATATTGTAAACAACGATAATAACAGCGTGGGGCTTGATGTAATTTTTTAATTAATTATTAAATTTAAATTAAGTTAATTTACAAAATTTCTTACTTTCAAATTTAAAATTTAAAACATTTTTGTGAACTATATTAAAATTCGGAAATACTTTCAGATTGAAGGAATCATTAGAGCTGAAAGGGCTAGAGCAACCGCGGTGGCACTTCCCGCAGCAGCTCTTCAAATTCCAAATTTGGACCCAACAACTTTTTATACGTCTAGTAACTACCTATTCTGCGGGTGGCGCGCGAATCATCTCCTCGAGTGTGTCCCATTTTACATTTTTTAAAATTTTGTTTAGTAGTTTAACAGGTCGCGTCACTTATTCCCATAGAGGACCTACAATGCGGAGGGCTTTTGATAGGGCGGATTTGCTGCTGGAGGTGGGCTCCACAAATGATCTTCAAACAATCGGGATTTTTGGTTACGACGGCTGTGCGCAAATTTTAGAACCTGCTCGACAAAATAATGTAATTTTTTAAAATCAATTTAATTATTATTATAAACTTTAAGATAATTCGGCTTTCTATGTTAACAGTTGTAGAACAAACGGGGGCTCGCAATAATTGGACTGGATCGCTTCCCTATGTTTTGAGATTTTCGAGGTCCAGTACTATGCAGATTATTGGCAATGCAATGCCAACTCCACTGCAGGACGCAAATGGAAACAACAGCGGAATTATAAGCAATAATAATAATTTCGGAATAGCTGCCAACAATAACTTGGGAAATGCTATGCCCAACTTGAATGAAAGCGGGGGCGCAGGACTTCCGGTTATTGGATCATCATCTCGAGGGGTATAATTTGCAGAAATTAAACAAAATTCAACTAATTTTTTATAGAACCAACTGGTTATGAACGAAGTTTCTGGAAATCCGGGAACAAGTGCTTCATCGCGTGGGGTACATCTATTTTTCAATTAAATGCTTAAAATCAAATTTTTAAAGGGTCGTGCAAATAGAAATGTAAATCCCAGCGTGGGCGCTCGTGGATCTAGTCAAGGGGTAGATTTATTTTTTAAAAAAACTTGTAAATTGTTTTTATAATATTTTATTAAATTTGAGATGTAGGTATATGCGCGAGTCTTAATTTAAAAAAAGAAAAGAGATGTTTTTAAATATTTATTAAGTAAAAAATTGATTTTTTAAAACTTTGTTATTAATTGGATTTTTTAATTGTAATTTGTAATTTAACTTTTATGTTATAATAAATTTAATAATTATCTTAATTTAATTCATTTAATTGTAAAATTTTTTAAAACAGAGTATAGTAATAATTAATGTAAAAATTGCAATAATTTTAATTTAAATTAAGTTAATAAATTTAATTTAACTCAATTAATTTAATTAATTTAAAATAAATTCATTTAGTCAATTCAATTTATATTAAATAAATTATATTGCTAATATTAGAAGCAATAAAATTCAAATAAAATTTAATTTAAATAAGGTTAACAACAATTATATTAATAACTAATGTAATAAAAGTAAAATAATGTAATTTAAATAATTTAATTCAATTAATTTTAAAATATTCAAATAAACTTAATAATAATTAGTGTAATAAAATTATAATAATTTTAATTTAAGTGAATTAACAATAGTTATAACAATAATTAATTTAATAAAATAAAACAATGTAATTTAAATAAATTTAATTAATTTAATGCAAGTAATTGTATAATTAATCTAATAAAATTAAAATAAATGTAATTAAATTAATTCAATTAATTTTAAAATAATCAAATAAACTATAATAATAATTAATGTAATAAAATTATAATAATTTTAATTTATGTGAATTAACAATAATTATACTAATAATTAATTTAATAAAATAAAACTAAATGTAATTTAAATAAATTTAATTTAATTCAATTAATTTAATAATTAATGTAATAAAATTAAAATAAATGTAATTTAAATAAATTTGATTAATTTAATGCAATTAATATTATAGTTAATGTAATGAAATTAAAATAAATGTAATTTAAATAATTTTTTCAATTAATTTTAAAATATTCAAATAAAAAATAATAATAATTAATGTAATAAAATTAAAATAATTTTAATTTAAGTGAATTAACAATAGTTATAACAATAATTAATTTAATAAAATACAACAATGTAATTTAAAAAATTTAATTAATTTAATGCAAGTAATTGTATAATTATTCTAATAAAATTAAAATAAATGTAATTAAATTAATTTTAAAATATTCAAATAAACTATAATACTAATTAATGTAATAAAATTATAATAATTTTAATTTATGTGAATTAACAATAATTATACTAATAATTAATTTAATAAAATAAAACTAAATGTAATTTAAATAAATTTAATTCAATTAATGTAATAATTAATGTAATAAAATTAAAATAAATGTAATTTAAATAAATTTGATTAATTTAAATAAATTTGATTAATTTAATGCAATTAATATTATAGTTAATGTAATGAAATTAAAATAAATGTAATTTAAATAATTTTTTCAATTAATTTTAAAATATTCAAATAAAAAATAATAATAATTAATGTAATAAAATTAAAATAATTTTAATGTAAATGAATTAGCAATAATTATAACTAATAATTAATTTAGTAAAAAAATAAATGTAATTTAAATAATTTAATTCAATTAATTTTAAAATATTCAAATAAATTATAATAATAATTAATGTAATAAAATTAAAATAATTTTAATTTAAATGAATTAGCAATAATTATAACTAATAATTAATTTAGTAAAAAAAAATAAATGTAATTTATATAAATGTAATTTAAATAATTTAATTCAATTAATTTTAAAATATTCAAATAAATTATAATAATAATTAATGTAATAAAATTAAAATAATTTTAATTTAAATGAATTATCAATAATTATACTAATAAATGTAATAAAATTAATATAAATGTAATTTAAATAAATTTAATTAATTTAATGCAATTAAATGTATAATTGATGTAATAAACTTAAAATAAATGTAATTTAATTAATTTAATTCAATTAATTTTATATTAATGTAATAAAATTAAAATAACTGTAATTTAAATAATTTAATTCAAGTAATTTTAAAATATTCAGATAAATTATAATAATAATTAATGTAATAAAATTAAAATATTTTTGATTAAATGAATTAACAATAATTATACTAATGATTAATTTAGTAAAATAAAAATAGATTAATTTAAATAAATTTAATTAACTTAATTTATTTAATTTTATAATTAATGTAACAAAATTAATATAAATGTAATTTAAATAATTTAATTAATTTAATACAATTAAATGTATAATTAATGTAATAAAATTAAAATAAATGTAACTTAATTAATTTAATTAAATTAATTTTATAATTAATGTAATTAAATTAAAATAAATGTATTTAAATAATTTAATTCGAATAATTTTAATGTAAATGAATTAACAATAATTATACTAATAATTAATTTAATAAAATAAAAATAAATGTAATTTAAATAAATTTTTTAAATTTAATTCAAGTTATTTTATAATTAATGTAATAAAATCAAAATAAATGTAATTTAATTAATTTAATTCAATTAACTTTATAATTAATGTAATAAAATTAAAATAAATGTAATTTAAATAATTTAATTCAATTGATTTTAAAATATTTAAATAAATTATAATAATAATTGATGTAATAAAATTAAGATAATTTTAATTTAAGTGAATTAACAATATATACTAATAATTAATTTAATAAAATAAAGCAAAATGTAATTTAAATAAATTTAAATAATTTATTTCAATTAATTTTAAAAATTCAAATAAATTATAATAATACTTAATTTAATAAAATCAAAATAAATGTAATTCAAATAATTTAATTCAATTAATTTTAAATTATTCAAATAAATTATAATAATAATTAATGTAATAAAACTAAAATGAACACTTACACTGAAAAAAGTCAAATCCTTCGCTTCACCATATAAATAAAACAGTGTATAAACTAATTAACATTTATTTCAGACAAGTAATTCAGCACAACAACATCAACAACAGCAAAATCATCATCAAATGAATGATCCTTTCATTATTGAATCTGTCCGCGAACTTAGCTCAAGGTCGCGAAATACATTCGGCGAAATTTGCAACGTTAGGTTCACGCCTTTTGAAGACCAAGCTAGGCCTGACTTAACCTTAACAACACTTATTTCTCGTCTTCTGGACCGGGTTTTAGCTGATCGCCCTGAACCACGGCTCATTGGTCTACAACTTCATCCTCCATCATTTAATAATCCATTTACTGTCCCGCTTCGCCCTCCAGCTCAAAATAATGCGGGGGCCTTGGCGGCAGCTATAGAGAGATTGAATGAGATTAGTCAGGCCGGCATAGATCTCTTGCTAGGTACTACCACTACTAAAGTAATAGCAGTATGGCCGCTCAATTCTCAACGCACTTCAAACCCAGAAGATCATAGAGGTGAGTAACAGTTTTGTTTTTACATATTTAAATAATTATGTAAGGCATTTCTGTTATTCAAGGTGGATGTAATATTGATCAAGAGCATGTTATATCATCACAATGTCGCTCTATTGTCAAAGTTATCAACCCAAATGATAGGTTTTGCCTTGCTCGATCTGTTTACATTGGACTTACAAGGATCAATTTAATTGATTTAAATGTAAGAGGGGTCTCCCCTCAACAACGGAAACATCATTTTCGAGCTTTTTGCAGACAACAAGATGAGCATTTAAATGATGTAATCGAGCTTATGCAAAATTCTGGTCTTCCATTACATTTAAATGAATATTCACTCAACAATGCCCTTGCGTTGCAGCGTTATATTAATGAAAATATGGGAGGCGAAGGACAAATAAGAATTGTTATTTTTGAAAAGGAGCAGCAATATAAAATTGTTTTTAAAGGTATTATTATTGAATATTCTTAATATTTAAATAATTTGTTAATTAGGCGAGGGCCGTGCTGCACGTTTTTACATCTGTATTTTGTTGGAAAATGGGCACTATAATTATATGGAGAGACCTGAACAACTTTTCCATGCCCATCGTTTCTGCATAGATTGTGAAAGGAGTGTTACACGGTTGCGTCATTGGGCTGGGTGTAAAAGTTATCTGCCGACTTTGTATGCGTTATGGAGCAAATTTTCCATGTCAACTGATTGAAAGAATTCCATGCAACGATTGTGGTTTTGTCTTTCCACAGCGGGGGTGCTATGAACACCACTTGACTAATCAAGTGCCTGCGGAGATGGCAAGCCCAAGAACACGACCTTTTGCATCAATTTGTCAATCTCGGAGAATTTGTTCACGCTGTAATCGCATTATATTTGGTCAACAGCAACAACAACTTCACAACTGTGTTGAAGAACAACAACGTCAACACCAACAAACATTGAATGGGCAATTGAGCAACTGTGCCAAATGTCGAGGGCCCCACCTACCAGAACACCCATGTTTTATTCAACCACTCAAGGCAAATGAACATTCTATAATTGCTCGAGGGGAAGAAGAAGTAGAAAATATTTTTGAATCTTCTATAGGTATTTTTTTAACTTTTAACATCAAAAAATTTTTTTAATAGTGGGAAATGAAAATGAGCAAACCCAACACCCCGAACAACAACAACAATTACAGAGACGTAGGGATGCAAAATTTCCAGTGAGGTTTTGTTTTTTCGATGCAGAAACGTCCCAAGAGCATCCAATAGCTGTTGGCGTTAACAACGCAGGGTATAAACACGTCCCTTTGTTGATTATTGCTGAGATTCTTTGCGAAAAATGCATTATTGCGGGAATTGGGATTGAAGATATTGGTCAACGAGCAACTGGATGTTTCTGTGGTGTGCCAAGAGGGGAAAGGTGGCAACGTTGGTGCTCACCACCCTTTAGAAATGCACCTGGGGACAACACTAATTTTCCTGAGACTCCTGCCTATAATCCTCGACGAATGTATTTTCATAGCTTTGATAGCGAAGCAGAAAATCCTGTGGATCAATTTTTGGATTATCTTCTATCGGTGCTTTTTAAATTTATATTTTTATTGAAAAAATAATTTAGTATGGCTCTCAACAAATGTTAACTGTGTGTATCGCTCACAACGGGGGCAAATATGACTTCCACCTAATTCTTGAAGCGCTCCATAGAAGAAATTTACCTCCAAAAAGTCTCTGTACGACCGGACTGAAGATCTACTCAATGAGAATTGGAGGCAATCGACAAAGGAAAATACTTTTTAAAGACTCGCTCAATTTTTTCATCTGCGAGCTTGACGCTCTTACTAAAGTATTTTCTCTACCTGAAGATGTTGCTACATCAAAACCATTCTTTCCATATCTTTATATAATGCGACAACATCTGCATTTGAGAATTCAAGGCCTCCCAGCACTTGAGTACTATCAGCCAGACTTTAAAAAACCGGAAAAACGAGCCAAACTACTTGAATGGCATCAACAACAAACGAACTTACCAACAACAAATTTCCAGCTCCGAGAACAACTTGTGATTTATTGTGCAAACGACGTTGCAATCCTTCGGGAGAGTGTTCTTCGATTTCGCCGTCTCATTGGAGAAAACAGCGGGGGACTCGATCCATTCTTAGCTGCTTCCACCGCAGCAGGACTCGCACTAACAACAATGCGACGATGTTTTCTACCTGAAAATTGGCTTGTGCACTCTCCAGAAGGTGGCTTTCTGCGTGGAAGGAGAGCTTCTGCCGAGTCGCAGCGCTATATTAAATTATTTGAAATGGAAAATAAAGAAGCTGAAGGAAAAGTGCGGGGTGCCCAATGGGCTATTGGTGAAGCTAATGTTGAAGATTGTGGCTATCGTCTTGATGGACTTTGGTATAGAATTCCACCTTTAAGACCGCTTGCAATTGAATATAATGGGTGCTACTACCATGGTAATATTTATTTGCATTAGCACAAATTTTTTAAATATTTTTTTTCTACAGGTTGTCCTCAATGCTTCCCGATACGCGACCAGAGACTAGCTGGCGGTCGCACTGCTGAAGAACTGTACGAGCGCACTCAATCGCGCCTCTATGAACTTGAACAGCAGGGATATTCTTTACACGTCGTGTGGGGACATGAAATGAAGGAAAGGCTACGCTTTAATCAACAACTAAAGCGAACATGGAATGAAATTGATGTTGTACGCCCGATGGACCCCCGGAAGGACTGCCTCAGAGGGGGAAGGACTGAGCCTTTTAAACTTCACCACATTTGTAAACCTGATGAGGAGATAATCTACATTGATATAGTAATTTTTAAAATTAATTTTAAAATTTTGAATAAATTTAAGGTCAGTCTATATCCATATGTGATGAAGGCAAGAGAGTTCCCTATTGGATATCCCGATGTTTTGACAAGAGAAACTCTTACGCAACCACCAAATGCTATTCTACCATGGACTCACCCCCGTCACAATAGATATAAGGGACTTTTATTAGTCCGTGTTCTACCACCAACATCAATGAATGGTCTTCCTCCACTTCTTGGGTACAGAACACATGATGGTCGTCTGACTTTTCCTCTGTGTTCTTCGTGTGCGGACAACAAACAACAACAACAATGTCGTCATTCAATGAAGCAAAGATCTTGGATTAGTGGTTACACCCATGTGGAGTTGAATAAGGCGCTAGAGCTGGGCTACCAGATTTTAGATATTTACGAGGTTATTTTTCTCTTGATTTCCCTATATTATTTTTAACCTTAATCTTTTAGGTGTGGAATTATGATCGTTGGGACCCTGAACTGTTTAAAGGATATGTTAATACGTTTGTAGGCCTTAAACAACAGGCTAGCGGGTGGCCCGAGAACTGCGATTCACAAGAGGCTCGCAATCGTTACATTGCCGAATTTGATCGAGTTGAAGGGATTAGAATGGATCCAGCAAAAGTGGAAATAAATCCTGGGCTTCGAATGATTGCGGTGGGATATAAAAAATTTTAAATGAAATATATATTTTTTAGAAAATATTGGCAAATTCTTTGTGGGGAAAACTGGCTCAACGTGTGGGGACAACCGAAGTTAAGTATGCAAGAACACCTGAAGAATTCCATCAATTGTTGGAGGACCCAACGCTCGAAACCCTTGATTTTGAGCATGTCAGCGAATTTATGGACCGGTGCGTAGTGCGCAAAAAGGAAGAATTCGCCAAACCTCCAGACACTAATTGTCTTCACGTGGCTGCATTTGTAACATCATACGCACGACTACATCTTTATAAATATATGGAGGAAGTTAAGCAAATTAATGGACAGCTTTTGTACTGTGACACCGACTCGATATTCTATGTCAAAAAATGTGGGGGCAATTTTGTCGGCGAAGGGGAAGCTCTGGGCCAAATGAAGCGAGAACATCTTGGAAGGAAAATACTTGAATTTGTTTCTGGCGGTCCAAAAAATTATGGATTTCGACATGTTGATGCGGCCACTGGGAGAGATGAAAGGGCCGAATTAAAAATAAGATCTTTTCCACTTTCTTATGCAACACACCAACTGATAAATTTTCAAACAATGAAACAACTTGTTATTTGTCAATTTAATATTGATGGGGAAATGTAATTTATAAATTTAGAAAAAAATAATAATAAATTTTAGTGATGATATGGCTTCTGAAAATTGTATATTGGATTCTAACAACATAATTAGTGTAGAATTTCCTCAAATTGGACGAACAACACGTTCGGATCTTTATACAATAATGGCTAGGAAAGACTACAGAGTTTGTTTTGAAAAAGGAAGGATTCGGCCAAATATGGAAACGCTACCATTTGGGCACGGAAATGTTTTGGAACAACAAAAACAACAAGAGGTTATTAAATTTACTTTAAAATAAATTTGATATTTTTTTATTAAAAATATAAAATTTTCTATAAAATTATGTTTAGGATCAAATAATTCATCAACCACATGTTCAAGTTCAACAACATCCCATTTTGGATTTACAAGCTATTCCTGGTTCTTCGAATTGGACTGATGTAGATTATTTAAGACGATATAGATAAATTTTTATTTTTTAAATTTTGTTTTCATTGATATTATATTAAAATTTATTTTTTCATTATAAATATTTTTATTACAATCTTGGATATTTTACAAGTAAAGGTAAGATTATGTTGTCGAATAAATAGTTTTTCTGTTTAGTAGAATTTATTCCGGTTAATATAACACGCCCAGAAATGTAGATAAGACATGAAGCTTCTCTTTTAAACTTGTCATCTTTCATCTTGAATCTCAAAGCTGGAAATATTGTGGGATCATAGGAAACTTTTGTTATTTTTTCAAATAATTTGTCATATTTATGTCGCTTTCTAAATTTCTGATATATCAATTCAATGGCAACTCGGTTCATACTTCGATATGAGCTGACAATATTTGTAACTTTAAGGCTTATGATTCCAAGTTTTGAAAATTTTAGTATATTTGTTTCTTTTATCGAAAATTCTATTCTTTTTAACACTATTAAAGCCATTCTTCTAGCTAACTTAACGTTGGGAACACCTGTTAGCACCACTTTACTAGACTGAAAAATTAATGCTGCTGTTGTCCTGTTATGTTTATGTCGAATACGCATTATTATTGAGTGGAATCGTTTAGGATTATATTCAGTATTTATGCCGTTTCTAGCCATTTTGAGAAAATTTTCTGATGAAAATCTTTGAATACCAGGCAAAAGCCTAAAAACACATGTACAATTTTCGATATTCATATTTACTTTCTAAAATAAAAATAAAAAAAGAATTATAATAAGAATACAAGATAAATAAATAAAATATAATTTATATTAAAAATATTATTATTATTTAGCATTTTTTCATCTGTTTACATTTCTTAGAAACACAAATAACTTCGAGCGGGTAGTAAGAACGATGGTGTCCTCCTCCAAATTCAATTAAGCATGGCAAGTATGGGTGGCGTAATTTGATGCCATGTTTTACATAGTAGTACCCACGTACCTTAATTTGCATTTCATTATTTTTTTAATTTTTAAACTATTACCGTTATATTCAAATATCCGCCCATAGCAGGAACAATACTTGCTGGGTGGACAGTAAAATCGTTGCACCGAATAACGAAATTTTTATAAGGAAGCAAATGGGATGTACGTAGTTGAACTTGATTTTGTAAGTGTAAAATTATTTCTCGGCGTTTTTCGATGTTATAGAATAGTACATGAAGCTCTTTGAATGCACAGTTGTGTAGTTGACATAGATAATCAATTAAAGGCAATGAGCGACGTTTCAAAATTGATAATGGTAACGGGTTTTCTATTTCAACTGGTTCTGGCTGGATAAAAGGGTTTTCATCCTTCTTAACGTCTTTTTCCTTTTCTTCCTTTTTTTCTGATAAATTTGTCGGATCAATACTTTCTTTTTCATTTTCTTCATCGCTTTCTAGTACTATCTCGAGTATTTTTTCGTCGTTAGCCTTCAAAACATCCTCCTTGTTTTTATCTTCACCAATTTCATTAACCAGAGAGGTTAATCCAAGCGAGGTGACCAAGAGATCAATTTCATTCTAAATAGAAAGTAAAGTTAGACAAAGAAAAAATTAATTACATTTTCCATTTCCCTATTTTTTGAAGTATGTTCATACGATTCTGTTTCTTGTTGTTGTGATTTACGTTGTTGTTTTTGTTCCTTCTCCTGTTGTTCGCGTATTTGCTTTTCTTCCTGGGTTTCGAATACACCCCAATGGCCGAATGTGTTGAAGGAATTAAAATTCATTTTTTTGTAAAAAAATAAAAGAAAATGTAATAATATATATAATGAAGAATATTAGAATCTAAATTTTTTAATTTACTATAGCAAATAAAATGGAAGGATTCGAAAAAATTGATTATTTACATACACGATTCAAGCACCCTTTTACAATGATAGTTTCAGGGAGTACTGGGTCTGGTAAATCAGATGGGTTAAAAAATTTTTAGACAATTTAACAGAGTTGATTAATTCTGATACAAATATTTCGCTTGTTTTCTATTGTTATGGGGAATTAAATAAAAATATTTTACTTATGCAAAGAAAAGGATATGTTGATAAAGGAAAAACACGGGTCATTGTTCATAATGGGGTGCCAAGTGGTGGAGAGGACTTTATTCATAAGCAAGCAATTCAATCAGAGGGTTCTATGCTATTGGTACTAGATGATTTAATGGTTGGGATAGATCAGCGTCTTATTGAAACAATATTTACAAGGGGGTCCCATAATTGGAGGATGAGTGTAATTCTAATTAGTCAGCACTTATTTTCGAAAGAACTTAAAATTCCTCGTAATAATTCTCACTATTTATTATTAATGAGAAACCCCGCGGGAGCGTTACAAATTAGAACACTTGCCATGCAAATTTTCCCTTCACACTCAAAATATTTTTTAGAAGCTTATGGGGATGCAACAAAGGAAAACTTTGGTTATCTGTTGGTTGATATTCATCCAAGCACTCCTGAAGTCCTTCGACTGAGAACACATATATATCCAAACGAAAATACAATTATTTATCTTCCAAAATGAAAAATAAAATTTTTCCAACTAGTTTTTTAATCGAAAAAAACGCAAGCTTTCTAAATAGTTTATTGACTTGCTCAAAATCAAAAAATGCAGTTAATAAAATTATTTCAAACGCTTCTGACGAACAATTACTATGTCTAGTTGAAATTTGCTTGAATTTGTTAAAAGGGAGGCTACCATTTCATAAAAATAGAATACAAAATCTACAAAACCAGGCATCATTATTACGTAAAATTAGTCGCTCACGAAGCGCTTCTTCGGCTAAGCGCCTGCTACTCTGCGATAAAATTCAAAATGGGCGTGGTTTCCCACCAGTGGCGGGTCTTCTTGCAAGTCTTATTGTTCCCTTAATCGCAGAGAATTTTTTAAATAAAAATATAAATAAGTAAGACAATTTTCAAATTTAATTAATTTTAAAAATGCGGCACGCATCTCGAATGCTTTTAATACCAGAAGATTTTTTTAAAAGTTTAATGGGTTCAGAAAGACTTGAGGAAAAAACTAATAGTAGTAGTGGTAATGATGGAACATCACTTGGTTTAATTCGGGAACGCCTACAAAATGCTAGAGATAATTCTAAATTAGATCCTGATACACAAGCTATTAATTATGAACAGAACTTTAAAAGATATAATAAACTTGTTAGAGAAAAAGAAGAAAAACCTATTGATGTTAAACTTAAAAATATTGGAGAAATTTCTGATAAAATATTAAATAATTATAATGAAAAAGTTTTAAAACCGCCACAAAATATTAAAGCTAACAAGTTAAAGAAAACAGTCCAAATTAAAAATTTAAATAGAAAATCTATTGCAAAGGTTGTTAAAAAACCTTCCAAGCCTTTTGTCGATAAAAACATTAAAGTTGACGAGCCTGAATTTTTCTCAGCTGACGATGAAGAGGGTAAAAATGCATATGAATTGAATTTAAGCGAAAAGGCTCTTAAATATATTAAAGAAAATTCTGAATCATTAGGTATAACACCTGACTTAAGACTGGCAAGAAAATTAGGAGGTAATTATCCATTTATTACAAGTAATGTCGAAGAAATTATAAATTATATAATTAAAAATAATGGAGATCGAATAAGGCCATTACCTACTGGTTACGACGAATTTATTCGCAGAATTGATAACCATACATTTTTAAAAAATTTACTATTTCCCCCAGGTACATCTACAGGTCAAACTGGTAGCGGAGTTTTTTCATTTAAACCTGTGCTATGGAAAAATTATCGATAAAACAAATAAGCATTTTGGATCGTTTATATAAAGATATAAATTCATCAACATGTTTTACGTCTCTTGAACCCCTTCTTAGGGAAGCAAAACGTGTAGACAAAAGTATTACTCGTGATGCTGTTAAGAAATATCTTTCGACTCAGAATACTTACACTTTGCATAGGCGCGCAGTCAGGAAATATAAACGAATGCGCACCCTCGCAGCTGGATTGCATACCGAATGGCAAGCTGATTTGAGTATTTTTGATCGTTTAAGCAGTCAGAATAAAGGTTTTAAATATCTTCTCGTTTGCATTGACACGCTTAGCAGAATGATATTTGTTGAGCCCGTTAAAAGTAAACATAGCGAAAAAATGATTGATGCCTTTAAACGATTATTTTCAAGAATAAAAATTGTTCCTTGGAAATTACTTACAGACCAAGGACTAGAGTTTACAGCAAAAGAAGTCAAAAAATATTTTAAATCTATAGATATGGAACATTTTTCCATGTTTACATCCCCTCAATGGCACGCTGGCATGGCAGAAAGAGCTAATCGTAGCATAAAAGAAAGCCTTTATCGTTATTTTACTGAAAAAAGAACATTAAAATGGGTAGACGTTATTCAAGATATTGTTAACGCAATAAATAATTCTTTTAATTCGAGTATTGGCATGCGACCTATTGATGTTACCTATAAAAACGCAGAAGGTTTAAGACTAAAATTAAAAGAGCAAGCGCGAGAGGAAGTTGCTCCAAATCGTTGGAAGCATACTGATTTTTCAGTTGGCGATAAAGTTAGGATAGAGAAATATAAACATGTATTTCAAAAGGGATACTTGCCAAATTTTACAGATGAGATTTTTGTTATTAAACAGGTACGGCTAGTTCCACACCAGCGCCCTACTTACAGACTATCCGATAAAAAGGGCGAATTAATTAGAGGTTGGTTTTATGCAAATGATTTGTGTTTAGTTAGAGAACGTAAAAAGGAAGATGTACTTTATGATATAGAAAAGGTTTTGAAAAAGAGAAACTTTGATGGGGAAAATCAATACTTTGTAAAGTGGAAAGGATATGGTACGAGATTTAATAGCTGGATTCCCGCTAGCTCAGTTAATTGGAGATAATATATAAATAATAACTAGATTTAAAGCATTTTTATTTAAAATGACTTCATTTTATATCGTTCTTCCTTCAAATACTAATGTTGAGGGTAATAAAACAAATTCATTCAGAGTTCGCTTGCCCCAGAAATTACAATTTAATTCTGAATGGACCGTAGGTTTGGCTGTAATGGTTTATCCTTATTCATGGCCATCTCTTGGCACTACATCGGAACAATTTTTTACTGTGACATGGCAAACTAATGAGAGCGTCCGCTTAAATGTATCATCTTCCAGCTTTTTGAATCCTCAGCAGCTGAAAGAAAATTTAAATAGATCACTTGAAGAAGGTTGTAGAAACTTATCGGCTAAAATGAAAGCAATACATATTGAATATATTAATAAATTGAAAGAACTTAAAAATCAAGCTAAGCAAGAGTATAAACGACTTAGCGAATTAAAAAAGAATGAAAATACGACCAAACCAGAACATTCGGTTGATTCTGTTCCCTTAAAGACTGAATCTGAAATTTATTCAGATTTAGTAACAAAGATGAATGAAGATGTAGATAGTGTAATAAAATTTTTATTAACTAGTGGAAGCGATTTTGATTCTTGGGAACATGCTTATCTCAAGCCAGTTTCTGTGTGTAATTTTGAATTTTACGAAAAGAAAAATCGGTTCTCCTTATTTTTAAATAAAAGCTTTATAAAGAGTGTAACAATGACAGAGCAACTAGCTTATATTTTAGGATTTGATAAGCTTGAAATGTTCGAGACATCTATTGCAAAATTTATGCCTGATATGAAAGGTGGAGTGTCTTCTTTTCATGTATATGCTCCCGGGTTAATTGAACCGATGATAATTGGTGATGTAACCGCTCCTGTACTAAAAATAGTAAATATTAGAGGAAAGCAAGATGAAATTATTGAAGAACAATTTCTCTTTGTTCAATATCACAAATTGTTAATAAAAGAGATTAATGAAATTTTTATTGAAATCAGGACTTCTAGCGGAACGTTAATGCCCTTCCAGTACGGAACATGTACATTGACTTTGCATTTTAAGAAGTCAACATATTTTTAGAATATTATGAATACTCTTCAGATAAATAAAATCTTACATAGAAATAATATTACAAAAGATTTTTATATTGGATGTTTTGCAGCTGATACAATTCCAGTTTCAATTAATTTTACACCCTTTTGCATGGTTGTGAATATAGATCCATCTAGTGCAGCTGGTAGCCACTGGGTTGCAATATTTTGTGAATATCCTTATACTATAGATTATTACGATTCTTTAGGCATATGGCCTCCAATTAGTCCTCACATAAGAAATTATCTGAGTAAATTTCAACGTGTTCGTTTCAATCCGGTTCAGGTACAAAATTCATTGAAACCTACTTGTGGGAAACACGTAATATTTTTCCTGTTTCAAAGATGTATTGGATTCTCTATGAATAAAATAATTCAATTTTTAAACGGAGTAAAAGCTGATAATTTTGTTTCTGAATTTATAAGAAATAATTTATTTAGTATAAATAGTTGAGAATAATTTACATTTTTAATTTAAAAAAATGCATATTGACTTTGATCCCGCGCATATTGATTGGACAACTCTTACCGAGCAATCGATTGATAATAATTTTCAATGGGGAGGTTATAATGTTTTCCGCGGTATTCCATATCAAAGAGGAAATGGCTTAGGGTCGATCCTTAGAAGCTTCATGCGATATCTTATACCTTTTGGTAAGCAAATTGGTAGTACTTTAGCTAGACAAGGGGTAGAATCTGGCAATCGAGTTTTAAGTAATGTTATAGATGGAAAAGATCTTAAAGAATCACTTGTCGACGAGGGAAAAACTGGATTAAAAAATTTGCTTCAAAAGGCCGCAGACAATATTCAAAAACAGAAAGGAACTGGTTTTGATTTTAAACGTTATAAAAATATAAAAAAGAATCCAGCTATTGGCCAGATGAATAATGAAGAGCAAAACGTTCATTCGAAAAGTATAAATAAGAGACCTTTTTCTACAATTGGTCCTCCTAATTTCATTCCAAAATCTTTACAAAAAACGCGCAAAAAATCTATTAAGAAGAGAATTCGCGTAGACACATTAGGTACTTACTAAAATGAGCTGCACTAAAAAGATTAATGAAAATAGTCCTTTAGCGCTTAATAGCGCCCTTAGTATATTCACTGTTCCCCCTACAAATGTTTCTGTCGTTCGGTCTTTTTTTAGAGAAATTCTTCCCCTTAGCACAATTACCCAGGATTCTCCATATCTATTTCGTTTATTTAGTGATAATCTATGGACTGATTTATCGCGAACGTATCTATACCTTGAACTTTCTATTGAAAAGCTTGGCCAAGATAATAAATGGAGTCCAATAGTTGCGACAGATACTAGCATTGCCCCAATTCAAGGTATCGGCCAAACGTTTGTTCAGCAGTTAAAAGTGACTGTTGGTAATACTGAAGTTTATGACAGTGGTACTCTTTATCCTTTTAAGGCTTACATTACAAACGAACTTTCATTCCCAGACAATGTCAAATCTAATTTCCTCGCTTCCATTGGATATTATAAGTGTGATAAACATGATGATAGCACTGACTCGGGTTTCCAAAAAAGATGCTCTCTGTTTGCAAATGGGAAACATACACAATTCCTATCGCGCTTAGATTTTGATTTGGGAAACCAAGAATTGTTTTTACTTAATAATTTAGATGTTAACTTTAATATTTATCGATCAAAAAATTCGTTTGCCTTACAAAGGTTGAATGCTACAGACGAAGTCCAATATAGACTTTATGTCCACGACGTAAAGTTATTCGTAAAAATGATTGAGGTCCAGCCTTCACTTAACATGAATATTTACAAAACTTTGGAATCAAAACCCGCCACCTATGCAGTGCGTAAAACCGAAATAAAATCGACATTTCTTACAGCCGGGCGCACTGAGATTGAATATAATGCATTCAGCGCCAGCATTCCGCGCCGAATTACTGTTGCTTTAATTTCCAATAAAGCTTTCAATGGAGACTTTGGCTTGTCGCCATTTAACTTCCAGCCATATGATTTAAGGGATATTTCCGTTCATACTGGAGGGCATATCTTTCCTTTGGTCGCATATAAATTGAAATTTAAAAATAACCTTTTTGTTCGCGCTTTTGTGGACATGTACAAAGCATTGGGCGTGGCCAATTCCGATAGATCAATCGATATTTCGATGGATAAATTTAAAAATGGTTGGACATTTTTTGTGATTCCACTAACCTCCACGCTTGATGATTCGTGCGGGTTTGAACTTTTAAGAAGCGGTACCACAAGTATTCGTCTTGAATTTAATACCCCAATTCCAGCCGGGGGTGTTGAAATGATTGTTTTGGGTGAATTTGACCAAATGTTAATGATTGACTACAATCGCCATATAGTTTCGGATTCAAATTTAGGTTAAATACATAGGAAGGCCATACTATTAATTCTATTTAAAATGCAGAATTTATCTCAACTTTATTTTTTCTCCAATAACTCGTATGATTATTTACGTGAACATAAGGAATATGTTAACGCCCCTAGGAATAATATTACATACGGATTATTAATTTTATTAATGCAATACACCCTTTTATTACCCATAATTATTGTTTGCTGGGTTTTTATGCTTCGCTTTTTACGAAGCCATGGTTATATTACCCAAGTACAGGCCGATGAACTTGCTCAGACCCCACTTCGCGATATTCAAAGATTTACACAAATTGCTAGGATTTAAAAAAACTTGACCATTTTTAATTGATCATTTTTTACTTGAACATTTTTTGACTTTTACACTGTCGCTGACAGGTGGGAGTGGGAGGGTAACAAAAGGAGCTGCAATATATTCAATTTTTCCAACTAGTTAGTAGTGAGCCCGTTGGTGTAGTTGGTAAGACTTCCGCCTCGGAAAAAATATTGCGTGTTCGGTACTGATATTGGGAAATTAATTTTTCAAGCTTAAAAAAGACTGATAGGTTTAGATTTGCCCATTTACCATCTTGTCCATTGACCATTTTTAAATCTGGACATTTTGACATTTTACCATTTTGAAATTTGGCATTTTGGGAAGTTGTCATTTGAAAGTTGACGTTTTGAATTGGTGATCTTTTGTCCGCACCCGCGAAAATAGTCTGTCTTTTGGGTTGGACTGGTGGCGGTGGGTTTGGTTGCAGCCGGACCCCTCCCCTATTAAATTAGCGATTAATCAATCGATAATTTAATAGGGGACAGATAGTAGTTTCAGTTTTGAATTGAAGCATTTTCTGTGCTTCAGTTTTGAATTGAAGCATTTTCTGTGCTTCAGTTTTGAATTGAAGCTTATTCTGTGCTTTTGAATTGAAGCATTTTCTGTGCTTCAGTTTTGAAGTGAAGCATTTTCTGTGCTTCAGTTTTGAATTGAAGCATTTTCTGTGCTTCAGTTTTGAATTGGAGCATTTTCTGTGCTTCAGTTTTGAATTGAAGCATTTTCTGTGCTTCCGTTTTGAATTGAAGCATTTTCTGTGCTTCAGTTTTGAATTGAAGCATTTTCTGTGCTTCAGTTTTGAATTGAAGCATTTTCTGTGCTTCAGTTTTGAAGTGAAGCATTTTCTGTGCTTCAGTTTTGAATTGAAGCATTTTCTGTGCTTCAGTTTTGAATTGAAGCATTTTCTGTGCTTCAGTTTTGAAGTGAAGCATTTTCTGTGCTTCAGTTTTGAATTGAAGCATTTTCTGTGCTTTTGAATTGAAGCATTTTCTGTGCTTCAGTTTTGAATTGAAGCTTTCTGTGATCCCAGATATGTGGAATCATCAAATATTTATTAGTGAAAATAACTTCTTTTTATAATAGTCATAATTTTAACACGAAATATCTGTCGCGGTGCAATTTTGGAAATTATTAACAAAAATAATCTTGATAATATAAAAAAAATTTTTTTAATTATTCTGTGCTTCAGTTTTGAATTGAAGCATTTTCTGTGCTTCAGTTTTGAATTGAAGCATTTTCTGTGCTTCAGTTTTGAATTGAAGCATTTTCTGTGCTTCAGTTTTGAATTGAAGCATTTTCTGTGCTTCAGTTTTGAATTGAAGCATTTTCTGTGCTTCAGTTTTGAATTGAAGCATTTTCTGTGCTTCAGTTTTGAATTGAAGCATTTTCTGTGCTTCAGTTTTGAATTGAAGCATTTTCTTGCTTCAGTTTTGAATTGAAGCATTTTCTGTGCTTCAGTTTTGAATTGAAGCATTTTCTGTGCTTCAGTTTTGAATTGAAGCATTTTCTGTGCTTCAGTTTTGAATTGAAGCATTTTCTGTGCTTCAGTTTTGAATTGAAGCATTTTCTGTGCTTCAGTTTTGAATTGAAGCATTTTCTGTGCTTCAGTTTTGAATTGAAGCATTTTCTGTGCTTCAGTTTTGAAGTGAAGCATTTTCTGTGCTTCAGTTTTGAATTGAAGCATTTTCTGTGCTTCAGTTTTGAATTGAAGCATTTTCTGTGCTTTTGAATTGAAGCATTTTCTGTGCTTCAGTTTTGAATTGAAGCTTTCTGTGATCCCAGATATGTGGAATCATCACATATTTATTAGTGAAAATAACTTCTTTTTATAATAGTCATAATTTTAACACGAAATATCTGTCGCGGTGCAATTTTGGAAATTATTAACAAAAATAATCTTGATAATATAAAAAAAAATTTTTTAATTATTCTGTGCTTCAGTTTTGAATTGAAGCATTTTCTGTGCTTCAGTTTTGAATTGAAGCATTTTCTGTGCTTCAGTTTTGAATTGAAGCATTTTCTGTGCTTCAGTTTTGAATTGAAGCATTTTCTGTGCTTCAGTTTTGAATTGAAGCATTTTCTGTGCTTCAGTTTTGAATTGAAGCATTTTCTGTGCTTCAGTTTTGAATTGAAGCATTTTCTGTGCTTCAGTTTTGAATTGAAGCATTTTCTGTGCTTCAGTTTTGAATTGAAGCATTTTCTGTGCTTCAGTTTTGAATTGAAGCATTTTCTGTGCTTCAGTTTTGAATTGAAGCATTTTCTGTGCTTCAGTTTTGAATTGAAGCATTTTCGTGCTTCAGTTTTGAATTGAAGCATTTTCTGTGCTTCAGTTTTGAATTGAAGCATTTTCTGTGCTTCAGTTTTGAATTGAAGCATTTTCTGTGCTTCAGTTTTGAATTGAAGCATTTTCTGTGCTTCAGTTTTGAATTGAAGCATTTTCTGTGCTTCAGTTTTGAATTGAAGCATTTTCTGTGCTTCAGTTTTGAATTGAAGCATTTTCTGTGCTTCAGTTTTGAAGTGAAGCATTTTCTGTGCTTCAGTTTTGAATTGAAGCATTTTCTGTGCTTCAGTTTTGAAGTGAAGCATTTTCTGTGCTTCAGTTTTGAATTGAAGCATTTTCTGTGCTTCAGTTTTGAATTGAAGCTTCAGTTTTGAATTGAAGCATTTTCTGTGCTTCAGTTTTGAATTGAAGCATTTTCTGTGCTTCAGTTTTGAATTGAAGCTTATTCTGTGCTTTTGAATTGAAGCATTTTCTGTGCTTCAGTTTTGAAGTGAAGCATTTTCTGTGCTTCAGTTTTGAATTGAAGCATTTTCTGTGCTTCAGTTTTGAATTGGAGCATTTTCTGTGCTTCAGTTTTGAATTGAAGCATTTTCTGTGCTTCCGTTTTGAATTGAAGCATTTTCTGTGCTTCAGTTTTGAATTGAAGCATTTTCTGTGCTTCAGTTTTGAATTGAAGCATTTTCTGTGCTTCAGTTTTGAAGTGAAGCATTTTCTGTGCTTCAGTTTTGAATTGAAGCATTTTCTGTGCTTCAGTTTTGAATTGAAGCATTTTCTGTGCTTCAGTTTTGAAGTGAAGCATTTTCTGTGCTTCAGTTTTGAATTGAAGCATTTTCTGTGCTTTTGAATTGAAGCATTTTCTGTGCTTCAGTTTTGAATTGAAGCTTTCTGTGATCCCAGATATGTGGAATCATCAAATATTTATTAGTGAAAATAACTTCTTTTTATAATAGTCATAATTTTAACACGAAATATCTGTCGCGGTGCAATTTTGGAAATTATTAACAAAAATAATCTTGATAATATAAAAAAAATTTTTTTAATTATTCTGTGCTTCAGTTTTGAATTGAAGCATTTTCTGTGCTTCAGTTTTGAATTGAAGCATTTTCTGTGCTTCAGTTTTGAATTGAAGCATTTTCTGTGCTTCAGTTTTGAATTGAAGCATTTTCTGTGCTTCAGTTTTGAATTGAAGCATTTTCTGTGCTTCAGTTTTGAATTGAAGCATTTTCTGTGCTTCAGTTTTGAATTGAAGCATTTTCTGTGCTTCAGTTTTGAATTGAAGCATTTTCTGTGCTTCAGTTTTGAATTGAAGCATTTTCTGTGCTTCAGTTTTGAATTGAAGCATTTTCTGTGCTTCAGTTTTGAAGTGAAGCATTTTCTGTGCTTCAGTTTTGAATTGAAGCATTTTCTGTGCTTCAGTTTTGAATTGAAGCATTTTCTGTGCTTCAGTTTTGAATTGAAGCATTTTCTTGCTTCAGTTTTGAATTGAAGCATTTTCTGTGCTTCAGTTTTGAATTGAAGCATTTTCTGTGCTTCAGTTTTGAATTGAAGCATTTTCTGTGCTTCAGTTTTGAATTGAAGCATTTTCTGTGCTTCAGTTTTGAATTGAAGCATTTTCTGTGCTTCAGTTTTGAATTGAAGCATTTTCTGTGCTTCAGTTTTGAATTGAAGCATTTTCTGTGCTTCAGTTTTGAAGTGAAGCATTTTCTGTGCTTCAGTTTTGAATTGAAGCATTTTCTGTGCTTCAGTTTTGAATTGAAGCATTTTCTGTGCTTTTGAATTGAAGCATTTTCTGTGCTTCAGTTTTGAATTGAAGCTTTCTGTGATCCCAGATATGTGGAATCATCACATATTTATTAGTGAAAATAACTTCTTTTTATAATAGTCATAATTTTAACACGAAATATCTGTCGCGGTGCAATTTTGGAAATTATTAACAAAAATAATCTTGATAATATAAAAAAAAATTTTTTAATTATTCTGTGCTTCAGTTTTGAATTGAAGCATTTTCTGTGCTTCAGTTTTGAATTGAAGCATTTTCTGTGCTTCAGTTTTGAATTGAAGCATTTTCTGTGCTTCAGTTTTGAATTGAAGCATTTTCTGTGCTTCAGTTTTGAATTGAAGCATTTTCTGTGCTTCAGTTTTGAATTGAAGCATTTTCTGTGCTTCAGTTTTGAATTGAAGCATTTTCTGTGCTTCAGTTTTGAATTGAAGCATTTTCTGTGCTTCAGTTTTGAATTGAAGCATTTTCTGTGCTTCAGTTTTGAATTGAAGAATTTTCTGTGCTTCAGTTTTGAATTGAAGCATTTTCTGTGCTTCAGTTTTGAATTGAAGCATTTTCGTGCTTCAGTTTTGAATTGAAGCATTTTCTGTGCTTCAGTTTTGAATTGAAGCATTTTCTGTGCTTCAGTTTTGAATTGAAGCATTTTCTGTGCTTCAGTTTTGAATTGAAGCTTCAGTTTTGAATTGAAGCATTTTCTGTGCTTCAGTTTTGAATTGAAGCATTTTCTGTGCTTCAGTTTTGAATTGAAGCTTATTCTGTGCTTTTGAATTGAAGCATTTTCTGTGCTTCAGTTTTGAAGTGAAGCATTTTCTGTGCTTCAGTTTTGAATTGAAGCATTTTCTGTGCTTCAGTTTTGAATTGGAGCATTTTCTGTGCTTCAGTTTTGAATTGAAGCATTTTCTGTGCTTCCGTTTTGAATTGAAGCATTTTCTGTGCTTCAGTTTTGAATTGAAGCATTTTCTGTGCTTCAGTTTTGAATTGAAGCATTTTCTGTGCTTCAGTTTTGAAGTGAAGCATTTTCTGTGCTTCAGTTTTGAATTGAAGCATTTTCTTTGCTTCAGTTTTGAATTGAAGCATTTTCTGTGCTTCAGTTTTGAAGTGAAGCATTTTCTGTGCTTCAGTTTTGAATTGAAGCATTTTCTGTGCTTTTGAATTGAAGCATTTTCTGTGCTTCAGTTTTGAATTGAAGCTTTCTGTGATCCCAGATATGTGGAATCATCAAATATTTATTAGTGAAAATAACTTGTTTTTATAATAGTCATAATTTTAACACGAAATATCTGTCGCGGTGCAATTTTGGAAATTATTAACAAAAATAATCTTGATAATATAAAAAAAAATTTTTTAATTATTCTGTGCTTCAGTTTTGAATTGAAGCATTTTCTGTGCTTCAGTTTTGAATTGAAGCATTTTCTGTGCTTCAGTTTTGAATTGAAGCATTTTCTGTGCTTCAGTTTTGAATTGAAGCATTTTCTGTGCTTCAGTTTTGAATTGAAGCATTTTCTGTGCTTCAGTTTTGAATTGAAGCATTTTCTGTGCTTCAGTTTTGAATTGAAGCATTTTCTTGCTTCAGTTTTGAATTGAAGCATTTTCTGTGCTTCAGTTTTGAATTGAAGCATTTTCTGTGCTTCAGTTTTGAATTGAAGCATTTTCTGTGCTTCAGTTTTGAATTGAAGCATTTTCTGTGCTTCAGTTTTGAATTGAAGCATTTTCTGTGGTTCAGTTTTGAATTGAAGCATTTTCTGTGCTTCAGTTTTGAAGTGAAGCATTTTCTGTGCTTCAGTTTTGAATTGAAGCATTTTCTGTGCTTCAGTTTTGAATTGGAGCATTTTCTGTGCTTCAGTTTTGAATTGAAGCATTTTCTGTGCTTCCGTTTTGAATTGAAGCATTTTCTGTGCTTCAGTTTTGAATTGAAGCATTTTCTGTGCTTCAGTTTTGAATTGAAGCATTTTCTGTGCTTCAGTTTTGAATTGAAGCATTTTCTGTGCTTCAGTTTTGAATTGAAGCATTTTCTGTACTTCAGTTTTGAATTGAAGCATTTTCTGTGCTTCAGTTTTGAATTGAAGCATTTTCTGTACTTCAGTTTTTAATTGAAGCATTTTCTGTGCTTCAGTTTTGAATTGAAGCATTTTCTGTACTTCAGTTTTGAATTGAAGCATTTTCTGTACTTCAGTTTTGAATTGAAGCATTTTCTGTGCTTCAGTTTTGAATTGAAGCATTTTCTGTGCTTCAGTTTTGAATTGAAGCATTTTCTGTACTTCAGTTTTGAATTGAAGCATTTTCTGTGCTTCAGTTTTGAATTGAAGCATTTTCTGTACTTCAGTTTTTAATTGAAGCATTTTCTGTACTTCAGTTTTGAATTGAAGCATTTTCTGTGCTTCAGTTTTGAATTGAAGCATTTTCTGTGCTTCAGTTTTGAATTGAAGCATTTTCTGTGCTTCAGTTTTGAATTGAAGCATTTTCTGTGCTTCAGTTTTGAATTGAAGCATTTTCTGTGCTTCAGTTTTGAATTGAAGCATTTTCTGTGCTTCAGTTTTGAATTGAAGCATTTTCTGTACTTCAGTTTTGAATTGAAGCATTTTCTGTACTTCAGTTTTGAATTGAAGCATTTTCTGTGCTTCAGTTTTGAATTGAAGCATTTTCTGTGCTTCAGTTTTGAATTGAAGCATTTTCTGTGCTTCAGTTTTGAATTGAAGCATTTTCTGTGCTTCAGTTTTGAATTGAAGCATTTTCTGTGCTTCAGTTTTGAATTGAAGCATTTTCTGTGCTTCAGTTTTGAATTGAAGCATTTTCTGTGCTTCAGTTTTGAATTGAAGCATTTTCTGTGCTTCAGTTTTGAATTGAAGCATTTTCTGTGCTTCAGTTTTGAATTGAAGCATTTTCTGTGCTTCAGTTTTGAATTGAAGCATTTTCTGTGCTTCAGTTTTGAATTGAAGCATTTTCTGTGCTTCAGTTTTGAATTGAAGCATTTTCTGTACTTCAGTTTTGAATTGAAGCATTTTCTGTGCTTCAGTTTTGAATTGAAGCATTTTCTGTACTTCAGTTTTTAATTGAAGCATTTTCTGTGCTTCAGTTTTGAATTGAAGCATTTTCTGTGCTTCAGTTTTGAATTGAAGCATTTTCTGTGCTTCAGTTTTGAATTGAAGCATTTTCTGTGCTTCAGTTTTGAATTGAAGCATTTTCTGTGCTTCAGTTTTGTATTGAAGCATTTTCTGTACTTCAGTTTTGAATTGAAGCATTTTCTGTGCTTCAGTTTTGAATTGAAGCATTTTCTGTACTTCAGTTTTGAATTGAAGCATTTTCTGTGCTTCAGTTTTGAATTGAAGCATTTTCTGTGCTTCAGTTTTGAATTGAAGCATTTTCTGTGCTTCAGTTTTGAATTGAAGCATTTTCTGTGCTTCAGTTTTGAATTGAAGCATTTTCTGTGCTTCAGTTTTGAGTTGAAGCATTTTCTGTGCTTCAGTTTTGTATTGAAGCATTTTCTGTACTTCAGTTTTGAATTGAAGCATTTTCTGTGCTTCAGTTTTGAATTGAAGCATTTTCTGTACTTCAGTTTTGAATTGAAGCATTTTCTGTGCTTCAGTTTTGAATTGAAGCATTTTCTGTGCTTCAGTTTTGAATTGAAGCATTTTCTGTGCTTCAGTTTTGAATTGAAGCATTTTCTGTGCTTCAGTTTTGAATTGAAGCATTTTCTGTGCTTCAGTTTTGAGTTGAAGCATTTTCTGTGCTTCAGTTTTGAATTGAAGCATTTTCTGTACTTCAGTTTTGAATTGAAGCATTTTCTGTGCTTCAGTTTTGAATTGAAGCATTTTCTGTACTTCAGTTTTTAATTGAAGCATTTCTGTGCTTCAGTTTTGAATTGAAGCATTTTCTGTGCTTCAGCTTTGAATTGAAGCATTTTCTGTGCTTCAGTTTTGAATTGAAGCATTTTCTGTGCTTCAGTGTGCTTCAGTTTTGTATTGAAGCATTTTCTGTACTTCAGTTTTGAATTGAAGCATTTTCTGTGCTTCAGTTTTGAATTGAAGCATTTTCTGTACTTCAGTTTTGAATTGAAGCATTTTCTGTGCTTCAGTTTTGAATTGAAGCATTTTCTGTGCTTCAGTTTTGAATTGAAGCATTTTCTGTGCTTCAGTTTTGAATTGAAGCATTTTCTGTGCTTCAGTTTTGAATTGAAGCATTTTCTGTGCTTCAGTTTTGAGTTGAAGCATTTTCTGTGCTTTTGAATTGAAGCATTTTCTGTGCTTCAGTTTTGAATTGAAGCTTTCTGTGATCCCAGATATGTGGAATCATCAAATATTTATTAGTGAAAATAACTTGTTTTTATAATAGTCATAATTTTAACACGAAATATCTGTCGCGGTGCAATTTTGGAAATTATTAACAAAAATAATCTTGATAATATAAAAAAAAATTTTTTAATTATTCTGTGCTTCAGTTTTGAATTGAAGCATTTTCTGTGCTTCAGTTTTGAATTGAAGCATTTTCTGTGCTTCAGTTTTGAATTGAAGCATTTTCTGTGCTTCAGTTTTGAATTGAAGCATTTTCTGTGCTTCAGTTTTGAATTGAAGCATTTTCTGTGCTTCAGTTTTGAATTGAAGCATTTTCTGTGCTTCAGTTTTGAATTGAAGCATTTTCTTGCTTCAGTTTTGAATTGAAGCATTTTCTGTGCTTCAGTTTTGAATTGAAGCATTTTCTGTGCTTCAGTTTTGAATTGAAGCATTTTCTGTGCTTCAGTTTTGAATTGAAGCATTTTCTGTGCTTCAGTTTTGAATTGAAGCATTTTCTGTGCTTCAGTTTTGAATTGAAGCATTTTCTGTGCTTCAGTTTTGAAGTGAAGCATTTTCTGTGCTTCAGTTTTGAATTGAAGCATTTTCTGTGCTTCAGTTTTGAATTGGAGCATTTTCTGTGCTTCAGTTTTGAATTGAAGCATTTTCTGTGCTTCCGTTTTGAATTGAAGCATTTTCTGTGCTTCAGTTTTGAATTGAAGCATTTTCTGTGCTTCAGTTTTGAATTGAAGCATTTTCTGTGCTTCAGTTTTGAAGTGAAGCATTTTCTGTGCTTCAGTTTTGAATTGAAGCATTTTCTTTGCTTCAGTTTTGAATTGAAGCATTTTCTGTGCTTCAGTTTTGAAGTGAAGCATTTTCTGTGCTTCAGTTTTGAATTGAAGCATTTTCTGTGCTTTTGAATTGAAGCATTTTCTGTGCTTCAGTTTTGAATTGAAGCTTTCTGTGATCCCAGATATGTGGAATCATCAAATATTTATTAGTGAAAATAACTTGTTTTTATAATAGTCATAATTTTAACACGAAATATCTGTCGCGGTGCAATTTTGGAAATTATTAACAAAAATAATCTTGATAATATAAAAAAAAATTTTTTAATTATTCTGTGCTTCAGTTTTGAATTGAAGCATTTTCTGTGCTTCAGTTTTGAATTGAAGCATTTTCTGTGCTTCAGTTTTGAATTGAAGCATTTTCTGTGCTTCAGTTTTGAATTGAAGCATTTTCTGTGCTTCAGTTTTGAATTGAAGCATTTTCTGTGCTTCAGTTTTGAATTGAAGCATTTTCTGTGCTTCAGTTTTGAATTGAAGCATTTTCTGTGCTTCAGTTTTGAATTGAAGCATTTTCTTGCTTCAGTTTTGAATTGAAGCATTTTCTGTGCTTTTGAATTGAAGCATTTTCTGTGCTTCAGTTTTGAATTGAAGCTTTCTGTGATCCCAGATATGTGGAATCATCAAATATTTATTAGTGAAAATAACTTGTTTTTATAATAGTCATAATTTTAACACGAAATATCTGTCGCGGTGCAATTTTGGAAATTATTAACAAAAATAATCTTGATAATATAAAAAAAAATTTTTTAATTATTCTGTGCTTCAGTTTTGAATTGAAGCATTTTCTGTGCTTCAGTTTTGAATTGAAGCATTTTCTGTGCTTCAGTTTTGAATTGAAGCATTTTCTGTGCTTCAGTTTTGAATTGAAGCATTTTCTGTGCTTCAGTTTTGAATTGAAGCATTTTCTGTGCTTCAGTTTTGAATTGAAGCATTTTCTGTGCTTCAGTTTTGAATTGAAGCATTTTCTGTGCTTCAGTTTTGAATTGAAGCATTTTCTGTGCTTCAGTTTTGAATTGAAGCATTTTCTGTGCTTCAGTTTTGAATTGAAGCATTTTCTGTGCTTCAGTTTTGAATTGAAGCATTTTCTGTGCTTCAGTTTTGAATTGAAGCATTTTCTGTGCTTCAGTTTTGAAGTGAAGCATTTTCTGTGCTTCAGTTTTGAATTGAAGCATTTTCTGTGCTTCAGTTTGAATTGAAGCATTTTCTGTGCTTCAGTTTTGAAGTGAAGCATTTTCTGTGCTTCAGTTTTGAATTGAAGCATTTTCTGTGCTTTTGAATTGAAGCATTTTCTGTGCTTCAGTTTTGAATTGAAGCTTTCTGTGATCCCAGATATGTGGAATCATCAAATATTTATTAGTGAAAATAACTTGTTTTTATAATAGTCATAATTTTAACACGAAATATCTGTCGCGGTGCAATTTTGGAAATTATTAACAAAAATAATCTTGATAATATAAAAAAAAATTTTTTAATTATTCTGTGCTTCAGTTTTGAATTGAAGCATTTTCTGTGCTTCAGTTTTGAATTGAAGCATTTTCTGTGCTTCAGTTTTGAATTGAAGCATTTTCTGTGCTTCAGTTTTGAATTGAAGCATTTTCTGTGCTTCAGTTTTGAATTGAAGCATTTTCTGTGCTTCAGTTTTGAAGTGAAGCATTTTCTGTGCTTCAGTTTTGAATTGAAGCATTTTCTGTGCTTCAGTTTTGAATTGAAGCATTTTCTGTGCTTCGGTTTTGAAGTGAAGCATTTTCTGTGCTTCAGTTTTGAATTGAAGCATTTTCTGTGCTTCAGTTTTGAATTGAAGCATTTTCTGTGCTTCAGTTTTGAATTGAAGCATTTTCTGTGCTTTTGAATTGAATTGAAGCTTTCTGTGATCCCAGATATGTGGAATCATCACATATTTATTAGTGAAAATAACTTCTTTTTATAATAGTCATAATTTTAACACGAAATATCTGTCGCGGTGCAATTTTGGAAATTATTAACAAAAATAATCTTGATAATATAAAAAAAATTTTTTTAATTATTCTGTGCTTCAGTTTTGAATTGAAGCATTTTCTGTGCTTCAGTTTTGAATTGAAGCATTTTCTGTGCTTCAGTTTTGAATTGAAGCATTTTCTGTGCTTCAGTTTTGAATTGAAGCATTTTCTGTGCTTCAGTTTTGAATTGAAGCATTTTCTGTGCTTCAGTTTTGAATTGAAGCATTTTCTGTGCTTCAGTTTTGAATTGAAGCATTTTCTGTGCTTCAGTTTTGAATTGAAGCATTTTCTGTGCTTCAGTTTTGAATTGACGCATTTTCTGTGCTTCAGTTTTGAATTGAAGCTTTCTGTGACCCCAGATAATGTGGAATCATCACATATTTTTAGTGAAAATAACTTCTTTTTATAATAGTCATAATTTTGACACGAAATATCTGTCGCGGTGCAATTTTGGAAATTATTAACAAAAATAATCTTGAAAATATAAAAAAAATTTTTAAATTATTCTGTGCTTCAGTTTTGAATTGAAGCATTTTCTGTGCTTTTGAATTGAAGCATTTTCTGTGCTTCAGTTTTGAATTGAAGCTTTCTGTGATCCCAGATATGTGGAATCATCACATATTTATTAGTGAAAATAACTTCTTTTTATAATTGTCATAATTTTAACACGAAATATCTGTCGCGGTGCAATTTTGGAAATTATTAACAAAAATAATCTTGATAATATAAAAAAAAATTTTTTAATTATTCTGTGCTTCAGTTTTGAATTGAAGCATTTTCTGTGCTTCAGTTTTGAATTGAAGCATTTTCTGTGCTTCAGTTTTGAATTGAAGCATTTTCTGTGCTTCAGTTTTGAATTGAAGCATTTTCTGTGCTTCAGTTTTGAATTGAAGCATTTTCTGTGCTTCAGTTTTGAAGTGAAGCATTTTCTGTGCTTCAGTTTTGAATTGAAGCATTTTCTGTGCTTCAGTTTTGAATTGAAGCATTTTCTGTGCTTCGGTTTTGAAGTGAAGCATTTTCTGTGCTTCAGTTTTGAATTGAAGCATTTTCTGTGCTTCAGTTTTGAATTGAAGCATTTTCTGTGCTTCAGTTTTGAATTGAAGCATTTTCTGTGCTTTTGAATTGAATTGAAGCTTTCTGTGATCCCAGATATGTGGAATCATCACATATTTATTAGTGAAAATAACTTCTTTTTATAATAGTCATAATTTTAACACGAAATATCTGTCGCGGTGCAATTTTGGAAATTATTAACAAAAATAATCTTGATAATATAAAAAAAATTTTTTTAATTATTCTGTGCTTCAGTTTTGAATTGAAGCATTTTCTGTGCTTCAGTTTTGAATTGAAGCATTTTCTGTGCTTCAGTTTTGAATTGAAGCATTTTCTGTGCTTCAGTTTTGAATTGAAGCATTTTCTGTGCTTCAGTTTTGAATTGAAGCATTTTCTGTGCTTCAGTTTTGAATTGAAGCATTTTCTGTGCTTCAGTTTTGAATTGAAGCATTTTCTGTGCTTCAGTTTTGAATTGAAGCATTTTCTGTGCTTCAGTTTTGAATTGACGCATTTTCTGTGCTTCAGTTTTGAATTGAAGCATTTTCTGTGCTTCATTTTTGAATTGAAGCATTTTCTGTGCTTCAGTTTTGAATTGAAGCATTTTCTGTGCTTCAGTTTTGAATTGAAGCATTTTCTGTGCTTCAGTTTTGAATTGAAGCATTTTCTGTGCTTTTGAATTGAAGCATTTTCTGTGCTTCAGTTTTGAATTGAAGCTTTCTGTGACCCCAGATAATGTGGAATCATCACATATTTTTAGTGAAAATAACTTCTTTTTATAATAGTCATAATTTTGACACGAAATATCTGTCGCGGTGCAATTTTGGAAATTATTAACAAAAATAATCTTGAAAATATAAAAAAAATTTTTAAATTATTCTGTGCTTCAGTTTTGAATTGAAGCATTTTCTGTGCTTTTGAATTGAAGCATTTTCTGTGCTTCAGTTTTGAATTGAAGCTTTCTGTGATCCCAGATATGTGGAATCATCACATATTTATTAGTGAAAATAACTTCTTTTTATAATTGTCATAATTTTAACACGAAATATCTGTCGCGGTGCAATTTTGGAAATTATTAACAAAAATAATCTTGATATTATAAAAAAAAATTTTTTTAATTATTCTGTGCTTCAGTTTTGAATTGAAGCATTTTCTGTGCTTCAGTTTTGAATTGAAGCATTTTCTGTGCTTCAGTTTTGAATTGAAGCATTTTCTGTGCTTCAGTTTTGAATTGAAGCATTTTCTGTGCTTCAGTTTTGAATTGAAGCATTTTCTGTGCTTCAGTTTTGAATTGAAGCATTTTCTGTGCTTCAGTTTTGAAGTGAAGCATTTTCTGTGCTTCAGTTTTGAATTGAAGCATTTTCTGTGCTTCAGTTTTGAATTGAAGCATTTTCTGTGCTTCGGTTTTGAAGTGAAGCATTTTCTGTGCTTCAGTTTTGAATTGAAGCATTTTCTGTGCTTCAGTTTTGAATTGAAGCATTTTCTGTGCTTCAGTTTTGAATTGAAGCATTTTCTGTGCTTTTGAATTGAATTGAAGCTTTCTGTGATCCCAGATATGTGGAATCATCACATATTTATTAGTGAAAATAACTTCTTTTTATAATAGTCATAATTTTAACACGAAATATCTGTCGCGGTGCAATTTTGGAAATTATTAACAAAAATAATCTTGATAATATAAAAAAAATTTTTTAATTATTCTGTGCTTCAGTTTTGAATTGAAGCATTTTCTGTGCTTCAGTTTTGAATTGAAGCATTTTCTGTGCTTCAGTTTTGAATTGAAGCATTTTCTGTGCTTCAGTTTTGAATTGAAGCATTTTCTGTGCTTCAGTTTTGAATTGAAGCATTTTCTGTGCTTCAGTTTTGAATTGAAGCATTTTCTGTGCTTCAGTTTTGAATTGAAGCATTTTCTGTGCTTCAGTTTTGAATTGAAGCATTTTCTGTGCTTCAGTTTTGAATTGACGCATTTTCTGTGCTTCAGTTTTGAATTGAAGCATTTTCTGTGCTTCATTTTTGAATTGAAGCATTTTCTGTGCTTCAGTTTTGAATTGAAGCATTTTCTGTGCTTCAGTTTTGAATTGAAGCATTTTCTGTGCTTCAGTTTTGAATTGAAGCATTTTCTGTGCTTTTGAATTGAAGCATTTTCTGTGCTTCAGTTTTGAATTGAAGCTTTCTGTGACCCCAGATAATGTGGAATCATCACATATTTTTAGTGAAAATAACTTCTTTTTATAATAGTCATAATTTTGACACGAAATATCTGTCGCGGTGCAATTTTGGAAATTATTAACAAAAATAATCTTGAAAATATAAAAAAAATTTTTAAATTATTCTGTGCTTCAGTTTTGAATTGAAGCATTTTCTGTGCTTTTGAATTGAAGCATTTTCTGTGCTTCAGTTTTGAATTGAAGCTTTCTGTGATCCCAGATATGTGGAATCATCACATATTTATTAGTGAAAATAACTTCTTTTTATAATTGTCATAATTTTAACACGAAATATCTGTCGCGGTGCAATTTTGGAAATTATTAACAAAAATAATCTTGATATTATAAAAAAAAATTTTTTAATTATTCTGTGCTTCAGTTTTGAATTGAAGCATTTTCTGTGCTTCAGTTTTGAATTGAAGCATTTTCTGTGCTTCAGTTTTGAATTGAAGCATTTTCTGTGCTTCAGTTTTGAATTGAAGCATTTTCTGTGCTTCAGTTTTGAATTGAAGCATTTTCTGTGCTTCAGTTTTGAATTGAAGCATTTTCTGTGCTTCAGTTTTGAATTGAAGCATTTTCTGTGCTTCAGTTTTGAATTGAAGCATTTTCTGTGCTTCAGTTTTGAATTGAAGCATTTTCTGTGCTTCAGTTTTGAATTGAAGCATTTTCTGTGCTTCAGTTTTGAATTGAAGCATTTTCTGTGCTTCAGTTTTGAATTGAAGCATTTTCTGTGCTTCAGTTTTGAATTGAAGCATTTTCTGTGCTTCAGTTTTGAATTGACGCATTTTCTGTGCTTCAGTTTTGAATTGAAGCATTTTCTGTGCTTCATTTTTGAATTGAAGCATTTTCTGTGCTTCAGTTTTGAATTGAAGCATTTTCTGTGCTTCAGTTTTGAATTGAAGCATTTTCTGTGCTTCAGTTTTGAATTGAAGCATTTTCTGTGCTTTTGAATTGAAGCATTTTCTGTGCTTCAGTTTTGAATTGAAGCTTTCTGTGACCCCAGATAATGTGGAATCATCACATATTTTTAGTGAAAATAACTTCTTTTTATAATAGTCATAATTTTGACACGAAATATCTGTCGCGGTGCAATTTTGGAAATTATTAACAAAAATAATCTTGAAAATATAAAAAAAATTTTTAAATTATTCTGTGCTTCAGTTTTGAATTGAAGCATTTTCTGTGCTTTTGAATTGAAGCATTTTCTGTGCTTCAGTTTTGAATTGAAGCTTTCTGTGATCCCAGATATGTGGAATCATCACATATTTATTAGTGAAAATAACTTCTTTTTATAATTGTCATAATTTTAACACGAAATATCTGTCGCGGTGCAATTTTGGAAATTATTAACAAAAATAATCTTGATATTATAAAAAAAAAATTTTTAATTATTCTGTGCTTCAGTTTTGAATTGAAGCATTTTCTGTGCTTCAGTTTTGAATTGAAGCATTTTCTGTGCTTCAGTTTTGAATTGAAGCATTTTCTGTGCTTCAGTTTTGAATTGAAGCATTTTCTGTGCTTCAGTTTTGAATTGAAGCATTTTCTGTGCTTCAGTTTTGAATTGAAGCATTTTCTGTGCTTCAGTTTTGAATTGAAGCATTTTCTGTGCTTCAGTTTTGAATTGAAGCATTTTCTGTGCTTCAGTTTTGAATTGAAGCATTTTCTGTGCTTCAGTTTTGAATTGAAGCATTTTCTGTGCTTCAGTTTTGAATTGAAGCATTTTCTGTGCTTCAGTTTTGAATTGAAGAATTTTCTGTGCTTCAGTTTTGAATTGAAGCATTTTCTGTGCTTCAGTTTTGAATTGAAGCATTTTCGTGCTTCAGTTTTGAATTGAAGCATTTTCTGTGCTTCAGTTTTGAATTGAAGCATTTTCTGTGCTTCAGTTTTGAATTGAAGCATTTTCTGTGCTTCAGTTTTGAATTGAAGCATTTTCTGTGCTTCATTTTTGAATTGAAGCATTTTCTGTGCTTCAGTTTTGAATTGAAGCATTTTCAGTGCTTCAGCCTCCTTAATTACTCCACATCCTCTGCATTATAATCCCCCTATATCTCTGCTAATCTCTGAATACCTATTAATTACTTATAATCTTTCGATATTCCAACTGGGGCTCAACTGAAATATATACCACAAGATACTCAATGTAGGAACTTTTGTTGCCGTTTTATGAGTTTTACGATTATTATAATATGTTTTTGTCAATATTTTAGTAAAATTTTGAGATGTTAATTTTTTTATTTTCTACAAAAATAAAAGTTTTTATTTTTACAAAATAAATATTTAATTTTTATTCTGCTCATCATATGTATTTTTCTTTTAAAATTTCCATTTGTTGTTGTGGAGTTAAAAATATTGTTGTAAAATGTGTATGTGCTTCTAACTAAAATTTGAAGAATTAAATATGTATTATTTACTAAATACCAGGGCTGGCGAAATAAAAAATGCGAAATCAGTTAAAAATTCTAGAAAAATTTTGGAAATAGTATAGTTTATCGTAAGAAAAATTTCGATAAGCAACACATACCATTCATTTTGTCTCGGCGCCTAAGTCGAACGATACCACTCTCTATTCACGGAAATGCCTTTGAACCGAGATATAGGTCCTCGAATATCGAAAAACCATAGGGGGTATATTATTTTACGTCTAATAATATACACCAAAAACACACGTACCTTTGTACAGATTTCCGTTTTTGCGCCGCATGCGAAAATTTTAAGTATTTTGGAGGACTAAGTCAGATTTCTTCAATTTTCTACTACGATGGCAAAAATTTTTGAAAATTCGTGAATAAATTAAGATTTTTACAGTTTTTTACGTCTAATAATATTTATAGAACAAATTTACAATTTAAAATTAAAATCAAAGTTTAAAAACATTTATTTTTGAAAGGAAAAATTGTTTAAGTCTTATTTCCTATGTCTGGATGCGAACCAGGGGTGCAGCTCGTCTCGCTTCTCGCCTCTCGCTTCTCGCTTTTTCTCGCCTTTTTGGGCAGTCTCGCCTCTCGCTTCTCGCTCTCGCTTTTTCTCAAAAAAACGAGAATTAAGCGAGAATTTTTTATCCCTTTATTTTTCTAATTTTTATTTTCAAGGAATAAATAAATGAGATGTCAAAGATTTGGAATTATTTCACACTCTCTGGACGAATTGCATTCTGTAAAGAATGTGATTATAAAAATGATTTTCCGCCAAGAGCACCAACAACGACATTTTTATGCCCCTATCTGCGGCGCAAAATGGAAGATTTTTGGCTTAAGGATCTTCCAAATTTCCCAAAATTTTCGCCTGCGGCGCTGAAAAAGGAAGAAATTCTGTCCTTGGCCTTCCAAATTTCTCAAAATTTTCGCTCAGACCAAAAGTACATTTTAATTTTCTAAAATTTAAATAAGTATTTTTAGGTGCTTGGGATAAGGATGGCTTAAAAACACTAGAAGTTAATAGAGTTAATAAATTTTTCTTCATAATAATTTAAAAATATACGATTATAAGTATGATTTATAAAAATATACTATTTAATTTAGGCAAATAAAATTTTTACAATTTTTTTAAAATTCTCGCTTCTCGCCTCTCGCTTCTCGCTTTTTCTCGCCTTTTTTGGTAGTCTCGCCTCTCGCTTCTCGCTCTCGCTTTTTAATTTTCATTCTCGCTTCTCGTTTTCTCGTTCTCGCTTTTCAAAATTCAATTCGCTGCACCCCTGATGCGAACCCAGCCCCAAAAAACACCAACACCAAAAACACACGAATTCAGTCAATTTAATCACTCCACCATCGAGAACGAAAGTAAAATTGGGTTAGATTATAGATATTTCTTTCTTTTTTCCTTTAAGAAATTTTATGTCAAAATATCTAAAAAATAAAAAATACTAAATAAGAAGGCGAAACAAATTTCGCATTTGTTCCAAAAAGCGAAATGCGAAACTTTTCGCAGTAAAAATGTGAAATATGCGAAGGATGCGAAAATGCGAAATCGCCCAGCCCTGCTAACCAACAATTTAAACTAAATTCTGGTAATATTCGTATAATAATTGTAACTATATTCGTCTCAGCCCCGAAGCTTGTCAAAAAAATTTTTAAAAATTAATTTGCTATTACTATTCTAAAATCTTGCTTAAAATTTAAATTATTAATTTTTACTATTATTTTCACTTTATTTTTATGTATTTAAACTAGAGACCGGCGCGGGAGGGATCCCGCAAATTTAAAATGCGGGAGTGCGGGATTTGTCCCGCGGGATCCCGTCCCGCAAAGATTTTTAAAAAAATTTATCCCGCGGGATCCCGCAAACGCGATTTTGCCGGTCTCTAATTTAAAACTATATTTTTCTTGTTTCTATCTCTCACCTTTAAAGTATGGTCTTGGCCTTTAATTTCGCTTACATATTTTCCATCACAATCTTTAAATCCAACAATTTCATCAGTTTCAGAATAAATTGTATAAATTCTTTTACTTGCCTCAAATCTTGATCTAAAATTTAAAAATTTTTATTTAATAATAATTTTTTACCTATTTTCTCCATTTAAATCATCAAGAAAACGAGAATGACATCTTATTCCAGTCACATTATTGCAAGGTCCATATCCATGTTTATAACTATATTGAAGTAATTTACAAAGATAAACAGCATCTCTGTTAGCACCAGCTACTCCAAGAAATGAATGAACTAAATGAGTAAGAGGAGGGCCTAATTCCTCTTCTGTATCAACACAACGGCCACCGAGTATTGCCTTTTGAAAGAAATATTACAATTTAGTATAAATTACTTTAAGAAATACTTTTCTTGCAATTGGACTCCCCATACTATATCCAATAACATCAACTTGAGAATTTGAGTAGGTCGACACTGCTTGAAGCATTAGCCTTATCTAAAAAAATTTGACACTATTCTATATATGAGATCAACATTTGATAAATTTGGGCAAAACAGTGAGTTGCTAATCAAAAAGATATTTTGCAATAATAACTCTCATGCCTTTATCTCCAAAAATTTCAGAATTTTTGATCAAAAATTTCGGAAATTGTGGCCAAAAATGTTGATTTTCCGAAAAAACCCTAATTTTTCGCGGTTTATCGACCAGAGTTGCGTCGTAATCGAAAATTTTTTTTCGTAATCGTAATTCGTAATTCGTAATTTTTAAAAAATTTTCGGAATCGTAATTCGTAATTCGTAACTCAAAAAATGCCGTAATTCGTAATTCGTAATCGTAATTCGTAATTTTTAAAAAATATTTAAATTAATTTAAAAAATCAAATTTTATTAATAATTGCTGCTTTTCCCATTAATCCCTCCAAGTCCTCTTATATTTCTAATATTATTTCACATCCCAATTAATATCCTGATATCCCTCTTAATCCCCTTAATGTTCCAATATATCTTCAATCAATCATGCGAAATCATCGTCCCAGATTAAGGGCAGGCGAAAATTTTCAGAGTGGAAAGCCAAGAAGCCAAAACTTCTTTTTTTTGCGCCGCAGGCGAAAATGTTGACACTTTTAGAAAGCCTTAAGTGAAAAAATTCATTTGTTAGAGCCGGAAGCCAGAACTCTTAGATTTTCGAAAATTTGAGAAAATTCATGCCTAAATTAAGAATTTTAAAGTTTTTTCAATTTCAAGATATTAAAAAAATAAATTTACAAATTTAAATCAAAATTGAAGTTTAAAAAATTTATTTTTGAAAAAACGAATAGTTTAAACATCATTTCTCAATCAAGGATTCGAACCAAACCTTACAAAATATCAAAGTGAGTCAAGCCAGACTTGTAAACCACTTAACCACCGACCATCAAAAGGAATAGTAAAAGAAAAATTAAATATTCTCTTCCCTTTTCCTTCTAAAAATTGATGAATAAGTAAGGGAGGGCAATAATATTTTCCCGTAATTTTTATTTTTTATTTTCGTAATTCGTAATTTTTCCCGATATTTTCGTAATCGTAATTCGTAATTCGTAACTCAAAAAACGCCGTAATTCGTAATTCGTAATCGTAATTCGTAATTACGACGCAACCCTGTTATCGACTATAACTTCAGAGATATTCGATGAAAAATTCTGAAATTTCTGGAGGAGGTAGTCAATGATGTTAAAGAGATTTGAGAAAATTTTCATAAATTTTGGTTTCGCCTAAGTGTCAGTTTCTAGTGTTGGCGCCCTAATGGCCCCGCGCCCTTATGACCCCCTAGCTAATAATTCTTTAGGTATGGAAATATCATATGTACTTATTTTGTCATTTATCGCTGCGCATCTGTATCCGATCTCCCATTTCCCAAATATTTAGAGAGGAAATTTAGGGTATTTGAATTAACTTTATAAACATTAAATTACCAATTTTACATGTTTACACTCCATAGAATCTTTTGTCCAATGTAGCTTTCCAAATGAATAACTAGTTCCAAAAACTTCATTATCACTATATCCGTTAAACAAAAAATATTGTCTAATATTTTCGTATTCACCAGCTATTGTACTTAAGCCGTGGACTAAAATAACAGGTCTATGATGTATTCTAGACTTTTTAAATAATTTTTCTATATCAAAATTACTGCTACGTTCTAGCCTTATTTCTCCACCTCCAAAACTTCCTCCTGGGCCTAAATCCCTTCTTGCTAATAATTTCTCTGCTTCATTTCCGAAATTTTCTCGGATGAAAGAACTAAATGGTTCTGATATTGTGCCAAATACGTTGTTACTTAACTGGAATAAATGTATAAAGATAAAATAATTTTTGAAGTAAATACTGTTAATTGATTGCATATTTAAATGAATGTTTGCGTTTTTTAATTTTATTTATTTTCTTAAATTATATATGTTAATTAAAATAATACATAGGTAGTTTTTTTTATAAAAGTAGAGAATTTAACAAAAGTAGGGTTGACAAGATTTAAATAAAGTCACTTTTTCCTTATAGTAATCTCCTTTGGGTATAAGAAAATCCTTCGGGATATAAGAGAAGCTTATAAATCTTCATTTTTATTAACTTAGACATCAGAAAGTCCGAAAAATTTTAATTTTTGTTTTTTTCTCAAGAAGGCCAAAAAAGGCAGGTACGAAATCCGAGTTCGATCTCAAATATTGGGTGGTAACAAGTACGAGTACGAGCGTCTATATTTATGGGCACTTTTAAATAAGCAAAATATACATAATATGTATAAAACCATGAGTTGTTAATTTAATCAAGGTTACTTTTTTTAAAGGCCATAAATTTTCAAACATTAAACATTAACTACAATTTCAACAAAAAATTAAATATAAACTATAATATATGAAAACTTGTTTAAATAAATTTTTATACATTTTCGGTACTTTTTTTCAGTTTAATTTGCAATAATTTTATTTATTTAATCTGGCTGATGTGAGACGGAAATAAAACTTGAAAGAAATGATTGCTTAAATTTAGTTTTGAAATAATTTTTAATTACAAAATATATTAACTACAAAATAAAATAAATATTTTTAATAAAATAAATATATTTTAAAATAATTTATTTACCAGATAAGTCTGTGGTTTTTTTAATTTCAAATTTATTCAAATCTCCAAAGGATATACAATATACCGCTAAAATGGAGAGACAAAAAAAATAAATAAATAATATGTGAGTGAAAATGAGGTGTTTGAATATGTTTTTGGGGTGCCATAATGAGAATAAAATTAAAGGCAGTAAAATAAAATAAGGTTGTGTTAAACTTGCTTAAGTTTTGAAAACTTTAAGATCAACCTTAAAATAATTTTTAATTACAAAATATATTAACTACAAAATAAAATAAATATTTTTAATAAAATAAATATATTTTAAAATAATTTATTTACCAGATAAGTCTGTGGTTTTTTAAATATTATTTTGAAAATAAATCTGCTTTAAACTATATATAAAAGAATTAAAATTATTTTAGAACGAATATTATTTATTTGTTAGCTCCAATCCTTTTATATTATGTACAATGATTAAATAAATATAATAAATAAAATATTATAATACTATTAAAGTATTTATTTTTTACATTAAATCGAGGCGTTTCTTTTTTGGAATAAATTCCGTTAAATTATGCATAAAGTTATTGATAAAAATGAGACAAAAAAGATTAAAGTTTGTCCAAAATAGCTAATAATTGTTTATAAAATGATACAGAATTTGGAAAAAATTATGGCAAATTAAACAAAAGTTTGTAAAAATAAAAAAAAAATATATTTTTATTCTCCATTTATTATTGCTGAGAGATTAAATATTATTTTTTTTATTTATACTTTCTTTTATCAAATATATTTTTAATTTATTATTAATAAAAGAAATACAATAAAATTGTAATTTATATTAAATACCAATGTACCTACATATACAAATAAAAATTATTGAATATAAGTGATTGTCTTCACTTAATGTATAATTTAAATTTTTTATATTTATGTCTATATAAATATTTATTTATTTATAAATTTTATATTATTTTAATTCAAAAACATAAAAATTTAATTAAATAAAAAATAAATCTAATTACTTAAATCTTCTGTCAACATTTGCAAGACAGAAGGACTCATACAAAAATTTACTAGGAAATTTCTTCAAGAATAAACACCTGCCAAATTCTTTCTAAAATAAAATGCAGAAATAAAGATACTCCAAAATGGTTTTAAGAAAAATTAGAGTGTAAAAGCCATCTGTGCTATTGAATAAAACATATGACGGAACAACTTCCCACGTTGATGGAACACTATCTCCCGTTGACGGGGACTATCCCCCGTTGACGGAACAACTTCCCCCGTTGATGGAACACTATCCCCCGTTGACGGGGACTAACAAAACATTTTTGAATCTGACAAAAACATCTTTTGAATAATTTTATTTTTAAATTTTCCTATCTGTCACGAAAATAAATCGAAATAAATTTTACAAAAGTCAAACAAAAATAGTACCAAAAGATAACAAAATTTCAGATAGATATGTATATAATGAGTAGGATTTATTTTGTAAAAATGTAACATTAAAGAATCCATTTTCCATAAATCAAAAAATTGAACATTATGATGACTTTCAATAAAAAGTATTTGCTGTATCCTATTAATTTAATATTTAATTTAATAAAAAAATAAATACAATAATAGGTGTTGATAATAAAATTAAATTTCCAAAAGGTTCAGCTCTTTTGAATTAAAATTAAATTTAAATTAAATTTAAATTCATTATTGGGATTTTAATAAAATAAAAATAAAAAAAAGGAAATTATTTTTGAAAATAAATCATTATTTTTTTTATTTTTTAACTTAATGATTTTTTAATTCTTTAGGTATAAAGGTAATAATAAAATAAAATAATTAAAAAAATTTTAAATTTAATTTTGATTTCAATTAAATTTTTTTATAAAGGATGGACTTATTGCTATTGTTAAGGAATTCTATAAATGAATTTAATAAAAATAATAAATTATAATATAAATTACTTTATAAATAAATTAATTTGAAATAATTAATATGTAAAATAAATTTTTTAAAATTTTGGAAAATTAATTTGCCTCACTAATACTTATTTCAAGATAAATTAAGGTCACTATGAATTTATAAAAATATTTTTCTCTAACAAATTTTATAAAATTTGTTATTTTGGTCTAAATTTTCCGTCTAAAATTTTTTTAATTTAATAATATTAGAGTTTTCTTATAGCAAATTTAAAGGGCTTTCAGAAAAGTATAAAATGAAAATTTAAAATAGCATATAAGATGTCGAAAATATTTTTTAAAGACATTTACCCTGATTTTCAGTTGATTTTCGGGTTTTGATATCTCGATGAAGGAATCAGATTAGAACCTTGTTTCTTTTGTATTTCCTATTTATATTGGTAGATAAGTTCAGATAAATTTTTGTGGATTTTTCGATTGATAAATAAAAATTTTAGAGGGGGTGCGTATAATTATGTAGTTAACACTGCTTATTGCTAAAGATGTTCATAAGTCTGAAAAGGAAATTCTTAGATTTAAAATTTTTGTACAAAATTTTTGTAATAATCGGCGGCTTTTAACTTGTAGATTTAATACACAAAAAACTAGAAAGCCACAATTAGGGGGTGCGTATAATTAGTTAACAGAGTGTATAGCTTTAATGTGTAATTTCTTAAAAATGGCTGTAAAAATGACTTAATTTTTTATTTTATCTTTTATCAGTCTTAATTTTATGAATTTATTTAAATTTTTTTATTTAATGTTTTTTAATTTAATTTAATATTTGAAGATTATTCATGTTGGGCTTAGATGATTAACAGAAATATTTATTTTCTAATGAAATTCATACATTCATTCTGTTCAATTTAAATAAAATAAGATAATTTATTTTATAACGGATTAATCACATTAGGCATTAACCAATTAATAAATTAAATTATACCACACATAAATATGTACATATGTGTTAGTTTATTTATTTTTCAAATTTATTTTTTTTAACAAATTTATTTTTCAAATCTTTTTAAAAAATGTAAAGCTTATAGCGTTAAGTGAAGATGCTAGGTTTGATAAAATTTAAAAAATTAATTTTTTGATTAATGTAAATTCATTTTTTAAAGAAATATCTTAATAATGAAATTTCTAATTTTATTATTATCACTATTATTCAATTCAGCATTAGGAGGCAATCCATTGATAAAATGGAGTGGATCCATCACACAAGACATCTAAAAAGTGATTAATTCTTGCTCAAGGTGATTAATTCTTGCTCAAGGACTAAAAAACCAAATAAAATAATTAAAATTAATTAAGTGTCATCATTTGCTACGATATATCTGCTAAGAGAAATTTTAAGACAAACGCACGTTTCGCCATAAAAAGCAATACTTCTAAAGAGAAAATATGTAAAGGATCAAATGCTTGGCGAGGTATTGAAGTTAAACAAGTTGATGGTTCTTTACATATAAAGGCCGATGTCTACCCTAGCAAGTAATTAATTATTTTAATTTTTTATTATTATTAAATGCCGTATTTACTGTATTAGAGCCCCATGGGGCTCTATTTTTCAACTATCCCGGAAAGGGGGCTATATTAAAGAGGGGGCTCAATTATAAAATATATGTAAAATAAATTATAAAAAATAAATAAAAGATTATAATGTCTATTTTTTTATTTTTTTTAATAAATATATTACCGTATTTTCTCGATTAATTTCCCTGGGGAATTATTTTTTCAACCCTTCCTTCAGCCCTTCCTTTTTGAAACAAATTTAAATAATATTGTAGCTAATTTTAAAAGAATTCATTGGATGGAGAAAAATTTTCAATTGAATTTATTTGTTTACCAAAGATGAGGACAATAAAAATTATTTCTCGACCTTAAATATACAATAGGTTGTTCTTATCCAATTCACAAACAATTCCTCTAGTTATTTTATAATCTATATAGGTTTTAGATCGAGAGAGACCTCAAGTATATTTTTATTGTTTATTTTTATTTAATTATTATTTGAATAATATTTGCTAGTCTTACATTAAAAATTGATTTTAGAATTTATAAAATTATTTAAAAATTTTTCTTTTAAATATTTATAAAAAATTTCTATAATATACATTATTTAGTAGGCATTGGACTTTTGAATCGTAAAGTTTAAAGTAGAAATTTTGATCAAATTTTATCTTACCGATCTCTAATATTTATTAAATTCCAATTTTTACTTTTTTATATCCATTCTTTTCATGTTCTCATGCTTTAATATATTAGTCGGGTGACAACAAAGCATGGGAAAGTAATTTATATATTTAAACATAAAGTGTCACACAAATGGTGCGCGATGAATGCCTGCCAAAAAGCAGGTGAGAATGGGAGAAAGAAAATAAAAACACGCGGCTGGGTCCTATTTTGTTTTCTGTGTGTTCATTTTCTTTTATTTTCCGACGTCCTGCTGTTGAGAAATTTTTGGAAAATTGAGAAAAATGTGGTGAATAAATTGTGTAAATATATTAATGAAAAGAACCAAGATACTAAAGAATAATGTGTGGGAAAGCATCCGTTTTAATCCGTTTAGAACATATTTCTATCAAAATAAATTAACCTAAACTTTAATTATTGTTTGTTTTTGTAAAGAAATTCTATTGTGAGAAGAAAAAGCGATTTAAAAATGTCCAAATAAATTTACTGCCTTTTTTATAATTTAGTTTGGAAATTTATCTAAAAGGAAGTGATAAAAAAATTTGGAACTTAGATTAATATGTATTTGTTAGTGTTTAACATATTTTTTTTATATTTCTTAATTTAATCGAAATAATTTGTAATAGCTTCATCCATTTTTTAGAATATAATTTTAAATAAATATTTTCAAAAAATATCTGTTCGTAGAAATATGAGTAGAAGTGAGGAAGTTGAAATTAAATATATATTTATTTATTTAGCTAATCCTATTCTTTCCATTTTTTTTTCAATCTCGCCATAATTTACTTCCTTTCTAGACTTATCCCTTATGTAAAAAGTAAGAGGAGAGAGTCAATTATTATTTTTTACTTAATAGTAAACCTAAATTCTGGTAAAAATAAAATAATTCGCGTGTCTTCTTACGTAATAAACAGAAGGTACGGATCAGTGAATTTATTAATACCTCTCTCCTGAAATTAATGGATATTGACACTAAAATGTGGATATTATTTGTAGACTTATAAATAAAATATTTTAAGAATTTTTAAATTTATTAAATGTGTATTTCTAAACTTTCATTTATACTTAGTATTATTTAGTATTCGGAAAATGGCATTCAAGATGGTTGGACATTTTTATAAAAATTATTTTTAATTTCAAAAATTATTTTATATGTTATGGCACATAAAAACAATTTTATTTTTCAAGAGAAAGATTTGCAATTACTCCAATTTTAAAAATACAAATGGCTTGGGATTTTAGCGATTTGGATAGAGTTTTTAAGGAACTTAAAACTAAAAATTATTCCTCAAATAAGCTCTGGATTTGTTAAAATACTTGAAGGAAATAAAGACATGTCAGTGAATTTTATGAATTAATTATCTAACTTAAATTAATTTAAATTATTCTTTAATAATTCTAAGTGTGAAATTAGTGTTTTTGTGGAGCTTTGTTGATTATTTTAAGTACAAAAAGATAAATTTAAATAAAGATTATTTTTATTTATTTTGATAAAGTTTTTACTTCCAGTCTATTTCGAATCAAAGAAATTCCTTTAAAAATACCTTAATTTTTATATAATATCCATGTTACAAAATATTTAGTAATTTATTACAAAATATATCCCTTAATTTTTTATTTTCCAATTTATTTTAATTAAATTTTATTTTTAAATTAAATTTTACATAGTATTTAAAATATTTTTGCCTATTAATACTTATTTATTTTATTTTACCCCTTTTTTCATTCTTTCCCCATTATTTTTAATTCCAGTAATTTGAATCCAAAAAAATTTGTATTATTATTTATTTTAACAAAAAAACTTTTTTCCTATCCAACAAAGTTTTTGTTCATTATTATATGAAGGTCATTTACTTTTTTTGGATCCGCCGGGAGTCCCTTTGTGTTTGCGCGGCATTGCCTTCAATAACAATAGATATATATATAAAATAATTGGTCTTTTCATGGTCATCAAATGAGCGCATCCTTTTTATTATAAATTTTCCTTGCACTTTTTCAAAAAAATTTATTATTATTTTAGATTTTTGATGAAATTTCTTCGATATATTTTTATAATAATTAGGTATTTATTTTATCTACTATACATCAAGGCTGGGCGAAATCTAAAAATAAAAAGCGAAATACGAAGTGCGAAACTTTTCGCACAGAAAAATGTGAAATATGCAAAAGATGGGAAACGCGAAATTAGCCCAGCCCTGCTATACATCCTCAACTCATTAATTTTTTATAGAAAAGAATAACCCCTGCAAATTTTATTTTTAAACTAAAATTATTAAAATGAAGAATTTAATTGTGTTTTTGTTTAAAATTTAATTTAAATTTCGATTATTCCTGATAGAAAATTAAATTTAAAATTAATTTTAAATTATTTTTTGGGCGTGTCCGGTGAATAATAATAAAAAATAAAAGATGTAATTCTTCTCTCATACGAAAGAAAAGAAAGATCCGCCCCATAATTTAATCCAAAAACACATTCATTCTCTAAAAAATTTTTATCCTTTCTTCTTTTTACACCTGAATATATTTATTTTATTATTTAATTAAAAAATTTTTTTAATTTTTATTTAAAAATTTTTATTTTTTTAGAAAATTTTCAAATTTTAGAAAATTAAATTTTTTCAGAAAAATTTCAAATAAAAAATGTTTACAAATCAGCTACAAAATATACCATCAACAACAACAACAAATCCAAAAAATAAAAAAATAATAAAATTTCGAAAATTTCCTTTTTCAACAACAAAAATTCTTCGAAAAAATTTAATTTTAAAAGAAAGAAAAATTAAAAATAAAAAAAATTATTTTTTAAAAGAAGAAAGAAAAGAAATTTTAGAAAAATTGAGAAAAATGGTTGGAGAAAAAATTGGTTGTGGACAATTACAAATTGTTAATGTAAATTTTGATTTTAATTTTTAAATTTATTTTAAATTAAAGAAAGAAAGTTCCTAAAGAAATATACCTCTGTACCAGATGTATCTATCACTCCTCAATTTTAATCTCCAAATATCCCTATTAATTCTATAAATTCTCTGATATCCCGTCTAATCAACCAAATCCCTCAATATCTCTTTTAATCCCTTCAAATTTGACTTTTGAGTTGCAAAAAGAACTTTTACACCTTCAAATTACACTCAAGAAGGCCCATAATTTGCCACCTTACAATTTTAAATATTATTTCAGTTATGAAAAAAAATTTATTTCCGATTTCCGCCTTCCGATTTCCGGCGTTTTTTCCTTCTGATTTCCGATTTCCGAAAAAAAATTTGATTTCCGATTTCCGACAGTTCCGATTTCCGACACCTCTGACTGTTCCGACCCACCTCTGACACTTACCATTTAAAATCACAAAAATTAAAATAGATTTTTATTTTTTAGTCAGTCATAAGACATATTGATTTACTTGAAAAAAAACTTCAAACAACGTCATCATCTACTAAACCATTTCCTCTGGTACACAGAACTTTTTGAGGAAAGAATGGATGAGAAAATATGAAAAAGAAATACGGGTATCACATATTTCTTAATCAAAGGATTTTCTTTTTTATGTTTTATTTATTTTAATTGACAAAAAATAAAGTAAAATTTTGATTTTTTAAGAATTTTGTTTCAAAGATTTTTTTATTAAATACAGCTGTGGAAAAAAGTCTTGCCCCAAGCGTCTGAAAAATTTTCTAATGCCAATAACTACATAAATTTCGAAATAATTTTCAATTCTTTTATTCACAAATAATCTTTGATTAATTAGCTTTAAGATAAGTGGAAAATGTTTGTCTAATTGGGAATACTAAAAAAGATCTGGGATAATAAGTAAAAGTAGTTGGTTTTCTAGGCGGTAAAAAGTATTGCCCCAAAAATGTATAAATTCATAAGTCTCATTGATAATGAGTAAATATATCTAAAAAAGCATATTGCTTATTAAAATTAAATCATTTATCGTTAGAGAAGTGAAACATGACAAGGAAACATGAAAAATGTCAAAATCTGAAAAGCTGAAAATCAACGGGAAACAGGGGTAGACAGCTTTAATAAGTATTTTGACCCACTTAAGGATTATAGTAAAATTTACCTTTACGCTTGCCTGAAAGCCCTTAAAATTTACTACAAAATATATCCAGTCCCATTTGTTTAAAAAAATTTGTTTATGAGTTAAGGAGGAAGAAACTTATAATGTTATCAAAATCACTCAAATTACCCTATAAAATGATCATTTTTAATTTTTCAGTAATTCGTTCCTCCTTAGTTCCTATAAAAATTTCTTTAAAAATATGGAACCAAATATATTTTGTAGCTTATTTTAAGGGCCTTCGAGCAAGCGTAAAAGAAAAATTTTAAATAATACATAGGTGGAAAATTTTCTTTCAAAATTTCTTCCCAGCCAACCGAAATATAAAATTCAACAACTTGGGGCAAGACTTTTTTCCACAGCTGTATTTTACTTAATAATTTTTAAATTTTTTGTTTTAATTTTTTTATTCAAAAAGCCCCCTAAATTATCTTCGATTATAAATTAATTTAAGGACAGTTGATATAAGAGTTCATAATATTTCCCACCTATAAATTTTTTATTTTCCCTATTATTGAGACACTTTTACGACAATTAAATGGGATCTCGCCTTTTGAGTTTTTAACTCCGCGTTTCGCATTTTAATTATAAAGTAGGGTTGTTGGCGGACGGTTAACCGAACCGGAACAACGTTAACCGGTGTTTTTGGCGAATTAACCGGAACCGAAAACCGGGGGTCAAAAACCGGCGATAACCAAAAACCGGTGACCAAAACCGCCCTGTTTCGGTTTTAAAAATACACCCCTAATTACAGGAATATTTGGGGATTTTTTTCTGACATTTGAATTCCCAAAATATATCGCAAAATATTTTTATACTTTTTTCTTGATAAATTAAATAAATTACAGTTTTACCCTAAGAGATGTGTGGTTAAGTGGTTAAGGTGTTCTTCAACTTTACTTGAAGACCCGGAATAGTTAGTTAAAGCACTGATCCCAACATGACGAAAAGTCGTATTCTTTATTCCTTAAAAGCAGAGTTGGGTCGGAATTCCGATTTTTGACGTTTTTTCCTTCCGATTTTCGAAATTTTGGAAAAATTTCCGATTTCCGACAATTTTTAAGGCATATTTCCGACTAATAAATTTTCCAAAATTTTTAAAATAATTCTCAAAATTTTCGCCTGCGGCGCAAAAAAAAGGAAGGAAGTTGGCTTAAGTATCTTCCAAAATTCACAAAATTTTCGCCTGCGGCGCTGAAAATGGAAGAAATATGTCTTTGGTTTAATTAAAATGCCAAAATTTTTGCCTGCGGCCTGTAAAAGAAAATTGAATGGTATAGCAGAGGATTAGGATGGATTAAGGTGGATTTGGAGTTATATCGGGTGATTTCAAGGCGTCATAGGTAATATCGAGGTCCATTGATAACCAACGCCCTTGATAACTTCTCATCTTCCTAATTCCCGATCATTGATATGCATTAATACACCGATCATCGATATATCCTAATCCCTCTACTCTCGTAATATTCAAAATCAGCCAACTTTATCCCGCCATATACCCTTTAATTCCTCGAATAGTTGAAATTTGTAAATTATTCAACTCCTAGTATATAAAATCTTTATTTAAAAGCGTTAGAATGTGACAAAATCTCAATGGGATATTCTGGATGAAAATTTGTCCAAAAACCGGTCCCGGTTAACCAAAAACCGGGGGTAAATCAAAAACCGGAACCGAAAACCGGGGGTCGAAAACCGGCAATAACCGAAAACCGAGGGTACCGGTTAATAACCGGTCGCCAACAATCCTATTATAAAGTCGGCGCAAAGGTACCGCAGGTTAAATTATATAACTAATATGTATTTGAATGAAGAAAAAGGAGGATATTGAAGCCAAAATTATTTAAATTACCTAAATCAATTATCTGAGGGAGGCTAAAAATATTATTTTAATAAATTTAAATTATATTTACATATTCAGAATTTATTTTGCTTTCAATTTCGTCTGCAGAAATAAATCCTTGTATAATTCCCTAAATTTGTTTTGAAATATTCTTTAGATATCAAAATTTTACTTAAGAAGAATTGCTAATTGAAATATAAGTCCTATTCTCAAATATTTTCAAAATAATTAATGAGAAAAATCCTTTTTTTAATTAAAAATTTATTTATTTAAATTATTTTCTAGAAAAAGCCAAGTTTTTTAATCCCTCCAAATTTTTTAATAAAATCAGCTCCGAAATAATTCTTTACATTTAAATCTGTGCCAAACGCAGAAAGTTTGTAAAATAAATGTGAATATTACATATTTAAATGTTTTAATTTTTATTATTTTTTCCATATTCCCTTTTAGGATTTAATCTATTGTTTTGTTTGCATATTTTATCTTGCAAATAAATTTATTTTTAATTCTACAATTTTTTTATTTAAATTACCAAATGTTATCAGAAAAATGTGTTTTAAATTAAATATATTTAACAAAAACATTTGGACACTTCTACCCCCCATTCCTCCCCTTTCCCCCTTATAATTTAGTATTTGGATATGCCAATCCAGAAAATATTTTTGAAAGCGCAAAACTATTTTTTAGTTATTGGACAACATTTGTTTGCCATTTGGTTATTTTCTAGATAATGCAGCTGGTCACTTCTTTCTAAAATGTCCAAGAACAAAATTAAGGATTGGAGAAAGATAAAAAAATAATGCAATGGGACAAAATATTTATTCACTTACCTACTTTATTTCTTTTATTTGAATGACCCTCTCTAATAGATTGCTCTTTTGTAACTTCATTAGAGTAAATTTTATAAATTCGTCAATCCCGGCCACCCAATTAAAATAATATTGGCATAAGAAAAATATTTTTAAAAGCGGAAAAAAGTCCCGTAACGTTCCCGTAACGGGATCCCGTAACGGGATTTCTTTTCAAAATTTTTACAGGACAGGATCCCGCAGGATTAATCCCGTAATCACGATAATCCCGCTAGTTGCTTAAAATACGTGATTTCGCGACAGTATCCCGTAAAATCCCGTTCTGGAACCAGTCTCGTTCTTATAATATTTATTTTTTAAATTTAAAATAATTTTTTAAATAAATTTTTGTTTATATTTAAGTTGATAAATTAAAACTAAAAATTATTTAAATAAAATCATTATTGTGGAAAATGATGAAAATTTTCTTTAAAGTAAAGTTTATAAATTCGTCAATTCACAACATCATTAATAATTTTAAAAAGTAAAAAAACTCATAAAAAATTTTCAGGATTTCTTTTATTTATTTGCAGGTGTGTTTGTAAAATAAAAAGTAAAAAAGCAAATGCCGCTCCTTAGGGAAAATAAAAGAATCGAGAGGGCCTTTTAAACATTGATGATTCTTTTTTGAAGAAAATAATTCTCTTAGCCGGCTAAGAGGCTATATAAATTTACATTTTGGCATTTTTGAGTTAAAAAAGGAAATGAGAGAGAGTATTTTAGGCGGGCAAATTTTCCTCTTTTTCTTTTTCTTAAAATGGAAATAAATAAGGTGAACAAAAGGAATTTTAGAAAATAATGAAAGAATGGTTATGCAAGCGGTAAAGATGAAAAAATGTTTAGTAAACAAAAATATAAAAACATTAATGGAGGAAGGCAATCCAAAAAAGGGCATTTGAGATAGGCGGCATTCAAGAAAATAAATTTGTTTAAAATTTTATTTTTGGGTAAATAAATATTTTAAAATTTTAATTTTAAGAAGAAAAATATAAATTAAACAGACGATATTTATAAAAAAATTATTGAAAACTTTTGTTTATTTATTTTATTATTTTTGTTAAAAATTGATTTTTAATTTTTTATTTAAGTTTTTTCTATTATTCATATAAATTTTAATTTTATTTATTTTTGGAGATATTGATAATTATAATGGGTGAAAACATTGCCGTATTGATCCATTAATTTTAATTTCTACTAAATTTATCTTTTTTTAATTACTTTAAGTTAATAAAAATTTTTTTATGTTTGTATAGCTTTTATTCAAAAATAATTTAAAATATTTATTTATAGCTGAGAAATACTCAAAACATTTAAATTAATAAATAGGATTTGTTAAGATAAATTTTATAATTTCTGTTGAATCTGTGCCTTATGAAAAAACAACAAGAACTTGACTTTGAAGTTATACACACAAAGACTTCTAATTGGTATCTGAATTAATTATTAAACACTGATATACATCCTATCTTTTTTGAGAATTTATTTTTATGTCGGCATGTTCCCTTCTATAATATATTTATACAAAAATGTTTTTATTTTTAAATGTTTTTATAAAAATAATTAAATAATTGAAATATCTAATATTTTATTTAATTATCCCCATATTTTCTGCAATTCTTTAAAATATATATTTGTCTGTTCATTAGATTTTGTTGTTATTTCAATTGTTATACTTTGATTATTTCTGATAAATTGGATGAGTTTAATGTAGACAATAATTGTAACAGTTGTGTATAGATAGAGTGACTAGAAATAGTTTAAATTAATTTTTAAGCATTTCCCTAAAATTAGCCCTACCGTATCAAGTGTACTATAATAAAATACATAATCTGTTGTAGATATTTCATCTTTATAAATACGAATTAACACAACTAGAGCATTATATATTAAATAAATTGTTGCATAAGCAATATCCATTGGAAGGATTAAACGCATTACAAGAATATTCTCATTTAATTGAAAACTTTTACTTAAATTATAACCAAAAAATATATTTCTACTAAAATAAAAATATTTTCTAATTTATTTTTATAGACTGATAAACCTCTTTTGTTTTATTTTTTTATTTAATTTTGTTATTTTCCAATCACTTAAAGCCGTCAAAATAACCATTAAAGTAGTTAAAATGCTAACATAAATTGTTAAATTAGCAGTACTTTTTGTTGACAAAAATATTGCTCCTTGAATAGCCATTGTTGGGTCAGCAAAAGCCATTAATATTATATATATTGAATAACCGATTGAAATAACCCACTAAAATCAAAAAAGAGATTCTTTACTTAATTATTATCTCACACAAAATATATTCATAAAAACAGCCGATTTTTTCCCCTCATTTTCATATTTCTCCAAAAATAAAGTTGCTCTCAAACGTTCAAGCATTATACAAAAATGGAGTGAAGGATAACATAAAATTTGAATATAAAACGGTCCAAGTAAAAAACAAACAAGCCAGAGGGGGGTTAGTAATTCTTTTGGATCCTTGTAGAAAAGAAGAATTAACTTTAAAAGAAAATATTTTAACCAAAAATTAACAAACAAGTATTTACATATTTTTAAAACTTACACAATAACGTAAAGCTGTGATGAACTGAGCAAAAGTATTAATGAAGCAAATGAGGACAATGCTCATAAACAGTAGCTAAAAGTATAAAAATTCTAGGAAAAATTTTAAAAAATAATTTAAATTTTTAAATTGTGGGACAGGGATAGAGTTGTCGATTTCATCAAATTATTCGCTTAACTGGACACGAACCGAAACCTCTGTTTTCGATTTTTCTTTTTGATTTCTTCATTTGAAAGTTGCTTCGCAAATTAGCCGGTTCGGGTTTTTTAATTAAACGAAACTTTATATACAAATTATTGAATAAATGTTTAATTTATGAAAATATAAACAAACCATTAGATTTCCATGAATTATAATTCGGGTTTTTAAATATTGTCGAATAAGCTCAAAAATTAAAATCAAAATTATAAGAAGAATTAAAAGATTTATTCTTAGTATAATTGCATAAGCTGTGCTTAATAGACTTTGTTCTATATCATTAGCTAATGAATTTAAATTAATGTTTGATGTTGAATTAATTGATGTCATATGTGATATTAATTTTATTTTGAGGTATTTGATTGATTATTTATCTTTATAAATTAGTAAATATATAAAGCTTAAAAATTTATCTGTTTGGCGTCTGTTTGGCGTCTGTCCGAGATATGATAAGGACGAAGACCATAAGCAAAATACTTTACCATTAAATGTGGATCAAACAAAGGACGTTTAATATCAACACCCAATACCAATGTACATATAACTAAATAATTAAGTAAATTAAAATGTTATTTTTATTGCGTGTGAATACAAAAAAATATTAAATAAAAGTTTAAACAATTTCTAATTGCCTTATATTTTTTTCAATAAAAAATGTCAATTCGTGAGAGTACAATTTACATTAAAAATTTACCGGTCGACTAAAGACTATATATACATACAAATAAATTGAATTTAGCGGCATCGGATTTGGGACGTTATTCTGCGGTTGTTAATTCCGGTACCCGTTTTGCTGAACTTGATATGGATGATCAGCATTTCATCATAAATTTTTTATTAACAATCTAACACTAGACAGTAATTATAGGAAAAGTTAATTCAGCATTTATTCTGTTATAATACTTTAAATACTTTATTTTTTCTAGTACTCTATTTTTTCTCCAAAAATTTTTTTAAATTAAAATATGAAGAAATTAGAGTAAAATTTCTTTTTGATTTCCATTGTTTCTTTATTTTAGAGGTAACATAAAAAGAAAAATTTTGGAGATTAAAAAGAATTGAATTTTTGAAGGTTTAATCGGGCATTAAAAAAGAAGGGAAAAAAGATTTTTGAACCTTTTTATTTTTTAAAAAAGTTCCCGTAGAGATCTCCTATTGTGAATTGTATTTATGAAACAAAAAGATTAAAAATCAAAATCAACTTAACTGTAACAATTAATTAATTTTTTTGAAAAGTACATAAATTATAGAGTAAATTAAAGGAAAATTATTTTCGTTAAGATTAAATATAAATTTTTAAATTTTGTTTAATTTTTAAATTAATAATTTAATAGTTAAATTTTGTTTATACTTTCTCTGGTACAAACTAGAAAAATTATAAGGATTTAAAAAAACATGCAACAAATTGCTATCTTTAAAAAGCTCATCGAAGTATTGAATGAAAGGTAATAGGGATCTTTATAAGTAGGGAAATGTTTTCACTAATTCCCCAAATATCTAAAATTGCTAGAATATTTATTTTATAATCTTAATCAAATTTTCAATTTTATCATAAATAATTTCCAATTTCTTATACGTCAAAGAAAAATATATTTTCATTATTTTCTCATTTAAAATAAAAACCCTGGGGAAATATGCAATTTCCGAAAATTCGCCAATTTCCTCTTTTTTTCTTTTTCTCTTTTGACCTGCGCGGCATTAAACAACAACAAAACAATAACAACAAAGATGACAAAACCTAATTAAATATTCAATTTCTTCAAACATTTCAACTCAATTTATTTTTTTGTTATGCCCAATAAAATGCCAGAAAATTAAACAGCCGATTTTCTTTTTCGGCATTTTTTGTAGTTTTTAAAAAAATTATTTAATTATTTTATGAAATAGAGTAACTTGTAGAGTACATAATCGAGTATAATATAGCTACATTCACTAAATATAATTAAAGGAAGATTCAAATGTTTGTAAGGAACTTTTAAAAATTAATTTATATTTAAAGTATAATTTAAAATTTATTAAGTTTTTTTATTTATTTTTTTTATTTTATATTATTATTTATTATTTATATCCTTACATAAATATTAAATACATATAATTATTTAAACCTAATTTTTAAAAATTTCCCACGGTCCCTACTTGTATTTATTTATTCTCAAAACAAATTATTTCATCAAAGAAAATCGCTTCCGGTTTAATCGGAATTAAATACAGAAATTTACATATTTTTTACATTCTTTTGTTCATCCACTTAAATATTTTTTTCTCTCTTTTTTAAATATATATTCGTTGGTGGCCAAAACAAAGCTGGGAAATTTCATAAAAATTAAAATAATTGAATATAAAATATAAAAATTATTTTTAAATTATTAGGGGATCTAAACAAAACCAAAATTATAATTATTTTATTTAAAAAATTAAAAATAAATTTTTGGCAATTTCTCTACAGATGTCACTTTTATTTTTCAAAAATTTTTATTTTCTCTTTGTTTGTATGGCACATCATCTGCCATTGACATAAGTATGACTAAAAGCCTCAGATTTCACTTTAAAGAAATTTTTGCCGCTAATAAAGCTTAACACCTGCTAAATAATAAATAGAGAGAGAGAGAAAAATGTTTTTGGCCTTTTTTTAAAGAAAATCAGCCCCTCAAAAACAATTTATGCAATAACAAGCGAAAACGGGAATTTCGCGCTTCTGGTCTTTGAAAGCCCCTTTTTGGCACAAGCCTGCTGGGCCCAAAATGAGCAGCAGCAGAACATCTGTCTGTATATATTTCTGCCTTCTTTTACCCTTCTTCAATGTTGATTTGCTGGCCAGATGTATTGGGTTGGTGTGGGACATCTGCTTAAATAAAAACAAAAACAACAACAAAAATAAAGACAATAACAACCCCCCCCCCCTTTTTAATTAATTAAAATATTTTTTTAAAAATTAAAAATCCTTTTGTGAGTCTCATTTTTTGTAATTATTTTTCAAATTAAATTAAGAAAAAAATTTTTAAATTTTATTTCAAAATAAAAAAAGAGTAATTTAAAAGAAAACGAAAAAAAGAATTTTTAAATTATTTTAAATTATTATTTTAAATTGTTTTATTTTTAAATTATTTTTTGAATTTGAGCAAGAAGTAATTGCTCTCCTCAAAATTAGAATGATAAGATACATATTTTAAAAAATTTTCATAAAATATTTGCCAAAGTTATTAAAAAAATATCTTTAGTTAAAAAGAACTATTATATTATAGTAGTATGTAAATGCAGAAATCTAATTTTTACAAGAAAAAATAAAAGAAAATTTTATTGAAAAGCCCAGATTTCTATTGAAGATTTCCAAAAAAATCAATTTTATTTGAATAAAATAAAAATCCAATTCTCTTTTTAATAATAGAATAATTGTTTCAAAATTATTTTAACTTATTAAAAAATCACTTCCATGTTTTTTTAATTTAAAAATTGCTTAATATTTCAAAACTAGCACTTAAAACTTCAAAACTAGTTTTTTATACTGTTGAGTCTTTTTTTCAATATTTTTTGAACGAAATATTAAATTCTATTTGGATTTGAAGACATTCTTTGAATTCTAATTTTAGCAAGAAGTAATTGCACCTTTAATATTATTCTGTAAAAATTTATTTTAAAAAAGTATTAAATAATTGCTTCTAACATATCACTATAAAGTTTTGAGGTTTATCGATGTTTTGAGGTTTGTCTTTTTAAACCTTATGGAAAGGATAACTATTTATTGCAGGAGAATATGTTTTTGGAAATATACCATAAGCAAAACAATGTGCCTATAGAATATTAAATTTAAAAATTTAGATTTTCTCAACTCTAAGTATAATTAATAAAATAATTAAATATAGTAGGTAATTCCTCTAAATTTTAACTGACATTATTTTGCTGTACTTAAGTATAATTAATAGGGCGTGTCAAAACATGCAAATGCATATTTTGCATGCGGATATGCCATGAGCTAAAACGCTCAAAAATGGTGTTTTTACGTCGGTACGAACATTAGGGACCGGGTTCCTATAGCATATTTTTGCATATTTCGATACTTTCGTGCATATTTGCATATCGATGTATATTTTGGGAAATTTTGCATATTTTTACCAAAATTTGTGCATATTTTGGCATTTTTTGAGAAATTTTAGTAAAATCGGGCAAAATTTTCAAAATTTAGGAATTTTTTGGTCAAAAATTTTTTAATAAAAATTTTTCGAAAAAATTTTTTTTTAATTTTTTTGAAAAATTTTTTCGCGATAAATTTTTTAAAAAAAATTTTTTGGTTAAATTTTAAGTTCATAAAATCATTTATAAGTGCTCTTAAACTGCAATTTAGATGCTAATTTAGTATTTTTTAAATTTAGATATTGATTTTTAAAGCATATTTTCATTATTTTTGCAGTATATTTAATGCATATTCTGCATATTTTGGTGCATATTTTGGACTTTTTCGTTGCATATATATGCGCATATTTTGGGATTTTCCGTGCATATTTTGACACGCCCTAATAATTAATATTATCCTTAGACCCAAATTGTATTAAGAATTATTAATTTTGCATTAAAAATATAAAGTAGCTATTAGAATACATATAAGGTAATGAGGGGGGGCTGGGGGGGCTGGCTGCCCCCCCTTTTTTTCCTTTCTATTTCTTTCGATTTTTTAAACTTTTTATGACAAATTATATATCATTCGAAAGAGCTCTTCGAGCTAAGTCGAAAGGTACTAGATTCATCGAAATCCGACTTAAATAAACATAGTTAGGTGCATTTGTTTTAATTGTTTTTTTTTGTTTTAATCCCTTTCAGCATCACAAAAAGCACGTCCATCGGGGATTTAGCTTCATAAATCCGTTCAAATTCGCCAAATCTAAACGATCATAGTATCATTCTACTCAGCTCGAACAGCTCTTTCGAATGATATATTTAAAATTATATGCCAAGCAAAAAAGCTCAAAATGGTCAGGGGAACAGAAAAAAGGGGGGACCAGCCTTGGTATTATCGAATATAAAAATATTGTGAAATTTAGATTATTGAAAACCAAAAAATTTTTAATAAAATATATTTACATATTAATTTATTTAAAAGAATAACAGAGATTTAAATTAAATAACAGCTGTTTCTACTTTATAAAAATATTCTTATAAAATCTTAATCAGTAACCACAACAAACAGATTTTCATGCTAATTTACTCCCTTTTTACTCCTTGGCAGCTGCTAACCATTTTGCCTGATTGCTTACACAACGGGCACTTCTGGGCCAAAAGCCTTGGCCATTTCAGAAAAGGCAGATTTGACAGTAGAACATCTGCCACAGCTGTCCAAGCTTTAAACAGCCTTAAACAAGGCTATTTTGTCAGTTAGTACATTTTAGCCCCGTCCTAGTCTTCCGGCCATCTGCCCCTTGAATTCATAGCCAGCGGCTAAATGCCACGGCCATTCTTGGCCTACACACCCACATCTGGCTGAGTGTATATTTGTGAAGAGTGAAAATAATGCAAAAGTAAAAACACTCGACTGGTTATAATTTGATTGGATTTATTTGAGGTAAAACTTAGCGCGAAATTAAAGAAAAATACTAAGAAAAAGGAATTATACATATCTATTTATTATTAAATAATTATATGTAAATGAATATTCTAATGAATATAAAAATAAAATTTAAACAAAGCTTTTTTACTAAAAATTAATTAGCTTTGATTAAAATAACATTTAAAGACCCTCATTTAATTGTCAAAAAAGTGTCTCTAATAATATAGAAAATAAAGAATTTGTTGGTGGGAAATATTATAAACTCTTGTATCAAAACTACACTTACTTTAAATCAGAAATAATTTAGGGGGCTTTTTGAATAAAAAATTAAAACAAAAAATTTACAAATTATTATATTTATTTATTTTATGTAATAGAAAAAAAAATTTAAAAACAAATTCTAAAAAATCAAAATTTTACTTTGCTCTTTTTGTCTATTAAAATAAATGGTAATAGTTTGGAATTCGCCCCCCCCCCCACCCTCATTTTTTCCTTTCTATTTTTTTAGTATTTCTCATTTTAGGCAAATTATATCATTCGAAAGAGCTTTGCGAGTTGAGTCGAATGACATTAAAATCAACGAAAATTGAACTTAAGCGAACAAAAAGCTGTGACCGTTTATTTTATTCCCTTGCATTGGCACAAAAAGTTTTCCCTACGAGGATTTAGCTTTATAATTTTGATAAGAATCAACAGATCTAGCTAATCTGGTATCATTCGACCAAGCTCAAAGAGCTATTCCAATGATATATAATAAATTATATATCAAACAAAAATAGCTAAAAATGGTCAGAGAAATGGGGGAAAAAAGGGGGGCGACTTCCAAACTATTACCAAATAAATCAAATAAATACAACAAAGGAAATCCTTTTATCTAAGAAAATATCTATTTAATACCCGCACATTTTTTGTCAAATTTTCTTTTCCTCAACAAGTTCTATGCACTAAGGGGAATGTTGTAGTATTAACATTTGATGATGGTGTTGTTTGATGAATTTTTTGATTAAGCCGATTAATATGTTTGATAACTGACTAAAAAATAAAAAAAAATTTGAAATTGTTTCTGAAAAGGGAAGTGGTTGGCCTATTTAGGTTGTCGGATAGTTGGAAATCTTCGGATAGTCAGGAAATTTTATATTTTTTTAATTTAAATTTTATATTTTTAAATCTAAAATTTTTCTTATCAGGAAATTTTTTTAATATCCGGAAATTTCTGGATATCCGGCCTTTTTTCAGATCCGGATATCCGGATCCGCCAACCTTATTGCCTATATCTAGTTTTTGGGTTAGAATTAATTTTTAAAAATTTATTCAAATAAAAATTAATTAAAAAGAATTTTTCTTTAATTTAAAAAAAGAAATATTTCCTAAAATATTTATTCTATTAATTTTATTTTTTTAGGTATATTTATTTAGGGACTTTCTTTTTTAAATTTTAAAAAATTAAAATTTACATTAACAATTTGTAATTGTCCACAACCAATTTTTTCTCCAACCATTTTTCTTAATTTTTCCAAAATTTCTTTTCTTTCTTCTTTTAAAAAATAATTTTTAGCATTTTTATTTTTAATTTTTCTTTCTTTTAAAATTAAATTTTTTCGAAGAATTTTTGTTGTCGAAAAAGGAAATTTTCGAAATTTTATTATTTTTTTATTTTTTGGATTTGTTGTTGTTGATGTTGGTATATTTTGTTGTTGATTTGTAAACATTTTTTAAAAAATTATCTTAAATTTCTGAAAAAAGAAAAACTTTAAATAAAATAAAAAGTAGGTATGGCTATCTTATAAATTTAATTAAACGGAAAAAAATATTTTTGAATAAATTTAATTATTATTTATTAAACAAAAATCAAAAAATAAATTTAAAAAATATATAAACGAGAAATAAATAAAGGTATTTGGACTGACAAATGTTGAGAGAATAATGAATGTTTTTGGGGATTAAATGAGAGAGAGATAACCACCAACCTTCTGTCCTCTCTTTTTTTATTAAATCCCGCCCAGTTTGCTTATTTTTAGCAAAATTCTTTGTCTCCCTCCTCCTCTTGTCCTTTTACTTTTTTGGTATTTGACATTCTTGAAAGGAAATTGGAAGAAGAGAACAGCTGCCCTTAAAATTATTTTTTAAAAGGGCTTTTATTTGACCAAAGCAGAGGTGGGTCGGAACAGTAGAGATGTCTGGATTTGGAAGAGCCGGAAATTGGAACTGGCTCAAAAGTCGGAACTGAAAATCAAAATTTTTTCGGAATTCGGAAGGAAAAAACGCCGAAAATCGGAAATAAAATTTTTAAATAATAAAATTTGAATATATTGAAATAAAATTTTTATTTTCAATACTGAATTAATATATAAAATTGTTAAGTGTCAAATTATGGTGCATACAAAGAAGTTCAATCCGGAATCAAGAACTGGAGATATTATCAAGGGGTAAAAAGGACATCGAGGAATTTGAGCGAATATTAGAGACATCGAGGGATATCGAGAGATTAAGGGGATATAGAGGGCCTTTAGATATAGGTCCCCAAAAATCAAAAAACCATAGGGGGAGGAGTAAGCTCGATTTTTGGGTGAAAAATTCGTTTTTTTAATGTTAGCTTAATCAAAATAGCTCCTCAAGCTGACACCAAAATCAACATGATCAAACAAGTTCTCGCCGAAATATGGGGATCGAAATGGTCAAAAACCATAGGGGTGATTTTAGGATCAAAATTTCGATTATACAAATGTTAGCTCATTTGAAAGAGCCAAATTACTTTACATTAATCACAATATAAAAACAAATACAAAAAAATTAGGTATAAAATCTTAAATAATTTCCTTAATATTTTTTGATGAATTGCTAAAATTATTTTCTCAAAATTTCCATAGAACTCTTAAAATATGATTAGATATCAAAAATTCGTACAAAAATAAATTCAAATTAATTATAAATTCTATTTTATCTTAAATAAAATAAATAAAATTTTATTTTTCATCACAAAAACGTTTAAAAAATATATAAAATAATATAAAAATAAATAAATATTCTTTTTATATATCTCAGGTCATGAGAAAATATTTCTGCAGATGTGTTGTAATTTTTGCGGTTAGATGAGTGGCATGGGAAATTGGGGGAAATTTTTTAGAAAATACAAGTAAATGAACGTGTTTTTGGTAGTAATTTGCCTCAATTATTTCCCTCTATTGCGTGATAAATTAAAGAAATATGAACTGGGAATATTTTTTGCAGAAAAAAAACAATATTAATAAAGGGATATGCCAGAATTTCGAGGATCTTCAGTTCCGACTGCTTACCCATTCGAGCGATCTGGCAATCTTATACTAGTAAATAATATTTAATAAAATTTATTTTATGCTTGAGAAGTAATAAAAGATTGGAATGTATTCAAATGTATAGTGGATCTGGACATGTATTTAACTTTAATTAAAAGTACTAAATATTCTGCCTGGAAATCTTTAGAGAGGTTGAAAATTTCCTCAACAAGAATTATTTTAAAATATTTTAAAAAACTCGAATTTAATTAACAAACATTAGAACATCGCCCCAAAAATGACTTGCTAACTACAAATATATAAAAATTAATTAGTGTTTAATTATAAAATCTAAACAATTAATCTATCCTTTTACAACCAAATAAAATTACAATTCCCCTAAAAGTGAAGGCCAAATAGAAAAAAAAATTTGTTCTATCGGCTATTCAAAACTAATTTTAAAAATAAATATTTTATCAGTTGATCATCTCTAATAAATTATATTGGGTGTTTTGAATAACAAAATTTAATAGAGAAATAGCGACTGATTTTGTTTATTATTATTCAAAAAGAGAGATTGTGACTATTTATTAACTAATACATAGCTATCCCGTCGAGAAATGTAAATGTTTTTAGGGGTGAGGGAGGAGGGAGAGTGTCTTTCCTAATTCTTTTGCAGGTGGAATAAAGTAAAATGGAGAATCACAGTTGGAGCTTGATGAGGAGAAGAGGACAGACCTTGACTTTAAGGGAGAGGGGGGGGGATTGGTATTTTTTAAGAAAAAGGGACATTTTAGATGAACACCTGCAAAAAAATAAAGAAAGGCAACAAGTAAAGAAAAACTGAAGAAATATTATTATTATTAGGGTTTAAATGTAAATGATGAATATTTGGATTGGTAAAACTAAAAGGATGAAAATTTGGTTAAAAATGAAGGAATTATTTATGGGATATTAAAATAAGAAAATAAATAATTATTAAATTTTTTAATCTAAATCTTGATATTTATTTTCTAAAGTTTGTGAATGAAAATATGTATTTGATACAGAAGTCAAATGAATTTACTAAATAGGTATCCACCAGGGATGTGCCAGTTTCGCCTTTTGCCGATTTTCGCCTTTCTTGGACTTTCGTCTTTCGCCGTTCGCTTTTTAAAATGTTTTTTTACTTTCACCCCTGTACATACATAATTTCAGAGGATAATTTATATTAGTACAAAAATTTTAAAAGAGACCTTTCTTGAAATTTACTTTTTAAGAATAAAATCATTAATTTAAAAAAATACAATTCAAATACCCAGATTATATTAAAAATAATAAGTTGTCGAAAAATCTATAAAATTCTACCTTTAATTTATATGGAGGATCTCATTTCACTTCAAAGTTTCCGCATTATTGCCTTTCACCTTCATTCACATAAATACATAAAATATTATTTTATCTCATCAAGATTATTATTCTTTTTTGAGCATAAAAACATCCGCGGCTTATTTTAGAAAGAAAAAATATTTTTAATAATTATCTCCCATTTAGAAGTAGACCTCCACAACAGGGGTGCAGCGAATTGAATTTTGAAAAGCGAGAACGAGAAAACGAGAAGCGAGAATGAAAATTAAAAAGCGAGAGCGAGAAGCGAGAGGCGAGACTACCAAAAAAGGCGAGAAAAAGCGAGAAGCGAGAGGCGAGAAGCGAGAATTTTAAAAAAATTGTAAAAATTTTATTTGCCTAAATTAAATAGTATATTTTTATAAATCATACTTATAATCGTATATTTTTAAATTATTATGAAGAAAAATTTATTAACTCTATTAACTTCTAGTGTTTTTAAGCCATCCTTATCCCAAGCACCTAAAAATACTTATTTAAATTTTAGAAAATTAAAATGTACTTTTGGTCTGAGCGAAAATTTTGAGAAATTTGGAAGGCCAAGGACAGAATTTCTTCCTTTTTCAGCGCCGCAGGCGAAAATTTTGGGAAATTTGGAAGATCCTTAAGCCAAAAATCTTCCATTTTGCGCCGCAGATAGGGGCATAAAAATGTCGTTGTTGGTGCTCTTGGCGGAAAATCTTTTTTATAATCACATTCTTTACAGAATGCAATTCGTCCAGAGAGTGTGAAATAATTCCAAATCTTTGACATCTCATTTATTTATTCCTTGAAAATAAAAATTAGAAAAATAAAGGGATAAAAAATTCTCGCTTAATTCTCGTTTTTTTGAGAAAAAGCGAGAGCGAGAAGCGAGAGGCGAGACTGCCCAAAAAGGCGAGAAAAAGCGAGAGGCGAGAAGCGAGACGAGCTGCACCCCTGCTCCACAAGTCTAGAAGAAACCCCTAGAGGAAAACACGCTTGAGATCAAATTACTCTGGAACTAATCTTGAAAATAATCGACGTTATAATTACGGGTCTGCGAATCGAAAAAGAGCGTGCTTTCGAGAACCATATTCCAAAAAATCTAGTGCGGTATCCTGCAAAATTCTGCATTCCGCAACCAGCATAATTAAATAAACTTAAATGTAACACTTAAATGCACTTAAATGTGGTAGATTTGAATGCTGCAAGTTCTCATTGAATCATCCTCCCCATTGAATATATTTGAGGAAATGATTTATTCTGATAAAAGAAAGTGACTTAATAAAGTAAAGTTCAGGATTACTAACTTTATTTAAATTTTTAAAATTAATTTTATAAAAAATAATAGGAGAATTTATTTTAATTGTGAACGTAATTTACACAAATTCGTACAAGGTCATCAGTACTTACATATATCAATTTATAAAATTAAAGTAAAATAAATTTAAAAAATTCTCAAATAATTTAAATTATATTTTTACTTATTCCCTTAACCATTTTTATTTTCTTTTTTTTTATTTTATAAGAAAAAAATACATCCAAAAATGATTGCGGGAAACAAATACAAGGAAGACAATTGGTAATTTCCGCCCGATTCAATTCTTTTTATTTTTCAATTTGTTGGCTCCTTTGAAAAGTTCATTAGAAGTTACTTACTTTTCTTCTTATATAAAGGGATTATTTAGATATAAAGAATTGTTGGGAGATGACTGCTAAATCTTTTTTTGTTAAACAAGAGAAGTTAGTCTTTCCCGTGGAAATCAAGTGTGCCTTTTTGAAAAAAAATTGGTTAAAAGCTGCTGGGGTTTGGGGCTGTAATAGAAGAAGTAAAAGAGAATGGCAGAAATAAAGAAAAGTCTTTTTTTGCCAAATGCAATTTGCGCATCATTTTACTTTTTTGTGTTTGTTTCTTAAAGATTCTCCTTTCTTTCCAGCCTTTATTGGAGGAGGTACTATGTAGAGGTAGAAAATAAGGAAAGAAAAAGGAGCCGGAAGTCAAATTTTAAGAGAAAATGGGAGTAACAAAAACTTTTATATATTAAATTTCTTATTCTCCAAAAAGCTTTTACTAAAACAAATTTGGTCTCCTCAAGCTAACAAAAAATAATTTGTTTGAATGATTCGTCCTTAAATGATAAAGTTAAATCCCCTTTTATTTTTTCCTTAAGACAACAATTTGGAATAAAGAGAAAATGTTTTAAAAATTCTTTTAAAGTTTTCAAATGTTTATTAAAATACTTATTTAAATCCAGTAGCGTGAATTTTAAGGCTTTCTCAATCGGTCTCTACACTCTGGATCAGAGGTCACACTCTGGATCAGAGGTCATTCGGAATTACGACTTCCGATTGCCGAAAATTTAGGCTGATTTCCGATTTCCGACTTTTGTGCCATTTTCGATTTCCGACAGTTCCGATTTTCGGCAACTTTGTTATTTCCGATCGACCCCTGCTCTGGATAAGATAAGATCCTTTTAAGCATGAAGGAATATTAAAATGAATTTTTGATTATACTTATAGGTAAACCAAAGAAATTTTTGCTTTAAATTATTTAATGGGGTATACCTAAATATTTTTTATTATCCCTTACTCAAAATTTTAAATTTGATAGGATAACCCTTTCAAAATTTGTTATTAAAATCTTTACTTAAAATTATTACCTATATTATTTTTATAAAACAAGAATTATTTTATATGTACATTTATTTTGGTTTTAAAAATAAAGCCATCGGCTGTAAATAATTTTGGGATCCTGTCATCTTTAAAACTCATCAAACTCCATTTGGTTTCTTAACTTTATATATTAGTGTAGGCCAATTCCCTTCTTTCCTTCTCTTTTCGTTTTTTTTCATAAATATATTTACACCAATCTGCCGGTGTTCCTTTTCAAAATCCATCTTTTTAAACCTAAAATCCTATCAACACCTCACTTTTTCAATTTTCTTCTTTTTCATATCCCCCTAATACCAATTTCATCCTTTCCTTCCTCTTGAGATGCAACCACTAACTGATATGCCAATAAGTAAAGAAAATGTAGTAAGTAGACCAGCATCTCACCCCCCCCCCTCCCCCCATTTCTTTTCATGGAAAAGCCAGTGGCACGTTTAGTTTAATTAGATCCATCTTAGAGGATAAGGACCGAGACAAGGGAAAATAAGATGAAAAAGCCAAAGATGACCCCTTTCATCTCATTTCACCGCCTAAACGGGTCTAACCCAAGATGGCGTTTGAATGACAGGCGGAGACTGGCAGAAGAAGAGGGGAAAAGACGGTGTATATCCACCCACTTATTTGCTTTTTTCTGCTAAATTTCAATTTGGTGTCGGCACTCAAGTAAAAAAATGTTTTTAGAAATTTTGAATTAAAATCTTTTAAAGATTGAAGGAAACGGCTAAACTATGTATTTGTTTATTATTTATGACAAAATTTACTGGAAAATTAACTTTATTTTCTCTGGTTTTTAATATTTTTTAAAAAATATTTTTGGCTATTCTTACCCATCTAGGTTCTCTAAAATTCAAGGCCCACTCACTTCCTCTCATCTTTCAACAAAGATAAAATTTTAACTCGATTACCTTATCCATTTACAAAATATTATCTCAATTCCTTTGCCTTTATTCAGAAAATTTCAACGATCTTTGGGCTCAAATCAACCAATCAACCATTTAAAATAATAAACAAATGTTTTTTGGATAATCTAACTTAACCACAACCTCCGTTTAAAATATTAAGTTATCTATACCTCCTTATTTATTCTTCTCGTCTGGCAACTGCCTTTTAACTAAAAAATCCTTCTCTGTCAATCATCAATCATTTTTCTTCGGTTTCTTCCACAAGAAATGTTGAAACCGAAAACCAATCCCCCAAAAACCAACTTAAACTTTGAAACCAAAATTTAAAAAAAAAAGTTTTGACTGAAGGTGAAGGGTCGCCTCAATTTACTTTCTTAAATGGAAAATATTATTTGGCAATAAAAAAGTTAGAGACAGCTGTCCCCACAATCAGGCTAACATCCAATTTTGCGGTTTTGGTTGGGAATCCTTTACTTCACTTTTTCCTCCCTAAATTCATCATTTTTTCTTAAATAATTTAAAAAACATCATCAATTTAAAATTTTAACCAATCATAAAGTTATAACAAAGAAATGTCGGGAAATAACATAACTAACATTAATCACTCAAAGTGATTGACAAATTACTGACAGATTGACCCATGTTTAAATATATATTACATAATTTTTAAATATGGTAGTATGTATGTATATATGTAGTCTATTTTTTGATAACATTTTTTAAAAAATATTTAGACAATTTTTAGTTTTGAATAAAAATAATTTTGATTTACTTAATTAAATTTTCATCAAAAAATGCCTACAACTTGTGGTAAAAACTATTAATTAATTAAATTATTTCGCAAAAATTAATTAAACGTTTCATTTAAATTTTAACCGTTATTTTCTAAAAATGAGTGAGACTTTGAAAATTCCTCTAAATAATTTGGTATCTCATTTAAACTCAAAATAAACACTGTTGGACACAAATCCCCTATAAAAAAAATTAAATTATAATAAAAAGAATATAAACAATTTTACTTTAAAGGTTATCCAAACTGTAAATTTCGATCAAGGTGAGGAAACTAGAAACATTTTTTTTTCAAACAATTTTCCTTTCTTTCCCTTTAAATTTGTTTTTATAAAAGATATCGCGGCCAAGAAGACAATCGCCACTTTTACCGTATACCCAAAAGGCCTGCCGTTTTGCGCCAGGCTTGGTTAAATGCCATTGGAAGGAATGAAGAAACAGTCGTTAGCCAGGCTAGGAAATAAAATAAACAAAAAAATAAATTAATTAATAAACAATTTAGAAATATTTAAAATTAAGAATAATTAATTTTTTAATAAATAATCTTGTTATCAAAAAATTATCATAAAATATTTTTTAGTTAAGAATTTGTTCTGCACACTTTTTTGGTGGAGAAAAGCATGAGGGGGATATTCCTGTGGCTGATCCACAAGTAAATAAATTAATAAATATTTAATTAAATTTAAATTTGTAGATTGATACACCAAAATTTATTGAATTACCGCCTAAGGAATCGAGAACAGCTGAGAGAAAATCAAGGCTTAAAGGTAGGGAATGTGTTTATTTTATGTTAAAAATAATTATTTTTAATTCCCAAATATAATTCCAATTAATTATTTTTTAGCTCTTTCTTCTGCTCCCCCTTCAACTAATATTATAACCACAATTTCTTCCCCTTCTTTATTAATAAATTCTCAACGTTCTTCATCCTCTACTTCAACTTTAAACCAAAATTCTTCAATTTCACGCCATTCTAGACGGGGCTATCGAACACATTTTGGATTACCTTTTAATCAAAGAATTATTCGAAAACCTTCATTTAATTCTCATTTAAATTTTGGAAATTTAAATTCTAGTCTATTTAATAATAGTGATAATGAAGAAAAAAATTCTTTAAAAAATCATCCCTTTCCTCAAATAAACAATTTATTACCTTCATTTTCCAACAAATTAATGTTATTTAATTCTATTTTTGGAGGTATTTTTATTTTAAAAATTTATTTATATGTATAATTTATTTTTTAAAGTAAATAATCAACAACAACCTCCCCTCCTTCCACAACCTCCCCAAATTTCTTTATTATCAAATAAAAGTCCAACTACACAAATAAATATTTTAACAAATAATTTACCAACAGAGCAATTACCTCTAAATAATATTCAAAAGCCCCTTGTAGCATTACTTGACGGCCGTGACTGTTCTGTGGAAATGCCTTTATTGAAGGTGTTTTTGAGGATTTCTTAGTTAATAAAATTAAATTTTTTAAAGGATGTAGCTACTGTAGCTTTTTGTGATGCCCAGTCAATTAATGATATTCACGAGAAGGTGAAAATTAGTTAAGCTTAATTTAAAAAATAAATTATTAAAAAATAAAAATACTTTTTCTTTAGTAAGGTAGTGAAAAAATATTTTTATTAGTCTATTAAAAGCCCAAAAAACACCTTCCTTTAATTAATAAAAATAATTAAAAGGTATTAAATGAAGCTACAGTTGCTCTTCTTTATCAGTCTATTAGTTTAGGCCGTGAAGAATTTAACAAATTTAAATCATTAAAAGCGGTAATTAGAATTGGTCCTGGCTATAATAATATTGATATTAATGCTGCTACAGAATTGGGTAATTTTAAATAATTTAGTACCTAATTTTGGTTGGAGAGTGAGGAGCTATTAAGATGTTTATGTTTGGCACTTTATCATTATTTTTTAAAATATTTATAGGAATAGCTATATGTCATACACCTGTTGAATGTGTGGAAGAGAATGCAGATTCAGCTATTTCATTAATTCTTAATTTATTTCGAAAAACATTTTCTCTTTGTAATTTTCTTCAAAACGGGAAAAAAGTTTTTTTAATTTCTTTATCAAAATATTTTTAAATTTAATTTTAGACGTTAAATATTGACCAAATAAGTGAATTAATGAATGGATCTCAAAGAATTAGAGGAAGCACTTTAGGAATTGTTGGAATGGGAAGTGTAGGGATTGCTGTTGTAAATAATTTAAATAAAAATATTTTTGAATTTTTTTGAGTATTTTTAGGCTCTTCGTGCCAAATCTTTTGGGTTTCGAGTGCTTTTTTATGATAATAATTTGGCTTTGGGTAAATTAATTTTTTAGAATAAATTACCTTAAGCATTTTAATAAAATAAAAAAATTCTAAAAAATATTTTAATAGAACTGCATCCTAATAGAAAATAATAAAGTTCTCATTATTCTAATAAATTATTTTTAAATTATTTTAATTTTTACTTTAAATAATTATAATATCTTTAAAAAAGTAAAAGGATAACTATAAAAATATATATTTATTTTTAATAGTTATCCTTATACATACATACTATGTATATTTTGAAGAAGCCGGCGGACTAAGATTTTGTAAGGATGATTCAGCTAGAGCATTTAAACCGCTTAGGCGGGGGTTAAACGATCAAAAGTGGAAAAGAGAAAGCATTAGTCGATGCCCCGGTATCTCAGGGGTTCATTTGTGTGAGCACTGTCAGAGTTGTCGCAGGCCTGGTGGCTAAACTTTAGCTAAGCTCTTTCTATATACATATCTTTTAATTAACAAGAAAAATTTCTATTAATTATTGTCAATATTCCAAAAAAATATTATATTTTAATTTAATCAAACTTTTTGCCAATTTTATTAAATTCTTCTAGGTATGGAAAATGCCCTTGGAATAGAAAGATGCTCTAATTTAACAGAATTATTTAGTCAATCAGATTGTCTAACACTTCATTGCCCTTTAACTTCAGAAAATAAACATTTAATTAATTTAGTAATTTAATAATTAGAACTACCTAAATTAATTTAATTTTTTAAAGGAAACAATTAAATATTTAAAATTCGGAGCTTTTCTTGTAAATACGACAGAATTTGATTTAATAGAATCTAATTCCTTAATTTCCGCATTAAAAAGTGGAAATATTCGGAGCTTTGCAATGGATTGTGATCAACCTAAAAATATTTTTGAAAGGGAAAATTATGGTAAAAATTAATTATTTAATGATTAAATTATGATTATTTAAAATTGAGAAAATTAAAATAAAATTAAAAAAAGTTTTGAGGTATTAAAATCTTCGAATATCCGAATCCGATATCCAAACCGAAAATTTACGGATATACGGCCTTTTTCTGATCCGGATCCACCAACCTTATTGAACAAACACATTACCTTATTTGATATTAAGTAGTTACAAGGATTCTGTTTTCAGAATATTGTTTAATTAACTAATGTAAGAGACTAAAAAACACAATGAAATAAAAAATATTAATAAGAGACTGCAATAAAAGATAAAATGTAATAAATGTAATTAAACTGTAATTAAACTGTAATAAAGCACAATTAAATTAAAAAGTACTAATAATTATTGTAATAATAAATATAGTAAAGCTTGTGCTGGGCCAGGATGGTGTTGGGATATTGGGCGGGTTGCGTGCGATGTTAAGGTCCCGAGAGGCGATGCCGGTGGGTATGAGCAGAGCGGAGGGTAGGCCTTTCTATGCATCCGGTGCTGCTGGTCGATTACGAGATCGACTTGCCCGGGAATAATATGCGCTGAATGATAAGCTCTTAGCTTCTTCTGCAGGATTAATGAATAAGCATTTAGCTTCTTCGGCCGGTTATTCACTTCTCTATTGATTACTTTCCAACTGACTGGTGAACAGTCGACTGATCCCTTTTCTCCTATTTTCCACTAGCTTTTATCTTACGGCCTTATTTGTCAATCTCCACCCCTTATTCGATCCTTTCCTAAAGGAACTAAAGTTCCTTTTTCCATTCTTGCCCATCCGGATCAAAGTCCGCCTTACACCTCCAACCCCGGGGAAGACCGTCCCCTGGTCTTTTCCTAATTTCCCAAATTTTCAATTTTATTTATTTTCATTTTATTTTATTTTTAAACCCACCACAATTTACAGATTTACCATGTGCCCCAAGTCTGTGCCTCCTCCATTTTCTATCTTCTTCTCTTCTCATCTTCTTCTACAGTCTCTTGCCAAATGTCCGGGATTTCCACATCTGTTGCAAATAATTTGTCCTCTTCCTGTTCGGAGTTCACCACCACGTATTAGCTTAACTTCTTCTACTTTAACTTCAATTGACCTTCCTTTTAAATCATTGAGTATTCCATTCGAGTCTCGTGTTGGTTCTTCACATTCCATTACTTCCAAGTAGCGTTCGTCAACAAAGGGAGTGTGTCGTTTTGCCATAGTGACGAATCTTCTCCATGTTTCGCCTTCTCGTATTGCTTCAAAATCAGCAATAATGATTAATCCGCTTTGTGCCCTGGACAATGCCACCGTGGCACGTCTGCTGTCCTTCAAAAAGTCAGAGGCATCTGCGCGAGCTGCTGAGCCAGGCGCTTTAGTGCTTGTAGTCACAAGAATGATTAAACGGTGCTCGCGGCTTTGAAAAGCATCTACAGAGTTCACTGATACTTGTAGATTTTCTTGATGGAGCCTTTCTCTTATCTTTTCGCATTGAAACGTGTAAAGGCAGATAATGGCAACACCTTGAGGATCTCGGTGTTCCAGCGCTTTTGCAATAATAATCGCTGCTTCAGTCTGTTCAGGCGAGGAAAGTGAGTAGGAGGCACTGTCTTGCTCTATTGTTCCTCTTATATTTAACATTATGAGCGGAACGTCATTCACCGGCAGATTTATTCCAAGCTTTGTTAATCCAGTGCGCTTTGATGCGGGAACGGCTGCTATTACTCTTTCGCCGTGTTTTTCATAAGAAGAATAATCGAAGCATTCAGTTATAATTGGGTGTGAGCGGTAACATCGTTCCAAGATCGTGACTGATACTCTTTCGCAATTTTCCATTTGATCAGTTACACTTTCAAGACCGTACCCAGTTTGAATAACTTCTGGTAGTTCTTTCAGGTCGGACAAGAGGTAATTTGCACAGAAGGTGAACCATCATGGAGAAGCTTGTCTGAGTGACCTCGTCGATTATGAGGTGAGTGGTCGATACATGAGCGCGTGGAATTCCTAAACACATGTAGATTGTTCCAAAGATCGCATTTTTAAATTCTCTAGCCAGATAAATTTCGCCAACTTTTCTTTCTTTGGTGTGACGTGGTTTATCTTTGATGTGGGCCAGGTAATCCGTTACGTCTCTCTTTTCAGAACCTTCTAACTTCTCTACAAATTTTCCTTTTATTTTATTTTCAAGTTGGTGTTCATTTAGTAAAAGTATTTGATCTCCGTATCTGATGCGTGCTGTCGAGGCGAAGAATGCCAACATCTCACTTCCAAGATTAATTTGGGCACTTTCGTCGATAAGCTTGCTCACAGGTAAATTTGAGTTTGCTGTAGCCAAGACAGCAATTTTCGGGTCCCTCTTCAAAGCTGCTGCTATACATGCGGCGGCCAGACGCGTTTTCCCGGTTCCTGGGGGCGCCTGCTGGTAATGCAGGCGCCCCCTTCCTTCATGAAGCCAATTTGAGAGTGTATTTTGTTGTTCTTCATTTAAACTTTTTACACACTCTAATTCCTTCGGAATATCACCTCCAACCACCGAATCGTCCGTCCCTGGACGCCCGAATAATGCTTTAAGTATTTCAGTTCGTGGAGATTTTTCTTCTTTAATTAATTGAGTTGGGGCATGTAGACCGAATGTGTCAGCTTGATCGCGGTACCCGCCGGGTGTTTCGGCAACTTGAATAATTGTAAGCATTCCGTGTGTCATAGCTTCAAAGTCTTCATCGTGTTCATAAAGACCTTCAATTGGGACAAGAATTATATTAACTTCAATTTGTAGTAGTCCGTCGTCTCGGTCACATTTAAATACTTCTTTTATGTAACCGTTCGCAAATGCCTTCCTTTCAAAACCAGTTTTGGCAGTTACTGGTGTATCTTTTGTCCAAATACTGAGTACTTTAGCTATGTGGGCTTTTTGTTCATGTATGTGACTAATCGTGAATGTTCTCTTCTTTTCATCCTCAAGTGGCTTAACTACTCCGAAATAACTAGTTTCCATTCTACCAACTTCTTCATTTTCCGCTGCAGTAATTAATGCTGCCGCGATTATGTCTTCAGCCAACTTCATTTCCTTAAGCGTATAATCCTTATCAATAGGTATTGGAGCTAACTTTAGATTTATAAATTCGGATAGTCGTGTTTTTGATAAGTCTAGACCGTGTCTGCATTGTTTTGCGTATAGCATTCCAGATCTCTCCATTCCGTACGCTGTCACTCGAGCTAGCGGTGCTTTGCCTTCTTTCTTCTTCAGATAAACAATAATTCCAGTTTTAGTTGTCCAATACGGAAAGTGAGTGACATCAATCATTAATGCTGTAGCTTGGTAACTTAACATTCCTGTATCCTTTCTATACCAATTATCAATGGTAACTTGTCTTCTTCCTTCAATCCATGCAAACTTAGTTACAGATATTGAGTCTCCTGGAAATAATGGACGTTCAAGATCGGTAGTTAGTTCATCGGGAATTTCAATTGCAAACGGCCACATTGATAATTTTTCGGGGTTGGGAATAACAGCGATTGCCCGTTTCTCTTGCACTTGAGAAACCACATATCTCTTTTTCCGACTTGCAGTTATGGCTTCCTCTTCAATTTTCTCTTTCTTCTTTTCAGATTTAGATTTTACTTCTTGCCATTCCTGATTTTCAAAAGCCTTATTAGCAAATGATTCTTCTTTAGCCGGATTTTCCCAATTAGAAGACGATTGGGCCCATTCAGATTCGTTTATTTCGCCTTCTTCCATTTGTTCTTCTTCATTTTCTTCATTTATTTCCATAACTTCTTCTAAAATAAGCTTTTCCATACTTTCAGAAATTTCTTGCCTTTCTTCTTTTTCGGCTTCTTCCATGATCTTTTGGAAGGCTTCTTCTTCTTCCACACTTGTGTGTGTGGTTGACTTTGTTTTTTGTGAACCCGTAGGTTCCATGGTCAAAAGACCAGCTTTCTCTAGATTTTTTGGATCCGTGGATCCCATGGTCAAAAGACCAACATTTTTATTTAAGCTTTTTGAATCCGTGGATTCCATGGTCATAAGACCAGCTTTATTTGTTGTTGTTGTTTCATTTTTCTCAGAATTGAAATAAAAATGACCACGGCCACGTTTTCGAACATTTTGATTGTCCATTGATAACTGAAAATTGAAATTTTAATTTAAAAAAAAAAATTCTAAAATGTGAGAGAAAAAAAAAAAAATTAAATGTGAGTTAAATACGCGGTTGTGTAAAAAAATTATGTGTGATTTAAAATACGCGGATAATAAAAAAAATTGATTAATTGACAGATTTAAATGAGTTAGTTAAAAAACGAAAATTAAGAGATTGATTAAGTGAAATTAGATGAATAGAATGAGAGTTTTGAATGTATGACCCCTACAATTTTATATTATTTTTTTTTAAAAGGAAAACTTTTTCTTTTTGGGATTTTCTCGTAAATTATATTTCTTTCGAGTATTCTTGTCTACTAATTCAGTGTTTGAGTTTTGATTTTCCTGTATATCGGGAGTTTCGAGTTCTTGGGAAATATTTTCATCTTCAATACCTTCATTTTCTTCAGCTCTTTCTATAGCTTTTTCTTCTTCACTCGATAATTCAGTTACTGTACAAGCGGGTGTAAGTGCTTCAAAACATTTCTTTAGTTGATTTATATGCCCTTTTCTGGGTGTACCCTGAGGTGAGTTACAACTTACTATTGTGACATGTACTCCTTCAATTTTTACTACTCTAAATACACCTTTCCATGGCATATGAAATTTCTTGGAAGTCCCTATTTTCCCTGCATAGTTTCTGAGTAATACTCTATCTCCTACAGTGACTGTGGGATTTCTTACTAATTTGTCATATTGAGTCTTTGCTCTTAACTGTGCTTGCTTGTTTGCCTCATCTGCTGCCTCCCAGGCGCATCTAAGTGAAGTGACTAATCTTTGCTTAAATTCGGTAATGTCTGTTAGCGCAATTGGACTATATACTGATGGGTCCAGTATTTGGTCTACACAAAATATGGGATCGCGACCAAACATGAGAAAGAATGGCGTTTCACCTGTCGATGCGTGTATCGACGTGTTATAACAAAAACATGCACAGTCTAAAAACTCGTCAAAATCTGGTTGGTCCTTACTTATGTACTTTGAGAGAATGTTATGGAATGTTCTAAAGGATCTTTCAGTGACTGAATTTCCTTGAGACCAGTGTGGTGTCGCATAGCTTTTGTTGATGTACAGCATTGAACAGAAATCCTTAAAGAACTCGCTTGTGAAAGCTGTGGCATTGTCAGTTACTAGTTCTACACAGCCGCCATATTTTAAGTAACAATTATTGAGAAATGCTTTTGCTAGTGTCATTGCTTTAGTGTCTGGGACCGGTACCGAAATAACGTATTTAGTGAACCAGCAAATTATATTCATTACATGTTTATTGCCATTTTGTGTTAATGGGAATGGTCCTGCAAGATCTAATCCAACTTTAGCAAATAGTGTGTTTACTGGTACCATTTGCATTTCTGCCCTATATGGGGGATTCGGTGAGTGCCTAAGTTGGCAAGTTATACAATTTCGTGTCCAGGTTAGAATGTCAGCGTGCATTCTTGGCCAATAATATTTTCTACACTTCTTGAGGGTCTTTTTCAAATTCATGTGTCCACCCCCTAGTTGTGAGGAGTGAAATGAGTCAAAGATTAAAGCCCTGAGTGAAGATGGTACGAATATTCTTGGTTTTAAATTCGGAAGTTTGTGACATAATATATCCCCTATAATTCTCAGATTTTCTGCATTTAATACAAATTTCTCCTGATTATTGGGTGATATGTCCTCTGGGAGTTCCCCGGTTTTTATAAATTTAATATAGCCTGCAGCTTCCATGTCATTTTCTTGCTCTTGCTTAATGTCTATTGCATAATTTTCATTTTCTTTCCTAAGGGTTAAAACAGAAGCGTAATGTTCGTCTATGAGCCCATCTTTTATCGGAAGCGTGAAACAAACTGGGAATTCTGTAATGTCTTCTAGTTCAGGTTGCTCTCCTTCTGGTTGGTTTTGCAATCTCGAAAGTGCATCAGCGAGTAAATTTTCTTTACCAGCTATGTGTACAATTTTAATATTGTAATTTTGCAATTCTATGAGCCAGCGTGCTAAATTTGGACTTGCATCTGCTTTCTTTAGTAGGTAAGCAAGAGGTTTGTGATCAGTGTGCAGTTCTATTTCAGCCATATAAATAAAAGGTCTGAATTGTCTTAAAGAAAATATTATAGCGCCCAATTCGATTTGGACGGGTGCCCACTTGCGTTCTGAAATTGTTAAAGTCCTGCTGCAGTACGCGATAGCTTTGTATGTGTTATTTTCAATATCTTTTTGCATTAGCGCGCCTCCCTGTCCTGTAAGGGATGCATCAGTAAATATGTGGAAAGGTTTTTCGTAATCCGGAAATACAAGAACTGGTTGACTAGTTAGGATTTTCTTAATTTTATCAAATGCTTGCTGTTGTTCGTCACCCCAATGGAATTCGATTTCTTTCCTAGTAAGCTTTGTGAGTGGTTCAACTATTAGCGAAAAGTTTTGAATATGCTTTCTGAAAAATGATGCCATGCCTATAGCTTGTCTTACTTCTTTAACAGTGGTGGGTGCAGGTAAATTATTTATTGTTTCAACTTTTGCAATGCTGGGTGTGTACCCTTTGGCATTTATTGTGTATCCTAAGAAATTCATTTCCCTTGAAGCAAATATGCATTTCTTGGGACTTATTTTTAGAAAATACTTTCTTAATCTAGTAAAGACCTGCCTTAAAGCTTTTAAATGTTCATCAAAGTCTGAGGATTTTGTAAAGACTAGAAAATCATCTACATATGCTAGAACACACTCATCTAATCCGCTTATTACATGCGCCATTACTCTTGCAAACGCGCTTGTTGCGTTCCTTAGCCCAAAAGGCATGTGTGTCATTTGGTATATCTCATCTTCCATAATAACTCCGCATTTTCTAGAAGCTCTTTCCGTTAATCTAATCTGTAAATAACCGCTTGACAAATCTAATGAAGAATAATAGTGGCAGTTTCCTATTCTTTCCATTATTGACTCTAATCGCGGTAGAGGAAAGTGGTCTGGGACTGTTACTTCATTAAGCTTTCTAAAATCAATGCAAGGTCTTAGACCTCCGTCTTTCTTTTGTACTAAAACTATATTCGATACCCATGGAGTGTCTGATTTAACCATTACTCCAGATTTTAAAAGTGCTTCAATATGTTTCTGAAGTTCTTCTCGGTATTTAAATGGAACTCTATGTGGCCTAGATGTTATAGGTTCTTCAGTTGTGGTAATAATGTCATATTCACCTGCTATACATGACCCTAGATCATATTGTGTTTTACTGAATACATCAGAAAATTCTTCACACAGTTTTTCTAATTTTTGTCTATCTTCCCCTTGTACTGAACTTTTAGAAAAATCTACCTTGAATGTTGAATTTGCTTCCACAATGTTTACATATTCATTAACATTAGTATTTTCTACCTGTGTTAACCATGGCTGTTCATTAATTGACCAAACCTCATCAGCCAGAGCAACATGCATTCCTTTGCATATGTGCTTTGGTTCAGTTGTTGGATTGGCAATCAAAATTTTGTTTTCTTTTGCATTCGGTGCGACCACTGCTTCAATGAGTGCAAGATGGTCCTTTTCAAGCCTTTGGTCTAGTGAATGTACAAGTGCCAACTTTTCTCCGCCATTAGTTTTAATTTTCACTGAAACAAGTCCGTGTTTTCCTGGTAAAATTGTTTTAGCTTCAATCGCTGCTACACGCATGTTTTTTGACTTTGCCTTGTTATTATCTAAATAATTAAATTTATTTTCAAAATTAATTTTTCCTTTATTAAAATCGAATGTTATTGGGGGAAGTCTTTTCAAAATGTCACATCCCATAATTAATTGATAAGTCCTATTTCCAGTAATTTGATTATCTTCTACTACTCTTATAGTCACAGGTAATTTAGTTCCTGCAATTTCTAGTAATACTTCAGCTTGAGCTAGTACATTAATTTCATGCCCAGAGGCAGACGTTATACTAATTGTTGCTGGGGTTAGATTTAGTCCTAAAGTCCTTGCAAGTGAGATAGGAGCAATCGATATGCTCGCACCAGTATCAATTAAACATTTTACTGCTTTGTTGTTTATGAACACCCCAGTAATAGTTGGACATGACTGTAGGGTATTTACAGAGAAATTTTGTGATGCCGTGGCATCCATGTCTTTTGACAACTTTTCATCACACATTTTATTTACTCTCATGACATTTACTGTGTAACCTTCAGTTTCCACTGATTGAGGAAATTTCGAAACTTTTGGGATCCAAGACAATTTCCGTTTTTGTGACTTTAAACTTGGAGTTTTGTCTCTTTTAAACTCAGGATTTTTATTCACCTTTACCATTGGAATTTCTTCTATGCCTCTGTTAAAGCTTGTCGGTCTAGCTCTATTAATTATATTTCGACTTTGACCAAATAGCATATTACCTAACTGTCCTTGTCCTAAATAATTTTCAGCTGCTTTAATTCCCCATCTTATCAGTAAATCTAAAGTTAATACAGCAATTAAAATTGATACTATCACCTTCCAAATCCATGTATAGTCCCCTATAATTTCAGTTACGAGACTACTTCCAGCCTCTTTCCACTGATCAGAGAGCGTTTTCACTACATGCATATCTTTTTGTTCGATGCGATATGAGATTTCGCTTGCACGGACTAAATTGCTCATGAAAGTGTGCGTTTTGAGATCCGTGAGGTTTACTAGCATTAATTGATGGAATGAATGTGATTTTATTTCAGGTATACTGTAAGATTTGAGTTCCCCTAGATTAAATGGACGAGGTTGAATTTTTCTAAATTCCCCTGAGGTCTGGTTTACTTCTAGTACCTCATGATTTATTTCTACTGTTATTTTACCATATATTGAACACGGTGCTTTTCGAGCTGTGGGTTCAATTGTCATGGTTAGTGGGTTGAGAAATGCTAAGTGTTCCCGACTTTCTGCTTTGAACTGGATTGGGATTAAGTCGAAACATTCGCTAAGGTTAGTAGCTTTGAACGAGTATTCATCATTTTTGATTGGTATGCACGGCCATACACGCAGTAGTGATGACCCTTCTCGTTTCGCCGTGACATAGTCATTTTCAAATATCATTCTAGCAAGGCCCGTTGGGCTGGACAAATATGCAGCAAGTGCCCATTTCTTAACTAGCTCCAAATTTTGACAAAAGGTTTTAAGCGAGTGCGTGAAAGTAAATGTTAGAGTGTCAGTCATTTCCTTGTCTAAGTATGTTAGCTTCGCTGCCATTTCAGGTGATGTAACTAAGCTAAGTTTTTGTTTATTGGCGCTTCTTTTAGAGCGACTCTTAGTGACTGTAGCTAGTCCTTGTTCGGATATTTCTAGTATATTATTGCAATCCCAAAATTTTGGAGTCGGTTTAGCAAAATGAAGAGCTAATTGTGCGTCATCCGATAACCAGGTGTTATCTAAAAATTTTCCTTCCCAAGTCCCAATTTTGATATATCGGCACATTCTATCCTTTGTGGGTTCCCATTTAAGTATTGTATTGTCACTTAATACGCAGAGACCCTTCGAATATGAGCAATTATTACTTTCCCCAAATGAGGTTCCTATGCCTTCTTCACCCCAATGGGAATTAATTTGTACACTAAATAATAAACAATTTTCGGATTGGACCTCGGTCCACCAAAACGATCCTATAAACCACATTTTCGGACTTGAGTCTATTTTATTTAAAGTGGTCCAAAGATCATTTTCTTTAGTTAATTTACCTAAACTACATTCTTTATTTTTAATCATTTTAGTGCATTCATTTTCGTCTACTGGGAGAGTTTCAGAGCCCACAGGTTCGTTAATTGGTACATTAGAAAGAGTTGTAAATTTTCTAAGAGTTTTTCTTATTTTTCTGCAAGCCCATCCTTGGGTTGTGTACTCAAGATCATTGAGCATATACACATTCCTAGTTTGAGAAATCGGAACATGAGAAATATTTGGAGAGGGTATTGGACAGTCTGTCATGTCAGGAAGAGACCATAAAGTGGACTGTTTTTCAGTTTGACATATCATTGGGTACTGTGGAATTGATAATCTTTCAATGGCCTGCAGCGGTGCTGCTAGTGCTAGAATTAAAATTACCATTGGGAGTAGCTTGGGACTTAATTTGAAGGGTTCCCAAGAGACAATCGAAGGTTTTTCCTTCTTAGCATTTAATTGCTTTTCTTCGGGTTCCTCATTTATTTGCTTTGTTTCACCATGTAGGAGATTAACATTTTGTGAGGACCCGTTATTTTTAGAATTTCCTACCTGCATGTTCTTTAGGGTTGATAATATTTCTTTTAGCATACCACTATCATTGGACATATTTGATGGACCAACATCTGGTTCTCTTCGGCCTTGACCACGTTGTGTTTGAAAGTCTGCAATTCTTGTGCGACATACATTTGCCAAGTGACCAACTTTCGAGCAATAATTACAAACAGGTCTGTTGTTCCATCGTCGATCATTAGTTGGTGTTCGCATTTGTCTTGTGTCACGATAGTTCATGTCTCGTCGAGGGTTGTTTTGCCTAAATTCTCCAAAATTATTTCGATTATTTTGAAATTCATTTCTATTTTGAATTTGTCCCCACCTTTGTCCAAGCTTTTGTCTGTTTGGATTAGTGGGATTTAGTGATTGGAACTTCCCTGGTACATTAAAGGAATTTGACTGTTGCATTGCATGCACTTCTTGATTTGGCATCTCAAACATTGATCCAGTGCCTCCAGGTAACATGATTTCGACTTCACGAAGATCTAAGCATAATTGTTCAAAACCTCTATCTGTCTGTGAAAAGTTTAGTAATTTCATACAAAATGCTATGTTTGGTCTCAAACGTTCTAATAATAATTCACATAAGTACCGTTCCTTGTTTGGACCAGAAATATCAGCAGCTGTAGCCATTGCCAGAGGCCTAAAGCGTGAGAGGAAATCTTTGACTGACTCACCTTCATGTTGACGGCACATTAAAAGCGCCTGTCTTGAGAGAGCACGTCGTTGAGGAGAGTCCAACTCCTTTCTTATGCTTTGGAGTGCCATTTCACACGTTAATTTTTGAGTTGGAGACAATTCTTCAAAGATTCTTTTTGGTGTGTCTTCCAAAAATAACGACAAGCGAGCAAGTTTTTCTTCTTCTGAAAGTTTTACCCCAAAGACCTTAATTCTTTCTAAAAATTTCTTTCCCCATTTATCAAATGATATAATATTATCATCAGAATATACCTCAAGCGATGGGATACCTTCGTGGTGAAGCATGTTGAGAGTGTGCAATCCTTCATTGTTTGACATAGGTGGGTGTCTGACTTGTCCATCCACCTGTGATTCATCAGCCCAATTATTGTCATTATTTTCACTAAGATTCGAAATGTTTAGTTCTGGAATAATAAGAGGCATTATTGTTTGTTGTCCTACCCTTATTTTATTTGGGGAGGCAGACCTAGACTTTCTTTTAGATAATTCAGTAATATTTTGTTCGCAGGTATTTATTTTGTCACCCAGAGTGGAAAACCCTTGATTAACCTCCTCAGCTAATTTAGTTAATCCTGTTGAATTTTGGGTTACCTTGCGATTCAGAACTCGAAGAGAGCGATTTACACCCTCCTCTAAACGTATTGTTTCACCAAATACCTGTTCCAGGTCCTGTATCTTCAGCTGAGCTGTGTTGGATTTACCTGTTAGTAGTTTCTTGTCAACTACATTGATTGGCGTTTCCTCCAAATTGGAAGAAGACGAAGTATTTTGTGGTACCTTGGTACCCGCGGGCGTAATGCCCTTGTTGCTTGTGTCTTCATTACCAACCATGAAGACCAATTAATCGTTGCTTTTGTTGCTTTCTGATAGCTTTTAAGTTTTTATTATCTGTAATTGATTCTTTAATTTAAATAAAAAAAATTCAAAAAAAAATACTTAAGTGTTAGCCTTACTACAAGCTAAAGAAAACTAAAAGTGAATCTGTAAATGTTAGAATGATTCCTGTTTACAGTTTACATGAATGTTACACAAATGCTGAAATGCTTCTTCATTTCAATGTTTAAATTACTGTGAATGCTTATTCAACCCTTTCGCTGTTTACATAAATGTTTAAATGCTTATCCTTTCCTTTAAACATTTTCCCATTAATTTCTTTTTACTTTACACTGAATTTTTCTCAAACAAACTTTCCACTTTTTTAGATTGTATCTTATTTATCTTTAAACTGTTCTCTTTTTTTTTTAACCTTGGCTTTTGCTTTAAGCTTTTTGAACCTTTGACCCCTTCATCTGACACTTTCTTTTAAACCTTTATACTTTACCCCAATCTTGGAAATCATATTAAACTTGGTCATACATTCAAAACAAGCGAGGAAAATTTTTGGCAAAAGTTAAAGAATTAATTGAGAAAGTATTCAAAACAGTAATTAAAATAATATAAATAGTAAAAGAAATTGAAATGTTATTGGTTAATAAAATAAAACTTTAACTTCAGTAACAAATAAATGGTAATATCAAAAAGTGTGCAAAATTACATTTGGAGTAAATGATTTTTAAAGAAAACATAAATAATTTTAAAAACCCAAAACAATCATTTTTGGTTACCCTTTAAAGATTTGAGAAATTTTTTTTTTATTAGACCCAGTTTTCTAAAAATTAGATAGCCAATGAGAGGGGATCTTGTTTCGAACACCCCAGATTTCATAGTTAATGTCACTAAACATTTATAGTTGTATTTCCCCGTCTTTTTGACTGTCAAATAATATTTAATAAATTACTGAAGAGAAGGGCAGCCAAAATAAAAATAAATTTTCTCTTATTTTAATGGAAAAATGAAGAGGGGAACAAAGATTAACGCGTATATTTTTCTTAAAGATTTTGCAAATGAGTGGATAAAAAAACGAGTCTTTTCTCACTTTTTAAATATTTTTATTGGAATAGACAATGAATCAGCTAAAACCCATTTTTGAGTGGATGTGTTTTCTATTTAAATATAAAATTTGAAAAGGACACAAACGATTTTTTTTGATTATTGGAAACAAATTTTTTTTTGAAAGGTTATTTTACAGAAATTTTGAAGAAGAGAAAAGGGAAAAAAAATTTCGATTGTTGAAAAAAGGATTTTTTGAACAAATTTTGTTATTATTGAAAAAAAGGTATTTTTTTTAATAAGGAAAGGAAAAATATTTATATTTTTGAAGAAAAAATTTTTTTGTGTAGAGCAGTAGATTTTAGAGCAATAGTTGAAAAACTTGTTTAAAAAATTTTGTTGTGGGGCAATAGATGAATGAAAGTTAAAAATCATTTGTAGGGAAATAAGTTCCCGTAACACACAACCAAAAAAATTAAGTGGGGATTTTTTGTCAAAAATTCAATTAAATAGAAAAAAAAATCTCTCAAGTTCATGTAAAGAGACAATAGAATTGGTTAAAAGTTGGGTAATCTATTACTAAAATAGATTTTTTCTTTAAAAACGAATAATGAGTTTTTTCTTATTTTAATTTGCAGACGGGTGAATCATTTGAAAAAGTGTTGTGTAAAAATAAAATGAATGAATAAATATAAAATGAATAAATAAGAAATCTTTTTTTTGCTCTTTTTTTTTTAAGAAAAGAGTGTTTATTTGTTGTAAAGAATTTTTATATGTGTAAAAATTTCGTTGTTTAAGGAATTGTTGAGAGAATAATAAATATATATTTTTTTAAACAATTTTTGAAAAAGGAGTATTTGAGAATATGTCTCTTTTGGCAGAATTAAATTGTCGAGAGAATTAAAAAAAATTAATTTGTTGAGAAAATTAAAAGAAAATTTTGACTGTTGAAAAATATATATGTATTTTGAAGAAATTTTTTGAATAAAATAAATAAAAAAATATTTAAATAAATTTTTTTTTTGTTGTTGTTGAAGTAATTTAAATTTATTTTTGTAGTTGAAGTAATTTAAAAATATATTTTTTTTGTAGACCCGTGGGTCTCATGCCACAATGGCAGCTTTTCATCCTCCATTCCGCACCTCACCTTGATCTTCCTCCCCACCGCCATGGCCAGTGGCGGGGGGAGGTGGGACGGTGCTACCAGTAAAGCTTGTGCTGGGCCAGGATGGTGTTGGGATATTGGGCGGGTTGCGTGCGATGTTAAGGTCCCGAGAGGCGATGCCGGTGGGTATGAGCAGAGCGGAGGGTAGGCCTTTCTATGCATCCGGTGCTGCTGGTCGATTACGAGATCGACTTGCCCGGGAATAATATGCGCTGAATGATAAGCTCTTAGCTTCTTCTGCAGGATTAATGAATAAGCATTTAGCTTCTTCGGCCGGTTATTCACTTCTCTATTGATTACTTTCCAACTGACTGGTGAACAGTCGACTGATCCCTTTTCTCCTATTTTCCACTAGCTTTTATCTTACGGCCTTATTTGTCAATCTCCACCCCTTATTCGATCCTTTCCTAAAGGAACTAAAGTTCCTTTTTCCATTCTTGCCCATCCGGATCAAAGTCCGCCTTACAATATTTTCTGTTTATAATAATAATCATATTAAAATATAATTTTTTACAAATTAAAAGATATTCTTTGTTCAATGCCCAATGTAATATGTACTCCAAAAATTGGTTGGTATTGCCAAGAATCACACAATGAGTTAAGGGTTGCTGCGGCACGAGAAGTTAGAAGAGCATTGACAGGCTCTATACCTGAGGATCTTAAAGTATATTAGTGGAACGTATATAAAATTTATAAAAAAACATATTTTTAGAATTGTGTCAACAAACCAGACCTTTTAACTTTAAAAGGAATTTTTAAAATTAATCAAGAATCTTGTAATAATTCATCAACAACAACCTCTAATAATACATTATTTTCTAAAGAATCTTTTAATAATATTTCTCCAATTTTCCCTCCTCTTTTAAATATGCAAGCAACATCTTTAAAAAATTGTTTTGGTAATTATTTTTAAAAATTTTTGAAATTATTTTTAGAGAAAATAATTTTTAGGAGAAATTTTTTAATTTTTAATATAGAATATTTATTAATATAAAAATTAAAAATAATTTCGGATCTCTGAACATTTTTGGAAAATTATCAATCAAGCGAAAAAGACATAACGAAAAAAGATTTTTAGAAAGGATTGTCTTCAAACCTTTTGCAAAACTTTCTCTTAGAAACCAGGGCTGTCTTTAAAAAAACGTCTCAAAAATTCTCAAACTTTTTTCTAACCCTAAAAAATTAATTAATTTCCAATTTTACCAATTATAAAGTAAATTCACCACCACCAAATATATTTTCAAATAATTTATTTCAAAAACAATTAAATAATATTCAAACAAAATTATTAAATCCATTAAATGCTTTTCCACCTAATTTTTTATTAATGAATCCAAATTTGCTACAAACAATTATGCAAATGAGAAATTTACAAAAACAAACAAAATTAGGTAAAATAATATTTATTTCAAATTTAATTATTATTATTCCCCTTCCATTAAATAGTTCGAAACAATATTACAGTATTTCCTCTAATAGAATACCCCCTCCCTTCATTAGAATGCCCCCTGCCCCCCTGGAAGATGATTGAAAAATAGAATGCCCGGGCATTTTATTAGAAGAAATACGGTAATTACCTTCAAGTAATTATTTTAGTCATTCAAAAAATAATTTAAATAAATTTTTTATTCACTAAAAAATTAATTTTCTTTTTCTAAGAAGACAATTGTGCCGAATCTTCTTCTACATGTAAAACAGAAAATGATGAAAAAGAAGAAATAAATGAAGAAAATTTGGTTACTAATGATAATAATTTAGAAGAAATTAATGAAAATAATAATTTAAATAAAAATTTAGAAATTGAAGAAACAGAAATTGAAAATGAAAAATATAATGAAGAAAATAATTTAAAGAAATAAAAAATGAGTGGAATTTAATTTTTAATAATTAAAATATTTTAATTAAATCTTTATAATTATATAAAATTTATCCGAAAATTGAAATATGTAAATAAATAGAATAAGAAAATATTTTATAGGAATTTTTTGAGGTTTTTAGGTAGGCTTAAACCGAAGTTGGGGGCGTTTGTGTGTGTGTGTTATACTAATTCAATTTTTACGGTTTCGTGTCGGAAAAATTCTGTAATACCTATTTATGTATTAAATAGGCACTTTTATATTTATTAATCAATTTTAGCTCGAATGATTTTTTGTGGAAAACGATGCCCAGACAATATAGACTTGTTTTTAATTTTATTTTATAAATTATAAAAAAATTAATTAAATGTTTACAACAATGTTTACTGTTTTTTAACTTTTTTTACTCCCAGACAGATTTTTAAATAGCAGAGACATCCAAAATAAATATTGTATGTCTGGCAAGGCATTTTGTGGCACGACATATGCCTCTACATATCCTTCCCTCCCTCCTTTCCCCCCCCCCCCCCCCTCCCTTCCTCCCAGGCTAAAATAAAAAATTTATTTTTATTAAATCGTGACACGTTAAAGAAAAATTAAAATCAAAGTCTTTCGCCGAGAAATTATTGCCAAAATCTTGTAAACAGACAAACTACAAAATAATTTAAAATTTGTTATTCAATAAATTTATTTATTTAAAATTATTTAATTTTTAAATTAAAATAATTTTTCAATAATTCTTTTAAATTTAGTTAAATATACCTATGTATGTATAATTAAAAATTTAAAGAATTATAATATTAAAATTTTATTTTTTAATGTTAGTTTAATGTTAAAAAAAATTATTTTTTAAGGAAATATTTATACAAAATTATTATTTAAATATGTTATTAATTATATTATTATCTACAATTATTCTATTATTTAATTTAACCAATTCTTTTTTATTACGATTTAATATTGAGGAACAAGGGCATTTTTTTGAATTTAAGAAAATTACCTGTGATAATCAACATGTACAAAACCAAGATTTACATGCTTATTTTCCTATTGGTTTTCAAATAACATGTCCCAGTCAGTCAGAGAGTCGTTGTGGATTAGGTCAACATATGCGTCTTCAATTACATTATAGAATCCATAATGCACATCCAGTTCAATATATTGTAAGTAGGGACACTTTAAAATATTGTAAAGCATATATGTAGTCCTGTTCGAGAGTCCTGTTCATATATGTCCTGTTCGAGAGTCTCAGTTTCCGTGTCGAGAAATTTCTCGGGGTTTTGAACGCTTCGGTCTCGATCTTGGTGTTTTAGTCTCGGAAAACGGGAAAAATTTACACCCCTAATTCCAGAAGAAGTGTGTGGTAACTCGTTAAGTTGATGGACCTGGAGATTTTTTAGCAGAGGGTTGGGTTGAATCCATTATTGGATTCGTTTCGAACCATACCAGGGCGTCCCGGATTCACCAATTTTAATGCAGTTATAGCTCTGCGGTAGGATAGGCCGCGGTACGTTGGCCTGCTCCCCTGGTATCTATCACACCGCGACCGTAACTATTCAGTGGAAATTTTAAAAATTAAAAAACGCGAATTTATTTTTTCCTAAAAACCAGCTGTAAAATTTAAAACTGAGAATGGAATCCAAGATGGAATTTCATTTTAAACATTTCTATTTATCTAGCCAATTTCTTTTCAATGTCCAATTGATCAACACAACCATCTAAATAACATAGTAGCGTCGATTTATAATTTAAATTTATTTTTTGATGGCGATGTTATTCTGCACGTAAATTGTAACTTTGGAGGAAATCATGTATATAATCCTCAACAAATTCATCTCTTTAATTCCTTTAATGAATATCAAAGACAATCAGAAATTATTAATTTGTTAATTAATCATTACAATAATTTTGAAGAATTATTTCTTCATCATCCTCACAATATTCATCATAATAATAACCAAAATTTAGTTCATATCCCCCCTCACCCTCACCAACAAGGTCAAATAAATTTAATATTGAATCAAATAATTGAAGGAAATAATTTATTAAATAACATGTTACTACAAATTCAACACCATGGACATAATTTTTATCAACAAGTGGCTGCTGGAAATATAAACTTTCAATTAATATTTGATAATTTCCAATGGCTAAACAATTTTTATATGCAAAATAATAATTTATTAAATCACATTAATGCACTAAATGCAGAATTGCAAGCAATAATGAATCAATTAAATGAAGGAAATGGTGACCACCAACAAAATCAAAATAATAATCAAGGCAAAAATTATTTTTGAGAAATATCCTGACATTTATCGCTAGGCGCTTTCGCTCACTATATACAGGAGCTCTACCACTGAGCTACCGTGGCATCGACTAATGTTTTCTCCTTTATCCTTTTAGCTCGTTTAACCTCCGCCTAAGCATTTTAAATGCTCATGGTGAATCATCCTTACATATGTAACATGAGGCGTGTCCGACCCTAGTCCTTCTATGGACTATGACAACCGGAGCCTTTGGCGAACCTTACCTATTTAATATTCTCCCCAATCCCATCCCCCAATATTACACATATATAAGGGGATTATTCTTAATAAAATTTTGTTTTTATTTTAGAACAAAATGATGAGGATGACGGAGATAATGATGATAACGATTCTGTTATTACCGATGATGAGGTAAAAGATAAGAAAAAAATTATTAAAATTAATTCTTATTTAGTAGGACAAATGATTCAAAAATTGCAGCATATTTAAACAATTATAGTTTTAGAAACAAATCATTGAGGAAATCATGTATATAATCCTCAACATGTAGAATAGAAAAATTTGTTTGACAATTTTTAAATTAAAGATCGGACTGGGAGGGTTAAACGAGAATCAAGATCTCTATAACCAAGATTTTTGATCGAGATCCAGTCTCTAATTTAAATATGTACCAGGGGTGTGCCGAAATAATTTTAAAAAGCGAAAGGCGAAAGTCCAAAAAACGCGAAAATCCGCGAAAGGCGAAACTAGCACACCCCTGATATGTACCCTTTCTTCACAAAAATATTGTTAAAAATTTTAACACAAAATTTATTAAAAATATTTTACAAAAAAAAGTTAAATTCATTTCCTTCATTTAATTCGTTAATAAAATGAAAATTCAAAATAAAACAAAAAATATAAATCAAAAGAGGCGTTCTACAGGCGGCGCTTCAGGTGACAAACGAGGACGCTTTGCATGTAAATACGTGTTGCTATATTGTTGTAAAGCTGAAGTTGGAGAACCAAAACGATTTTTTCCTCCAACCAAATTACTTTCCTTTAAAGTTAAAATTTATTTAAAAAATATTTTGACAAAAATAAATTGCCTGATAATATCGAGAACTCGAAGTCGTAGCAAAATCACGTAAACTCATCAAACTTCTCGAAGCACTTTCTCCACTCGAAGGTGAAGGAAAATATGGAGATGGATTTTTAGCAGAAAATGTTCCATAAGGATCATTAATACGCTAAATAAAAAATTAATTTTTCTCCTTTTAAATTCAAAACTACATCAAATTCATTCGAAGAAAAATGTTGACGCCAAGATTCTCGTTCAGGTTTCAAATCACTCAATGCTTGTATTTTACTTGCAGAAGAAGAAATAAACGAAGCTGTTTGTTTTTTCCAATTATTATTATTTTCTTCAACTCGAGGAGTGTTAAAATAATGAAGTAAAGGTGTTGGTTTATTAGTATTTGTTGGTTGTTGAACTATTGGAGTAAATCGAGGTTGGTCTGATTGGGAATCATTCCACAAATGTTGCCCCATTCCTGGTGTTGTTAAAACAGAAGAAACAACTTGCTTCTTTAAAAATTAAATTTTATTTAAATTTTTATAAACAATAATCTTGCTTGTATATATTGTTGGAGCTGTTCATAGCCGGGATTCAATTTCTGAGAATCACCGATATCCTATATTTTAGTAGATTTATAAAAAATAAAGGCAATAAGTGTTAATTTAAAAAAAAGATAAAAATGGGAAAAAAAATTTCCGAGGGAATAGGAAAAAAATTTTAAATACAACAAAAATCTTTCCCGTATAAATAAAGAGGGGGAAAACTCCCAAAATGGAAAATGATAGAATTTTTGGGGAAGGATAAAAAATGGCCGAATTTTTCAAACAGTTATTCCTACTATTTATGTATCATAAATGCGTAATAGAAAAGCACAAAAAAATATTTTTATTTACCTGAACTTTTGTCTGACGGCCAAGAAAAGACATTTCACGCTGCTCAGGACGATTAAAAAGATTTTTGGAATTTCTATAAAATTTAGAAACAGCATTAATAAATTCTCTATTTTTAGAGTCAATAAAATTCAAAGTTGGAAGTTTTTGATTCTAAAATAAAAATTAATTAAAATAAAAAAATCTAATTAAAAATAAAAACCCATTTTTTCATATCTTCATCAAAAATCTTTAAAGAATCATCACTGAAACCATCTCCTGAAGATCTATATAATTGCTGTAAAGTCTTAACTTCCAAATTCTTAAGATGAAGTCGAATATCAGTCAAAACATTTCCTCTAATTCTAAAAAAGAAAAAAATTATTTACGATTTGCTAGTCAAAATGTTTTTAATTAAAAAGTAGAAAAGGTAAAAAATTATTTTAAATTTAGATAATTGATATAATTTTATGTTCGACACTTTTAAACTTCTTTTAATGAGAATTTCAAGATTACACTGGGAAACAAATTTTGTAATAATTAAAAAAAATTTAATTCAATCCAAAAGTAATATACTAATTTCCCTAAAATCAAAAAAAAAATAACCTGTATGGAGTACCTCCCCAACTAACACCAGTTATTTGATCAACATAAAATTGATGTTCCGATGACTAAATTTAAAAGAAAAAATTATTTTTTATTTAACAAAATAAAACCTTTTCAGGACGTCTTGCACCTTTAAAATTAAAAAAATAAATTCAAAAAACTTTCAAAAAAATACCAATTCTAACATAAAATCCTTTAACAACTCGAGCAAGTGTTTCTTTGTCCCAAGACATCATATCAAATATTTTATTTTTAGACATTAAACATTTACGGAACTAAAACAAAATTTTTTTTATTTTTAAACAAATAAACAAACATTTATTGTAGTTAATTTCCCATCTTTTGTTTGCAAAGAAAAAGGTTCTCTCGTAACAACCTCATCAGATTTATTTACTGAATTGTTATTAGTTTCATCATTTTTAATTTTTGATCCAGAATTTGAAATACTTGAACCGTTGACAGGCAAAGACTTTAAAAAATTATTTTTTGACGTTAAAAAGAAAATTAGTAAAATTACTTCGGTTTTGTAAGGTTGTGGAGGTATTCCCAATACTTTTGCTAATTCAGCATATTTTTCACTAACAAATTCATTTATGGGCAGAGGATCATCCTGAAATTTAAAAGAAAAATTTAGAATAAAAAATTAAAAAGGGAAAAATGGATCATTCAAATAATTTCTATAAAAGAAAATTTTAAAGGAATCATGAATCTTTTAAACACATTAACACCAGAAACAACAAATTAAGGAACCGAATCGGAGAACTTACTAGAACCAGGCCCGTAGCTAGGATTTTTTCGGGGGGGGGGGCGAGGGGAGAAAATTTTTTTGCGCCGAATTTTTGGCCCCCTGGCTACGGGCCTGCCTAGAACCATAAACAGAAAAACGGGAAATAATATTTTGTAAATCCCTTGATACTATATTTCCCAGAGAAATATTAAAAAAACCATCAAAATTTAATTTAAAATAAAAAATCAACCTCATCATTCTCATTCTTTTTAACCCAATCTTTAAACTCTTTTTCATTAATTTTTGTTGAACTCACAAGACGAATAAGTGCAGATAAGGAAACAGTTCCCATAAATTTTAATTCCAAAACAATATCTGCAGGCCTGTTCTTCTTTTGCTCGTTTAATTTGACACTCATAATTTTATCAAGCTTTAAAATAAAGGAATTAATCAAAAAAGAATCAAAAATTAAAAAGAAAACCTCAAAGCCAGTTTCAGAACCACCTGAAGACGTCAAACGAACAAAACAACCAGTCAACAATTTAACTAGAGGTTCTGAATCCTCAAAATTACTCAATTTTTGAAGATATTCCCGAACTAAAACACAATTTTCCAAATCTTTTGCCGACTTAACAGGCAATTTAGCGCGTTTAGCCTTTTCTTCCTCATCTTTCTGAATTCTTTCCAACTCCATCATTGAAGGCAAATTTTCTGCTTCATTCAAAGCAAGTTGAAGTTCAGCGGCTTTATTTTGAATATCATCCAATGTCGGCAATTTCTCATCCTAAAAGAATCGGAAATTTAAACGAAATTTATTTGTGTCGTGCTAGTCAAAGTTAAGAGCCGTAAACAGAAAAACTATTCAAACTAACAAGCGAACATCGGATACTGTGTAAAAAATTCGGTATTTTTTGGTACCAATCAATAAAAAATACCAAATTTCTGTAAACAGTATCCGATGTTCCCTTGTAAAATATATTTTCTAAAAAAATATACCCAAGCCTTCATATCTTCAATCCAATTTCGAAATCCTTGTTCAGTAACTGTTGAAAAACTTTTCATCCAATTTATAATATAACGGCCATAGAAGGGCAAAACCAATTGATAATTAACTCTCGCAACGTTTTTAATTTTGTAATTACGAGGCCCTTCAACGCAATCAAGAACTCGAATAATATGATATTGACAGTCTTTTGGCTAAAATAAAATAATCATTAGAGGGAAATAAGAACCAAGGATACGTTATGAGTAGGGCTGGGAAAAATATGCACGCAAAATCGCCAAATATGCACATATATTCTATATGCACTAGAGAATATGCACATATATATATGCACATATATATGCATATATATATGCACACATATATATGCACTAGGGATCCCGCTCCCGCAATCCCGCACTTTTTTCGATTTGCGGGATTTTGCGGGAGTGCGGGATTTTGCGGGATTATTCCCGCGGGAGTCCCTCCCGCAGACATTTTTAAAAGTTACTCCCGCATGCGGGATCCCGCAAATGCGATTTTGCCGGTCTCTAATATGCACCGAAAAACCGCGAAATAAGCACCGATATGCAAATATGCACGAAAGTGCGAAAATATGCAAAAGAAACGGATCCTAAAGTGCTCGTACCAATGCAAAAACATCATTTCTGAGCTTCTCTCATTTGCATGTTTTTCCCATCCCTAGTTATGAGGACAGTCAACTCCCTATTTTAGTGTCAACTTCGAAAACTTTGAAACAAGAAAAAAGGTTTCTTCATGGAAATTATCCGCTTAAAATAAAAGAAAACCTTATTTTTACGAATTGCTGTCATACAAACAAAACATCCAACAACTACTTGACGAAATCTTTCAAATCCCAATTTTGACAAACTTCGAAGAGTTGAAGGATTCAAAGCAATTTGTGACAAATTTGAACGCGTAAAAGTTATTTTTTGCTTGTCAAGTTCATTTAAAGTTTGCTTGACAGAAAGAGTATCCAATTGGGTTTTAATCTCATTCGCTTTTTGGCGAACAAAACGAAGTGTTGGAATTATTTCGCCCTTAAAAGGAAATATAAAAAATAAAAATTATGCAAGAATTTGAAAATTAGATTTATAATATTGAACAACCAAGCCCGTATCCAAGGGAGAATTCGCCCCACCCCCGAAATGAGCAAAAGGAAAAAATTTGGGGAAGGCATTGGGAAAAAAGTGAATTTTTTGGCCACGGCCTTCGAAATTCACAAAAGTTTAGCCTACGGTGCTAAAAATCAAAATTTTAAAAAGATTTTCCAACCTTGGCCCCTCCCCTCGAAAAAATCCTGGCTACGGGCCTGTGACCAACAAATAAAAAAATTTTGAAATTATTAAAATTAGAGTAAACCCAAAAAAAACTTAGTTCAAACCCCTTAACTTTTAGCATTAACTAGGTTAAAAAACCAATTTTTGGGAATCGTAAAGCAAAATAAACAAAAAATACCCAAAATTAAATATTAAAAAATAACCTTAGCCTCCATACAATCAAACCATGGACGAACATCACTATCATGATTGGCCTTCAAACTAACAATATTTTCAATTTCAAAATCACCCAAAAAGCGCAGTCGATAACGACGGTCAATCCAAAGGTGTTGAAAACTCAAAGGTTCGATTATATCGATAATTTGGTCGATCTTTAAATTTTTAAAAATAAATAAAAGGTAATGGTGAAGAATTGGGCTGGAATTGGGGTTCAGATTCATGATGAGCTTACAAAGTGGTTTACTTACCGGGTGGCCCTTTTGCCTCTTTTGGATGGCATTTGCCTCCTTTTTGACCTTCTCGCCTCCTTTTTGGGAAGCCATGCCCTCTTTTGGTGATACGGGAAGGACCACCATATAAAATGATTTTCAGAAAAAATTTTTTGAAGAGTGTATCCCCAATTCTTCACCAATACCAAAAAATTTGAAAAAACCCTTACAAAAACACGATCAGAATAATTTGAAGGTAATCCAGGAATGTTAACACGAACAAAAGCTCCAATTACTGTTTGTCGAAAAACATAAAGTTCTGAGGTAGCCAAAAGTTTCAATTGCCCTTGAGTTAAAATAATTTTCTTCATTTCTTCCGTACTTTGAATTGGCTCATCCAAAGAAAGATCATTAGTAGAAACATCTGCTTCAATTATCTACAAAAAAAATTTTTTTCATTAAAATTAAAATAACAACAATTCCCTCAAAAATGATGAATATATTTGAAGAGATTTGCAGAAAGGATTTAAATTTTTCTTGTAAAAGAATTTTTTTGAGAGAGATTTTAGTTGAATTTTGAGACAAAGAAAAGCGAAAAAAATAAAAATAATTTAAAATTGAAGAAAGGTCTATGAAGACAAAGCTTTGAGACTTTTTTTAGAAGGTGTCCATGTCAAAATTTAAAAATTTTTTGAAAGCAGTTATGTGGTAAAAACCACCTTTGATTTTACATTGGCTCATCCAAAGAAGGATCATTATTAGATGTTAGAAGAAAAAATCAGAATTGAATGATAGAATTATGAGAGAAACAGAATTGAATAATGGGTCAAAATTTAACAATTTATTTACAAATTACCTGAAGATCACTATCTCCTTGTATAGGCGAAGCATTAACTTCTTCCCTCATCTCCAATTCTGGAGCTTCTTGACTATTATCTAGATGTGAAGTTTCGTCAACAATTTCGATTGGTTGAGTAGAAGGCTCCTTATTTGGATTACCTTCATCTTTTAAAATATTCTCAGTAATGTTGTCTTGATTTTTAGAATTATCAATTTCCATTAAGGAATTTTGTTTAATAAAATTTAAAATCTTAAAATTGAAAAGGGGCAAAAATGGATTTATTTTAAATAATTTTTAGTTTAAATAATGTAATTATAGCCGTGAAAAAGTCTTGATTTAGACGTTTTAAGAATAGACTTCGGGGAAGAGCCGGGTTGAAAAAATCGGGTTTTCAAAATTTCTTCGTATCGGGTCGAAAAGGCCAGGGCAGCTGAAAAAAAATTTAAATTCTGCCTACATCTGAAAACAGATGTAATTGCGGTGTTCGATTAGTGACCGGATATGATCAAGTTTTTTAGTCCGGCAGCAATTGTCGTACGTAATTGCATAACCACAAATGACGTACCGCCGTAATTACATCTTTCTGTCCAGCTATAAGGACACACATGGCCCATCCCTGACACAAAAGTATTATTTGTTTATAAGGTGCTAAATATGTTAGATAATAAAAGTTGGATAGGGCATTAACTATTTTATTTATCCTTTAGGGGTTTAAAAACTGACGGATACAAACATATCCGTAGGATATGATCTAATATCCGTATCCATGAATATCCGAAACTTATCTGCAAATATTAGTGAATAAACTCATCGACTTTATGATATAAACAAAAATCGAAGTGTAAGAAAAGATCCGACCGACAACCTTAAAAAAGAATGTAAAAGAGAAACAACATTAAACTTTCTCTCTGGTTGGTCAGCATTACCAACACAGTATGTTTATTTAGAGAGAAGTTCATTCAGACAGCAAAAAGCTGATTAGCCATTTTGTGTAGACTAATCAGAGGCACTTACACGGGGCACAGAAGTGTACTAGAGTCCTGATTTGGACCGTTAATTTGTGGAGAATAGGGGGCCAAAGCTGAGAACGGCCTGTTTGAAATCCGACTCAGAATCAGGGATATTGGGCAGGATTGGGCAGACTCAACACATACAAAAATGTGTTGACGATGATAAAGCTCTAGACTGGCTTTATCATAAAGGGTTCCAGGAACGGAGCCAAGTATATTTAGCTCCAACGGTAATACAGCCAGATGCTTTACAAATATTGATTTTTAAATTGTTATTTTTTAAATGAATATTGTTTTTAATAAAATCTAATGCACAAACATCCACAAATGTTTGTGTCTTTTGAATTTAGTATTCGCAATTAAACAAAAAATAAAAATAATCACAACCTGTTAACCAATATCTATTCAACTTATACTTTGTTGACAGTTATGTATGAACATGCAAATTAATGAAATTATCCGAAATAGTAACTTGATGAAGATACTATGTTAATATTTTTATGAATTAACAACCTAAATATTTTAACAAAATTAAATAAAAATATACATATTATGTAAAAAACGTATAATGAAAAAACAGACAAAGCTAGCCAGTATCCAGTTATTGGAAATCAATAACTTCATTTGAGTCTGTTCGGAAATTGAGAAATATTAAGATCGTTTGAAGATTTAATAATTCTAATTTTAAACTCGGAATTCAGTGTAAATATCCAGTAAATGAAATGAAATTGAGCACCTACATGTGATTCAGTTTCAGTTTTCGAGTTAAAAAAATTTTTGGAATTTGGAATGTTTTCTGATGGTTTTTAAATTCGACTAGGAAATTTTTTAAGAATCTTGGAAACTTCCAAGAAACTCTTCCTAATTCTCAGTAATATTTGCATTATAATCCCCATACTTGTGTGGAATAATTAATTAAATCTTATTCTTCTTTAATTATTTAAAGATGCTACTTTTACTATTATTAATTATCACAATTTCCATTATTTTCTTATTTTGGGCAGCAATAAGAAATAATAATTATTGGAAGAAGAAAGGAATTCCTGGCCCAAAACCTTTACCTTTAAAAGGAAATATTGACCAAATTTTTGGTAAAAATATAGCAGCAATACAAAAGCAAAAATGGAGTAAAGAATTTGGAAGTGTTTATGGAATTAAAAATGGATGGTTTAATGAATTAGTTATTAGTGATCCAGTAATGGTTAAACAAGTGTTTGTTGATAAATTTGAGAAATTTCATGGAAGAGCTGTGAGTTTAGACATTAAATTATGAATACATAATACTTAATATCCAAGTTTAAATAACATTAAATTATGAATAATAATATCCAGAGATTAACATTTAACGGAGATCCTGCCAATAAAAAATAAATTCTCGAATTGGGATTCTGTCGTGACGGCAGGATCAAAAATATCTAAAGAAAGATGTTACTTTTACTATTATTTCCCTTGGATTTGAATAATTGAGCGAGGGTTTCAGAGATCCAGGGCCTGGACTTTGGGCCTGGTTTATTTACCTTAATTAATAGTAATCGCAAATAGTATCATACATATCCCATTCATACATATTTTAAAGGTCTCTCCATTAGTTGGCGATGTAGATACAAAAAAGTTGATTCCTTTATTTTTTGCTAAAGGCAAACGTTGGAAGCGGCTTTGTGCAATTGCTAATCCAGCATTTTCAATTTCAAATTTAAAAAGAGTAAATATTAAATTTATTAATTTAACAGAAAGGGAAATTCAAATTCTTACTGTCATACGGTAAAGAATTATTAGACAAGAGGTACTTCCGCCAAAATTGGTTCCACTATAATTAATAAAATATTTTTTTGTAACAAAGTTGAACAAATCTTTTTTGCATTTTTCGGCAATAAACAAAAATTTTAATTTTCTTTTTAATATCGCAAATGTTTTGATTTTAAATTAAAGGTTATGCCAATAATTGACGATTCTATAAAGGTTAATATTCATCTATTAAAACAAGCAGAACTATCTGGAATTCATGTTGATTTACATAAGTGAGTTTTGAATAGAGAGCTTACTGAAAATTAATTAAATGAAGATGACTGAATACCAGAGGTGGGCCGGAATTCCGATTTTCGAAAAAATTCTGATTTCATATTTCCGAGTTCCAACTTTTGAGCCAGTTCCGATTTCCGGCTCTTCCGATCTTCGACACCTCTCCCTGTTCCGACCCACCTCTGCTGAATACATATAAACTTTTTGCAGATATTTCGACGAGCTTACTTTCGATATAATTTCTCGTATCGCAATGGGTCAAAAAGATTCTAGACAATTTAATTCAGAATTTTGTAAAATGGCCCACGATGTTTTTGCTTTACAACACAACAATATATTTGATTATATAGCCTTTATTTTCCCTTGGATTGGAAAAAATATTTTAGACCCTTTTGTTGCTTTTACTGGAAAGATTAGAAAAGATCCTTTACAACTTTTAATTGGAAAAATTTATGAGGCTGTTAAACAAAGAAAGGAAGAAAAAATGAAGGAGGGAGAAGAAAAAGATGAAGAAAATTTAGATAAGAGAAGGGTTGATTTTATAGACCTGTTTTTGGAATCAGAAGTGGAAAATAATGAAATTGATTTAACTAAAAATAATGGAAATTACAGTAAAACTGATAAGGTGGTTTTAGGAAATTTTTGGGGGAGAGATATTTTTTGGAATAATGTGGAACTAGGAGAGGTTAACATACCGTAAATGCTCGAATAATTAACCTCTCTCAAATTATTTCCCCTCTCGCTTAATTACCCCGTTCAACGGCAGGGTGAACAAAAGTTACCTGGGATAATTATTTGAGCATATAAGTGAGTAAAATATTCAAAAAATGTTTTCAAAGAAACTCAGAGACTTTGCCCTATAGCTTCGTAATTTTCTTCTTCTTAATTTCTTTTTTAAATTTCACTTTAAATGGGTTTTTAGCCATCCAGTTGAAACTCTCAAATAATTCCTAAATATATGTATCTGAATATAAATTTATCTATCAAAGTTAAAGAATTTAAAATTCAATTTTATTTAATTTCCATAATTTAATTCCCAGTTTGAACGTCATACAATTCTGGAAGAAATTGTACTTAATTGTGTCCTCTTCCTTTTGGCAGGCTTTGATACAACATCTAATAATTTGAGTTTAATGGCACATTATTTAGTGATGTACCCGGAAGTACAAAAACGGTTATTTGAGGAAATTGAAGAAGTCTGTGGGGATGGGGAAGAAATGCCTAGTTATGAAGAATTGGCAAAATTAAAATATGCAGATGCCGTTTTTAGAGAAACTCAGAGACTTTGCCCTATTGCTTCGTAATTTTCCTGTTTAAATTTTAATAAATTTATACACTTTAAGTGGGGTAACTCGTATATGTGAAGAAACAACAACTCTTGGGGGTATAATTGTAGAGAAAGGCACAAATATATCTATTGACTTGTTAACTCTTCATAGAGATCCAAAACTTTGGGGAGAAGATGCTGAAGAATTTAAGCCTGAAAGGTAGATGAAGTTTTTAGGAGTCGTACCAAAGAATTTTTTTCTTCAAAAAATTTATTTAGATGGTTAAATGGAGAGGAACTAACATTTTATTATCCGTTTGGTGGCGGGCCTAGAATTTGTATTGGATTACGTTTTGCAATAATGGAGACAAAAATGATACTTGTTAGATTACTAAAAACCTTTGAATTGAAACGTTGTTTAGAGACTGAGGTAAAAATAAATAAAATATCGAATTTTATTTTAAAAACTTTAAGTTTTTATGAAAAAAATTTTCAAAAATGTTTAAAACAATCTTTTTTTATTCAGGCTGAATTGAAGTTTAGCGGTCAAATTGTGCTTAACCCAGGAAAGGTTTTTGTTGAATTAAAGTTGAGAAAATAAATTTAAATGCATATTAAACTTTTATTTTAACCAGAAATCTTTTAATTTGTAAAAAATTATCCAATATTTATTTACATATTTTGATAAATACTTAATTGTTAATAATTAGGGCCGGGCACAATATGCACGTAAAATCGTAGATAGGCCGAAAAAGCTCCTCTCATCAAGGCATATCCGCATATAACGTAAAAACTGTATTAATGTCCCTCCCTCAAATATTTATCCCGCCTTTATTTATTACCCCATCCAGCGAGAGTCGAAACAATAATTGCACAGGGTAATTAATACAGTTTTTACGGTAAGGTGTATATTACTATTTTTATATTTTGCCCAGCCATAATTATTTTAAATATTTTTATTTAATTTTCTTCTCATTTTTCTTTTTAAACTCTTTTTTATAATAATCCTTCAATAACTTCCAACACATTTGATAAGCAATAATTATTGTTAAAAGCAGTAATAACAAACTTAAAACAACAAAAAATATAATATCCAAATTATATAATTCAGTTGTGCTTAAATTGCGGGACTCGGGCAGTAATTCCTTCAAATCACCCCCATTTTGTTCCAAAAAATTAAAACTTTCAATTAAACGTTGTTCTCCCGAAAAGGGCTAAAATTTAAATAAGAAATTTTATTTTTAAGTAAAAAATACTTTTGTCATTATAAGTTTTTGTGTTCTTTCAGCGTTTAATTTAAATCTAAAATTAAAAAATTAAAAGATTTTTTGAGATATTCAAAAAATAAAAGAGAATAGAGTTAAAATTATAAAGGGGGATATCGATGATATCGTGATCATGGTGGAGGAGGGATCATGGGGATATACCGGTTCCACTCAGGAACTACTTTTTGAATTTCTGCAGTTCCAGTTTTGGAACCTTTAATACAGCCCCACCTTGGAGGATAGTTGAAAAATAGAGCCCCATGGGGCTCTAATATAGGAAATACGGTATGTACCGTATTTCCTATATTAGACCCCATGGGGCTCTATTTTTCAATTATCCTCCAAGGTGGGGCTGTAGTAAAGGGCGGGGCTCCAATTGAGGGTGGGGCTCTATTTTTCAACCCTCATTTGAGATAAAATCCTATTTATTAAATATCCATTGCAACTAGAGTTAGGCCGGAGGGGTGGTCGATAAGACCGAAAAATATCGAAAGAGAATCGAAATTTTCGATTCTTCACAAAAAATTAAAACTTTATAAGCAATGAATAACAAAATAGTCGAAATAGTTCAATGAGAGTAAGATTAATTATGAAATTTTGGTAGATTTGGACGGATTAAAGGAAATATTAGGGGTTGGACGGATTATAGGAAATATTAGGGGACTAGTATTTGACATCAATGGATCAGAGGTATAAAAGTGGATTTTAAGGGATTATAGGGAATATAAGAAAGAGGATTAAGTTTATATTGAGAGATTTAGCGGGATTAAGAGGGATATTCTGGACTAGGGGTACTAGGAGGCATATGAAGGGATTTTGTTTGACGAGGCTTTGGAACAGGTTCCAGAACTGGAACTGAAGAAATTCAAAAAGCAGTTCCAGAACTGGAACCGGTTCCGGAGAAATTTTGGAACTTCTCCATCACTGATTATAAGCGAGATCCCTAATAGATCTCTAAATCTCGCGAATTATCGTGCCTAACACGATTGCAACCCTTCATACAATGATTAGATCTTGGATGTAATAGGAGGGATTTCGAGGAATATAGGTAATATTAGAGTATTTGGACGGAGATATAGGTGCTATCACACTCTTTTCATCCCTATATCCCCATGATCCCTCCTCCATCAGGGCTGGGCGTCATGGCGTTTGGCGTCCATTTTTGGCCGATTTTTGGCGTTTTGCGTTTGGCGTGTTTTAAAAATTTGAAAAATTGGCGTTTAGCGTTTGGCGTTCCACCAGAAAATTTTGGCGCACAGCCCTGTCCTCCATGATCACGATATCATCGATATCCCCCTTTATTTCCTTAACTATCTTAATACATCTTAAAAGTTATTGTGATATTTTTTTCCTCCAATATTTTTTAGGTGGGGCTGTATTTGGGGTGGGGCTCTAATTGAGGGTGGGGCTCTATTTTCAACTATCCTCCAAAGTTGGGCTGTATTAGAGGGTGGGGCTCTAATATAGGAAATGCGGTAAATATTTTTTTATTAATTTTAATATTAAAATCTAATTGACCTTTGACAAACAATTTAAAATATTGCAAGCATGGTTCACCTAGCAACATTTAAAACGCTTAGGCGGTGGTTAAACTATCTAAAAAGCAAAAGAGAAAGCATTAGTCGTCGCCCCGGTAACTCAGTGGTAGAGCTCCTGTATGTGGTGAGCGAAAGCCTTAGACAGAAGTGAATGAGTAGTTGCTTATCTTTGAGAAAGAGTTTCAAATTTAAATTTTTTATTATTTCTCTTCCGCCGGTCTACCAGCCAACATTAGCTTTTTCTGTCACTTGCTATCATAAACTTGCTAAATTTACTAAATTTTCTTATCTTTTGCTACCCCGTATGTATTTGGATTTAAAATTAAATAAACTCAAAGACTTGAGTAGTAATAAATTGCCACACTTGGCACATTTCCCCTTCTCAACAAATTTAAATCTCTTTTTTACCTCTCATTTTCAAGAATTGTTTGTAAAGCTAACTTAAATTCATCATTACATTTTAATAACAATTTTTTATCAAAATATAATCCCCATCCATTACGTTCAGCTACTCGGGCATTTCGAAACTGATCAAAAAAGAAAGGCATAAGCAAAACAGGAATTCCAGCCATTCCAGCTTCCAATAAACTATTATATCCACAATGTGTTATAAATAATTTAAGACGAGGATGGCCTAACAAAAAAAAATTTCTTTAAATTTTTTATTAAAAAGATAACTTAATATTTTTGTTTGAGGAATCCAATTAATTGTAAAAATATTTTTAATGTCAGTTGCTAATTCTTTTATAAACTTTTAAAAAATAAAAAATAAATTTTAATTTTTTATTTTAAACAAGGGATGTTCACTACCGGTTATTTACCGGTATCCCCCGGTTTTCGGTTAATCCAAATGTTAAAAACCCGGTTTTCAATTTTGAGTTTCGGTCAAATACCGGTTTTATTTTGGGTGAATTTTTACTAAAATCACTCATTTTCATAAGTTATTGGTTTTTTAAGTTTTTTAAATTAAAAAAAAACCGTTCGTACAATAACCCTATTTTAAACTTTAAAAATACATTATCTGTTATATCCACTTTAACAATAAAATGATAATCAGAAAATTTTTTAAAAGTTTTGAATAAATTTTTAATAAATATTTTAGGTAGATCGTTGGTGCTCATTGATGTGCCAAAAGAGAAGAGGACAACACCCTTCTTTCCTTTATTCATTACAAAATTTAGTTGATCCTTTTTTTAAAAATAAATTTTAAAATTAAAGTGTATTTTTAAAATCAAACATCAAGTTTATTAGACTCTTCATCTTTTTTCTCATTCATTCCAATACCTCCAATATAAATAATATTTGGAAATAAAGGTCTAGGAAAGTCTACAAATTCATCAGCATTTACAAGTATTAGAGGAGAATCTTTAATTATTTGTCGAATGTCTGGATAGTTTGAGCTTTTTAAAAATACCATTTTAAAAATAATTTTTTAACAAAAAATTACCCAAAATGTTTTCTCATAATTAATGTCAAAGAATCATAAACTTCAAAAGAAAGGTAGTAACCTGCCATTTGAAAAAATAAATTAAAAAATCTTTCAGAAATTGACATTTTATCGCTATATCCACTAAGTGTAAGTCCTGGGACATAGCTAGTTGGATATGGAAGGCCTAGAACAGAAGCTGTATGCTCTGGGATTGGCTGGCTATAAAATTATAAAATTTTATTTTTGGAAGTTTTCTCTGAATTTTAATAATTCCTAATTCAACGAGGTTAAAAACTAAAAATTATTTTCAGAATGAACTGAAAATAATTTTTTGGGAACCCTAAATTCTTCAACGTGAATATAATTTTTAGATAAATTAGAAAATAAGTATAACCCAATATTGAGGTTAGAAAAATTATTTTATGAATGATTTTTCATTTTCTGAAAAGAAACCCTCAATGCTTACTAGAGATCGAGCTTGGTCTGGACATAGGCCTGGGGTTTTTCCTGTACCCAGAGTCCAGGCCCAGACATTTTTTGACCTTCCTGAGTTTTCCCTGGACTACAGACCCAGCTCCGACCCTGGTCAATAAATCAAATCCAGAGTCCAGGAACAGGCCCAGGCTTTTCAAAAATCACGATCTTTATATTTACCTTACAAGCAAAATATGAGTTCTAATGTCTAATAAAGGTGCCAAAGCAGAACCACAATGGAAAAGTTGTTCTGTAATAATTACATCAAAATTTTCAGAACGTAATTGTTCCATTTCTTCTTTCCTTTCAGTAATTAACACTTTAAATTTATTTTTTAAAAAATAAATTAAAAATTTTTATTTTTACTTTCACATTTTTTATTTGCTTCCTTAATATAAGGAATAAATACACGCAAAATAAAAATTGGAGTAATTGTTTGAAATGCCATATTAGAAATATCTTTAAAAATCTGATCATCAATTGTGGAGCTAAAGGATCCAATTTGTTTAATTTTGGCATATTCTGTAATATTTTTTAGACTGCCAAAAGGCAAGTTAAATTCAATTTGTAAGAGTGTCTGTGAGAGAGAAAAAGAATTTACTTAAAATATTCTAACCATAAGCCCTGGGGGTATATTTTTAAATGGGTCTCCTCGGATGGGCCTATATTAGAGGTGGGCTTCTAATAGAGCTGGGCTTATATTAGAATATTTACGGTATTTAAAATCCTAAAAATTAACTTAAAACTAACAACATCATGCCCTCCTTTAGCTAAAGTATCAGCTACTCTTGCATCTAAAATCATATGACTTGCACTAACTGTTGGAGAAAATACAAGGATTTTATAAGAAAAAATATTTTTAAATAAAAATAAAATAAAAATAAATTTAATCATTATTATTAGAAAATTTTGTTAATTTAGGAGAGAAAAATACTTATGATAAATGTGAACAGAAAACTAAAAAATTTGGAAGGACTGATAACGACAAGAAATACTTAAAGGACAAAAAATAATTTTTAAATAATAGGCAAAATTAGAAAAAAAGTGAAAGACATTAAAAATTTAAAATATTTTAATTAATAATTTTTTAAATACATTGAACCTTGAAATTAAATATTATATTTAGATTAATAAACAAACCCAGAAGTAATAACTAGACAAAAAAATCTCGTATTGTATCATATTTCCTTTTGTAATACTGAAAAATCCCGTCTGTAGTCCAATCTCTAGGAATAACTAATTTTTGAAAAAATTAAAAAAGTAATGCTAAAACAAGATTTAAAATAAATCTTTCCATCATTTTATTTATTTTTAAATAAATTATTTTTAGAAATTTAAATAAATAAAGAAACTACAAAGTTTAAAATAAAAAATATTTATTTGCAAATACCTACATATTATATGCAGTATATACTAAAATATTTGCCGTTTTTGCAAAAAATATAAATTTCTGATCAAAAATATTTACCTAACACACAATAAGGGAAAGTATTTACATAAATTAGGATAATATAAATTTATTAAATATTTAAAATTATTAAAAGTTTTTACCAAAAGTATAAAATAATAGAATAAATTTAGTTGATATTAAATATTTTAAACAAAATATAGTAAAGGGAATCAATTTTTTAAAAATATTTTTTTCCTTCAATTATTTTTAAAAATTAAATTTTAAAATGAAAACAAAAATTATTTTTAATATTTTAATTTTGTTTTTAATTATTTTAACAATTAATGGACAAGCTTTAGACACAACAACTATTATAATTGATAATTCTGAAATAAAGGATATTAATTCTGATACTACAACAATAGATTATGAAGAAAATAATTATAATAGTGAAGAAAATAATGAGGATGATAAAATAATAGAAATTGATATTTTTATTATTGAAGAGAAAAATAGTAAAGAAAATAAAGCTTCGACTGTTGAGCCTTGAATGAACGAATTTGTGGAGTTAATGGAAGAATAACAGAGAGAATAATTTTTATTTAAAAAATTAATTACAAATATTAAATAAATAAACATATTATTTAATTATATTTTTTGTTGATTTATTATTTTATTTACTAAATAATTATACAAAATTTAATTATTAATTGTTTTTGGGTACACACTATCTTACCGGGTGCCCAACTTGCCGCAGAGCTATAACTTCGTTCAGAATTGACGAATCCGGGACTCCTGGTATGTTTCGATTCAACTCATCGAGGCGCATCGAACCATACCAAGACGAACCAGGTTCAATAATTTTGAACGAAGTTATAGCTCTGCGGTAAGTTGGGCTCGCGGTAAGTCGGCCTGCTCCCATTGTTTTTTAGCCAAAGACATTTTATGACAAAGTCTATCCGTGATCGTTAAATTCTCATTCATTCCTTTTAACACTAATAAATACAAAATAAGTAATATGTATTTATAAACATGTACAATACAGAATCTTATCAATTTAAGTTTATTTTACATTGACTCTGTCGACTTTTTTGCCTTTCAATATAAAATGGTGTATAATTATTTTGATATTTTTATAAAGAAAATAATTTTTGAAATTAGTAAGTTATTATAAACTTAATTATTAATAATATTTATTAAAAAATACTTTATTCTTCTTTAATTATGAAATTATAGATAACATTAAAAAACATTTAATGCCATTCGAAGCTCCAATTAACCTAAGATTTTTGCAAAAATGGCAAAAATAAACATACAAATTTGCTACTAAAAATTATTTATATTTAGATTATCCTTCCAATTATTATTAAAGTATTTATTAATCCTCTTAATTTATTTCTTTTCCATTTGTTTTTGTAAAATTTTAAAAATAGTTACTAAATAATTTACCTATATTTAAGTTATATACTGTCAGAAAATGATAAGCATCCCTTAGTTTTCTTGTACAAACATATTTAAGTTTAAAGTATTAATTTAAAATTTTTTTATGATTTTCTAATTCATAATCGAAAGAAAAAAACAATCAGATTTAAAATATTTATGGGTAGTGATGGATAAAACTGGTATTTACATATAAGCTATAATTACAGTCTGATCTCATATATTTCTAAATAAAATCACTCAATACTTAGATCCGGATCCGGATCTGAAAAAAGGCCGGATATCCGGAAATTTTCGGTTCGGATATCGAATCCATATATCCGAAAATTTCCAATTATCCGCCAACCTTACTTAGACCCCATTTTTTAAGCCCAAGGGGTATACACAGTACTAAGGTATTTATATTTTTGAAGATAAAAGCGTTGCATTGTAAAAACTTCTCTAAATTTGTAACTAGCCCCTAAAATGATTCTTATAATTTTGGAACCACAAAATTGTTACAAAATACAAAAATTAATTTTAATTAAAAATATTTTAATATTTTTAGTATTTTAAATATTAAAAAAATTTCATTTATTTAAAATAACACTAAACAATTTATATTTAGAATAAAATTTATAAAACAAAAAAACTAAAATTTTTATTAAAATGTTTTTTATTTGTTAAAATTAATATTTAATTTGACGTTAATTTATTAAAAAATGTAAATTATAAAATTTTTTTTTAGTTATTTTAATTAATTAATTAATTAATTAATTAATTAACATAAATATTTATTATGTACATATTTTTATTTCATTTTTCCTTTATTTTATAAAATTTTAAATTTTAATAAAATTAAATTTAATGTATAAATTAAAAAATAATTTTTAACCTTAAATTTAATCAAAATTAAAATCTTCAAAAAATTAATCGAGTATTTAAAGAATTAATAAAACTAATTAGGTAATTAATTAAAATATGTATTAGAAATTATCTATATAAAATGTTACTATTTATATATTTTTTTAATTAATTAAAAATCAAAAAATATTTTGAAGCAAAACTATTTCGAGAATAAATATTTTATTTAAATTAAAATATTTGCACAATTACTACAAATTTAAATAGACAAAGCCTTTCTTTCTTTTAATTTTTGAAATAGAAATATTTTAATAAATAAATTAAAAATTTAGAGGAAATAAATTTTAACAACAAAAAATATTATTTTATTTAAAAATTTTTTATAGTATTTATTGTCTGAATTTAATGTAAATAATAAATAAGGTCAGGCTTTTCTTATCCTGAACATAGTATTAGGTCGCGTCATAATTAGTGGCCGTTTTTTAGATTAAATTTTTAGGGGTGTTATTTTACAAATATTTTTAGTGTGTTAAGAAATAATAAAACCACCTAGTTTTTTCTGGTTTCCTATGGTTGTCCAATTAATCTGAAATTTTACAGAAATTTTTACAGAATCCATAAAAATTTCAGATTAACCAGAACATAGAAAACCAGAAAAAAACTAGGTGGTTTTATAATTTCTTAACGCACCATATGAGAACCACGGCTTCGAGTTTATTTTCAAATTATGTTGACAAGTTAAAGAAATAAAGTTTCTATTTCTCCATGCCTTTTTGACAACTGAGACTAAGAATTTTTTTAATCTTTGATATCCTATTTGATTTTTTAAGCATAATAAATAAATCTTTTAATTAATTAGTAGTCAAATGCCAAATTAATTTTTTTCTATTTTATATTTAAATACAAAATTCTTATTTTATTTCCCCATTTTGCCTTTTTAACAATTCCACCAAATGCATCTGCTCCTTTTTCAAGATCAAATTTTCAGGCAAACGTGCTAGCTTTAGCTCGGAGCATATGGAAACGCTTTTTATTTGAAAAAAAATTTTTTTACTTTCAAAAAAAAAGAGAATTTTATTTAAAATTTCTTTACTATCTCCAAGTTTTTGGTTTCCATTTTTCTATCCATTTTGAGAAATTCTTTTCCTAATGTTCCGAACTCTAATCTCTGATAATTTTTTAAAACAGCAGATTTGTTCAATTAAATAAATAGTTGAATATCCAGCTCGCTATCTACCTGTCCGCAAGGGACAAGTAGATAGCGAGCTAGTTTTCCTACTTACTGCTACGTTTTCATTTGGAAAGGGAGAGAAATAAGAAATAATTAAAAATATATTTATTTTACAAATAATCAAATATCGTAAACTTTTGACAACATTCGGAAATAAATTTCTAGAATGTCGGGGGATAAGAACCTTTAATTGGAACAGGTAGATAGCGAGCTGGACATTTACCAAATATAAATATATTTCTTTTTGTGTAAAAATAATTCCTTTTTAGAATTACTTTAAACTTTTTTTTGTTTTAATAAAATTATTTTATTTTAATTAACAACATTTTTATAAAATAATGAGTATTCAAAAACAAACAGTTTAGTTTTTAATTATTTAAATTAATTATTAAAATAATTTATCAAATTCAGCTTTTTGATGCTTATGGAGATAAAGGGCTTCCGGCAGATTTAATAACAATTAATGTTATTCGAATAGCTATTGCTACTATTGGGATATTTTTAAATGCTTCTGTTGTCTATGTGACTGTTAAATGCAAGTATGTGTTAAAAATAAATTTTAAATAATTATGAAAACATAATTTTAAAAATATTTAATAAGGAACGCTGCTTTCACCTTCTTAAAATAGGAGGTGAACGCAGCGTTCCGGTAGCTCATTTGTTAGAGCACCTGTACGTGGTGAGCGAAAGCTTCTAATAAATAACTGTCAGTAGGTCGCAGGATCGAAGCCTGCCCGGGATTAAACTAATTGATTAACTGATTCCTATTTTTTACCAAATAATTTTGTTTATTTAATGTTATAATTATTATCTTTAAATTTATCTCGCTATTATTGTTCTAAATAAAATCTGAACATAAAATAATTAGAATTTTTGTTTCCTATTCATTATTAATATTTTACAAAATTTATCAGATTAAATTTATTAATTTAAATAATTTATTTATTTTCAATAAATTAAGAACATTAAAATCCCCTTGCCATTTTTTACTTGCTTTTGAATGCTTTTCGAATGCCGTTTTTCAAATCCACAGCTGGCTATCAATAACTGTTATTTTTAACCCTGGACATCAATTTATAGATATGAGATTTTGTTGTAAACAATTAATTTTGATTTTTATTGTTGGATTTACAACCTCATTTACAGCAGCATTACTCGTTTCTTTTGATAGACTTTTAAGTGTTTTATTCCCATTATGGTCTGAAAAATTATTTTATTTTTTCTGTAAAATAATTAATTAATTAAAAGGTATTTACAAAGAATTGTTAAAAGAACATTTTATTTAATTCCATTGATTTGTACATTATTTATTTGCCCGGCTATTATTATATGGGCTATTTATCAGATAGTTAATACAATGCCTGAAACTTCGTAAATAAATTCTATTTTTAAAAAAAATATTTTTATATTTAAAGACAAGTTATTTGTGCTCCACATGAATGTGCTGTGGGATGGGCAGGCGATTTATCTTATTTTATCTTTTCTGTAATTAATTTCCTTACTTTGGTTAATTACATTATTGTTTGGATTGCACTAAAATGGCATGCTAATAAAAATCAGAATCAAGGTGTGGTAGTTGATTTGGGGTACACTAGGCGCAAAGCCATAACTTGCTTCAAGATTTCCGAATTTTTCAAAATTTAGTATTAAACGATTAAACGATTCCATTCATTGAGCTAAAGAGATTGGTACCAAAATTGTTAAGGTTCAGAAATTTCCAGGTAGTTATGGCTTTGTTCTACTTGGCCGTAACCCTACTTAGACGTGTCCCTCCATTTGTTCTTATCCCCCAAAAATAAGATAATAGTCCAGAGATCTATATAATATAAAGTTTTGTTGTTAACGTGAAAATCTCTCATATAAGAGACAGTTCCAGCGATTTACTTTGGTATAAGATTCAAGACGCCTAGCATTTCTGACAAACCTCCTTCCCTTAATTCTACTAATATTATGGGAGATTGTATCATAAATTTAATGCCGGTTAATACTAAAAATAATTATTCTAAAATATATTTTTAGCATCATTTGAATGGACTCATCGAATAATAAAAACCCTCGCTGTACTTATGGCATTTAATCTTGTTGGTCATTCAATGAATAGTATTGCTAGAATGACAGTTCCTCGTCTTGATTTAGATATTACGCAATCAACAATAGTTACACATTCTTTAAGTTGTTTAACTAATTTTGTTATGGCTAGTGATGGGCCTATACTTTATTTATCAAAGTATATTTTATAAATATTTTATTTATTTAAATTTTATTTTTTAAAGCCAAGAATATAGACAAGCTTTTCATAAAGTTTTTAAAATAAAAACAAATTCTGTTGCAACTGCAGTTACTGTCAAACACATTTCTAAAAATAATTTAAATAAAAATAATGGACAAATTCCTGTTAATTAAAAATTTTTTGAAGAATAATTAAAAAATACCGTATTTTCTCTATTAGAATGCCACTCTCCAGTTGAATGCCAGTCTCTAATTGAATGCCACTTTAGGAGGTGATTGAAAAATAGAATGCCACTCTCTAATTGAATGCCAGTCTCTAATAGAATGCCACCCATTTTTATGTCAAAATTTTACCAAATATAAAATGATATCCAATCCAAAGACGTTTCTATTGACTTTATCTTATTTTCTTAGCATTTTGGATTATTATGCAATCCGAAATGGCAAATCCGAGATCCATTAACGGGATTTTAAAAATGTCAACTGGGAGTTAAGATTTTTACTTAAAAATTTTTAAGTAATAGATATCAGGGATACAGGGACCTGATATATATCACAGATATGGATTAAAGGATTAAGATAAATTCAGAGTGATAGCGGTGGATTTTTAGGAATTGAGAGGATATAATTTGATTCAGAGTTATAAGAGAATATCGAGGGATAAAGAGGATTATGAGAGATATCGGGATTAGAAGGAATAGAGGGATATCGGTAATAAGATAAGATTTGCGGATAAAGATTATTCGGTAAAGGAAGGATACTTAGATGTGGAGGAACTCACTTTATCTCTCAAAATCCTCTCGAATTTGTTGAACTTTTTAAATGATTCTAAAGCTCCTTTAAACTTCTTAAGCCCTTTAAATCCATCGATAATGCCACAACTTATCCTAATCAATTTTATTCGTTACAAATCCCTTGATATCTCCTCGATCTCTTACTTAATCTATATCCTAATCCTTAAATATTATATCCATATCCTCATAATCACTTGATATCTCCTTTACTTATGATATCCCCGATAATCCCTTGTCCTATCCAAGTCCGTCTTAATGATTAAATCATTTAAATTTTTGAATTATTCGAAATTCGATAGAATATTCAATAATATTTTAAAGAATTTTTACGATTTTATTTATCGAAATTTTCCAAAAATTATCCAAATTTTAAAATTTTCTAATCGAAAAATACAATGCCACTCTCCAGTTGAATGCCAGTCTCTAATTGAATGCCACTTTAGAAGGTGATTGAAAAATAGAATGCCATGGCATTCTAATAGAGAAAATACGGTATATTAAATTTTTTTTAAATTTTATTTTGTATAATTATGTATTTAAAAATAAATATAATTACATCCACAACATAATATTTTTTTAAAACACTCCATTTGTTAAGTTCAACTGTCCAATATACATACATATTTACATTTTAATTTTTTTTCAAACAAATTTACAGAAGATGATTTCGTGGTCGAATTTCGTGGTCGACTCGGAGCTCAAATTCTCCTTTCCGTTTATAACGCCAAGGAAGTGACAAAAGATATAGCAAACAGCATGCTAATAAATTTAGCAGGCTCTGGCCTAATCAGTACAATTTTGGACGTTTTTGTTTGGCCTCCATTATTAGCAATTGTAGCCATTTCTTGTCCAGCATTATATATTCCTTTATCTGTTATATTATATTCTGTTATAACAAATTTATTTGTTAACATAGCTAACTCGTTATTTCTTCAAGGATTTTTAATAATGATTGAGGGAGGAAATTTTACCCCAACCACTTTGGAAGGATTTTTGGATAATCTTAGAGATTCTTTGAATGTTAAAAATATAGCTATTGTAGGTTCTTTGTTGAATAATTTGACACAAATGGATACGAATTGGGATATGTTGGGTTTAGATATTTTTTCGAATGAGGTAAAAAACGGAATTTTGTTTAGAAAACCCTATTCTTTTTTAGATTGCTTCATCTACATCTAGTGCAATTTTGCCTTTTGAATATTCTGTAATGAAAGATTTGTTACGTGCTGGGGTATATTATAAATACAAGAAAGGATTCTTTCCAAAACCGAGTATTGAACTTGTTTTAGAACGTAGAATTGAGGAAAATTCTAAGAACAAACAAATATGTAAAGAAATTGTTCAAAAATTATTTGTAATTAATAAACCTCCTCATTCTTTAACATCGGGAATGGGAATTACTGACGAGGAAGGAAATGTTGGTTTCAGTAAATATATTAAGCATAGGATTTATTTGTATAAAAATAGGATAAATTTGTTATCTATCTGCAGCTAAAATGCAAAAATATCGGTAGCTTTAGCTGCAGATACCCATCCATAGCAACGATGCTAAGGATAGGGTAGCGGATAGGGTATCGGCTGGGGTAGCTGCGGATAAAAAAATCCGTAGCTGCACTACCTATCCTTAGCATTGTTACTACGGATTTTATCTGCAGATTTTTTTATCTACAGCTACCCTATCTGTAGCTATGTCGCTACGGATTAAAATCCTTAGCATTGTTTCTACCAGCAAGAGTTGTGAATAAAATAAAAAAGTATTATCAATCTAAGTTGAGTTTGAAGCGACCTATGGCCAAAACAAAAGGGACGGAAAATTGTCGCACTCTGCACAAATTTGTTGTAGCCCTACCAATTAGCTAAATAACGTTCAGCTTCCAAAAAATGAATACCGAAAAAAGATGAGGCCATTTAAATTATCCAAAATTTAGAATTTAATATAAACCAAAAAATAAAAAAATAGGTATATAGGATGCAGCAAATTAGCGAACGCTTTTCTTTTAGCTATAACTTTTTTCCTTTTGAATGAAAACCGATAATTCTTTTTTTGCTAGATTCATAATAACTTAAGAATATTTTAATAACAAACTTTTCTAGAGTTCGGACTTGTTTTTCTTTGCTACCAGTGGACAAAGATGGTATCAGAGAAATTCTTAGTGTATCAGGAATCTAGCAAAAAGAATTGTCCTGTGCATTATCTAAAATTTCGATCAGACAGCTAATATCCATTCAAACACTACAAGGAGTGGACTTTAGGTTATACGGGTTGGACGCAAACAATTTATCGAAAAAGGAACCGATAATCATTCTTTGGCGAATTAATCGAAGAAGCTTGATATCGCCGCCCAAGTCATGAGTGACCCTCCACCAAAACCTCTCTGACTAAATATTCTTGGTTCCTTGCGTAAGTCCCTCCAATACGAGTTCCACCCGTCTGGGCCGTCACAGTTCCACTTTTTCTCATCGGAAAATATGACCTATGTCGCAATTACTTATTATTATAACTATTATTGTAATACCATATTCCATTCGGATGTCCAGGTGATATTATTCGTAGCAAAAGCAATGCGAGCATCCTTATGTGTTTGTTTCAGAGACGGAAACTTTCGCATACGTTGACGGGAAATATGTGGTGCTTTTTTAATAACTCTATACACTGTAGAAGGTGAAACCTCGGGTGCTATCTCGGCTCTAATACGTCTATATCCCTTAGTTGAGTTGCTAATCTCTTTCAAAATTCTTCGTTCAGAACGTTTGTTCAGCTTTGGTCTACGCCCGGTTCTTTTAGCGTTACCATATTGCTCAGGGTTCTATAAATTCATAAATATCGTTCATAACCAAAACAAATATGGGTGCAAAAACTTCATACCTTGAGGAAACAACACACAGCCTTTTGGGATCGGCCAATTTTTTTCGCAATTTCGCGCTGTGATAATTTTTGTTCATTATAAGCAATTATCTGACCGCGCTCTATCTCAGAAAGTTTTTTTCCGCGAGGCATTTTCTCTAAAACAAATTTTATTTAATTAAATAAATATGATTCTATAATTATGAAGCAGACAATTTTTTGATATTTTGAATTAACTTTTCGCGTTTTTATTAATTTAGTAATTTTTTAATGTATACGTTGTAGAATAACTTAAAAGGGTTTATGATAAAAATTTCAGCTCAATCGGCTCTCAACAACATAGTTTAAAACACAAAATTTGGGTGATTCTATAATTATGAATCAGAGCCTAGTTAATAGCTTAATTAAAGGTTTTTTACCTAACTCTAGCATCTTTGTCTTCTCCGCTTGAACTTATTTTTTGGATGCTGAAATCTCTTTACAGCAAATACTTGCATGTCTTGAAGCATATTTCTAAACCTTTCATTAAACCAATCAATTAATTACCAATTAACACCTCTTGGTAATAAAAAGTTCCCCTACCCTCTAACTAATTAGTAAATACAGTGCCAAAACCCCTTCCCAAACCAATTAAGAACAATTAGCACTTAAAATTTTCCGCTTACACTCAACACCGACCAATTAGTAAAACAAATTGTTTCCCTTGCCCCCTCCTACAAATTAATTCAAAACACCCATTAGAACTAGGTTTTCTCTTCCAACCTTCCACATCGCCCGCCAAACCCATCAATAGGCTGGCTTTAATGATCCTAAGAGAGTTGCCTATTTTCTGGCAAAAAACCAGAATCCTAGGATTATGTTGACCGGAGTTAGAGGTGAAATACTAAAACATGTATTTTAGAAACAAGGCAACTTCTATTTGATTTTTCTTTCTAAATTGATGAGTATGAATAAAATTTTAAATGGATTCTGATAGAGCAGAATCTGTTGAATACGATGATATAAAAAATTCCCCTGGAAAACAACTGGCTGATTTTTTAGAGGGTCGCATTTGTGAAATAGGGGCTAGCATTATGCCGTTTTATAATAGGCCGCGACACCACCAAATACATAACAGATCACGCTATTGGACAAGTCTGGTTTAGAGGTCGAAACTGATGGTTAGCTGGGATGAGCCGTTCCTTTTTGTTTACAGAATTCATCCATTTGAAATTCCATTTAAAATTTTATTCATACTCATCAATTTAGAAAGAAAAATCAAATAGAAGTTGCCTTGTTTCAAAAATACATGTTTTAGTATTTCACCTCTAACTCCGGTCAACATAATCCTAGGATTCTGGTTTTTTGCCAGAAAATAGGCAACTCTCTTAGGATCATAGAAAAATATAATTCGAAGTCTGAAAACATTTAGTTTAATTTTAATAAATATTTATTTGACTTTGCTCAAGGGGGCTAATTATTTATGACACAACCTAAGTAATATTTAAACTTTTGCAATTTTTACATTGTTATGTGCAGCAATTAAATCCTATACAAATTGTTTTGTTCCTGTAAGAGGATAATTAACTATCACTTTTATTTTCAGTTGTCCAGCCTGTTTTTAATATTTAGAAATATTCTGATCAACCTTAATTTAAAAGATTTAATATTTTAATTATTTTTTAATTCTGAAATGTAGGAATTGAAAAATGATTTTTCTATCCGAATTTTTTCTGAATTTTTCAAATCTCTCCTTCCTCCTCCCATTTACTACAACTTACGCAACATTTTACTTATTTTTATTAACTTTTGTATAATTATTTAAATCAACATTTACTTCCTTTTAAGAAAATTTTATTTATAAAATGACGGTTTTGACAATTTTTGTTTAAAAAAAATGTTTTTTTAGCAAATAAAGAGACTGTTTACCCCCAATATTTATTTTATTTATCACTAAAAATGAGAAAATAAAAATTTTTTATTTTTACATCAATTAAATCTACATAAAATTTTCAATCATATGAATATTTCAAATTCGAAGACTAAAATTATTTTTATTGTTTATATTTGTTTTTACATTTTCTCATGACTAAAACTATGTAGTAAAAAATATTTTTTTAAATTGTCTATGGAAAATTATAAACAATTTTAGATTGTTGAGGATCATGGGGTAAAAATAATTTTTAATTCTATTCAAAAATAATTTATAAAAAATTTTTTTCTTTATAACAAAAATTAAAATCTATAAAATTTATTTAATTTTAACTTTTTTTAGATTTTATGTTTATTTAAAAAAATAATCAAAACACTCACATTCAAACAATGAATTTCACCGAGAGAAACTCGGAACTTCTCTCTTCTTGAATAAACCAACAACATTCTCTCTCTTGTAAAGGTAAATGTTTTATATAAAAAATCTTAATAAATTCAGTCTTATATAAATTATTAAATTATTCCATAGAAAATCAGTTATCCAAATTAATTTTAAAATCTTTAAATAAATAAAGTAAACTAAAAATGAGCGTAATTAATTTAAAAGTTATTTTTGTTTTTATATTTATTATTATGTTTCAAGAAATTGTTTTTGCTGCAGATTGTAAAGTAGGTTCATGTCCATGCAGCGCAACTGGCTGTCCAAAGTTAGTCTTAATACAAATAAATATTTAAATATTTTTAATTGAATAGTGGATCTAAATGGAATTGTAATCCGTTTGGTGGAAGTCTTTGCAGGTAAAAAATTCGTTAATTATAGATAAATAAACATAAAAATTTTAAGTTATGTCCCGTTAGGCGCATGTCTGTGGACATCGGGAGTATGCTGCAGTTCGACATGATAAATAAATATATTTAATAGATATATTTAATTATAATTATTATTTTTAAACTAATTCCTTCATCTAGAATTTAATGCCTTGAATATTGAAGGAGGGAATCGAATTATGGAAAAACGAGTCAGAAACATGTTATTTTACTACAAAATATGATTTATTAGATTAAAATATGGTTAAATGTTTTTATTAGGTTGTAGTTAGAAGGTGTCTTTGCGTTGCATCTGGTGTATTTTTGGAAGCCATCATAGATGGTTAATAATTGTAAAAGTCCGATCCGAACTCAACTTCTTCCAGCAGACATTTTCCATCCAACTTTTTCTACTCAATATTTGTTTATTAAATTATCATTTGTTTTTACAAATTTCGGTCTATCTGATATCTTGTGATATTTCGCGGTGTATATATTATATTTTTGGATGCTGAACTGTATTCAGCAATTAAAAAATTTATCTAAAAGTCCTCGTTTTATCACGTACTCCTAATTGTAATTAACTTTTATGAGCATCAACTTATGTACTTGTACCCTTATCCTACCCACGCCCTTCCTTTTCAATTAACGTAGTTAACGTCTTTGCATCTCAACATGCATGAAATTGGCGAAAACTTGAAAAATTAGGTGATATTGAAACTGACAGACTTCATATTCCATCCCCGTTTTTTCCTAAATAACTACAGAATTAAATGATCCTTTTTGATTGATAGTAGGAAAAATATAGAAAGTTGTATGGAAGAAAGGAAAATGTTTGTCCATTCTGTTATAGGTTAGCTTATAGCGAGGCCCTACTGTGTTTTAAATGTGTTATTTATAAATAAACATGCCATTTTCTACACCATATCATTTATTAGATTAAAATATGGTTAAATATTTTTATAAAGTTGTATCAAGAGGTTTGTCCAATTCAACTCTGCGTATTTTTGGAAGCAATCAGAGATGGTGAATGATTTTGTAACTGAATGATTCAGAGACAATGTTAGAGATTGACTTTCTTAGCCAATCCTTAATCCGGATATGGCTTTCTTACTTCAATCTGATAAATGTTAAAAATAGTAGGTTGATCTGATGTATCGGAGTTGTCCTCCTTTTTTTGGAAGTTGGGTATATGTCCCTTTTATAAGGCTCCTTTTTGATCAATTATGCTCTTCCTTCGCTACCTTCTTGCCACTATTTGAGAAGCTACGGAAAGGAATAATGAAAAAACGATAGGCTTTGTTGTAGACTAACACCTCCTAGCTCGAGAAAAAATATACAATTATGCAATTGAAGATCTATTGTCTAAGTATAACATGAGTAGTGTTCAAGGAATAATAATCAATTGTTACTATTCCTTTTAGATAAAGCAAAAATTATTCCTTTCAGATAAAGCAAAAATGACTTTGATATGTGTTAGCTAAATCAAGTTTAGCTTCCAAAAATAATCAAACTTGATCATCAACACCTGATGTTTAGACGAATTAAAATTGAAACTTAATACTAACGCTAATTAAATAAATAGGTATATATTATTCAATTTTTACTCAAAAAATTCAAAACTATTTAGTTATAAATTTGTACCTATTTAGTCACTTTTTGAAAATTTTTCAACCTATTTTAATCCTTTAACGAGCCTATTTGTTGTGTATGGGCGTAAGCCCATTAAGTAAAATAGTATAAAAGCCAGCCATTAGTTAATTCCTAGTCTCTTCGCCTCTTAATTCCTCCTACCACAACCTTCATTGTATTATATTTCTACAAGTGATAAAGCTTCTGTTCATTCTCGTCTACGTACGCGGGGACACTATTTAGGTACCTATTATCTTTTTCGAACCTAAGAAAAGTATCTCTGCTTATTAGATTATTTGGAGGTTGGTTGTGCTTTTTTCTTAATATATTCTATTGAATTATTTTGAGTGTATATTTCCATTTAATTAAATTTAACTTTCATAGGACCGCAATTTATTTTTTGGATGCTGTAATCTCTCTACAGCAAAAAATTGCTTGTCCTGAAGCTCATTTCTCACATTTACCAAACTTGTAAATTGGGTTTATCGTCCATTCGATTTTTCATATTTCTTAGCACAAGTGTTGTGTATGGGTGATATACATTAAACGAGTTAGTATAAAAGCCATCAAATAGTTAGTTCTTTTTCTTTCTCATTTAATTTCTTCATTCTCCTACAACATTCCTTGTTTTTTATGTTTTCCTATCTACTATCTTTCCATACAAAATTTATATAATATTTTTAACTTTTGTTTTAATAATAATCTTCACAATTTCAGTGCTTCTTATCTATTCTATTGCCTAAAAATGTGAACAAACCTGATTTTGTTGAATGTCTTTTTAATAGATTTACCCATGAACATGCTAATAACAATTTATCTTGCCATTCCTGCCAAACGAATAATTTAAAAGCTAATGAAGGAATATGGAATCCTCCAGAAATAATTATAATAAAATTAGACAGACCTAAGTAAGTATAGAAATACCTAAATACAATTTAAGGTACTTTATTAATATCCCGCCCCTACCCTTATTTGAGTCTCAGATTAATTTACCTTTTATTCTTTTCTGCCTCGGAATGGCCAGATTTCCTTTTTCATAAATGTTTCGGATTGCCGTTTATTTTTCCGGTAATATTGAAGAGTACAGACCCCATTTTTTCCTCCCTATTTTTCCCCTTATATTTTTACAAAATGGTCAGACTTTTTCCTTTCTTCCATCCAATTTGCCTTTTTAATTTTTGCCTAAATCAAACTAAAAGGATTATTTTTGATTGATGGAAGGAAGAAAATTGGGTGGAAGAAAGGAAATAGTCTGACCATTTTGTAAAAATATAAGGGGAAAAATAGGGAGGAAAAAATGGGGTCTGTACTCTTCAATATTACCATTTTTCCTTCCTAATAATCTAATATTACTTATAATATTTGGGAGAGACAAATCATTGACAGAAAAGGGAAGATTAATCTGAGACTCAAATAGGATTGAGGGCGGGATATTAATAAAGTGCCCTATTTAATTCATTTTAGAGCCAACTGGGGTTATAAGAAATGTTAATTTATTAAAATATTTTGATATAAACCAATTCGTTCATAAAGATTCATCTTGCCAAAATTCAATTTATAATTTATACGCTATGGTGGTATGATTTAAAAAGTCAGTCTTTTAAATTAAATTTCAATAAATTAATAATTAATAACAGATTCATATTGGTGATCTTAAATGTGGACACTATGTTTGTGCAATTAAGTTATAATATAAAAGAAATTCCGATGGTTATGGATGGATAATGTTTGATGATCAGAAAAAACGGAAATCAATATGAATATGGATTGAGTATATATATATAAATCTGAAAGATGAAAAGACAATATATTTTTATATCTTTTTTAATTCTGACAATTTTCACTAATTCAATAAATAAAGTTAAATTTTTATAAATTAATAAATTATTTCATGTAAAAACATTTTTGTATTTAATTTATATAATTTATTTTGTAGAATTATAATCGTGCGTAAGCTGATTTTTTGACAGTATATGAGGTCGAATCAAAATATTAGTTTTTGACACGGTTATAACCCCGCGAAACGAGGGTTTAGCACAAGCCTCTCGCCGTCTATTTTCATTTTTTAGAAGACGAAGTTTTAAGTATTTAAGTAGACTAAACCGCAACCTTAGTACAAGAATATAACACGTTTATTCGAATAGCAAATACAAGAGTCCAGGATTGCAATAAGCGGGAATAACTAAGGACAGACGGCGACGGTCGGCCCGACACATACTGACCTCTAATGACTCCCTTATACTATTTTGACTGTTTATATAAAAGGCTTACTAAAATGTCAGTCTGTTAGTGTTAGTTATCCTGCCCTCTACTAACCTCCATCAACTATTGTCCTTTTTGTACGATATAATCTCTGGTGTGAATGGGATCGTCGTCTTAATTAGAGCTCGGAAACTCAGGACAATTATAATCAGACTTGCTCACGGATGCTTATTTTGGTATACGGATATTACTCCGTATGCATGGGGATATCCGCAGGAATATGTGTCCATGAGCAAGTCTGACTAATATCTTTTAATAATTTAGTCCACCTATGTGAACTTACAAAAATATTGAACAACTAAAAAATCTTGAGAAACAACTCTAATTCTATTTAAAATCCCTTATAACTAATAAGTTTAGATAAATAGATAAGTTTCAAATTAGGTATATATTCTTTGTGTATGCGCAAAAGCCCTTTAATTACCTCTACCTCAATTTAGAGGCTTTCACTTGTATTATCCACTAGTGATGTGCGAAACAAATTTTAAAAGGCGGAAGGGGAAAGTAAAAACGCGAGTCCAAAAAGACGGAATTTTGGAGGAAGGCGAAATGGCACACCCCTGTTATTAACATAGCAGCATTTAAAACGCTTAGGCTGGGGTTAACGAACATAAGGATATATCTGTGTCTATGAGCATGTCTGACTATAATATTTATTAATAATTTAGTCCACCAATGTGAACTTACAAAAATATTTCATTAAAAAACATGTCTTGGCAATAACTCATATTCTAGTTAAAATCCATTATAACTAATAAATATAGACAAATAGATAACTTTCAGATTAGGTACCTATATATTTTGTGTGTGGCAAAAGCCCTTTAATTGTCCTCTACCTCGATTTAGAGGTAGAGACTGACTGCTTTAACCTTTTCTTTCAATGATGTAAGGTTTATTCACCTAGAAGCATTTAAAACGCTTAGGCAGGAGTTAAACTAACTTAAGGAAAAAAAGAATGCACGCCCTATGCCCACTGTAACCGGCCTCTTTCTTACATATTAAAATTACTTCGATGAGTTATTGTTGGTGTGATGAGAGAGCTGATTTTGGTGCCTTTCGACGCAGCTCCCCAAATGTTTCGTGCTTGCCAGTCCGGTGTTGAGCCAGTCCATAAATAAAGGTAGTAGACTCTAGTGATGCTCGGGTATCCCGATCCCGACTCCCGAATCGGGAAAATTTCCCGAGTTTTTGGCCTCCCGACTCCCGTGGTCATTTCCCGACCCGTTTCCCGGGTTTTTCCTTCTCCCGAGCATCACTAGTAGACTCACTCTAGTACCAAAGTAATCAAACTTCCAAATAAACTCACTCCACCTCAAAAGGTACATTTGTTCTGCTAGGAGATTTATTGGTAGATTTACTTTCGTATTAGTCTTTAATGATTTTTAATAGTCTTGGAATACAAGACTTGCAAAAAATAACAGCCTGTTAGACAATTGAGTTGAATAATAAGCTATCGAAAGGTTTTAAGATGATTTATTTCTTGTAAAAATAATACGGTGTAGAACTATTATTTTTTAAGAGCTCGTTATTAGTTTCATTATTATAGGTAGTTAAGAGAATGACTTTTATAAAAGCTTTTAAATTGCTTTGCATTCGATTTAACCTAAATTAGTAACCTAAAACATACACCAAGTCTAGACTTGTATGAGCTACTATTTAGGTAATCGTGCAAGTATAAATGCTGGCTGAATCCTAGACTTGAATGACATATACGATTTGATTCTTAGCGTTAGTGGTAGATTTTAGGGCTGTCCGAGACCGAAAATTTTCCAAGACTCAAGACCAAGACCCAAGACCAAGACTACACCCCAAGACCAAGACTTGACCCCAAGACTCAAGACCAAAAATTATCAAGACTCAAGACAATTTTTAGGTTCCATAAGTCAAATTTTTGGTTTATTTTTTGTTATTTTGACATGATCACAGTCAAATCCAGCACATTCGCCTATAATTTCGAAAAATCTATGCGAAATTCAAGGAATTTATCCGAAATTCAATGAATTTAGGGGAATTTATCCGGGTGGAAAATCAATGAAATATATTATTTCAGAGTATTTGGGTAGATTAAAATGATATTGAGCGATAACAAAGATTAAGAGAGATAACCGTGGGATTTTGTGGATTTTGAGGGATGTCGGGGGATTCGGAATTATCGAGGGATTAAGGAGGATATAGAGGTTTAAAGGGGAATTCGGGTGAATTAAGAGGGATCAACAGGAATATTATGAAGTATCGTCTTGCGCCGCAGGCGAAAATTTTTACGATTTGGAGGAATCTTACCCCAAAAATCTTCTCTTCCCATCGCCGCAGGCGAAAATTTTGAAAATTTCGGAAGGTCAAGAAGCCAGAATTCTACCTTTTCCAGCGCCGCAGGCGAAAATTTTGAGAATTTTGGAAGGGTATGAGGCCGGATTTCTTCCATTTTGGAAATAAAATAAGGAAACTAAAAAAAGTTCAATCCTTAGGGATGTAAGTTTAGATAAGCCCAAAAAAGTCGAGACCAAGACCAAGACTACACCCCAAGACCAAGACCAAGACCGAAAAAAACCCAAGAAAAGTCTTGAGTCAAGACTCAAGACCAAGAGTCTCGGACGTCTCTAGAGGGATTAAGGGGGATATAGAGTGATTAGGGGGGTAAACAACGCTTCCGAGCTATCCGAGCTATAAATAAATATATCCGAGCTATAAATAAATTGGAGGGATAGCTATGATAATCCAAGGTTTCTTACAATGATATTTTTAAAATCGGTTTCGATTGCTGGTTTGAAATTTTTTTTCTTTTCAAAATTCAGTATATAATAAGATAAGATACTTTTAGGAAAGTTGCTAAAGGGGAAAAAATACAAAAGCTACAAAAACAATGCAAAGAACCGAATTTTATTTATTTATTTAGGAGCAACCACACGGTATAAAAAATACACTAATAGTGGTGAAAAAAGACAAATATATGTAAAAAAGACAAATACATGTAAAAAGAAAAATTTTTGTAAAATAAATTAATTTAATAAAATTATGTATTTGGAGTGTTTGGTGAAATTATTGTTTTGTTGTATATTTTGTTAAAAATTTGTTTTATTTCACCAAATATTTAATAAATTAAAACTTAAGGAAAAATGTTTCTGTTATCTGATATCCATTTATCAATATATCAATTTTAACATTTAAATCGACGATTCTCTTGTATTCTTCACATCAATTCAACATTCTGATTAACTTCAAATCCCCTAAATTATATTAATTAGTATTTATATGATTTTTAATTTATACCAATCTTCAATTTCCTCTTTTAATATAACAAATATTTTCAAATTTTTAGCAACTCCAGTTGCTTTAACACCCTTTTCGAGTTCAAATTTCAACATTTCCTTGTCAAAAGTTTCGTTATTAATTTTAATTCCAGCAAGCCATGAAGTACAAAAAGGGATACTGAAATTTAAAAAATTGGTAAAATTTGTTGATGTTAATCATAATTAGAGATCGGAATTTTGTTCTGTACCGTATTCCGTACCGTATTACCAACTGTAATACCGAGAAATACCGACAAACACCGATAATTTTTCATCGGTATCGTATTCCGTACTGTATTATTGTAAAAAATTTTCCGCACCGTACTACCAATACGGAATACCGAAAAATACGGCCGTAGTACGGTACGGTCCGATCTCTAATTATAATATGTAGAAGAGATTTTGTGAATTTTGAGTTAGGGTAAGTTATTTTAAGTTTGCCATGCAGAAATATATTAGGTACTTTGTTGATTAAAGTAGGGATATCATTAGCTAAAGCAATGTCTTTTAACCGGTTTTAGCCAGCAACAATTAGCCACTGCTTGCCTATATATAACTTGGATTTATCCGAGCTTTATCATTTGAGGATCACACACAAAGGTCCACCACAAGCAAATATAATACAATTTTTTCACTCAACCTTCTATACTAACAGATTAACAAATTTAGATTCAACATATTTCACAAAATTACTAACACATATTTATAGATATCAAAACATACAATTTGAGGTTTCTCACCTTTCTGAATGTTCCTCTTCTTCAAAATCAAATTGGTGTCCATCCGTATTTATAATCTTTTGAATTACAGTAGGACAATCTTCTGTTTTTAAACCAATATGATAAACTTTAATTTGATTAATTTTTTCAATCTGATCATTTATTTTGTCTAAATTCTCCAAAAACCCGCAATAATTCTCTTCGCCAGTCTCATCTTCCGTAATACAGGAAAAGACAACAAAATGTTCGTACTGGAAAATTGCAAAAAATATTTTATCATGAAATATACCGTATTTATTCTAATAGAAACACATCTCTATTTGAACCACAGTCTCTAATATAACCACATCAAATGGAGGGGTTGAAAAATAAAACCACAGTCTCTATTTGAACCACACTCCTAATATAACCACATATCTCTCATACTTTTAAATAAGTGAATGGATACTGATATAGGAATACTGATTTTCTTCTTTCGATAAACTATAATTCCAGGAAAGCCCATGACATATTAGAAGGAGAGTTAACGACAGCTATGGGTGTCGGGGGATTATGAGGAAAATGAAATAAAGTGAATTGTGAAGGATTATAAGATTTGGGAGGATTAAGAAGATAAGGAGAATTTGATCAATACGAGGATTTAGGAGATTGAGAATGATTAAGGTGACTTAAGAGGTTGGGAAATTTTCAAAATTAATAGTAATCAATCATATTCTCTTGCTCTACCAGTGTATCAACTCTAATTGTTTAAAACCCATCGATATCATTTCAAATCCTTCTATATCCTTTATAACGCCTCCATCCCAAATTCTATGACTTTAATACAACATCGAGGTTGGAGTATTTGATAAATTTACCCGGTTTTCCTACCAGGAAACCGAGTTGAGCGTTAAGCCTTATTATAGAAAATTGACATCCTAGAAAAATCCGGCGCCGCAGTCGAAAATCTAGAGAATTTTGAGTAGAGAAACCACTAAATTGATTAAAAATTAAAGTAATTTTTGGAGAATATGGCAAGAAAATTCCTAATATTTTTCCTATTTTTCAAAAAAAAAGATTGAAAAATAAAGCCACAGTCTCTATTTGAACCACAGTCTCTAATATAACCACACAAAATTGGAGGGTTGAAAAATAGAACCACTGTGAATCTATTAGAATAAATACGGTATTTAAAATTCACAGTTTTAATAAATTCTGATCCTTCAGCATTATTTTTCATATAAACCAATTCAATTTTATTTGGTTGATTTGACGAAAATTTGACAACTTTTTCAAGACCTATAATTAACTTGTCTTTAATTTTAGATAATTTGCCCCCTCTATTAATACTGCCCAATCTAATAGTACTGCCCTTTAGAGGAGGGTTGAAAAAAGTTAGAGGAGGAGGGTCTGTATCAGGGTTGCCGCGGGTACAAAAAATTTTCGGGTACGGGTTTCGGGTATCGGGTTGGAGCGTTTTCATTTCGGGTCACGGGTTTCGGGTTGGCAAAAATATCGGGTACGGGTTTCGGGTTATAAATGAAGTTTTGAAGTTTTAAATGAAGTTTTAAAATTCCCATTTATTTTTTATATTTTCCGCCTAATAATTTGCTTCAAAATTGCCCAAAAAGAATAGTGCAAAGGATTAGGATCTGATGAGTTAAGATCCGGTTAAGATCTGGTAAGATATGGCGAAGGATTAAGGTCTGTTGACCTCTTATTTAATTTTTTAGAGTTAAATTGATATGTAAAATTAAAAAAGAGCGAATTAATCATAAAAAAATTAATATCGGCCTAAGACAAGACTGGTCGCCTGCTCATGGGGTAAAAACAACAATTCAGCTGTGTGAAAATTTGTATCTCGTTTTTGGGTTGCTGTTATTTGGCCTTCAAACTCACCTTATCTTACTCATTTGGAAAATTATTTTTGGTCACTTTTGTAGCAAATGATTAGGCGGAAAAGATAAAAAATAATTAAAAATCTGAAAACTTCATTAAAGCGTGCCCGGGACCAAAAAAGTGAAATGACTGTGCGACCATCGTAGGTAATCTCCACAAATGTTTAGATGCTTGTATTTCTGCACATGTGTAAAATTTTGCAAATCTTTTTTAATTTTCTAATAACACACATTCTTGTGATTGTATGTGTGAATTTATTTGGCAAAATTCCACTTTAATAAATTTTTATGCCCAAAAGAGTGTGGGCAAGGACTTTTTACGCACCCTGTATTTTTAAAAAATCGGGTAAGGCTAAATTTTCGGGTAGAAATTTCGGGTTTTAACCAATTTCGGGTCACGGGTTTCGGGTTGAAAAAAATATCGGGTACGGGTTTCGGGTTTCGGGTTGGAAAATTTTCTTTTCGGGTATCGGGTACAAAAAAAGGCCGGGTTTCGGGTATCGGGTTTCGGGCAGCAACCCTGGTCTGTATATCCTTTAGAGGAGGGTCTGTTATCACTAAATAGCAATTTCCTAACCTATACCCTTACATAAATATTTTTAAATTAAAATAATTGCCATTTAATAATGCATTCAAAATGATTTGTTGATTTGTTTTTGTTATTTTGCTCGTTAATGAATGTTCAGGATACACAGGAATGTAGACCGTCATGAATTTCTCTTTGGTATCCTCCTGGTTTTTTTCATTATTTTGGTTGCTTTTAATACGAAGAGGAACATGCCAATCCCTAAAATAATTTACTAAATCTACTCTACGAAAATTTACCAAGTTGAAAATATTATGAAGAAGCGTTCAATTAATTCAATAATATTTGCTTCGGGATATAAAAGAAAAACTTTTGTGAGCATTAAAGAAATGGAAGTTCGATCGAGAAATCCAAATTGACTGTTGTAAATACAATTAGCTAAAATTGATAAATTTTAAAAATCAACTAATAGCAATGAATGGGAATTGCTTTTATAAAGGAAAGATTCAAGCAAAATTCATATCGAAATGTATGCCAAATTTTATTGTTTCGGTATCTTAATGTTTGAGGCTTCGTTGTTTCGAGTTTCTCTGGCTCTGGATGAAAGCCGGTGTTCCTGTTGTGTATGGGCGTCAGCCCTTAAAGTGTTTACTATAAAAGCCAGTGAAAGCGTCAGTCTAGTTGGATCATACTAGCGGGGCTAGTCACTGATCTCCTTCGTCTGTCCTGTTCCCTTCGCCTACACATTGTTTATTTCTACATGTGATAAAGTGTTATTATTGTGCTCGTCAACATTAGTTAAATCTCGGACACTTCGGGTCGTAACAGTTTCAAAAGCATTAATGGACTCTGGTTTCCAAACATAATAGAATTTTTTAAAAAAAGTTACAAACCTTTTGCCCAATTTTTCAAAGCTATAAATGCTTGATTAAAAATATTTTGCTTTTTTTCATTTTTATTTTTAAATAATTCCTCCAAATATTCATAAGTTTTGAACAACGAAAGATTATAGAGAATAGAAGCATTTTGCTGTTGCTCCTTGCTATTCCCCTTTTTATTTAAATTTTTTGAAATTTTCCTCATAAAGGGTTCGATCCATTTTGTATCATTTTGAGCCTTTCGTTCTTCTTTGTTATAAACAAAAGTGATTACAAACTCAGTTCCACTAATTTCATAATAAATATTTTCATCAGATATGGGTAAAATTTTGTCCTTTCCATTGAGTGAATGTTTTCTTGCAGTCTAAATTTTAATTAAATCAGCAAGCCTACTGTCTAAAAAAAGTTCATTATCTTTCCCGAATAAATATTAACCTTGAGAGGATTCTTTAGACTTTTCTTGATAAGTCTAAGTTTGCCTCCAGTTAAAACCTCAACCTATATTTTAGACTAGTTTTTATTCTCTTTTGCTTTAGAAATGACAAAGTCGTTTGGAAGAACCTGCTATAACTTATTGTCAAACTACAGAATTAAACTCAAACCCGTCAAGCAAGCTCAAGATTATTTTACCTTGAAAAGATGACAATAAAGAGAGTTGTCTGAACATGTACTATTAAATGAAGTCAACGATTTGCTCGTTTTATCAATAAAAAATCCTTTTATTATTTCATCGTCAACCTTTCCTGCCCCAATAGCTAGAACAATGGCATGTATATGTCCTCCTCCTTTATTTACTGGGGATGACATAAACAATTGAAATTTTAAAATCTCCTTATCCTGTTTTGATTTTTCATTTTTCCATTCTTCAAATAGGGTTTTAAATGACTTAATAGGCGTAATATCATTGTGATGAACGTTCGAAGATGCATCTTCCCAGTTTTTGTTTTCAGATAAAGGCCTAAAACCGGCTGGATGAAGATAAACTTGCAGCAATTTTTCAGAGCTATCTTAAAATAATATTTTATATTATAATACAACATTTATGAATTGGCATAAAACTATTATTGTCAATGGGGTCTCTTGAGGGAGAGCTCTCCTCCTCTCGAAGGAGAGCACATAAAAACTGAAGGTTTGTTATTGTGTATCTTTAAACTTCACTAAACTTATTAACACAAACACATGAACATAAGGGTTGTAACTGATTAAAGCTGATTAATCTGATTAATTTCTAACATCGCAAACCTGTTTCAACTTGTTCTTTTATTTGTTTTAGCTCTTCAATCCTCTTTTCTATTTTTAATGTCCATTCGTTCAAATTTTCATTGTTTTCCAAGTTAAGAATTTCCTTGACAAATTGCCTCTGATTGACGTTTAATACACTCCAATTAATTCCAATGTAATCAACAAAATATTTTGAAATCTTTTCCAAATACAAATTTTCCTTGATTTTACTTAAGGTTTGTTTAGTTAGCCCCCCTTCCGTTACTTTTAATATTTCAATTAAAAGGTAATGCAATTGGTTTTCAAGAGTTCTGGTTATTTCGTCGCTATTCTTTGAAATTAATTTTCCCCTAATTCTCCACCAATAATTTTCCATTCTTTCAAACTTTCTAAAATACAGAATATAAATCTTGAATACCTTAATATAATTTTTCTTTAAATTCTCCAAAAATTCGAAACGCTTTCCAATCTCATTTACATAGATTCCAACATCAACAAAACTTTTAGTAATTGAATTCTTTCCTTTTATAAATTCATTAAAAATATCAAACAAATTTTTATCAGCTGTAAAGTACTCCAATTTTATCTCCTTTTCATGATTTTCTATTTTTTCAACGGAAGTTTCATTCCCTTTACTATCCTTTTCTTTTAGTATATCTTGTATTATATCTTCATTATCTTTATATTCATTATCTTTACCTTTTATTATAGTTATATTTTGCTTCTTAAAAACATATTTTATTTTAATTATATCGTCCTGGGGATAATTTTAGCGGCGAGAGCCGAAGGCCCGAAGCGATGAAAAGGCAAGGCTAGACTTTTTCTAACAGGCATCCAAACACTAGCAGCGCATGTGGCTTTCTAATTTGCCTTTGCACTTCTCGTTTTTTCACTTGAAAATCCCCACAACCGTTTTTGGGACGAAATTAGGAAAAATTATGATATTTCTGGATTATTATTGATCGCAAAATGATGAAAATATAGCTATAAATTTTAAGAAGTTCAACCTTCAATCTTACAATTTTACACATCCTTATACTCGACTCCCGTTTTTCAATTATAATTTGCCTAGCCCTGCTGCCTAGAGCGATCTACATTTTCGTTAAAAATTATACCTTAATCTTCTTTTCAAATTTAGTCCCCTCATTTTTTTGTTTCTTTTGGGTTACTGTTGCCTTTACTTTCTTATTTTGCTTCTCCTTTTTTGCTACTTGTTCTGATTCTTTATTTTGTTTTAGTTTAGAGTTCCCTTTTTTCAATAAATTTATTAATTTTTTAGCATTCTTTAGATTGACAAAATTTTGTAAATTTCTAGTTAACAATTCCAGACCATTTTCGGCACCAAGTTCTAAAAGTTTTATTTTTAGACTTTACATTAGACTTTTAAAATTAAAGTTTTGTGTCCGCACTTGCAGAAAGAATATTCCTAAGCAATTTAAATTTCAGTTTTTGCACTTTTAGTTGTGTTTAGGTCTGGGTCCTCCCATGATTCTCCCAAGCTAATAATTCTTCCACAGCATTGTTGTGTAGTGGTGACACTACTATAAAAGCCACTGTAAGCGTCAGTCTAATTGGATCATACCGACTAGTCCCTGATCTCCTTCGTCTGTCCAACTCTATCCCTTCGCCTACATATTGTTATTTATCTTTGGATAAACTGTCAATCATTGCACGTCGACTTCTTATAACCCTTAGACATAACAAGCATAAATATAATAAAATAAATTAGCCAAAAGTACCAAAATCTCCTAAACTCGAAAAGGAATCTCATTTTTGTACCTGCCGAGGATAATTTTTGTTTGAAAATTGCGATATTTTAAACACAAAAAATATCAAATTCAAATTTTTGAAAATTAATAAAAATTGTAAACTCATTGAGAAATGTGCAAAAAGTTTTTTGTTCCATTTATCACTTATTAATCGTTGCATTGTTTTGTAATGTTCAACATTAAGCCAATTCTTAAAGTGGTTGGAATTTTCATTTTTGTTAGAATAATCTGCATTATCTATTTTATTCCATTTGCTATCTAATTCATTGAGGTAATTCGATTGCTAAAAATTATTGAAAATTATCTTAAATTCAATATTTTTTAAATCTTCTAGGCATTGCGTGGCCTCGTAATGCATAGCAGAAGATAGCTACTTTTTAGTGAATGGCGTATTTTCTTTTATAAAGTGTCTAACTGAACTATGTTTGGTTTAGTTCAATATAGATCCCAGTTCACTTTCTGAGGATATGTATAATTTCTAATATTCCAATTATACTATTTTATTAAATTAAAGTTAAGTATGTTTATAACAATTGTAATGGTAAAAGTGTAAATTAAATGTATAAATTGAGGTGCATTTGATTAACTAGGGTTATTTATATGTTGCTGTGCATGTGAAAACAAGAATGGATGAAGGTACACTAGTCGGGATTTATTTAGTATGTCAGAGGAAGTTGGTAAACAACTATATAAATGGGTTGGGAAAATAGTTAAAGATAATAATGTTTATGTAGGGAATGGCAATCGAGAATTGCTTAAACAAATATATATTGGGAAAGTATTTAAATTATGGATAAGTGTTTTGTCGGGACTGTTTATCAAGAATGCTCCTCTAACTCAATGGACACACTTTTCACACTTTTTAATAGAACGGGTTTTACTCCAATATAGCGAACTATGAGGTATGTAAAATGGAAAACACAAACCTCTTCATTATCATCTTCCAGGATTAATTCATTAATTAAAATATTTAGCCCCTCCATTCTACCTAATAACTTTTTACTTTCTTTTTGATGCTCATCTTCATTTATAATGAACAATTTTACAAAGCGTGAATATAAAACGAGATATTCCAATTGCCATTTTATTTTAAATGCTTCCTTTTTATTTTTCCAATTAATCATTTTAATATAGTTGTCCATCCATCTATACCAGATAATATAATCTGCTATAATGCGATATATGTGCTCGTATGGTTCATATTCTGATACTAAAGCCTTTATGTAATGATCGACTAATTGTGCATCGTCGTTAAAGGCTAAATTTAAGGTGTTATTTTCTATTATTATATTATTATTTTTTATTTTTTATAATTAAAGCCCGGATTTATATGCAAATGCATATTTTTTTGCAAGTTTGGCATAACGTAATACGTTCAAAAAACGTGTTTTTAGCTTGGTCATAAGAGTCTAGAGTGACTTTCATTTTGCATATTTTTGCATATTTTGGGCTTTACTAATAAATGGCTATTTTGTTGTTTTTCTTTTAAATTTATAAGTTTTATAACCTATTTTTTCATTTTTAACTGCATATTTTTGTGCATATTTTGCATTTTTGGTGCATATTTTATGCGCATATTTCACTGTTTTTACTTGCATATAAATCCGGGCTTTATTTATAATATTATTATTTTCTATTATATTATTTTCTATTACACCCTCCCATATATTCGCAGGTTACCTTTCTTCATAAGTAACTTTTTCCTTTGTTAATTTCCTCAATTTTCGCTGTGGCATGTTCAATGAGAGGCATTAATAAAGAAAAGATTATTTTTTACTCAGTTTTCCCTTGAACAATTTCTCCTAGAAAGGAGAAAGTCTGACCATTCTGTACGTATGAAGGAAAAATATAAAATTTAACCTGCGAATATATGGGAGGGGTGTGGCAGAACCGAAAAGTACCCGGGCATGCATTATCCCAACGGATTCCATTGCTATTTTTAATCGCTTTTTGGGTTCTCTAAATTTAATAGGTTCACTACTTTCAATAAATCTTAAATCTCCGTCCGAAATCTACAAGTGAAGCTAAACGGCTCCATGGTCTCAGATAATAAATTTGATAAGATTCATCATTTTAGGATAACAAATACCGTATTTTCTCGATTAATTCTCTTGGGGAATTATTTTTTCAAACCGTCCATGGCATGGGGAATTATTCAAGGGAGGGGAATTATTCGAGTTTTGAAATTTGAGCGTGCAGTAGTGTATTTAGGGGAGGGAATTATTGTTTCAACGTATCTTTGGCAGGGGGAATTAATCGAGAGGGGGAATTATTCGAGGGAGGGGAATTAATCGAGAAAATACGGTAATCTGCTTATGCAGCTCTTTTAATTTAATAAGGCATACCTTTATCGTCCATTAATTTCCATTTTCTCAAATATTCTTCCAAACCTTTATCTGCTACTAGAGATATAAAGAAATAGTGTGTTCTTATATTTGACCTTATTTCTTCCAAAGCGCTTTTATCCTCATTAAATTTTTTGTCTAAAAAATTTCTATGATCCTTAGCAAGATATGTTCTAATTATGTCATACTTAACCTCATAAAATTTTTGAGCAATTTGGCCATTATCTAATTTCTGGATAATATTAGCAAATCTAGAGTTAATTTCTTTAATCAGTTCTTTAAGCCATTTTTTGGATTTTTCTTTAAAATTCGAGATTTTATTAGAAAACACTTCCACAACTGAAAATAAAATAAAAACAGAATATACAATATCCTCTTCAAAATTATTATAGGCTTCGCCTTTCACTCGAACAAAAACTTTTTTGGCTTCATCATATCCTCTTGATTCTTCAGTAATTCCAGCATCTTTTAAATTTTTCAGAAAAATATTTTCGAATATTTCTAGTCTTGAAAGTAAAAGTGAAACGTTTAATCTGTGCTCAGCTCTGCTATAATATTTCTCTTTGTCAAACTCGTGCATATCTACATCGTGAATATCCATTCTTAATACTTTTCTATACAATTTCCATTTATGTGTTGGGTCCATTACAGCTAGAATTAATCAGCTTTGATTTAAACAAACTTTTAATCATTGAAAACTGATTATAGTATACATCTGGGTTATAGCAATTTCTCTCCTTTAGCTAGAGCAAAAGGTTAATCGGCGGCTGGGTGCGAACCAGCATCTTCAGTAGACCGGATTGATGTGGTTACACCACTATTATTACACCCATGTTGATACACCATTACACCATACCGCCTATTACATAGGCTTAGGAATTTAATAGCTAATTGCTTTACAATATAAAAATCAAAAAAAAATTTGGAGAATATATACTGGGTTTCAGGTATTTATATACCGGGTTCTTGGTGTAGTTCATTTTCTTAAATTCATTTTCTTAGCTAAAATTATATTACCATATATACTGTATAAATTAGACTAACTTGAACAATTAGCCCCTCTTATTAATTTCAACATCTAGCCAAGGGTTAAAACAATATACCATGTGTTATTACTAGACTATGTACGGTAGTATTTAAAACGTATTAGTTTATATCTCAAAACCCAGACAATGTTTCCAAAGTTATATAAAATCATACATATATGCATAGTCTTAGGGAATAAGTTCTCCAACTTTTCTAATAAATCATAGTCTATCAATTTCAATAGAGCCGTTTTTGTAGAAATTTTTGTAAAAATAGATTCATCAAATTTATCTAATATATTAGATAAGGTTTCAAAGTGAGCACTTTTTAATTCTTCCTCGAATAAATAGGACTCAAAGCATGCTGCGATTGTTTGTTTCATTTGTTCTGCATTATCACATTCAATTCCAATTTTATAAATATCATTCTAAAGTTAGAAATTTTATAATTAAAACGTTTGAATTACTATCTATTGTATAGTGGTGTCACTATAGCATATAGCCAGTGAAAGCGTTAGTCTAGGTAGATCATACTAGCCGGCTTGCCACTGTTCCTCAATCCCATCGTTATCCATCGTCAATCAATCAATCTCTTAATCTAAAGAAATCCCTCTTAATCCCCCCGATATCCTTCCAAATCTTGCTTAATCTTCATATCCATATATATCCCAGTAAACCTACAAATCCTCCGTTATCGCTATTAATCAACTTAAATCCCTCGATAACTATGTACGGTGAACCCTTTATATAGCTGTTAATCTCCCAAATACCCTCTTAATTACTTCTAATCCTTCTAAATCCCTCCATGAAGACTCAACTGAGGGGACACAACAATTAATCAACAATTAAAAATTTTATGGGGAGTGGGCTTTTTTAGAGGGGGGGGGCTTATTTTTTTCGATCGACCTCTAGAGGGGGCTTATTCTAGAGGGGGGCCTATTTTAGAGGATTTACGGTATTCAACATGGAACAAAATTTATACAAATGTTACATATAAAAGTAATTTTTTTGAACGGGATAAGTGAAGCTATTTTGAATCTAGGAAAAACGTACATACATTGTGTGGAAGTTCATTGTGTTCAGTCAATATGTTAATCCAAAATTCATTTTTTAATAATTTCTCATTATAAACCCAAAAATAAACAAATTTATAAATTTCACAAAATTTTTTTTCAATATTCCATTGATTTGTATTCTTTAAAAATTCCTTGGCCATTTCTAACGAACTTTGAGTAAATTTAATGAATTCTTGCGCAAATTCTTCTGTCCAATCATAATCCATTTCTTCTTCAGTTTCATTCTCTCCTACAAGTTCAAAAAATATTTTGTAAGCTCTAATATTTTCATCATCGTCTTCTTCAAAATCAATTCCTTCTCCTGCAATCTCTTCAAGAAATAATTTACAACTTTTAAGGTAGGCTAGTAAAGAAAGATTTCTCAAGTACTCTTGATCAGTATTTTCAGTTAAAAATTTTGTGTATAATTCAACATATTCGTTGTTTTCTATTTCAACATTTTTTTGATATTCTTCACTTTGAAAAAAATCATTTGGTGTTGTATTTATTGCAATAAAACAATAGAAAAATATAATCAAAATCATAGCTTAGTTAAAAAATTTTGGGAATTTAAATTTTGTAAGAAGAAAAAGTAGGAAAAATCAGTTTGCGTTGCATTTTTTTATACTGTAAAGGTTCGTCTACATGTATAAGACCTGTAGTGTCACTACGCACATAGGAGAAACTCGAACACTTAAATGGATATTTTAGAGCATATTTTAGGTTATCAGTTTGTCCGTACGCGAATTCTAAGTTATGGTGGCATTCAAACATTACAAGAATAAGCGGATTATATGCGACCACTCTAGAATTATCATAGGTAATTTGTGTTCTTTCCCATTTTTATCTCTAAAACTTCCCCACCATCTTTAGGGCTAGGCCGCTTGTATTCTGCCGGCTTATTTTCGTGTAATATGGTAATATTACTAAACGGTTTTATGCTCTGCCCGTGTCGGCATTCTTATTACCGTATATCTTGCAATAACTACCCTGGGTATTATTGTTTCGAACTTCCGTTGGAGGGAGTAATTAATCAAGGGAGGGTAATTATATGTTGTTTGAAATTTCAACGTGTTTATGGCATATGTTCGGGGGTAATTATTGTTTCAATTTATCGCTGGATGGGGTAATTAATGGAAGTGGAGTAATTATTTGAGAGAGGGCAATTAATACAGGTTCTACGGTATTTTCAACTTTTTGATTTGAAGCCATATTGAAGCCAGATTTGACGCTCGGTATGAAAGCCGCAGAGAAAGCTTGCACAAAGCTTGCGGCTTTAATTTGTTGTAACCCAATGCCCGGCTTCCTTCGCAGCAGCACAAAAATAGGAATAATTTGTGTTAATTCGGAAAAATTATCACAAAATGCTCATCTAGACATAATTAATAGCCCCCTTATTTTATAATTTTTAATTAAAAAATATTTAAAAACATGTCTAAATAAAATATTCAATAATAAATTATTAATTAGATTAAGCAATAAATAAAATTATAAAAGAAAAACCGACAGATTGCACTTTAAATCATGATGCAATATTATTTGTATTTCGTAATTTAATTTTAATTTAATTTTTTTAATTTTATTGAGCAAACCACTAGCGCATTTGCGCAATTATATTGGTTATTCCAGCCGGTTATTCCAGCCCGTTTTAGTTTATGCAATAATATATTTATTGGAACCGAGTCCTAAAATCAATGTATATTACATCGATATTGCAATTATTTTGAATAGCATCATAAAATTCATTGGTCATTTCTAACAGCTGTAACGTTGTTGATCTTTTTTTCATAAACCCGAATTGTTCACTACAGAAAAAATTTTTTTCATCTAGGAAATTTATTATTTGACTGTATACAATTCTTTCAAATACCCGACAAACAGTGCCGTTTCCCTTTAAATATTTGTTGAATAGCATCATAAAATTCATTGGTCATTGGGACTTCATTGTTTGGCTTTAGTTTATTTCTAACGTATCTATTAAACCCATTTTGACCATGTGATATCATTTTTACTTCAGATTCATTCCTGAATTTATCTAAATACTTTTTAAGCTCCCGTGATACATTTCTATAATCTATTCTGATCTTATTATTATTCGGATAATTTTTTCTTATTCTATATAATCTTAGTTTTTCAGAGTATAGATCCATTATTCGTTGAGGATAGGAGTTTCTTATTATTTTGTTTAGTGGTTTATTTGGAATAACGTTATTATACACTTCTAGTAATTCATCCATAAAAGTTATGTATTTTTGATTTACATCATATTTACAAGAAATATGATGTTCAATTTGACTTTGTGTTAGTATATGGTTTAGCTTTACAAGTAATTGCGTAAATCTCTTTTTTATATTTTAGGAAGTTTAGTTCTTACTATCCTTGACAGGATATTGAATCTAACTATCTTATGATCTGATGTTGAAAAATTTTCTTGAACTTGAACTTCTTGAACAATTTAAATATTATTTGAGAGAATTATATCTAAAATTGCATTTTCCCTAGTGGGTTCTTTAACAAATTGTTTTAACTGGTTTCTGTCTATAAATTCTATCATTAGGTTTGCCACGGGATCATTTAAATCTGATAACTTATTTTCTTGCCAATCAATATGTCTTATATTAAAATCCCCACAATAAACTAAATTATCTGATTTTGTTAGATTAGAAAGATGTTTAAGTAACTTTTTTGTATTTTTTAATAAACAATTTGGAGGTCTGTATAAGTTAATTAAATGGATTGGTCTTATTCCTGTTAGAATCTTGATATGATTAAGTTCACATTGGAATTTTGTTCCTGAGAATATCTATTGAAAACTAATTTCTTTCTTAATTAAAATTAAAGCGCCGCCTCCCCTACCAATAGTTCTATTTGCTAATACTAACTGATATTTACCCATGATTGTGAGCTCGGAACAAACCGTATTATTGGTATTTAACCATGTCTCATTTATGATAATTATGTCGGGTGTGTGCTTATTAACTAAGAATTCTAAATAAGCTATTTTGTTGCATATAGACCTCGCATTAATAAGTATACAAGAAATTCGGGGAATTATGTCATTATGAATTTGTTTATTTGTTCTATTTGGTTTGCTCGGAAATTCCTATGCGTGAGTTTTGAATGGTTTTGGATTTGGTAATTCCTTGATTGTAAGGTCATTTACAACATATTTGTATTGACCACAATTTTGGTTAGCGGCATATGCCTTAGATCGTAAATTATATAAAATAGACAGTTCCGACATTGTCATGTCCCGTCTGACACTGATAAATTTTGGAATATTTGGTAAGGTTATGAGTGCCTTACGGTACATTTTTAAAAAGGTATTACGTGCTTTAACAGTTCGAAAAGGTATTTTAATTATTCGTGCTTTCGTATTTGACTCACTTTTCTGCCTTGGATGGCGATGAATTTCTTCTTCTATTAAATCTTTTTCTAAACCACATTTTTCCACTCGATTTTATAACTTATTTTTCATTAATTTCCTCTGGTAGTTTCTCCAACACTGCTCTCTTCGATTTTTCTTCAATAATTTCTCTATCTAACATGGCAGCATTTACATGTCGAATAATAAGGTCAGGTGGACAGCCCCATGGCGAAATAGTATTTGTTGTTTGTGGTGTGAAATCTGATGTGAAATTAGAATTTTGTCCAATTTTTTGTTGTTTTAATGATGCAACAAGTGAATGCACTACTTTTTCAAGCTTATCAAGACGTTTTTCTAATCGAGCTAATGGTGGTTCATTATCAGAATTATTTTCCGGAATAATTTGAAGTAAAAGATTTTCAATTTTTTGGAAACGTTGTTCAAAATTTCGAAAAGAATTACGAGAAGTTGCTGGAGTTGGCATTTCCTTTTTTTTTCCTCAACTTTAACTTGGGTAATTAAACTATTAGTTAATTTGCTTTATAATTGTCCAGGTCAGAATTTATTTTCCGGAATATTTTCCGGAATTTATTAAAAAATAAAATTGTGAAAGGTCATTTATTTGAAAAAGACCGACATACATGTGCTTTTTTGTCAAATTTTCTTCAATTTTTTCTTTGTTAGTTCTCTAGAGACTTTTTCCTCCTACTTAAACATATTGTTCTCAGTTAATAATGCCTTACAAAAATAAGTTATTAGGAATATAAGCGGTTTGAATAAAGTAAGCGAATTGAGATACGGAATTCTTTAATATATCTCGGGGGTTTCAGAGGGCCCTAGGCTGAGAAGCGTCTTTTAAATTAAAATAAATTTTTGAAATTTTACTTTATAATTCTAATAATGAAAATGCACTTTATTTAAGTGCATGTGAGTCGTATGATTTACTCGCATGTCATTTGTCAATAAAATAGAAAGTCACACACTCTAAATTAGACATGAGAAGAGACAAATAAATAAATTTTTGACTAGGATTTTGGCTTGAACAACAAGGATTCTGGCTCACACTATTCGAATGCTCCTCTCTCTCTCTCTCCACTCCCTTTCTTAAATCATGACTCTTCGCACCTCCCACAATCTCCATATAAAGCTAAGTCCTTCACCCACAATTAATTCATTCTATTATTAACCTCATTTTAGAATTTAAATTAAAATAAAATTTGACCATTTTAATGTTATAAACCTCTGAATTTTATTAATTCAAGGTTGTAAAATAAATTAATTAATTTTAATTTATAGCGATGCGTTTAAAAACTGCTTTGTTGTTAACTTTATATTTTGTCGGCGTTTTTTGCCGCCATGGTAATGGTAAAGCAAAACTCCGAAAAGACGGTAGTGCTGCAGATGGTTCGGCTGGCAAAATCGGGGCCAACATTGAAAAAGAAAACAATAAAATATTTGTTGGATTGGGTAAACAAGTTGAACAAATAGAGAAAAAAATTGTTGAAAGAGCCAATGTAATATACGAACTTATTCAATAATCTATAAATTAGCTTATAAACGATTTTCGATAATATCTATCCTGTGTCTAAAAAATCTAATACATACTCGTTAATTTTGCCTTACCAACTCGTAGGCTTCTCACCTTAAGACATATCCGCATATAAAACATGCATAAGCCTGTTTTGGCTTTCTCTAATGATTACGAATTTTGGTTCAAACACTGAATTTATAGTAACGAAATTAATTCAAATTTTTGACACTCCTTAAACCTAAAAAATCGGAAATAACAATTCTCAAAATTGAGGTAGGAAAGACAATTCGCTAAACTGGGACACAAACAATTATTTTTAGCATTGTAGTTGTGCCTATTTAAAAAATGTTTAATAAATCATTTCTAGGATCTAACTAAAAAGGATACAGAAAAAATCAAAACAATGTTGGATTATGTCAAAGACATGATTCAGGGAAATGTTGAAAACATGAATGAAAAACTTTCGAAAATTAAAATTGAGGCTAAAGGAATTTATACTCAATTTTGGGAAGGTTACAATTCCCTTGACATTCAAGACATTAAAGGAGACATAAACAGCGAAAATTATTTATATAATATTCTCAACAAACTTGTTAAATGTCTTGAAGATGGTATAGTTGATGGCAACACATTTTCACATGCATATATTATTTGGGAGTATTTCATTGAAACTTCTTCAAGTAACGTATACAAAATTACTAAGGAAGAGAATAAACGTAAGTTTACAATAGTTTATCAAAATCAGACATCCTTTTCAATTTACCGTATATGCTCTATTAATTACCCCCGCTCTATTAATTACCCCCTCCAGCGAGAGGTTGAAACAATAATTACCCTGGGTACACATAAGTTTTCGACACATATGTTTCCGATATATCATGTTCCGATATCATAACTGTATGTGTAGATCTTTCTATTCCCATAAAAGATTATGAGAATAAAATTATCTAATAATAATACAGCCACTAGCTTGGGCATTGCTGTTAATTTCAGAATTTGTTGGCTCACAATCAAACTCCACGGTTTATAAAAATTTTTTTAAAATTGGAGAAAGTAGAAAAAAGGGAAAACGCTGACGAACTCAGCTTAATAAACTACAAATTTAAACATATTAAATGTGAATTATAAGCATTTTTTAAAATCATTCAAGCATTTTAAAATAATTCTAGCAAATTCAAAATTATTGTCTCGTGTGATTTTTACTTACATTTTAAATAAAGTGTAAACAAATTGAACTTTTTGTACACTTACTACAGTAATTTGGCATTTTATAGTCAAAATGAACTTAAAAATATTTCGTAAAAATATGGGAAAATGTGGCAAATAATGAAAATAATGTTTTTAATTAGAAGTATTCTTGTATTTTATATGAAAATGTAAAACAAACACTTTTACTTTTGAAGGTTATCATTTTCATTTGTTTTAGAGAACTTACAAATTTATTTTGAATAAATTATAAAATTCGTTTATTTAGACTAAAATACTACAATTTATAATTAAAATATTTTTCAAATTGAATGCATCTACGCAATACTGGAATATACCGGCTAATAAGCCTTCAGGATCAGTGGGGACGTCTTTTATTTGGAATTTCGTACGGGATTTTGTGTATCGGAATTTTTTATTATGTACAAATTCTTCGTCGATCTTTGTAATGAGCTACTTCCCCGAATTGTGGTAAATTAACAGGATTTGAAGAAATAATATTATCAATATAAAATGATCGATTGAGCTCAGATGAAAGTTTTGCGCGTTTGTAGGGAGGAGGACTCATTTTAAATAGTAAATAATTGAAAATTTGATTTTATTAAATAATTGAATAGGATTTTTTCTAAAGTTATGAAAAAATTTTTTTAATTTAAATAAAAGAGATAAATTATATGTATTATTTTTAGAAAAATTATATGAATAAGAATGGTAATAATCTGATAGTAAAATTAAATTTTAATATAAAAAAATTAAATTTTTGAATTAAATTTGAATGTTTTAGGAGTTGGAATATTTTTGGTTAAATATTATGAAAAATTAAATTAAAAAATGGGAAATGTTTTTATTATTATAAAAATAAAATGAGATTTAAAATTTAAAATAAAAAATTATTAAAAAAAAACTGGAAAAAATAAAATGAAAAGAAATTTACGAATAAAATAAAAAATGGTGGGAATAATTCGCTGGTATTATTTTTGTAACATTACTATCCCTAATATCTCGACCTTTCATATAGCCACGCCTATTAAATTTATTGTAAGTCTTTTTTTTGCTATTGCTGCAATATATAACTAATAAAATATATCCTTAAGCTTATATAATAATGCGATAATAGAAAATATTATTTAATCATTTTATCAACAAATTTTTTAACAAATAAATCTGGATTTTGTTCTTTATCTAGTATTTTAATATATTGTTTAAATGTATAATTTTTCGAAAGAAAATATATAAAACATATGCAATGATGGGCACATGTATGGGCTAGAGGGGATTGATAAGGATTACAATTTTTAATTATTTGAGGGAATTGATTTAGGAATCTATTAATTATAAACCGATTTTGGGTTTCTGAATATTAAAAAGTGTTAAGCTGTCATAATAATTGACTGGTTTTTCTTTTCCTTCTGCATATACTGCCACCCAGTGAGATACTTCTAGTTGATGTGGGTCCAAGTTCAAAATAATTGCTGCTGGGTATTGGAGAGAAGCATAATCTGGAAGCCGATCACATGATAGACACCCTTGGAACACTCGACTTGTCTGCGGATTTATCTTTAATATTTTCGTAATCTGTAAACTGTTCATTGATTAATCCAAGTTCAGTATCTTTATTTTCCTTTATTTTCCTTTTTCTCTAAGGAATTGTAGTTACTAACCATACAATTGATCTTAATTGATATATAACCAAGCTTAGTACTAACAGCGAATATAGAAGAAGCATTACCCAGCAATAAACATGGGTGTAGTAATTTTCTTTCGCCGTAGGCGAGTCTTTACATAATTGTATTGATGGAAAATTAGCGAAGGGACCTATAGCAGATTTTCGTGGAGGTATTTCTGTTGTAGTGGTGGCAATTATATGTCTGTCAGCTATTTGTCTTAAATATTCTGCGTATTTCGGCAGTTCTTTTATTTTAACACCCTCTTCGACGGTTAATCCACAAATAGGAAGAGTAATTCGGAATAAGAAAATAATTATAGAAAACTTTTTTGAGTACATTTTTTTATTTCTATAATTTATTATATTTACAATTTAAAATTGAATAAATGAAAAAAATATATATATAAAATGAATGATCAAATGGTTGTATCGCTTGTAATTGTTCTGTTTTTATCTAACATTATTAATGAGTCTGCTTCCCCCATCACTATAAGCATTACCCCTCCTTCTGGAATTGGCTGACTAAACTTTATATTTACAGCAGTTGTTCCATTTCTAATTAAATTGAAAAGCCCGCTTTGATCTTCTCCACTATTTGTAAGGTTAAACACAAAAATACAATGCGTATAAGCATATTGTTCAAAAGTTATCCCATTACTTTCTAAAGAATTTGCAAATCCTATTGTTTCATTCATATCGTTAAAAGCTCTCGCAAATTTTCCATTGGGGAAATCCAAGTCATAGGGAGCTTGAGGATAGCTTCGACCGTTTGCAATAATACTTATTTCTCTCATATTAAAAGGTTGAAAATTAAAGGGGTTCTATCAATAGCTCCTACATAGTCACTGTTTGAGACTAACCCTAGTATTACTCTTCTAGGAATTTGATCCATAAATAGATTTGCATTGAATTCATAACGTCCTTGGCTAATAAATAGAGGTTTCATCATAGTCTTTCTTATGGCATATCTTGGGGTCGCATGTCTAACTTTTTTGCTATATCCAGAGCTAATCCATCCATTATATCGACTTTTTTCACATATAGTTTACAATTAATTACTTCGAATTGGTAACGGTTAGTTTGTGGTATTCCTGGTGCTGTAGGGGGTGCGATTAATACGAAGCGAGATTCATTAGGTAGAATTTCTATATCGATTTCACATTGGTTTATTAAATAAAGAGGCTGATTGAAAAGATCTGCATCTATCTTAGCCATAAACTGAGCTGTATTACTTCGTCCAAAACGAGTTTTTCTTGACGTAAATCCTGGTCCAGATTGTAAATTTAATCCATTATCCCCATAATATCCTGAAGCACTTAGATGGGAACATTTTGCTCCTGCTGAAAAACTTAATTCATGCGATAGATATGACTTGTAGGCCATTAACGAATTGGAGTTGAAAACTTCTCTTCCATTTATACTAATTCTCATATTATTAATAAATGTATGGCCAATTAATTGAATAGGGGCAACATTATCGTTTTCGCCGAGATTTACCCATGTTCCATTCGCACTTTCTTTTCGGATACGAAATTCCGTAAATAAATAACATTTTGATAGATCAATATAATTTTGACTTGAGTGTATTTTGAAATGATATGGAGTATCCGTAAGAGGATTACTAGGTAATATTTCAAAAACTTTTGATGAAGAAATGCTCACATTTGTAGGTGGAATTTGAAAAAAAACCAAAGCATTTGTAATAGAATTAATACTATCCTTGTCAATTTTTTGGTATGCCATTATTATTAGTTTTATTTTAAATTAATAAAGTCCGAATGCGTCTGATCTGACTCGTTTTTTAGCAACTTTTCCAATAATGATTTTATGATTTGAGCAGGAATTCTTTTTTCTATCTTTTCTACTCTTTAGCTGACAGCCTGTCCCAAATTGTTTTGGCATGCCTCACTGCTCAAGTAAACTGTCTATGCGTTTCTTTCCCTCAATAGTTAATGCATTCTTTATACTCTACTTGGTTTACTCTATCCAGTACACGCTGTCCTGTATTTAATGCCTCAGCTGATACAGTTGTCCCTACACGTCGAACAATAGGAAGGAACTGTTCAGCCAAATTTCCCGGATATTATTAAAAAATATCCATTTTTCCTAACTACTCCGAATCCTGCTTTCACGCCTACTTGGGGTGTTGTTCAGAATGCAGTGACTGGGAAATACCTTTTATCGACTGTGGATCCTCTGCCAGATGTAATCTTTTATCTATCTAAATACTTTTCATTTCGATTTCTTAGATATTTTGGGTTAGAATTTCGAAGAATAGCCTTACACAAGTTACTGAGGCAATAAAGAATATGGATTGTGTTGAAGTATTTGGAGGTCAGATACATCCATTTATGGATTCAGTTGATGCCGAAGAAATGCAACCCGTTTGGAAAGGGCAAGAGGATAATGAAAGTATGAGAGAAATTGAAACTGTAGTTGAGGTAATTTATAAAATAAAAACAATTTATAATATTTTTTATTTAAGAACTGATCAGGAGGGAGTTCTGTAATTGACCAGGTAATTACTTCAAAAGTCAATAAAATAATATAATTTTAGAACTCTTCAATTAATGAGTGGTCACCACTAGCTACATCGACACCTAGAGAATCACCAGTTTCGATGTACTATGCGAATTCATCACCTGCATTGATTCGTGAGCCATATTTGGCAGACTATCTCCAGGAAGATGAATCTTTCTTCTGATGAGGTAGAAATTAACGGTGTCCGGAAAATTGGGCTCTGGAAAATTGGGCTACAAGATTTTTCGGAAATTTGGGCTCCAACTTTTCGGAAAATTGGGCTCCAGCGGAAATTTGGGCTCTGTGTGAAAAAAATGGAAAATTGAGCTCTAATCTTTTAGGCGCGGGAATTTTTCGGCGTCGGAGTGAATTTTTGGGTTTATTCGAAAAATACACAAAATTCTTTGGAATAACTATTTTGTGCTGATACTTAGTGGGTAGGTCGGCATTTCAAAGCTGAAAATCAGTAAAAAGGGATAGTTTTATGTTACTTTTGTAGAACCCAGCGATCGTTGACTCCCGCGAAGCACGTGCCGCAAAAAAAGACTCCCGCGAAGCACGTGCCTCGCCGATGCCCATAGGTTTACGTTGTTTGATTTTGTGTTATTTTCGTATAAATAAAGAAATTCTCTCTGACGCCCACAATTCCCAGCGCCGAAAATTTTAGAGCCCAATTTTCCATTTTTTTCACATAGAGCCCAAATTTCCGCTGGAGCCCAATTTTCCAAAAAGTTAGAGCCCAATTTTCCGAGAAATCTTGGAGCCCAATTTTCCAGAGCCCAAATTTCCGGCACTCGAAATTAACAATTTAATTGTAATTTTGAGAATTGAACCCCTATAAAAAATTTTAGATTGTTATTTTAGACTAAAACCGAAAATAGGGGTTCAAAAATATAACTTAAATCTTAATGTTTTTATTTATTTTATAACCAATTTTTACTATTTATTTATTTATTTATTTATTTATTTATTTATTTATTTATTTATTTATTTATTTATTTATTTATTTATTTATTTATTTATTTATTTATTTATTTATTTATTTATTTATTTATTTATTTATTTATTTATTTATTTATTTATTTATTTATTTATTTATTTATTTATTTATTTATTTATTTATTTATTTATTTATTTATTTATTTATTTATTTATTTATTTATTTATTTATTTATTTATTTATTTATTTATTTATTTATTTATTTATTTATTTATTTATTTATTTATTTATTTATTTATTTATTTATTTATTTATTTATTTATTTATTTATTTATTTATTTATTTATTTATTTATTTATTTATTTATTTATTTATTTATTTATTTATTTATTTATTTATTTATTTATTTATTTATTTATTTATTTATTTATTTATTTATTTATTTATTTATTTATTTATTTATTTATTTATTTATTTATTTATTTATTTATTTATTTATTTATTTATTTATTTATTTATTTATTTATTTATTTATTTATTTATTTATTTATTTATTTATTTATTTATTTATTTATTTATTTATTTATTTATTTATTTATTTATTTATTTATTTATTTATTTATTTATTTATTTATTTATTTATTTATTTATTTATTTATTTATTTATTTATTTATTTATTTATTTATTTATTTATTTATTTATTTATTTATTTATTTATTTATTTATTTATTTATTTATTTATTTATTTATTTATTTATTTATTTATTTATTTATTTATTTATTTATTTATTTATTTATTTATTTATTTATTTATTTATTTATTTATTTATTTATTTATTTATTTATTTATTTATTTATTTATTTATTTATTTATTTATTTATTTATTTATTTATTTATTTATTTATTTATTTATTTATTTATTTATTTATTTATTTATTTATTTATTTATTTATTTATTTATTTATTTATTTATTTATTTATTTATTTATTTATTTATTTATTTATTTATTTATTTATTTATTTATTTATTTATTTATTTATTTATTTATTTATTTATTTATTTATTTATTTATTTATTTATTTATTTATTTATTTATTTATTTATTTATTTATTTATTTATTTATTTATTTATTTATTTATTTATTTATTTATTTATTTATTTATTTATTTATTTATTTATTTATTTATTTATTTATTTATTTATTTATTTATTTATTTATTTATTTATTTATTTATTTATTTATTTATTTATTTATTTATTTATTTATTTAATTAACTCATATATTCCGTTTTATTCTATTTAATAATCATAAATTTTAAAATAATTCATTTGAAAATAAATTTAAAAAAATATTTAGAGTTAAATAGAAAAATTTTAAAAAATATTAAGTTAAATAAAATAATTATTAAAAATATTAAGTTAAATAGAAAATTTTTTTTTAAATATTAGGTTATATAGAAAAATTTTAAAAACGAGTTTATATAACCTTTATTTTTTTCATTCTCATCCTTTACATCCATTCTTTTAACCTCATTCTTTTCTTTCACTCCCAATTCTTTCAGTTCTATTTCATGCACTTCCACTTTATCCTTTTTTACCACGCAGTGAAGAGGAAGTGGAGGCCCGATATCGTTTCGGTTAATAGGTCGGCGTGCTAAAATAAAAATACTTAAAACTGCCCAAATTTTTCTAAATGATTTAGCACTACCTCTTCGACCAGTACAACGAAGATCAGGAGCGAAAATTCGCTCTTCGTGTCGTCGTTGTCGACGTTGTTTGTCGTTAATCCAAAAGATAAAGCGTTCCAATCCCCATATCAAAAAAGAGCATAACTGAATTTTAAAATAGATTTTAATTAAGAAAAATAAATTAAATTTTAAGAGAAAATAGATTTTAAGAAAGAAAATAGATTTTAAGAAAGAAAATAAATTTTTAATTATGATAAAGAAATAAAAATTAAATTTTAAGGAATTGATAAAATTTTATGAAAGAAAGAATAGTTAAAATTTAAAAAGAAAAATAAATTTATGAAAGAAAAATAAATTTATATCTATGAAAAGACCTGTATCGCAATAATTGCGAACAAAAGAAAATACACCCATTTAATAGAGGAAATTGGCGTTGGTTGTCCCACAGGTTGTTCCAGAATAGATGAAATATTAGTAATAGATTTATGGACACAAATTATAGGCTTGGTGTAATGTTCCGGCCTGTAGCAGTCATTATCTACTACAGAACACGAACAGTTAAGGTTAGGGACCCAGGAGAAATTTGTCGGGAATTGCATTAGTTTAGATAGTTTAGGAAATTTAATATAAAATGATTGACTAGAAATTTTGCTTACTTTTATACCCGTCAAGATTAGCATAATTTTTCTTGTTCAGATAAACATTTGTACACACACCCATTTCCTCTTTGTTAATTTGTGCCACAAATAATAAAACTATTCTTTTGTAAAAATTAACACGTGTTGATACTCCAAGATTTTCTTTATTATTACCGCTCACAAAAAGAAATTATTTTTAACCATTTCGCGCAATTTATTTAACCAAAATATTATTTAAGTCAGCAATTATTTGACCTATTATTCTTGTAAGGCGGTAAACGATATTATCTCACTTGGCAATTTTCTTTCCTATTATTCTCGAGATGCGGTAAAATCAAATAGAGAAATAAATAAAGCAAAAAGTTAATTTTTATAAAATATAAATAATATTTAAAAAATAATTTATTTTTAATTTACAATTTTTTTGCGGCAAAACAATTAGACATTTAGTTTAAATTAAGTTAATTATCTGTTTAATTAATTTTTAATAAGTTCAAAGAGTTGCCGCCTTGTTAATTGACAAATTAATAGTTTTTAATTACATCAAACCCTTTCCGCCAACCGACTGTTAATAAAATGTACTAAAAACACTGACCCGTTATTGACAGCCGCGACGGTCCGGGTGGTGTAACTACTTACATCTAGTGCAATTTTGCACTTTTGAATATTCTGTAATGAATGATTTGATACGTGCTGGGGTATATTATAAATACAAGAAAGGATTCTTTCCAAAACCGAGTATTGAGCAACTTGTTTTAGAACGTAGAATTGAGGAAAATTCTAAAAACAAACAAATATGTAAAGAAATTATTCAAAAATTATTTGTAATTAATAAACCTCCTCATTCTTTAACATCGGGAATGGGAATTACTGACGAGAAAGAAATGTTGCTTTCAGTAAATATATTAAGCATAAGGTTATTATTTATAATTTATCCAAGGAGTAAATAAATTTATTTTTGAAAATCTTCGAGTTGTCTAAGTCTGATTGAGGGAAATTTTGATGAAAGAAGGGAGCCAAAATTCAAAAATATTATGTAATTAGGGTTGCCAAAATGGACCGATTCGGACCGAAAGATCGAGTAAGCCTAAGATATTAGGCCCGTAAGTGACTCGCACAAGCCTGACTTAATAAAAACAAGCTCGATAAAAATGCCTCGACCGTCGGCCAGACTCGAAAACGGCAACCCTAAAATAAAAGTATTTTTAATTTTCAGGTCAGTGCTTCAATGGATATCGAAAAAAATTCCTCAATGACAAAAATTCCTCAAAGTGAGTTCATTCTCAACATAAAATGACATTTACAGAGGCTTATTATGTCCTCAATTTTATTTCAAAAAATGTTGAACAACTAAATAGTAATTGTATATATAGTGGAATGAAAGTCTGATCTGTTCCGCAACAGAAAAAGTGTTGGGATGAAAACTAATTTTTTTTTTCATAAATTTAAGATTAAATTATCAACACAAACCAAAAGAATATTAAAATTTCAAGAAAGTAATTACTGATCTAAACACTCAATACAGAAACTTTGTTGATGTTATTCGTAGAAACAATCCCCATGGTAATGTAACACACCAACAATCATCTTCAATAAACAACGGAGAACAATCCAATAAAATTATTCCCGACAAAGAAAGTCAAACAAATCCCCAATCAATTCCTCTTCTTAATCAACATGAAGTTTCTGTTAATAATTTATTTAAAAATTTAGATGATATAACAGCAAAAACTAAAAAATTTGAAACAAAACTTGCTGATATTAAAAAATATATGGAACAAAATAAATCGTTTAAAAATGAATTATATCAAAATAATTTTGCAGACATAATCGAGGAAAAGATGAAATTTCTTTTAGAAAATTGGGAAAAAATATTTGAGGATATTTCGGGAGATAAAGAAGATGTTAAGGAAATTAAAGAAATTTTCAAAAATTCAGGCCATCAATTTGTTGGGTATTGCCTTTCCCAACGATTCCTTGAGGCATTTAATGAAGATGGAGGAGTTAACATTAAAGCATTCATAGACAACCAATTACTACAAAAATATGCTCAAAAACTTGCTAAAATTGTTAATAATAATCCTTTGAATATAAAGTAATTATTTACTTAAAATTAATTTTTACTTCCAAAATTTTTAAAAAATTATTTAAAAAATATTTTTAAGTTTGTATAAATCAACAAAAGAAGTTATCAAAAACTATCTTTATGAAAAATGCAAAAACAATTTACCAAATATTTTAAAAGACTGTCACTCATTCATTGAAAATATATTTCAAAACTGGAAAGGTTATTGTTCGATTGATATTGACAATTTGGAATTTGAAAATTTTGAAGAAATTGTTTTAGAAAATGAAAATTAAATATTTTTGATTTATAAAAGAAGGATTTATGGCCCTTCAATTATAGTTCATTAGTTCAATCAAAATATTTATTTGTAAAAAAAAGAATTAGTACATATTAGGTTAAATTATTAGAAAGAATTATTATTCGTAATTCTTCCAATAAATGGTTCGAACTCCTTTTTTGGTTATTGTAAAGTCTGAAAGCGTTAATGGAATTAGTTTTCTTTTAAATTGTAAAAAAGGAACTCTAATTATAGTAATGGGTTCTACTAAAATTATAATAGACCGATTTACAACTGTTTTTTCCATTGATATTGGGGGGGGGGGTAAATGGGTTCTACTAAAATTTTAGTTGCTAAACGATTAGAAATTCTGATGCATTAGAGCCAAAATTTCTTAATCCATTTTATGATACTTACAGTATTTCTATAGCAAAAATTAAATACGAACTTATATATTTTTATTAAACTAATAAACTGTAATTAAGCCACCAGATATTTTTCATTATAAATATTTTATTTATGTATATATTTTTGATTTATGTTTATTTATTTTTTATTTATTCTGTATAAACTTACATATTTTATTAATCGTCTGATTAGTCTTTAATTCTTAAAATTAAAAATTCCTTTTACAAAATAACTAAAATTTTTAAAATTAATATTTAATTAATTTTTGCAGAAATTTACTCTATAAATAAATACAATTTAACAAGAATTTTTAGTTTAAGTACAAGGAAATAAAGTACCAATTTTTATAAAATAAAAGTAACGTTTATTTTTACAATTGCGTGAGATCCTTAATAAATTTTTATAAAAAAATTTAAAAATAATTTTTATTTCAAATAAACTTAAATTAATTGAGGTAATTAATTCACGGAATACTCCAAAATGATTAAATAATACATTAAAATGTTAAAATAAAACAGGTAAGATACAAATAAACTATATCACCTGTTAATTTTCTAAAAATTTTTTTTCAAAAATAATTTTAGTATAAAATGAAAGAAAATTTTTGTTTAAAATTATTTTAATTAAACAAATTTTAATAAAATTATTATTTTAATTTTAAAGAAAATATTTTCAAACAAAAATTTTAAATAAAATGAGTGATCAACAACAACAAAAACAACAAACGGTTTGTTGTTGTTTTATATATTTTAATAATTGAAGGGGGGATATGTAAGTATTGTCTAGTGATTAATAGAGTGGAATTAAATATTTATTAGAGACCAGAATGTCTAAAAAAGGAAGAAAGCGGGCTTATTGTTTAATTTTCGATAATCTTGTACTTAAATTAAGAAAATTTTCAAGTTAAGGAAAAATCCCGGACATAGGGCCGGCAATTTAAAAATGTTTAACTCTTGTTTATTTACATATTTCTATTAATCATAAGTTTTAATCGAGACCATTTTTAAAATTTAAAAACAAAAATTTTAATTTTAAGTTGTTTGATATTTATGGAGTAGAAGGACTTCCTATAGAATTGGTTACATTAAATGTTTTAAGAACAATAATTTCGATAATTGGCATTTTGTTTAATTCTTCTTTGGTTTTTGTTACTGCAAAGACCAAGTTTGTTTAGCTATTTTAATTTTTTTATTTATAATTTTTAAAAAATTAACTCTAAATTAACTCTGATGTACCAAAAAGTTTTCGTATTAACCCTAATTCCTTCACCCTATTTTCCCCACTCTAAAGGAAATTAAAATAAATAAACATTAAATACTCGAGCCGAATTATTTAATTTAATTTTTTTTCAATTTGTAAATTGTTGTGTATACATATTAAATATGCATATTGAATTATTATAAAATTTTCGAAAAAAATTCTAATTCTGTCAAAAAATTCTTCATTTAATTTTGTTTAATTAAAGAGCACTCAATTCTCCATGCCATTTACTGATAGCTTTTGATTGTCTAGTCTCTGCTTGGTATCAATTAGCTAGTTTTGTTTCCATCACAGTTTTGTTTGGCCCTGGCCATCAATTTATTCCAATACGCCCCTGTTGTCTACAAATCCTTCCCCCTTTCCAATTTGGATTTATAGCATCAATTTCTGCAATGTATTTAATATCTTTAGATCGACTAATGAGTATTGTATTTCCATTCTGGTTTGTATAAAATAATTTTTTAAATATTTAAGTAATTCCTCTATTTAAAGGTATAGCCTAAGAGAGATTAAAAAGAGATATTATCTGTTACCAATGCTTATTTCGACATTGATATGTCCAGCAATAATTACTTATGCGCAATATCAAGTTGTTTCCACTGTTCCAGAATCTACGTAATTATTTATATTATTAACTAGTGATAATATACAATATTTATGCGGGGGAGGATTGCAATAATCTGAGATATTCAATTTGATTTTCCTTTTGGAAAGCCTGTCGGACGACTAGAAATTTTGGCCTGCCGGGCAAGGGGCTGAAAAGTTCCAAGTTCCTATTCGGCGGGAAGATACCTCCACAGGGAAAAGTCAATAATTCCCCATCGATTTTTACCAACCAATTCACTTTCAAAAGTCTCCAGATTCCCGTTTGGGCCGGAAACTTTGTTAAACACCGACTTTGTTGATTTTATTATACATATATACATACTTCAATATTCTTCAAATTTCGCATTCGGACCAAAAAGCGAAATGCGAAACGCGAAACTTTTCGCGCTAAAAAATGCGAGAATGCGAAAGATGCGAAACGCGAAATTGCGAAATAAGCCCAGCACTGATATATACATACTTCAATATTCTTTAAATATCCGAATTTAAGTCAAGTAATTTGTGTCTCACATGAATGTTCTTGGGGATGGGCTGGAGATTTAATTTATGCAATATTCGTTTCATTCTATGTACTTACCTTGGCCAACTATATAATTATTTGGATTGTTTTAAAATGGCATTCCTGGAAAAGTATCAATCAAAATTTAGGTAAAAATTGTTTAAATTATTCTTTGCTTCCCCTAAACTATTTTTTTCTCCATTTTTGGAATACTTATATTTTATTTAAGTATATTCTAGGTAGAGTATATATTCAGATTTTTTACTTTTCTCATTTAAAAATTTAAAATTAACCTCTAAAAATAAGTATTCACAGATGTTTTATTAAATTACTTTAACTAAAATTCAACTTCCTTAATAAAGAATTAGACCGAAAAGGCAGTTATTTTAATAGAATTCTGAATTAATTAAAATACTTAAATATTCTTTGTCGAATAATTAAATATTAAATTAAATTTTTCAGCTCCATCACATGACTGGACTCGCCGAATATTAAAAACTTTATCAATAATTCTTTTATTAAATATAATTGGGTTAACAATGAATTACACTACAAGAATAATCGTTCCGCGTCTTAATTTTAATCTTACACAAAAGACAATAACAATCCATGGGTTAAGTTGTGTTACATGTTTGGTTATGTCCTCAAATGCTCCTATATTGTTTACATTTAAGTAATATTTGTTTTAAAAAAATTTATTTTTTTTTCTTTTAAATTTCAGTCAAGAATACAAAAATGCATTTTTGTCTACATTCAAATTTAAATCTAATGTTAAAACAACAAAAGTTAGCCCTGTCAACAGTCTAAATAACATAAAATTAATGCAAACTAATAATACAAATTTAAAATTAGCTCCTATTAATTAATTAATTATTTTACTTGTATTGATAATTTTTATTGTAAATATAAATTTAATAAAAATTTTTTTAATTTAAGAAAAAAATTTTTGTTTTAAAAATCCTAGCTAAAAATAAAATTAAAAAAATACAAAGCTGACGGGGTTTAAGAATTATATAGGTACTAAAAATATTTTAGATGAATATTTTAACATGAAACACCAAGAATAATTTATCAGCAAAAGCATAAATAATAAATTATCTTTAGTGGATTCTAAACCATAGAACTTTAACATTAAACACGAGACGAAATGGAAATATTTATATTTCATCAAATTTTTTGATTTTCTCTATCACACAGTTTTTTCTTCAAATCTTTCTATATCCACAAAATATCATTAACCATTTAACGAGATATCATTAACCATTTTTCTCTCAATCCCTTCAAATTCCTAATTTTCTATATCCCTCCAGATCACTGATATCATATGAAACCTTCCCTAATACTCCAATTTATCATTTGCGGTCACCCCTGATTCCAGCACAAGACTGGGGCCTAGTTTACTTATTTCCCCTAGTTTACTTATTCCCCCTAATTCCCCCTACCTTAGTCCCCTTACCGTTAAACCCCCCTTATATCTATCGATATCCCACCGATATCCTTCTTGGTGTTTATCGATAAAACTTGTTTCAAGTAACGGTGTTTAAATGCCCTAATTTTACACTAATTTGTTTATTTACTGCGAAATTTTTTAATTTTTTTTTGAAAATCCGGATTTTCCTGTTCCGGAAATTCGATCCTGATAAGGAAATTTTAAAAATCCGGAAACCGAATCCGGCATTTTTCAAATTTCAGTCTATAAAAGAACATGGCTATAAAACATAAAAGACTTAACGCTGGAAGTAAGGGGGTCGGTTTAATAGAATGGGTCGATCTAATAGAGACAGTCGGTTTATTTTTCAATCTCCCTCTAGGGGGTCGGTTTATTAGAAGGGGTCGGTCTAATAGAAGGAGTCGCACTATTAGGAAAAATACGGTAGTCCTCTCAAAACTGACCCAAGGACAGAAGACCCACAGACAAAAGACCCAAAACCATTTTTCTTATTTTATTCTATTGTGTTTCATATTGGCTCCTTACCTATGGTCTTTTTGGAGGTTTTTACTGCTGCGGAGGATGCCAGGCATGCCGACTGCAGCGATAATAGGAATAGGTCTATGTTACTAGTGCAGAACCCAGCGACCGTTGTTTGTTTTTTGTATCGTAACATTGTCCAATCTTGTTCGTATAAACTTTTAGCAAAAATTCTTCCTTGTGGGTCTTTTGTCTGTGGGTATTCTGTCTGTGGTTCTTCTGTCCTTGGGTCTTCTGTCTGTGGGTCTTCTGTCACTACGCCCTAGCTTGGAACTAGTTTTGGAAATAGTTTTTCTTGGGGGAAAAATTATTCTTGTGGGTATAATTTTGTAAAATTTCTTCGACGAAGTTTATGGGATTTTTAATATAAATTACCTGCAGCGCACTGAAAATGGAAGAAATCTGGTGAATTGGTCTTTCAAAATTCTCAAAATTTTCGCCTGCGGCGCTGAGAAAGTGAATTTTTTAGCCTCTTAATCGTCTTGTTTATCCTCCAATCTCCTTAAATCCTTCGATATTACTCAAAATCCCGCTACGGGATCCTGTGAATGCGATTTTGCCGCACACTAAATGATTTTTATTTGTTAAAATTGATAAATCTTTTCATATTCAAAAAAATTTAAACATTTGGAACTAGAACTAGCTTGGAACTAGTTCCAGAACTGGAACTAAGGAATTTCAAAAATGGAGTTCCGGAACTGGAACTAGAACTACAAAAATTAAAAACCTAGTTCTGGAACTGGAACTAGTTCCAGAGACTAGTTCCAGTCTCTCAACATTATTATATTGCACTTGGTAATAAATTAATCTTTGGTGCAACTTCCGCTTTTTAAGATTTTAATCTTACTTTTCGGGGTTTAATTAAGAAATTTAGACTCAGTACACCTTTGGTTCTCTCTAAATATAAGAGCAGATGTTTAGTTTACTTTTTCTCGACTAAGAAAGATTAGTGAATTAATAAATGGTATTTAATTTACATTTATTATAGCGTGATAGATTTCTTTTTAAATATTTGTACCTATTTAGATATCTAAATTTAGATAATTAAAAATAATTCTTTTATTTAATTTTTTTCTCCAAATAAACTTTGATTTATATTTTATCTAAAAAATTTATAAAAAAATTCCCAACAATGCTCAAATATCCTTTTAGAATTTTATAAAAATTTAAATAAAGAAACTACAAACATCTGGAAATCTTTTCTTTTTCTGAGAATTTAATTTAAAATTAATACAAATTATAAAAAAAATTAGAAAAAATTAGTTTTAATTAATTTGTTTCAGTTATATAAAATAATTATATATTTTATTTAAAAAATTCTCAAGATACGTAAAAAAGCTACAATATTTTCTTTAAAATAAAATAAAATTTTTATTAAAAAGATTAAACGTTTTAAGAATTTTTGTAGCAAATAATTATAAATTAACAAGTGTAAAATTAAATAAATATTAATTAAAAATATTTTTAAAAATAAAATTTATTTAAATAATTAAAAAGAAATAAAAGTGTTGAGAATGAGTCTAAAACAACAACAAACGGTTAGTATATTATTTTATTAATTTGTACAGATTATTTTTTTAAATTTTAAGTTGTTTGATATTTATGGAGACGTAGGACTTCCTATAGAATTGGTTACACTAAATGTTTTAAGAACAATAATTTCGGCAATTGGCATTTTGTTCAATATTTCTTTGGTTTTTGTCACTGCAAAGACCAAGTTTGTTTAGTTTATTTAATTTTTTTAATTTAAAACTTCTACTACCTAAAAATTTTTCATATAAAATTAGAAATCTGAATATATCAGAGATAATTTACTCAATTATTTCCCATCTCTCATATAATTAATTACTCCTTTCCTTTTGGTTACCCCTTCCATAGAAAGATTTAAATAATAATTACTCAGGCTATTTACCTAATCGAGTAAATATCATTTGATATTTTATAAAAATGGGAATATTACTTCCAGATTATTTCAATTTAATATTCTCAAAAAATTCTTCAATTAATTTTGTTTAATTAAAGAGCACTCAATTCTCCATGCCATTTACTGATAGCTTTTGATTGTCTAGTCTCTGCTTGGTATCAATTAGCGAGTTTTGTTTCCATCACAGTTTTGTTTGGCCCTGGTCATCAATTTATTCCAATACGCCCCTGTTGTCTACAAATTCTTCCCCCTTTCCAATTTGGATTTACAGCTTCTTTTACTGCTATGTTTTTAATTTCATTGGATAGGCTTATTAGTGTTTTATTTCCGTTATGGTGTGTTATTTTTACTAAGCCCCTATTTATTTTTTCCCCGTTTTCTATGGGGACGAAGAAACGGAAATATCTCAAACATTACAATTAGTAGAGAGTAAAGCCCGCCCAAGAGACAGATCTGTTAATCAAGATTTAGCATGGCCAAAAGAAGGTCAGTGTGCGAGGAAAACCAAGAGTGGCCTATTTCTTTCCTTGAGTTGTCAGCATGGGACAAAAATATTTAAGTTATCAAATTATCAATTAATTTAAAGGTATAGCCTGCGAGAAATTGCAAAGAAATATTATTTGATACCAATGTTTATTTCAACATTAGTAAGTCCATCAATAATTATTTATGCGCAATATCAAGTTGTTTATACTGTTCCGGAATCTACGTAATTATTTATACATATATTTTATTAAATATTTCTAAATATCCGAATTTAAGTCAAGTAATCTGCGTCCCCCATGAATGTTCTTGGGCATGGGCTGGAGATTTAATTTATGTAATATTCGTTTCATTCTATGGACTTACATTGACCAACTATATAATTATTTGGATTGTTCTAAAATGGCATTCTTGGAAAAGTATTAATCAAAATTTAGGTAGAAAATTATTCAATTATTCTTTCTGTTTGTGGGCAGTTGGATTATTTCATTAATATTTTTTGGAAACATTTTAATAGAAATATTATTTCGAGGACTTGAGAGTTAACAAAAGTCTGTGTCTAAACACTAAACTCCAAAAGTCCTGAAAGTCTCTAAGAGATTAATTAAAAAATACACTTAAATTTTCAGCTTCACCATATGAATGGACTCGCCGAATTTTAAAAACTTTATCAATCATTCTTTTTTTAAATTTAATTGGGCTATCAATGAATAGCATTATCCGGTTAACAATTCCTCATCTTAACTTTAATGTTACACAAAGAGCATTAGCAGTTCATGGTTTGAGTTGTCTGACTAATTTTGTTATGTCTACAAATGCTCCTATATTGTTCACATTTAAGTAAGTTCTAATATTGAAATATAGGGTTGTCGGATCTTGGAGAGCATTAGCAACTCCTGAACCGAACCGAAGAACCGAACCAAAAAATCTCGGTTCTTCGGTTCGGTTCCGAACCAACAACCCTATTACATGTCCTATAAAATGATTATTTTTATATAAATTTCTCCTTAAAATATTTAAAGAATTTTTAGTGGGCTTGGAAAAATATTTGACAAAATTAATTTATATATATTTTCAGTCAAGAATATAAAACTGCATTTATGTCGGCATTCAAAATAAAATCTGCCAACAAAACAGCAAAGGTTACAACCGTCAACAGTATAAATAACATAAAATTAATGCAAAATAATAATAATTTAAATTTAAAATTAACTCCTGTAAATTAATTATTTTAATTTGTCTCGACGATAATATGTACATATTATATACCTTTTTATTGTTTAATTCGATAAAGTTGTGCCAGTGTTTTATCCCTTCATATAGGTTGAGCGAAGTTTAACTTATACTCTTATATCACTTAGTCCTTTTAGCCTAACAAATAAGTACAATTTTATCATCTATTGTCGAAATCTCTATTGTCGGAAAATTTTGTAAATTAATTATTTAAATGAATACCGTAAATGCTCGAATAATTACCCTCTCTCAAATAATTACCCTCTTTAATAATTACCCCCTCCCTTTCCTTTCCTAATTTTAAAAATATTGATAGAATCATTGTCAATTTTAATTATTGAAACATTATAAGAATCAACAGCAAAAAATAAATGGATTTCCTCCTCGATTTATTGAGATATACTTCAAATTTAGCCCATCCTTTCGATTAATTACCCTCTCAGCGACAGGTCGAAACAATAATTACCCAGGGTAATTATTCGAGCATATACGGTAGGTATTATTTACAACATTGCGATAATCTATTTTTTTATTTTATAAATGAATTTTTTAGAAGTTCAATTAATCGTTTTTAAAAATATTAATTTTTTTAGAAATGTAAATAAAAGGGCTCCAAGTTATTGCGACAAGATCCTGCAACTTTTAGCAACATTAAAGTAAGGAGTCAGGGTGTCCCTTTCCAAATCGCCTTAAAGGAGCATAGCAGGGATCCTGCCGACAAAAAATCAAAATTACCGATTTCGGGAAACGGGAATTCCCGACAAAAATAAATTTCCCGATTTCGGGAATCGGGAATTCCCGACAAAAATTAATTTCCCGAAATCGGGAATCGGGAATTCCCGACAAAAATTAATTTCCCGAAATCGGGAATCGGGAATTCCCGACCCGAAAAACGTCGGGAATTCCCGATTTCGGGAAATCGGGAATCGGGTCGGCAGGATCCCTGGAGCATAGCACCTAGAAAAGGGCAAAAAAGGGGCGGGATTTTAAAAACTTAAATATATTTAAAATTTCAAATAAAAATCCTTTATTCAGTATATTTTTCACTAGTCTTAACTAAATTACCAGAGGAAAAATTTTGTGAAATATCAAAAAATAGGCAAAAAAGTTGCTTCTTACAGATTTATTCTAAAACAGTATGAATTTTTGAAATGAATTAAATTTTTCTTTAATTTTTTTGATTTGAATCAATTTTTAAATTGTTTTTTTTTCACGACTTCAGTTTCTCAATCATATATTTACCAACTACATTTTCCTCCTGGCATGCAAAATTGAGAACAACATGGGGGTTTGTCTTTTCCACATCCATTTCCACTATCAATACATTTTGTGCATTTGAGATTAAAACAATAATAGTTATCTCCACAACAATCTCTTTTATTTTCGGCATCTGGATCGCAATCTTGCCCATGACCAATACATGCTGCATTAATGATTATCATTTTAAATGCCACAATGAGTATAATTATTAGAAATTTCCCATTAAATTTGTTGAACATTGTTTAAAGATTTCTATAAAAATTTGCAAAATTACTAAATTTGTAGCACAATAAGGTTTGTTGGCGGGATTCTGAACTTTTATAAATTACTCCCACATATGCAAACACGTCCAATATAGAATTTTTGCTGGATTCCTGATAAGGGAGTAACCCACATACATATAATTTTCGAGTGACAAAAAGCCATGTATTTTGATAAAATCTGATTTTTCGGATTTTGACCTGGATAACCCGACCCGGGCCAGTTTGTTGAAAAAAACTGACCCCGAGCCCAACAATTTGGAAATAACCAAATCCAAATATAGTGCATCGGTATATAGGGTTTCTGTATATGGGATTAACCCATCCTTTATATTTAGTATAATTTTATATTTAGTAGTAAATATAGCTGAAAATTAGCTGAAAAATAATAAACTGCTAAATTTTAAGAAAATTTAATCTTTTTAAAGCATTTGTAAAAAATTAAAATACCTAACTACTACTATTTGTTTAATTTTTATTTTTGATTATAAAATCCACCAACGACAATAAATATTTTAAATTTCAAAACAAACTTTATATCAACAACTTGTTTTTCAATATAAAATAAAAATATTTTTATTAGCTAAAAAAACTTTTATTTGTTTATACTTATGCTATACTCAACAAAATTTTAGCTTTTAGTCTTACAAAATACTCTATATGTTTATCAAAGATAAGATTGTTTTCTTGTTTATCGTCCCACGTTGTGTTAAATTATTATTAACTTTGTTAAACAAACAGATTTACAAATAATTTTTGAGCCAAAATTGTTTTTGGACCATAAAATGAATAAAATAAAATATAGGTTTATTACTTAATGGTTCGTGATTGGTACGGCAATTGTGTTATTAACATTGAAAATAACAGAAATATTTTGATAAATAAATTAAAGAATAATCTAAAAAAATCTAAGTTTGGCAGATATGGGAGCAGGCCAAAGTCGAATCAGGGACGACCTGCTATTGTGCATTCAGCTCGTCGAGGTGCATTGGACGATAAAAGGCGTTCCGGATTCAATACTTTGAAGGGAGCCCTTGGCCATGCGATACCTTGGAGTACCCGGCAGATATTTCGTCAGTGATTTTCTGTTATTGGAATAATCTTCCACAAGTTTATGAAAAAATATATAGTTTATAAATTACAAACAGAAGTTTAAATATCAAAAGAATTTCATTAAAATGCTTATTCAATCAGATGAAGAATACATATTTATTCATCCATTTGTTATAAAAGGTGTTACAACATTCAAGACAATCTTCTCCATTGTTGGAACAACTTTCTTCAGTCTTGGAACAACTTTCTTCAACTTTCTTCAGTATTTCAGTAAAATAACACCTGATTTGGACGTTTTAGATCAGGCCTATATTGGAATAACAGGCATTTGCCTAAAAATCCTAACCCTATTATTACATTTTTCAAAGATAAATTTGTTTTTCCTTTAATATTTATTTTATTTATTTATGAATCAAACAGCTTTTACTATTTCTATTAGCCAACTCACCAGAGTTAAATAGCTTTAAAGAAACAAATCAATAAATGGGCCATTTAATCAATTTCTTTAAATTTTAAACTTTTAAATATTATTTTTATTTAAATATTTTTAAATAAAAAATTTTTTAAATTTTTTATTTGCGATAGAGAGGCACAATCAATATTACGATTATACTAAATTAATTATTTAATTAATTATATAATCAATTACCTAGTAGGTTGTTTATAAAAAATTTGTTGATTAGGTTTTAAATTAATTTCTTCAAAATGTTATTATAAATTTGTAAAATTAATTATTTAGAAATTTTAATATAATTTTACACTCAATTAAATTACCGGTTTGCTTTACCAAATCCGAAGTTTCTTCTAGTATTTTTTTAAATACTTTCCTTAAATTAATTTTGCAATTATTCTTAACGATCTAAAAAATTAAATTAATTTTTAAACTTACGAATTTTTAAAATTTTAAAATAGCCAATTATCCTATTTCTAAACTTTTTCTGATCACTTATCCAAAAATAACTACTTACCTAATTTTATGTTTTGTAAAACTTTTTCTAAACAAAAATATAAAATCTTTACTTAACTAGTAATTATTTCGCAATCAGCTTTTCCTCTTTTATTTGCTTAAACAAAAATATTTTTTAGTAAAAAAGCAAATAAATATTTAAATAATTAAATACTTAAAGAATTTTTTTTTGAGTTTAAGACTTGTTCACTTTAATTTTTTAAATAAATTTGAGTAAAACTTTAAATTACCTATTATATTTTGTGTTGACGTTAATTAATTTTGAATTATTATTACTATTTTCTCATAATTTTTAGGCCCTCATTTCTTCTTTATTTTACTCATTCTTTCTCATATATTTCTAGACTTCCATTTACAATAAATGTAGAAAATTTGTTTGTTTAGGTTTAAATTTCCTTTTCTAAAATAATTTTATTTTAGTAAAATGCCATAAGAATTTTTTAAACTTATTTCTAAAAATATTATCCCCAAATTAATGATTATATAAATACTTTAGATAAATACTAAGTTAATTTAAATTAATATTAAATTAATTAATAGAAATATCTATTTCTATAATTTAATCAAAAATATTGTTGTTACTAAGGTTGGCGATCCGGATATCCGGATACGAAAAAGGCCGGATATCCGGAAATTTCCGGTTCGGATACCGGATCTAAATCCGGTATCCGAAGGTTTCCAACTATCCGCCTACTTAGTTGTTACTGCTATCCCTCACTCCTTCCCCAAAACTTAATTTTATAAAAAAATATTTTATTATTTTCAAAACTATTGCCATCGTTATATAGGAATCACGGCCTGATCTCGGTTTAAATAAATAAAAATTTAGATACCCCTAACTTTTAAACACACTTTTTTCAAAATCAAAATCTGTTTAAAACTGAGGCCCGACTTTTTATTTTAATTTAATTTTAAGTCTAGTCAAAAAATATTTTTAATAAAAATTAGATTATGCCTAATTGTAATTGTGATAACAAACAACAAAGAGTTTTCAATGGTCTAGGATATAATGCTGCACCTTCAGCTCCATCTTTAGAAATTAATATTAATCAAGTTTGCCAATAAATTCTAATTAAATATAAAAAAATATTTATAAAATTTTTTGTTATTTAAGAAGCAGAACATATGTAGAATTCTAAAATAGTTAATATTTAAGAATTCCTTCCCTTAGTTAGCTAGGTATTTTTAAATATCTTAATCAATCTCCAAACTCCCTTATTTTTTCTTTAATAAACTTAGTTGTAATTCTAAAGCAAATACTGAAAATATGAAAGGAGTAATGCAACTTTTGCTTTTTAAAGGAGATTAGTGGAAAGCAAATAGTTTCCAAAATAATTCCCTTTAAATATTAATAATTTTCTCAAAATATTTTTAGAATAACCCAAGTCCCTGTCAATCCTCCATTGATGGCTATACTCCAACTCCAGTCTCTTCACCCATAACAAAATCAATTCGGCGCCCTCCAAATTCACCTCCCCCACCTCCACCATCTGCCCCCTTTTTAGAAAATGAATATTCAACACCTAATTATTTAATTAATGATAATAGAAGGTATTTTTTAATTAAAAAATTAGAATTTCTTTAAAAATAATTATAGAAGAGAAGGTTGGCGACAATTAGGCAGAAATGCATCTATTAGGGCTGTAAAAGCAGGAGAGGCTATCCGTAATAAATTTAATAATGAAAGGAATTGGGCTATATTTAAATTAAGTTTATGCGAATTATTATTTTCGAGTAAATTTTTAAATTAAAAATTAATTTAAATTTATTAATTATTTAAAATTAAAAAAAATTTTTGGGATCGCCCAGAATATCGACACCCTAAATATCGCCCAAAATATTGGCACCCTATTACCCAAAATATCGAAAATTTTTAATTTCATAATTATGTATTCCAATAATCGGGAATGTTGTTCCAACATCTGGGAAGTGTTCCAACTACAGAGAAGCGATCGAACTGACCATGGGCCTATTTCAATTGTCCGCAGATTCTGCATTCTGTGCACAGAACACTGATTCTGTGGAAATTCTGTTTCAATTAAATTATGTGTGCACAGAATCTGTGCATGTTTCCGCAGAATCTGTGGAATAATTGAAACAGAATTTTTGTGGTTCTGTGGTCTGTGCACAGACCACAGATCACAGAATCAGTGGACAATTGAAATAGGCCCCATAGCGACCGATCAAGAATCTACTTAGAGATCGACTCTCTCTTTGATTGAACATATTGATCAGATTGATGTTTGTTCCATTATTGGAACAATTCCCCTATGTTAAAGAGACTACCCCGTCCTTGGAATACATAATTATTAAATTAAAAATGCGATATTTTGGGTGTCGATATTCTGGGGTGGAGTCAAAATTTCATTAAAATTAAATTTAAAAAATTACAATAATTTTTAAAGCAATTCTTCTTTCACTTGGCATTGTTTGTGTTTGTAAAACAAAAGAATTTTGTCCATATTATTCGGCTATTTGGACTTCAATAATTTTTATTTTAAATTCATTTATTGGATTAATTACCTCAAAAACTAATTTTGTTGATCATTATATCACTCATTTAATTCTTTCATTAATTTCCATTGTTTTAACTTTTGTGGGAGGAACAATTTCTTTAATGTAAATTTATTTAAATATTTAAAGTATATTTTTTAAAAAAAGAAATTGGCAATTAATTGGAACATACAAACAAAATAATGAAAGAGGACGTCAATTAATTAATCCAAAAGCAGATGAGGAACAAATGTATAGAGCCTTTTGTCTTTTAGGAGAACACGATTCTCGAAGAATTAGTTATATTTATTCACATATGAATGAATATAATTTTAGAGAGGTAAGTAAAATAATTATAAATTTGTTAAATAATTAGGGGGGCTATTTAATGGCCTGATTTTTAACCCTGAAATTTCTAAAAGATTAAAAATAACTTAAAAAATTCTTCACAAAATAAAATTATTGGTAAAATTCAATTTCGTTCCCCCCTCCTTTTTTACTTCCTCAAAGTATTACAAAATGCTCAGTAAATCTTAAGTTATAGAACTCGTTGAGCTGTGTCGAATGACACCAAAATCAGAAATAGGGGCGAAAAACCCATAAGGGCGAAAATTTATACAAATGATAGCTCATTCGAAAGAGCTCGCTAATTGAGTCGAATGACACCAAAATCAACGTGATTGGACAAGATTTGACGAAGTTATGACATAAATCGCCGACTCCGTTAGGTCTACTTCAGGTCATAACTTTTTCGAATGAGCTATCATTCGGATAAATTTTTTAGTCCAAAAAATCACCCCTATGGTTGTTCAATTTTCAGGGGTCTGTATCTCCGTCAAATCGAGTCCGATTTTTTCGATTTTGTGTCATTTGACACAGCTTGACGAGTTCTATAAATAAAGATTGACTGACCATTTTGTAATACTTTGAGGAAGGAAAAAAGGAGGGGGGGGGGGACGAAATTGAATTTTACCAAATTATTATTTTAATTAAAATCAAAACAAAATTCCTGGGAACAATGAAAAATGGTTATTTAATTATCTGGCATTAGAATTAGTGTTGCTGTTTTCGAGTCAGGCCGAAGGTTAAGGCAATTTTTCGGGCTTGTTTTTATCGAGTCGGGCTTGTACAAGTCACTTTCGGGCTAAATATCTTAGCCCGACTCGATCTTTCGGTCCGAGTCGGTCCATCTTGGCAACCCTAATTAAAATCCTTATTTTAATCTTTAAATTAAAAAAAATTTTTTTAATTTATTTACTTGAAAATATTTAATTATTATACATAAATAAAAACTCTAAATAGGTATTTTTAGTGTCTTATTGGAGTTAAAATTGGCATTGCTGTTAATAGCTTACAATTTTTAATTACAGTATTACTGGGTAAGAATGGGAAAAAATTTTTTCAATTAAAATTGTTTAAATATTTAGGAATTCTTTTTCTTGTTTCAATTGTTCTTTGTTTATTTCGAATATGTACTAAATATGTTGGTGAAGATAAAAAATGATTTTTAATTAATTAAAATTGGAGAAAAAAATGATTATTTAATAGGAAAATAATTAAAATCTCATTGTTTATATAAAAATATTTGCTAATAATAAATGATATTTCTACTAGAGTCGAACGGGATTACCTGGATATTATGGAGTAATTCCAAATCGTTTCGTTAACAAATTATTGTTCTTTCATAACAAATCGAAAATTTTTTACAAAACAAGCAAACAAAAAAATGAATGTTCACGTTTATTTATTTATTTAAATACGTGAAAAAAAAGTTGGTATAATTTTGAAAAAAATGTGGAGAAGAATTTCTGTTTAAAGAGTTTTGTGGTAAATGGGTATTATTTTATACAAGATGTGTCGTAGATTGTGCTGATTGTACTTAAATTTTATACCCTTTTTGATGGAGGTGGACAAAAAAAATTTTATTTTAGTAGATCTTTAGTTATAATTTAAGTAAAAGTTTTAATTAAATGAGAATATTCTTGTAATGCGTTTAATCCTTCCAATGGATATTGCTTATGCAACAATTTATTTAATATAAATTTAAATCGCCTGCGGGCTGAAAAAGTAAGTAATCTTGCCCATTGGTCAACCAAAATTCTCAAAATTTGCGCCTGCGGCGCTTGAAAAGAAGAAAAGGGGTCTTTATGGATATCGGAGGATTAACTCAAATTCCCTCGATATCCCTATTAATCACCATGAGTGGATTTAATTGAAATGTATATTTAAAAGGTCTTCTCTTGGTTCCTTAGCCGTTTTTGTCCCCCGATATCCCCCTTAATCCTTTATGAACTGTAGCCTCCGAATACCCGAATTCCAAATATCCTCCAAATCCACTGATATCCCCTAAACCACCAAATGCTTGACTATGTTAATCTATCAAAGCATACGCATCAGGGATATGTTAGTCTCGTATTTCTTATCTAGTGAAATCTCGTATTTGTTGAGAGATCTCGTATCTCGTTTTATCTCGTGTCTCGTATTTTGTGGGACTTGCGCCACACCTGCTGTATATGGTGTTTTATAAATAATTCAGATACCAATTAGAAGCCTTGTAATAACCTTCCAACCTAGTTCTTGTAGTTTTTTTTCATAAGGCACAGATTCAACAGAAATTATAAAATTTATCTTAACAAATCCTATTTATTAATTTAAATGTTTTGAGTATTTCTCAACTATAAATAAATATTTTAAATTATTTTTGAATAAAAGCTATACAAACATAACAAATTTTTATTAACTGAAAGTAATTAAAAAGAGATAAATTTAGTAGAAATTAAAATTATTGAATCAATACGGACATGTTTTCACCCATTATGATTATCAATATCTCCAAAAAATAAATAACATTAAAATTTAAGTTTGATACATATGACTATTTTAAAAATATTAATATTATTTATTTTTTATTTATTAATTGTAAATGCAAAAATTAATGGCAAAAGAAGTGATGAAAATTTTAATAACATTCAGCCTGATTCGAATGAAAATTTGTCTAATTTAGGAATTAATTCTGGAAAAAGTGGCGGTAAATTTAATTTTTTATATTAATTTTCGAGGGCGGAAGGCCCTCGAAGGACGGAATGAAAAAAAATATGCCGAAGGCCCCTACTTGTCCATTGAGGATAAAGTACCTTAAATTTCTCCTAATATTTCTAAAATTTGTAACTTTTAAAGTATTGGTTACTACTCGTTCATACGATGCTTTAATTTTAAATTTACTTTTATTTTATTTTTTCTGTCTAGGCAATAAAAAATTTGGTAAAAATAATAAAAACAGAAAAGATCAAAAAGAAGAAAATAAAGAATTGGACATACAAAGTAAAGATGGCTCCGTTAGTGGTCAAATACCTTCAAGTAATTTTGGTGATACTGAAAGTGTAGATGAAAAAGTAGGAGAGGATGATGGAAGTAAAAGAAGAAGAAAAGGAATGATAGAAAAGAATGATTTTGGAGGAAAAAATCAGAACAGGTATTCTTCAATAAAAAAGATAACAGAATAAGGCTGAACTAAAGTCATATGTACCTATATTAATTGAGTGTAATTACTTGTGGGATTGTCATTTTACTTATTGATAGTTTACAATTTTTCATTGAAAAAAATTATTTAGAAGAAATGAGGATTCCGAAGACCTTAATGAGCAGAATCAAGGAAGAATAAATCAATTTGACTTCGACAAGGATGGCGATTCAAAAGGTGTCTCAAATAGCGGAACGTTAAATGTGAAAAATAATGAACAAAAATTTAATGGTTATCCTTATATTTTTACTTTGGAGAAGGGAACTTTTCTAATGAAAAATTCTAAGAGATATTCGGAATAATTAAAGACGTCTCTTTCACTTTTAGATATCTTATGAGATATCTTGTAATCTACATTTTAAATCATTTTAGATGAGCATCTGCCAGAATTTTTGAAAATGGCCACAATTCCAGAACGACAAAAATTTCTACAACTAGAAGCAGAAACTGACAGATCCAAATCGTCTATAAGGAAAGATAAACAGAATTGGGCTGATCGGCAAGGAAAAATAATTTCTGTTTGTGTTTTGTTTAGTTATTTAAAAGTTTATTATTTTTATTAGGATCTTTATAAAAAATTTGAACAATTATTACAACAAAAAGAACAACAATTTAGAATAGAAAGGCAACGTATTGCTCAAACTAAGCTAAGCAGAAATGCACAGGACGTTGATAGTCGAATTCAGGTGCTTTTTTAAATTTAATCCAGGCATTTGCTATGATTTTGGAGTTTTTTTTGTGGACTTTTTTAAGTAACCGAAATAAATTTTTTGAAGTATTAGTTAAAATTTTGATATCTTATAAAAAATATTCTTTTCAAATTGTTGTTTCCAAACATATAAAAATAAACATATTTCTGAAGTGATCATTCGTTTGGCATAGGGTTGTCGGTTTCACTAAATTCTTTGTTTAACCGAATTTACTAACCATTTATTTAAAAATAATTTTCAAATTTTAAAAGGATCTTTTAAAAAATCCTGACATCGCCGAAAGAACGTTAATACTACAAATTGAGCGGATTCTCAGTGGTACTACTGATAATATTCGCCAAGAATTGCAAAGACAAATGCCTATGATTGGACCCTTAGATGGGAATTTGCCGCCAACTCTTTAACAGAACAAAATTCAGGTAGTTGAATAGATACGGATATTTAAGATATATTTATACATATATCTAAGATACGGATATTTATTGATATATTTCTTTAATTTAATTTATCAACAATTTAAAAATAATTATACTAATTAAATATATCAAATAAAATATATTTATTTATCCTGACGAACTGCAGCATACTCCCGATGTCCACATACATGCGCCTAACGGGACATAACTTAAAATTTTTATGTTTATTTATCTATAATTAACGAATTTTTTACCTGCAAAGACATCCACCAAACGGATTACAATTCCATTTAGATCCACTATTCAATTAAAAATATTTAAATATTTATTTGTATTAAGACTAACTTTGGACAGCCAGTTGCGCTGCATGGACATGAACCTACTTTACAATCTGCAGCAAAAACAATTTCTTGAAACATAAAAATAAAAATAAAAACAAAAATAACTTTTAAATTAATTACGCTCATTTTTAGTTTACTTTATTTATTTAAAGATTTTAAAATTTGGAAATAACTGATTTTCTATAAAATAATTTGATCATTTATATAATTCTGAATTTATTAAGAATTATTTTTTTATTAAAAAATTACTGAAAAATTAATTACCCATAATTATTTTATATTAATTAATTACCCAAATAAATGACCATTTCAATAAAAATCTTTAATCAAAATTGCCAATAATTATTTTATTTCTAGATTTTTTTAAATTTATAATTTATATTTTTGAATATATTTAATATTCATATACATACCTACATAACAGGGATCCTGCCGACAAAAAATCAAAATACCGATTTCGGGAAATCGGGATTCCCGAGAAATATAATTTTCCCGATTTCGGGAAACGGGAATTCCCGACAAAAATAAATTTCCCGAAATCGGGAATCGGGAATTCCCGACCCAAAAAACGTCGGGAATTCCCGATTTCGGGAAATCGGGAATCGGGTCGGCAGGATCCCTGCTACATAAGACAAAAAAATTTTTTGTGGGTTAAGTAAAAATATTCTTAAATATTTGCATATTTTTGTGAAACTTAATTTTATTTACTTAATTAAAGATTTGCCTTAAAAAATTTTTTCAATTAATTTTTTGTTGCGATAATGTTTATTTTTTTAAATAACTTAAAATAAAAAACTTGTATAAGTTCCTTAATTAATTATATATATATTTAAATTCAAGAATAATTTATAAAACGTTAAGATTAGTGGAACATTAGGTGTATATTAAATTCTTAATTTAATTGACAGTTGTTTTTTAATTGAAGAACAAACATTTTTGTTAATTCACATATAAATTCATTATTAAATTTTAAAAACCGGCCAAGGTTTTGCGTGTACCTGATAAATTTTCGAAGCTCTCTATCACAAAAATTTAGCTGGGATTTGTGTCTGGAATAATCAAAAAATCATTTATAATTATTTAATTTTATTTTAATAACAAATAATTTTTTGTCCATTGAAATAGGTTTGTATTCGCATTTCGTCAATTTTTATCTTTTTAATTTTCGGCCTTCCAGTTGAAAATTAATAATTAAAAATAAAAGAAATTTCACCAAAAAATCACTCAGATTATTTAACAGAACTTACATACTAAATTTAAAAAATTCATTTAAATAAAAACCGACACTCAAAGTTTTTGTACTACATAATACATATGTTCATCGTTTTTGGTAAATCTCTGGCTTGACAAAATGGAAAATAATTTTTGATTCTAGTTTTTGCCGTCACTGAAAATAACTTTAAATTAACTTTTATTATCAGCACAAAATACATTATCGGCAATTCTTATGAAAATAGTTGCCATTTCGAAATAATTAATAAATAAACAAAAGGGCATGCCAGCATTAAATGGCATGCTCCTCTCTCGCCCCCCCCCTCCCCCCCCCTCTGTCACTCAATTAAAAATGAGGGAGAGCGGGAGGGATGATGGATGGGGAGGGAGATAGGGGGGGGGGAGTTAAATATTTTATAAAAAGAAAGGCGTAAAAGTGCGGGCCGGCGAGGGGCATGACTGCATTAAATGATTTTTCATAATGGCCTCCCCTCCCCTTCCCTCCTCTTGCCTCATTTTTAAATTTATTAGCCTCTCTCCACAAAACATAAAATTAAAAAATAAATTAAAATTTAATAAGCTTTTTAAATTATACAAATTTTTAAACATAATTAAATAATATATAATTAAATTTAACAATTAAAGTTGACAAATAATTAAGGATAGCTGCATATAAATTTTTAATTTAATTTTTAGAAATGAAAAAAAGTTTATTTCTTTTATTTTATTTATTTTTTAATTTTGGAATTTGTGTTAAACCTCCCAAAACAAAAGGAATATCTTCAACTAAGGAAGATAGTCCATCGAGTAATTTACTCGAGAGATTTGGTAATTTAAATATAAAAATATATTTGTTAATAATTTTTAGTTGGATTAGCTGAAGATGATTTGGAAGGTAAATATATTGAAGCATTTTTTGGAGAAGAAAAAAATTGGAAAGAAATTATTAGACAAATTTCTTCATTTCTTTTATTTAAAAAAATTAATGATAAAAAATTAATTATTTTAAATAATTCAAAAAAAGAAATAAAAAGAAAAGGAAAATCTTTATTTGAAATTTTTGAGGAGGAAAATTATAAGGAATTTAAAGAAAAAATAAAAATGAAACAAAAATTGAATTTAATTTTTTATTGAAATTGTTGGAATTTAATGAATTAATTGAAAATTTTGAATCAGAAATGATTGGAGGAGAATACAAATTAAAAATTATTAAAGAAAAATTTTTAAAAATTGGAATTAAATTAAAGGATATGAGTAATGAAGAGGCTTTAAACAATCTTGATGATATTTTTAAATCAAGTTTAGCAGAGTTACATTTGGAAAAGTAAATAAAAATATACCTATATAATTTTTATACATACCAACAAGTTACGGCAATGCAGTTGGATCTATAAACCAAAATCATGGTTATAAATAGGATCCGCGAAAATAACGAGCGGCGACCGTAACGAAGCACGGCCATCATTCAGCGAAGACTGTGCTATGCCTACCTTTCGGAGCAGCACAAAAAACATTTTCCAACAAATATTTAGGCGGTTATAATTTTGTTTAAGATCATCTAATCATGATTCTGCTCATGATTCGATTCTGACCAAGATTATAATCGAACGGAATTTAGGTAGAATTGTAGATTAAAAAAAGCTGCAATGTAGGCACAAAGTGGTGAATGAGACAATCCGATATGTTGGGGGTTATTTTCTTGCGATTTTGAAGTCAAAACTTTACTCGGCAACGTGCGAACATTGTACCGCAGATTACTAAAATTTTATTTAAGATTAAAAAAACACACATTACATGGCTTGTTTGAAAGCAAGATAAATTCAATTGAAACAGAAAATGATGGAAAAATGAATGAAAATAAATTCATTGAATTTAAAAGTAAATTAAGATATGTTCTTGGTGATATCATGTTTAAAGAAATCGAACTTAAAAATCCAATTCTTCTAAGAATAGGTATGATTTAACTAAAGTCCTTTGATTTATAGAGAGTAGTTTTCTCAATATTCCATTTAAAATAAGGGATTTACTCGTGTATTCCTGTCCCTCATTAATTTTGCACATATAGCTAAATATTTAAAATTATTATATTGTGTTTTAAGATTTGGTTGAAAGAACTGAACAAATTAGACGTTTTGGACAAATAATATTGAATACGGGGGTTGTTAAAGAAAGAGCTGAGATTTTAGCTTCACAAGAATTTGCAAATCTTATAAAAAATAATGAGGGAAACAAAATCAAAGTTAATGAATTTATTAAACGTTTTGAGGATAAAATTGTTAAAGGAATTAGTAATGAAATATTTGAAAAAGAAATTGACAAGGAAACTTTAAAAAAAGATTTTCTTAAAATTTGCGAAAAAGAATTGCCAGAAAGTGGAAATAAAATTTATGAAATACCAGAGAGTTTGAAAAAACTTTTCAATAAAATTAGAGGAACAAGATCAAAGTTACTAGATTTGTTGACTTCGAACAATCCATTGGATATTTTAAAACAAAATGAGGATATTTCTTTTTTAATTAAATATGGTAACTTTAAAAATTATTTTCTAGTAAATAACTAAGGTTGGCGGGTCTTGGAAAATCTTCGGATTCCGGATCCGATATCCGAACTGAAAAATGCTGACTTCCAGTCTTTTTCGTATCCATATATTCGAAAAAATCATAAATTGAATTAAAATAGATATTTCAGATTCAAAAGAAATAGAGGAATGGATAATTTCGATATATTTATTTATAATAAATAATTACTATCTAGATAAACACAAAGAATATAATCTTCTTTTGGAAATACTCATTCACATTAAATGGCTTGATATCCATTTAAAAAATTATACAGACAACAATGAATGGGTAATTGTACGTAATTTTCTATTAGAAAAACTAGAGGGGTATTACAAAGAAAGTTCATTTAAACAGATAAATATTAATTTTAATATAATTATTATTTTGGATAAAATAGATGAAAAAATAAAAGAAAATGGGCAATTTAATATTTTTGAATTGTTGGAAAAGGATATAAAGGGCATTAATAAAAAAGCTCCTAGCATGAAAAAAAGAGATGAAGAATTTTTTGATAGATTAAATACTGAAGCAATTGAGACTTTAAAAAGAAAATATGTTGAATTTCGCAAAATAATAGACGGTAAAAATACCATTTTTTGGCTCTATTCTGGTATTTTCCAAAATTATCTCTCCTTTTCTCTTCTTTTTATTCTCTCCTTTTCCTTTTAAAGGAAAGGTTTTATAATGGTAAAAAGCTAAAGTAATGTCAATAATTTCTATAGAAATTTACAACCAACCAAGCCAAATGATAATTTATTTTGAAGGCCTTCTTCTGCTATTTTCTCTCCTTTGCCTCTCTTACCGAATGACATAAACCCACTTAAGATAAATTCACCCGATAAATCCACTTAAGTATTGGGACCAAGTTCAGCGTTCATCAAATAATTTCATATTTTTGATGTTTGTCAAACAAAATTTGATAAATTGATTTTCCAGTGTCAAGTATTTGTTTGATCTGATCTCTAATGTTGCTTCCTTTATTTATTCGCGCAAAACTGTCAACCCACCATTTGCAAAGAGGCAGTGTAGAAAAATGCAGAAAAAATTATTTTTGCAATAATTCCTTTTGCGGACATATAGGCACCGAGCGGTGTCCGGAAAATTGGGCTCTGGAAAATTGGGCTCCAAGATTTTTCGGAAATTTGGGCTCCAACTTTTCGGAAAATTGGGCTCCAGCGGTAATTTGGGCTCTGCGTGAAAAAATCGGAATATTGGGCTCTAAAATTTTGGGCTCCGGAGGAATTTTGGGCTCTGAGGAAAAAAGTCAAATTATGCAAAAATTAGAGATGAGTCTTCGAAATCGGGAGATTTTGCGTGTACGCCCAACTGTTCTTGGGAGGAATAGGATTTCTTTATCAAATTCCACTGAATCGGACGACCAATTTGAACCAATTTGAGTATACTTTAAAGGAATAGGGCCAAGTACTCACCCAGACCAACTGGCCGTAGGTTCCGAACCCAGAACTCGGCTTCGCTCCGTAGGTTTGCATAATTTGATTTTTTTCCTCAGAGCCCAAAATTCCTCCGGAGCCCAAAATTTTAGAGCCCAATATTCCGATTTTTTCAAGCAGAGCCCAAATTACCGCTGGAGCCCAATTTTCCGAAAAGTTTAAGCCCAAATTTCCGAAAAATCTTGGAGCCCAATTTTCCAGAGCCCAATTTTCCGGCACCCCACCGAGCTGGACATTTACTGCCTATGTTTTCTATCTAAAGGAGTCAGAAAATAAAACTTGACGGTTTGAGAGTTTTATAATAATTTATGATCTCGCTACATTTCATAACATGAAAAATATTTTGACATAGGTCCGCGAACGATTCTCTACCCTAGATAGATATAATATACCCTAGATAGATAAATATTTTTCTATATTTAGAAATGGATCCTATACAAAAGGCAAAAATGAATTCTATCTTTTCTGAAGGAATATCGGAGACAGATTGGGTAATATGTTAAAATTAGATTAGGTATATTTTAAATAATTTTAGTATTCGCGAATTTGTTGCTATGGCTCTAATGTAAAAGCTTTTGGTGAGTTCGATTTAATTAATAGAAATAAACATATTGCTGGATAATCAGGGTTTCTGTTTTGTAGGAGTTTCAAATCATTAAAAACTCCCAGGTCAGAATTTAGTCATTCACTTACCGAGGATTTGTAGATACATAAAAGTATTCACAAATTTAAAAATATCAATTTTAAAAAATTTAGAGCCAAGTGCTGATGTTTCTTATATAAATTCGATTATGAACAACGAAAATAAAGATATATGGTTCTATCTCAAGGAAGCAATTGAATATTATAAAAATGTACGAGATAGAGTTTCAGGAGTGGACAGAGAAATAATTCGAAGATTTGATGAAGAAAATATAGAAGAATTTGGGGAACTGCAATATGTGGAGGTCTTAAGATCATCACAAAGTATTCAAATGATAAAAGGAGAAATTAATTTTGGAAAAGATTTTAATAGAAAGTTGGGAATTATTATTCCTAAATGGATTGAATTATTCGAAAATATAATTGATGAGGTTAAGAATTTTTGGATTAATTTTTGTAATTTTTTGAGATTAAAAGAATTGATTATTTTAACTTAATAATTAGAATCTAATAAATTGTCAAGTTTAGAAAATTTATTATTATTTCCCTCCATTATTTCCCTTAGTCTCTTAAAATCCACTTATATCCATTGATATCCTTCCATATCCACCTATATTCACTGGAATACTTGATGGAATTTTTGGGGTAGGATTTTCTTAAAAAGACTTAGTATATGATGAATTCTATTAAATTTTAGAAAAATTTTGTTCAAAGTTTGGTAACAAATTTTAGTCTTCGAAAAATTTTAGACATCGAAAAAAATAACCCCTCCCTCTAAAATAACCCTTCCCTCTAAAATAGCCCCCCTCTAGAGGTCGATCGAAAAAAATAACCCCCTGGGGTTATTTTAGAGGAAATACGGTATATATTTAAAGTAAAATTTTTAGATTGATCTGAACGTAACTATGGAAATTACTGATAATTTAAAAAATAAATTTGAAGATCTACAAACAAATTATTTGGAATGGTTAATAGGGTATTCCTTAAACGTCAGAAATTATTTATGTGAATTAGAGGAAGAAAATCTGAAGAAGTTAAAAACAAATATAGCAAAAAAGTTTGCAAATGAAATACTTCTCAAACTAGAAATTGCACAACCAAATATTTTGACAATTCGTCCGTATTTTTTAAATAATTAAATGATAAAACTTGTTTCATTATCAGTCGAAACATTCTAGTACAATGACCACTTAGGGACCAGATTACGTCGTGGATCTAATCATGGTATCAGCCTTCTAAACAATCAAAAAATCAAATTTACAATCAACCTAAATTTTCTTCTTTTGCAGATTTAATGGAAGATTCAACAAAAATTTATCTCTACAAAAAGTTTTTATCGAATGAAATTAACTCTTTGGAAGAAAAGAATTCTGAATTACGAATAGCTTTGTCATTTTTGAAAGGAATAATTGTTAAAATTCAAAAGGAAGTAAAACAAAATTTAAAGAAAAATAAAATTGTTTTAGAGAATATTTTGAATAAAATCAACGAATTTAAAATTAATTTGACAAACAAATTGCAAGAGAAAAATCCTCTCCCAAAATGTGTTTGCTTATTAATTAAATTTAATATTCTTTTGATCAAAACTTTAACTAATGTAAAAGAAATAAATTCAAAATTATTTGGTGAATTAAAGAAAAAAATGGAAAAAATTAAAACAAAAAAAGAAATGTTAGCAAATAAAGAAAATTTGGAGATTTGGGAGGGGAAAGAATGTGAAGATGAAGGTGAACAGGAAATATCATTTATTGAACAGCGAGGATTTTTACAAGAAGAACATTTAGAATTTGTTATGAAAAATGAGAATATTTTATTAAAGAATATAAAAATGAAAAAAAGAATGGAAATTTTAATTACAAATTTTAAAAATATTTTTTATTTTGAAAAAAGTAAAGAATTTGGAGATAATTTAAAAATAAAAGAATATTTTATTGAAATAATTAGTAATACAAAAACTGATAAAAATAAAGAAGATGAACTGAAAAATTATTTTGATTTAATTTATTCGATAACTACAAAATGGGTGGATAAATTAATTAATGAATTAACAACTAAAAAGGAGAGTGGGGCCTCAATTAAAAATTTAAATTTAATTTGGAAAAATGTTAAGGGCCATCTTGGAATTAATTTAGAATATTTTAAAGAAGACAAAAATAAAATAAAAATAATTTTATTTAAAGAAATTGGGAAAATGTTTTTGAAAATTAAAAAAGAAATTAATTATTTAGAAATTCCTGAATGGATAATTGAGGAAATGTTTGAAGAAAATAAAAAATCTGAAGAAATTGATGAAGAAATAATTGAGAAATTTGATGAGTGGATTGATAAAATTGTTTTTGAAGAATTAAAAGAACAATTGGAAAAACGAGATGCTTGGTTGGGAACTAATAAAAAGATGGGATTTGGCATGAAATTAAAAGGTAACTTGAATGTAATAAAAGAACGGTTTACGAAAAAAACTAAAATAATCGAGATTGGCCTTTGTGCCAAAAGAGCTGTGAATACAGTTTGTGAATCGAATATGTATAAGGAGCAACATTATTACTATTTTGATTGACGAATCAAGTTTATACTTTTAGTTTTAGTGATTCCCTAGCCAAAAATAAATTCCCTATAAGTATTGAAATAATAATAAGTATTTAACATGTATAATCTGATTGTAATTAAACGAACGGTAGCATCCTATCAATAATATCCGATCTCTTTTTTTCTAATTTTTAGAGTTGAACATTAACAACGATGAAGACACAATTAAGCAATTAACATTTATATTGCGATCATCAAGCAAGACAAAGGAGATTTTGGATATTTTGGATAAAGGTTTTGTTGGTATCCAAAAAGAAAAACAAAATTTTGATAAAGATTTGACCAAACTGTCAAAAGAAGAACAAGAAATTATAGCAGAAAAATCGGTTAAATTTCGATAAATATATTAGGAAAAATTTCTAAAAATATTTTTTAGATAAATGAAATAATGAGAGAAATACAGGAAGAAAAACAAGACAAGGAAAGTTTGAACGAAAAATTATCTGAAATATACAAATTGGTAAGTTATTACTTGAGTTTGGTGTTAGTTGAATTAAAATTGAATTCAAGTAAAATTTTTGGGTTAATTCATTTTTCGATTTTAAGTATGCCTGAGGATTTTATAAAATAAACATCACTAGAATTGTATATTTGGATAATTTCACATTTCCGAAAAAATTATGTCGAGATTTCTAAAAATTTTGTTTAAATTATTTTGTTATTGAATTCTTTGTAGATAACCAAAAGCTTTCTTTAAGGCTAAAAATTTTTTATTGTACATATTTCTCAAAATTTTTATTTATTTAGACTGGAAACTATAATATAATAATTACAAATATTTTAAATATTAAAATACTCGAGGATCCGACAATTGAAGGAATTGCTTTATTTCATTCTGATAGACATTCAAATATTAAAATAATTAAAGAAAATTTCTTAGGGAAACAAATTTGTAATTCAAAAAAGAAAAATGAGTGTAATGATTTGTCATTTTATTGTTACATTTGTCAGGTTATTTTAAATTATATGTAATTATTAATTAATTTTAATAATTTTAAAGAATATTCAAGTAACAAAACTTGTCAAATCTCTAAATGGCTGGCCTTTAATTAAATTTAAATTTAATGGGCTTGAAGTTAATCTTCATTTGGCGTTAGTGAATAATGAAATTTATTCTTCAATTAATTCTAAAAATGAAAAAATAATTGAAGAAGCGATTAAAATTTTTTTTAAATCGACAAATGTCAATTTAAACAAACAGATTACAACTAAATTTTTATCTGGTAAATATTTAATGTAAAAATTATTACTACTTTAAAAGTAGCAATACTTTATTCTGAGTTGATTTCAAATAGATTTTCGCTTTCAGCATTCTATAAGGAGAAAAGTGTTGGCAGAATTTTGTGTACTAAGCAAAAATCTAAACTTGCGATCTTGCCTTGTCTCACACTTACAACTTTACGGGAACAACTTTTACTTAATCTTTACTTCATATAGATTAGAGCCCGGCCTTTTCGATATCTATCGAAAAATATCGACCGAGCTCTCTGTCCGGGCTCTAATATAATTTGTTTAAAAGCCTAAAAGTTTAGAATTCTGATAGGTAAATCGTCCTTACATAACCATAGAAAATCTTTCAATTAAAACATTTTTATAAATAAATTTAAATTAACTAGAATTTAATTTAAAGATTATTATTTCAATTTAACAATGATGTCACTTCAAAGTAAATTAGGAGAACGATTTAAAACATTAATTGTTTTACTCACAAAATGGTGTAAAAGTAAATTTAATTTTAATTATTTCCAAAAAAATAAATAATTAATTAAGATCATTCAATTTATGGCGAAAATTTTGGGTTTTTGAATGACAAAGCTTTAACTAGCTTGGCTTATTATTTGCTTGTTAAACATAAAAATCTTTCTTTGGTGAAAATTTTGGGGCATTTTCATTTAATTTTTGAGAAAAAATTTGAAATAAAATTTGAAGAAAAAGTTGAAATTCACAAAAAGAAAATGAAGGGGGGAACAAAAGAAAATTTTGAAATTAATTTTAGTAATGAACACAATTATCCAAATAAATGGGTAATTTTAAATTCTGAATTTTATAAAGAAAATGTTTTACAAAAATTGAACAAATCAACAGAAGAAATAATTACTCGTCAAATGAAATTTGGTTTTAGTTTTATAATAATTCTGATTTTTTGTAAAAAATTTTAAGGTTCTGAAAAGTTAAATTATTTGGATGAAGAAATTTCCAAAGAATCCTCTATTGGAATAATCAAACAAAAATCGTTAAAATGGTTGGGGAATGATAAAACCTTTGTTGAGCAGGTCATAAGTTTATAAAATGGTTGTTAATGGGTGATCAGACGTAATCCATCCAGTTGGAAAAAGTCTGCTCATCGGGTACACTCGAATGATATATGATTTATTGTTTTTGAATCAGACAAAAAAGGCTGGCGCGTTCCGTTTATAAATTATAAAACACAGAATTACATTTTTAAACATTATTATAACGTCAAAGAAAATAGTGAAAATCAAAAAATTAAGCGAAATAAAAATATATAATTATAAATTTTAGTATGAAAATTTATTGTTAATTATTTGTTCACATTCAAATGATTCACTGAGAGGACCTCAGTTTTGTGAGTATGTTGAATCAAGTCTTAAAGAAAAGCTTCAGAATGAAATAGAAAAATTAGGAGATGTTGAAAATATGCATATTAATCCGTTAAAATGGTTAGATTCTGAAAATTGCCCTGAAAAATTGAAAGGAAAGAATGAAAAGTTGGAGGTAATTTTGTTAGACTAAATTTAAAAAAATTACTATCTTTAAGGAAAGTTTGTGTACAATTTGGGTAGCTGGTTTAAAACAAAAAGAAAACAAAATTAAAGAAGAGTTTAAAAAGAAATTAGCCGATTATCAGAAAAATTTGAAAGAAGATTTTGAGATGGAAACTAAAGAAGTTTCAAATGATTTTGTGCTTGGCTTTAAATATTTGAAGGGAAATGAGTTGGAAAATATTATTCCAAAAAGTGGAAAAGATAAAGGAGGAGATAAGTAAAGATGTAGATAGTTGGATATCATGTTGGATATGAAGGGCATGGAGCTATTTTATTGGGGATTTAAAGTCGGGGTGTTATATCTTTGTCCAAGTCGGGTTTTATTTTAAATTTTTTTATTTAAAAAAAGGGTTGGGGTAAAGCAAAAAAATTTTTTTAAAAATCAAATTTTTAAATTTTAAATTTTTTTATTTATGATTATTTTTATTTTTTAAATTTTTATTTTTTTTACAAATTTTAAAATTTTTTTAGTATGATAGAATTACATAAATTGTTTTTTAATGCATATACATTTATAATTATTTATTAAAAGTAAATCGAAAATGGCGTATTTATAGGAACTCGATATAATAAATGTCGGAAATTATTTCAACTCGACATAAGATTATAAAATTACTCTAAATTTTTATTGAGCCTTTTTATGTTCGGATTTCTTCCATTTTGTTATTAATGGTTATAAGCGGAAACCTTTCCTCTTTACCTCGAGCGGTGATTTCTCCCCGATCGGATTATACGTTCTTTTTAACAATAACTCCTTCCATATTACACCGCTTTCCAATCTCAAAGCTTTTTACAAGAAAAGTAAGGAAAAACGAAGTCTAAGGATCGCGACTAACATTAATATTGATTTGAATAATAATTAAAGTTAAAGCAATAAATTAAATATTTATGTGAAAATTGAGTCTTAACGTTCTGAAATTCTTGAACATCTGCAATTGAAGACATTCAGGGTTGGAAGTCCATTGAACCGGGTTGAGATCCTAACAATTAATAAATTTAGAATAATTTTATAATTTTATTCCGAGGCGAGCCTCAACAATTATTTCAAAATTTTGAATTTCTGTATCAAAAACGTCGAAATAGAATTTCCGATTTACCTTTATTTTTGAAAAACTATATACATCTTTTATGTATTATTTTATCAGTAAATGCATAAATTTTCAGGTCTAGTATTACATTTTTCTAGTATGATATCCTAAACTTACGGTTCTGTTCCAAATATCCGGAGATTTCAAATAATCAACAAGCGGCAAATGTCCAGTTGGCTGTCTACCTGTCCGCAAAGAGAATCCGCTCTTTTCTTTCCTTTTCTTGCATTTTTTGCGTTAGGATAAGTGCACCCCCTCATTTTCCGTTTTCAGCATTTTTCCTTCTCAATACAGTATGTTTTCCTTTTTTTTCTTGCAAAATAAATTTTAAAAATTTTAAAAGATAATTTAAAAATATTTAGAAAAATATATTTATTTTACAATAATAAATTTTGGATAACGTTCTCAAATAGCACAATTGGAAACCATGTAGATATTCAATAACTAGTGATAGGGATTTTTTCTTTGATCGAGTTTTTGATCAAGAGTTTGGTCGTCGAACAATGGGATCCGTAATTTTTCTATTGAGGAATTATTTGAAAATAGATTAAAATTATAAAAATACGCCAAAATTATAAAATATCAAAGTGGCATATTTAAATTATATTTATTTTATATAATAATTATTTGTAAAACAAATATATGTATTTTTTTAAATATTTTTAGATTATCTTCAGTAGTCATCCCCCCCCCCCCCAAAAAAGTAACACCAAAAGTGACACTTGTCAATCAAACTCACACCTATAGGTGTTTTTGAGTTTGATTGACAGGTGAATCTTGTGCCCAGAGGGCACATTTATCTTTTGATTTTACCGCATAAAGGGTAATTAATCATTAATGATTAATTACCACAATTAATCAATTCTGATTGGTAATTAATCATTAATGATTAATTACCCTTAAATGTGCCCTCTGGGCACACAATTTGTAAATTCGTTTAGGCATTTAATTAACAATTTATTAAATATTAAATCAATTAACAATTTTATGAAATAAAAATCATTTTTAAATCATAAAGCGCTTTCTTCTTGTTTCACAATCGAAAGCTGAACGCGGTTCCCTTTTGGGAGAACCGTTTACAGTCACAATACATTCATTAGATGTTTCCTCGTTGCCCAAAGAAACATCTATTGGTGGAAAAGGACCATCAAATCAATCAACACATATTCACAGCTGGCTCATCAAAGTCTGGAATAACAACAATAATTATTGCTTATTTTATGCACTTGAACTTACAAGAAAACATGTTACAAAAGACAAATCAACAGAAGAAATAATTACTAGTCAAATGAAATTTGGTTTTAGTTTTATAATAATTAGATTTTTTTGTGAAAAATTTAAGGTTCTGAAAAGTTAAATTATTTGGATGAAGAAATTTCCAAAGAATCCTCTGTTGCAATAATCAAGGAAAAATGGTTAGAATGGTTGGGGAATGATAAAACCTTTGATAAGCAGGTTATAAGTTTATAGAAGGGTTGTTAATGGGTTGAAATTCACAAAAAGTTGAAATTCACAAAAAGAAAATGAAGGGGACATTTTTAAACATTATTCTCAGACCTGATCCATCCAGTTGGAAAAAAGTCTGCTCATCGGGTACACTCGAATGATATATGATTTATTGTTTTTGAATGAGACAAAAAAGGCTGGCGCGTTCCGTTTATAAATTATAAAACACAGAATTACATTTTTAAACATTATTATAACGTCAAAGAAAATAGTGAAAATCAAAAAATTAAGCGAAATAAAAATATATAATTATAAATTTTAGTATGAAAATTTATTGTTAATTATTTGTTCACATTCAAATGATTCACTGAGAGGACCTCAGTTTTGTGAGTATGTTGAATCAAGTCTTAAAGAAAAGCTTCAGAATGAAATAGAAAAATTAGGAGATGTTGAATATATGCATATTAATCCGTTAAAATGGTTAGATTCTGAAAATTGCCCTGAAAAATTGAAAGGAAAGAATGAAAAGTTGGAGGTAATTTTGTTAGACTAAATTTAAAAAAATTACTATCTTTAAGGAAAGTTTGTGTACAATTTGGGTAGCTGGTTTAAAACAAAAAGAAAACAAAATTAAAGAAGAGTTTAAAAAGAAATTAGCCAATTATCAGAAAAATTTGAAAGAAGATTTTGAGATGGAAACTAAAGAAGTTTCAAATGATTTTGTGCTTGGCTTTAAATATTTGAAGGGAAATGAGTTGGAAAATATTATTCCAAAAAGTGGAAAAGATAAAGGAGGAGATAAGTAAAGATGTAGATAGTTGGATATCATGTTGGATATGAAGGGCATGGAGCTATTTTATTGGGGATTTAAAGTCGGGGTGTTATATCTTTGTCCAAGTCGGGTTTTATTTTAAATTTTTTTATTTAAAAAAAGGGTTGGGGTAAAGCAAAAAAATTTTTTTTTAAATCAAATTTTTAAATTTTAAATTTTTTTATTTATGATTATTTTTATTTTTTAAATTTTTATTTTTTTTACAAATTTTAAAATTTTTTTTAGTATGATAGAATTACATAAATTGTTTTTTAATGCATATACATTTATAATTATTTATTAAAAGTAAATCGAAAATGGCGTATTTATAGGAACTCGATATAATAAATGTCGGAAATTATTTCAACTCGACATAAGATTATAAAATTACTCTAAATTTTTATTTAATTGACAGTTGTTTTTTAATTGAAGAACAAACATTTTTGTTAATTCACATATAAGTTCATTATTAAATTTTAAAAACCGGCCAAGGTTTTGCGTGTACCTGATAAATTTTCGAAGCTCTCTATCACAAAAATTTAGCAGGGATTTGTGTCTGGAATAATCAAAAAATCATTTATAATTATTTAATTTTATTTTAATAACAAATAATTTTTTGTCCATTGAAATAGGTTTGTATTCGCATTTCGTCGATTTTTATCTTTTTAATTTTCGGCCTTCCAGTTGAAAATTAATAATTAAAAATAAAAGAAATTTCACCAAAAAATCACTCAGATTATTTAACAGAACTTACATACTAAATTTAAAAAATTCATTTAAATAAAAACCGACACTCAAAGTTTTTGTACTACATATGCTTATCGTTTTTGGTAAATCTCTGGCTTGACAAAATGGAAAATAATTTTTGATTCTAGTTTTTGCCGTCACTGAAAATAACTTTAAATTAACATTTATTATCAGCACAAAATACATTATCGGCAATTCTTATGAAAATAGTTGCCATTTCGAAATAATTTATAAATAAACAAAAGGGCATGCCAACATTAAATGGCATGCCCCCCTCTCGCCCCCCCCCCCTCTGTCACTCAAGAGGGAGAGCGAGAGGGATGATGGATGGGGAGGGAGGTAGGGTAGGGGGGGAGTTAAATATTTTATAAAAAGAGAGGCATAAAAGTGCGGGCCGGCGAGGCCCGCACTTTTCCCTCCCCTTCCATCCTCTCCCCTCCCCTTTCATCCTCTTGGTTAATTTTTAAATTTATCTCGCCTTCAACCGACTCTCAAAGTTGTTTGTACTAATATATATATGCTCATCTTCTTTGGTAAATCTCTGGCTTGAACTAATTTTTGGATTCTAGTTTTTGCCGTCACTGAAAATGAATTTACATAAACTTTAATTATCAGCACAAAATACATTATTGGCAATTTCATGTGATAATGAAAAAAGTGCAGGCAAAAAAATAAAATAAAAAGTAGACATAAAAGTGCGGGCCGGCAAGGACATACATATGACAGCATTTCATAATTCCTTAATTCCTCTTTCATCATTTTAAAATTTATTTGCCTCTCCATACTAAATATAATAAAAAAATAAATTTAAATTTAATAAAAGCTTTTTAAATTAAATGGATTTTTAAAGATAATTAAATAATATTTAATTAAATTTAACCATTAAAGTTGACAAATAATTAAGGATAGCTGCATATAAATTTTTAATTTACTACATTTTAGAAATGAAAAAAAGTTTATTTCTTTTATTTTATTTATTTTTTAATTTTGGAATTTGTGTTAAACATCCCAAAACAAAAGGAATATCTTCAACTAAGGAAGCTAGTCCATCGAGTAATTTACTCGAGAAATTTGGTAATTTAAATATAAAAATATTTTTTAAAAATAATTTTTAGTTGGATTGACAGAAGATGATTTGGAAGGTAAATATATTGAAGCATTTTTTGGAGAAGAAAAAAATTGGAAAGAAATTATTAGACAAATTTCTTCATTTCTTTTATTTAAAAAAATTAATGATAAAAAATTAATTATTTTAAATAATTCAAAAAAAGAAATAAAAAGAAACGGAAAATCTTTATTTGAAATTTTTGAGGAGGAAGAGGAGAAAAAAGAAATTGATGAAGAAATAAAAAATATTTTGGAAAATTATGAAAAATTTAAAGAAAAAAATAAAAATGAAACAAAAATTGAATTTAATTTTTTATTAAAATTGTTGGAATTTAATGAATTATTTGAACTTTCTGAATCAGAAATGTTGGGAGGAGAATACAAATTAAAAATTATTAAAGAAAAATTTGTGAGAATTGTAAATAAATTAAAGGATTTGGGAGAGGAAGAGGCTTTAAACAAACTTGATGATATTTTTAAATCAAGTCTGGCAGAAATACATTTGGAAAGGTAGATAACAGATATAATAATTTTTACATCCCAACCAGGGTGACCCTTTTGCCGCATTTAGGAGGCATTTGCCTCATTTTTGACCTTTTCGCCTCATTTTTTCCTCATTTTCAACTTTTGCCTCATTTTGCCTCATTTTTGAAGATTTGTGACATTTGGCCAAATTTTATTCATTTTGTCAATAAAAAATGTAAAAATGATGAAATTTAAAGAAAAAGAGGAGTAGAAGAGTCTGATAGCTAAAAAAATTTATTTTCCTTCGATTTCACTTTTATAAATAGAAAAATGAGTATCAAAGATTGATACTCCTACGATCTCTTTATTTCCGATTCCGATTTGCTCAATTTAGTAAAAACTAATGAAAAATATGCAGAATAAAGCTTTTTATTTAGAATTTACATTATTTTTATGAGGTGAAAATAATGCCTCATTTTTTGCCTCATTTTTGACTTTTTTTGCCTCATTTTTGCCCCATTTTTGAGAGGCCGCGCCTCATTTTGGTGTTTTGGAAAGGGTCACCCTGATCCCAACAGGTTACGGCAATCCAGTTAGATCTATAAACCAAATTGGATCCGCGAAAATTTTTGCCGCTACGGAAGAAAGGCAAAACGAGCGGCGACCGGCGAAATCATTCAGCTAAGAACGTGCCATGCCTACCTCCGGAGCAGCACAAAAACATTTATTCCACCGGATTTAGTTGGTTATAATTAAAATCATCAGATGATGATTCTGGTCGTGATTTGATTCTGAAGATAATTATGACCGAACTAAGTTCTAAAGAACTTCTAAAGAATAGTTAACATCTAGGCAAGAAGTGGTGACAAGTTGACATGTATAGGGTTAATTTCTTGCAATTCGAAACCTATTAACACAGATTACCAAAATTTTATTTAAGATTAAATAAACACATACATGGCTCTTTTGAAAGAAATATAAATTCGATTAAGACAAAAAATGATGACAAAACGGATAAAAATAAATTCATTGAATTTAAAATCAAATTAAGATATGTTCTTGATGATATGATGTTTAAAGAAATCGAACTTAAAAATCCAATTCTACTAAGAATAGGTATATATTAACTAAAGACCTTCGATTTATAGAAAGATTTATCTTAGTATTCCATTTAAAATAAGCGATTTACTCGTTTGTTCCTGTCCCTCCTTATTTGGCACATATAGCTAAATATTTAAAATTTTTATATTGCGTTTTAAGATTTGGTAGAAAGGACTGAACAAATTAGACGTTTTGGACAAATAATATTGGAAACGGGAAATGTTAAGGAAAGAGCTGAGATTTTAGCTTCACAAGAATTTGCAAATCTTATAAAAAATAATGAGGGAAACAAAATCAAAGTTAATGAATTTATTAAACGTTTTGAGGATAAAATTGTTAAAGGAATTAGTAATGAAACATTTGAAAAAGAAATTGACAAAGAAACTTTAAAAAAAGATTTTCTTAAAATTTGTGAAAAAGAATTGCCAGAAAGTGGAAATAAAATTTATGAAATACCAGAGAGTTTGAAAAAACTTTTTAATAAAATTAGAGGAACAAGATCAAAGTTGTTAGATTTGTTTAATTCAAGCATTACATGGAATATTTTAAAACAAAATCAAGATATTTCTTTTTTAATTAAATACGGTAACTTTAAAAATTATTTTCTATAAGAAACTAAGGTTGGCGGATCCTGGGAAATCTTCGGATATACAGACCCGAACAGAAGATTACGGATATCCAGTCTTTTTTCGTATCCATATATTCGAAAAAATCATAAATTTAATTAAAGAATAAATATTGCAGATTCAAAAGAATTGGATGAATGGATCATTTCAATATATTTATTTATAATAAATAACTATAAACTCGACAAACACCTTGAATATAATATTAAGCTGGAAATACTAATACAAATAAGATGGCTTGATACTAATGTAGAAAATTATGTTAATAAGAATGAATGGACAATTGTACGTAATTTTCTATTAGAAAAAATAGAAAGATATCAAAAGGAAAGTTTAGCTAAAATTAGAAATCTTGATGTTCATATAGTTATTATATTACATAAAATAAATGAGAAAATAAAAGAAAATAGGCCTTTCAATATTATAAAATTGTTGAAAGAAAATTTGAAGGGCATTATTAAACAAGAAAATCCAATTAAAGATGAGGATAAAAGAGATGAGAAATTTATTGATAAAGTAAATGATGAAACAATTAAAACTCTAAAAGAAAAATATGTTGAATTTCGCAAAATAATGAACGGTAAAAATTATTATTTTTAACAAATGTCAGGCTACGTTTTGCGACAAAAAATGAAATTAAAAGGCGAGTGATAGAATCGCGTCTTGTAGTTTTCCAATCATGCAGATTGCGTTAAGTTGGTTCATTCGACTCCGCTCGATGAGTTATTTCGAATATACTATCATTTGCAAATTCAAATTTTCCGCCCCAAAAATCAGGTTAACCCTCTTTAGCTTTGATTTTCGGGGTTCTGAGAATAAGCAAAATTGACCTTTGGTCTTTATAGTAATTTATATTGTATCTCCCCCGCATTTTATAACATAAGGAAAAATAGTTTTGATTTAATCCATGAGCAATATTCTAGACTAAAAGTTATACTTATCCTATAATTTCAATTTTAAGAAATGAATTCTACACAAATATCAAAGATGAATGCGCTTTTTACTCAAGAAGTATCGAGAATAGATTGGGTAAAAAATATTAAAATTATAAATTTTATTTTTAAATAATTTTAGTATCAACGAAGTTGTTACTATGTTAGATATTCTATAAAAGATTTTGGTGAGTTCGTTTTAACTAATTATCATAAAATAAAATATCTGTTTCCTCGGAATATCCAATAATCAAAATTTCGAGGTTAAAAGTAATTTAAGTCATTTTATATACTTTAAATAACTGAATTTTCGGATTTTACAAAAAATAAAGTTGATTATTTCTAGGTTATTTCTATTTAAGCTAATGTAAAAGGTTAATCGACGACTGGGAACGAACCAGCGTCTTAAATTATTTAGCTGTATTATTTGTTATCCATTAGTACACAATGCCGCCTTTTGAATATCTTTAGGAATTAAATAGCTCTCTGATTTGAACAAATTTAATAATAAAAATTTTAATAAATAAATTTTTAGATCCAAGTGATGATTTTTCTTATATTGACTCGATTATGGACAGAGAATATAAAGATATAATATTTTATCTCACAGAAGGAGTTGAATATTATATAAGTGTTCGAAACAGAGTTTCAAGTTTGGATAGTGAACGAATTCGAAAATATGATGAAAGGAATATAGAAGAGCATGGTGTAGTAGATTATTTAAAAATTTTAAGATCCCTACCAACTATAAAGCTGATTGCAGGAGAAATTGATTTTGAATGGGATGTTAATAGAAAATTGGGGATTGTTATTCCGAAATGGATTGAAATATTGGAAGATATGATTAATGAGGTTAAAGTTTGTTTTGAAATAAATGATATTTTAATTTCAATAGGTTCAGAATTCCCAAAAATTTAATAATTATATTCTCTTAAATTGTTCGATTTAAAAAAGTTAATATTAAAATATTCATCGTAAAATATAGAATTTTCAGAATGATTTGGAATCTATTGAAGGTATTAGTTCAATAAATAAAATGCAATTTGAAATTCTACAAAGAAATTATTTGGAATGGTTAATAGGTTATTCCTCAAACGTCAGAAATTATTTATGTAAATTAAATGAGGATGATGTGAGGAAGTTAAAGATGAATATAGCACAAATGTTTGGTAATGAAATGCTTCTCAAACTAGAAATTACACAACCGAATGCTTTATCAATTCGTCCGTATTCTTTTAAATAAATATCTAACAAAACTTGTTTTAATTATACCCCGATATAATAACACCCTTAGGGACCGAACAAACAGGTAGACGTCTGTGAAAAAATTAGAGTAAAATACTAGTCCGGCACGTTCTCAACTGAAAAACCCGGGCTGACCTGTGTCCAATTTCGTACAAATTCTATAAAATATTTTATCTTTTTGACCAATTCATAGACATAAAAATCTAAAAGTTTTTGACTGTGAAATTTTTGCTTTCCTAAGAGAATAATAATTTCAATCAACCGCCTACTTGTCTTTTCCAAACAATTGAAAAAATTAGGGTAGCTCCCCGAGCCTTCGGAGTCGGAAGTGTCGGGGATCGGGGTTTGCCGGGGAGGGCATGTCGGGTTTCGGGGTCGGGGTTTTTGCCAAAAAAAATCGTCGGGGTACGGGGAGCTACTCTAGAAAAAATTTAATTTAAACCAATCTAAACTTGTATATTTTGCAGATTTAATGGAAGATTCAACAAAAATTTATCTTTATGAAAAGTTTTTGTCAACTGAAAATAACTCTTTGGATGCTAAAAATTCCGAATTACGAATAGCCTTGTCATTTTTAAAAGAAATATTTATTAAAATTATAAATGAAATAAAAGAATTGTTAAATAAAATGAATAAAAATAAAATTGTTTTAGAGAATATTTTGAAAGGAATAATAGAATTTAAAATAAATTTGACAATCAAATTACAAGAGGAAAATCCTCTCCCAAAATGCGTTTGCTTGTTAATTAGATTTAATATTCTTTTGATAAAAAATTTAAATAATGTAAAAGAAATAAATTCAAAATTATTTAATGAATTATATACAAAAATAGAAAAAATTAAAACAAAAAAAGAAATGTTAACAAATACAGAAAATTTGGAGATTTGGGAGGGGAAAGAATGTGAAGATGAAGGTGAACAAGAAATTGCATTTATTGAACAACGAGGATTCTTACTAGAAGAACATTTAGAATTTGTTAAGAAAAATGCGAATATTTTATTAAAGAATATAAAAATGAAAAAAAGAATGGAAATTTTAATTCCAAATTTTAAAAATATTTTTTATTTTGAAAAAAGTAAAGAATTTGGAGATAATTTAAAAATAAAAGAATATTTTATTGAAATAATTAGTAATACAAAAATTGATAAAAATAAAGAAGATGAACTGAAAAATTATTTTGATTTAATTTATTCGATAACTACAAAATGGATGGATAAATTAATTAATGAATTAACAACTAAAAAGGAGAGTGGGGCCTCAATTAAAAATTTAAATTTAATTTGGAAAAATGTTAAGGGCCATCTTGGAATTAATTTAGAATATTTTAAAGAAGACAAAAATAAAATAAAAATAATTTTATTTAAAGAAATTGGGAAAATGTTTTTGAAAATCAAAAAAGAAATTAATTATTTAGAAATTCCTGAATGGATAATTGAGGAAATGTTTGAAGAAAATAAAAAATCTGAAGAAATTGATGAAGAAATAATTGAGAAATTTGATGAGTGGATTGATAAAATTGTTTTTGAAGAATTAAAAGAACAATTGGAAAAACGAGATGCTTGGTTGGGGAAAGATAAAAAGATGGGATTTGGCATGAAATTAAAAGGTAACTTGAATGTAATAAAAGAACGGTTTACGAAAAAAACTAAAATAATCGAGATTGGCCTTTGTGCCAAAAGAGCTGTGAATACAGTTTGTGAATCGAATATGTATAAGGAGCAACATTATTACTATTTTGATTGACGAATCAAGTTTATACTTTTAGTTTTAGTGATTCCCTAGCCAAAAATAAATTCCCTATAAGTATTGAAATAATAATAAGTATTTAACATGTATAATCTGATTGTAATTAAACGAACGGTAGCATCCTATCAATAATATCCGATCTCTTTTTTTCTAATTTTTAGAGTTGAACATTAACAACGATGAAGACACAATTAAGCAATTAACATTTATATTGCGATCATCAAGCAAGACAAAGGAGATTTTGGATATTTTGGATAAAGGTTTTGTTGGTATCCAAAAAGAAAAACAAAATTTTGATAAAGATTTGACCAAACTGTCAAAAGAAGAACAAGAAATTATAGCAGAAAAATCGGTTAAATTTCGATAAATATATTAGGAAAAATTTCTAAAAATATTTTTTAGATAAATGAAATAATGAGAGAAATACAGGAAGAAAAACAAGACAAGGAAAGTTTGAACGAAAAATTATCTGAAATATACAAATTGGTAAGTTATTACTTGAGTTTGGTGTTAGTTGAATTAAAATTGAATTCAAGTAAAATTTTTGGGTTAATTCATTTTTCGATTTTAAGTATGCCTGAGGATTTTATAAAATAAACATCACTAGAATTGTATATTTGGATAATTTCACATTTCCGAAAAAATTATGTCGAGATTTCTAAAAATTTTGTTTAAATTATTTTGTTATTGAATTCTTTGTAGATAACCAAAAGCTTTCTTTAAGGCTAAAAATTTTTTATTGTACATATTTCTCAAAATTTTTATTTATTTAGACTGGAAACTATAATATAATAATTACAAATATTTTAAATATTAAAATACTCGAGGATCCAACAATTGAAGGAATTGCTTTATTTCATTCTGATAGACATTCAAATATTAAAATAATTAAAGAAAATTTCTTAGGGAAACAAATTTGTAATTCAAAAAAGAAAAATGAGTGTAATGATTTGTCATTTTATTGTTACATTTGTCAGGTTATTTTAAATTATATGTAATTATTAATTAATTTTAATAATTTTAAAGAATATTCAAGTAACAAAACTTGTCAAATCTCTAAATGGCTGGCCTTTAATTAAATTTAAATTTAATGGGCTTGAAGTTAATCTTCATTTGGCGTTAGTGAATAATGAAATTTATTCTTCAATTAATTCTAAAAATGAAAAAATAATTGAAGAAGCGATTAAAATTTTTTTTAAATCGACAAATGTCAATTTAAACAAACAGATTACAACTAAATTTTTATCTGGTAAATATTTAATGTAAAAATTATTAGTACTTTAAAAGTAGCAATTCTGAGTTGATTTCAAATAGATTTTCGCTTTCAACATTCTATAAGGAGAAAAGTGTTGGCAGAATTTTGTGTACTAAGCAAAAATCTAAACTTGCGATCTTGCCTTGTCTCACACTTACAACTTTACGGGAACAACTTTTACTTAATCTTTACTTCATATAGATTAGAGCCCGGCCTTTTCGATATCTATCGAAAAATATCGACCGAGCTCTCTGTCCGGGCTCTAATATAACTTGTTTAAAAGCCTAAAAGTTTAGAATTTTGATAGGTAAATCGTCCTTACATAACCATAGAAAATCTTTCAATTAAAACATTTTTATAAATAAATTTAAATTAACTAGAATTTAATTTAAAGATTATTATTTCAATTTAACAATGATGTCACTTCAAAGTAAATTAGGAGAACGATTTAAAACATTAATTGTTTTACTCACAAAATGGTGTAAAAGTAAATTTAATTTTAATTATTCCCAAAAAAATAAATAATTAATTAAGATCATTCAATTTATGGTGAAAATTTTGGTTTTTTGAATGACAAAGCTTTAAATATTTTGGCTTATTTGCTTGTTAAACATAAAAATCTTTCTTTGATGAAAATTTTGGGGCATTTTCATTTAATTTTTGAGAAAAAATTTGAAATAAAATTTGAAGAAAAAGTTGAAATTCACAAAAAGAAAATGAAGGGGGGAACAAAAGAAAATTTTGAAATTAATTTTAGTAATGAACACAATTATCCAAATAAATGGGTAATTTTAAATTCTGAATTTTATAAAGAAAATGTTTTACAAAAATTGAACAAATCAACAGAAGAAATAATTACTCGTCAAATGAAATTTGGTTTTAGTTTTATAATAATTCTGATTTTTTGTAAAAAATTTTAAGGTTCTGAAAAGTTAAATTATTTGGATGAAGAAATTTCCAAAGAATCCTCTATTGGAATAATCAAACAAAAATCGTTAAAATGGTTGGGGAATGATAAAACCTTTGTTGAGCAGGTCATAAGTTTATAAAATGGTTGTTAATGGGTGATCAGACGTAATCCATCCAGTTGGAAAAAGTCTGCTCATCGGGTACACTCGAATGATATATGATTTATTGTTTTTGAATGAGACAAAAAAGGCTGGCGCGTTCCGTTTATAAATTATAAAACACAGAATTACATTTTTAAACATTATTATAACGTCAAAGAAAATAGTGAAAATCAAAAAATTAAGCGAAATAAAAATATATAATTATAAATTTTAGTATGAAAATTTATTGTTAATTATTTGTTCACATTCAAATGATTCACTGAGAGGACCTCAGTTTTGTGAGTATGTTGAATCAAGTCTTAAAGAAAAGCTTCAGAATGAAATAGAAAAATTAGGAGATGTTGAAAATATGCATATTAATCCGTTAAAATGGTTAGATTCTGAAAATTGCCCTGAAAAATTGAAAGGAAAGAATGAAAAGTTGGAGGTAATTTTGTTAGACTAAATTTAAAAAAATTACTATCTTTAAGGAAAGTTTGTGTACAATTTGGGTAGCTGGTTTAAAACAAAAAGAAAACAAAATTAAAGAAGAGTTTAAAAAGAAATTAGCCGATTATCAGAAAAATTTGAAAGAAGATTTTGAGATGGAAACTAAAGAAGTTTCAAATGATTTTGTGCTTGGCTTTAAATATTTGAAGGGAAATGAGTTGGAAAATATTATTCCAAAAAGTGGAAAAGATAAAGGAGGAGATAAGTAAAGATGTAGATAGTTGGATATCATGTTGGATATGAAGGGCATGGAGCTATTTTATTGGGGATTTAAAGTCGGGGTGTTATATCTTTGTCCAAGTCGGGTTTTATTTTAAATTTTTTTATTTAAAAAAAGGGTTGGGGTAAAGCAAAAAAATTTTTTTTAAATCAAATTTTTAAATTTTAAATTTTTTTATTTATGATTATTTTTATTTTTTAAATTTTTATTTTTTTTACAAATTTTAAAATTTTTTTAGTATGATAGAATTACATAAATTGTTTTTTAATGCATATACATTTATAATTATTTATTAAAAGTAAATCGAAAATGGCGTATTTATAGGAACTCGATATAATAAATGTCGGAAATTATTTCAACTCGACATAAGATTATAAAATTACTCTAAATTTTTATTGAGCCTTTTTATGTTCGGATTTCTTCCATTTTGTTATTAATGGTTATAAGCGGAAACCTTTCCTCTTTACCTCGAGCGGTGATTTCTCCCCGATCGGATTATACGTTCTTTTTAACAATAACTCCTTCCATATTACACCGCTTTCCAATCTCAAAGCTTTTTACAAGAAAAGTAAGGAAAAACGAAGTCTAAGGATCGCGACTAACATTAATATTGATTTGAATAATAATTAAAGTTAAAGCAATAAATTAAATATTTATGTGAAAATTGAGTCTTAACGTTCTGAAATTCTTGAACATCTGCAATTGAAGACATTCAGGGTTGGAAGTCCATTGAACCGGGTTGAGATCCTAACAATTAATAAATTTAGAATAATTTTATAATTTTATTCCGAGGCGAGCCTCAACAATTATTTCAAAATTTTGAATTTCTGTATCAAAAACGTCGAAATAGAATTTCCGATTTACCTTTATTTTTGAAAAACTATATACATTTTTTATGTATTATTTTATCAGTGAATGCATAAATTTTCAGGTCTAGTATTACATTTTTCTAGTATGATATCCTAAACTTACGGTTCTGTTCCAAATATCCGGAGATTTCAAATAATCAACAAGCGGCAAATGTCCAGTTGGCTGTCTACCTGTCCGCAAAGAGAATCCGCTCTTTTCTTTCCTTTTCTTGCATTTTTTGCGTTAGGATAAGTGCACCCCCTCATTTTCCGTTTTCAGCATTTTTCCTTCTCAATACAGTATGTTTTCCTTTTTTTTACTTGCAAAATAAATTTTAAAAATTTTAAAAGATAATTTAAAAATATTTAGAAAAATATATTTATTTTACAATAATAAATTTTGGATAACGTTCTCAAATAGCACAATTGGAAACCATGTAGATATTCAATAACTAGTGATAAGGATTTTTTCTTTGATCGAGTTTTTGATCAAGAGTTTGGTCGTCGAACAATGGGATCCGTAATTTTTCTATTGAGGAATTATTTGAAAATAGATTAAAATTATAAAAATACGCCAAAATTATAAAATATCAAAGTGGCATATTTAAATTATATTTATTTTATATAATAATTATTTGTAAAACAAATATATGTATTTTTTTAAATATTTTTAGATTATCTTCAGTAGTCATCCTCTCCCGCCCCCCCCCCCAAAAAAGTAACACCAAAAGTGACACTTGTCAATCAAACTCACACCTATAGGTGTTTTTGAGTTTGATTGACAGGTGAATCTTGTGCCCAGAGGGCACATTTATCTTTTGATTTTACCGCATAAAGGGTAATTAATCATTAATGATTAATTACCACAATTAATCAATTCTGATTGGTAATTAATCATTAATGATTAATTACCCTTAAATGTGCCCTCTGGGCACACAATTTGTAAATTCGTTTAGGCATTTAATTAACAATTTATCAAATATTAAATCAATTAACAATTTTATGAAATAAAAATCATTTTTAAATCATAAAGCGCTTTCTTCTTGTTTCACAATCGAAAGCTGAACGCGGTTCCCTTTTGGGAGAACCGTTTACAGTCACAATACATTCATTAGATGTTTCCTCGTTGCCCAAAGAAACATCTATTGGTGGAAAAGGACCATCAAATCAATCAACACATATTCACAGCTGGCTCATCAAAGTCTGGAATAACAACAATAATTATTGCTTATTTTATGCACTTGAACTTACAAGAAAACATGTTACAAAAGACAAATCAACAGAAGAAATAATTACTAGTCAAATGAAATTTGGTTTTAGTTTTATAATAATTAGATTTTTTTGTGAAAAATTTAAGGTTCTGAAAAGTTAAATTATTTGGATGAAGAAATTTCCAAAGAATCCTCTGTTGCAATAATCAAGGAAAAATGGTTAGAATGGTTGGGGAATGATAAAACCTTTGATAAGCAGGTTATAAGTTTATAGAAGGGTTGTTAATGGGTTGAAATTCACAAAAAGTTGAAATTCACAAAAAGAAAATGAAGGGGACATTTTTAAACATTATTCTCAGACCTGATCCATCCAGTTGGAAAAAAGTCTGCTCATCGGGTACACTCGAATGATATATGATTTATTGTTTTTGAATGAGACAAAAAAGGCTGGCGCGTTCCGTTTATAAATTATAAAACACAGAATTACATTTTTAAACATTATTATAACGTCAAAGAAAATAGTGAAAATCAAAAAATTAAGCGAAATAAAAATATATAATTATAAATTTTAGTATGAAAATTTATTGTTAATTATTTGTTCACATTCAAATGATTCACTGAGAGGACCTCAGTTTTGTGAGTATGTTGAATCAAGTCTTAAAGAAAAGCTTCAGAATGAAATAGAAAAATTAGGAGATGTTGAATATATGCATATTAATCCGTTAAAATGGTTAGATTCTGAAAATTGCCCTGAAAAATTGAAAGGAAAGAATGAAAAGTTGGAGGTAATTTTGTTAGACTAAATTTAAAAAAATTACTATCTTTAAGGAAAGTTTGTGTACAATTTGGGTAGCTGGTTTAAAACAAAAAGAAAACAAAATTAAAGAAGAGTTTAAAAAGAAATTAGCCGATTATCAGAAAAATTTGAAAGAAGATTTTGAGATGGAAACTAAAGAAGTTTCAAATGATTTTGTGCTTGGCTTTAAATATTTGAAGGGAAATGAGTTGGAAAATATTATTCCAAAAAGTGGAAAAGATAAAGGAGGAGATAAGTAAAGATGTAGATAGTTGGATATCATGTTGGATATGAAGGGCATGGAGCTATTTTATTGGGGATTTAAAGTCGGGGTGTTATATCTTTGTCCAAGTCGGGTTTTATTTTAAATTTTTTTATTTAAAAAAAGGGTTGGGGTAAAGCAAAAAAATTTTTTTTTAAATCAAATTTTTAAATTTTAAATTTTTTTATTTATGATTATTTTTATTTTTTAAATTTTTATTTTTTTTACAAATTTTAAAATTTTTTTAGTATGATAGAATTACATAAATTGTTTTTTAATGCATATACATTTATAATTATTTATTAAAAGTAAATCGAAAATGGCGTATTTATAGGAACTCGATATAATAAATGTCGGAAATTATTTCAACTCGACATAAGATTATAAAATTACTCTAAATTTTTATTTAATTGACAGTTGTTTTTTAATTGAAGAACAAACATTTTTGTTAATTCACATATAAGTTCATTATTAAATTTTAAAAACCGGCCAAGGTTTTGCGTGTACCTGATAAATTTTCGAAGCTCTCTATCACAAAAATTTAGCAGGGATTTGTGTCTGGAATAATCAAAAAATCATTTATAATTATTTAATTTTATTTTAATAACAAATAATTTTTTGTCCATTGAAATAGGTTTGTATTCGCATTTCGTCGATTTTTATCTTTTTAATTTTCGGCCTTCCAGTTGAAAATTAATAATTAAAAATAAAAGAAATTTCACCAAAAAATCACTCAGATTATTTAACAGAACTTACATACTAAATTTAAAAAATTCATTTAAATAAAAACCGACACTCAAAGTTTTTGTACTACATATGCTCATCGTTTTTGGTAAATCTCTGGCTTGACAAAATGGAAAATAATTTTTGATTCTAGTTTTTGCCGTCACTGAAAATAACTTTAAATTAACTTTTATTATCAGCACAAAATACATTATCGGCAATTCTTATGAAAATAGTTGCCATTTCGAAATAATTTATAAATAAACAAAAGGGCATGCCAACATTAAATGGCATGCCCCCCTCTCGCCCCCCCCCTCTGTCACTCAAGAGGGAGAGCGAGAGGGATGATGGATGGGGAGGGAGGTAGGGTAGGGGGGGAGTTAAATATTTTATAAAAAGAGAGGCATAAAAGTGCGGGCCGGCGAGGCCCGCACTTTTCCCTCCCCTTCCATCCTCTCCCCTCCCCTTTCATCCTCTTGGTTAATTTTTAAATTTATCTCGCCTTCAACCGACTCTCAAAGTTGTTTGTACTAATATATATATGCTCATCTTCTTTGGTAAATCTCTGGCTTGAACTAATTTTTGGATTCTAGTTTTTGCCGTCACTGAAAATGAATTTACATAAACTTTAATTATCAGCACAAAATACATTATTGGCAATTTCATGTGATAATGAAAAAAGTGCAGGCAAAAAAATAAAATAAAAAGTAGACATAAAAGTGCGGGCCGGCAAGGACATACATATGACAGCATTTCATAATTCCTTAATTCCTCTTTCATCATTTTAAAATTTATTTGCCTCTCCATACTAAATATAATAAAAAAATAAATTTAAATTTAATAAAAGCTTTTTAAATTAAATGGATTTTTAAACATAATTAAATAATATTTAATTAAATTTAACCATTAAAGTTGACAAATAATTAAGGATAGCTGCATATAAATTTTTAATTTAATTTTTAGAAATGAAAAAAAGTTTATTTCTTTTATTTTATTTATTTTTTAATTTTGGAATTTGTGTTAAACCTCCCAAAACAAAAGGAATATCTTCAACTAAGGAAGCTAGTCCATCGAGTAATTTACTCGAGAAATTTGGTAATTTAAATATAAAAATATATTTGTTAATAATTTTTAGTTGGATTAACTGAAGATGATTTGGAAGGTAAATATATTGAAGCATTTTTTGGAGAAGAAAAAAATTGGAAAGAAATTATTAGACAAATTTCTTCATTTCTTTTATTTAAAAAAATTAATGATAAAAAATTAATTATTTTAAATAATTCAAAAAAAGAAATAAAAAGAAAAGGAAAATCTTTATTTGAAATTTTTGAGGAGGAAAATTATAAGGAATTTAAAGAAAAAAATAAAAATGATACAAAAATTGAATTTAATTTTTTATTAAAATTGTTGGAATTTAATGAATCAATTGAAAATTTTGAATCAGAAATGATTGGAGGAGAATACAAATTAAAAATTATTAAAGAAAAATTTGTGAGAATTGTAAATAAATTAAAGGATTTGGGAGAGGAAGAGGCTTTAAACAAACTTGATGATATTTTTAAATCAAGTCTGGCAGAAATACATTTGGAAAGGTAGATAACAGATATAATAATTTTTACATCCCAACAGGTTACGGCAATCCAGTTAGATCTATAAACCAAATTGGATCCGCGAAAATTTTTGCCGCTACGGAAGAAAGGCAAAACGAGCGGCGACCGGCGAAATCATTCAGCTAAGAACGTGCCATGCCTACCTCCGGAGCAGCACAAAAACATTTATTCCACCGGATTTAGTTGGTTATAATTAAAATCATCAGATGATGATTCTGGTCGTGATTTGATTCTGAAGATAATTATGACCGAACTAAGTTCTAAAGAACTTCTAAAGAATAGTTAACATCTAGGCAAGAAGTGGTGACAAGTTGACATGTATAGGGTTAATTTCTTGCAATCCGAAACCTATTAACACAGATTACCAAAATTTTATTTAAGATTAAATAAACACATACATGGCTCTTTTGAAAGAAATATAAATTTGATTAAGACAAAAAATGATGACAAAACGGATAAAATTAAATTCATTGAATTTAAAATCAAATTAAGATATGTTCTTGATGATATGATGTTTAAAGAAATCGAACTTAAAAATCCAATTCTACTAAGAATAGGTATATATTAACTAAAGACCTTCGATTTATAGAAAGATTTATCTTAGTATTCCATTTAAAATAAGCGATTTACTCGTTTGTTCCTGTCCCTCCTTATTTGGCACATATAGCTAAATATTTAAAATTATTATATTGTGTTTTAAGATTTGGTTGAAAGAACTGAACAAATTAGACGTTTTGAACAAATAATATTGAATACGGGGGTTGTTAAAGAAAGAGCTGAGATTTTAGTTTCACAAGAATTTGCAAATCTTATAAAAAATAATGAGGGAAACAAAATCAAAGTTAATGAATTTATTAAACGTTTTGAGGATAAAATTGTTAAAGGAATTAGTAATGAAACATTTGAAAAAGAAATTGACAAAGAAACTTTAAAAAAAGATTTTCTTAAAATTTGTGAAAAAGAATTGCCAGAAAGTGGAAATAAAATTTATGAAATACCAGAGCCTTTGAAAAAACTTTTTAATAAAATTAGAGGAACAAGATCAAAGTTGTTAGATTTGTTTAATTCAAGCGATACATGGAATATTTTAAAACAAAATGAGGATATTTCTTTTTTAATTAAATACGGTAACTTAAAAAATTATTTTCTAGTAAATAACTAAGGTTGGCGGGTCTTGGAAAATCTTCGGATTCCGGTTCCGATATCCGAACTGAAAATTGCGGATTTCCAGCCTTTTTCGTATCCATATATTCGAAAAAATCATAAATTGAATTAAAATAGATATTTCAGATTCAAAAGAAATAGAGGAATGGATAATTTCGATATATTTATTTATAATAAATAATTACTATCTAGATAAACACAAAGAATATAATCTTCTTTTGGAAATACTCATTCACATTAAATGGCTTGATATCCATTTAAAAAATTATACAGACAACAATGAATGGGTAATTGTACGTAATTTTCTATTAGAAAAACTGGAAGGGTATTACAAAGAAAGTTCATTTAAACAGATAAATATTAATTTGAATATAATTATTATTTTGGATAAAATAGATGAAAAAATAAAAGAAAATGGGCAATTTAATATTTTTGAATTGTTGGAAAAGGATATAAAGGGCATTAATAAAAAAGCTCCTAGCATGACAAGAGATGAAGAATTTTTTGATAGATTAAATACTGAAACAATTGAGACTTTAAAAAGAAAATATGTTGAATTTCGCAAAATAATAGACGGTAAAATGCATAATTTGCATAATTCCTTTTGCGGACATATAGGCCTATGTTTTCTATCTAAAGGAGTCAGAAAATAAAACTTGACGGTTTGAGAGATTTATAATAATTTATGATCTCGCTACATTTCATAACATGAAAAATATTTTGACATAGGTCTGCGAACTATTCTCTACCCTAGATAGATATAATATACCCTAGATAGATAAATATTTTTCTATATTTAGAAATGGATCCTATACAAAAGTCAAAAATGAATTCTATCTTTTCTGAAGGAATATCGGAGACAGATTGGGTAATATGTTAAAATTAGATTAGGTATATTTTAAATAATTTTAGTATTCGCGAATTTGTTGCTATGGCTCTAATGTAAAAGCTTTTGGTGAGTTCGATTTAATTAAAAGAAATAAACATATTGCTGGATAATCAGGGTTTCTGTTTTGTAGGAGTTTCAAATCATTAAAAACTCCCAGGTCAGAATTTAGTCATTCACTTACCGAGGATTTGTAGATACATAAAAGTATTCACAAATTTAAAAATATCAATTTTAAAAAATTTAGAGCCAAGTGCTGATGTTTCTTATATAAATTCGATTATGAACAACGAAATTAAAGATATATGGTTCTATCTCAAGGAAGCAATTGAATATTATAAAAATGTACGAGATAGAGTTTCAGGAGTGGACAGAGAAATAATTCGAAGAATTGATGAAGAAAATATAGAAGATGTTGGGGAACTGCAATATGTGGAGGTCTTAAGATCATCACAAAGTATTCAAATGATAAAAGGAGAAATTAATTTTGGAAAAAAATTTAATAGAAAATTGGGAATTATTATTCCTAAATGGATTGAATTATTCGAAAATATAATTGATGAGGTTAAGAATTTTTGGATTAATTTTTGTAATTTTTTGAGATTAAAAGAATTGGTTATTTTAACTCTAATAAATTGTCAAGTTTAGAAAATTTGAAATATTTACCGTATTTACTCTAATTAAATGACAGTCTCCAATTGAGTGACACTTTTTTGGGGTATATGAAAAATAGAATGACAGTCTCCAATTGAATGACATCTCTAATTGAATGACACTTTTTTGGGGTATATGAAAAATAGAATGACAGTCTCCAATTGAATGACATCTCTAATTGAATGACACTTTTTTGGGGTATATGAAAAATAGAATGACTGTCTCCAATTGAATGACATCTCTAATTGAATGACACTTTTTTGGGGTATATGAAAAATAGAATGACTGTCTCCAATTGAATGACATCTCTAATTGAATGACACTTTTTTGGGGTATATGAAAAATAGAATGACTGTCTCCAATTGAATGACATCTCTAATTGAATGACACTTTTTTGGGGTATATGAAAAATAGAATGACTGTCATTCTACATATTAGAGAAAATACGGTAATTTACAATAAACTTTTTGAAAAAAATAAAGATTAATAAATATATGATTAAAGTAAAATTTTTAGATTGATTTGAACGTAACTATGGAAATTACTGATAATTTAAAGAATAAATTTGAATTTCTACAAACAAATTATTTGGAATGGTTAATAGGGTATTCCTTAAACGTCAGAAATTATTTATGTGAATTAGAGGAAGAAAATCTGAAGAAGTTAAAAACAAATATAGCAAAAAAGTTTGCAAATGAAATACTTCTCAAACTAGAAATTGCACAACCAAATATTTTGTCAATTCGTCCGTATTTTTTAAATAATTAAATGATAAAACTTGTTTCATTATCAGTCGAAACATTCTAGTACAATGACCACTTAGGGACCAGATTACGTCGTGGAAATTGGGTGGAAATTGGCTTACATACGGGTGACGATCAAAATAAAATACTAGTCCGGACCGAGTCTTACTGAAAACCACGGTCTGTATGTAATTCCGAGCATCAAATCTAATCATGGTCTCAGCCTTCTAAACAATCAAAAAATCAAATTTACAATCAACCTAAATTTTCTTCTTTTGCAGATTTAATGGAAGATTCAACAAAAATTTATCTCTACGAAAAGTTTTTATCGAATGAAATTAACTCTTTGGAAGCAAAGAATTCTGAATTACGAATAGCTTTGTCATTTTTGAAAGGAATAATTGTTAAAATTGAAAAGGAAGTAAAACAAAATTTAAAGAAAAATAAAATTGTTTTAGAGAATATTTTGAATAAAATCAACGAATTTAAAATTAATTTGACAAACAAATTGCAAGAGAAAAATCCTCTCCCAAAATGTGTTTGCTTATTAATTAGATTTAATATTCTTTTGATCAAAACTTTAACTAATGTAAAAGAAATAAATTCAAAATTATTTGGTGAATTAAAGAAAAAAATGGAAAAAATTAAAACAAAAAAAGAAATGTTAGCAAATAAAGAAAATTTGGAGATTTGGGAGGGGAAAGAATGTGAAGATGAAGGTGAACAGGAAATATCATTTATTGAACAACGAGGATTTTTACAAGAAGAACATTTAGAATTTGTTATGAAAAATGAGAATATTTTATTAAAAAATATAAAAATGAAAAAAAGAATGGAAATTTTAATTCCAAATTTTAAAAATATTTTTTATTTTGAAAAAAGTAAAGAATTTGGAGATAATTTAAAAATAAAAGAATATTTTATTGAAATAATTAGTAATACAAAAATTGATAAAAATAAAGAAGGTGAACTGAAAAATTATTTTGATTTAATTTATTCGATAACTACAAAATGGATGGATAAATTAATTAATGAATTAACAACTAAAAAGGAGAGTGGGGCCTCAATTAAAAATTTAAATTTAATTTGGAAAAATGTTAAGGGCCATCTTGGAATTAATTTAGAATATTTTAAAGAAGACAAAAATAAAATAAAAATAATTTTATTTAAAGAAATTGGGAAAATGTTTTTGAAAATTAAAAAAGAAATTAATTATTTAGAAATTCCTGAATGGATAATTGAGGAAATGTTTGAAGAAAATAAAAAATCTGAAGAAATTGATGAAGAAATAATTGAGAAATTTGATGAGTGGATTGATAAAATTGTTTTTGAAGAATTAAAAGAACAATTGGAAAAACGAGATGCTTGGTTGGGAACTAATAAAAAGATGGGATTTGGCATGAAATTAAAAGGTAACTTGAATGTAATAAAAGAACGGTTTACGAAAAAAACTAAAATAATCGAGATTGGCCTTTGTGCCAAAAGAGCTGTGAATACAGTTTGTGAATCGAATATGTATAAGGAGCAACATTATTACTATTTTGATTGACGAATCAAGTTTATACTTTTAGTTTTAGTGATTCCCTAGCCAAAAATAAATTCCCTATAAGTATTGAAATAATAATAAGTATTTAACATGTATAATCTGATTGTAATTAAACGAACGGTAGCATCCTATCAATAATATCCGATCTCTTTTTTCTAATTTTTAGAGTTGAACATTAACAACGATGAAGACACAATTAAGCAATTAACATTTATATTGCGATCATCAAGCAAGACAAAGGAGATTTTGGATATTTTGGATAAAGGTTTTGTTGGTATCCAAAAAGAAAAACAAAATTTTGATAAAGATTTGACCAAACTGTCAAAAGAAGAACAAGAAATTATAGCAGAAAAATCGGTTAAATTTCGATAAATATATTAGGAAAAATTTCTAAAAATATTTTTTAGATAAATGAAATAATGAGAGAAATACAGGAAGAAAAACAAGACAAGGAAAGTTTGAACGAAAAATTATCTGAAATATACAAATTGGTAAGTTATTACTTGAGTTTGGTGTTAGTTGAATTAAAATTGAATTCAAGTAAAATTTTTGGGTTAATTCATTTTTCGATTTTAAGTATGCCTGAGGATTTTATAAAATAAACATCACTAGAATTGTATATTTGGATAATTTCACATTTCCGAAAAAATTATGTCGAGATTTCTAAAAATTTTGTTTAAATTATTTTGTTATTGAATTCTTTGTAGATAACCAAAAGCTTTCTTTAAGGCTAAAAATTTTTTATTGTACATATTTCTCAAAATTTTTATTTATCTAGCTTGGAAACTATAATACTATGATGATTACCAATATTTTAAATATTAAAATACTCGAGGATCCAACAATCGAAGGAATTGTTCTATTTCATTCTGATAGACATTCAAATATTAAAATAATTAAAGAAAATTTCTTAGGGAAACAAATTTGTAATTCAAAAAAGAAAAATGAGTGTAATGATTTGTCATTTTATTGTTACATTTGTCAGGTTATTTTAAATTATATGTAATTATTAATTAATTTTAATAATTTTAAAGAATATTCAAGTAACAAAACTTGTCAAATCTCTAAATGGCTGGCCTTTAATTAAATTTAAATTTAATGGGCTTGAAGTTAATCTTCATTTGGCGTTAGTGAATAATGAAATTTATTCTTCAATTAATTCTAAAAATGAAAAAATAATTGAAGAAGCGATTAAAATTTTTTTTAAATCGACAAATGTCAATTTAAACAAACAGATTACAACTAAATTTTTATCTGGTAAATATTTAATGTAAAAATTATTAGTACTTTAAAAGTAGCAATTCTGAGTTGATTTCAAATAGATTTTCGCTTTCAACATTCTATAAGGAGAAAAGTGTTGGCAGAATTTTGTGTACTAAGCAAAAATCTAAACTTGCGATCTTGCCTTGTCTCACACTTACAACTTTACGGGAACAACTTTTACTTAATCTTTACTTCATATAGATTAGAGCCCGGCCTTTTCGATATCTATCGAAAAATATCGACCGAGCTCTCTGTCCGGGCTCTAATATAACTTGTTTAAAAGCCTAAAAGTTTAGAATTTTGATAGGTAAATCGTCCTTACATAACCATAGAAAATCTTTCAATTAAAACATTTTTATAAATAAATTTAAATTAACTAGAATTTAATTTAAAGATTATTATTTCAATTTAACAATGATGTCACTTCAAAGTAAATTAGGAGAACGATTTAAAACATTAATTGTTTTACTCACAAAATGGTGTAAAAGTAAATTTAATTTTAATTATTCCCAAAAAAATAAATAATTAATTAAGATCATTCAATTTATGGTGAAAATTTTGGTTTTTTGAATGACAAAGCTTTAAATATTTTGGCTTATTATTTGCTTGTTAAACATAAAAATCTTTCTTTGATGAAAATTTTGGGGCATTTTCATTTAATTTTTGAGAAAAAATTTGAAATAAAATTTGAAGAAAAAGTTGAAATTCACAAAAAGAAAATGAAGGGGGGAACAAAAGAAAATTTTGAAATTAATTTTAGTAATGAACACAATTATCCAAATAAATGGGTAATTTTAAATTCTGAATTTTATAAAGAAAATGTTTTACAAAAATTGAACAAATCAACAGAAGAAATAATTACTCGTCAAATGAAATTTGGTTTTAGTTTTATAATAATTCTGATTTTTTGTAAAAAATTTTAAGGTTCTGAAAAGTTAAATTATTTGGATGAAGAAATTTCCAAAGAATCCTCTATTGGAATAATCAAACAAAAATCGTTAAAATGGTTGGGGAATGATAAAACCTTTGTTGAGCAGGTCATAAGTTTATAAAATGGTTGTTAATGGGTGATCAGACGTAATCCATCCAGTTGGAAAAAGTCTGCTCATCGGGTACACTCGAATGATATATGATTTATTGTTTTTGAATGAGACAAAAAAGGCTGGCGCGTTCCGTTTATAAATTATAAAACACAGAATTACATTTTTAAACATTATTATAACGTCAAAGAAAATAGTGAAAATCAAAAAATTAAGCGAAATAAAAATATATAATTATAAATTTTAGTATGAAAATTTATTGTTAATTATTTGTTCACATTCAAATGATTCACTGAGAGGACCTCAGTTTTGTGAGTATGTTGAATCAAGTCTTAAAGAAAAGCTTCAGAATGAAATAGAAAAATTAGGAGATGTTGAAAATATGCATATTAATCCGTTAAAATGGTTAGATTCTGAAAATTGCCCTGAAAAATTGAAAGGAAAGAATGAAAAGTTGGAGGTAATTTTGTTAGACTAAATTTAAAAAAATTACTATCTTTAAGGAAAGTTTGTGTACAATTTGGGTAGCTGGTTTAAAACAAAAAGAAAACAAAATTAAAGAAGAGTTTAAAAAGAAATTAGCCGATTATCAGAAAAATTTGAAAGAAGATTTTGAGATGGAAACTAAAGAAGTTTCAAATGATTTTGTGCTTGGCTTTAAATATTTGAAGGGAAATGAGTTGGAAAATATTATTCCAAAAAGTGGAAAAGATAAAGGAGGAGATAAGTAAAGATGTAGATAGTTGGATATCATGTTGGATATGAAGGGCATGGAGCTATTTTATTGGGGATTTAAAGTCGGGGTGTTATATCTTTGTCCAAGTCGGGTTTTATTTTAAATTTTTTTATTTAAAAAAAGGGTTGGGGTAAAGCAAAAAAATTTTTTTTTAAATCAAATTTTTAAATTTTAAATTTTTTTATTTATGATTATTTTTATTTTTTAAATTTTTATTTTTTTTACAAATTTTAAAATTTTTTTAGTATGATAGAATTACATAAATTGTTTTTTAATGCATATACATTTATAATTATTTATTAAAAGTAAATCGAAAATGGCGTATTTATAGGAACTCGATATAATAAATGTCGGAAATTATTTCAACTCGACATAAGATTATAAAATTACTCTAAATTTTTATTGAGCCTTTTTATGTTCGGATTTCTTCCATTTTGTTATTAATGGTTATAAGCGGAAACCTTTCCTCTTTACCTCGAGCGGTGATTTCTCCCCGATCGGATTATACGTTCTTTTTAACAATAACTCCTTCCATATTACACCGCTTTCCAATCTCAAAGCTTTTTACAAGAAAAGTAAGGAAAAACGAAGTCTAAGGATCGCGACTAACATTAATATTGATTTGAATAATAATTAAAGTTAAAGCAATAAATTAAATATTTATGTGAAAATTGAGTCTTAACGTTCTGAAATTCTTGAACATCTGCAATTGAAGACATTCAGGGTTGGAAGTCCATTGAACCGGGTTGAGATCCTAACAATTAATAAATTTAGAATAATTTTATAATTTTATTCCGAGGCGAGCCTCAACAATTATTTCAAAATTTTGAATTTCTGTATCAAAAACGTCGAAATAGAATTTCCGATTTACCTTTATTTTTGAAAAACTATATACATTTTTTATGTATTATTTTATCAGTGAATGCATAAATTTTCAGGTCTAGTATTACATTTTTCTAGTATGATATCCTAAACTTACGGTTCTGTTCCAAATATCCGGAGATTTCAAATAATCAACAAGCGGCAAATGTCCAGTTGGCTGTCTACCTGTCCGCAAAGAGAATCCGCTCTTTTCTTTCCTTTTCTTGCATTTTTTGCGTTAGGATAAGTGCACCCCCTCATTTTCCGTTTTCAGCATTTTTCCTTCTCAATACAGTATGTTTTCCTTTTTTTTACTTGCAAAATAAATTTTAAAAATTTTAAAAGATAATTTAAAAATATTTAGAAAAATATATTTATTTTACAATAATAAATTTTGGATAACGTTCTCAAATAGCACAATTGGAAACCATGTAGATATTCAATAACTAGTGATAAGGATTTTTTCTTTGATCGAGTTTTTGATCAAGAGTTTGGTCGTCGAACAATGGGATCCGTAATTTTTCTATTGAGGAATTATTTGAAAATAGATTAAAATTATAAAAATACGCCAAAATTATAAAATATCAAAGTGGCATATTTAAATTATATTTATTTTATATAATAATTATTTGTAAAACAAATATATGTATTTTTTTAAATATTTTTAGATTATCTTCAGTAGTCATCCCCCCCCAAAAAAGTAACACCAAAAGTGACACTTGTCAATCAAACTCACACCTATAGGTGTTTTTGAGTTTGATTGACAGGTGAATCTTGTGCCCAGAGGGCACATTTATCTTTTGATTTTACCGCATAAAGGGTAATTAATCATTAATGATTAATTACCACAATTAATCAATTCTGATTGGTAATTAATCATTAATGATTAATTACCCTTAAATGTGCCCTCTGGGCACACAATTTGTAAATTCGTTTAGGCATTTAATTAACAATTTATCAAATATTAAATCAATTAACAATTTTATGAAATAAAAATCATTTTTAAATCATAAAGCGCTTTCTTCTTGTTTCACAATCGAAAGCTGAACGCGGTTCCCTTTTGGGAGAACCGTTTACAGTCACAATACATTCATTAGATGTTTCCTCGTTGCCCAAAGAAACATCTATTGGTGGAAAAGGACCATCAAATCAATCAACACATATTCACAGCTGGCTCATCAAAGTCTGGAATAACAACAATAATTATTGCTTATTTTATGCACTTGAACTTACAAGAAAACATGTTACAAAAGACAAATCAACAGAAGAAATAATTACTAGTCAAATGAAATTTGGTTTTAGTTTTATAATAATTAGATTTTTTTGTGAAAAATTTAAGGTTCTGAAAAGTTAAATTATTTGGATGAAGAAATTTCCAAAGAATCCTCTGTTGCAATAATCAAGGAAAAATGGTTAGAATGGTTGGGGAATGATAAAACCTTTGATAAGCAGGTTATAAGTTTATAGAAGGGTTGTTAATGGGTTGAAATTCACAAAAAGTTGAAATTCACAAAAAGAAAATGAAGGGGACATTTTTAAACATTATTCTCAGACCTGATCCATCCAGTTGGAAAAAAGTCTGCTCATCGGGTACACTCGAATGATATATGATTTATTGTTTTTGAATGAGACAAAAAAGGCTGGCGCGTTCCGTTTATAAATTATAAAACACAGAATTACATTTTTAAACATTATTATAACGTCAAAGAAAATAGTGAAAATCAAAAAATTAAGCGAAATAAAAATATATAATTATAAATTTTAGTATGAAAATTTATTGTTAATTATTTGTTCACATTCAAATGATTCACTGAGAGGACCTCAGTTTTGTGAGTATGTTGAATCAAGTCTTAAAGAAAAGCTTCAGAATGAAATAGAAAAATTAGGAGATGTTGAAAATATGCATATTAATCCGTTAAAATGGTTAGATTCTGAAAATTGCCCTGAAAAATTGAAAGGAAAGAATGAAAAGTTGGAGGTAATTTTGTTAGACTAAATTTAAAAAAATTACTATCTTTAAGGAAAGTTTGTGTACAATTTGGGTAGCTGGTTTAAAACAAAAAGAAAACAAAATTAAAGAAGAGTTTAAAAAGAAATTAGCCGATTATCAGAAAAATTTGAAAGAAGATTTTGAGATGGAAACTAAAGAAGTTTCAAATGATTTTGTGCTTGGCTTTAAATATTTGAAGGGAAATGAGTTGGAAAATATTATTCCAAAAAGTGGAAAAGATAAAGGAGGAGATAAGTAAAGATGTAGATAGTTGGATATCATGTTGGATATGAAGGGCATGGAGCTATTTTATTGGGGATTTAAAGTCGGGGTGTTATATCTTTGTCCAAGTCGGGTTTTATTTTAAATTTTTTTATTTAAAAAAAGGGTTGGGGTAAAGCAAAAAAATTTTTTTTTAAATCAAATTTTTAAATTTTAAATTTTTTTATTTATGATTATTTTTATTTTTTAAATTTTTATTTTTTTTACAAATTTTAAAATTTTTTTAGTATGATAGAATTACATAAATTGTTTTTTAATGCATATACATTTATAATTATTTATTAAAAGTAAATCGAAAATGGCGTATTTATAGGAACTCGATATAATAAATGTCGGAAATTATTTCAACTCGACATAAGATTATAAAATTACTCTAAATTTTTATTGAGCCTTTTTATGTTCGGATTTCTTCCATTTTGTTATTAATGGTTATAAGCGGAAACCTTTCCTCTTTACCTCGAGCGGTGATTTCTCCCCGATCGGATTATACGTTCTTTTTAACAATAACTCCTTCCATATTACACCGCTTTCCAATCTCAAAGCTTTTTACAAGAAAAGTAAGGAAAAACGAAGTCTAAGGATCGCGACTAACATTAATATTGATTTGAATAATAATTAAAGTTAAAGCAATAAATTAAATATTTATGTGAAAATTGAGTCTTAACGTTCTGAAATTCTTGAACATCTGCAATTGAAGACATTCAGGGTTGGAAGTCCATTGAACCGGGTTGAGATCCTAACAATTAATAAATTTAGAATAATTTTATAATTTTATTCCGAGGCGAGCCTCAACAATTATTTCAAAATTTTGAATTTCTGTATCAAAAACGTCGAAATAGAATTTCCGATTTACCTTTATTTTTGAAAAACTATATACATTTTTTATGTATTATTTTATCAGTGAATGCATAAATTTTCAGGTCTAGTATTACATTTTTCTAGTATGATATCCTAAACTTACGGTTCTGTTCCAAATATCCGGAGATTTCAAATAATCAACAAGCGGCAAATGTCCAGTTGGCTGTCTACCTGTCCGCAAAGAGAATCCGCTCTTTTCTTTCCTTTTCTTGCATTTTTTGCGTTAGGATAAGTGCACCCCCTCATTTTCCGTTTTCAGCATTTTTCCTTCTCAATACAGTATGTTTTCCTTTTTTTTACTTGCAAAATAAATTTTAAAAATTTTAAAAGATAATTTAAAAATATTTAGAAAAATATATTTATTTTACAATAATAAATTTTGGATAACGTTCTCAAATAGCACAATTGGAAACCATGTAGATATTCAATAACTAGTGATAAGGATTTTTTCTTTGATCGAGTTTTTGATCAAGAGTTTGGTCGTCGAACAATGGGATCCGTAATTTTTCTATTGAGGAATTATTTGAAAATAGATTAAAATTATAAAAATACGCCAAAATTATAAAATATCAAAGTGGCATATTTAAATTATATTTATTTTATATAATAATTATTTGTAAAACAAATATATGTATTTTTTTAAATATTTTTAGATTATCTTCAGTAGTCATCCCCCCCCCCCCCAAAAAAGTAACACCAAAAGTGACACTTGTCAATCAAACTCACACCTATAGGTGTTTTTGAGTTTGATTGACAGGTGAATCTTGTGCCCAGAGGGCACATTTATCTTTTGATTTTACCGCATAAAGGGTAATTAATCATTAATGATTAATTACCACAATTAATCAATTCTGATTGGTAATTAATCATTAATGATTAATTACCCTTAAATGTGCCCTCTGGGCACACAATTTGTAAATTCGTTTAGGCATTTAATTAACAATTTATCAAATATTAAATCAATTAACAATTTTATGAAATAAAAATCATTTTTAAATCATAAAGCGCTTTCTTCTTGTTTCACAATCGAAAGCTGAACGCGGTTCCCTTTTGGGAGAACCGTTTACAGTCACAATACATTCATTAGATGTTTCCTCGTTGCCCAAAGAAACATCTATTGGTGGAAAAGGACCATCAAATCAATCAACACATATTCACAGCTGGCTCATCAAAGTCTGGAATAACAACAATAATTATTGCTTATTTTATGCACTTGAACTTACAAGAAAACATGTTACAAAAGACAAATCAACAGAAGAAATAATTACTAGTCAAATGAAATTTGGTTTTAGTTTTATAATAATTAGATTTTTTTGTGAAAAATTTAAGGTTCTGAAAAGTTAAATTATTTGGATGAAGAAATTTCCAAAGAATCCTCTGTTGCAATAATCAAGGAAAAATGGTTAGAATGGTTGGGGAATGATAAAACCTTTGATAAGCAGGTTATAAGTTTATAGAAGGGTTGTTAATGGGTTGAAATTCACAAAAAGTTGAAATTCACAAAAAGAAAATGAAGGGGACATTTTTAAACATTATTCTCAGACCTGATCCATCCAGTTGGAAAAAAGTCTGCTCATCGGGTACACTCGAATGATATATGATTTATTGTTTTTGAATGAGACAAAAAAGGCTGGCGCGTTCCGTTTATAAATTATAAAACACAGAATTACATTTTTAAACATTATTATAACGTCAAAGAAAATAGTGAAAATCAAAAAATTAAGCGAAATAAAAATATATAATTATAAATTTTAGTATGAAAATTTATTGTTAATTATTTGTTCACATTCAAATGATTCACTGAGAGGACCTCAGTTTTGTGAGTATGTTGAATCAAGTCTTAAAGAAAAGCTTCAGAATGAAATAGAAAAATTAGGAGATGTTGAAAATATGCATATTAATCCGTTAAAATGGTTAGATTCTGAAAATTGCCCTGAAAAATTGAAAGGAAAGAATGAAAAGTTGGAGGTAATTTTGTTAGACTAAATTTAAAAAAATTACTATCTTTAAGGAAAGTTTGTGTACAATTTGGGTAGCTGGTTTAAAACAAAAAGAAAACAAAATTAAAGAAGAGTTTAAAAAGAAATTAGCCGATTATCAGAAAAATTTGAAAGAAGATTTTGAGATGGAAACTAAAGAAGTTTCAAATGATTTTGTGCTTGGCTTTAAATATTTGAAGGGAAATGAGTTGGAAAATATTATTCCAAAAAGTGGAAAAGATAAAGGAGGAGATAAGTAAAGATGTAGATAGTTGGATATCATGTTGGATATGAAGGGCATGGAGCTATTTTATTGGGGATTTAAAGTCGGGGTGTTATATCTTTGTCCAAGTCGGGTTTTATTTTAAATTTTTTTATTTAAAAAAAGGGTTGGGGTAAAGCAAAAAAATTTTTTTTTAAATCAAATTTTTAAATTTTAAATTTTTTTATTTATGATTATTTTTATTTTTTAAATTTTTATTTTTTTTACAAATTTTAAAATTTTTTTAGTATGATAGAATTACATAAATTGTTTTTTAATGCATATACATTTATAATTATTTATTAAAAGTAAATCGAAAATGGCGTATTTATAGGAACTCGATATAATAAATGTCGGAAATTATTTCAACTCGACATAAGATTATAAAATTACTCTAAATTTTTATTTAATTGACAGTTGTTTTTTAATTGAAGAACAAACATTTTTGTTAATTCACATATAAGTTCATTATTAAATTTTAAAAACCGGCCAAGGTTTTGCGTGTACCTGATAAATTTTCGAAGCTCTCTATCACAAAAATTTAGCAGGGATTTGTGTCTGGAATAATCAAAAAATCATTTATAATTATTTAATTTTATTTTAATAACAAATAATTTTTTGTCCATTGAAATAGGTTTGTACATATTCGCATTTCGTCAATTTTTATCTTTTTAATTTTCGGCCTTCCAGTTGAAAATTAATAATTAAAAATAAAAGAAATTTCACCAAAAAATCACTCAGATTATTTAACAGAACTTACATACTAAATTTAAAAAATTCATTTAAATAAAAACCGACACTCAAAGTTTTTGTACTACATATGCTCATCGTTTTTGGTAAATCTCTGGCTTGACAAAATGGAAAATAATTTTTGATTCTAGTTTTTGCCGTCACTGAAAATAACTTTAAATTAACTTTTATTATCAGCACAAAATACATTATCGGCAATTCTTATGAAAATAGTTGCCATTTCGAAATAATTTATAAATAAACAAAAGGGCATGCCAACATTAAATGGCATGCCCCCCTCTCGCCCCCCCCCCCTCTGTCACTCAAGAGGGAGAGCGAGAGGGATGATGGATGGGGAGGGAGGTAGGGTAGGGGGGGAGTTAAATATTTTATAAAAAGAGAGGCATAAAAGTGCGGGCCGGCGAGGCCCGCACTTTTCCCTCCCCTTCCATCCTCTCCCCTCCCCTTTCATCCTCTTGGTTAATTTTTAAATTTATCTCGCCTTCAACCGACTCTCAAAGTTGTTTGTACTAATATATATATGCTCATCTTCTTTGGTAAATCTCTGGCTTGAACTAATTTTTGGATTCTAGTTTTTGCCGTCACTGAAAATGAATTTACATAAACTTTAATTATCAGCACAAAATACATTATTGGCAATTTCATGTGATAATGAAAAAAGTGCAGGCAAAAAAATAAAATAAAAAGTAGACATAAAAGTGCGGGCCGGCAAGGACATACATATGACAGCATTTCATAATTCCTTAATTCCTCTTTCATCATTTTAAAATTTATTTGCCTCTCCATACTAAATATAATAAAAAAATAAATTTAAATTTAATAAAAGCTTTTTAAATTAAATGGATTTTTAAACATAATTAAATAATATTTAATTAAATTTAACCATTAAAGTTGACAAATAATTAAGGATAGCTGCATATAAATTTTTAATTTAATTTTTAGAAATGAAAAAAAGTTTATTTCTTTTATTTTATTTATTTTTTAATTTTGGAATTTGTGTTAAACCTCCCAAAACAAAAGGAATATCTTCAACTAAGGAAGCTAGTCCATCGAGTAATTTACTCGAGAAATTTGGTAATTTAAATATAAAAATATATTTGTTAATAATTTTTAGTTGGATTAACTGAAGATGATTTGGAAGGTAAATATATTGAAGCATTTTTTGGAGAAGAAAAAAATTGGAAAGAAATTATTAGACAAATTTCTTCATTTCTTTTATTTAAAAAAATTAATGATAAAAAATTAATTATTTTAAATAATTCAAAAAAAGAAATAAAAAGAAAAGGAAAATCTTTATTTGAAATTTTTGAGGAGGAAAATTATAAGGAATTTAAAGAAAAAAATAAAAATGATACAAAAATTGAATTTAATTTTTTATTAAAATTGTTGGAATTTAATGAATCAATTGAAAATTTTGAATCAGAAATGATTGGAGGAGAATACAAATTAAAAATTATTAAAGAAAAATTTGTGAGAATTGTAAATAAATTAAAGGATTTGGGAGAGGAAGAGGCTTTAAACAAACTTGATGATATTTTTAAATCAAGTCTGGCAGAAATACATTTGGAAAGGTAGATAACAGATATAATAATTTTTACATCCCAACAGGTTACGGCAATCCAGTTAGATCTATAAACCAAATTGGATCCGCGAAAATTTTTGCCGCTACGGAAGAAAGGCAAAACGAGCGGCGACCGGCGAAATCATTCAGCTAAGAACGTGCCATGCCTACCTCCGGAGCAGCACAAAAACATTTATTCCACCGGATTTAGTTGGTTATAATTAAAATCATCAGATGATGATTCTGGTCGTGATTTGATTCTGAAGATAATTATGACCGAACTAAGTTCTAAAGAACTTCTAAAGAATAGTTAACATCTAGGCAAGAAGTGGTGACAAGTTGACATGTATAGGGTTAATTTCTTGCAATCCGAAACCTATTAACACAGATTACCAAAATTTTATTTAAGATTAAATAAACACATACATGGCTCTTTTGAAAGAAATATAAATTTGATTAAGACAAAAAATGATGACAAAACGGATAAAAATAAATTCATTGAATTTAAAATCAAATTAAGATATGTTCTTGATGATATGATGTTTAAAGAAATCGAACTTAAAAATCCAATTCTACTAAGAATAGGTATATATTAACTAAAGACCTTCGATTTATAGAAAGATTTATCTTAGTATTCCATTTAAAATAAGCGATTTACTCGTTTGTTCCTGTCCCTCCTTATTTGGCACATATAGCTAAATATTTAAAATTATTATATTGTGTTTTAAGATTTGGTTGAAAGAACTGAACAAATTAGACGTTTTGGACAAATAATATTGAATACGGGGGTTGTTAAAGAAAGAGCTGAGATTTTAGCTTCACAAGAATTTGCAAATCTTATAAAAAATAATGAGGGAAACAAAATCAAAGTTAATGAATTTATTAAACGTTTTGAGGATAAAATTGTTAAAGGAATTAGTAATGAAACATTTGAAAAAGAAATTGACAAAGAAACTTTAAAAAAAGATTTTCTTAAAATTTGTGAAAAAGAATTGCCAGAAAGTGGAAATAAAATTTATGAAATACCAGAGAGTTTGAAAAAACTTTTTAATAAAATTAGAGGAACAAGATCAAAGTTGTTAGATTTGTTTAATTCAAGCGATACATGGAATATTTTAAAACAAAATGAGGATATTTCTTTTTTAATTAAATACGGTAACTTAAAAAATTATTTTCTAGTAAATAACTAAGGTTGGCGGGTCTTGGAAAATCTTCGGATTCCGGATCCGATATCCGAACTGAAAATTGCGGATTTCCAGCCTTTTTCGTATCCATATATTCGAAAAAATCATAAATTGAATTAAAATAGATATTTCAGATTCAAAAGAAATAGAGGAATGGATAATTTCGATATATTTATTTATAATAAATAATTACTATCTAGATAAACACAAAGAATATAATCTTCTTTTGGAAATACTCATTCACATTAAATGGCTTGATATCCATTTAAAAAATTATACAGACAACAATGAATGGGTAATTGTACGTAATTTTCTATTAGAAAAACTGGAAGGGTATTACAAAGAAAGTTCATTTAAACAGATAAATATTAATTTGAATATAATTATTATTTTGGATAAAATAGATGAAAAAATAAAAGAAAATGGGCAATTTAATATTTTTGAATTGTTGGAAAAGGATATAAAGGGCATTAATAAAAAAGCTCCTAGCATGACAAGAGATGAAGAATTTTTTGATAGATTAAATACTGAAACAATTGAGACTTTAAAAAGAAAATATGTTGAATTTCGCAAAATAATAGACGGTAAAATGCATAATTTGCATAATTCCTTTTGCGGACATATAGGCCTATGTTTTCTATCTAAAGGAGTCAGAAAATAAAACTTGACGGTTTGAGAGATTTATAATAATTTATGATCTCGCTACATTTCATAACATGAAAAATATTTTGACATAGGTCTGCGAACTATTCTCTACCCTAGATAGATATAATATACCCTAGATAGATAAATATTTTTCTATATTTAGAAATGGATCCTATACAAAAGTCAAAAATGAATTCTATCTTTTCTGAAGGAATATCGGAGACAGATTGGGTAATATGTTAAAATTAGATTAGGTATATTTTAAATAATTTTAGTATTCGCGAATTTGTTGCTATGGCTCTAATGTAAAAGCTTTTGGTGAGTTCGATTTAATTAAAAGAAATAAACATATTGCTGGATAATCAGGGTTTCTGTTTTGTAGGAGTTTCAAATCATTAAAAACTCCCAGGTCAGAATTTAGTCATTCACTTACCGAGGATTTGTAGATACATAAAAGTATTCACAAATTTAAAAATATCAATTTTAAAAAATTTAGAGCCAAGTGCTGATGTTTCTTATATAAATTCGATTATGAACAACGAAAATAAAGATATATGGTTCTATCTCAAGGAAGCAATTGAATATTATAAAAATGTACGAGATAGAGTTTCAGGAGTGGACAGAGAAATAATTCGAAGAATTGATGAAGAAAATATAGAAGATGTTGGGGAACTGCAATATGTGGAGGTCTTAAGATCATCACAAAGTATTCAAATGATAAAAGGAGAAATTAATTTTGGAAAAGATTTTAATAGAAAGTTGGGAATTATTATTCCTAAATGGATTGAATTATTCGAAAATATAATTGATAAGGTTAAGAATTTTTGGATTAATTTTTGTAATTTTTTGAGATTAAAAGAATTGGTTATTTTAACTCTAATAAATTGTCAAGTTTAGAAAATTTGAAATATTTACCGTATTTACTCTAATTAAATGACAGTCTCCAATTGAGTGACACTTTTTTGGGGTATATGAAAAATAGAATGACAGTCTCCAATTGAATGACATCTCTAATTGAATGACACTTTTTTGGGGTATATGAAAAATAGAATGACAGTCTCCAATTGAATGACATCTCTAATTGAATGACACTTTTTTGGGGTATATGAAAAATAGAATGACTGTCTCCAATTGAATGACATCTCTAATTGAATGACACTTTTTTGGGGTATATGAAAAATAGAATGACTGTCTCCAATTGAATGACATCTCTAATTGAATGACACTTTTTTGGGGTATATGAAAAATAGAATGACTGTCTCCAATTGAATGACATCTCTAATTGAATGACACTTTTTTGGGGTATATGAAAAATAGAATGACTGTCATTCTACATATTAGAGAAAATACGGTAATTTACAATAAACTTTTTGAAAAAAATAAAGATTAATAAATATATGATTAAAGTAAAATTTTTAGATTGATTTGAACGTAACTATGGAAATTACTGATAATTTAAAGAATAAATTTGAATTTCTACAAACAAATTATTTGGAATGGTTAATAGGGTATTCCTTAAACGTCAGAAATTATTTATGTGAATTAGAGGAAGAAAATCTGAAGAAGTTAAAAACAAATATAGCAAAAAAGTTTGCAAATGAAATACTTCTCAAACTAGAAATTGCACAACCAAATATTTTGTCAATTCGTCCGTATTTTTTAAATAATTAAATGATAAAACTTGTTTCATTATCAGTCGAAACATTCTAGTACAATGACCACTTAGGGACCAGATTACGTCGTGGAAATTGGGTGGAAATTGGCTTACATACGGGTGACGATCAAAATAAAATACTAGTCCGGACCGAGTCTTACTGAAAACCACGGTCTGTATGTAATTCCGAGCATCAAATCTAATCATGGTCTCAGCCTTCTAAACAATCAAAAAATCAAATTTACAATCAACCTAAATTTTCTTCTTTTGCAGATTTAATGGAAGATTCAACAAAAATTTATCTCTACGAAAAGTTTTTATCGAATGAAATTAACTCTTTGGAAGCAAAGAATTCTGAATTACGAATAGCTTTGTCATTTTTGAAAGGAATAATTGTTAAAATTGAAAAGGAAGTAAAACAAAATTTAAAGAAAAATAAAATTGTTTTAGAGAATATTTTGAATAAAATCAACGAATTTAAAATTAATTTGACAAACAAATTGCAAGAGAAAAATCCTCTCCCAAAATGTGTTTGCTTATTAATTAGATTTAATATTCTTTTGATCAAAACTTTAACTAATGTAAAAGAAATAAATTCAAAATTATTTGGTGAATTAAAGAAAAAAATGGAAAAAATTAAAACAAAAAAAGAAATGTTAGCAAATAAAGAAAATTTGGAGATTTGGGAGGGGAAAGAATGTGAAGATGAAGGTGAACAAGAAATATCATTTATTGAACAACGAGGATTTTTACTAGAAGAACATTTAGAATTTGTTATGAAAAATGAGAATATTTTATTAAAGAATATAAAAATGAAAAAAAGAATGGAAATTTTAATTCCAAATTTTAAAAATATTTTTTATTTTGAAAAAAGTAAAGAATTTGGAGATAATTTAAAAATAAAAGAATATTTTATTGAAATAATTAGTAATACAAAAATTGCTGAAAATAAAGAAGGTGAACTGAAAAATTATTTTGATTTAATTTATTCGATAACTACAAAATGGATGGATAAATTAATTAATGAATTAACAACTAAAAAGGAGAGTGGGGCCTCAATTAAAAATTTAAATTTAATTTGGAAAAATGTTAAGGGCCATCTTGGAATTAATTTAGAATATTTTAAAGAAGACAAAAATAAAATAAAAATAATTTTATTTAAAGAAATTGGGAAAATGTTTTTGAAAATTAAAAAAGAAATTAATTATTTAGAAATTCCTGAATGGATAATTGAGGAAATGTTTGAAGAAAATAAAAAATCTGAAGAAATTGATGAAGAAATAATTGAGAAATTTGATGAGTGGATTGATAAAATTGTTTTTGAAGAATTAAAAGAACAATTGGAAAAACGAGATGCTTGGTTGGGAACTAATAAAAAGATGGGATTTGGCATGAAATTAAAAGGTAACTTGAATGTAATAAAAGAACGGTTTACGAAAAAAACTAAAATAATCGAGATTGGCCTTTGTGCCAAAAGAGCTGTGAATACAGTTTGTGAATCGAATATGTATAAGGAGCAACATTATTACTATTTTGATTGACGAATCAAGTTTATACTTTTAGTTTTAGTGATTCCCTAGCCAAAAATAAATTCCCTATAAGTATTGAAATAATAATAAGTATTTAACATGTATAATCTGATTGTAATTAAACGAACGGTAGCATCCTATCAATAATATCCGATCTCTTTTTTTCTAATTTTTAGAGTTGAACATTAACAACGATGAAGACACAATTAAGCAATTAACATTTATATTGCGATCATCAAGCAAGACAAAGGAGATTTTGGATATTTTGGATAAAGGTTTTGTTGGTATCCAAAAAGAAAAACAAAATTTTGATAAAGATTTGACCAAACTGTCAAAAGAAGAACAAGAAATTATAGCAGAAAAATCGGTTAAATTTCGATAAATATATTAGGAAAAATTTCTAAAAATATTTTTTAGATAAATGAAATAATGAGAGAAATACAGGAAGAAAAACAAGACAAGGAAAGTTTGAACGAAAAATTATCTGAAATATACAAATTGGTAAGTTATTACTTGAGTTTGGTGTTAGTTGAATTAAAATTGAATTCAAGTAAAATTTTTGGGTTAATTCATTTTTCGATTTTAAGTATGCCTGAGGATTTTATAAAATAAACATCACTAGAATTGTATATTTGGATAATTTCACATTTCCGAAAAAATTATGTCGAGATTTCTAAAAATTTTGTTTAAATTATTTTGTTATTGAATTCTTTGTAGATAACCAAAAGCTTTCTTTAAGGCTAAAAATTTTTTATTGTACATATTTCTCAAAATTTTTATTTATTTAGACTGGAAACTATAATATAATAATTACAAATATTTTAAATATTAAAATACTCGAGGATCCAACAATTGAAGGAATTGCTTTATTTCATTCTGATAGACATTCAAATATTAAAATAATTAAAGAAAATTTCTTAGGGAAACAAATTTGTAATTCAAAAAAGAAAAATGAGTGTAATGATTTGTCATTTTATTGTTACATTTGTCAGGTTATTTTAAATTATATGTAATTATTAATTAATTTTAATAATTTTAAAGAATATTCAAGTAACAAAACTTGTCAAATCTCTAAATGGCTGGCCTTTAATTAAATTTAAATTTAATGGGCTTGAAGTTAATCTTCATTTGGCGTTAGTGAATAATGAAATTTATTCTTCAATTAATTCTAAAAATGAAAAAATAATTGAAGAAGCGATTAAAATTTTTTTAAATCGACAAATGTCAATTTAAACAAACAGATTACAACTAAATTTTTATCTGGTAAATATTTAATGTAAAAATTATTAGTACTTTAAAAGTAGCAATTCTGAGTTGATTTCAAATAGATTTTCGCTTTCAACATTCTATAAGGAGAAAAGTGTTGGCAGAATTTTGTGTACTAAGCAAAAATCTAAACTTGCGATCTTGCCTTGTCTCACACTTACAACTTTACGGGAACAACTTTTACTTAATCTTTACTTCATATAGATTAGAGCCCGGCCTTTTCGATATCTATCGAAAAATATCGACCGAGCTCTCTGTCCGGGCTCTAATATAACTTGTTTAAAAGCCTAAAAGTTTAGAATTCTGATAGGTAAATCGTCCTTACATAACCATAGAAAATCTTTCAATTAAAACATTTTTATAAATAAATTTAAATTAACTAGAATTTAATTTAAAGATTATTATTTCAATTTAACAATGATGTCACTTCAAAGTAAATTAGGAGAACGATTTAAAACATTAATTGTTTTACTCACAAAATGGTGTAAAAGTAAATTTAATTTTAATTATTCCCAAAAAAATAAATAATTAATTAAGATCATTCAATTTATGGTGAAAATTTTGGGTTTTTGAATGACAAAGCTTTAACTAGCTTGGCTTATTATTTGCTTGTTAAACATAAAAATCTTTCTTTGGTGAAAATTTTGGGGCATTTTCATTTAATTTTTGAGAAAAAATTTGAAATAAAATTTGAAGAAAAAGTTGAAATTCACAAAAAGAAAATGAAGGAGGGAACAAAAGAAAATTTTGAAATTAATTTTAGTAATGAACACAATTATCCAAATAAATGGGTAATTTTAAATTCTGAATTTTATAAAGAAAATGTTTTACAAAAATTGAACAAATCAACAGAAGAAATAATTACTCGTCAAATGAAAATTGGTTTTAGTTTTATAATAATTCTGATTTTTTTGTGAAAAATTTAAGGTTCTGAAAAGTTAAATTATTTGAATGAAGAAATTTCCAAAGAATCCTCTATTGGAATAATCAAACAAAAATCGTTAAAATGGTTGGGGAATGATAAAACCTTTGTTGAGCAGGTCATAAGTTTATAAAATGGTTGTTAATGGGTGATCAGACGTATCCCATCCAGTTGGAAAAAAGTCTGCTCATCGGGTACACTCGAATGATATATGATTTATTGTTTTTGAATGAGACAAAAAATGCTGGCCCGTTCCGTTTATAAATTATAAAACACAGAATTACATTTTTAAACATTATTATAACGTCAAAGAAAATATCGAAAAATCAAAAAATTAACCGAAATAAAAATATATAATTATAAATTTTAGTATGAAAATTTATTGTTAATTATTTGTTCACATTCAAATGATTCACTGAGAGGACCTCAGTTTTGTGAGTATGTTGAATCAAGTTTTAAAGAAAAGCTTCAGAATGAAATAGAAAAATTAGGAGATGTTGAATATATGCATATTAATCCGTTAAAATGGTTAGATTCTGAAAATTGCCCTGAAAAATTGAAAGGAAAGAATGTAAAGTTGGAGGTAATTTTGTTAGACTAAATTTAAAAAATTACTATCTTTAAGGAAAGTTTGTGTACAATTTGGGTAGCTGGTTTAAAACAAAAAGAAAACAAAATTAAAGAAGAGTTTAAAAAGAAATTAGCCAATTATCAGAAAAATTTGAAAGAAGATTTTGAGATGGAAACTAAAGAAGTTTCAAATGATTTTGTGCTTGGCTTTAAATATTTGAAGGGAAATGAGTTGGAAAATATTATTCCAAAAAGTTAATATTGATTAATATTGATTTGAATAATAATTAAAGTTAAAGCAATAAATTAAATATTTATGTGAAAATTGAGTCTTAACGTTCTGAAATTCTTGAACATCTGCAATTGAAGACATTCAGGGTTGGAAGTCCATTGAACCGGATTGAGATCCTAACAATTAATAAATTTAGAATAATTTTATAATTTTATTCCGAGGCGAGCCTCAACAATTATTTCAAAATTTTGAATTTCTGTATCAAAAACGTCGAAATAGAATTTCCGATTTACCTTTATTTTTGAAAAACTATATACATTTTTTATGTATTATTTTATCAGTAAATGCATAAATTTTCAGGTCTAGTATTACATTTTTCTAGTATGATATCCTAAACTTACGGTTCTGTTCCAAATATCCGGAGATTTCAAATAATCAACAAGCGGCAAATGTCCAGTTGGCTGTCTACCTGTCCGCAAAGAGAATCCGCTCTTTTCTTTCCTTTTCTTGCATTTTTTGCGTTAGGATAAGTGCACCCCCTCATTTTCCGTTTTCAGCATTTTTCCTTCTCAATACAGTATGTTTTCCTTTTTTTTACTTGCAAAATAAATTTTAAAAATTTTAAAAGATAATTTAAAAATATTTAAAAAAAGGGTTGGGGTAAAGAAAAAAAATTTGGCCGTATCTTAATATAATGCGGCAATCAAATTTTTTCCTACTCCCCATAATGGTCAATTTCTCTCTATATTTGATTTATGCCGTAGAGAAAATACACGCGAAAAGGATTAATTTTACATAATAATTTTGTTCTGTCTCATAGTTGTAGCCATTTACATATTTTTTTTTGTTTCTAAGTTTTCTAACGTTTCTGTTTCTAATTTTTTTATTTTATGTGTTTTTAAGTTTTCTAACAATTTGAATAATGGCTCCAACAAAAAAAAAACAAATATTGTTGAATACAATGAGGTGATAACTTATATTATTATTTTGAAATTGTTTGAATTTACTTTTTAGTTTCACCTGACTTTGACGTTATAACCCTTCATTGGATTTTGTCATTGGATACCATTGGGGTACTTAAGTTTCTGGCTTACCACGGATTAATAAAGAATAATATGAAGTGTGAGTCTTGTGAAAATCAGATGAGCTTGATCAAGAAAAAAGAAGAGCTGCCTTTTTACAAATATCAGCTGCCTTTTTACAAATATTAAAAGAGAAATATTGCCTTAGTAGTAATAACAACAGGCTAGTCGTTGTTTGTACGTCCCCGTCGTTGGCATTTTCTCTCTTTGAGTCTTAGGGAAAGCGCCCGAAACTGAATTTTCAGAACGCCCTCGTCGTTGGCATTTTCTCTGAGTCTTGGGGAAAGTGCCCGCAACTGACTTTTCGGACCCCTCCCCCTCCTTACGTCTCTCTCTCTCCCTTTCTTCAAAATTCTTTTACTTTTCACGTTTGAAATATTTTTAAAAAAAAAGGGAATAAAAAATAACTGGAAAAAATTTATTAACGAATGAAATTGAAAAATAAATAAAAAATATAGTGTAAAGAAAATTAAAAATTTTCAGAACTTCTCTTCATAAATTCAACGTGTCAGGCTAACTCACGGGACGACAATTCATGGAATTACCGAATCGAACCTACCAACTCATGATTTTCAGTGTATATTTGTGTACGCGGTGTTTTGAGTCGCATGAGTAATCTACTTTAAAAAATCTTCAGATATGTAGAACTCCCCCTTAGACTTATCTTTGGATCGCCGCATTCAATTGACCATTGAACGGCCTTTGCGAGTGGATTATGGATTCGATTTGGATGGCGCACTTACTGGGTATGTTTCTAATTTAAGGAGTAACAGTATTTGTTAATCCTTAAATTATAATATAGTGTTTCCGGGTTCCTTTTTAGAAACTTGACATCAGAAGCAGACAGAACACTGCCTAAACTTTTGGTTTTTCCTGATGCACGTCTTCAACCTCTTCCTGAAGTGCTAACTGTCAGACCAGTAATTTTTATTGTAATTATTAACTGTTTGTTTTATTTAGGGAAGAGATTTAGTTCTAAAAGGTCACAACCTAAATTTGGCAGTGTATGTGCTTTCCGGGTTCCAGATCCTTCTCAATGGCTTATTTTATCTGTTGCTGTTGCCTTCCTTGGAGTGTTCTCGGCGTTTATGCTTTTTGTTTTCTATCGTTGCAAAGCTACTTGTCATAATAGACAATTGCATTATTTAAAGGCTCAAATGAATTCAATCGAAATGCGCGCTGCACAGGAATCAAAGGCGTTTGACGAATTACAAACAAAGTATTTTTAATTTAAATTTTATTTTATGATTTAATTCACCTCTCAAATTTTTAGTATGAATGCTCTGGCTGGTAGTCTACATCAAGGCGCGTTTTACATTCCTTCCTGCCATATTCAGTTTGTGCCGCACGTATTCTTTTTTCAACACATCACCGGCATCATTGCATCCTGTGCTAAGAGAATTGACTGTTGTACAAGATAGAGCTTTACAAGTAGAAAGTAGCTTAAGGCAATTGCACTGCCTTTTCCAAAATCGTATTTTTCTTCTATGCGTTGTTCGTTCTATTGATTCTAACAAATATTTGCTAGTAAAGGATCGTGTTTATGTTGGTTCTCTCTTTTTGGTTGTTCTACAGGTTTACAATTTTTACAAAAATTGTCTAGCTTTATTTTATAGCGTGACTTTAACAGCTCACGGATGTACTCAAACAATTGCTCAGGGATTTAATTAGACGGAATGTTGAGACTAAATTTCAACCAAAAATTCTTTTTCATAGGGCAGAATCTGTGGTTGAAAGAATGGTCCGATTAATATGTATAAAGATATTGAGTTTAATTTTTAGTTATCTGCCTGGTTTGCATTTCTCATGTATAAAGACTTAAGGAGAAGTGCTGGAAAACAATTTATTAGCTTTACAGGGCTACAAAACAACAAACTGAGAAAGGACCTCAAGATGCAATAACCATGGATGCACGTTATTCCCTTTCAGAAGAAAAACTTGTGTGCATCTGTTGACTAGAGCTAAAAATTCTTGTTTTATCTAACTCTAATTATACAGTTTGTGATACACAAGTTTGTGTACTTGTTTGTGATTCTATTGGACAGGTTTTTGATCATTTTAATTAAAAATTAAAAATCAACTTAAGGTTAAAGATATAAGCACCAATTAATAATAACAAAAATATTCTTTGATTTATCTATAGATTAATAAATTATTTAATTATATATTATTTAATAATTTATTTATATTTATAAATTAATATCTTTTTTATGACTCATTTTGATTGTTTCAGAATCTATTTGTTTCAGAATGTTTGATATATTTGATGATATCTTTGATAATGATATACAACTTGTTGAAAATGAAGAGGTATTAAAAATTTGTTAATTTTTTTCATTTCTTTAAAGATTCCTTTACAAAAGAAGCGTAAAATTGTAACAAGAAGTATGGCAAAATATTCTAAAAAGGTTTAGCAATACCATTTTAAAATAAAATCTATTTTAGCCTAGTGAACTTATTGCTTTAGCTAATAGTAAAAAACGTTTGTTTAATCATTTAATTTATAGCAAATTAGTTTTTTTAGAAATTAAATGATTCATCGTCTTCTGAAGTAAATTTTTAAAATATATGCTTATTTTAATATTTTTTAAAAAAATCTGAAGAAGGTGTCAATGAATTACTTATAGTAAAAAAATTTTTTTAATAATTAAAGGTTTTTTTTAATTTAAGGACGAAATTCTCTCAATAAATGAAAAGTATAAATCTACCAGTCATGATTTAGACAAAATGTATATTTTTTTGAAATACTATATAAATTTTCAAATTCCTAAAGGGTAGGTGAAATTGCCACACTTACTAAGGAGTTGCGTCAGGAAAAAGAACACTCACAACATGTTGAACAATTGCGTAAGGGTCCTGAACTCCAAATTAAAGAAATGCAAGTTCGTCTTGATGAAGCAGAATCGTCACCTATTAAAAATCGTAAGAAGATTACAAAACTGAAAGAACGCATCCAACTACTTGAACAAGAATTAGATGGCGAACAAGTAAGGAAATTGTCAAATTTTCAAAAAGTTTTCCTCTTCAGCGACGTCACCAAGAAACTGATAAGAACTACAGGAAAGCAGAGCGCCGTGTAAAGAAGGTCACATTCAAAATTGAGAATAAAAATAAAGAAGATATTGATGAAGATGGTTCAATAAAGATTAAATTAGAAGATCGCATCCGTGCACTTGAGGAAGATTTGAATGGTGAACAGGTCTAAAAAAACGATAAATATAAAATAACCTATATGATTATTTCAGCTTCGTAATGGTTTATTAGAGTCTAAATTGAATAAAGAAATGGAAAAGAAGAAAAAATACAAAAAATTGTTAAAACAAAAGGTAAATACATACACTTCTATAGCAAATAATTCTAAATTTTAGAAGGAAAATGAAATACCTTCAACTTCTATTGTAAGAAAAAATTATTAAAATTATGTTTTTAAATAATTTATAGGCTGTTCCAATAATTTATAGGCTGTTTTATTTAGGGAAGAGATTTAGTTCTAAAAGGTCACAACCTAAATTTGGCAGTGTATGTGCTTTCCGGGTTCCAGATCCTTCTCAATGGCTTATTTTATCTGTTGCTGTTGCCTTCCTTGGAGTGTTCTCGGCGTTTATGCTTTTTGTTTTCTATCGTTGCAAAGCTACTTGTCATAATAGACAATTGCATTATTTAAAGGCTCAAATGAATTCAATCGAAATGCGCGCTGCACAGGAATCAAAGGCGTTTGACGAATTACAAACAAAGTATTTTTAATTTAAATTTTATTTTATGATTTAATTCACCTCTCAAATTTTTAGTATGAATGCTCTGGCTGGTAGTCTACATCAAGGCGCGTTTTACATTCCTTCCTGCCATATTCAGTTTGTGCCGCACGTATTCTTTTTTCAACACATCACCGGCATCATTGCATCCTGTGCTAAGAGAATTGACTGTTGTACAAGATAGAGCTTTACAAGTAGAAAGTAGCTTAAGGCAATTGCACTGCCTTTTCCAAAATCGTATTTTTCTTCTATGCGTTGTTCGTTCTATTGATTCTAACAAATATTTGCTAGTAAAGGATCGTGTTTATGTTGGTTCTCTCTTTTTGGTTGTTCTACAGGTTTACAATTTTTACAAAAATTGTCTAGCTTTATTTTATAGCGTGACTTTAACAGCTCACGGATGTACTCAAACAATTGCTCAGGGATTTAATTAGACGGAATGTTGAGACTAAATTTCAACCAAAAATTCTTTTTCATAGGGCAGAATCTGTGGTTGAAAGAATGGTCCGATTAATATGTATAAAGATATTGAGTTTAATTTTTAGTTATCTGCCTGGTTTGCATTTCTCATGTATAAAGACTTAAGGAGAAGTGCTGGAAAACAATTTATTAGCTTTACAGGGCTACAAAACAACAAACTGAGAAAGGACCTCAAGATGCAATAACCATGGATGCACGTTATTCCCTTTCAGAAGAAAAACTTGTGTGCATCTGTTGACTAGAGCTAAAAATTCTTGTTTTATCTAACTCTAATTATACAGTTTGTGATACACAAGTTTGTGTACTTGTTTGTGATTCTATTGGACAGGTTTTTGATCATTTTAATTAAAAATTAAAAATCAACTTAAGGTTAAAGATATAAGCACCAATTAATAATAACAAAAATATTCTTTGATTTATCTATAGATTAATAAATTATTTAATTATATATTATTTAATAATTTATTTATATTTATAAATTAATATCTTTTTTATGACTCATTTTGATTGTTTCAGAATCTATTTGTTTCAGAATGTTTGATATATTTGATGATATCTTTGATAATGATATACAACTTGTTGAAAATGAAGAGGTATTAAAAATTTGTTAATTTTTTTCATTTCTTTAAAGATTCCTTTACAAAAGAAGCGTAAAATTGTAACAAGAAGTATGGCAAAATATTCTAAAAAGGTTTAGCAATACCATTTTAAAATAAAATCTATTTTAGCCTAGTGAACTTATTGCTTTAGCTAATAGTAAAAAACGTTTGTTTAATCATTTAATTTATAGCAAATTAGTTTTTTTAGAAATTAAATGATTCATCGTCTTCTGAAGTAAATTTTTAAAATATATGCTTATTTTAATATTTTTTAAAAAAAATCTGAAGAAGGTGTCAATGAATTACTTATAGTAAAAAAATTTTTTTAATAATTAAAGGTTTTTTTTAATTTAAGGACGAAATTCTCTCAATAAATGAAAAGTATAAATCTACCAGTCATGATTTAGACAAAATGTATATTTTTTTGAAATACTATATAAATTTTCAAATTCCTAAAGGGTAGGTGAAATTGCCACACTTACTAAGGAGTTGCGTCAGGAAAAAGAACACTCACAACATGTTGAACAATTGCGTAAGGGTCCTGAACTCCAAATTAAAGAAATGCAAGTTCGTCTTGATGAAGCAGAATCGTCACCTATTAAAAATCGTAAGAAGATTACAAAACTGAAAGAACGCATCCAACTACTTGAACAAGAATTAGATGGCGAACAAGTAAGGAAATTGTCAAATTTTCAAAAAGTTTTCCTCTTCAGCGACGTCACCAAGAAACTGATAAGAACTACAGGAAAGCAGAGCGCCGTGTAAAGAAGGTCACATTCAAAATTGAGAATAAAAATAAAGAAGATATTGATGAAGATGGTTCAATAAAGATTAAATTAGAAGATCGCATCCGTGCACTTGAGGAAGATTTGAATGGTGAACAGGTCTAAAAAAACGATAAATATAAAATAACCTATATGATTATTTCAGCTTCGTAATGGTTTATTAGAGTCTAAATTGAATAAAGAAATGGAAAAGAAGAAAAAATACAAAAAATTGTTAAAACAAAAGGTAAATACATACACTTCTATAGCAAATAATTCTAAATTTTAGAAGGAAAATGAAATACCTTCAACTTCTATTGTAAGAAAAAATTATTAAAATTATGTTTTTAAATAATTTATAGGCTGTTCCAACTGTTCCAATTAAATTAAAAGATTTCAAGCCATTACCTTTAAATAAGATAAGTTTTTTTTAAAATATACAAACAAAATAGAAGTTTTTTTATCAAGGTTAATACACATTCAATATCTGTTGGTAACTGTCCCCACCCCGCATCCTTCCCCCAATATCTCTCCCTCCCAACCCATACACACCCTACTCCCTCCCCTCTCTTTCCCGCCATTCTTTCCCTCCCCCACTCTTTTTCTCTCTCTCCCTCCCCCCCTCTCCCGTCTCTCTCTCTCTCCCCCACTCTCCCGTCTCTCTCTCCCTCCCCCACTCCCGTCTCTCTCTCCCTCCCCCACTCTCCCGTCTCTCTCTCCCTCCCCCACTCTCCCGTATCTCTCTCCCTCCCCCACTCTACCGTCTCTCTCTCTCTCTCCCCCACTCTCCCGTCCCCTTCCCACACTTTCTATCTTCGTCCCTCCCATCACCCAACCCTCCCGTCCCTTTCCCACCCCTTCCATCTCCGTCCCTCCCATCCCCCAACCCTCCCCTCCCGTCCCTTTCCCACCCCTTCCATCTCCGTCCCTCCCATCCACTTCCCACCCCTTCCATCTCCGTTCCCTCCCTTCCCGTCCCCCAACTCTCCCCTCCCATACCCTCCCACCCTTATAATCTCCGTTCTCTTACCTCCTTATCTTATCCCCCTCCGAGCTTTGATTACAGGCTTCCAGATTTCTCTCCCTCCCCATCCATCCAAGTTCCATAACCATTAATTTAGAAAATCTAATATTCTTGTTTTTTACGTTTTCTACAGCAATCAATTCTGAAGTTGATTAAGGATGATATCGAAGATGAGTCAAAACAAAAAAGTTTTTAAATATTTTTTTGTATTTTTTTACTTAAAATTTTTGGATTTTATTTATAAACTCAATTTTTCAAATAAACATTAAATAATTATTCTTATTGGTGTTAGTTTTTAGGTGTATTGTTTTTTTAGGGGTAATTTCTTTATAAAATGAACATCTTTTTCTAAATAATAATTTAAGCAAAAATAATAGTAATTTGAAAGTAAAACTTATAAACACATCTGGATGAAAATTTGTTAATAACCTGCTGAAATGACAAAAAATAATTCTTTTACATAAAATTTAATAAATACATTTAGAATAGATACATAAAAATTATAAAAAAATTTTTCACAAATTCTTAGGTTAAATCAATGTTCATAATAGACTTGGCAAATTCCTAGCTTTTTCTTGAGATTTTTAAATTACTGTTGTATATTGGCGAGAGCCCTCGTGTGAGTATTGAATAGGATATAGATTAGCATTTATAATGATTCCACGAGTCACTTTAAATTGTTACAATTAGGCTTCTCAGTGTTAATAATTCTTTTCAGAATTAAATAAAAAATAAAATGGTTTTACCTACTATTATCACGTGGGTCATTGTGCTTAACTGCACATGCCCTAATAATAATATGGTCTGCATGAGACCTAAGGGGTTCAAACAACCATTGTTTTGTGTAAACAACAAAATTTCAAATAATTTTAATACTTATTTAACTGATCCTTTTAAAAATATTTCTTTCAATAATATAAATTCTTCCGCCGATAATGCTACTACTACTAATTTTAATAATAATCATTTTACAAATAATTATTTATTCAATGAATTAATTTTTAAATCCTTTGTTATTTTGAATCAAGTAAAAATTAAAATTTTAACAAAACAACAATTTTTCATATTATATGTTATTGTTACAATACTGGCTATTCTTATTCTATTTAAAATTAGAAAAATTATTAAATATAAAGGAAAAAGAGATGGTATATAGCCCCCTTTTCTTAATCTATTTAATATTTTTTAGAACCAACAATCTCAGCTCCCTTTATTAATGCTAGAAAAATTTTTCGTCCGAAGAATGCTCCCCCGGCACCACCTTTTGAGAATATTGAATTAAAGTAGAAATAAAATTTTTGATTAAATTTTTAAATTTTATTCGCAAATTAAATAAAAAAATATTAATTATATTAATTATTTAGAGAAATTATGATAAATGAGTTATATTATTATCCATGTTAAGAAAACATTAGTAGAGTTATTTTTATGATAAGTAATGAGTTATTTATTAAAATGACAAGTCAGGATGGGAAATTATATTTTTTAAAGGAAAATTTAGTAAAATAATATTTTTTTAAATTTTATGCTTTTTAATTCCCCTCCATATCTAATCATAATCATTAACGGCGATTAACTCTTACCGAATCAAATGACGGTACCTCTCTTTTACAGACAGGACAACTAGTCAAGCCGGCACGTAATGCGGCTCTTTTACAGCAAAAACAATAAACTAAATGCCCGCATTCAAAGATTACAGCGGGTTTTCTTGATGTACATGCAATGCACTCATCCAAATCATAACATCTTACACGGCGAGATGTACCTTTAGAAATAAATATACTAAAATTAAAGAATAAAACTTGTACCATTCTCATAGATAAATTCAACATGTTCGGTTGTTTCTTGTTCCGCTTCCACGTTTTGTCCTTCATTTTCTTCGACCATAATATTTTCATCAATATCCTCTACTGGGATAGGAATATGCTGAACAGGAGTAGGAATTTGCTGAACAGGAATAAGAATATGCTGAACCTCCCCCAGATAAACTATAAATTATATAAGATATTGAAACAGAAAAACTAAAGTTAAACACCAATATCTGGCTGACTTCAGGCCGCTGATTTCGAGCATGCATAATTCTCCCTTGCTCCTCATCCTCAGCACGGGTTCCAGTCACCTTGAAGATTTTTGTAATTTTTAACTAGATGGATGAGCTTAGGCGATTCCTCCCATTTTAAGACATAATTTATATTAGGTAGTATTTTTATTACAAAATTTTCATTAATATACTCATAGTCTTGTTTTCTAGGTAAGATTTCTCAGTACTTGCAAAATAAATTTTAAAAATTTTAAAAGATAATTTAAAAATATTTAAAAAAAGGGTTGGGGTAAAGAAAAAAAATTTGGCCGTATCTTAATATAATGCGGCAATCAAATTTTTTCCTACTCCCCATAATGGTCAATTTCTCTCTATATTTGATTTATGCCGTAGAGAAAATACACGCGAAAAGGATTAATTTTACATAATAATTTTGTTCTGTCTCATAGTTGTAGCCATTTACATATTTTTTTTTGTTTCTAAGTTTTCTAACGTTTTCTGTTTCTAATTTTTTTATTTTATGTGTTTTTAAGTTTTCTAACAATTTGAATAATGGCTCCAACAAAAAAAAAACAAATATTGTTGAATACAATGAGGTGATAACTTATATTATTATTTTGAAATTGTTTGAATTTACTTTTAGTTTCACCTGACTTTGACGTTATAACCCTTCATTGGATTTTGTCATTGGATACCATTGGGGTACTTAAGTTTCTGGCTTACCACGGATTAATAAAGAATAATATGAAGTGTGAGTCTTGTGAAAATCAGATGAGCTTGATCAAGAAAAAAGAAGAGCTGCCTTTTTACAAATATCAGCTGCCTTTTTACAAATATTAAAAGAGAAATATTGCCTTAGTAGTAATAACAACAGGCTAGTCGTTGTTTGTACGTCCCCGTCGTTGGCATTTTCTCTCTTTGAGTCTTAGGGAAAGCGCCCGCAACTGAATTTTCAGAACGCCCTCGTCGTTGGCATTTTCTCTGAGTCTTGGGGAAAGTGCCCGCAACTGACTTTTCGGACCCCTCCCCCTCCTTACGTCTCTCTCTCTCCCTTTCTTCAAAATTCTTTTACTTTTCACGTTTGAAATATTTTTAAAAAAAAAGGGAATAAAAAATAACTGGAAAAAATTTATTAACGAATGAAATTGAAAAATAAATAAAAAATATAGTGTAAAGAAAATTAAAAATTTTCAGAACTTCTCTTCATAAATTCAACGTGTCAGGCTAACTCACGGGACGACAATTCATGGAATTACCGAATCGAACCTACCAACTCATGATTTTCAGTGTATATTTGTGTACGCGGTGTTTTGAGTCGCATGAGTAATCTACTTTAAAAAATCTTCAGATATGTAGAACTCCCCCTTAGACTTATCTTTGGATCGCCGCATTCAATTGACCATTGAACGGCCTTTGCGAGTGGATTATGGATTCGATTTGGATGGCGCACTTACTGGGTATGTTTCTAATTTAAGGAGTAACAGTATTTGTTAATCCTTAAATTATAATATAGTGTTTCCGGGTTCCTTTTTAGAAACTTGACATCAGAAGCAGACAGAACACTGCCTAAACTTTTGGTTTTTCCTGATGCACGTCTTCAACCTCTTCCTGAAGTGCTAACTGTCAGACCAGTAATTTTTATTGTAATTATTAACTGTTTGTTTTATTTAGGGAAGAGATTTAGTTCTAAAAGGTCACAACCTAAATTTGGCAGTGTATGTGCTTTCCGGGTTCCAGATCCTTCTCAATGGCTTATTTTATCTGTTGCTGTTGCCTTCCTTGGAGTGTTCTCGGCGTTTATGCTTTTTGTTTTCTATCGTTGCAAAGCTACTTGTCATAATAGACAATTGCATTATTTAAAGGCTCAAATGAATTCAATCGAAATGCGCGCTGCACAGGAATCAAAGGCGTTTGACGAATTACAAACAAAGTATTTTTAATTTAAATTTTATTTTATGATTTAATTCACCTCTCAAATTTTTAGTATGAATGCTCTGGCTGGTAGTCTACATCAAGGCGCGTTTTACATTCCTTCCTGCCATATTCAGTTTGTGCCGCACGTATTCTTTTTTCAACACATCACCGGCATCATTGCATCCTGTGCTAAGAGAATTGACTGTTGTACAAGATAGAGCTTTACAAGTAGAAAGTAGCTTAAGGCAATTGCACTGCCTTTTCCAAAATCGTATTTTTCTTCTATGCGTTGTTCGTTCTATTGATTCTAACAAATATTTGCTAGTAAAGGATCGTGTTTATGTTGGTTCTCTCTTTTTGGTTGTTCTACAGGTTTACAATTTTTACAAAAATTGTCTAGCTTTATTTTATAGCGTGACTTTAACAGCTCACGGATGTACTCAAACAATTGCTCAGGGATTTAATTAGACGGAATGTTGAGACTAAATTTCAACCAAAAATTCTTTTTCATAGGGCAGAATCTGTGGTTGAAAGAATGGTCCGATTAATATGTATAAAGATATTGAGTTTAATTTTTAGTTATCTGCCTGGTTTGCATTTCTCATGTATAAAGACTTAAGGAGAAGTGCTGGAAAACAATTTATTAGCTTTACAGGGCTACAAAACAACAAACTGAGAAAGGACCTCAAGATGCAATAACCATGGATGCACGTTATTCCCTTTCAGAAGAAAAACTTGTGTGCATCTGTTGACTAGAGCTAAAAATTCTTGTTTTATCTAACTCTAATTATACAGTTTGTGATACACAAGTTTGTGTACTTGTTTGTGATTCTATTGGACAGGTTTTTGATCATTTTAATTAAAAATTAAAAATCAACTTAAGGTTAAAGATATAAGCACCAATTAATAATAACAAAAATATTCTTTGATTTATCTATAGATTAATAAATTATTTAATTATATATTATTTAATAATTTATTTATATTTATAAATAAATATCTTTTTTATGACTCATTTTGATTGTTTCAGAATCTATTTGTTTCAGAATGTTTGATATATTTGATGATATCTTTGATAATGATATACAACTTGTTGAAAATGAAGAGGTATTAAAAATTTGTTAATTTTTTTCATTTCTTTAAAGATTCCTTTACAAAAGAAGCGTAAAATTGTAACAAGAAGTATGGCAAAATATTCTAAAAAGGTTTAGCAATACCATTTTAAAATAAAATCTATTTTAGCCTAGTGAACTTATTGCTTTAGCTAATAGTAAAAAACGTTTGTTTAATCATTTAATTTATAGCAAATTAGTTTTTTTAGAAATTAAATGATTCATCGTCTTCTGAAGTAAATTTTTAAAATATATGCTTATTTTAATATTTTTTAAAAAAATCTGAAGAAGGTGTCAATGAATTACTTATAGTAAAAAAATTTTTTTAATAATTAAAGGTTTTTTTTAATTTAAGGACGAAATTCTCTCAATAAATGAAAAGTATAAATCTACCAGTCATGATTTAGACAAAATGTATATTTTTTTGAAATACTATATAAATTTTCAAATTCCTAAAGGGTAGGTGAAATTGCCACACTTACTAAGGAGTTGCGTCAGGAAAAAGAACACTCACAACATGTTGAACAATTGCGTAAGGGTCCTGAACTCCAAATTAAAGAAATGCAAGTTCGTCTTGATGAAGCAGAATCGTCACCTATTAAAAATCGTAAGAAGATTACAAAACTGAAAGAACGCATCCAACTACTTGAACAAGAATTAGATGGCGAACAAGTAAGGAAATTGTCAAATTTTCAAAAAGTTTTCCTCTTCAGCGACGTCACCAAGAAACTGATAAGAACTACAGGAAAGCAGAGCGCCGTGTAAAGAAGGTCACATTCAAAATTGAGAATAAAAATAAAGAAGATATTGATGAAGATGGTTCAATAAAGATTAAATTAGAAGATCGCATCCGTGCACTTGAGGAAGATTTGAATGGTGAACAGGTCTAAAAAAACGATAAATATAAAATAACCTATATGATTATTTCAGCTTCGTAATGGTTTATTAGAGTCTAAATTGAATAAAGAAATGGAAAAGAAGAAAAAATACAAAAAATTGTTAAAACAAAAGGTAAATACATACACTTCTATAGCAAATAATTCTAAATTTTAGAAGGAAAATGAAATACCTTCAACTTCTATTGTAAGAAAAAATTATTAAAATTATGTTTTTAAATAATTTATAGGCTGTTCCAACTGTTCCAATTAAATTAAAAGATTTCAAGCCATTACCTTTAAATAAGATAAGTTTTTTTTAAAATATACAAACAAAATAGAAGTTTTTTTATCAAGGTTAATACACATTCAATATCTGTTGGTAACTGTCCCCACCCCGCATCCTTCCCCCAATATCTCTCCCTCCCAACCCATACACACCCTACTCCCTCCCCTCTCTTTCCCGCCATTCTTTCCCTCCCCCACTCTTTTTCTCTCTCTCCCTCCCCCACTCTCCCGTCTCTCTCTCTCTCCCCCACTCTCCCGTCTCTCTCTCCCTCCCCCACTCCCGTCTCTCTCTCCCTCCCCCACTCTCCCGTCTCTCTCTCCCTCCCCCACTCTCCCGTATCTCTCTCCCTCCCCCACTCTACCGTCTCTCTCTCTCTCTCCCCCACTCTCCCGTCCCCTTCCCACACTTTCTATCTTCGTCCCTCCCATCACCCAACCCTCCCGTCCCTTTCCCACCCCTTCCATCTCCGTCCCTCCCATCCCCCAACCCTCCCCTCCCGTCCCTTTCCCACCCCTTCCATCTCCGTCCCTCCCATCCACTTCCCACCCCTTCCATCTCCGTTCCCTCCCTTCCCGTCCCCCAACTCTCCCCTCCCATACCCTCCCACCCTTATAATCTCCGTTCTCTTACCTCCTTATCTTATCCCCCTCCGAGCTTTGATTACAGGCTTCCAGATTTCTCTCCCTCCCCATCCATCCAAGTTCCATAACCATTAATTTAGAAAATCTAATATTCTTGTTTTTTACGTTTTCTACAGCAATCAATTCTGAAGTTGATTAAGGATGATATCGAAGATGAGTCAAAACAAAAAAGTTTTTAAATATTTTTTTGTATTTTTTTACTTAAAATTTTTGGATTTTATTTATAAACTCAATTTTTCAAATAAACATTAAATAATTATTCTTATTGGTGTTAGTTTTTAGGTGTATTGTTTTTTTAGGGGTAATTTCTTTATAAAATGAACATCTTTTTCTAAATAATAATTTAAGCAAAAATAATAGTAATTTGAAAGTAAAACTTATAAACACATCTGGATGAAAATTTGTTAATAACCTGCTGAAATGACAAAAAATAATTCTTTTACATAAAATTTAATAAATACATTTAGAATAGATACATAAAAATTATAAAAAAATTTTTCACAAATTCTTAGGTTAAATCAATGTTCATAATAGACTTGGCAAATTCCTAGCTTTTTCTTGAGATTTTTAAATTACTGTTGTATATTGGCGAGAGCCCTCGTGTGAGTATTGAATAGGATATAGATTAGCATTTATAATGATTCCACGAGTCACTTTAAATTGTTACAATTAGGCTTCTCAGTGTTAATAATTCTTTTCAGAATTAAATAAAAAATAAAATGGTTTTACCTACTATTATCACGTGGGTCATTGTGCTTAACTGCACATGCCCTAATAATAATATGGTCTGCATGAGACCTAAGGGGTTCAAACAACCATTGTTTTGTGTAAACAACAAAATTTCAAATAATTTTAATACTTATTTAACTGATCCTTTTAAAAATATTTCTTTCAATAATATAAATTCTTCCGCCGATAATGCTACTACTACTAATTTTAATAATAATAATTTTACAAATAATTATTTATTCAATGAATTAATTTTTAAATCCTTTGTTATTTTGAATCAAGTAAAAATTAAAATTTTAACAAAACAACAATTTTTCATATTATATGTTATTGTTACAATACTGGCTATTCTTATTCTATTTAAAATTAGAAAAATTATTAAATATAAAGGAAAAAGAGATGGTATATAGCCCCCTTTTCTTAATCTATTTAATATTTTTTAGAACCAACAATCTCAGCTCCCTTTATTAATGCTAGAAAAATTTTTCGTCCGAAGAATGCTCCCCCGGCACCACCTTTTGAGAATATTGAATTAAAGTAGAAATAAAATTTTTGATTAAATTTTTAAATTTTATTCGCAAATTAAATAAAAAAATATTAATTATATTAATTATTTAGAGAAATTATGATAAATGAGTTATATTATTATCCATGTTAAGAAAACATTAGTAGAGTTATTTTTATGATAAGTAATGAGTTATTTATTAAAATGACAAGTCAGGATGGGAAATTATATTTTTTAAAGGAAAATTTAGTAAAATAATATTTTTTTAAATTTTATGCTTTTTAATTCCCCTCCATATCTAATCATAATCATTAACGGCGATTAACTCTTACCGAATCAAATGACGGTACCTCTCTTTTACAGACAGGACAACTAGTCAAGCCGGCACGTAATGCGGCTCTTTTACAGCAAAAACAATAAACTAAATGCCCGCATTCAAAGATTACAGCGGGTTTTCTTGATGTACATGCAATGCACTCATCCAAATCATAACATCTTACACGGCGAGATGTACCTTTAGAAATAAATATACTAAAATTAAAGAATAAAACTTGTACCATTCTCATAGATAAATTCAACATGTTCGGTTGTTTCTTGTTCCGCTTCCACGTTTTGTCCTTCATTTTCTTCGACCATAATATTTTCATCAATATCCTCTACTGGGATAGGAATATGCTGAACAGGAGTAGGAATTTGCTGAACAGGAATAAGAATATGCTGAACCTCCCCCAGATAAACTATAAATTATATAAGATATTGAAACAGAAAAACTAAAGTTAAACACCAATATCTGGCTGACTTCAGGCCGCTGATTTCGAGCATGCATAATTCTCCCTTGCTCCTCATCCTCAGCACGGGTTCCAGTCACCTTGAAGATTTTTGTAATTTTTAACTAGATGGATGAGCTTAGGCGATTCCTCCCATTTTAAGACATAATTTATATTAGGTAGTATTTTTATTACAAAATTTTCATTAATATACTCATAGTCTTGTTTTCTAGGTAAGATTTCTCAGTTCCAAGGGGCAATTAAATATGTATCATATATATTAAATTTTAAAGTTTACTTCTCGATGTCGAGGGCGCGATTTTCATTCCCTGCCTACAACCAATTCAAGCTCTCGCAAACGTTTACTCATTATTTTGTTGTCATGCTGGAGCCAGGAAATGATACTTCGTTGACTGGCAATTTCAAGTTTAAATTCTTGGTGTTGCCTTAGTATTTTTTCAAAATCGCAAACAAAAACATTTGCAGACGGCATGTTGAATATTTGAGGGAATATTTTTTATAATTTGAATGGCCAAACAGGCAGAAACGTATCTATACCCTAAATCTCCTTACCAGTTGCGCCAAAATAGTTCGGATAATTAATTACCATTTTTGTTTATAAGCCAGAGCAGTACACCTAGAAGTCGTAACGGACTGCACCAGTGAAAAATTCCTTCTGGCCCTAACTCGATTTATTCGAAGAAGAAGGCCGCCGAAGGTAATAATCTCCGACAATGCTCCAACGTTCGTGTTGGCGAGTAAAGTGATACAAGACCTAACCCAAGAAGAGATAAATCAAAAGAAGGAATGGATAAAATTAATATCAAGTAACCGAATCCAAGATTTTCTCCTATTGAATAAGATACAGTGGAAATTCAACACTCCCGCCGCGCCATGGCGAGGCGGTTTTTACGAGCGGTTGATCGGATCAATTAAAAAACATTTGTATCGAACCATAGGAAGAAGAAAGCTGACTCACGAAGAATTAGAAACTCTCCTGATCGAAGTTGAGAGAATCGTGAACGAAAGACCCCTAACCTATTATACTACCGAAGAAGTAGCATACCCGTTAAGACCAATTGACATTTTAGATTGCTCAGCAGGCAAGCCCTTCGACGTGCACTTGAGTCCGGAACCGGACTGGGACAACGACTATGAAGAATACCCGTCAACCCGAAGTGCAGTGTTGGAAGCCCACAAGAAAGCATTGCAAAAAAGCCATAAATTTTGGGAAACCTGGAAGTCCGACTACCTGTTGAGTCTAAGGGAAAATTGGCGTTCAAAAAGTAAAGACCCCACCTTCCCCAAATTAAACCAAGTAGTACTAATGAATGAAGGTCACGAAAAATGCCCACGATCGTTGTGGAAGATAGCAAAGATAGAAGAAATCCTTTCTGGTAGAACGGTAAAAGTTAGAACCGGTGGAAAAGTTTTCGAATGAGCCACCTCAGTCCTTTACCCTTTGGAAATAGAGAGTGAGGAAGAAATACCCGAAGTTCAATCAGCACGAACTAAGAAATTAAATAAATTAAATAAAAATAAAAAAATTAATTTAAAAAATTTAAAGGAACAAGACACCTCGCTCGGGGGGTTGGACAAAAGAATTGAAGGAAGGATTGAAGAGGAGTTAGGTGAGGCAGCAAAAAAGTTTTTGACAGGGAGTCTGTCGAGGCTCGCCTCGACATAAATTCTAAAGCATTTTCTAACTTATTTAATTATTAGGATCTCAGTCGGTACATGAACTCCAGAACGACAACACATTCAACAACACATTCAACAACACATTCAACCCTTTATATTTCAATAAACCTATACTTTTTCTTTGCTTAGGACTTTAGGCGTTTTTTTGGTGAACCTGCTATTGGTCGAACTTAGTGGAGAATCTAATTCCCTACAAAACGACTATAATTTTTGTTTTCGACACTAGATGATATATCTCAATACAACATACCACCGCCTGAATTACTATCAAACGATCAGCAAAAAATTGTGGAGGTTTTTTAATTTATGAACGGATTTTCAAAATTTTCTTTGGATAGTATCTCGGATCAATTAAGATTGGAGGATTAAGAAAAAGACTCGACTAGTTATATAACCTAAGACTGACTGACCATTTTTTAATACTTTGAGGAAGGAGAAAGGATTAAGAGTACGAAGCAATGAATTACTGGGATATTAAGAGATTAGTAGGATTTTTTGGAAGACTCGGGATCAAAGCTTGCCTGGGTTTTAATAAATTAAAAATATTAAGGTGATTGAAATGCTTCAGCAGGTCAATAAAGAACTTCTTGAAATAAAAATAAAATATGAATATAACGTGGTATCATACGCCTTCGCAACAGAGAATATAAAAGAGGTAAATAATACCGAAAAACAATTAGAAATAATTAGAAACGATTTGTTTCAACAAATCCATATTCTATGTGGAATGCATTTTAGAGAGGATTAATTATTTGAATTTAATGTTAAATTTGTTGAATCTATTTAAAATATAAAATTTATTTAAATTGTTAATTGTTAATTTTTTATTTTTTAAATTTTTATTTTTAGTCGAAAGTGTACTTTTTCCCCAAAGTTTCTTATTTGCTATTTTTGTACCAATCATAGGGGCTCCTCCAATTAATCTCATTTTAATTCTTTTTCTTTTAGAATTATTTGTTGTTTAATTGGAAGTGCTAATATCTATTAAAAATAAATTTAAATATTAAAACAGAAATTATTTAAATCCGCCCATTAAATTTCTTTTCTTTATCTTTCAAAGTTAAAGTTTTTTTCATTGAATTTTGTAAATTTAAATAATTTTTTATTTTCAATTTATATAATTAAATTTAATACTTCATCCTTTTGAAGTATAGTAGTAGTACAAAGAGTTTCAGAGGGCCATTTTTGTTGCATTATCTAATTAATTTAAATATTTTAAATCTAGATATTTTATTTAGTGATCGAACCGAAACGACATATCGATCAAGTCTCGGATATTAAGATACATAATTTTTCTAAATATCGATCTCGATTCTTTGTACAATTTTGGAGTCTACTAAATTTTTCGAGAAGCGAAAAAATTTCACATCTCGATTCTCGTACAACCCTCCCAGCCCGATCTCTAATTTAATTATGAACCTGTCGACCAGCAAATTTAAGATCATGTTCATGAATAGGAACGCCATACGTTGTAGTTGTGTTAGTAGGTCCAGGGCGCTTACTAAGTTTAGTACAGCCTTCTTGTTCAATTAACTATTCATTAAATTAAACATTTTAAATAAAAAATTTTTAGTACGAACCTGACGACAAACAGTGCGAGCCAAAAAAAGTAAAATGTAGTCGTCTTTAGAATTAAGTCCATGTTGTGTATGGGCGTCAGCCCTTAAAGTGTTTAGTATAAAAGCCAGTGAAAGCTATTTGGATCATACTAGCGGGGCTAGTCACTGATCTCCTTCGTCTGTCCCATTCCCTTCGCCTACACATTGTTTATTTCTATATGTGATAAAGTGTTATTATTGTGCTCGTTGACATTAGTTGAACCTCGGACACCTCGGGTCGTAACAATGGCGCGGTCGACAAAAAGTGAAGTGTGGCGAAGTGTAGTGAATTGCTTTGGCAATTAGTGAAAGTAATTGTTTTGATTGTGAGTGGACAGACGTCGTAATTTAGTGATCGGCATGAGTCGAAAGTGAATTGAGTGAATTGTTAGTGCGCATGGACCTGTTGTTAGTAGTGACCTGAAAAGGACTCAGTGTGAGTGCCATTGGTCGAAGTTTAAGGCTGAAATGCCTAGTTTGAGGCTGAAATGCCTAGCGGTCCAGGAAGTGCGCAGATTTTGCCGATCAGGTATTGAAGTGTTGAAGTGTCTGGCATTCACGAGAATGTAAGTCCAGAAATTGAAAAAAGTGAATTGTAGTGAAAAAAGTTAAAATTTGGCAGCCAAGAAGGGTGGGTAAGACCAAATAATGAAGTTTGAAAATGAAAAGTAGTGAAGTGAATTGCAGTGAGTCAAGGCGCTGAGGAGTGAATATTATTAGTGATTGAAGTATTATACCAGCGCAAGTGAGTGAAGCAACCCAGACTACACATAGTGTAAGTTCAGTGAAGTGTTGCGGTACCTGAGTCTTTGACAGAGGCAGGATGTAACAGGCATCCTTTGAGTGGTTAGTTAGTAGTAGTATTCAAGTGTTAGTATTCAACCACTTGTCATCCTAAAAGTACACGGGAAAACGGCACCGAACTGCACACTAACTAAATGTTAGTATTGAGAACGGATCATAAACCGTTATTGGCCATCTTTGGCAAAAATAAAGGCATCAAAGTGTTTTCTGCATCAAGATTACAAAGATGGGCATTGTTATTGACAAATTACGATTTTAAAATCGAATTTGTAAGTACCAACCAGATGGGTATGGCTGACACATTGTCAAGATTGATAAGTGAAAAAAGTGAATTAGAAGATAAAGTGATTGCATTAGTTTCAGGAAGTGAAAATTGTAGTAATGAAGATAGTAGTGACGAGGACTCATTGTTAGTGGAAGAGTCAGTTAAATATGTATTAAACATAATGCTGGATGAAGTACCAGTGAATGCCGAACAAGTGAAAAGTGAGACAGAAAATGATAGTGAATTAAAAATGATTAAACGATTTATTAAAAATGGGTGGCCAAAAGTAGTGAGTGATCCAGCATTAAGTATTTGGTCGAATCGAAGACAAGAATTAGAAGTGATTGAGGAGTGTATAATGTTTAGTGGAAAAATAGTGATCCCAAAAAAATTTGAGGAAAAGTGTATTGAAAGTGTTACATGAAACATCCGGGAAGTGCAAAAATGAAAGGAGTGGCCCGGGAGTATATGTACTGGCCAAACATTGGTAGAGATATTGAGGATTGGGTCGCAAATTGTATAATGTGCCAATCAGCGGCAAAAAGACCAAATAAAAGTGAGTTGCTACCCTGGCCAAATACAAATAGAAATTGGGAAAGAGTGCATATTGATTTAGCTGGTCCGTGTAAAGACGGAAAAGTGTATTTTATTGTAATTAATGCGCACTCAAAGTGGCCTGAAGTGTTTGAAAATATGACAACCTCGGCAAAAGATGTTATAAAGTGTTTTGAGTGGTTGGGAACCCATTACGGGTACCCAGAAACAATAGTGTCTGATAATGGAAGTCCATTCCGATCAAATGAGTTTAAAGTGTATTGTCAAAATAAGGGGATTAGTCAAGTATTTAGTGCCCCATATCATCCACAATCCAATGGTCAAGTGGAAAGATTTGTGGATTATTTTAAAAGAATGATGACAAAAAATTATAATAAGAAGAATTGGCTCAGTGAAGTGTTATTGTTTTATAGAGCCAGTCCTCATGAATCATTGGAAGGGAAATCCCCTAGTGAAGTGTTTCTTGGAAGGAAATTGCGATTGAATTTAGCGAGATTAATACCCAAAAGAGTGACCTTTCAAGAAAATAAAACACCTCAACAAGTGAAAATGAAAACGTGGTTTGATAAACACCATGGAGTGAAAAACCTAAAAATCGGTAAATTAGTTATTTCTTAAATTACCGAAAAGATGGTAAAATCAATTGGTTGAATGGTGAAGTGGAAAGTAAAAGGGGAGTTATCTATAAGATATACTCACCAGTATTAAATGCCGTTGTAACTCGGCACGAAAATCAAATTAGAAATAGAAGTTTTAGTGAAGAGTGTAATAATTTGTGGAAAAGTGAAAGTGATAGGGTATTAAAAAAAGTAGATAATCCACATAAATATTGTTTGAGAGATAGTATTAAACAGCCTCAAAAATTGGTGATGACTAAAGAAAGTGTAAAAAAGTATGCTGAAGAGGCTATAAATTATCCAGTGAAATTAGTGAGACCAAGAGTAGTGTCAAATACAATGGGAACAAGTCAAAGATGAAAGAAGCTGAAGACGAGGATAAACAGAGGTAGATGTGTAAAAGAAATAAATATATAAATTTGTGATAATATTATTGTTGTATTTTTGTTTGTAATGTTGTATTTATTTTTTGTTCCCATTGCCCTTATTCCCCCAAATTTTTGTATGTATTTTGTTGTTGTTTGTTTGGCTGGCAAAGTGTTGAGTTATTGTAAAGCTTCGGCTTTAAGTGAAGCCGAACCTTTTTTTCAAGGGGGGAGGTGTTGTGTATGGGCGTCAGCCCTTAGAGTGATTAGTATAAAAGCCCAGCCAATAGTTAGTTCGCTCTCACAGTTTTAGTTCTTCTACCTACCTTCACCTGCTCTGTATTTCTTTGTGCGATAAACGTTTGTTCTGATCTCTTCGTAAGCGGGGTCATAACACAGGTCCACATGTTTTGCATTCATAAATTTTTTGAGGCGTATGCTTTTTACCTGTCCTAGTATAACCTTTAAATTATATGAAAAATAATAAATAATTAAAAAATATATACTACATGTATCATTAGCACAAAGAATAAAAAGTGAAGAATCTTCATTTGTATCGTCAGATCCGACGCTTTGCATCAATATATAAACAACATCTAGAAAAATTTGTAGAATCACTTAAAACTATCAAAAATAACCTTGACTCCAGTCCTTAACATCAATTGCAGTTTGCCACACCAATTGAGCAGCTGAATATGCACGCTGATATATTGCGGTCTCAAATGGACTATTCCCATTGATGTCACTTTTTTTCAATTGAATTGGCTTAAATTTCATTTATGGAGACAAAAGTTAATTTAATTTAAGAAACTTGTCTTTCCTTAGCAGTTATAGGAATCCTTTTATTGATAAGTTCAGATGAATCAGCACTTTCCGGCTCATTTTTGACTGTTTCAGAGGAAGAATCTAACATAAAAATAAGTTACAAAGTTATTTAAAATAGTAAAACCTTTCTTAAAAATTTCAGAAGTTAGTTCGTTTAGGAGTTGCTGCTGTTGTTGTGCTTTTGCTGTTGGAGCGGAATTTATCATTTCTTGCCATTTTTGTTCATAGCTAAAATTAATAAACAGAAAACAAAAAAATAAAGAAACCAAATCTTAACAGCTTCCGCTCCTGACAATTCTGATAGACAAAGAAGAACATTTTCCTTTAAAAATTTTTTAAAAAATTTATTTTATTTTTAACAAACTTCTTGTTCTTCACTACTATCACCTCGTCGTAGATCAACCAACTGTATAATACGTTCATTGTAGGCTAAACCATCAGACGTTTCATTGCAATAACCACCTTGCATTGAGATCCGAATTAATGAAGACAAATCTTGCTCGTTAGTCAAATATTGTTGTAAAACTTCCAAAACATCTTCATTTGAGACAATGCTGACTGAAGGTTTAACAATTCCAAGACGAATCGGAGAAATTAACGCATCAGTAATACCAATCAACTCCAGCAACGAATAACTAATTAATGCCTAAAAATTTCTGATAAAAAAGAAAAATGTTGCTTAAAATTTGGAAGTATGAAAATGGCAAAGAGAAGAAAATTTCAAAATTCTCACTGATTTTTGGTTGAGCCAAGGTAACAGAAACCCTTTTTCTGCCAAATTGTGTCATTCGACGGTGGAACAGGTTAAACATAGAAGGGGTTGACAGATGGGGGACTGACCCTATAAATTGTCTAGGAAACTCCGCAAACACAAATACAAGGGAATTCATCGAGATTTTTTAAAAATTGCTCATAAACCCCAAAAATCAATGAGGAAAATCGGATTAAATTTAAACACAAACTCAAAGGGTTTAGTCTATTTTAAATAAATAATCCTTTAAAATGATAAAAACCTTTCGTTTATATAGAACATTATTTTGAATCATTGCTTTATTTTGAAGCATAGCAGCACTTTCTTTATCTAATCTAATTTCATCTCTTAATCGTTGCAATGCATTAGCATCTTCACGTTCTGCTGTCAATTCCTTTAAAATATTTAACAAAAATATACTTTAAAGTTTTTTAAATGAAACCATTGTAGTAATTTCAATTTTTTGTTTCGCAAAATCATCAAGTTCCAATCCTTGTACCATTTTCCATTCACGTGTCTTTGATTCACTTGTGATTGGAAATGACAAGATCACCTTTATTCCATAAGAAGCGTCAGAAGGAACGGCCATAGTAATCCAATCTAAACCTAAATTAAAAATTCCCAACAAAAAAGAATAAAATTGATGACAAATCATTTTTATGTACTGTAACTTCAATAAAAAAATTTTCGCTTCAATAAAAATTTTTAAAAAGAACTTATTTATATAGTAAATATTATAATTTATTAAAAATAGTTATTAAATTTTAAAATAAATTAAATTATAATTTTTAAATATTGTGTGCCCAGAGGGCACATTTAAGGGTAATTAATCATTAATGATTAATTACCAATCAGAATTGATTAATTGTGGTTATTAATCATTAATGATTAATTACCCTTTATGCGGTAAAATCAAAAGATAAATGTGCCCTCTGGGCACAAGATTCACCTGTCAATCAAACTCAAAAATACCTATAGGTGTGAGTTTGATTGACAGGTGTCACTTTTGGTGTTACTTTTGGGGGGGGGGAGTGACTACTATCTTCTAAAATTTTTAAAATTTATTTTGCAAGTAGGAAAAGGAAAACATACTGTATTGAGAAGGAAAAATGCTGAAAACGCAAAATGAGGGGGTGCACTTATCCTAACACAAAAAATGCAAGAAAAGGAAAGAAAAGAGCGAATTCTCTTTGCGGACAGGTAGACAGCCAACTGGACATTTGCCTCAACAATCCTACTTCCTTGACTTTTAAACTTTGTTTACAAATATCCAAATTTTTATAACTTTTCGATAATGCAATCATCACATCACTAATAAATTATCAATTATTTAACTAAATTTAAGAAAATTTAGCTATAATTAAATTTATACAAAATTTAAAAATACATTTAAAGTAAAAAAGTAATGATAAAGAAGCTGAAATCGAAGTTTTTGAAAAGACCTTATAATTAGTTTTTATTTAATTTAATCAAGTTGGAAAAATAAAAAAAGACCCTTTTATGCTGACACAAGTACGTATTTCCGAAAATAAACACAAAAACCACTTTGGAGGGTTGTTGAAAAATAGAGCCTTGGTTTTATTTTCTAAAATACGGTAATCTAATTCAATATTTTAATTTTTAGAAAAAGAATCTTTAATTTTATTAACATTTTTAATTTTTTTAAACATTTACTTCCTTCTTCCTCATGTCAGCAATAAATGTTTATTAATGTATGATGAAAATGTAATTTTTATTTTTCTAAAACATACTCAGTTAAATAAATAAATACGAATGTGGATAGGTATAATAAAATTAATTTAATATGTAGAAGAAAAATCCATTACTTTAAATTTTCTATAATTTGAACACAAAATCTAGTATTTTTAGTTATTTTAAAATTTTTTTAGTTTATTTAATTTATACACTCTGTTCCAAAAAGATACGACCACCCTTATTTTTCACTATAACTTGATGAAAACTCGACAAATCTGGCTTAAATTTTAACACAATATGTATTTTACAATATTTTTCAAATCTATGAATATCACATTTGTCAGTTGATAAATAAAAAATTATCGTCTAAAAGCTGATATTTAGGTGTTCCACAATGATACGACCACTTGATAGTTTTATACCAGCCTGATACCTAATATTGTTATTTTATTCCATTGTTTTACTACAATAAAAATTGTAAAAAAATAAACAAAAACTAGGCTGGCATCTTCACCGGAAGTCGAGTTATTGATACTTCGAAAATCAACGTAAAACAGGGGTAGGGCTATTTCAGAAAGATTTTCGACCCCTTATAGGTTATTTTAAAATTTTATTTTAGGCTCATTTGAAAGCCCTTGGAATTTTCTATAAGATAGTAAGAGCCATAATTTTCAGAATAAATTCTAAAGAAAGATACGAGCCGTTAATCTTTCGAAGCTACCTTAAGTGACATTTTATGGGGCATTTAGGAGTTTGGAAGATTAACGACCCGTATCTTTCAGCATAACCCGTATCTTTCAGCATAACCCGTATCTTTCAGCATAACGACCCGTATCTTTCAGCTATCTTGTAGCAAATTTCAAGGGCTTTCAAATGAGCCTAAAATAAAATTTTTAAATAACCTATAAGGAGTCGAAAATCTTTCAGACAAAGCCTTACCCCTGGTTTACGTTGATTTTTGAGGTATCCGTAACTCGACTTCTGGTGAGGATACCAGGCTAGTTTTTGTCTATTTTTTACAGTATTTATTGTAGTACTTAAAAAACAATGGAATAAATAAATAATGATAGGTAGTAAGCTAGTATAAAATCATCAAGTGGTCGTATCATTATGGAACACCTAAATATCGGTTTTTAAACGATAATTTTTTTATCAATCAACTGACAACTGTGATAAGGGTGGTCGTACCTTTTCGGAACAGAGTGTACCTACATATATTTAAGGAAATTATGAATAATATTTTTAAATATTTATTCCTTCTATATATTCCAATATCCGTCTATTGCCAACAACAATGCGGTTCTTTTAATCCAATTTATACTATTTGTAAATTTATTTGTGATGTTTGTTCAGATGAAGATAATACACGAAACTGTCTTGCAGTTAAAGGAATCTGTACTAATTTTTATAAATGTACTTGTGATATATAAGTAATTAAATAATTAATTTGTATTTATTGATGAATTTTATAATAAATATATGTAAAGATAAACTGAAATATTAAAAAAAAATTCTTCAAATATTATAATTTACTTCAATATATAATTTACTTGTTAATTTTTTTAAGAGTTTTAACTAAATTTTCCTGTTAAATAAAATTAATTTTTGATTCAATTTTATGTCCATAAAGGATAGCCAAAGGTTATGACCTCAATAAAAAAACGCGCGGAATTACAAATTGTCGTTCACAAATCTGTAGGAGCTCTAATAGACTTATTTAGGTATCATCAATGGAGTAAAGAAAATGTTTTTAGAAATTAATATCTGTTTTATTTCGCAAAATTTTTTGTTTCGCACATGTCTGCATTGAATTAAATTTAAAAATTCCATATACACTATAATTATATTTAATCACAAATTTATAATATATTTATACAATGTGATTATTAAAAAAAAATTCCTTGTAATTACATAATAATTAAATATTTTAGATATTTCACCTCAACATCCATCAAAAAAACTCCCCATTTCATATAATATCAATATTCCCCCCTTCAATTTGTTCAGATTCATTATTTTGCTCTTTCTCAATTATCAAAGCTTCTCTAATTGCATTTTCAACACTCATTTCAATTTTAATTTCATTATATTCTTTTATAACTTTTGAAGCTATTTCTATTGTATTTATTCTGCAGAAATTACATACTTTATCAACATATTTTTGTTCACTGACTGGGGATACTAAAACAGTAAATTACTTTATATTTATTTATTATAGTTAGCATAAATAATTAGTTAATAATTCTTCTTTGTTTATCACATATTTTTTACTTTTTTTAATTTGAAAATTCATACATCAGGGACTAAAAAAGCCCTCTACCATTCGCGTTTTCTCAAAATTATTATTGTTATTGAGAACAACTTTATTAAATTCAGATATTATTTTCAAATTGTTTAAAGCTGTCCGTGAATCGGTATTATGTTCAGTTATACCCAATACCGAAAGTGATAGGTGACTCAGAGGCTAAAGACTTGGCACACCTTAAAAAACTAACCTAAATTAGGACTTGCCAGAGTTCCAAGGGTTGTCATTCCAATATTTAAGCTTTTTGATGATCCGTGTTGCGAGCGTCTTACATCTGCATTTTGCAAATATTTTCTTTTACAATTTTCAGTATCTGTTTCGTTAAATTTTCTCCCAAGATTACACAGATAAGCAGCCAAATAATTTAAACAAATAGTTCCATAGGCATTTCTTTCATCTTCATCAATAAAATTGTTATCAAAAAATTTAAAAAGTTTTTTCAAAATTTGTTGAATTAATTCATCAAAATCTTTAATTTCTGGCTTAGAATTTCCTTTATATGCATCCTTCATTTTTTCCCATTTTTTGTTGCTACTACTCTTTTCGAGACGTTTAATACCAACAAATATTGATAATGCATGTTTAACTTTATTATATTCCAAAAGTTTTTCAATATCAATTAATTCATCTGTTTCAACAAGGAAAGGACCTAAAATTTGTTTTATTTAAAAATTGTTTTGATATTTATTAATAGGGCCCTCGGAATTATATGGACGATCAAACATGAAATATGGAAATAAAATATCGACTAAAAAGTCTAAAATATCGACAAAGATTCGCCCTTTGTGCAACCCCATTTCAGGACATTCTTCTAAACATATTTCAGGATTTTTTTCTTAAACTTCAAACAGGCTAAAAATTTTATTTTTCCTGGCATACATAGTTTAAGATTTCAGTTTCTGACAGACTTAGTGCGGATTTTTGAGTATGTCGAGGCTTGCCTCGACATAAATTCTAGATTATTTTCTAATTATTTTAATTAATAGGATCTCATGTTGTTTACGAGCCCCGAGCGACCGATAACTCAATTCCAGAGGAACGATGACCAAAATTTCCAATACTCAAATCTCCAATTGCCATAATTTGTTTAATTTATCGCTTTAAGTATTTATTTTCAATCAATATTAATGTTACTAGCAATCCTTAGACTTTGCTCCTTTTCTCCTTTCTGCTTTTGTTTGTGAAATAGTTTGAGAAACAAGCGGTGTAATAAATATTAAAAGGAACGCACACTCTGATCGGGGAGAGAGCACCGCTCGAGGTGAAGAGGTTCCGTTTAGTCTGCTTATTACACCGCTTAGTAAAATTTAAATCCATTAACAAAAAAGGGAAGGAAAAAGGAATAATAAAAAGGAGCTCGGCAACATTAATATAATTAAACTTTTTCACAAATAAACTTTTTTACTTAAACATTTAATTTTAATTAATGAAATTTATTCAATTAGATTTAATTTGTTATCTAAAATTGGTAACGCCCAGTCTAAAAATATTGAACTGTTTGTATTTCAATTAACATATAATTTTTCTTTGCTTAGGACTTAATTTTTGTGGTAGAACTTGCTAGTGGTCGAAACTTCTGAAGAATCTAATTCCTCAACAACAGCTCAATCTTTTTGAATTTCGACAAGTGAAGTGATAAAACTTTATGTTCCACCGGTTTTTATAATTTTATACTCTTAATCAGACCTGCTCATGGATATCCGTGTCCGGAGATATCTGCGAGTATCAGGATATTAATCATTATATTACCGTTATACTTCTCAGTCAAATAAATTTCATTTTCATAATTTAAAATCCATGGTTTTACTTGCATTCCCTTCCATTTTTCATTATTTCCAAACCCTAAATGTTTTTTCATTTTTTCAACAAATTCAAAAAGTATTTGAATTTCCCAATTAACATAATCATCTTCGAATTTATTTGAACTACTTTCTTTTTTCTCTTCCTTTACTTCAATAATTTCATTTAAATCTTCTTCTTCATCTTTTTCTTCTTCAACTTTTCCCTTTCCTTTTCCATCAAAATAATTAAAATTATTTTTATTTAATTTTCTTTCCCATTCTTTCATAAAATAATTTTTTAAATTTTCATTTATTAATGGCCCATCAAAATATTGAACAAGAACAGAAAACAAAGAAAGATCTGCTCGAGTTATTTTATCACCAAAAAGATACCCTTTATTTTGAATTAATCTTTCAGAGATTATTTTAAATTTCTCTTCAAGTAAATTTGGAGATTGCTGGCTTGATTGAGTATTTCTTTGGTCAAACTTTATTTTATCCAAAAATTTTTTTAACTAAAGAAAATTTTTTGTTAAATTCAAGAAATAATTTTTGATGCATACATCATGGAAAAAGTAAGGGTCCCGAACTTTTACATCTGGTACACTACAACTATATCCGAATTGAATCCGGAAAAGCTTGAAAATCACCTCTCGACCTAGCTCCATTTAAAATAAAACAACTTTTCTAAATTAGTCTAAAAAAGGCCAGGTTTGATATCAAATTAAAGAGCAGAAATAGAAATAAGGGGAGTTAGAAATAATTATTAGGGGGGTAACAAAAAATTATTTTATACGTTCTAAGATCTATTTTGAACACAAATTTATTTATTAAATTAGCTAACCTTAAATTTTAAACTTTTTTCTCCATCGCCAATAAAATAATTATATAAAATTTCATTTATATATTCATTTATCCATTTATTTAACCTTTCCCAATCATCCAACCCAAGAGAATGTGAACGAGAATCCAAAAATGGGGTAATATATTTTTTAATAAAATTTTTAATTTCTCTTTCATCTTCTTCACTAATTCTGTCCCCAATATTTAATTTAAAATAATCCAACCAAAAATTTCTTCCAATTATTATTATATAACGATAATTTTCTGTGAGAATAGTTATTTGTTTGTCATCCCAAAATTGAGGCAAAAAGCTAATTAATTGTTCTCTAATGCTATTATCTGAGATTAAAAATTCTAATCCACTCTTTCCTTTGATTGTTGTTAAACGGTCATTCATTAAAGTACTTAAATTAATTAACTTAGTTAAATTAATTATTTTTAGGTATTTTATAAAAAATAATATTTACGAATTAGAACATTAAATTTTCTGAAAGATGGAAATATCCTAATAAAGTTCTTAGTTTCCGATGGCAAAAACCCTAGACTAAATAGTATTTACCGTATTTATTTTAATACAATGGCCTCTTCGATTAAAGGCCTCTCCAACTGAATGGTCCCTTTTTGTGGAACCCATGGTTGGTATATCTTGGGAAATCACATGTTAGACAGATATGCTATCCAAATCGAAAATTTCGGATCCGGGTCAGGGGTGGATTTATTCACTCATAAAATGTGGACAATTATATAAGTTTCCTTTGATTGTTGTTAAACGGTCATTCATTAAAGTACTTAAATTAATATATATCAGGGGTGTGCGAGTTTCGCCTTTCGTCTTTCGCCTTTCGCCGATTTTCGCCTTTTTTGGACTTTCGTCTTTCGCCTTTCGCCGTTCGCTTTTTAAATTGACTTTCGCATTTTCGCCTTTCGCCGTTCGTTTTTTCGGGCGAAAGGCGAAATTTTTATACACCCCTAATGACGGCATGTGAGGAAAAGTTGGTAATTGGGAGAAGAAAAGAAGTGGAAAAACTGAGACGAGTGGGGATAAATATATATATAATTTTCTTTCTTTTACTATAAACTGATTGATGGTTGAGTGGTTAATTTGTTGGACTTCGACTAGCGACCATTTCATTATGGTTAGGTTCGAATCCAAATTTAGGGCAAGATTTTTATTTACTATAAATAGAATAATAATTATAATCTTTCTTTGAAAAAATTATTTTTTTAATTTAAAAAGTGAAGTTTCCGTGCTCTAGACAACTTATATTTTCAAAATTTTCGCCTGCGGCGCTAAAAATGAAGAAATCTGGCTTACTGACATCCAACATTCCCAAAAATTTTGCCTGCGGCGCTGAAAACGGAAGAAATCTGGCGACTTTAATAAGATTCCTATTCGGCATCCGAATATTCCAAACTTTCGGATCAGGATCCAGCTTTTGAATTATTTGACCAACTCATAGCGGTGACTAAAAAATTTCGCCTTTCGTCTTTCGCCTTTCGCCGATTTTCGCCTTTTTTGGACTTTCGTCTTTCGCCTTTCGCCGTTCGCTTTTTAAATTGACTTTCGCATTTTCGCCTTTCGTCTTTCGCTTTTTAAATCGACTTTCGCCTTTTCGCCTTTCGCCTTTCGATTTTTAAAATCACTTTCGGCACACCCCTGTTATATATTCAGAAAAGGTCAACATTTTATTTATTTTAATACTGATAAATATCCATTTTTCCTTCCCAATTTTCGCCTTGAATGATTTTCCCAATGAATGTAAAAATATAAATTATTTAATTTTAATTTTTAAATTTTTTTATTTTATTATAAGAAACAAACGGAATAATTATTTCCTCAATAATTTCATTAATTTCAATTTCCTTTTCATTCTTTCCCAATCTCTGTCCCAAATGATTCAAATTATTCATTATATTTTCTGACCCCTCAATATAAATTCCATTAAATTGAACAAAAGGAACAGTTCCAAATTTTGGAGATCCAAGCAGAAAATGGTTATTAATTCTCTAAACAAAAATTAATTTTTAATTTAATTTTTAAATTATTTACATAAAATTGAATATTTTTAATTTTTAGCCAACTTTCAATTAATAAACATTTAATTGAAAAATTAGGTAATAATTCAATTCTTGGGTATTGAACTAAATATACAACATTAACTTTCCAATTTTCAACCAAAAGTTTATTTTCCTTCAAAGGTAATTTCAGAAGACCTTTAAATATTTTTAATTAAATAATTATTGTGGTTATTAATTTTTTAATTAATTTTTATTTTAATAATTTTTTAAAATTATTATTTAATATTTTTTCCTTTTTTATTTGCATTAAATATATGTATATTAAAGTTAAATGTTCTTTTTTAAATTTTTTAATTTAATACACAACTGGTAATTTAATTACTCACCGAGGATTCCACACTGAAATGTTAAAAATATTGAAAGAAAATAATTAAATGATTTCATGAAAAATTCAAAAATTTTTTTATTAATTTTTTAAATATTTTAATTATTTTATTAAAATTAATTTAGGCAAAAAATAAAAGTTTTTTTAAATTTTTTTTAATTTTCAAGACCCAATTTTGGGTTTTAATGAATAAAATAAGCACTCTTCTATCCCTTTTTAAATTATTTTTAAAAGTGCATAATTTAAATTATTTTATGAAATATTTAAATTTCCTGTTATTTTAAATATTATCAATAGAATTTAAAAGGAATTTGACAAAATTTGAATAAAACAAAAATAGTATAAATAATTGCACTTTTTTATATTAAAAGTGCATATTTTTGTATTTAATTTCTTTAACGTCCGGAAAATAATTTATTTTAGAGGAAGTACTTTTTGACGTATATTTTTATGAAATAAATAATTTCAAAATTAAATTATTAAAATAAAATATTATGTTGAAATAAATTTACATATTTCTAAACTAGTTATTTAACTTCTCAAGAGCTAATTTTCCATCTATGAAAACATTCTGACTTATAAATGGACACGTTTTAACACGGAAAAATTCATGGTTTAATTACCCAAGTTTAAGTTTAAGATTTTCTAAAACTTATTGAAAATGACTACCAACGAAATTAAAGAAATTCTTACAAAACTACAAACTATTCAACAACAAATCAATAAATTGGATAATAAAGTTGAAACACTTAATACTACAGATATTATAGACAAATTAAATAATATTTCGACAACAATAAGTGAGGCAGCAGCAATTGCTGTTGACGAAAAAGAAAGACAACGTAGTCTGGTATTGATTGGTGTGGGTGAATCCACTGCATCTCGACCAACTAAACGAGCAAAGGCTGAAGTGTTAAGCATTCTGGACGAGCTGGACGTTCAGACATTGCCTCTGGCAGTGTATCGATTGAGAAATCCAGCTCAAGCAGGTCAAAATGGACGTTTAATTAAAGTCATATTACCCACAACAGCTTTTCAGAGAATTTGTTTGTCACAATGGAAGAAAAAACGTGGTGAAATGCGAAATGTTCAAAAATGGTCGAAACTTTTGATACGCCCATCATTAACACCTGAGCAATTGCGAATTGATAAAGAACAGAGGGAGAAACGGAAGAAAGAATTCCAGAAAGGAGGCAATAATATTGGGGACGGAAATATTACAATGCGTCCAAAAAACTGAAAAGTCGATTTTGTGGTCTCAAAAATAAGTTTTTCAAAATTTTAAATCACACTTTATTCAAATTTATTATACTAATTCTCGAAGTTTAGCAAATAAGTTAGATAGCCTAAAATATCTTTTGGAATCCAAAACTTACCAAATAATTTTATTTACGGAAAGTTGGCTTGGACACTCTATAGATGATTCCCAATTAGTTCAAAATTTTCCATGCAATATTGTCCGAGCAGACCGTTCAGCGAAAAAAGGCGGCGGGGTTTGCGCATTTCTGGCAAAAACTATCTCTTTCCTTAGGATTGATATTCCAAAAAATAAAAATTTTGATATTTGCGCATTTGATATTATAGATTCACACATTATAAATAAGCATCGTATTATTCTGGTTTATCGTGCTCCTTCTTTGCTAAACCATAAGTATAATTTTGAACTTATTGAGCAACTAAGCATCCCTATTTCTGTTGACCATAAATTTACCATTATTGGGGACATAAATTTACCTAAATTAAACTGGAATACTAAACTACCCTATCCTAATCAAACTCATATTAAAAAAGCTTATCTAGAATTCACATCTCAATTACATTTAACTCAGATGATCGATTTTCCCACAAGAGGAAATAACTTATTAGACGTAATATTAACTGAATCACCGCACGCTATTAAAAATATTAAAAAACTCCCATCTTTTTCACAAAATAACTCATCATCAGATCACTCATCCTTTGAATTTAGCCTATATTTTACTAAAGACATTCATCCAAATATCACAAAATTAGATTACAAAAATGCGAATTACGAAAATATAAATTACTATCTCCAAACAGTTGATTGGAACGCTACTTTTTCTTAATCAACAGAAATAGATCATCAGTATGATTCATTTCTAAACATAATAAAAACTGTCATCCACTTATTTGTTCCTTTAAAAACTATTAAGCCACCCGGCTCTAAGTTTCCTAAGCATATCCAATCAATGATTAATTACAGAAACCGCATCTTTTCCCAGTATAAAATGAACAAACCGAAAGGGTTAACGAATTATCATTAAAAATTGATAAAGAAATTGATAGATTTTATAGGAATAGAGAAAATTTTAAAATGTCCAAAATAGAAACAAGATTTGACTTTGTATCTAATTTTCTCTAAAACAAAAACACACATATTCCAACTTTAATTGATATAAAAAATAATCCCATTTTTAACAATAAAGACAAAGCGGAACAAATTGCAAGATTCATAGAATCATCTCAAAATGCAACTAAGATTACTCCAGATACAATTAAAACAATAAATCAAAAATATACCATTCACAACATTGATATTTCTGTACTCATGATTTTCGATTTATTAAAAAATCTACCACTAAGAATTAATGAATCCTCTGACAAAATCCCTGAATATTTTCTCAGAAAATGCGCCTCAGCATTAACGTATCCGCTCCATTATCTCTTTATGAAATCATTTATATCAGCTAAAGTTCTTGAAATATGGAAAGAAGCAATTATTGTCCCAATTCCAAAAGTAATAAACTCCTCATTGGCTAATGATTATAGGCCAATATCTTTATTATCTCCCATTGGTAAAACAATGGAGAAAATAATTTACAATCATCTAGTTAAATTTATCGAAAATAATAATATCCTATTTGACTCACAACACGGTTTCAGCTCATCTAAATCTGTTACAAGCCAATTGCTTGAGACTCTTAATGACATTACAACGGCCATAGAAAATAAGGAAATAGTTGATGTAATTTATTTTAATTGCTGGAAAGCTTTTGATAGTATCTCACATCAAATACTATTAGATAAATTAACTAACCTTGGTATTAAGGGAACTCTCCACCAATGGATTGCTAATTATTTATTAAATAGGAAATTCAAAGTAAAAATACAGACTTCTTTTTCAACTCCAAAAAGTATGATTTCCGGTGTGCCCCAGGGCTCTATTTTAGGCCCTCTGCTTTTTATTCTATATATTTCAGATCTCCCTAAAAATGTTCAACAGAAGAAGTTACGGTAATAGTGTCGTTTCCCAGCCCTATTTTTTCCTCCCAATTTTCTACCCTATGTTTGTACGGAATGGTCAATTTTTTCCCTTTCTTTCATCAAATTTGCCTTTCCATATTTTGCCTAAAAACAATCAAAAAGATTAATTTTTTATTCATTTCTTTCACAAGGATAAAAAAGTGAGACATGATGACAAAAATTATAAAAAACATTTTCAATATTGCCAAATCGTTTTCGCCAAAGAAATTCCGGGAGATAACTTTTATAGGTTCCAGTGTTGTTGCCGGCTTGATGTCTGAATTTTCGCTTATAAGTTGACCACAATGATTCAATGTTCTGTGTATGGACATTAGGATCTTCGCTATCAACGTATTCTTTTGAATGATTAATAGCCAACATCCATATCTTTCGTCTTTCTTAACACTTATTGTTGTTCGACCCCCACATTTGTAGCAAGTTCTCTTTCCATGAAGAAGTCCAAGCTTCTCAAGCCATGCATCGAAATCATTATCACTCAAACGTAATTTTTCATATAAATCAATAGGTTTGAAATTCTTTAGTTCTTCCATTTTTATTAATTGGGAAAATGATTCTTCTCATTACTCTAATACTTTTTTAAATATCACAAATTAATCTTTTTGATTGTTTTTAGGCAAAATATGGAAAGGCAAATTTGATGAAAGAAAGGGGAAAAATTGACCATTCCGTACAAACATAGGGTAGAAAATTGGGAGGAAAAAATAGGGCTGGGAAACGACACTATTACCGAAGTTACATTAAAATTATTTGCTGATGATCTGAAAGCTTATCATATCTCAAAACCATCTCCTTCCTTTTCTTTTCCTTTAAAAAATTTCATTTACAAATTAGAATTATATTCTCATCAAAATTCCTTAACATTATCCCCAGAAAAATGTAAAGTACTCCATATAGGTCAGAAAAACCCAAAAACAAACTACTCCCTTCATAATTCTCTCATTTCCTCCATCCAAAACGGGGAGTACGTTCGTGATTTGGGTATTTTTTTCAACCTGATCTAAAGTGGGATTCTCATATAAATTGTTTTAAAAGCTAAAAGAAGAATATTCGCAATTATAAAATCACTTAAAACTAACAATCCGGTTATATTACTAAATCTTTACAAAATATATATTAGACCAATTCTAGAATTCTCTTCTCCAATTTTCAATCCATATTTAAAAAAGAACATAGATCAAATAGAAAAAGTACAAAAAATTTTTCTATCAATTATCTTCAAAAGATCACATCCAAAATCAATAGTTCCAGCCTATAATAATTTATTAACAATGTTTAAAATTGAATCACTTTATAATAGACGACTAAAAATAGACCTAAACTTTTTGCATAGAATAATACACGGACATATTAAAATCAACTTAAACAACGCCTTTTATTTTCACGAAACTAAAACGCGCGGCGACGTATTCAAAATTTTTATCCCAGCGGTCAATACCCAAATACGTTTAAATTCTTTCTTCTATAGAATGCCACGGCTATACTCACAAATACCAGAAAACATCCGTAAACAAAATCCAATTGTATTTGCTAGACTTTTAGAGATAATTTATTTAACCATGCTAACTCTAAAATCCCAAGAAAACCGTTGTTGGAACGACGTCCTGTTTAGTTAGTTCAAAATCTCCGCTATTTGATCAACCTTCCCAGCTGTATGAACAACATTTCCATGTTGTCGGACCAACTTTCCCCCGTTGTTGGGACAACATTTCAGCGTTGTCGGACCAACTCCTCTATTGTTGGAACATTATCAACCATCGTTGGAACAACTTGACTTTACGAATTTTGATTTTTTTGTAAACAACTGGCCGCGCTCAACTTGCCCCGGTATCAACTGGCCTCGGTTTCATCTGCCCGGTCTCAAATGGCGGGGCTCGACCGGCCGCACTCAACTGGCCCGTTCCGTAAATAATCAACTTTATGTTAATCCATAAATAATCAACAACTAAATACTTTTAATTATTCTTAAAGAATATTTGTTTCTTCTTTGTTAATTAAATTTTCTTAATGAATTTTTTATCAATAAATTTTTTGTGTTGTTTTTTGTGTGTGTTTTTTGTGTCCCAAAATAAATTATTATAACTAATTTAAAAATTTTCACATCATTCATTAAAATAGTTAAATTAAATTGTTTATTATTCACTAATGCCTGTAATAAAATGAATCCAATTTGGTGAACTTTTTTAAATTTTTTAATTGAGCATGTTTACTGTAAAAGCAAAATTCGTGGATCTGATTTATATTCATTACATTTTGTATTTCAGTGAATAAATTATCTTCACTAAATGTTTTCTTGTTTAGTGTGAATTCATATTGATTGTAGGTGAATTTTATAGGGAAACAATCGTCAAACATATGCTCGGCAGCTAAAAAATACAATATTTTTTTAAAAATTTTCATACCCGCGTCAATTAAAAGATAAGAGATTGCTTCGGCTAACTCTGATAAACCAACACATACTAAAAGCCCGATTAGTGTCATACCACCTCCTTTCACCCCAGGATTATTTAATTTTGTTTTAATGGTGTTCATTGTTAAGCGACCTCTTGCATTATTATCATTAAACATTGAAAATATAATAAGCAATAAAAATAAATACGAATACATCTTTCAAATGCGAAATGAAATACTAAATCAGTTGTTTTATAAATATTATTATCAAATATTTCTTGACCCAAAATATATTTCAAATGTTTTTATCTAATTTCCTATAATAAAATATTCAAAACATTTCCTCAAAACAATTACCCTACCCAAACTCATTCAAAACATTCCCTCAAAACAAACATTTATTTTGATCTTAAACTTTTTTCATTTATTTTAAATAATAATTTATTTTCTTGTCTGTTTTACAACTTCTCATCTAACCTTCTACCGTCCATTCATTAACCATATAAATATTTGTTTTTTTCCTTTCAAGCTCGTCTTGATCAACCTTGCTCACAACCTAAACCAAACCTTATTTAAAAATAAACTTTATTAAATTTTGTATAATTATTTGAGTTAGATTTATTAGTATTTAAAAGAATATTTAAGCTTCATTAATTCTAAGAACCGGGACACAATAGTTATATTTAATTTACAAAATTGCTTTAATAATATTATAAGAACGATTCACCTACCAACATTTAAGACACTTAGGAGAAAATACAGCATCAGTCAATTAATATTATAACAATTACTATTATGGGGGCTATCGATGGTTTGAATCCTGCCCTGCGGCTAAACTTTTAATAAACTCTTAATATATTTATGCAATGTGATTATTAATAATAAACAAATTTTGGAATTAATTATTAAATAATTAAAATATATATTTCATTTCAACTCCATCAAAAAAACTCCCCATTTCATATAATATCAATATTCCCCCCTTCAATTTGTTCAGATTCATTATTTTGCTCTTTCTCAATTATCAAAGCTTCTCTAATTGCATTTTCAACACTTTTTTCAATTTTACTTTCATTATATTCTTTTATAACTTTTGAAGCTATTTCTATTGTATTTATTCTGTATTCATTACATTTTTTATCAACATATTTTTGCCTCTCAGTTAAAATTTCTAAATTTTAACTGTTATTTAGTTTTTATTTATAAATATTACTTGTGTGTAAACTACACTTTGGGGGTTCCTTTTATGTAAACTAATGTTTCAAAAATTTAATTTTTTTTTAAATTTTTACCGATGTCTTATTTTTTATTTTATTTTATCTATTTAAGTATTTACTTCATTAATACTTTTTTTACTTTTTCTCAAATTTTCGACAAAACTTTTAGTCATTCGTCACTATTATCAAACTTTTTTAAATAAAATTCTACTTTTTTACCCAACTCACCCAAATTAGAAGCTGATATACTTCCGGTGGCAGCCATTCCAAAATTTAAAGATGTTTGGTGGTGTTTAGAACATCTTGTATATGCATTGATCAAATATTTTTCTTTACAATTTTCAGCATCTTTTTCGATAAATTTTCTCCCAAGATTGCACAGATAAGCAGCCAAATAATTTAAACAAATAGTTCCATAGGCATTTCTTTCATCTTCATCAATAAAATTGTTATCAAAAAATTTAAAAAGTTTTTTCAAAATTTGTTGAATTAATTCATCAAAATCTTTAATTTCTGGCTTAGAATTTCCTTTATATGCATCCTTCATTTTTTCCCATTTTTTGTTGCTACTACTCTTTTCGAGACGTTTTTTCCCAACAAATATTGATAATGCATGTTTAACTTTATTATATTCCAAAAGTTTTTCAATATCAATTAATTCATCTGTTTCAACAAGGAAAGGACCTAAAATTTGTTTTATTTTAAATATTATTTTGATATTTATTACTAAGGCTTGTCCTTCTTGCGATGCTTGTTCCGGAGATTCTTTTAACAATATTACAGGATTTTTTTCTTAAACCTCTAAAAGGCTAAAAATTTTCCTTTTCCTGGCATACATAGTTTAAGATTTCATTTTATGACAAACTTAATATGGATTTTATGAGTGAAATGATAAAACTTTATGTTCCACCGGTTTTTATAATTTTATACTCTTAATCAGACCTGCTCATGGATATCCGTGTCCGGAGATATCTGCGAGTATCAGCATATTAATCATTATATTACCGTTATACTTCTCAGTCAAATTAATTTCATTTTCATAATTTAAAATCCATGGTTTTACTTGCATTCCCTTCCATTTTTCATTATTTCCAAACCCTAAATGTTTTTTTATTTTTTCAACAAATTCAAAAAGTATTTGAATTTCCCAATTAAAATAATCATCTTCGAATTTATTTGAACTACTTTCTTTTTTCTCTTCCTTTACTTCAATAATTTCATTTAAATCTTCTTCTTCATCTTTTTCTTCTTCAACTTTTCCCTTTCCTTTTCCATCAAAATAATTAGAATTATTTTTATTTAATTTTCTTTCCCATTCTTTCATAAAATAATTTTTTAAATTTTCATTTATTAATGGCCCCTCAAAATATTGAACAAGAACAGAAAACAAAGAAAGATCTGCTCGAGTTATTTTATCACCAAAAAGAAACCCTTTATTTTGAATTAATCTTTCAGAGATTATTTTAAATTTTTGTTCAAGTAAATTTGGAGATTGCTGGCTTGATTGGGTATTTCTTTGGTTAAACTTTATTTTATCCAAATATCTTTTTAACTAAAAATTAATTAAATTAGATAAGACAATTATTTTAGATGGATATAATAATTACATTAATTTTGTCAAGGCAGTGAATCTCGACAGGCGGTTGGAAATAATTATATTAATATTATTTATTAGTCTTTTTTCTAGTCCAACCCGAATCCCATCTAGCCGCGTTTTTAAATCCTAATAGTAATTTATTGCTTTTCGGTCATTAATAAATCCCGGGCGTAACAAAAAAGTATTTTATACATTTTAAAAAATATTTTTGAATACCAATTTATTTATTAAATTAGCTAACCTTAAATTTTAAACTTTTTTCTCCATCGGCAATAAAATAATTATTTAAAATTTCATCTATATATTCATTTATCCATTTATTTAACCTTTGCCAATCATCCAACCCAAGAGAATGTGAACGAGAATCCAAAAATGGGGTAATATATTTTTTAATAAAATTTTTAATTTCTCTTTCATCTTCTTCACTAATTCTGTCCCCAATATTTAATTTAAAATAATCCAACCAAAAATTTCTTCCAATTATTATTATATAACGATAATTTTCTGTGAAAATAGTTATTTGTTTGTCATCCCAAAATTGAGGCAAAAAGCTAATTAATTGTTCTCTAATGCCTTTATCTGAGATTAAAAATTCTAATCCACTCTTTCCTTTGATTGTTGTTAAACGGTCATTCATTAAAGTACTTAAATTAATTAACTTAGTTAAATTAATTATTTTTAGGTATTTTATAAATAATAATATTTACGAATTAGAACATTAAATTTTCTGAAAGATGGAAATATCCTAATAAAGTTCTCAGTTTCCGATGGCAAAAACCCTAGACTAAATAGTATTTACCGTATTTATTTTAATACAATGGCCTCTTCGATTAAAGGCCTCTCCAACTGAATGGTCACTTTTTGTGGAACCCATGGTTGGTATATCTTGGGAAATCACATGTTAGACAGATATGCTATCCAAATCGAAAATTTCGGATCCGGGTCAGGGGTGGATCTATTCACTCATAAAATGTGGACAATTATATAAGTTAGACTGGATTAATCCATATCTGATAATGAATAACAAAAATAAGATAAAACGTGAATTTGATGGGAAAGTTAGGAGATAACTTTTAAATATAAATTGTTTATTTGAATAACTTTTTTGAAAGTATAACTTTTTTGAAATAAATTATTCGTCACGATTTTAATTTTTAAATTTTTTTACTTTATTATAAGAAACAAACGGAATAATTATTTCCTCAATAATTTCATTAATTTCAATTTCCTTTTCATTCTTTCCCAATCTCTGTCCCAAATGATTCAAATTATTCATTATATTTTCTGACCCCTCAATATAAATTCCATTAAATTGGACAAAAGGAACAGTTCCAAATTTTGGAGATCCAAGCAGAAAATGGTTATTAATTCTCTAAACAAAAATTAATTTTTAATTTAATTTTTAAATTATTTACATAAAATTGAATATTTTTAATTTTTAGCCAACTTTCAATTAATAAACATTTAATTGAGAAATTAGGTAATAATTCAATTCTTGGGTATTGAACTAAATATACAACATTTACTTTCCAATTTTCAACCAAAAGTTTATTCTCCTTCAAAGGTAATTTTAAAAGACCTTTAAATATTTTTAATTAAATAATTATTGTGGTTATTAATTTTTTAATTAATTTTTATTTTAATAATTTTTTAAAATAATTATAAATATTTTTTTGCGTTTTTATTTGCACTTTTAAATTTATTTCAAATATAATACATTAATGATTTTATAAAGATTTTTTTTTATTTTTTGACAATTAAATATTCAATTACTCACCAAGAATTCCACACTGAAATGTTAAAAATATTGAAAGAAAATAATTAAATGATTTCATGAAAAATTCAAAAAAAATTTTTTATTAATTTTTTAAATATTTTAATTATTTTATTAAAATTAATTTAGGCAAAAAATAAAAGTTTTTTTTTAATTTTCAAGACTCAATTTTGAGTTTTTAATGAATAAAATAAGCATTATTCTTTCTCTTTTAAATTAAATATTTTTAAAAGTGCATTCTTAAATTATTTTAAGAAATATTTATTTAAATTTCCCATCATTTTTAAAATTCTCATTTAAAAATAAACAAATTAAGAAAAGGAAATAAAACAAAAATAATTTTTCTTTTTGATGTTAGCTAAGTAATTTGCACTTTTTGTATTAATAGTGCATATTTTTAGATTTATTTTTCTAATTTCCGGAAGAAAATTTATTTTAGAGGAAGTTATTTTAGATAAATAATTTCAAAATTAAATTATTCAAATAAATATTATGTCGAAATAAATTTAATTAAAAATTATTTGCACTTTTTTTATTAATTACTAATAAAACTTTTTAAAATAATCTTTAAAAAATTATGGGTTAGAGTTTTAGTTTTTATTATTTTCTTTTGCTCTTTTTTCGGTTCTGATTTTGATATTAAGTCCTGTTTTTGGGAATTTTGAAAATTTTAAGGCCGTTAGACCGTCAAATGCTCAATATGATTTTCTAATTTTCATATATTTTCTCGATAATTTTTTCGATTAAAGTGAGAAGTTAAAAAATATTTTAGGAAAATTAAATATCTTTATTTTCTAAAAATTGTTTTCGATTTTAATCATTTATTTAAAAAAGTTTAAATATTTATCGAATTCGAGTATTTTAATCTAGAAAGAATTGAATTTAAAAAATATTTAATATAAAAATTTTAATCCATTTTTCTCATTAAATTTAGCTTCATTCTTTACAGGACGTGTCCAAGATGTGAATTGCCTTCCCATAACAGAATAATAATATTCAAGGGTAAAATTACTATTACAATTATTTTCTTCACAACAATCTGTGCAACTTACCTTTTTTAATTTTAAATTAAAATTAATTTTAATTGAAAAAAAACTTGGTCTTGGCCATAACCAGTTGATTCACAATTCCTCGAACATTCCTCAGCACATTGACGATTAATTGAAGTAAACGATTTTTGAATTGTTATTATTGTTGTCTTAAAAAATATTAATATTTTTTGTTAAACTTGTTTAGATAGAAAACTATTAATTTCAGAAAGATCCCAAATTTGGGTGCCGGAAAATTGGGCTCTGGAAAAATGGGCTCCAAGATTTTTCGGAAAATTGGGCTCCAACTTTTCGGAAAATTGGGCTCCAACTTTTCGGAAAATTGGGCTCCAACTTTTCGGAAAATTGGGCTCCAGCGGTAATTTGGGCTCTGCGTGAAAAAATCGGAATATTGGGCACTAGATTTTTAGGCACGGTGCATTGGAGGCGTCGGAGTGAATTTATAGATTTTTTCGAAAATAACATGAAATCAAACAACGTAAACCTATGGGCGTCGGCGTGGCGCTTGTGCAAAACCTCGCGCTTCGTGCGAGGTTTTGCGGCATGCGCCTCGCGGGAGTCAACGGTCGCTGGGTTCTACAACAGTAACATAAACCTATCCCTTTTTACTGATTTTAAGCTTTGAAATGCCGACCTACCCACTAAGTATCAGCACTCGAGAGAATTTTTTGATATTTCTCGAATAAATACAAAAATTCACTCCGACGCCCAAAATGCACCGCGCCTAAAATTTTAGAGCCCAAATTTCCGCTGGAGCCCAATTTTCCGAAAAGTTGGAGTCCAAATTTCCTTGGAGCCCAATTTTCCGGACACCCCCAAGTTTATCATAAAATTATCAATTTGACTGTAATTCCATATGAATTAAAATAAAAAATATTTACAAAAAACATACAGAGCAATATTTCTCCCACGGGGCACACTAAAATTTTGAAAATTAATTTATTGTCAAATACTGTATTGGCCGCAATAGTTTGTTAACTACAGTTTTTATTTTTTATCAAAAGATCGTACTGTGGTAACAAAACAAATACCGTAAATCCTCTAAAATAGACCCCGGGGCTTATTTTTTTCGATCGACCTCTAGAGGGGGCTTATTTTAGAGGGGGGGCTTATTTTGGAGGGGGGCCTATTTTAGAGGATTTACGGTATGTTATTTAACGGACTGCAGTATTGTTAGAAGAATGACAGAATAAAGACAGGGCCTAACAACTGTGCTTTATTATAAGAATGTATATAGAATAAGGTAAACAATAGTTTAAGTATAGTTTGCGGAATGCAAGACTAAGACTGATTGAACGAATATCCTCCATTAAATCTTAAAAACATTTAGCCAGATTAATTTACCTACCTTTCTATTAAATAATATTTTGAATTTATATCTTAAGCTTTTATTAAAATCAATTTAAAAAATTAAAATTTAATTAAATTACTGGTCTAATAACTTCATCCTTTCCAATTACAAGTAAAGTATCATTCACACACCAACCATCTTCTGAAATTCTGAATGCTTCTAAAGAATTTGTGTAAGCAAAGTGGCAGGCTAAAAATTATATTTTTATTAATTTTTGAATAAAATTATTAAAAATACCATAACAACTTAAACAATTTATTAATTTCTTATTAAAAAATAAAATTATTAAAATAAAAAATAAATTCATTCAATATTTGTTTTATTAAAAATAATTTTATTTTTAAAAAATTTAAAAAATATGAGTATCTACCTATATGTTTTTTACATTTTATTTAAAAATAAATTTTAATAATTTTAAAAAATATATGTACACAAATATACACCTTATATCCATAAAAGAGGAATTCAGTCAGGCAAGTAAATTTATTGGAACAAGTGGACCATAAATTTATCAAAATAATTTTTTAATAATTTTAAATTTATAATAAAATTTCAGTTTTTTTAAAGATTCGTTTTAACAAAAAAAATCCACTGATAGTAGTTATCCCACCCTCATCGTCGCGGCTGTCACAAAAGACATTTGGTCTACAACTGTTTTGTGACAAATATTGCCAGCCGGAAATTAAAACCTAGTAAAAGGGTATTTTAACGTTTTATCTTGCCGCAATTTGTAATTACAAATTGGTTTCCGCCATAAAACTCCGCGACGGTGATTTTCGCGAAAAATAAAATCTAAATAAAATCTAACTCTTTTTTCAGTTTAATGAAGAACGGTTGACCTTGAAAATGTACTTACAAATAAGTGCATTTTCAATTTTGTAAGTACGGGGGCTCGATTTGTAAGTACTGTACTTCCAAAATAATTACTAAGAGAGTCTTCTATAAATCGATTTTTAGTTGTAGTTACTCATCCTTTCTAGGTCAACCGTTCTTCATTAAACCCAAAAAAAGAAAGTAAAAACAGGAACTCTTTTTTCAGTTTAATGAAGAACGGGTGACCTAGACATTTTTTTGCCGCCAAAATATATGGGAGAGGGAAGAGTGGAATTAATATGAGTATAGGTGTATTTTTTCTATTTAAGGGAACATTTAATTCTGCTCTTCACTATCCCATATATATTTTATCTTTATATTTTTTTATTATTTTTAATTAATTTTTTCAAAGTTTTTTAAATGGATTAGATGCGAACATTATATTCCTTATTAAATTGTGAAGATCATAACTAGAGACAGGATTTTTAAGCAAATGCCTGTTTTTTTCTGGATAGGCCTGATGCTGAAACGGCCAAATCAGGTGTTATTTTACTGAAATCTTCTTTCTAACTAATTTTATCGTTGCCTAAAATGGCATATTTTGGCTTTTTCTGACAAAGTGCCCTATTTTGCCTTTTTTCATCCTATTTTGCATATTTTACTAAAATTTACGAATTTTTGCGCATTTTTTGAGAAAATTGCTGTCTAAAAAATTTTTTTCTTGTAAAATATAAAATTTTTTTTAAAAATTTTTGTCAAAAAATCTTTTTCGGGAAAATTTTCTTCTGAAAAATTTATCAAATTATTTTTGGAAACAAAATAATATAAATTAATTTATATGTAATTATGATCGTAAAAATTAATTTATTTAACATCTTATTGCTTAGATTTATCACTTTTGATAAAATTTAGCCAATTTAAATCAGAAAATTTCGAAAAAATCCTGCCTATTTTGCCTTTTTTCGGATTTTAGTGCCTATTTTGGCAATTTTTTAGTGCCTATATAGGCGCCTATTTTTAACTTTATCGTGCCTAAAAATCCTGTCTCTACTCATAACATTTCTTGTGAAGAATTGAGAAAAATATATTTTGATTTGTTAAGAAGATTTCATCCAGACAGAAAAGGTTCTCAAAATTTTGCTCAATTTTTGGCAATTAATAATGCTTGGAAAGTTTTGAGGTTTGTTTTAATTTTATTTATATGGTTGGGCTCTCTATATTAGGGTGTTTCTTGGGATTAAAAAATATTTTCTTGAAATTGGATGATTCCAAAATAGTGTGTAATTCCTTTCAGGGGGTTTGCAAATTTTTGCATATTATTCTATTTTTTCTTCTTTTATTGAATTTTTGTCTACAACAGGTTAAACTTCTTTATTCTTCCGCTGTGGTCAAAATTCTGGTTATTTTAAATTGTATTTTTTTCACACTCTAATGTTGGGGATTTCTAGGTCACTCCGAAAATTGAAACCCATAGACTTATTTCTGGTTAAAATTTTTTGGGTTAATATATCGATTAGACAAATATTCGAAAGAGTTCTTGAGATGAGTCAAATGATGGGAATATAGGGTAGGTTTGATGACAACAAAATTATCGAGTCGAATCTACGCGTGGTGACTTTTGTCGCTGCAAAGGGATTAAGACAAATGCTCATATCTATGTTGATTTAAGCCAGGGTACGATGATTTTAGTACCATCATACTCATCTCGAAGAGCTCTTTTGAATGGTAAATAATTTCCCAGAGATTTTCCTTTATATTAGGAAAATCAATTTTCTTTATATTATTTTATTATTTACAAGATTTTTTAAAATTTTTCTAAATTTTCGAAAATGGATTCCGATGAATATGTCGACCCCAGCTCTGATTCTAAATAAGAATGTTAGATTTTTATTATATATTTGTAGCAGGTCGACGTTTGTCGGCCCGAAAATAGGTAATCAAATATATAGGGAAAAAATATAAAAACACAAAAAATACAAAAATAAAGAGGAAGAAGAAGAAAATAAAAATAATAAAAAATTAAAACAGTTGTTTGATAAAGGTGCAAAAAAATAAAATTAGGGAAAATTAGGGTAATAAATTTTAAAAGAAAGATTTTTAGTAAAATAAGGAATTTAATTGTTAAAAAAGAGGTAAATAAAGCCATTAATTAAGAATAAGCCCACGCAGAATTTATATTACATAATTTTTAGTGGCAGCTGCTGGAAAATAAAGAATAAAAAAGAAAAACAATAGAGTTTAATGGGAGTATAAAAAGTTAAAAAAATATACTTTTTGTTCACACAAACATTTCCTCCAAAAAATAAAAATTTAAAATTAAATACTCATAAATTATAGTAATAAATAATAAAAACTGAAGTTAAGAAGAAGAATGTAAAAAATGTGTCTAAAAAGAAGAAAAATAAGAGTGGTAATTAATTTTAAGAATTTTAATAAAAAATATTAAATTTTCAAAATAGAAGTTGTAATGGTTGTCAAACATAGTTGTTTAAGTTGTCAAACATAACTAAAATTTAACGCAACTTTCTTTAAGCCGAAAAAAGTAAGCTGAAAAAACCCGATAAAGTAATTTTAAAATAAAATTTAGGCTGACAAATCTAAACAGACTGCCCAGCCGCAAATTTCCTCTTTCATAGAGAAGTATCCTCACTTTCTTACGATTCCCAATCCATATTACTTGCCACATTATGGACTGGCGCAGAATGCCTTGAAAGGCAAAATTAATATATCAACATTTGATCAACTTCCAGACGTTATATTTATATTAGTGTTCGGCACGAGACGAGATATCGACGATATTTTTCGAGATATCGCGAGATTTTTTTCGAGATTATCGATCTCGATCTCGTCTCGATCAATTTTTGAAAAAATCGAGATTTTTCGAGATCGAGATTTTTCGAGATTATCGATCTCGATCTCGTCTCGGTCAAGTCAGAAATCTCGCGAGATTTTTCGATATTTCGATATTTTTAAAAAAGATTTTTCGTGATCAGTATTTATAAATTTTGGCGTTTTGTTTGTTTCAATTATCAAAAAAATTCCGGAACGGGCCAGGTGAGAGCCGCCAACTGAGAGATGCCAACTGAGAGCGGGCATCTGAGAGCCGAGCCAACTGAGAGCGAGCCAACTGAGAGCTAGCCAACTGAGAGCTAGCCAACTGAGAGCGGCCAACTGAGAGCCCCTTATAAAAGGGCCAACTGAGTGCCAGGACTTATAATAAAATATTATGATTCGTAAAAATTAGCTTTTCGGGTCAACGATCGCTGAGTTCTGCACCAGTAAAATAAACCTATTCCTTTTTACTAATTCTCAACCTTGAACGACGATCTACCCCCTAATAGGAATACAAAAACATTCATTTCAGCGAAAATTCAGTTCCTCATAATTTTGTTCAGAATCATCGAATCACGGTAATTTTGGTATCACCGACCCAGCTCGATTAGCTCTTTCGAATAACACCTCATTCGCCCAAATCGGTCTAGTCAAAAAAACCCTATAAGTCACAATACCCAAAATTGAGACCAAGACTTCAATATATGGCCAAAAAAACAAAAAAAAGTCTTATGTTATCTCGGCTGCCATTTAGAACATTCTTTAGAACGTAAAAAGTAAGAAAAACAAAAGAAAACAAACAAAAAAATATTCTAAAATTTTTCTGGTGATTAGAATTACTGGCACTCAGTTGGCCCTTTTATAAGGGGCTCTCAGTTGGCCGCTCTCAGTTGGTTCGGCTCTCAGTTGGCTCGGCTCTCAGTTGCCCGCTCTCAGTTGGCAGCTCTCAGTTGGCGGCTCTCACTTGACCCCAACCGAAAAAATTCGGAGCAGTTCGACTGAGTCCGCACGATTGAGTCCCCCTTGTATATACCTCAACTGAGTCCCCGTGGATTTAATTTTAAAAATTTCAGATCCTGCATGCAGGATTATTCCAAAATCTCTAATTTTTAAAGTATAATGTTATTGCCCTGTTATTGCTGTATCACACCTGTGCATGCACCCCACATCCGTAGCAGCACAAAAACAGTTTTCCAGGGAAGATTCAGTTGATCATAATTCTGCTCAAAATCATCCAATCGAGCTGATTTTGGTGTCATTCAACTCAGCTCGTCGAGTCCTTCCGAACGAGCTATCTTTTGTTTATTCGAATTTTTCACCCCAAAAATCCCCCCATGGATTTGACCATTTTGAGCCCCATATCTCGGCGAGAACTTGTTCAATGGTGTCATTCGACTCAGCTCTTTCTAATAAGCCGTCATTCAAAAAACTCTCGATATCCCTCCTAATCCCCAAATCCACAATCCATCTTAATCTCTCCAAATTTATTGATATCTACCTTAATCCACCGATATCCCCCTTAATCGCTTAAATCTACTTATATCCCTTGATATTCACCGATATCCAGCTTGATCCCTCGATGTCGCATACAAATCCCCTGATGTTAACTTTAATCCCCCCAAATCCCCAGATATCCCTCTTAATCCTTTTTAATATAATTAAATCCAGGGGACTCAATTGAGGTATATAGTACAAGGGGGACTCAATCGTGGGGACTCAATCGTGCCGGGACTCAATCGTGCGGATATTCCTTAACCAAACCCTTCCATTGATTCATTACAAATATTAAATTTACATTTAGATCATAATTATATTGATTGAAATAAATTTTTATTCAATTCTAAGGGATTATAAAAAATCTCGAAATATCGCGATAATCTCGAAAATTTTGGACCGAGATTTTTCGATATCGAGATTTTTCGAGATTATCGATCTCGATCTCGTCTCGATCAATTTTTGGAAAAATCGAGATTTTTTCGAGATCGAGATTTTTCGATAATCTCGATCTCGATCTCGAAAAATCGCAAATGCCGAACACTAATTTATATCTATTCTTAAGAAATTTTCTTTAGTTATTAGGAATTCTGGGTACGGGTTTCAAAACATAATTTTACGGATGTTGTGAGGCTGAAAAAGAAATGTAGCCGTTCTGGAAAAATGAAAATGTGCGAGTTGAGATGTTGGACGTTTCTTCGATGGAAGTATGTATTTTATATAAAAACATAATATTATTTATAAACTTAAAGAGTTCAACATTAACAGAGGAAACAACAACACCAACATGGTTTTCACCAATTTGTTCTTCTACACCGCGTGATTCGCCGGTGTCAATTATCAATTCATCACCGGCACTGCTTGCCGAGCCATATTTGGCTGATTACCTGAATGAGGATGATCGTTCTTCTGAAATTATGTAGATAAAATTCTAACAAAGTTTTTGTCTGTCATAAAATATTGAACCCTTTCAAAATTTTAAGATTTAAAAGTAGAATTTGAAAAAAGAAAGGGTTCAAACAACTTAATCTTACTATTTTTCCTAAATGTATTTTATTTTTTAAAAATCCTCAACATTTATTTTTTTAATTTTTAAATAAAGTATTTTGAAAAAAATTTTAAATTGAATTTTAAAAAATTTAATCTTTTTTCACTTTTTTATTTTCCTCTTCTTTATTTTCATTTTTCTTTACATTTTCTTTTCCTCCTATCGTATCCATTTCGATTTCATGCACATCCACTCGATGCTTTGTTACAAGGCAATGAAGAGGGAGTGGAGGACCAATGTCCTCTTTCTTGATTGGTTGACGGACTAAAAATTTGAAAATTTATATTTGTCTATTTTTTTATAATATAGTCTATTACCTCTTCGTGTGTGAACTCGAAGATCCGGAGCAAAAATTCGTTCCTCCCGGCGACGTTTATGTTGTTGTTCTATACTGCGTCCATTATGATAACGTTCCACAAGCCAAACAAACATAACTAAAATTTAAATGAATATTGCTTAGTTTAAGATATTAAAAATTATTTTTATAACCTGGAGCCCCAAAATAAACAAAATAAAGTACACAAAATAAATAGAGCATTAATATTCCCCAGATTGTTCAAGGAATTTTAAAATATTTGGGATGGAATTATGGGCGCAAATTATTGGTTTGCTGTAAAGTTCCGGTCTATAGCAATTATTTTCTGCCATAGGACAGGAACAATTTACAACAGGGATCCATGTCAAATTAGTGGGGAAATTTTGCATTTTTTATATTAGGGCTAAAAGAATGTTATTAAGAATAAATATTACCAAAAAGTTTGCCCCGCTTATATATCCACATAAAATTGACAAATATTTTCAGTATAAACAATTGAATAAATTTGCCTTTTGACCAATTTTCTTTCCACTCTAGAATAACAAAAATTTTATATACATATAAACACGTGTTACTTCCTAAATTTTCTTTTACTTGTTGCCACGCAAAAATAAATAGATTATTTGTCCTTTAACACTTCTCAGTTTTCTGTTACTATTTCATAGTGTAAGGAAGATAAAGAGAGAGAAAAGAACCAGCTGGCTAGCATTTAAAACGCTGACTGCGGTGGTTTAAGATCTAATAAAAGAGAAGGTGAAAGCAGCGTCCCGGTAGCTCAGTTGGTAGAGCACCTGTACGTGGTGAGCGAAAGCGCCTAGCAATAACTGCCAGGAGGTCGCAGGATCGAAGCCTGCCCGGGATTAAACTTTTACCTCGCTCTTACTATAGGCTACATTAAAAGAAATTATTTGTTTCTTACACTTTAGCCAAAAAATGATATTATCCTAGTTAGCACTTGTCCGACTTATGTATTATTTATATATTGCGGTAATATAAAGGAAAAATAAAATTGACCGATTATTCAGAGATTGCGGTATATCAATAAAGAAAAATTTGCAAAAGAAAAGTTTTAGTATATTTAACTTGTATAAAAATATTTTTTAAATGTGGTAAAATTTAATATAAAAATACTTTTTTACAGGTTTCTTCCTGTGTAGTCATTTTGAGCGAAAAAGCCCTTTATTACTATGTATTGTTAAATATTTATGTAATAAAACATAAATAAGAAACAATACCAACAAAATTTTTTAATAAAAATTTATTTTTTCATCAGAAAAGGATTTAAAAGTAGACTTGTTATCATCAAATTTTCAACATTTCCACTCCTTTTTTAAGCAGAATTTTTAATTCTTCCTCGTTTAATATTTTTTAAATTTTAATAAAAAATTCAAATACAAAATTTAAGCATGATATAATAATTTTTACAATATAAAATCATTCATTCAATTTATGGGAATAAGCCCTTTATTACTATTAACATTTTTGTTTTGAATTAAATTTGGATTTTTTAAACTATTAACTGTTGTTACTTTTGCTGTTGTTTTGATTGCATTTTTAATTTTGAATGCTGACAAGAAAGCATTTCTATATTCTTTACTAAAATTTAAATAAATTTTTATTTGATAAAAACACATAGAGGGGAACTTCCTTTTGATCGGAACTTCCGGGATTTTTTATCCTGATTCCTTCTTAGTTGCAAAGTCCCGTGTTTGTTCCTTCATTCCCGATTACCCGCAGCTTTTCTAGACCCCTAAGGATTTTTAAAGTGGAAAAATTGTCAGATTTTTAATTATAAAATTAAGTACAGACTTGTGAATAAAGAGAATAGGAGCATTCGAAGACATAACAAAAACAGTTAAACAACTCAAAGAATGCATTGCTATTGCCCTCTGTGTGACGTTCAAATTTAAGCGAGGAAGAGTTAAACGTAAAATACTATTCATTGAAAGGCCAACAAAATTAAAAAACATAATTACACACAATGTTTTTAAAATACGTTGGGACCATGTATACGAAGAAGCTTAATTTATATATAGAAATTAAAAATTTTTAAATTAATTTTGGTAACATTCTTTCGTTTTTTCACTTCTTTGGCTCTTCAAAATAAAGTGCTTGCTAATGATATCTCCCTAAAGGAATTTGATTTGTGGAGTGCCAGGGAAAATCAGAGTTGAAATTCCCCTAAAAATCAAATTTCATTTGTCTAAAGCTTCAATTAAAATAATTAAGAAAAAAATGTAACAGTTATTTTAACTAGTATGTATATTCCTAAGATTTTTGATAAAAATTATTTACATAAATTGTTGTTAGTATTTTTAGTTGAGCGAAATTTAAGTACAATCCAAACAAAAACATAATTTATAAAAGATAAAACAAAAAAAAGTGCGAAGAACATATAAACCAAATCTGCGGCCCATCCCCAAAAACATTCATGAGGGACGCAAACTACCTGACTAAAATTAACAACGATTATTTTAAATAATTTCAACGAATATAAAATCTTTGGATATGGCATATGTAAGATAATATTTCGAATTAAAAGATTCTTATAGTACCCGCCAGTCTAGCTTAAATTTGTTTGCCACTGCTCATATGGTTAGGTAGTGACTGAAACCTTTCAATCCCGAACCCTGACATAAGCATCAGCCCCTACAAAAGCATTATTATAATAAACATACATAGTTTCAGAAATCGTATAGACAATATTATAATCAGTGTAGACAAAGACTGTACCACAAATTAATGTAGAAACTATCATTAATAGAATGTGGATTTTCTTTGAATTTTCTCTCTGACTATACCTTTAAATTTAATTTTATTCAAAATTAATTGTAAAATTACAATTAAGAACAAACCATATAGGAAATAAAACCCCAATTAATCTATCCAAAGAGATCAAATAAATACAAGTAAATGAAGATGTAAATCCAAATAAAAATGGGGGAATTATTTGAAGACAACATGGACGTATTGGGATAAATTGATGACCTGCACCGAATAACACAGTAATCGAGGCCCAACTACCTAGTTGGTACCAACCAGACACAAAACATTCAAAGGCTATTAGGAGATGACAAGGAGAGTTGAGTTTCCTTTTTTTGAAAAAAATTTAAAAAATTCATAAACATATAAAGGATTTGATATGTAAATTTAACCCGAAGATTTTTGGTGTCAAAACCCGAGCTTCCGGCACGTTATTTTATTAACAACAATTATGAAAAGATTTTTTCGATTTAGCGAAATATTTGATTACTTTATATTAGAGCCCGGACCGTACCGTACTACGGCCGTATTTTTCGGTATTTATCGGTATTCCGTATCGGTAGTACGATACGGAATACCGACCGATAAAATTTTGAAGTTGATCGGTATTTATCGGTATCGGTATTTTTCGGTATTCCGTATCGGTAATACGGTACGGAAAAATTGAAATACCGATACTACCGACCGATAAAAAAAATCAAGGAATCTGTGACTTGGTTTACCAAAATTCTTAAAATTTTTGCCTGCGGCGCAAGAAAAAAAAAGAAATCTGGTGACTGGTATACTAAAATTCCTAAAATTTTCGCCTACTGCGCTGGAAAACAATGAAAGTTGTAGGATGGTCTAACAAAATTCTCAAATCTCTAAATCCATTTTATTCCTCCGGTGTCTTCCAAATCAATCTTATCCTTCCAAATCATTATTAATCCCCGATATCCTTCCTGACATAAGCATCTAACAACTTATCCACATAATAATCATGTCAACAAATCCCCAAAATTCATTTAAATCCACTTAATCCCTCCATATCCACCGATATCACACCAAATCTAGCTTAATCCCTTTAAATCCCTGATTTACCTCTTTATCCAACAGATTTATTTATAAAAATAATTCTTGTTTAATATATTAATTTTTTGAAAATACGGTACGGAATACCGATAAATTTTTACCGGTATTTATCGGTATCGGTATTTTTCGGTATTCCATATCGGTAATACGGTACGGTAAAATTTTGAGATTCATCGGTATTTATCGGTATCGGTATTATACGGTAGTACGGTACGGAATACGGTACGGTACGAAATTCCGGGCTCTACTTTATATTAGTAAATGAATTCTTTGAAAATTCTCTACTTTTTCCTAATATTCATTTTTAAATTTGTTTTGTAAATATATGTATCTTCAAAAATTATAATGTGATCCATTAATTTAATAAAAAGAAACCACTAACTTGCTTTTTGCCGTAACAAAAACTAAAGTAGAATTAAACAAAATGCCCATAGTTGCAATTATTGTTCTTAAAACATTTAAAATAATTAATTCTATAGGAAGTCCTTGTTCTCCATAAATATCATACAACTTAAAATTTAAATATTTAAATTATTTTTAATAAAATAAACCGTTTGGTTATGAAGTTTTTGTTCATCCATTTTAATTTAAAAGATTTTTTCTAATTTTAATTTAAAGAAATAATATTTTAAATGCTCAATTTAATGTTAAAAAATGTTTAAAAAATTCTTTTTTTTAATATTTTAATTTTTTTAATAAATAAATTTCTGAGTAGATTAGCAGATGTTGGCTATTTTTAGTTTTAAAATTTTATTAAATTTTATTTCTAAAAGAATATGAAATTTTCTTGTAAATTAAGGTGAAAAAGAATTATTTGGAAAATTAAATTTAATTAGTAAAACTTAAAATATTTAAATTACCTAGAAAGTTTTATATAAAATTAAATAATAAAAATTAATTTTTTGTTCACAAAATTTGGTAAATTTATTTAGAAAAAAGGTGGAAACAATTTTTTAAAAAAGGTGGAACAATTTTTTTCCAGACTTTTATTAAAATAAATCTAAAAAATTTTTTTAAAATTATAATTGGAAATTAAGATAATTTAGAATTTTTAATAATTTATTTGAAGTTAAAAATGTGTAAATTTATTTTTGGTTTTTACATAATTTTGTGTGAATATTTTACGGAAATTAATTAAAAATTAGCAAATTTTTTTTTAATTTTTGTAGATTTTGATGTTTAAAAATTTGCAAATTCTATAAGAATTTAGAAAATACTTAGAAATAATTTCTTAGATAAAAAACAAAAATAAATTTATTCCCGTAATAAATGTTATTATAAACTTTAATATTTAATATTTTTTGTTTAATTTTTGTGTTAATGTTGTTCTGTGGGAATTTATGACAGGATATGTATTTTATTTTATAATTAAATATTATTTTTAATATTAAAATAAATAAATTATTTTCAAAAATTTACATGCTAATTACTAAAATTCTTTTTCTAAATTTTGTAAAATATCTTCCTATATTTATTAAATATGAATAAAAAATTATTAAAAAAAATTATTGCCAAAATATTGACAAATATTTTTGTTCTATTTTGTTAAAAAAATTTAAATTGCTTATTTAAGTTTAGGGTTCGATTTATTAACTTATTAGAGATTATTCAAAAATCCAATTATTTATGAAGGATTAAAAGCATTTTTTCCAAAATTTAATAAATAAAAAATCCACAAAAAAATTAATTAAATATATCTAGTTAAATAATTTTTAACTTTTAATAATTTATATTTTTGCTTATTTTCTTTTCTTTCGGTTGGATAAATAAAAAACATTGAAAGAAGTAAACTGTCCATAGTAAAGAAAACGGAATTGGCCATCTATTAAAAATATTTTTTTATTTAAATTTATTTAATGACTAAGGAGTTTTGAAGTGGGATTTCAAACAAATTTTCTTGGATCTTTATGAAAAAATTTTTGGACTATTTGCCTTAGAAAATGAAAAATTTTCGTTGTGGCGCTAAAAAGGAAGAATTATGGATTCATGTCTCTAAAATAGACAATTTTATATATTTAATGAATAATTAAAAGATTTTCAAAATTATTTAAAATTGAATTTTCTTAAAATTAACGTGCACTTTATATTTTAATAATTCCCCGGGGAAGCTCGCGGGCCCGTCCCCGTATATTCCTGTTCCCAAGTAATTGGTCCCGCCTTTTTGCCAACCCGAAACCCGAAATGAAAACGCTCCAACCCGATACCAGAAACCCGTACGCGAAGATTTTTTGTATCCGCGGCAACCCTGCTATATAAATAAATTATTCTACATACCATTAAATAAATATCGTTAATTGCAATACTGTATATCTAAAATGGAAAATATTAAAAATAAATATTTAAAATGTAACAAACAATTGCATGTATTTCCATAATCCTTAAATAGGTAATTAAAAGTTAGAAATAATGTTTAGTGTTTGGGACTATATTTTTACTAAAACAAGTACCTGTCCTTTTCATATTTCTACATAGTATTTTGGAAGGTTTATTCATATTTATTATTTTTCCAATTTAATTTTAAATTTTAATTAATATTTTAATTTTTTTAGAAAATTTTTTATTCAGGAACGATAAACTCACCAAGTAAAGGCAACAGGTGCAAAAGGAATAAAGTCGATAAACTTTCTTGAGATCGCTTTATACTTAAAAATAAAATTAATTTTTTAAAATGACAGAACAGACAATTAAATAAGGACAAACAAAAGAGCCAATAATTTGGGCAGCACTTGCACAAATCCCAGTTATCTAAAATTTTATAGGGTAATTTTATAGGGTATACATGGTTGGTAATTGTTCCGAATTTTCCCAACCTCCCTTCCAAGATCCGGAGGAAGATGATAAATAATAATAAATAGTGCGGCTTAAATTTAAAAGAATATTTTTCTACAAATATTTTTAATTAAAAATTACCAACAATTACAAAAATTGCTAAAATTAAACGGAGAAGTCTATGCTGTTAATTAAAATTAAATATTTATATAATTTAATTATTTTTTTTATTAAAAACTTTTTTCTTTCGATAATATAGCAAAGCTAACAAAAAGAATGTTTGCATAAAAACTGCATAGCCCTAATTAAAAAGAAAATAAATTTTATGAAAATTGAGATAATCTAACCTGAAGTAATATTAATTTGAGGTCGTTAATAAAAATTGAGTAGCGAAACCAAAGAAGAGATCCGAGAACTGCACACTAAATATTAGAGTTAGTCCTGGAATTTTTGCATAAAAACCGCATTAATGCAAACAGGGTTTCTGGGCCTGGGAAACCGGGTATTTTGATAAAATACGGTTTTTCCGGGTTTTCGAGGGTTTAGCAAGGAAGAACCGTCCCGGCAACGTTGTAGAAAAAACCCAGGTACTGGGCCCGGCAAATTAAAATTTCTAACTCTAGTAATATAAAACAATAGGTTATATACCCTAATTTCGTCAAATTAGTAATATAGAATTTAATTTTAACTAGAAATACCAGGTAAGGAATGGGTGTATCTCCATCACTGCTTTGTCGTCTATACCATTTAAACAATGCCTGACTATTTAAATTTTAAAGTTTTATAAAATATATTTTTTACACTGGACTTGTTATTAGCAAAATAGCATGAATAGCTAAAAAATATTTTAATTAAAATTTAATTTAATTTATATATTTAAATACCTGTAGATGTCAAAAATAAACTCCAAATTAAATTATCAGTATAATTATGGATCAGATTTGAAAGGGAAATAGCCTCCCAGGAAGGCCATAAATTTTTGGCAACTCCACTAGCGGTACCTAAGCCAACAGACATTTTGCATTATTTTTAATTAAATATTTTATATTGGAAATATTTTTAAAATTAAATTAATAATTAATGAATATCTAAAAATATTTTAATTAAAAAATTAATTAAAAATTAATAATTAATTAATTGACCAAATAAATTAATTATTTAGCTAAAAAATTTATTCTAGATTTATTCAATAACAGGATTTTATTTAGTTAAATAAATTATTATATCCTAAATTTTAATCTTTAATAAGATCTATTTCGGAAGGGAATTGAAAATAAATAATTCAATAAATAATTTTAAAAATAAATTTTTTGGGGCAAGAAATAATTAAAAGAAAATAATAATTTTTAAATTAAAAATTTAAAAAAAAAACTTTTATTTTATGAAGAAATATAATAATATAGTAATTTTTATAAACTAGAAAATAATAAATAAATTTAAATAAACATCTGTTATTTCGTAGCGATTTGTTGGGGGCCTAAACTTTATAAATATTTTTCATAAAAGTTATATTAATATATGTATGTTTTGGTGGAATTTATAGAAAATTACCCCAATCTTTTTCTGCAAAAAAATTTTAGATGATAACCTTGATAAAGATATTAACTTTAGCAAAATACCTCCCAATATACTTCCCCCAAAAATACCTCTGAAATACCTCCACGACATTAAAATTTTAAGGATATTTCTAATGTACAGGATCGTACAGAATAATGTTTATTTGAAATTTCTTAAACTGTACAAATTAAAAAAATATATTGGAAAAATATAAGGTCATGTCATTATGGTAATTAATTTTGGATATAGTGTAGTGTACCGGTGGTAAAAATTCGAGACGTGACATATGTCATTCGATTCGACTCGACGAGCTGAGTCGAACGGTACCACTCGCTATTTTAGGAAATGATTCTGGACCGAGTTATAGGTCCCTGAGAATCGAAAAACCATGGGGGGAGTAAGCACAATTTTAGGTCATAACTTTGTCAAATCAAGTCTGATTTTAATGATTTTGGTGTCATTCGACGCAGCTCGACGAGCTCTTTCGAATGAGGTATAATTTGCATTTTCGAATTTTTCACCCCAAAAAATGCTTGGTCCCCCCTTTGGTTTTTCGATTTTTCGGGATCTATAACTCGGTCCAGAATCATTTCCTAAAATAGTGAGTGGTACCGTTCGACTCAGCTCGTCGAGACGAATCGAATGACATATGTCACGTCCCGAACTTTTACCACCGGTACACTACAGCCTTTATTTTAAAAAGAATAAATCCCATTTTATTTCAAAATTTATTAAATAAATTTTAATAGGGCATTTCATTAGACATTGCACTTTTTCTTTTTATAAACATCCGCCATAATAATATTATAATTGATAAATTAAGAAATTAATAGCTAATTAAGAAATATATAATAATCTATCTAAATTGCCCTAATTTGCCATTTTATATAAATTTATTATGTTTAATTTTAATTTTTATGAGTGAGTAATTTTTTAATAAAAAATGTAAGGCAACTTCTGTCATTAATCTTTAAGTAAATCTCTCTCCTTGATTTATTCTTAAAGTTTTCTATAGGGATTTAATTAACATAAGTTTTTTAATCTCAAATTTATTAATTAAAAATTTAGGAATGCTGCTAAATAGCTTCTCTTCCTTAATTTTCCCCTCCAATCTTCCAAAAATCAAAAATCTTTTCAACTTAATTTTTGTAATATTAATTGGAAATGAAGTATTTTGTAAAGAAATTAATTATTTCAACAAATCGCTTCGACTTCAATTAAAGAATTTTTTGAAGGAAAATTTACCAAAATATCGAAATAATCCAACTAACGAGGCTCTCTTCGATTTATTCGAAGGACTTTCACTTTTCAATGAACATTATCGTTTTGCTGGTATATTCGATTATTGTATTGAAACAGAGCTGGTAAGTTAAAAAAAACTAAATAGTGTTGTGAAAAATTGATCTTAATTTGCAATCCAAAGCATCCAACTGATCAGAAATTTATCTAATAATTAAATAATTTACTATAATTTTAAAGGTTCAATCGAGCTCTTATCATTTAAAAATTTTTGAATTCGATGAAACTCTTGAATTGCTTTCAAATGCACAAAATTATGTCAAATGTGTTGAAGCAATATATTCAAACTATATTCAAGTGGTATACGAGGAAAGACAAGGTGCATATCACTTTTGGTTATCTGACACTAATACCACCTTAGGAGGGTTAGCGGATCCTAGAAAATCTTCGGATAACTGAATACGGAACAGAAATTTTTATTAAGGTAATGAGATTGTATTGTGACGAGTAACTGGGAAATAATTACGGAAGGACAGCTCCACTCTAGAGAGTAAAAGCCCGTATTCATCCTTTTAGCGCCGCAGGCAAAAATTTTGCAGTTTGATGAAGGACAAGACGTCAGAACTCTTCTATTTATACTCCCATTAATATCTTTTTGGATATCCGGACCCAATGACCAAATCGAAATTTTCTGATATCTTTTTAATTTATAAAGGACTACTTCAATGAGAAATTAAATTAAAAACAAAATATATGTGACGATTTAACTATTATTCCCCGATTTATATTTAAAATTTAATATCCTAGAAAGGATATCATTTCTTTAGAAATGACGAACTTAAGGACATATGGTCCAGAAAAATTAAATTGTTTACCGGGCCTACAATGTTATTTCATTAAATAAAGCTGAGTATACACACAACAGAAAAATAATTGTAATGTATTTTATTAAGAAAAACAAATATAGGGATTGAAAAGTAAATATTTCGTTTATATTTTTTCTTATTTTACATTCAGAAAACAAATTCTTTAAAGAATTTATGAGAGCATTTTTACTAACAAAACATGTTTACGTTGCAACTGAGATAATTAAAATGCTACAAAGTAATAATGAAATATGGGCATACGATTTACGTTACAATTTAATAATGCAGGTTGCGGCAACCCAAAACTATGAGGTTAAAGCTTTCAAACTTTATAACGTTATATCTACCGTTATTTGGTAATTAACATATTTCTGAGCTACATTTGTGTTAACATTAGAAAAATTTACTTTAAAACTCTGAATCCATTGGTTACACCCCAACCTACCGCGAGCCCAACCTACCGCCGAGGCTATAACTTCGTTCAAAATTGTCAAATCTGAGACAACTTGGTATGGTTGGATTCAGCTCGTCGAGGCGTATCGAACCATACCAAGGCGTCCCGGATTCGACAATTCTGAAAGAAGATATGGCCTCGGCGGTAGGTTTGGCAGCGGTAGGTTGGCCTGCTCCCGAATCCATTTTTGACTTTTGTAACTAAAGAACTTGATTAATCTCACCACGATCATGTGAAAATCTGATTCTTTCTACATGAGTTTCTGACAATAATTATTAAAATATTATATTTAGGATTTGCGACTTATCCGTCAATTAATTTTTTATTTGAGTGAGGAAAAGGAAAAACTCAATTTTAATAAAATATTCTTTGAGGAAGACAGTAAAGGCATTTCTAAAAATTTTCTCAATGGACGATTCTTTTATGGAACAAAACTTCAATTTATGAAAATTTTTGATAACAAGGTAGTAAAATTAAAATATTAAGGGAATTTACATTGTACAATAAAAAACATTTTATCAATTACTTCCAAATAAGGACACCCAGAAATTTACAAAATAGTTTCAACTAAATTGAGCAAATTAGAATCAGTGAGTCAAGAATAAGGTTGGCGGATTCTGAGAAATCTCCGCATATCTGGAACTGAAAGTCGAACCGAAAAGTTCGGATTTACGAATTTGGATATTCTCCTTTTCAGCGCCATAGGCGAAAATTTTGTGAATTTAAGAGCGAGAAATAGGGCGAAAAGGTTAAAAATACGTAGGTGATATTCTCTGTAGATGTAACCACTCTGTCCCAAATATGTCAATCATTTCAGAGAGAACCAGAGCTGTTTTTTCAAAAATTCAGCTCGAATTAAGAATAAACTCGAACGAAAAATTCGAATCCGAAAAAATACCCCCCCCCCCTTCCTTAACCGAAAACTGCACTAATTTTTTATTACTTTAAAATTAAAGAACGGATTTTTAAAATTCAGTCAGATAATCATTTGCTTCACCGACCATTCATGACATTTTTACAGAATTCTTGGGTTGATTCATGTGAAAAAAGGATGCAGTACTAAATTTAGCTGGGTATACAGATATATCAAAAAACAGATCTTTTGCGCAAAAATATTTATTGTTCCGAGGTGTTTGCAGGTAAACTTAATTTTCTATAGCCAGATCAATTAGACTTGATAGAATATAAAATTAGTTTTAATCTGTTAAAGTAGTTTTTAGTTTGTATTTGAACATTAATGTATTTTTTGAGTAAACAAGAAGTTAAGATTTAAAAATTAAGCTTTCATTGTGATTTAAAAGTCTAATATTCTCTAGCATTTTGACACTCAGCAAAAGACTTTCTTCATACATGGATTATCCGGCTATTACTAAAATAGCTTCATACGAACTTGTATTTTCAATGCTTTTACAATTTAATGTAAAAGATTATGTCAGTTCTTTTAATGAAAATCAAAAACAAAAAATTAAAGAAATAATTGGGAACTCTAATGGAGTTGATTACTTTTACAAGAGAGTATTTTACAGAATTTTTAATTTAGGTTTGGAATTTATAATGACAAAATATTTAGATTTAAAAAAACCAGAATTTAGAGGGTAATTGAAATATACTCCCGCATGAAAATTTATTTTTAGAAACCGGTAATAGTAATTTCAAATTAAGATTACTCATTCCCATTTAAGAAAGCCTTGGAATTGGGAATCTATTTACAACGAAAAATGTTAGATAAAGGGTTAATCTTGTTTAAATGATAATTAAATTAATGATAATCTTATTAAATTAAATATTATTATTATAGATCCACATAAATATTTTACTCGTTTTGACCAAATTAATTTCAATACTACTCCAAATTATGTTGGGGGGTCATTTAATACAAATGAAATTTTTGAAAATTTTCACAAGTGGGTTGATGAGAAGTGCAAATTGGAAGGAAGAAATTCGTAAGAAAATTTATAAATATACTCGACTAAGAAGCTATGGTTCAACCTGAATTTTCAAATTAATATTATTTCTGGAGCCTATCGGAAATGGCAAAGGTGTCGGAAATCGGAATGTCAGAAAAATCAAATTTCCGTTCATCATCCAAACTTCAATAATAAATATTTTTATTTATTATGGGACATGATATGTATTTATAAATAGTATATATGTTAGTTAATTACGAATATCCTAGAACAGGGTCGGATTCATACTTATTTTTAAAGCAAAACTTATATGGAAGTAAAACCTTGAAAACGAGGTTGAATTTCTCGACCATAAAACTCGCCGAGGATTGGGGCATTTATAAAAATTAACTTTAAGCCAATACCAAATCTGCAATATTTGGATAAATGATGATACTAAAAGATATTATAATGAAATTAATGAAATAATTTCTGGCAACTTTCATCCTCGAGATTTTATTTTATTTTTCAATAAATATGCTGCTGTGTATGGAAATGAATTTGTAGGTGTTTTGATGGAATTTTTCAAGAAAATGTTCGAAGCAAGTAATCTAATCGAGAATAATAAAAAAGTGACAGAAAATTTTTGGAAATTTCTCAAAGGAAATTTATTCAAAAATTTAAAAAAGAGGGAAGCTCAAATGGGTTATGCTACAAGCTTTCATAGTTATAATGGTAAAACTCTTATTGGGTATTCGGTAAACAGAAATCTCGAGAAATGTTTCAATCTGAATGAGGATTTGGCCAATTTTTATGAGGCAATTAACAAAGAATTGGGTAGTTTAAAAATAACTAATGAAGGAAATAGTCAGAATAGGTAAAATTTTTAGAACTTCTTTTCTAGTATATTTTGCTCCATAAAAAACGAAATGAATTTACATTTCTTTAATGACCAAACATTAGCTGAATTGAAGATAATACCGAAGATTAATATCTATAATTTAACTCTATTAATTAATATTTAATTATGTTTTGTAATTTAAATCTTTAAACTAGCCGTCCTGTAAATATAAATGCTAAGTTGCATCAAATGGCATTAAATCTTTACACTATTCATGGAATTGCTCATTTGGTGCATGTTGCATGGCCAATTGCTCAATATATTTTATGGAAGATTGATTGCGTTCCTAATATAGTTTCTTTGCCCCAATTTAGTAAAAAATGGAAACTTCGAGATGGAAAAAATTGGTTGCAATCAGCGTTCATGGAAGGTAGAGGGTTGTCGGTTATTTAAAACTTTCCATTATCCGAAGCTGAAGCAAAAAAGTGTTTAAACTTTGGTTAAATATAGAGTAGTGTGAGGCTAAAATTTCGGGCCTCCCAAACTTTTCAAAAATTTAAAAAATTTGATTCGCCGAAAGTTATTCCCAAAACCCTATGCCAGTATCTAAACTGAGGTTTAGGCCACCTCAGAATCTTGATTAAATCAAAATGGATATTTTGTGATTTAGGGAATATTTATAAATTCTAATAAATTTGGGAACCTTGACCTCGACTATAAAAATTTCTTTAAAACCCTTGGTTATCTCGGTCTCCTATGTCTCGGGTCTAAATTTGCTACTCAACCTTGACATGGGTTTTGCCAGCCTCGGTGATCCTCGGTTATGATTTTTTATAAACCTTGACCTCGCGCTACTCTAGTTAAATATATTACAATGCTACCGAAATACTGATAAAAACCCGTGATTCTTTGACACAAATTGTTAAAACAAATGAATAAAAATAAATACAACTAAAAATTTTAAGTTCGCGATAGCGAAATGTTTCCTTCAAAAAATAGTCAAGATTTAACTGATCTTCTTACTTTCGAAAATAATATTGGAAATGACGGTGCTTCGTCTTCTATTGGCCAAGAAATCCATGCGAATGAAAACTTAGAGGAAAAAGAAAACCAACAGAGTTTTTACACAGATATCTGGTTTTGGTTTTATTTTAATCTAAAAAAAGATGAGCATGATCAAATGATTAAAAATCAGATAATTCATGGCAAGTAACTTAATAAATTTAAAAATTATCACATTTTATTAAAGCTTAATTTATAAGTAGTAATTAAATTCAGTATTAATTAAATGGTAATCACTTTCCGACAAATTAAATTTGATAAAAATTGTTTTTATTTTTTTACTTTATTATACAATTAATTTTGAAGTTTTATGACTAAACTTTCAATTAAATCTGAAAACCTAAATTTATGTAATTGTTATAAAATTAAACTTAATTTTTCAAAAAATATAATCATCTTGGAAAGTATACATAATTTTAAATTTTAAGACCCAACATTAAATTGTGAGGACGAGGAAAAAATATGTTCAGAAAATTCTTCTAAATCTGCATTTAAATCAATTGCAAATGATCTATACAAGAGACTTTCTTTTTGGGGTTTGAAGAAGGATTTTAGTAAATATCAAAAAATTCCAAAAATAATTGAAGGAAAAGACGAAATAAAATTTAAATCTGAGACGGATAATGAAAACATAATGAAAAATAAAAAAGGAAAGGACCCAATTAAATATGATAATATTTTGACTATAGAAGAATGTGGACCGTGGTTGGCAATTATGTGGTTTTCATTTAAAGTTGTTGTTTTTGGATTGGGTTGGATGCTGCTGGCTTTGCAATATTTTCCTTAGAAAATAAAAATTAAATTTTTCAACACTCTGTAACACTTTGTAATGGAGACGTGCGAGACCGAAAGTTTTTAAAACTAGGGATCATGTCAAGTTTTATGCTTCCGAAAATTTATTTTTCGCGCCATCGGTTCGGTTACCTACATATAATTTTTAATTTATGGAATATTCAAACTCAAAAATTTTCAGTTTCAACGTCGAATGAAAAAATTTTTGGCTTTCCAATGCTTAACGCAAAAAATATTCACTTTTAGTATCCTTTCGACCAAGTCCAAATAAACCCAAGAATTGTTTTGTTTCAAGACAAGAGTCATGCACGTTTCCTCATTATATAACCAATTTATAATTTACTTTTAAATATATAAAAATTTTTTAAATATGTAGAGACTAGACCTGCATAAACGTTTCGTTTTGTTGTTTCGTTAGTTTCGTTTAGAGTTGCACGAGGTCGAGGCCTCGCCGAGGCCGAGGTCCTCGCCCATTTTGCAATCTCGGTCTCGGATTGACTGGCCTCGGGTCTCGGAACCTCGGTCTCGGTCCTCGCCAAGAACCTCGCCGAGGAACGAGGCCAAATATACACCCCTAAGAATGGGGTTTTTTATTATTTTATTCAATCAAAATGCTTAAATTTTCTCTATTGACTCATCTTTGGCATAATGTTTTTTCTTAGACTGTCTCGCTTTATTCACAAAATAAAATTAAATCTCCGTGTCCGCTTAACTCATCCAATCCTTAACTCATCCACACGGCCAAAATTGCTCAACTCATCCAATCCTTAAAATATCGAGTCCTTACTACGGGAATGTTGATAAACGTGTGGTGGTTTTTTAACATCAACAAGGGGATATCGGAGAATTTGGCCTGAATTAACGCAAAAAAACGCAAAAAATATACCCAATCTGAGGACAAAATTGGAGAAATCTGGCTTCTTGTCTTTCCAACACAAGAAGCCAGACCTGCAGCGCTAAAAATGAAGAAGGATCAAAAGTGGTTATGGGAAAGATCAGTTGACCTCAGGGGATATAAGAATATCGGTCGATTTACTGGGATTAAAGTGGATTTAAAAAGATATCGGGGATTTGGGGGGATTTCTGAGAATACATCAATTTCGTCAAGTTCTCAAAATACTATCCAACTTACATGTATCTTAGGGCCTCCAAATTTCTTGTGAGAATTAATTTACAACGGGCACGGAAACCGCCGCACGGAATCGTCCTTAACCGATATTTTAAGGATTGGATGAGTTGAGCGTTTTTGGCCGTGTAGATGAGTTAAGGATTGGATGAGTTGTATAGCAGGGCTGGAGCTTTTTTTGGTCTTCCGCCTTCCGTCTGCCGCTTTTTTATTTTATTCCGCTCTCTGCCGCTTCCGCCTTCCGCTTTTAAAATTCAAAATTCTCCAGCCCTGTTGTATAAGAAGGAGCCAGCCCTGTTGTAAGAAGAAGAAGAAGGAGCCAGCCCTGTGTATAGGAAGGATTTTATTAATTTTATTCTGAAATGTCGGATATATGGAAGTTTGATAATGATTTGGATAATTTTTGATAAAATTTGTTAAATTTATTTAGATTTTGAAAGTTAAATTTTTTTTAAAAAAACCTCGGTTATCCTCGAACCTCGACCTCGGACCTCGGCCAAAATTTGCCCCTCGACCTCGATCTCGGCTTTTTCAGCCTCGGTGATCCTCGGTCTCGGTTTTTTCAAAAAACCTCGACCTCGTGCAACTCTAGTTTCGTTAGTCACAATGGTAATTCTTCGGTTCGTATTCCCCCTCCTTTTTTCTGACCATTTTTTCATTTTTCCTTCCCTTTCTCCCTTATTTTTCATGAGGCAAGTAACAAAAAGGATTATGAATGTGTATATACATGAGAAAATTTCTGGAAAAGTTCATTAACATTATTCAATAACCAATATGGAGCAACTAAAAAATTTTAACATGATTGATTTGTGTGACAAACTCTGACTAGGCTACAACGATTTCGATGATTGACTCGAAGAGCTTGAACTTCTTCATGGTAAAAAATGCAGGTAACAATACCAACATATACTTACGTACCCAAATATTTACTGAATTTCTGTGGCGAAAACAATTTGGTGATATTTCTCAAGTTTTTTTATAATTTTTGGTACCATGTTTCCCTTTTTTATCCTTTGAAAAAAAAAGAAATAAATATCTCCCATAAATCCTTTTTGTTAATTGCCTCATGAAAAATAAGGGAGAAAGGGAAGGAAAAATGAAAAAATGGTCAGAAAAAAGGAGGGGGAATACGAACCGAAGAATTACCGTCACAATTTCGCTCACTTATCCTGTGTACTATTCCTCGCATCCTTCTGGAAATTACATATATTAGGATCAGTGATCCTTCCTGCACAATCCCCAAAAATTGAGAAGGCCGGGAAATAAATTTCCGAGATAGTGGATTTTATTTCAAATATGAATAAAAAAATTAAATACGAATAAAAAAAGTTAAAAGATTGCACTCTATTTTCGATTTTGTTATCATATGTATGCGTCACCTTCCAAATTCATTTTTAGGACAAATTCAATTTGGCCGGCCAACTGAATAAAAAATTCAATTTTTCTTTGTGTTCAAAGTTGGGGTATGGTTCCGAACAGTTTTCCATGTTCGTAACCTACTCCGACCTGGTCTGGGGGTCAGTTACGTAATTTATTCCTCGAAATTTCTGAAAGTTATAATTGTTTTTCTGAAATTTTTAAAAATTTACTGTAACTTTCAAAAATTTCGAGGAATAGGGCAAGGAATGGTCCCAGAACCAGTGGGCGTAGGTCTCGAACATGAAAAACTTTTACGGAACCCAACCCCACCTTTAAGACACAAAGAAATTTGATCTAAAAATAAATGTGGATGAAATATCTACAAATATTAAAAGTGGTATAAATTTCATTTTTAAATCAGTTATGTCAAAATTTCTTCATAAATCTACTTGGATAGGATTGTCGTTAGAAAATTTTTTGTATTTTAGATTAAGCCACAAATCATCCCTTTTATACTGAAAACAGAGAACCGACCCCACTTTCTAATCTTCGTTCCTTCAATTCGGATGTGGTTACATATCGACAACCCTAACCTAGACTAACATTTAAAAATATGTATTTCTTTTTATATTTTCACAAAATTATAAGATAATAATCTTGGATCTCGTCTGCCATCTCAAAAATTTTTTTCGACAATTCTTTAACCCAATGATTTGCACTTTCAAAGGCGGCTAAGCCAGCATAAATATTCGAATAGAATTGCCACAAGAAAACTTTAATTAAATTTGAAGAGCTAAGGGTTCGACTTGAATTTGGATATGTCAATGCCATATTTGCTGCATAACATTTTGAATTAAGCATATTTATTTCATTTTCAATCAATCTACTTAATTCTCCGGGGAACTTGTTGGAAAAACGTGCAACAAATTTAGAACGAATCATATCGATGATTAGTTGATAGTTGTTATAGCTAAAAATTATTTTAATTATTTATAATTTATTAAATTTTTTAGTGAGATTTTAAATAAACTTAAATTAGTGTCTGAAGTTAATTAACTTCATTCAGATGATGATGATGATCGAATAAAATTGTTTTTAAAAAAAGACTCGAAAAACTCGACCCGCTCGAAATATGCACCGAACGTCGGCTCGAATCGAAAACGGCAACCCTAATCATGATTAGTTGTAAAGTAGTATAATTATTAAGCCTTTGGCCGTTTTAAGTATGAAGATTGAGGTGCTCGTAGTAGAACTTATTTCTAATATTCGCTGAGTGAAACACAATTTACTTAAACTCCTAAGCTTTCATAACTACCAAAAATGTTTTTTTCTCTCGATAAATATAGAGATAGAAAGTCACGTTAATTATAATTAAAAACATTAATAAAAAACTAACCGTTGAGCTAAATTATTTAAACGATCAATCTCAGTTTTTAAAATATCATCTACTATAATATCAATTGATTCTTTATTTGTATTATTTAAGTAGAATCCCTTTTCTTGTTCCACAATTTTATCAAAACGGAAAATATAATTTAATCTCAATCGAGTAAAATAGGTATTTGTTATCGATATAATACTTTTGTATATAGCATAGTTAATTTCATAAAGGCGATTGTTGGATGCAATCTTTAAATTGCGGTATTTAGAGAAAATTTTAAAATATGTATAATTATAAATCAGACAACTCATAAAATTTATTTAATAAACTTAAAAGCTACTTCTACTATGTATCCAAGCAAGGCGTAGGGATTTCGAAAATTCTTGATTATCTTTGTTCCTTAGTAGGGTAGACAGCTCGCTCGAACCGAAATTAGAAAGATTGAGCGAGCCGAGACTTTTCAGCTCGAAAAGCTCGAAAACGAACTGAATTGAAAAAAATCATGCTCGAAAAAATGACCGAACGTCGGCTCGAATCGAAAACTGCAACCCTATTCCTTAGTTATTTCTCTATCATATAAATTATATTTGATCTCGATATTTAGAAATTGAATAAAGTTATGCCAAAAATAGTGTGCCATGTAACTTTTGGGTTGCCCGGTACATAACAAACATTAAATAAACCAAATCACCTCTAAAAATAATTTTTTTCCAATTGGCACTACAATAGCATTTTGCAGCCAATCTGCCGTATACATTTCAACAAATCTGTTATTAACTAATGTCGACTCTGAGAGGTAGGAAATACTTTCAAAGATATTAATTCTCACAGATTGAGAATATAAACCTTCCATTAAATCCAAAAAAGTTAAATAAAAGAAAAGAAATATCTTCGTTTTTGGCTGAATTTGTCCGAGGCTTTGAAATTCCTTTTTAAAAATTTTAATATTTTAATAAACCTTCTATTAATTATTTCTTTACGAGAAATAAATTAATTGTATTTAAGGAAAAAATTTATTTAGTAAAACTATAGAAAAATTTAAACCTCAATGAAAGTTTAAAATTGGTTAATAATTTTCTGACAAATTTAAATATTATTGTAAATTATAGACAACTATTTCTACCGACTGTTTTTCATATCAGAAAAATTATCCTAAGTTTATTTACCTGCATTCGATTACCTACACTTTTTAAAAATCCAGTTAACCAATCCTTCAAATATTTGAAGTTAGCAAACGTTTCTAGATTAATTACATAATGTATTGCTTTTTCAATTTTTTGGTAATAATTGTTTAAATTAAGGTCACATAAAAGATTAATTAGAAGAAATTTATCATCTCCTGTGTTTAATGATTAAATTTAAGGGCAATAAACTAAAAATAAATATTTGCTAATATTCTATACCCCTAGTTTTTTCATGTTTTATGAAATTTCCTTTGTTATTTTAATCAGATATTTTATCTATTGATTCCCCATGACAAATGGAATGTTTAAGCATGAAAATAAAAAAATCACTAAATTATTTACTTTTTTATGCCAATTTACTTAAACTATTAGTGTTCCAAAAATATACGCACCCCTCTTATAAAATTTTTGTCAAGAACAGTGTTCGTTTTGTTTCGTAATCGAGAATTGAGCCAATAAATAGAAACGATAATCAGATTATTTTTATTTTTATGAACCCGGCCATAATTTTAAAATTAAGTTTGTATTTGTATTAATTTTGGATTAATTCATTAACGAAGAAAAATAATTGTTTTTTTTAATTTATGTATTTTCTTTCAAATTATTTAATACCAATAAAATTTTTAATTACCCTGGTTATCTATACGAAGTAATTTCTTTGTCATAAAAATTGAAATAGGATCAAAAATCATTTCATATTTTTTATTTAATTACCCAAGTTTAAGATTTCAGATATTGATTCTAAAAAGACGCCCAAATGGCGACTAGTAATGATATCAAAAAAATTCTTTCTAAATTGGAACAAATTGAGCAGCGTATTTCAAAAGTTGAAGCAGCTAAAGAAAAAGAAGAAACTATTCCAAAAACAACAGCACCAATCGATTTTTCGACAATATTAGAAAAAATGGAACAAATGGAGAAGAAATTAATCAATTTAGAAAATTTGTTCTTAAACAACAAAAATAACGACAACATTAATATTAATATTCAAGAATCGGTGCACGAAATGGAGAGACAGCGTTCTCTTGTATTTATTGGAATAAATGAAAACGACAAAACAACAGCTTCGGACAAACATAAAGAAGATCAGCACGTGGTTGAAAAACTTCTCAACCGGTTGGGAGTTGAGTCTAGCGCGGTTGTGTACCGCATGGGCAAAATCCCAACCGTATCAGGTGGGCCTAGATTGATTAAATGTGTTCTTCCCTCATCTTCTTTGCAGAGATTTGCTTTGCGTCAATGGAAGTTCAAACGTTCAGAAATTCGTGAGGATGTGATGTTCAATCGATTATTGGTTCGCCCTTCTTTAACACGTGAACAATTAATGGCTGAAAAAGAAAAACGGGAAATGGATAAGAAGTTGAAGGAAATGTCGTTTTCGCAGGTTTCCACACGTAAAAATCAAAAAAACGTTTAAAGTCTTTTAATCATTTAAAAATTTTCTTTTGTAACACTAGGAGTCTTCTCAATAAATTGAATGAATTGCGTATGGTGTTGATGTCTAATAAATTTCATATCTTGGCTTTCTCCGAAACTTGGTTAAATTCTAAAATTGAAGATTCAGTAATTATCCAAGGTTTTAATTATCATCTAATCCGTTCCGATAGGCAGTCCCGTAAAGGGGGTGGAGTGGCTATTCTTATTTCCGACTTAATTCCCTTCCAGAAAATTAAGGTCCCTAAAATTCCAAATTCCGATATTTGTTGTATTGATGTCTTTTCCCCTTTGAACCAACAAAAAATAAGACTCATTGTCGTTTATCGACCAACGACAAAAGAAACCCTGGAACATCTTACCTCTCTTATTGATTGTTTAGTACTTCTTTCATCTATCGATTACCCGTATTATATATTAGGTGACTTTAATTTCCCGAACTTTAATTGGGCAAGCCCAAATCCATTCCCAAATACATTAACACCTTCTGAATCTATTTTTCTGGAATTTTTTCAGTCGAGCAATCTTGAACAAATTGTCCAAGCCCCTACTAGGAATCAAAATTATCTTGATATAGTTCTTACTTCTGATAAATCTCTAACATCTTCTCTTTTCGTCGAGGCCCCAATGGGTGGTTCTGATCATAACTCCATTCTTTTCGACATTAAGCTTAATTTTAAATCCAGATCTAAATCCAACCCTAAGTATCAATTCAATAAAGCCAATTATTCACATATTAATGGTATTCTTGCCAATATTGATTGGGTTCTATTTTTCTATGATTGTATCGATGTCGAATCATGTTATAATAAGTTTCTATCATTTCTTCACACTATTATTCGATCATGTGTACCCCTATCCAATAAATCAGATTCTTTAGAACACTTTCCAGTTCATATTCAACGCCTTCACCAATATCGGAAAAATTTATGGAAAGGGATTTCCAAGCCTCATATTAAAGAAAAATTCATAGAAACCTCTAAGAAACTTGAACATGAAATTTCAAAATTTATAAGAAATAGGGAAAACAAGAAACTGAGTAATATCAAAACAAAATTTGATTACATTTCATCTTTTATGAAGCAGAAACATTCAAATATTCCTTCACTCATCGGCCAAAATAATCAACACATTTTCTCAAACCAAATTAAATCAAATATTTTGGCCGATCAATTTTCCTCTGTTTTTTCCAACCAAAATGTCTCTTCTCAAACCTTTTCTTTCTCAAACCATTCCCCAATACCAATAATACAAACAATATCCATTGACCCACAAATAGTCTTTGATATAATATCAAGGCTTGATAACTCTAATAACACATCTCCTGATGGTGTTCCAAACATTTTTTATAAAAAATGTAGGGATACACTCGTCATCCCTCTTACTCATATTTTCTCACTGTCAATTCTTAGCTCCAAAATTCCATCAATTTGGAAAAAGGCTATTATTAACCCAATCCCAAAGAAAACAAATCCGCAATATCCAATAGATTTTCGTCCAATTTCCCTTCTTTGTTCCTCATCAAAAATACTTGAAAAAATAATCGCAAATGAGCTTCAATCATTTATCGAATCCAACAAAATTTTGCCTGCATGTCAGCATGGTTTTCGTAAAGCTCACTCAGTCTCAACACAATTACTCGAAGTAATGGATGACTTCACTTATGCTTTGGAGAATAAAAATTCCATCGATACAATTTATTTTGATTTAGCTAAGGCCTTCGACACGGTTCCTCATTCACTTCTAGTCTCAAAACTTTATAAAATGGGTATTCAAGGAAATATTCTTTCTTGGATAAATGATTATTTATCAAATCGTACATTTACTGTGCGAGTATCCGAGGAAAAACACTGCACAAGCGGTGTACCCCAAGGATCCATATTAGGCCCGTTATTATTTATTACTTTTATATCTGATCTTCCAACATATTGTGCCACACCAGGAATAACTCTAAAACTTTTTGCTGACGATCTCAAAGCTTATAATGTTTTTAAAAATAGAGTTACTGAGCCTCCTCTCCAAATTTTTATAAATAAATTTTCAGAGTATTGCCATCTTAACGGCCTTAAAATTGCTATAGAAAAATGTTCAGTCTTATATTTAGGAAACTCTAATCCATCAACCAAATATTTTATCAATGACATTGTTATCCCTCATATCTCCTCTGAGGATTCAGTCCGGGACCTAGGCATACATTTTTCTCATGACCTTAAATGGGATAAGCATATCAATATAATCACTCGTAAAGCAATCAGATGCTCATATTCCATTTTCAAATCTATTAAAAGTAGAAATCCGAAAATCTTAACAAACTTATTCAATATTTATGTCCGTCCTATTTTAGAATTTTCCTCATCTGTCTTTAATCCACATCTTGATAAAGATATTAAATCAATTGAAAAAGTCCAAAAGGATTTTCTCCGCTGGGTTTTTAGACGTATTAATCCTAAAACCGAATTACCTGAATATCATGATTTACTCTATTATTTTAAACAAGAATCGCTATTTTATAGACGTATTAAAGCCGATCTCAATTTATTCCATCAACATGTTTGTGGGACTATAACAATCAAAAACAATAACTCATATTCTATCAGTAAAGCCAATACCAGGGGGTTCCAAAACATTATAACTATAGCATGTAATACAAAAGCCAGATTCCACTCCTTTTTCGTTAGAACTGCTCGGCTGTATAAATTTATTCCTCAACATATGCGCAATTCAACCCCTGAACATTTTAGTCGACTCCTAGTCACTTTTGATATATCCCAATTTATTGACTCACTCCCAAATCACCTTAAAAGACATTTTTACAATTTTTAAATTATGTTAAGGGAATCGTTTGTTTACGTTTATTTTATTTAATTTATTTTATCGCATTATTATTGTCTGAAATCGTCGCGCTGGTGCGTATAAATTTGATTTGATTGATTTATATTTATCATTTCAGTAACTTTTCCAAAAAAATTCAAAGCAAAATCGTCATCCTCAAATAAATGTTTATTTTCCTCATTTTGTTTTAATATATTAATTATTCCATTAATTTTCTCATTATCTTGTTCAAATTCAAAATTATTTGAAACAATTTTCTCAACAATATAATTAATTCTTTGTAAAAAACATTCAGCAAATTCATCAGAAATTAATGCTTTTCGAACTTTTTCATCAATTATTTGTTCAATTAAACTTTCTTTACACAAGCTTTCTTCATTAAAATCAGCCCAAAGAAAAGTTAAAATTATTATTCTAGCCTTAAAAACATCTTCAACTTTTGAAATATTACGAAATGAATTTTCCATTAAATGTTTAAGATGCTCCTCTTTATTTGTTGGTATTGCATCAAGAATTGTTTCTATTTCTTTAGTTTTTATTAAATTTTGCAGAAGGAAAAGAAAAACTAAAAATAATTAATTAATTTTTTTGCTAAATATTTTAAATTTTTTGACATAAAATATTAAATAAAAAATATAAAGGGTAATATGATTATTTTTAAATCCATAGGATTTAAAATTTATTATATTAATAGAATTTTATATATGTATATTAGTGATATAATGATAGCTATTAACTTACATAATAGGAAAATAAATTTAATTATCATTCTTTAATGAAAAGATTATCAATCTGAAATTTAGAAAAAAAAATTTATTTTTAATTCCCAAATTTGCCAAATTCTTTGACTCCGGTTATATTCAAAAATGGTATAAAATGTATCTTGTGTTTTAAAACAAAATGTCATTTTACTACTATTTTCCTATGTTTTTTAACTAGAATTATTCTATATTTGATGTTTCCGATTACTTCTTATTTACCCTATTGTACTCCCTGAACTTCCTTCAGCTCCTGGATATCATTCTTTAAACCCGAAAGGTAACTATAGTGAGATCTGACTGTAGTTATTACATATTTTATTTTTTTAAATAATGGCGTCGCAAATGTCACGGGATCTAAGTCGCTAGCGTATGTGTGTACGGCGGTAAAGTCACGGAACACATATCCGAGAGGTTTATTTACTAACACTATGCAAGCAACTCTTGGAATAGCTGAGATTCTTAACGGCTGTTTAAATATAATTCATTATAGCAGCAATAAAATGTTTACATAATTTTGAAATATCTTTATTAAAAATATTTTTACAAGGCATTATGAAATGATCGGGCAGGTTAAAAAAGATATAAAGTGCAAATTATAAAGGGCAAAACGGCAAATATAAAGGGTAATATTGAGAAATTTATTTAATTTATTGAATAAATCACAGGATTGAAAATGCACTTATTATAGAAAATAAATAATTTATAGAAAAATTTAATTATGTAAGTTGCTTAGTATTGTAAAAATTTGGAGGAAATAAAATAATAAAAATTAGTTACGTAATTTTACATATTGTACATACAGAGTGCTGCTCAAGATTATCGGTCTAAATGTGATTTCTAACTCCGATTTTTTTAACTTAATAGTCAAAATAAGAGCCCTGGCTTTATTCAATATTAAAGAAGTATAAATATTTTATTCACTTGTTTTTCTCATAATTCAAATAAGCTAAAGTTTATCTTTAAGTTTATCTCCGAACTTATAACACGAAGCCCTTTAATTGTCTTTATTTATGAATTAAATCCAATATAGAAGTAATTTTAAGATTAGATTAGATTTAATTATATCTGTTATAATCCTTTCATAACCTGCTTCTTAATAAATCTCAACAGATTTAATAGTGTTCTTAATTAAAATTACCACCCCTTGTTTTTGTGGTACGATTGCACGCGAAAACCGAAAATATCCCATTAAAAGTTAATTCATTTGTAGTTATGAGATTATCACGAATCCAAGTTTCAGTTACACATATAATATCTAAAGAGTTTAGTAGAATAAAGTTTTTAAACTCATTAATTTTATTAATTTGGGACCGACTATTAAAAAGAATCGATTTAAGATTATGTTTAGAGTTATAATTGTGTGTATTTTGTATTGCACCTTCACAATGAGCGCCTGTTAGAGTAATTGGTGAGAAAATAAAGCAAAATTTCAGCAAAAATTCATTTGCAGAAAGTTATTTGCGGACATCTGGAGGACGAGCTGGATATTTGTCGACGATTAATAAGTTTATACAAAATAAATAATAAATATATACATAAATAGAATACTCATAATGAAAAATATCTTGTGGCACAATTACAGTTTATTAGTCCAATAAAAATATATTAGTCCATATTTAATTGTTATAATAGGAGTTTTAATTGAACCAATGAACTAGTATAATTGAATATTTGGGCCATAAATCGTTTTTTAGAAATCAAAAATATTTAATTTTCATTTTTTACAGCAATTTCTTCAAAATTTTCAAATTCCAAATTGTCAATATCAATCGAACAATAACCTTTCCAGTTTTGAAATATATTTTCAATGAATGAGTGACATTCTTTTAAAATATTTGGTAAATTGTTTTTGCATTTTTCATAAAGATAGTTTTTGATAACTTCTTTTGTTGATTTATACAAACTTAAAAATATTTTTTAAATAATTTTTTAAAAATTTTGGAAGTAAAAATTAATTTTAAGTAAATAATTACTTTATATTGGAAGGATTATTTTTAACAATTTTAGCAAGTTTTTGAGCATATTTTTGTAGTAATTGGTTGTCTATGAATGCTTTAATGTTAACTCCTCCATCTTCATTAAATGCCTCAAGAAATCGTTGGGAAAGGCAATACCCAACAAATTGATGGCCTGAATTTTTGAAAATTTCTTTAATTTCCTTAACATCTTCTTTATCACCCGAAATATCCTCAAATATTTTTTCCCAATTTTCTAAAAGAAATTTCATCTTTTCCTCGATTATGTCTGCAAAATTATTTTGATATAATTCATTTTTAAACGATTTATTTTGTTCCATATATTTTTTAATTTCAACAAGTTTTGTTTCAAATTTTTTAGTTTTTGCTGTTATATCATCTAAATTTTTAAATAAATTATTAACAGCAACTTCATGTTGATTAAGAAGAGGAATTGATTGGGGATTTGTGTGACTTTCTTTGTCGGGAATATTTTTATTGGATTGTTCTCCTTTGTTTATTGAAGATGATTGTTGGTGTGTTGCATCAACATGAGGATTGTTACTAGGAATAACATTAACAAAGCTTATGTATTGAGTGTTCAGATCAGTAATTTTAATTTTTAAATTTTCATATTCTTTTGGCTTGTGTTCATAATTTAATCTTAAATTTATGAAAAAAATTAGTTTTCATCCCAACACTTTTTCTGTTGCGGAACAGATCAGATTGGGGATATTTAAAGTTATTAAAAAATTTGTTTAAAATTTGTTTCAGAAAAATAAGGTTTACATAAATTATTTATCTATGTTTCTCAATAACCTTCCTGGAATAAACGTCCTACTAACTAACATATATTAATAATAGGGTACTCGGTTCGGGCCGACGTTCGAGTTCTTTTCAGACTTTTTTTCGAGTCTTTTTAAGGGCGACCAAGATTCGATGCACGACTCGATCTTTCAGACCGGACCGGGCCCCCAACCCTAATTAATAATAAACAAGTGTCTAAAACCTTTCAAATAGAAATTAATTATTTTACGTGTAATCTAGCGATTTACGGTATAAATCATTTTGCCATTCAACAATAAATTTGCATTTTTCAATAACATTTTTACTTAAATCTTTTACGAATTCATAAATTTCATTTTTCTCTCCATCACTAAAATAGCTAGTATTTTCCTCACAATTTGAACACATAAATTTAAAAATATTCCAATTATTTCCTTGGTGCTTTTTGTATTTTGAAACTATAAAGCTAAAAGCAAATAATGTTTGGTGACATTTTTCTAAAGAATTTTGGATTTTAAATTGATGTTGATCTTCATTTGATTGTTTGATATCTTTATTTTTTAACTGAAAGTTTTGGTTAATTAATTAAATAATTATTTTGATTAAAAGTTTTAGAAGTGATATGTAGAGAATTTTATAAAATACATACAAGTATTTGAGGCAAAAATTATAAATAAATAAATTAATTATTGTATATTATAAATTACTAATTTACTTTTTAATTACACCTTTCATTCCACTATATATACAATTACTATTTAGTTGTTCAACATTTTTTGAAATAAAATTGAGGACATAATAAGCCTCCGTAAATGTCATTTTATGCTGAGAATGAACTTGCACTTTGAAGGAAAAATTTTAAAAATAATTTTATTAAAAAATTAATTATATAAAAGTTTTTATTTTTAATCTAGTATTTTGGCTGCTTCCCAAAATATAAAGTTGTTGAAATCAAAAGCCTCCCAAAATTAACTAAACATTTTTGGCATTTAAGCTTTTTTAACACTTTAATGCAAACAAAATTTATATTTATGATTAAAGTTTATGTTTATTTATTAATTTTAAATTAAATCCAAACTAAATGCTTTTTTAAATTGTTCCAATTCCTCTGATGTTATTCCAGGAATTTTTGGGCTTATAATTCCAATCATTTTTAACGTCGCAAGATGAAATCCATCTTGTTGTAATGAATGGGCTTTAAATATTGTTAAATAATTTTAAAATATTATTTTATAAAATAAAAATTAAAAAACTTTTTACCTAAAAGAAGGAAAAGTCCAAACAAGTTAAGGGAATTAACATTTAAATACATAAGTTTTAAATAAAATTTAATTTTGAGAGTATAGAGAGAATTAAATATAGGGAGAATTTTAATTACCTATACTTTATATAAAAAGGCAATAATCAATTGTTACACGTGCCTAAATAATTTAAATTTCGACAGTCATATGCCCTTTTTTTAATTTAACTAAATTTATTTGGAATTTTTTCAACAATTGTTTGCCTTCTTGTCTAGATTCTAGAAAGTCTGGAAATTTAGACTTGTAATAACTTTTTCCCAAAAATCTTAAAATGTTGTTAACGCTTCATCATAACTTACCTATTTGAGATTTCAACAAATGTTAGGACTTATTAATTTTTTATTATAACTTGTGGACTAGGGTGTGTGATTAAGGTAGAATTAGATAAACATTTAAAAATCTTATTTTAATTATTTTAAATTAATTTAAACTCACAGTATTGTAACTTCCATTCATTAGGCCTCTCAAATTTAAAATTTTTCTTATCAATATAACAATATTTTGGCCAGTTTATTGACAATTTAAATTTCATATTTTTTGTGCAGTAATATTTATCACCATCTTCATTATTGTTACTACAATAGTTAATTAGTTCTTCAACTATGTTATCACGTATTTTCAAATAAAAACTGGAAATATTTGAATTTTTAATAATTAAAAATTATTTAAGGAAGGAAGGAAGGTATTAACAATTTTATGAGGGAAACTTTGTTTTTAAAAACTCCTGCAACCCCTGAGCGCTTTGATACTGCGGAAAATGTCCCAAAAAAGTCTTGATAAAAATCCCGCATGCTGGATCTCACAAACATTATTTTGTCAATCGCTAATATTCCAAAATTTTTACAAAAAATTTCTTTGGAAATTTCCATTGACTTTAAAGTTTAATTTTAAGTTTAATAATTCTTACATTTTATCCAAACTTTTGTTTCCCAATATTTCATTTAATTCAGCAGCAAATTCAAGTAAATTTACATTTGTTTGATTTTTAATTAAATTATCAATATCAGGCTTTCCTTCTTCATTAAAAATAATTATAAAACGATTAACTAAACAATAACTAATATTTAAAATTGAAATTTTATTTAAAGGATTATTTGAAGATTTTAATTTTTTTGTTTGGATTTTCTGCTGTTTTTTCCAATTTTTTACTAAAAATAAAAGTTTTTGCATTATTCGTTGAATATAATCTGAAGTAGATTCTTTTATTATTTTTGAGAAATAATCGAAGGATTTTGAATTAAATTGTTTATCGAAATTATAATTAATTAAGAATTATTAGTTTTAAGGTTTTTGGTGTTAGCAATGGCGTAATTACAGATTAAAATAATTATTTTTATATTAGAGGGCCATAATCGGATTTTTTAATATTTTGGTGAAGTAATTCTTAACTTAAAATTTATTCTACATAAAAATAACACAATAGTACTTAGAATTAATTAGGGTTTGGCACGACCAGATACTGTTCCCTATTTGGTGACATTCTTCTCCACTTAAGCTCCACCTCAGGGAAAAATTAACAGGTCGTATCCAAATATTAAATTAATATAAAATTAGATAATAAATAAATCTATAGGAAGGCATAATAATTTAACAGCTGTTACTAGATCTAGAGCTGCCAGATTTAGTGCTGCCGGACCCTGAAAGTTAGGTAGGGTCTCTACCTCGGTTCTAGATCTAATTTCAATTTTTTATACTTAATTAAAAACATTTTTACAAAAATACCATTTGAATCAATCATTTCAAATTTCTCCATAATTAATTTGTTCAAATTCAATTCATAAACTAATTTATACAAAGAATACTCAAATTTATCCACTGAAATAAAAAGTTTGTCAAAATAATCCTTGAAATTTAGTATTTCCTTATCTACTTTCAATTGACTAAAAAATTTAAATTGTTTGGCAAAATTCAAAAAAGAAATTTTTATTGTTTCCAACATTTCTTCAAGACCCTTTTTGTTATTATTGTTTTTGTTTAAATCACACAAACTTGTAAAATTGTAAAAAACCTCAAGAAGATTTTTAAATTATTATAGGGGTGTTAATAAATTATAATTCCCTTTACTAAATCAAAATATCCGTTAATCTTGAGTAGAAAGGTCAAAAATAATAAAGTCTATGAATTATTTTGCATGTATTAATCCCAACTCTCTAAATCAATTATTTTAAATTTTTTCTGGGTTTGTTTTTCAAGTTCTTAATCACTGGAAATCTAAACTCGATTCAAGTGGTAGAAATTTATGGTACTTAACATCCACTCTAGCGAGAAAAAACTCAATAATGTTTAATTCCTACATTACATACCTTAATTAAAAATGCGGCCTTTTTCTCAATTTCTTTAAATTTAGTTTCAATATTTTCTGCTGATTTGCCGTTTAATTTATTTTGTAAAATTTCTATGAATTTTTGTTGTTTTGACATATCTTTTAAATTTAAATTTATATTGGCTAAAGTAAATTTGAGTAAATAAGCGGCAAGTAGACATTGTTGGATGTGGACACGAAGCTGGATATTTGTTTCCAATTTGGCAAATCTTTCTTTGACAATTTCCATTTGATTTATATTTTTTGGATGTTTATTCAACTAAAAATTAATTATAATATTACATTCAATCTCGATAGGACGTCTCTCTGTTATCCAATAAGTATATCCCCCTAATATGTCAACTTAATTCAGTCCTGAGGGATGTATTTAGTGACAACTGGCTTTGAATAGGTATTAAATAACGATTTTATTTACGGGTTATCTAGTAGGGTTTCACCGGAACCGATATTTTGACCGGAACCGGATCCAATTTAAGTTCCGGTGCTAGCAAATTTAATTGCTAGCAAAGCAATTTTTTTTAATTGTGACATTTTTTTAGCTATGACAGGGAAGCGAACCAGAGGTGGGTCGGAACAGTCAGAGGTGTCGGAAATCAGAACTGTCGGAAATCGGAAATGGCTCAAAAGTCGGAACTCGTAAACAGTGCTGGGTATTTGCCATTTGTTGGCTCCGGCTCCGGGCTCCGTGGTTTGAAAATCTTGGCTCCGGCTCCGGGCTCCGGGGTTTCAAAATCTTAGCTCCGGCTCCGGGATCCAGCCTTTTAAAATCTTGGCTCCGGCTCCAGCTCCGGAGCCGGCGATTTTCGGAGCCGCTCCATGTTGGCTCCGGGCTCCGGGTGGAAAATCAATGAATTATTTTTCATTGGGGGATTTGGGTAGATAAAGGGGGATATCGAGTGATATAAGCGGATTAAGAGGGTTATCAATGGATTAAGCGGGATTTGGGTGGATTATCGTGTTATTTAGGTGGATTAAAGGCGGTATCGGGGGATTAAGTGGATTTTGATCCAAAACTTTTCCTTTTTTGCGCCGCAGGCGAAAATTTTGAAAATTTTGACACCCAGGAGACTAAAATTAATCAATTATAGAAAAATTTATATCATGCTTCATTTAATAAGAAATGATTATAATAAATTATTGTTGACAGAAAAACAATAAATTAGTCTTTCATTACGCTCGGGTTCGAACCTAACACCCGGATAAGTCCTCTAAAATACGAACCCAACAATCTATCCATTCAACCACACCTACATTACAACAGAAAGAAAAGAAAACTTTTTTACCCATCTCAATTTTCTCTTCCTTTTCTTTTCACGCCTATCATCTTTGCTTACTTTCTTTTTCTCTAACCCATCTTTAGGGGTGTATAGCCGGAGCCGTGGGGAATTGGAAAACCTTGGCTCCGGCTCCAGCTCCGGCTCCGGGGTTTTCAAAATCTTAGCTCCGGCTCCGCCGGAGCCGGCTCCGGAGCTATACCCAGCACTGCTCGTAAATCGGAAATCAAAATTTTTTTTCGGAAATCGGAAATCGGAAGGAAAAAAACGCCGGAAATCGGAAGGCGGAAATCGGAAAAAAATTTTTATTTTCATATCTGAAATAATATTTAAAATTGTAAGGTGGAAAATTTTGGCCTCCTTGAGTGTAATTTGAGGGAGTAAAAGTTCTTTTTGTAACTCAAAAGTCAAATTCGAAGGGATTAAAAGAGATATTGTGGGATTTGGTGATTAGACGGGATATCAGAGAATTTATAGAATTAATAGGGATATTTGGAGTTTAAAATTGAGGACTGATAGAGGGATGAGATATAAAGGGATTTGATAAAGCAAATTTGAGGACCCACCCCTGCTCGAAATACAGAGCTAAAGTTTTTAAGAGCCACCTTAATCCATCCTAATCCTCCGATATACCATTCAACTTCCATTTACAGCGGCGCAGGCGAAATTTTTGAGAATTTTGGAAGATCCTTAAGCCAAAAATCTTACATTTTTGCGCCGCAGGTGAAAATTTTGAGAATTATAGAAAGCTAGAAGCCGGATTTCTTCCTTTTTCAGCGCCACAAGCGAAAATTTTGAAAATATTGGAAAAATCTTTAGTCGGAAATTTTCTTCAAAAATTGTCGGAAATCGGAAATCGGAAGGAAAAAAACATCGGAAATCGGAATTCCGACCCACCTCTGAAGCGAACCTACCCTTAAATCATTAATGCCTTGGGTGAAGAAGCCTAATCTCTTAACCACTCGGCCACCCGCTTACATGAGGGCGATTGAAATCGAAATTAAACATATTTCTTTCGATTTTTCTATTAATACAAAGTACGAGAGTACGAGTAGTTTAGTAATATTAAAAAAAACGAATCGTTAGGGGTGTAAAAAAGTTCCGGTTTGGCCGGAACCGTTTTGTAAACCGGAGCCGGAACCGGAACCAATTTGAGTTCCGGTTCCCGGAACCGGAACCAAAAAAGGCCGGAACTTTCCGGAACAGGAACCGGAACTCCCGGTGAAACCCTATTATCTAGGCGTTTCTGTTTATAAATTCAAAAAATAATAGATTTTAAGTTACCAATATTGAGGGCATTAATTAATTGTTTCAATATATTAAGGATCTATTTTAAAGGCTAAAAAAATCATGAACAAAATCTTTAAATAATAATTTTCAATAAATATTTATTTTATATCCAAACCTCAATTAATTCTTCATTAATTTCATAATTAATTGTTGCTTTATTTAACACATCTTCTATAATTTTAATATTAAAATCCTTCTCATGGAGAACCTCAGACACCGAAACTACAATGTGATGTGCTTCAGTAAATGTTAGTTTATGCATATAAAAACGATCAACTATGAATTTTTAAAAATTTACAAAAAATCAGAGATTAATTTAAATACGTGCATCATTGTATGATTCTGCCCATTCCTTGCCTTCTTTGACCATTCCCGGCATTTTTAACATATTTATTCCAATAAAACTTGAATCAGCAAGAATAAATCCATCCTCATAAATATATTTATCTAAAATTATTTAATTATAATATTTTTTCATAATTTGTCCAAGTCTTCGAAGCTCTTCCTTTAACTTACTATGCATTAAAGCCCATTCTTCTGGACGTTCAAAAGTTATATTCTTCCTTTCTATTGAACAATATCCTGCCCAATCATTTATTAAGTTGTCTACGTAATTTTTACAAACATTTTCATATTCAACTTCCCCAGTTTTGCATTTTTTATATATTTTTGCTTCAATTTGGATCAGAATTCTTTTATAGTATCTTAAAACAATATGCCTAGTCCTTTATTTTTATTTATAAGAATCTTAAGATGATTTAAATAATTATTAAATAATTTTTAATTTTGGGATAGGAGGATTAAACTAGTGTTTAATTTATTTTTATTTTATAGTAGGAGCGAAATAGTAACTGTTTAGTTTTAGTCCCCCTATTTTCCCCTTTTTGAGAGGACATGCCCCCTTTTGGTGATTTGGAAAGGGCCACTCTGATTGTGAGTAGAGTTGTCGTTTTTCAGAAAATCTTCAAATATCGAGATCCAAATTGAAAACCCGAATTGAAAACCTCTCGTTTCCGTTGTTCGGTTCGATTCCGAACCGACAACCCTAACTGTGAGCCACTATAATCTTTAATTTTTTGAAGTAGTTACGAACGACTACATAATTATTTAAATAAACACTACTCAATATCCACCCTTCTTTTGCCCAAAATATTTCCAATTAGAGCTGCATGTTCAAACATAAATGACTGCTTTCCTTTAAAAATTCTTATTTTCGGTTTTCCTTCATCATTAAAGAAAATAATAAATTGTTTAACCAAACAATATCCAACAAAAAGATAACTAATATTTTTAAATTGCTCAACCTTCTCATCATCATTTCCTTTTATTTCTATAAAGACATTCATATTTTCTATTAAATATTTAAATTTTTCTGACAATTGTTTTAAATAAATTTTATTTTCTTTACTTGCTAGCTCCTTTAAAATATTTCTGTCCTCAACCAGAAACTTTTCTTTATCCTCTGAAAATAATAAAAATTAAACTAAAAATTTTAAGAGTTTTTTTTATTTCCTATTCCTCTAAAGTATTTAATTTCGGTTAAATGAATTGAACTTTGATAATCAAAGAAGGATAGGTTTTGCCCAGAGGTGGGTCGGAATTCCGATTTCCGGCATTTTTTTCCTTCCGAGTTCCGACATTTGAGCCAGTTCCGATTTCCGACACCGCTGAATATTCCGACCAACCTATGTTTTTGCCTCCCCGCCCCTCCCCCCAGACTCTACAAACAGTGCTATTAGTTGTATTCTAAAATTATTTCCAGCCTTTGTAAATTTCCCCCTAACCTTTAATTAATAATTCCAACTTACTTTTGTTCATTCCTTTCTCCACTAATTCACTAAATAAATTAATTTTATCTAAATTTTCATTCATTTTTTTAATAAATTTTTGAAATTCATAAACTTTTTCCCCAACTTTATTTAAATATTTTTTTATGTTTTGTGAATTATTTTTAGTCTCTTTAATAAGTTTATCATTAAAGAAAATTTCAACGTTTTCGTAAGCCTTTTCTATATTTTTTATAATATTGTTTATTGCTTCCAATTTAATCTAAATTATTTTATTTTATAATAGTTAATTATGGAAGGGATTGTGAAAGCTTATATAAAAATTAAATAGATTTTTGATGGAAACAATTATTTGCTCAACATGGATATATTTTTAAATAAATATTTATTTATTGTAGAAAAATATATCCAGCTGGCTAGCATTTAAAATGCTTAATAAGCAGAGCTCCGTAGCTCAGTAGGTAGATCACATGTACGCGAAAGCGCTTAGCAATAATTGCCACACTTTTTTTGCCTGCTCAGGGCTAAACCTCTATCCCTTTCATACATTATATCCAACCCATTAAAGCATATGTGTCTTATTAGAGGAATTTCGGTAGTATATGCATGCACTAATTTGTGAAAAGGATTGTCGGTTTAACCAGATTCTTCAGTTAACCGAACCGACAAACGTGACTGAAAATCTTCGGTTTCTCGGTTCGGTTCGGGTTGAAACCGACAACATATTATTTGTGACAAAAATCTTAAACTTTTCATTGGAGAATACCGAATATTCTCCCAAACTGTTAAGAAGTATTTGCTTTCCAATTGAATTTCTAATTAAATTCCAAACTCCCAACCTCAATATCTTCATTATAATATTTATTTTTAAAGTCGCATTCTGTTCGAAAATTTCCAATTATTTCAACAATAAAATTAACAAATTTATTATCACTTTTATTCCAAGTTTGCAATGTATTATTTAAATTTTTGAGAAAATCTTTCTGATTATTTTCATTGATGTTTATATTAAATAATGTAAACTTTAATATTTTTGTAGTAAATAAACATTTTTTTATATTTTCTTTTAATTCATTATTTGTTTTAAATCCGTTAGAATTTCTTTTTAATTCTTCTAAATTATTGAAATTGGATGGTTTTTCTAACTGTAAATTTTTAAAATTTAATTTTATAAATTTTAATTTTAATTTCTTACTTTTTTCAACGAATTATAAAAATATTTGTTTATTTTAATTTTTGTTATTTTTTCGTTTAATTGTTTGAGAAATTCTTCGTTATTTGTTATTTCTTTAATATTTTTTGTTTTGGAGAGGATTGTTATAAAATGATGGGCTTCGGTAAATGTTAGTTTGTGCAAATAAAATGAGGAAGCTGAAAATATTTTTGTTATTTTTGATTTTCTAATCTCTTTTTTAAATGGCTACACAATATCTACACGTCCCTGTTTACTTGCGAGTAAAGGGGAAATGGGAGACCATTTCTTCTCTTTCCGCGAAATTACCCCCCCCCCCTTCATCTTTTCGGTTTTTACCACCAGACCCCTCAGTTAACACCCACTAACTTACATGTTTCTTCGTAAAATCTCTCCCATTTATCAGTATCCATTCCTGGCATTTCTCTCATTTTCAACTGTAAATCATCCAGTTTAGCTTGAAAGAAGCCAGAATCCTCTATTTCTTCTTCTAAATTATATTAATTTTTTATTATAATTATTATAACTTTAAAATTTTTAAAGTTTTTGTGAATTCTAAGTAATTTTTAGTGATATAAAAAATTTTTTAATTTACCATTAAACAAATCCAAAGCAATTTTGCTTAAATTTATTTGTTCAAACAATTTCAATTTAAATTTTTTCCCAGTCAAAAAAGCATAACCTTTTTTCAATTTTCTTTTCATCCAATTCATTATTCTAACAACTCCTTTACCATAACCATAAGTTATAGTCATTTTTGGATGATAAATATCATAAACCTCCTTTTCTGTTATTTCTACCAAATTTTTATTTTTTCCATTTAATCTTTTAATTGAACGATCAAAAATTAATTTAATCATTTCCTTGTTTCTAATTGTATCTGTAGACCAAAAGTTTTCAAAAAATTCACTTCCAAAATGATTAGCAGTTATATAACCTATTTCAAATTTGAGAAGTTGTGTTGAAGGATTAAACAAAATTCCAATAATTTTTTTAAATAAACTTGATACGGTAATAAAATGTGAGGGAATAGAGGTTAGTAGAAAACCAAAAAGACTTAAAACTGCTCCAATTCCCATTGCGTTTATTGTCATAGAGGAATTTTTTTCGATATCCATTGAAGCACTGACCTGAAAAATCAAAATATTTTTATTTTAGGGTTGCCGTTTTCGAATCTGGCCGCGGTCGAGGCATTTCTATCGAGCTTGTTTTTTTAAGTAGGCTTGTGCGAGTCACTTACGGGCCTAACTGCTAAACTTACGGCCTAACTTACTGCCTTTTCAGCCTAAGTCGGGCCTGTACTACTTTACTACTACCTGTACCACTTTCGGGCCAAATATCTTAGGCCGGCGTGATCTTCCGGTCCGAGTCGGTCCATTTTGGCAACCCTAATTACATTATATTCAAAAATAAATTTATTTACTCCTTGAATAAATTATAAATAATAACCTTATGCTTAATATATTTACTGAAAGCAACATTTCTTTCCTCGTCAGTAATTCCCATTTCCGATGTTAAAGAATGAGGTTTATTAATTACAAATAATTTTTGAACAATTTCTTTACATATTTGTTTGTTTTTAGAATTTTCCTCAATTCTACGTTCCAAAACAAGTTGTTCAATACTCGGTTTTGGAAAGAATCCTTTCTTGTATTTATAATATACCCCAGCACGTAACAAATCTTTCATTACAGAATATTCAAAAGGCAAAATTGCACTAGATGTAGATGAAGCAATCTAAAAATGGATAGAGTACCTCAACATAGACTTCTCTTTTTTACCTCATTCGAAAAAATACTTAATCCCAACATATCCCAATTCGTATCCATTTGTATCAAATTATTCAACAAAGAACCTCCAACAGCTATTTTCTCTACATTCCAAGAATCTCTAAGATTATTCAAAAATCCTTCCAAAGTGGTTGGGGTAAAATTTCCTCCCTCAATCATTATTAAAAATCTTTGAAGAAATAACGAGTCAGCTATGTTAACAAATAAATTTGTTATAACAGAATATAATATAACAGATAAAGGAATATATAATGCTGGACAAGAAATTGCTACAATTGCTAATAATGGAGGCCAAACAAAAACATCCAAAATTGTGCTGATTAGGCCAGAGCCTGCTAAATTTATTAGCATGCTGTTTGCTATTTCTTTTGTTACTTCCTTGGCGTTATAGACAGAAAGGAGAATTTGAGCTCCGAGTCGACCACGAAATTCTTTATGCATTTCGTCATCATCTTCTTAAATTTTTTTGAATAAAAAATTAAAATGTAATATATATTTGACTGTTAATTATTTTTCCAAATTGTCTCAATCAAAACAAAATTACCGTATTTTCTCGATTAATTCCCCTGGGGAATTATTTTTTCAACCCATCCTTGGCATTGGGAATTAATCAAGGGAGCACTTACCTTTAATTTCTTCAGAAATAACAATCTCAATTGCCTCCTTTAGCTTATAACAACTTTTAATATTTTTATCAATATTCAAAAGTTCCTTTTTAAATTTAAAATAAACGTCGGTATCAAATTTTTCTTTATTTTCATTTTTATTTATTTTAGAGTTCATCCAATCCCATGCTTCGTTAAATATATTTTTTTGCTTATTTTTAAATTGTTTATTGAGATAATTTAATGAATTAATTATTTTGTTATTTTCAACTTTATTCTTTTTTAAATTAATTTTGATCTATTAAAAAATAATTAATTATTCAGTTAATAATTAATTAAAATTACTACTTTATTTTTTCTTCTATAATTTTTAGTCTTCTCCAATATTTTTTTAATTTCTTTAAATTCTTTATATAAAAATTCTACAGAAGTTTCTCTCAATTTTCTTTTCTCATTTTTTATTAAATTATCTGGATTTTTAAAATATTCAACAATTTCCTCGTATTCTTGTCCTCCAAGCTTTTCAAAGCGTTTATTTAAAGGCTTTATTTTAACATTATAAACGACATTTTGGAGAAAATCAAAAGGATGAATTTTAATTTTCATTAAATTTTCGAAGATTTTCTCATCAATTTTCACTTTAATTTCTTCCTCTAATCGTTTTTGCCCATCCTCCTCAAATTTTCTTATGTAGCCTAAGATTAGGTAGATTTTAATTATTAAAAAGCGGAGTAAGGTTCACAATAATTAATTTGACAATTTTAGGATCAGTTAGAGGTTATCTTCCAGCGGTGGATGCCGAGCATCTTGGACGGATGTTGAAGTAAGGCCCTTCTGTTGCGACGCAAAATTAGTTTCCATGGAGGTTTAAGTAGGTTAGACCCAGAAGTTTGACCAGACCCGGGACTTTTTAGGCACACAGATAACCGAAAACCGCGGTATCGGTTATAATCGGTTGTGTCCAACCCCACACATTTTTAACTGGTTATAATTTTGTTTAAGAGCACTCAATCATTTTTATTTTCTAAAACGAATTTATACTTTTAAATTCTTCAATTCGTTTTTCCTTCAATTTTATATCAGGCAATTTATCCAACTCTTCTATTAAATTATCTTCTAGCTTTTTTGATTTTTCAAAAATTTCTATTAAAATTTTTTGTTCAATTGAAGTTTTTCCCAGCTTTTCCAAAGACTTTAATTTCTCAAAATTTTCATCCAAAATTTGGTCTATTTCTTCAAATTCTTCTTTTTTTGTTTTATTTTTCTCATTAATCAAATCATCATTTTTAGTTTTTTTAATTAAATTTTCAGTAAATAACCTCACAAACCACAAATTTTCCAACCAAATTTTTCTTTCAATACTTTTAATTATTTTCCATAAATGTGAACATATTTTATCAAAAATACGTTTTTCTGTCTTTTTTATTAATTTAAGACGTTTTTTCTCTAAATCAATTTTAATTTTTAATATATTTGACCAGTCAAGATAAACTTGTTCTCCTTCACCAAATCCATTTCTTCCTTTATAGATTGCTTCTAGAAAAATATTTAAATTTATTATTTAAACTAGAAATCGGAGATTTTAAAACCTTGACCTAATCTTGATACTTGATTCTTGATTTTGGTCGAGGACATTGACCAGATCCTTGTCCTCAGGAAAAATCAAGTGACACTGAAAAATGCCTTGATCTTGACTCTAGATCAGGAGAAATCAAGATCGGGATCCGGGTCCAGGCCGATCTCTAATTAAAACCAAGAATTGGAAGTAAAAGATTAATTATTATTTAAATATGTTTATATTCTCCGTTCTTGTAAATTTTTTGAAAGTTAGGATTTAAAGTTTAAAGTTTTAGATATATCTTTTATTTTTTTTCACATTTAAAATTGTTCTTTCCATCAAATACCTAAAATCGCAAATGTCCCCAAATGCGCATTTCCTTCCCCCTCCTCAACTTCAACATGTTTTTCTTCATTTTTTGGCATTTTTTCTTCATTTCCTTCTTCCTCCTTTTTATTAAAAAATATTATTTTTTCTTCTCCACTTTTTAATTTTTCTAATTCTTCCTTCATAACAGTAGTCCCTTCTCGAAAAAGAAATGCCCAAACGAAAATATCTTTTTCCAAAGAAAATTCAACAAAACATTCTTCTTCTTCTTCATCCACTATTTCCCCTTCTTCTTCCAATTTTTTTAAAATAAATTTATTATTTATTTTTAACCAAATATATTCCAAAATTTTGTTAATTGTTTTATTTTCAGAAATAAATTGTTTTGTTTTTAAATCTTTTTTAACTTTTCCCCTAATAATTTCGGGAAGAAAAAATAAATTTTTCTTGACAAGTTGTGACGCGTATCCTGATGAAATAAATTCTTTGACATTTTTTATTCTTTAAGAAAATAAATAAAAATATTTTTAATTATTTTTTTGTTTAATTTTTAATTTACTTGGATTGTTTTTGAGAATTTTCTTCTTCCAAAGATTTTTTAAATTTTGTTGATTTTCTCAAATTTTCGATAAATTCTGTTAGTTCTTGTGGTTTGTTTAATTCAACATTTAATACACAATTAATTACAAAAAATAAAAATAATTTAAATTTAAACATCTACTAAAATAAAAAATTAAATTTTAAATGAAAATTTTCAAAAGGGCTTTTTCAGGCTGGAGTATGTTTGTAATAGTACCTTAAGAATTTTTAAAGCGTCCAGTGTTGGTTATAGATAAATGAAGGATAAAGTTGCTATAATAATTTTTATATCCAATAAATTAAATTTTCGGCATTTTTTAATTAAAAAGAGAGAGAAATTTTATTTGAATTATAAAAAATAATTTAAATTAAAAATTATTTTATAAACAAGAAATTATAAACGATAAATACATAGAGAATAATTCAATAAATTTATAGTGAATTAATTTATTGAATTTATTAATTATTCAGTCAATTTAATAGACATTACAAGGCTTAATAATGTCTATTAAAATAATTTCTGTTAAACTTTTATTTTTTTATTACCTTAGAATGTTGAAATTAAATAAATTTGAAGTTAAAAATATAAAAGTTTTTATGCCTGTTCGCCTGTTCTGTTCTGTTCGGTTCCAGTTATCAAAAAAATTTTCAAGAACGGACATCCCTAATTTTGAATATAAGAGGAAATAAAATAATAAAAAAATATTTTTTATTACTTTTACTAATTTATGTCTAATATTTTTGCCTTTTAAAATTTATTTCCTTGTCTATCAAAGTGTTATGTAATTCTCAGTAATTATCTCTAAAATAAAAAATACACTTTAAATAAATAACAAATGTCAAAATAAATAAATTTTCTGTAAAAATATATTGTAAGGCTGGGGGATCTTTTTGGAATCACGCGAAGAGTAAACAAAAGTTAAATTGTAATTCCAAAGCATTTGAAAAAATTTGACCAAAGCTTAGAAATTATTTGACCTTATCTACTCGAGAAATGCTAAAATATACTATATATTTTGTCTTTTTTTTGTTAAAATCACATCTACTCTACCACCTTTAAAATATAATATTTCAATATATTTTATTATTTTTTTAAATCTTTGGTAAATAAATGTACAAAAGAAAACAAAGATTTAAATTAATCCTTAATTAAATCAAACAGCCAATGTCCATTGTTTGTTACTTTCGGGAGTAAAGCTTTTCATTCATTTGCAAAAAATGAGGTAGAATTAGTCAATTAATTTAAATTGTTTGTAAAAAATATTTTTATTTATTTTCATTAATTCCTGAAAAACCATTATGTTAAATATTTTGCGATTAAATAGTTTATCTTATTTATTTTAGCATTATTTATTCATATCATATCCATTTATATCCTACTATACGTATCAGGGATGTTACGGGTTGAGAAAAATGTCGGGTCGGGTTTTAAAATTTTCTTCGTATAGGATTTCGGGTCGAAAAAAGCTCGTGTATATGTCGTCGGGTCAGTTAAAAGATTGAACATAAATCCAGATTTTTCGGAGCGGTTGGGGGATATCAGTGTTTTAGTTATTGTTAAGTGTAATATCAGCTAAAATAGGGATAAATTTGGATTTGAACTAATTAAATATAATAAACTAAACAAATCTTTTAATAAATAAATTTTATTTTTAATTAATTAAAAATATTTACAGACTTTACTTTTCTTTATTTTCTGTATTATGCATATTCGTAAATTATTATCTTTTACCATGCAATTTTTTGAAATAGTTACAAATCATAGGCGCCGTAAACACAAATTACTTACAATAAAACATAATCACTTAAATCCTAAACGGTTTTTAAATAAATTTATTCCCGTCACTGAATGGCTTCCAAAATATAGTTTTCAAAAATTATTTTTCTTTAATTAAATTATTTTAGAATGGCGACACTCTTTTTTCGTTGATTTATGTGCTGGTCTTACTGCTGCTGTATTTTCTATCCCTACAGGTAGTTCAAATTTCAGAATACAAATAAGTGTCATCATTCGATTAATTATTCCTAGGGTATGTTAAATAATTAGGGTATGTTTCACGAAAATACTGTTCTGTAATTAAAAATTAAACGTATATTAAAATGAGGCTTTATACTCTTGTCCAGATTACGCGTCCAATCAATCACATTTTTAACTATCTGGTTAATATTTTAGTACCATAAAATCTAAGGGAATAGAAAGATCTTTTCACTAAGATTAGTTTACACCCACACGATATCGGACAATTGTTTAAAATGAAGAACCGGGTACTTAAAATATCTTAAAATATCTATTTGTTATATCTACATATCTATCAAACGAGAATATATTTATATTAAGGGATTGCTCATGCTGGTATTTGCGGTGTTGCTCCAGTTTATGTAATAAAATATTTAATTTTTAGCAATTAATTTCTAAAATAATTAAGGGTCTATACACTGTTATTTTCCCAACATTTTTCTATATGCTTTTTGGCCATTCCCGACATAATTCTCTCGGCGCTTTTGCAATTCTTTCTTTAATAACTAGAGCAGCTATTGAAAAAGTTGATCAAATACTTATTAATGATAGGTTAGAAAATTAGGAAAATTTTTTTTTAATTTATCAAAAAGGAATGGAGGTGCTAGTCCCGTTTATGATTATCCAACGATATCTCCTTTGCCAACATTTGACGATAATGAAACTATTAGGATTATGAACAATACTTTCTTTGACGGAGAAGATCAATTGCTGATTGATGAGGTAATTAATAAATATACTTTTGAAAATTAAAAATCCTTTTGAGGTTTCATAAAAAAATTCTCAAATTAAACAACCCTAACAGATAATTTCCCTGTATTAAAATATCATAAATTTATTTTTATTTGAATTGAAATTCGTGATAGTTTAATAAAAAAGTAGCACTCCCTAAGAGAGCAATGGTAAATTTAAAATTTACCCGTACTCCGTACTGTCATTAATTTTTCTTCTCGTACACGTGTATGAGTAAGGCATATTGTACGTTCTTCCAAACGCTGCCAGAAACTCCTAAACTAGTAGAAAAATATTTTTTAATTAAAAGAGCACATTAAACACATCCTCAATTATTGCTGAATTAAATATTTCTTCTTCTGATGAGAATATAATTGACAATAATAATCACAACAATCCATTACTTAGCGACCCTATACAACTTTCTGTTCCAAAATTACTTCAAAACAATACAAATATTACTGTTGGCGAAATTGGTAAAAGATTAAGTGAAATTAAACCAATACATATTGCTACTTTAATTTTATTTTTGGGTGGAATTTGTCAGGTTTTCTTCAAAAAAAATATAAAAATAAATAAATACCTTAGGTAATTATGGGTATATTTCGTTTGGATTTTCTCTCATGTTATTTCTCTGAACAAGTTATGACTGGATTTGTTTTGGGAGGATGTGTACATGGTAATATATTATATAACATTTTCAAAAATAGTAGATAGGCGTCCTTATTTATTATTAAAGATTAGCACTTAACTTTTTAAGTATAGTGTCACATTTCCTGTAGTAGTTTTGTAGTTGCTGCCCTTATAATCTTGCGTTTCTGATATATAGGTATGTAGTTTTTATTTGTTTTTTCCATACAAAATTAAAATTTTATCAAAAAAACCATTCTTAGGGGTGTAAAAATTTCCCGACTTATTCGGAAATTGACGTCGGGATCGGGAGGCCAAAAACTCTGGAAATTTCCCGAGTCGGGTGTCGCGAGTCGGGATAGCCGAACATCACTAGTATGTAGTAAAGAAAAAGGCATGTTATTTATCGTTGGACGATGATTCGTAACATTCATAGCAATCAGTTACTTAGATTACCTATTCGTGCCATTCATCAACAATCCTACATACCTGTTTGATACCCCTTTCATACATAATATCTCTATAATTTTCCAGTATTTTTCTCACAACTTGGTGACCTATTGGGTATCCAGCATTTATTGCCTCCTCGATCTGGACGTGGATATTTATATAATGTACGTATATTAATTCTAATTTTTATTAAAATTAAACAAAATTTTAAGCGTGTTTTTGATATAATTGATCATTTAAAGTTTACAAATATTCAAACAATGATAATAAGTATTTGTTCTATTTTCTTTCTTCTTTTTACTCAACAAATTTTTGAAGTATTAATTATATATTTAAATATTCCTCTCTAAAAAATTAATTTTTTAGCCATGGCTAGCAGATGCTTTCGAGTTTCCAATACCTTATGAACTTTTATTGGTAATTATTGGGATAACTGCAACAAATTTTGGAGATCTCTCAAATAGACATAATATTACTGTTGTTGGAAATATACCAACAAAGTAATTTTTATTTTTTAGTAAATCTTCCTTTTACACTATAAACTAGGGTAGCACCCTGTCCACCGAAGGGTAGCACACCGACCCGAACCCCGAAGGCATTACCCCGACAAAACCCGATCCCCGACGCCCACCCCCGTACGGGCAAAACCCCGACCTGACCCCCGAAAATCAGACTATTTTTTGTCAAACTTCCAGACACGAATCCCGAAGGTTCTACCCCGGAAAACCCCGAAACCCGACACTCCCTCCCCCGAAGCTTGGGTTGCTACCCTATTTTAAACATAAATTTAAGTTTTCCAACTCCATCAATTCCACATTTTGAATTAATTCCTTTTGTTTTCATTGATGCTATCAGCATTGCAGTAACTGCTGTAGCTATTCATCTGACAGTTATTCGAATTGTTGAAAATAAATATCATTATGCTATTAATAGTTATCAAGTTAATTTAATTTTTTAAATGATTTCCTTTTAAAAATTAATTTTTAAAAAGGAATTATATTCTCTTGGTTTCTCCGGTATTTGTTCTTCAATCTTTCCAGTATTTCCAATTACTTCTATTTTTGCAAGAACTCTTATTGGTGATGCTGATGTAAATATTACACAGGTATTTCTGTGCACACATTTAGAGAAAATAAGGAAAAAATTTTTATCCGCCAAAATATAACCACCATTTATAAATAAGTAGGTACTCGAAATGATGGCAAGCACCACTTTAAATTAAGTGATTGCTTAGCCTCCGACCACTTTCCCACCAGAGGTGGGTCGGAACATTCAGAGATGTCGGAAATCGGAAGAGTCGTTAATCGGAACTGGCTCAAAAGTCGGAACTCGAAAATCGGAAAAGTAGTGAGTATTAGTGATGTTCGAGACTCTCGGTCTCGACTCTCGAGTCGGGAAATTTCTCGGGTTTTTTGAGATCTCGGTCTCGATCTCGGTCTCGGTGTTTTGGTCTCGGAAAATGAGACTAAATTTACACCCCTAATGACGGAAATTTTTTGAATTTTACTCGTACTTCGCGTACTATGACATTAAATTTTTTGAAGGAAATGTAAAGAAATAATAATAATTTATCTGATGTTCCTTTTAATGATAGATGTTTGAGTGGCTAAGTTAACAGTCTTCGCTCACTTTATTAATTTGGGTGTGAGGGTTCGAGTCCGGGGCTAGGAAGTGAGACTTAACCAATTTTTCTTTCCATAAAGAAATGATTTTAAACTTTGTTTTTGATTTTAAATTTGTAAATTTATTTTTTTAATATTTTAAACTTGAAAAACATTAAAAATTTCAATTTAGTCATGAATTTTCCATAATTTTCGCCTGCGGCGCAGAAACTTTATGAGTTCTGGCTCCACGCCCATCCAAGCTTAAAAAAGTTTTTATTGCCAGCGGCTCTGACAATTGAATTTTTTCTCCTAAGGCCTTACAAAATTCTCAAAATTTTCGCCTGCGGCGCTAAAAAAGGAAAAAATCTGGCTATTAGCCTTCAAATTTTATAAAATTTCGCCTTCGGCGGTAAAAAATTGAGCAAAATATTTTAATTTAATATGATTAAAAAGGATTAAGATGTATATCTGAGGACTCTGAAGGATTAAAATAAACATCAAAACTTGTGCGTGGCATCAGGGCTCAATAAGATATCATTGGATTTGGAGGGATATCGAAGGATATAAGGATATTTTATCCGATTAATTAGCCGATAAATATGAATATCAGTGGATTAAGGTGGATATCGAGAGATTTAGAAGGAGTATGAGAATATCGTGTTTTGGGATTCAAGGGATTTTGGGATATGTGGGATATCAAGGGATCTTTGGGGATTAGAATGGACATCAAGTGATATCCCTCTTAATCTCTCGACTCTCGGTCTCGACTCTCGGTACCGAGTCGAGTCTCGGTCTCGGGGTTGATTCTCGGTCTCGGTCTCGACTCTCGAGTCTCTGCTTTTTTTAACTCACGAACATCACTAGTGAGTATCCAGGAGAAGACGGCGTCGGGGGGAGGGGTCCGACAAATCCCAAGGGTGTAGGGGGTTTCCGCCTAATTTTCATTGATTTTACCGACAAAATCCTGTGGGTGTAGGGGGTATGCCGGGAATTTTCTTTGATATCTGAGGTGGCTAATTGGTCAATTAGCACCTATTGCGCAATACCCACTGTCATCGAAGTCGGGGGTAAAGGGGCTAATTGACCAATTAGTAGTACTAATTGGTTTTTTTCAACCGACATATTTAACTCGAGGGATTTGGAGGGATTAAGGGTCTCCTCCTTCTTCATAACATCTCCTCCTTCTTCATAAGGAGGAGATGTCCACCTTCTTCATAACATTTCCCCACATAATCCTCTTTCTTTTTTTCTCTCTTTTCTTCTCTCTCTCCTTTCTTATCTTTCCTTTTATATTTTTCGATGCATTTTCTCTTCCTCTTTCTTATTTGACTTACTCTGCTGGTTTAAAAGAAAAATTATTTTTTTGTGTGCCATTTTTCCACAGTGATTTTTTCTCCTCTTTTTTATTTATTTTTAATTTAAAATCGACCATTTTCACCATTGATTTTTTGGTCTTTTTTTCTCCTCTTTCACTATTTACTTTTAATTTTATTCCTAAATTTTAGAATTTTTTAGGTTTTAAAAAAATTATACTTATAATAAAAATGGAAAAACAAACTAAAACAACAATAACAACAACAACAATATTTAAATGCAAATTTTGTGCAGCATCATTCAACAAAAAATTCAACCAAACATGTCATATGGAAAAACAATTGTTTACTTTTTTATTCCACTTTTCTTTCCTTTTCTTGCGTTTTTTTCATTGGGAGTAACGTTAGCTAATTTTCATTTTTAAGGTGAGATTGAAATTGTCGACGTCAAAATTAAACAACACGTGTTTGACTTAAGTAAAGTAAAAAAAGAAAAGGAGGATTGATGATGAAGAGATAGAGAGACGGCTCCTGGGTTAGGTTCTAAATCAAAAACATTTCTTCAATAGGGCAATATACTATCAAAGACCAAAAATAGGCTCCTGTATGTTTACTTAGGTTCTAAATCAAAAACATTTCTTCAATAGGGCAATATACTATCAAAGACCAAATCGTCGTAGTCCGAACTCGGTAGTGTAACTATTTATACATTTAAATATACCGATATGTCTGTCACAATATGTCAGGCTAAGAATCTGATATTGAAAAAATAATTTGACATAATATTTGTTTACTCTGCAATTAATTAATAAATTATATGATTAATAAACTATTTTGAATAAAAATACTTAAATATTTTATTATTTTTAATAAAAAAATTTTTCCATCTGATTTTTGTTTTGCTGTTCCTCTTAAACTAGTTGTTTTTAGTGATTTTCTCTTACAAAACTTCTACCTATCATTTAGGAGTTCTTTCCTCGAAAAGATTCTTTCCTCATCAAAATACTTTTTCAGCCCCAAGTCCCGGCCCGATGATAATTTTTTATCCAAATTATCTACAAACCATTCCACGAAGTCCCTATTCTCCAAAAAAAGTTCTCCCCATGTGTTGGAATTTAAATTAAAACTTCCTTTTTTGCCCAAAAAATAATTTTTTAATTCAAAATAAAATTTAAAAATCCTCTCCCACAAAAAAAAATAAAATTAAAAAACAATTCAATAAACAATATATAAAAATTAAAAAAACCGAAGTCTCTAACTTTCTAAAACAACAAAAAGAGATTTCTGTCCAACAAAATTTTAAACTTCCATTAATCCTTCAGCTCCATCGCCCTTTCGTAATAGTCGAAGAGAATCTTAAAAAATTCTCAAATAATTTTCAAAGACTAAAAAATACTCTAGGCGCCTCATTCTTCAAAGCTTCCGTAAGGACTGATTTGATTGACCCATCTTTCATAACAACATCAGCCACAAGATCCATTATCCCTTCAATTCCACTCGGATGGACACTCGTTATCAGAGAAATATTTTCGACATCTAATTTGGAATGCTTCTGAATGTTTCTTGGTTAACACTTTAAAAAGAAAAAATTTTTCAAAAAATTTTAAAATTAAAAACCTCCATTTTCATTGTTCTCTTTCGCGTGCTTGCGTGTAACAACGCCAGTCTTGTTTCCATCCTTGTCTTCTTCTTCTTCAAAAGAATTTATTTTCTATGTTCTTCTTTATTTATTTTTTTTCTTCTTTTTTAAATTTTACTTTCTTTGTTTTGTAAGCCTACTATAAAGAATTTTTAAATATTAAATTTTAATTTTAAAATTAACGATTGTTTTCCATATGACGTGTTTGGTTGAATTTTTTGTTGAATGATGCTGCACAAAATTTGCATTTAAATATTGTTGTTGTTGTTATTGTTGTTTTAGTTTGTTTTTCCATTTTTATTATAGGTATAATTTTTTTAAAACCTAAAAAATTCTAAAATGTAGGAATAAAATTAAAAGTAAAGTGTGAAAGAGGAGAAAAAAAGACCAAAAAATCAATGGTGAAAATGGTCGATTTTAAATTAAAAATAAATAAAAAAGAGGAGAAAAAATCACTGTGGAAAAATGGCACACAAAAAAATAATTTTTCTTTTAAACCAGCAGAGTAAGTCAAATAAGAAAGAGGAAGAGAAAATGCATCGAAAAATATAAAAGGAAAGATAAGAAAGGAGAGAGAGAAGAAAAGAGAGAAAAAAAGAAAGAGGATTATGTGGGGAAATGTTATGAAGAAGGTGGACATCTCCTTATGAAGAAGGAGGAGATGTTATGAAGAAGGAGGAGACCCTTAATCCCTCCAAATCTCTCGAGTTAAATATGTCGGTTGAAAAAAACCAATTAGTACTACTAATTGGTCAATTAGCCCCTTTACCCCCGACTTCGATGACAGTGGGTATTGCGCAATAGGTGCTAATTGGCCAATTAGCCACCTCAGATATCAAAGAAAATTCCCGGCATACCCCCTACACCCACAGGATTTTGTCGGTAAAATCAATGAAAATTAGGCGGAAACCCCCTACACCCTTGGGATTTGTCGGATACTCACTACTTCTGGATACTCACTACTTGGAAATCAAACTTTTTTCGGAAATTGTAAGGAAAAAAACGTCGGCCCACTATCAAATAGCAGACCAGCAAATAAAAAGCATATCATAGATTTTACATAATTTTGAGGCTATTAAAATTAGGATTTTCTTTATTGACAATACGAGTTAAATATTAAATGAAAAATTATAAACCTTTCTTACTTAATGTATAATTATAAAAAGTTTATTTGTTTAACAAACAAACTAAAGAGAACCTTTAATTTTAAAATTAAAATAAAACCCTATTTAGATGACAACATTTTTTTCAACTTTATCTCTCTTAACAGTAATTTTATATATAGGCCCAGCGTTAGAATATTTACCAAAGGTGATTTTTCATATTATTTTGTAAAAATTAATTTAATAAAATTTAGTGTATTTTGGCCTCAATTATTGTAACTTCATATTTATTTTAAATAATTGTTTAAAAAATATTTATTCATTAGATAGTCTCAGCCTGTACTTCACTGAATAAATTTGGAGAATTACGCCAATTATGGCCTCTTTTCAAAATTGATTTTGTTTAAAAAATTTTTTTATTTTTAATTATTTTTTAATGATTTTAGGCAATTTTTATTGTCAGTTTCCTCCTCACAGTTTGTTACGATATGGCAGAGGGGTTAACGCTTTCAGCGCTTTTTAGTGCTTTTACTATTGTTTTTCGTGATCAGTGGTGAGGAATATTAAAAAATTTGGAATAAAAACGTTTTAGGCCAAAATGGCATTTTTTAACTCACGATGAAGAATTAAATGAATATAAGGAAGCAGAAAGAAAACAACAATTTTTACAGCACCAAATAGCTGCCGGGGGGCATGCCTTTATTATTCGTTATGATGCTCCTTTGATATTTACAAGTGTACATAAATTTAATAAAGTTTAAAACAAAAAATAATTAATTTTAATTTATTTAATAATTTCCAAAAAAAAGGTGTTAATTCAAAGTGCAAAGAAAAGAAAAATTCAATTAAATTTGTGTAGAACTTATTCGGCAACAGAAAAATTAGTTTTGGCTAATTATGAAAATACTTTAATTATTGACTGTTCCGGATTTCCTTATGTTGATTTTCTTGGACTTCAAACGTTAAAGAAGGTATTTTAAATGAAGTCTAATCTGCTTATTTGATTTTTTAAATTAAATTTTGAGGTTTATAAAGACTTTTCTGCCCAAAATGTACTTGTTAAATTCGCTGCTCCAAAAGGTTTAAATAATTTTATAAATTGTATAGAGGAATACTCACTCCTGTTAAATTTTGCTTACGTTCGAAAACTTCCCAAGGGACCGAGTAGAAGGATTTTTGTAACGAAATTTACTTCCACAAAAACGTTTTTTCCACAAGAGTATTAAGGAATTCGGTTTTAGCCATCTTAAGGATACCGGAACCTCTGTTTAAGTTTAATTTTAAAGCAACGCCTTTCTGTATTGTTCTTAATTTTTATTTTAGCTCAATTGTTGAGAATGTTTTGTGAAAGTGATTTTTATTTAACAGTTCCAAAAGAAAATGTATTTAAAACTGTCAAGTAATTTAATCTTTTTTTTTAAATTTTTTATTATAAATTTAGACAAGCTGTTAGTTCTTGCGTTTATAACGATGAAAATTCACGAATGGATGATGAGGAAATTTTTAGCATTGAATCATTAAATAATATGTAATTGATAAATATAAAATATTATTAGAAATTAAACAAAACTTTCAAATACATTGTATTTTACTAATTATAATTTTAAAAATAAATTAATTTTTAATAAATTCGATCCAATTAATTCTTGTTTTTTCTTTCCTATTTCTCCTCTTTTCTGGCTGTTTTTCTTCTTTTATTCCGGAAATATTACATTTTTGATAGATTTCAAATTTTTTAGGGTTCTTCTAAAAATTGAATATTTATTTTTTTTAACAATCACGTAGCGACTCAATACTAGTACAATGCGGCTTACTTTTTTTACATACTGTGGATCATTTTGTAAACTAAAATATTCTTTGGTAATTCGCGCAGGCCCAGTTGTTTTTATTAGTACCAAGTTTGAGAAAAGGTCGAATAATGGTACGAGCTTTCTAACTTACACGGACTATACTATAAGATACACCCTTTGGGTTTAAAAAATTGTACTGTGGATTAAGGTTGGCGGTTCCTAAGAAATCTTCGGTTATCCGGAACCGGAACCGAATTGAAAATTTTCGGTTATCCGGTTTTTTTCGGTTCTGAATAACCGGAACCGCCAATCTTATGTAGGATTAGTGTACATCAAATAGAGTTTATCTTCTAGGAGGTTCCTAAGTTGAGGAGTACCTAATTTTGGTTGTATCTTATTTTGTGATAGTATGAGTCATTCATTTTAATAAAAAAAGAATAAATTACCTGAGGCATATCATCAATATTTAGAGGGATTTTAATAAAATTATTTAATTTATCTTTATTTAAATTTAATGAATTTTTTTGTTCATTTTCTTTAATTATACTATCATTAGACAATTCAATTATTTTATTACATTTTTCAATAATTGTTTGGGTATTTGTAAATGTTTGATAAAAATTATTATTGAAACTGTTACTTGATATATTTGAATATTGACGTGCATAAGATTTTACTGAAAATTAGTTATTTAAAAAAAGATTTTTCACGAGTCTATTTACACATTAATTACTACTTATGTTTATCTTCTAGATTTTTAAATTTTACTTACCAATATTAATTGGATTTATTTCTGGGCAATTAGAATTATCTGCTTTGAAAATTGATCCAATCCTGTTAAATAAAAAATTTATAAAATTTATTTTATTAAAATCGCTGATATTCTTTAAAAAAGAAAAATCCAAACATTTTTTCCAAATTATTTTGTTTAATATAAACAGCATTTAACCAACTTCCCTCTCTATTTATATTTAAAAATTGTTCATTAATTGTTAATATTAATTTTTCCTGTTTTTGTTGTTCCTCTATATTATCTCCATTATTTTTTAAATTTATTCCAACTAACCAAACAGTCCAATGCTCTTCAGTACCACTAAATTAATTAAATACCGTATTTTTCCCAATAGAAGCGCATGCGCTTCTATTTTTCAACCTCCTCGTAGACTGCGCTTCTAATGGGACGTGCGCTTCAAATGGGACCTGCGCTTGTATTTTTCAACTCCTGTGCGAATTAATTTTTATAACATTATAGAAATTTAACAAAAATTAAATCTCTATAGAATTATCACTTTCAATTCCATTTTCATTATCTTCATTAAAAGCAATTTCTGCCAAAATTTTTAAAATTTCTTTATCGTCACCAGGGGATAAAGAAATCGTCGCTCTTGATCCTCATTCACTAAAAATGAATGAGGATCAAGAGCGGTTAAGGGGAAGATCAGTTGACCTCAGGGAATATAAGAATATCGGTCGACTTACTGGGATTAAGGCGGATTTAAAAAGATATCAGGGATTTGGAGGGATTTCTGAGACGTGCCTCTGAGACGTCACTTGCCTGTTTTAATAATGCACGGCCGCTACCGCACACTTGAAAGATTTTATAACATTTTCTTTAGAAATTGCATCCCATGCTTCAACTATCCATCCCAAATAAATGTTCATAAATTTTCAGCGCACCCTTTTCACTTCATAGGGTGCGCTTCTAATGGGACCTGCGCTTCTAATAGGACCTGCGCTTGTATTTTTCAATCCTCTTCTAGACTGCGCTTCTAATGGGACGTGCGCTTCAAATGGGACGTGCGCTTCTATTGGGAAAGATACGGTAATATGTTTATTTAAATCGTGTTTCGCAAACTTAATTTTTTAAGTTTGTTCTTAAATTTATTTTTCTTAAATGATTTTATTTGTTTTTACAAACTTTGTTTTTACTAATATTTGTCACAAACATTGTTTTAAGTTCGTTTAAAAAATAAACTTGTTTTGTTTAAAATTTACATAAAAGCTTAAACTTGTTTGTCTTTAATCATGTTTTCTTAAACTATATTTCACAAAAACCTACTTTATTCTCTCACATTTTCTTTCTTTTTCAAATCCAGAAATTGTATGATATTCCTCTAATTTTATTTTTTCTCCATTAATTTTTTCTGCCCATTCTTTAAGCATTAATCTTAATTTTGTTTTTAACAATCCACATTTAAAATTTCCAAAATAATTGTTTATATTTTCTTTTATCTTAATAGGTACTGTACAAATGACCAAAATAAAATGTTTGTAAATTAATTTATAATTTATTTTTTTAAATATTGTTTTTTGCCACCATTCTTTTGTTAAATTATTGTGATTTAAGTTTCTAAAATGGTCAGCTTTTTTTGTTTCTCTCAAAATAATGCTTTTCGTATATTCGTTAATATTAAATGCAACATTTTGTTCAGGAAATTTAGGTGAAATTATTGGCATTATTGATGGCTGATTTTCTTTTTTGATATTTGATAAATACCAGGAATCAATTAAATAATTATTTTGATTGTTTAAATATTTTGTTATTAATTCCTGACTTGTTAAAGGTTCGAGCAAAACAGGAAATGGCCATTGCCTTAAAATATGTAGAATAATTACTAGTTTTAATAATTAAAAATAAAATAAACATAGTAAAACGAATTATTAAAAAAACACAATTTAATCAAAACTAACATATAAACTTATAATAACATTTAATACAAAATTGCAGAACTTTAGTTAAAACATAAATAAAACAAAACAATAATAGTATAACAATGAAAAGAACAAAACATTCAACAAAACATAAAACAAACAAACATAACTTTCAACAACACATTAAAGCATAAAAACTAAACTTCATAAAACTTTTAATTAAAGGAAACAAAAATTCAAAAGCATTAAACAAAACAAAGAAACATTCATAAAGACATAAAGCAAAACAATCAAAACATTTAGCAAACAGTAAAAAGCAAACATAACTTCTGACAGAACATTAAGCAAAACAAACAAAACATTCAAACAAACATCTAAGAAATACTAAAGAAAAACGAACAAAATATTAAAACAAAACATCTAAGAAATGTTAAAGAAAAACGAACAAAACATTCAAACAAACATCTAAGAAATATTAAAGAAAAACGAACAAAACATTCAAACAAACATCTAAGAAATATTAAAGAAAAAATAACAAAACATTCAAAAAAACACTAAGAATATTAAAGAAAAACAAACGAAACATTCAAAAAAACATCTAAGAATATTAAAGGTCAACGAACAAAACATTCAAAAAAACATCTAAGAATATTAAAGGTCAACGAACAAAACTATTATGGGCCCCCGCTCTTTCGTTGGGCCCCGAGAATGAGCGACGGCTCATTCTCGGGGCGCGAAAGGCGTTTTCTCTTTAACGATTAAAGACTAGCTCCCTTTAACAAATTTTATCACAAAGATAAATATAAATGATTTAAATAAAGGGGAAGGGAGCACCGGGCGAAACTTTTGGTGCAAATTAAAGTCAAGACTGAGCTTTTTCCCCGGTTCTTCCTTCCCCTTTTATTGGCAAACAAAATGGGCGTGAAATAATTTATATAATAATTAAACTATGACATTCTGTAACTGGGGGGGGGGGTGTATGTGCGGGGCTGGCATCCTATCCAGTTCTAGTTCTTCACAACTTCTCTTCCTTCAATTCATCTTCTTCAAATTTTTATTTATTTGACGGATGTGATTCTAAATAAATTGATCCAATCTTTTCACGTAAATTTCCAAGTTGCCCATTTTGTGCACTAATTGCATGGACGGATTTAAAATTAATTGGAAATTTTGGTTTAATATCTTGAGGGAGGGCTTTTGTCCATTTTGAAGTATTCTAAGCTGGGCCAATAAAATGTTCAATTAATTGTTGGGAAATCTCGCTGATGGTGACGAATGTCTCATTGCCTAACTCGTTATTGACGAACCAAGGTTGCCCGAAGATTTGTACCATTGTCCCACTGTACAATTGTCATGGAACCCGAACCCATAGGGAACCGTATTTCCAGGTATAATAATTCTCTCCTTCAGCACTGAAACGTCCTCCCCTTTTGTTTAGCCCGCGTTGGCGTTTTGTGATTTTCCCTTTCCTTTTTACTATTTAAGCCACTCTTTCATCAATTTTGCTCATTCTTAATAAATTTGCATTTTTTTTTGTTTTTCTGTGCGCGCGTTTCCTTCCTCCTATTTTGATATTCCATCTCTCCCAATTTTCATTCCTCTTGGCATTGATTGATTTTTTCTCCCCTATTTCTAATAATTTCCCCTTACTTTTGCTCATTTACGGACTGATGTGTTATCCATTACTTTTTCCCTTTTTCAAATCTTTCCAGTTTTATTTTGCTTTTCCCCTTTTTACGTTTGTGTTATTGTACGGCATTGGCTGATCCAACTGGCTAGCATTTAAAACGGTTATTGGGCGGGTGTTTAAAATTTTAATTTCGTTTGTGTTATAGTTCCATCCTTGCTCTTCCAAAATTTCTGTTTGTTTTCTATTTATTTTTGTTTTTATTTCTGCAAGTTTTCTTTTCCTCCTTTTCCAAAACTTGACCCTTCTAGTCAATCCTTTTTGTTTTCTATTTCTAGTCTTCCTTTTTCCCCTTCAATTTTGCACCTGCATCTTTTATGGCACCAACTTCTTTTCCACCCCGTTCTCTTCCCAAAATCCACTCTTCTTCCCCGTTCACAATCACTTCCAAAATTTCAATCTCCCCAAAATATTCCACTCCAATTTTATTAATGGCCTTTTTCCAATATTTAATCTTGATCTTGATGTTTACTTCCATTTCTTCCGAATATGAGGATGCTCAACCCGCACTTTGTAAATATTTTTGAATTTGGGGATAACAAGGGTGATTAGAATAACAACAACAATATGCCCCCAGAAAATAGCAAAAGATTGGAAGGGATTTTGGCCCCGGGATTTTTGAAAAACTTTTGCATCATTTCTGGGGGTTTACATTAAAATAAATTTAGGTTATCACCAATTTAAAAAAAATTTAAAAATATCTAATCTATTAAAGAAAATTTTAACTCCCATCACCAATTTCTTTTCTTTCTCTCTCCTCCCCTAAGCCTTATCTTCATTTGCCTTCTTCTGCTTGTCCCATTCATTTCTCTCTTCCTTTCCCAACATCTCTTCCCATATCTTGCGGGTTGCCCGGAGTTCTTGGTAATGGACGAAAGCCTTGCTTTCCAGTTCCCATAATCTCTTTCCCAGTGTCAGCTTCCTACCCTTCTCCTCCTCTATTTCCCTTTGCTTCTCTTCTTCCTTCCTCTTTTCTTCCTCTCTTTTCTTCTCCTCTTCCTTCTTCTTTTCTTCTTCCTTCCTCCGCTCTTCCTTTTTCTTTTCTTCTTCCCTTTTCTTCTCTTTCTCCATTTCCTCGGCCACTGTCTTTAGTTCTTCTAATTTCCTCTTCTTTGCCACCCACTTATTTTCCTCACTTTCCCTCTCTTCTTTTTCGTGGGTCCCCTCTATTTGTGGACTGGCCTCATTTTTTCTTCGGCCTTCCTTCTCCCCGGGTTCGCTTCTCTTTTCTTCAAGAGCCTTCGCATTCCATTCCCCATCCACAGGCTTTCTGCCCCAGTCGCTTCGCATTTTTCTTCCCCAATCCGCGTCTCTTCTTTTCCTCTTTTCTTCTTCCTCCTCTTCCTTCTTCATCCTTACTAATAGGGAGGGGTCCCTCATTATTGCCTCCACCAGCTCATCAAAGCTAGTGTCCCCTCTTTTTCTTTCTGCTCTTCCCATGACCACCATTCCTTCCTCCTCAAATAGATTCACCCTTTTCGTATTATTTCGGATGTATTTTTCAAACATTCCTTCGGTTATCTGCTCTCTAATCTTCCTTTCTTTTTCCCGTTTTTCATTCTCTCTTTTTATGTCGTTGGGGGGAGGCCAACCAAAGGCTCGATTAAAAGCTTCATGTTCTCTTTTCCTCCGAGCTTCTTCTTTGCCTTCATCTTGCTTATTAAACCTAAAAGCGGATGTGATCATTTTATTAGCAAATTTGATTGCGCGGTTCTTTTCTGTTTTCATTATTTCTTTTAAGTGGTGCCTTTTTCCCCGCTCTATTTTTCTTCGGTCCCGTTCCTGGTCCACATAATTTTTATATTCCCTTTTTCTTCGCTCTAGGGCCCTGTTTTCCGCCGCTTCTTTTTTTTCATCTAGTTTTTGTTTTTCCTCCCATGTTAAACACAGAGGGGTCCACTCTTTGTCAGCATTTTCCCACCTTATATTTTGCTCGACTTCTAGCATTTCATCCTCCCCCAAAAGCTCCAATTCTACCTCATTTGTTGACGACATTTTTGAATAAAGTAAATATTTATTTAATCTGTAATTGTGCATGTTATTGTAATTGAAATGTGTGAATCTTATTGTATTAATTTCGGGGTTTTCACGCGACGCGTTAGGGGCTGGGAGGGAAAATCGGGTTGCCTCTTGTGCTTCATCCTCACTCCCCGACGTAGTGTTTATCTCCCCCGTTATTTCCTGTTGAGGCTTTTCCCAATTGTATTTTTTGCACTTGTCCATGTGGACAGTAATTGCTTCCCCTCCCGTTTGTTCTTTCACTACCAGATTTGGTCTTTCAACCCTCACTATTTTATAGGGTCCACGAAATTTATAGTCAAACTTATTCCCCTTGTCTTCTCTTTTGATTAATACTAAATCCCCTTCAAGCCATTCAATCGACTTCACCAATTTTTGTTGGCTTTTCATTTTTTCCGCATTTAACTTCAATCTATTTTTAACATCCCTGTAAACCCCCTCCATTCTCTCTTCGAGCTCGCGTGCATACTCCGTTGTATTTTCATATTCATTCTCTTGTTTATTCAATGCATTTTCGGATGGCAATCTTGCGTTCCATCCGTGCGTCACAAAAAATGGGGTTCGCCCGATTTCTAAATTCAAGGACGTATTGTAGGCAAATGCTAGTAAGGGGAGTGCTTGAGCCCAATTCTTTCCACGTGTAGTCGTACTAATCATGTCCGCGAGTGTTCGATTGTATCGTTCACATTGACCATTGGCGGACTGATGATAAGGGGTAGTAGTGTGCAATTTTATCCCAAATAATCCGGCTACCTCCTTGAATACGTTACTCATAAATTGAGTCCCCTGATCAGAAACAATACACTCCGGCACCCCAAATTTGGTTATAATGTGATTTATTAGGGCATCTGTCACTGTTCCCGCCAGTTGGTTCCGTATGGGTATTGGGGTCATCCATTTTGAAAAGGAATCCACAATCATCAGGACATTTATATCCATTTTTAGCCATAGGTACTGGTCCCATCAAATCTACATGTATTCGTTGGAAAGGTCTCCCCGATGGTTCCATTGGTGTAATTGGTTCCTTGCTTTGGTGCAAGCCAATTACTTTCCTTTTCTGACATGCATCACAATTTTTAACAAACTCATTTACGTCTGACCCCATTTTGTCCCAAAACATGTTTCTTTTAATTTTCTCCAATGTTCTTTTCACTCCCAGATGTCCCCCTTGCAGTGTATCGTTATGATACTCTTCCATTACTTTCTTTCTCAAATTTTCTGGCACGAGTATTCTTGGTTCCCCCTTTTCCTTGACAAAGATAACCCCTTTAAATTCCCAGTATTTTTCATTTTCCGGGTTTTCTTCCAAGGTCTGTTTTATTTTTTGAATTTCCTCGTCCTTTTCTTGGGCCAAAATCATTTCGTCCGCCGAAATTTTCTTTTCAATTTTTATCAAGTTCACCTCAATTTGTTTCTCCAATTTTTCATTACCAATATATCTACTCATGTGGTCACAAAGATGGTTTTTCTTTCCGGGGCGGTAAATTATGTCAACATCGTAGGCCATTATTGAAATCTGGTATTTAGCGAGTCTTCCCTCCAAGTCTTTTCTCCGAAAAAGGGAAGTCAGAGCGGAGTTATCTGTAATTACCGTGGACCTTCCCGCCCCTTCCAGGTATGGGCGAAAATTCAACGATCGCGTATTTTCTTTCATGTCTATTCAATTTTCGACTAAAATAGGCAACCGGGTGCAAGTTTTCATCTGTCCCTTCTGTAGTAAACATCCAGCGATGGCAGTTATACTGGCATCGGTCTCGACTGTAAAAGGTTTTCCGAGTTTTGGCGGGGCTAGCACAGAGGCTGAGGTTAGCAAGTCTTTCATCCCCTCTAGTGCAGTATCGTGGGTTTCTCCCCAATCCCTGGTGTTTTCTTTCTTTGTTAGTTCATAGATCGGACTCATTATTTCGGCAAAATTTGGCGTGAACTTTCTGAAGTAACTCAGCATCCCTATAAGTGAACGCAATTCCGTCAGGGTATTGGGCTTCTTTAATTTCATAATTGGTTCAAGATCTTTTGGGTCGATACGAATCCCATTTGCCGAGATTAGGTGCCCCAAGTATCTTATTTCCGCCTGGCCCACTTTGCATTTTTCCGGCTTCAATTTTAATCCTGCTTCACTAATTGTTTGTAAAAAGGCCTTCAAATCGATTAAATGGCTCCTTTCATCCTCTGACCCGAGTATGCAATCGTCCAGGTAGACTAGAAAGCTCCTGGAACAAGATTGCCTAACTTCTTCCATGGCCTTCTGGAATGTGGTCGGGGCTCCGGATAGTCCAAAGGGTACCCTTAAGTATTCGAAAAGTCCACAGTGGCAGATAAATGCACTCCTTTCCTCGTGCCCCTTTGCCAATTTAATCTGATGGAAGCCCGCAGACATATCAAATACAGAAAAAATTTGTTTCCCCATGGCTGAGTCCAATAAATCCTGGATCCTTGGGAGGAAATATGTTTGTTTTTTGGTGATCTAATTCAATCGTCGGTAATCCACACAAAATCTGTAGCTTCCATCCGATTTTCTGGCCAAAACAATCGGGGAAGCCCAGGCCGAACTTGAGGGGCGAATGATATTTTGCTTTAAAAGATTTTTTGTTTGTTTCTCTATCTCCTCTTGTAAATGTAATGGGTATCTGTATGGGCGATTCTGTAAAGGTCTTGCCCCGTCGGTTAGATCTATTTTGTGAACAGTTTTCCCTCTAAAGGTTCCAATTTTCCCATCTTCTCTCATAAATGCGTCTTCGTATGTTTCCAAAATATGTTTTAACTCTAGTAACCCTGCCTCGCTCAAAATTGTTCCCTCAAGGGAGATTTTTTCGAAAATCGGTTTTTCCTGACTATTTAAAGGTTCATCTGGTAAATTCTTTATCCAATTGGCTTCTTCTGGGATTTGGTCCACTTCCTCCTTAAATTCTTTCCATTCCTTATCGGTCATACAGAGCTCATCTTTTTTTATTATTGTTTTAATTTCTGGACCACCTCCAATTGGTTCTAAATCAGCAAGTTTCGAGTTGGCGTGAATTTTTATTTCTGAGTTTCCGTAATTCATCAGTCTAAGGGGGACAATCCGTTTTGCCATGGGCTTAACCAGACATTTGCCAACTCGAAGTGGGAAATATCTGTGTTGGCGCTCTACAGTTATGAACTGCTCTTCTGACCCTACTCCTTTGCTTACTCTCCCCCAAACTAGCGAATCAGATAAGGGTGGAAGCGAGTGTGTTTTTAATAATTGGACTGCCAATGGTTTTTCCTCCATATTTATGGCATGTATCATTGGCAATTTAATTCTCCCCAATTGTACTTCCCCATTTTTAAAATCAATTCCTATCGTATAGTCTTCCTCTTCTCTGTTTATTTCTTCCATTAGATCTGTGCCAATTATTGCTCCCCCCGGACATCCTTCATTTTCTGAGATAAGTACTGGGAAGTTTTTTCGGAAATTTCCTATCTCAATTAAAGTATTTGATGATCCAAGTAAGCAAATGGGTGTTGAATTAGCCGCCAAGGCCTGTGGGAAATCTCCCTTGTTTATTTTCATTCCACAAGATTTTGCCGTGTTTTGGCTCACGTATGTTATATCAGCCCCTGTGTCAAAAAGTGCCCTTGTTTTATTCCCATTTAAGCTTATATTTACATAACACCTTCGTTTTTTCGATCCCACTTGATAGACTTTCGGTATAAAATCCAGAATATAGGCTTCTTCCTCCAGTATTTCCTCTGCCAAAGGCGCCGTCGGGGTTAGTCGCTTTTCCACCGCGGCTACCGTGCTGGATTGTCTGGATTGTCTCCTCGGTTTAATTAAATTTAACATCATGTTTGCAAATCTTATTCCCGTTCTCATCCCATTTATAACAATCATAAAATATATTTTCCCTTTCCAATAAATCACACAGAGCCCTATCAAAATTGCGACGCAGGCCATTATTATTGCAATCATTTTTATTGTCGACATTATTCCGAACGGGTCTTGTAAAAAATTTGTCCCCTTTTCTATGACCTCAGTTGATTTGGTTATTATGACGTTTCCCTGTTCTATTACAGTTTGAATGGCTTTATTCCCATGAGCCAGTACCGCCCTAACTGTGCCGCGAGTTACATTCTTTTCTTCAGCAATTTCATCTTCACTAGCTTCATCTTCCGGAAATGTCAACTCCGGTCGATTTACTCTTTTTGTAAGGTCCTGTAAGTTTTGGTCCAGTCTATTTTGCTCCGACTCAAAAATACTTCCCAAATTAAAAATGAGTGGGTTTTGTCGATTAATATGCGGGCTTGATTTGAAAGATTCCCTTAGGTCTAGCTCCTCCATTTTTGTGGTGTTTTTCGATTTTTGGTCACTTATTTTCTTTTTCTGCGAACAATTAATTTTTGTGCCTTCTTCCTTCAAATCTCTTCCCCCTGGTTTCAAAAAATATTTCCGATTTTTTACAGTCACAGGAATTTCCTTGTAACAATCCTGCCCTATCATCTGGTCCCAGTCTATTGATTCTGCCTTTACTTGCTGGCACCTATTTATTTGCCATTTTAGTTGATCGTCATGTGAATTTAATAAGTACGCTGTTATATCATCCCGGTTATAAAGCGATCGCGCCGCTTGCTCAGGCATCTCCCTCGCTAATGTTCGTGCAATGGCCAGTTGAGTATTCCTGTTATGACAATCGTTTATCCATTTTTCCCTCGCTTCTACTACCCTCCTTTGCTCTGTTTTCCAGTCCAGGTAATTAAGTCTGGAGTTAGAGTGACTTTCATCCCCCGAGTCAATCCAAGGCTTCTCGGACACGTCCCTTTTTATCACCACTGTGGTTGTGCTCTTTTCGGTCGTTGCAATCAGTTTTTGAGGAATTTGAATTTTCTTTATTTCATCCCCCGGACCTTCCGGTTCTAATCTCGACAGGGGCTTTTCCACGATAGCGGGGGCTTTAGTCGTTCTTTCCATTTTCCTGGTGGTAGGGGAATTTTGGGTAGATGTTCGTATTTTTGTTGCGGGTCTCAGGGAATAAGTCACTCTCCGCGTGGTAGTACTTGGGGTGCTTGTAATTCTTCTTGGGGTACTGGTGGTTGTGAATTTTCTCGGGGTGCCTGTAGTCGCAAAATTTAATCTTTTTGATGTATTTGGGATAATAGGGTTTCTTGTCGTAGTCCTGGCTCTCAAAGTGGTCGTGGGCAGTCTTGTGGTACTGGGGGTAGTAAGACTTAGTTTTCTCGTAGCCGTAATTCCCTTTGGGGTAGTGGGAACCGAAATAACACTTGGCCGTTCTGTCACTGGCATTAAACTTCGCGTGGAAGGGGTTACTTTCCATATAGGTGTTCGGGTCTCTTCCCTGCGAGTTATTGGCTTTTGAGTTACTGTAGCCGGAAGGGTTGTCTCTACTCTTTGTACCCTCAGGGTAGTCCCCTGTGTGGTCGTCCTTCCTTCAAACAATTTTCGGTTTTTCTTCAAAAATCCAGTCCCAGATTGTTTTTTAACCCTTGTCTTATTTTCCAATTTTTCCTCAATTATTTCAACAAAGACGTCATTTTCCATTCGGATTGCTAATTCGGGTAGGCCATGCAAGTTTTCAGGGTGTGTGGCATTTTTATGATATATAAACGAATATTGCAATTCGTCAACAACAATTGCCCTTGGGGACCAAATTTCAGCGCTCACTGGTCCTACCCGAAAATGAGTATTCCAATAAGTTTGGTCCGGTATTCTCCACATTAGTATTTCTTCAATTTCCTGTGTTTTTGTCCATCCTTCATTTTCATCATGTTTCTTACTAATTAAAAATTCGTCTCCCCAACTAGTGACTAATTTTCTCCCATCAAGTATTGCCCCGGAACCTTCTTCCAGAGTCGTTCCCGTTACGTTTTTGCATCTAACCCCAAAAAATGAATACTCTTTATCCCAGTTACTAGGGGTCTGCCAGACGTTTTCCCCTCGTCTTTGCAATAATTGAGTATCCCCCCCCCCCTATTTTGTCTGTAATTTTGTGTGTGCCAATTTTGTTCATTTTTTATTCCATTTGTCTCCCGATCCCTATTTGCCCGTATTTCATTCACTTCTGCTAAAGTTGCTTTTACTTCCACCTCTTTAGTTCTTCGCCAAACATCCTCTTTTATTGAACTATTTAATTCCTCTACCCGTTTTGCTTGCGCGACGGCTTCATTTAGGGAACGGGGTTCATCCATGAATATAATTTTTTCCTTAATCTCGGGTAAAAGTCCGGCTCGGAAACGATCCCTACACTGTTCGTCCCTGAACCGTTTGGTCATCTTCCCCAGTTCGCCCTTCACATTATTTGTCACTGCCGGATCGAGAGTTAAGGCGGCAAGGTCCACGTCCAAAGAGGAATCCGGATACGCCCGCTCGACCAAGGTACGAAGTGATTGGGCAAACTCATCTACAGTCTCGCCCACCTTTTGCCTTCTTTCTATCATTTTCAACCTCGCCACTTCCCTCGTAGATATTTTTTTCAACCTATTCGCTAATCCTTCAACTAAGTTCTTCCAAGTATTTTTCTCTTCCTCCGGCATCCCCTCGTAAATCGCTAGAGCAGCACCCCTCAAGTAAATGGGAAGGATTTGGCAACATCTCGGAGGTTGCCACCCATGCCCTGTAGCCACCCGATTAAACTCCTTCAAATACGTTAGAAAATCGTCTGAACCATTATAGCAAGAGGGAAGAGGTAATCCCATCGAGTTTCTTTCCATCATCGTTTCCTCCAAATTGGCCACCCTTGTTTGAATTCTATCCATTTTCAGCCTACTTTCTTCCCTTTTTTGCAAATACCTATTGTATTTAGCCTCCCTAGTATTTCTTTCTTCTAAAATATCTTCTTCGACTTGGGTTTCAGATCCTTCAGTGTCAATCTCACTTCCTTCCAGTGTGTTTTTAAATATATTTTTTAAAAATGAAATTTTATTCCCTTAATTTCTCTAATAAATTTTAATATTTGCCCTAAATTTATCCTCACCCTTAATTTAAATTTTAGTAGCTAGCTTTTTATTGCCCGGAAATGGGACCCCCTGGCAAACCGGCCGGATTTACCCTAGGGCGGTGAGGGATTTGGGACAAAATTTGGATTTATTTTTAGCGCTCAAGGACGTGAAATTCTACACCAGGACTTGTTTTCCCCACCATAATTGCACCAAGCATTGCTGGGGGGTGGACCAGTGGGAGGAGCCAGTTTTCTGTGCTGAAACTGCTCCCACTTTCCACCCCGCTGGAGATGGAATGGCCCTTTGGGAGATCTTTATGTTGGCTTTGGTCTCCCTCTCGACTTTCTTGCTGCTCATTCTTCTGGGGTTGACGTGGAAGAAAAGAGATGCCCGTGAAGATCGTGATTTCCCGATGATACGGAAACCCTTCAAATTTAACCCATAATAATGGATTTTTTTTTGAGCTGTCCAAGACCGAAAATTTTCCAGAATCAGGACAAGAAAATCCCAAAAAGTTTTGGATGGCTCCCCTAATTGTTGATTAATAAAAATTGTTGACTGATTTGAGTGCTTTTTGTATCCCCCTTTATTTACTCGAACTCTAAACGAAGCCTACCAACCATTTATTTCTTTCGCTCTGAATTTCTGAATGCCCGACCTAACCGTACCTTCCCTTGTTTTAGGGTTTATTTTGGTCCCGGGAATGAGGACTTGGAGAATGAGATCGAATGAGAAGTGGCTAGCCGCGCGTAAAAAGAGGAATTGGGTTGTAGGAAAAATCAAACAAAAAATTATAAATGGTTAAAAATTATAAATGGCTTTTCTTTAAAAGGAATTTTACAACGGTATTTGGGCGTTTTTGGAGAAAAATTAGAGTGATTAATTAATGCATTTACTCGGGTGGAAATAATTACCCACAAAAAATTCGCATTCGCCAAATTGAGAAAAAAAAAGGGCGGGTGTGGGGCTTTTGATGGATGATGGCGATAAAAAATTCGGGTTGAAAAATTTAAACATCCGCCTGTAAATTTTTACAAAAAAATTGGGGCAAAAAGAGAAAAATTAAACCCAAAATTAAACAGAAAAATAGGGGAAAAAACTAGTTTGTAAAAAGTTTAAAATAAATTTTTAATATAAATTATATTTAGTGTAAAAATCGTGTGCCGCCTGGGAGCACCATATTATGGGCCCCCGCTCTTTCGTTGGGCCCCGAGAATGAGCGACGGCTCATTCTCGGGGCGCGAAAGGCGTTTTCTCTTTAACGATTAAAGACTAGCTCCCTTTAACAAATTTTATCACAAAGATAAATATAAATGATTTAAATAAAGGGGAAGGGAGCACCGGGCGAAACTTTTGGTGCAAATTAAAGTCAAGACTGAGCTTTTTCCCCGGTTCTTCCTTCCCCTTTTATTGGCAAACAAAATGGGCGTGAAATAATTTATATAATAATTAAACTATGACAAAAACATTCAAACAAACATCTAAGAAATATTAAAGAAAAACGAACAAAACATTCAAACAAACATCTAAGAAATATTAAAGAAAAAATAACAAAACATTCAAAAAACACTAAGAATATTAAAGAAAAACAAACGAAACATTCAAACAAACATCTAAGAAATATTAAAAAACAACGAACAAAACATTCAAAAAAACATCTTAGCATATTAAACGTCAACGAACAAAACATTCAAACAAACATCTAAGAAATATTAAAGAAAAACGAACAAAACATTCAAACAAACATCTAAGAAATATTAAAGAAAAACTAACAAAACATTCAAAAAAACATCTAAGAATATTAAAGAAAAACAAACAAAACATTCAAACAAACATCTAAGAAATATTAAAGAACAACGAACAAAACATTCAAAAAAACATCTAAGAATATTAAAGGTCAACGAAAAAACATTCAAAAAAACATCTAAGATATTAAAGGTCAACGAACAAAACATTCAAACAAACATCTAAGAAATATTAAAGAAAAACTAACAAAACATTCAAAAAAACATCTAAGAATATTAAAGAAAAACAAACAAAACATTCAAACAAACATCTAAGAAATATTAAAGAAAAACTAACAAAACATTCAAACAAACATCTAAGAAATATTAAAGAACAACTAACAAAACATTCAAAAAAACATCTAAGAATATTAAAGAAAAACAAACAAAACATTCAAACAAACATCTAAGAAATATTAAAGAACAACGAACAAAACATTCAAAAAAACATCTAAGAATATTAAAGGTCAACGAAAAAACATTCAAAAAAACATCTAAGAATATTAAAGGTCAACGAACAAAACATTCAAACAAACATCTAAGAAATATTAAAGAAAAACTAACAAAACATTCAAAAAAACATCTAAGAATATTAAAGAAAAACAAACAAAACATTCAAACAAACATCTAAGAAATATTAAAGAAAAACTAACAAAACATTCAAAAAAACATCTAAGAATATTAAAGAAAAACGAACAAAACATTCAAAAAAACATTTAAAAATATTAAAAAAAGAACAAAACATTTAACAAAACATTTAGCAAAACAAACGAAATTTTCAATAAAACATTAAAGCAAAACGATCAAAAATTAAAACAAAACATCTCAGAAATATTAAAGCAAAACGAACAAATCATTTAACAAAACATTAAGCACAACAAACAAAACTTTCAATAAAACATTAAAGCAAAAGGAACAAAATTTCAAACAAAACATCTAATAAATATTGAAGAAAAACAAACAAAACATTTAACAAAACATTAACATAACAAACGAAACTTTCTTTAAATTTAAATCAAAACTAACAAAACATTCAAACAAACATCTAAGAACTATTAAAGAAAAACGAACAAAACATTCAAACAAAACATGTAAGAAATATTAATGAAAAACGAACAAAACATAGCAAAACTTCAAGAAAAACAAAAAAACATTCAACGAAACATTAAAGCAAAACGATAAAACATTCAAACAAAATCAAAAAAAATATTTAAAATAAACAAAACATTCAACAAAAATTCAAAAACATTAAGCAAAACAAACAAACATTAATAGAAACATAAAGAAAACCAATCAAAGCATTTAACAAACATTAAAAAACAAACATAACTCCTAACAAAACATTAAATCAAAAGAATAAAACCTTCAATAAAACTTTTAAGATAAGAAAAACAAAACATCCAAAAACCATTAAAGAAAATCAAACAAAACATTCAACAAAATATTAGAGCAAAACAAAGCGAACAAAAAAACTTGGACTAAACAATAAGTTTTATGTACAAACAACTTTTCACAAATTTGAGATTTTATAATTTTTCACAAACTTGGGAAACATAAACTAAAAAACATGTTATGAAATTATTTTCGCAAACTAGTTGTTCACAACATATAAGAATAAGAATAATCATTAGTAAATTAGTCTACTCAAACAAACCATTCACTAAAAACTTTAAAAAATTGTTGCAATAAATATGTTAAATCTCCAGTACTGTAAATAAGATTAATTTTTGCTGTCATTAAAATTAAAATTGTCCCACTTAAATAACCAAAAACATTTGAATAAATTTGTTTTCCTTAAAAATAATTTTTTAAATTCAAATAAAAAATATTTTAACGTTTTGCCCACAATTTAACCGATCTTAATAAATCAACAAAAAGGGATGATTGTTTGGTTGTTTGTATAAATTTGGATTTGATATTATAAGCAATCCGATAACCTGAAAATTATTTTTTTAATTAATCAAATAATATTCACGAATATTAGATGTTAATAATTATTAAATCAAGTTTGTAAAACCAAAGTCTAGACTAATTGTAAGCTCTAAAAACTAAATTAATCAAGTTTATAAATAAATATATAAATTTCTTAAAAGATAAGCTTAACAATACATTTAATAAAAAATTTAAATGATAATTAAATCAAGTTTGTAAATAATTAAATCAAGTTTGTCTTTTCTAAATCTATGTTTGCAAAAACTAATTTAACCGAGTCTGTGAAAAAACACTTTATTCAGCCTGTTTTGGTACCTATATTAAATTATTTACCTGTCAAAACCAAAATACTCTTATTATAAAATGGATCATTTTGTTTTATCATTCCATCAATTAATTCATCCAATGTTTTTTTATTTTTATTAACAATTTCTTCATTAGCTATATTTGTTGGGTCAAAATTTTCGGGAATTTTATTATAAGGAATAGGCGCAGCCATTATATCCATTTCTACTCCTGATATTGAAATTGAAAGTATTGGAACTCTGGCATTCCCTATTGAATTTATATATGTTCCTGACATTGGGTATCCCTTAATTATTATTTATTTTAAATTAAATTATTTTTATAATATTTTATTTTTAAATTATTAATGTTTTAATTAATAATTTTACAGATTTAAAAGTTTTTGGAACTACCGTATTTTCTCGATTAATTCTCCTCCCTCGAATAATTCCAACTCTCGATTAATTCTCCTCCCTCGAATAATTCCAACTCTCGATTAATTCTCCTCCCTCGAATAATTCCCACTCTCGATTAATTCCCCATGCTAGAATTGGGTTGAAACAATAACCTACTACACGTTATAATGCCAAAACTCGAATAATTCCCCTCCCTCGAATTATTCCCCATTGAATTATTAATTCCCCAGGGGAATTAATCGAGAAAATACGGTAAATGGTTCTAAAATTCGCCTAAAACTTTTACTATTTTAAATACCTTAAATTCAAATTCTTCAATAGTTTCCACGTTATAAATTTCATTTTTTAAGAAAGAAGCAAATGATTGGAGATTTGAACCAAAAAATTGATCATGTTCCGAACAAAAACGAACGTTCCCGTTCCTCTGACATTTTTCACAATTTTCCGAAACATTTTGTTGGGGACATAAACATTTTTGTGGAAAAATAAAAATAATGTCCAAATCTGAGTCAGGTCCTGCAGTTTCGAGAAATGTAGAGCCTCCAATTATAATCTTATAGCCTTCTTAAAATTAAAAAGCTAAGATTATTTCAACAAAATATGCTTAGGCTTGACTAACAACATCGGTATCGAATAGAGATCTAGTTCAAAAATTTAATATCGAAATAAAGATTTTTTGATGTGTTTCAAATCCCAATCGGCTTCAAGACCAATCTATTAAATATATTATAGTCAGGATTTTTGAATTTTCAGAAAAAGCCATTTTATATTTTCAACCTCCACTATCTACAAAATTCTTCTTGCATATATTTCTTAACCAATTTTTGAATTTTTCTTCTAGCCACTCAATTATGAACTTCTTCTTTTCCTTTGCTTCATTATTAATAGTATAAATTGAATTTAAGAAATTGTGAAGCTTTAAAATTAACAGAAAAATTATGTAAAAATATCTAAATTTAAAAATTAACCTCCTCATTCTTTAAAAATTTATTAGGAACAAATATGTTCAAGTCCGATTTTTGTTTTTTGAATATATTTTTTCCAAATATTTCTGTCATTTGTTGAATTAAATTTTTATCTAAAATTAATTTAAATAATGGTTTACTGGTTATTTATTGTTTTAATCCAACCATGGAATTAATAAGGTTACAAAATATGCACGGGAAATCGCCGAAAAATCCACCGAAAAAATTCAAAATATGCAAAACTTCTAAAAGATATCATGGACTTTTAAAATCTATTCAAAAAATTTATTGTAATTATCTACCTAGCGTTTTTTGCTCAATTGAATCCATTTGTTTTTCAATTTTATTTAAAATATTTTTTACAAATTTTTTCAAGTACTTTTCATCTTTATTTTCATCAAAATTCAACATTTTATTATTATTTTTATCAATTTTTTCCTTAACCAAATTTTTTATTTGTTCAAAAAACTCTAAATTTACAATCCCATTTTCATCCACAAAATTTTCAAAAAATCTCAAAAATCTATCCTTATCGAGTATTAAGTAATTTTTATTTTGCAAAACTACTTTGTTTGTATTTTTAGCCAAAAACATAGAGATTGTGTGCAAACGAAGTTGTTTTATTAACAAAACATATTTAGCATTATTAACATTATTTTGTTTGTTTGGTTTTCCTAAACTTGTTTGTTGCTGTCTAAAATATTTTTCAAAACTTAGAAATAGATAAACAATGTTTCTTTCAAAATTAAAATTAATTTAAAAATACTAAACTTTAAATAAACTTACAAAATTCTCTCAAAATTCTTCACAAACTTATTATTAAGTTTGTAAAACATTCCAAAACATAAAAATCTATAAACATTAAACATTTTTTCCAACAAAACATCAATATTAATTGTTTCTGGCGTTAAGTTTGTTAAAACTTGTTTTGTAAAATTTGACCAACTTTCTCTCAATGTATTGTAAAACTTGCAACTTGTTTGATTAAAAGTTATTTGGTTAAAACTTGTTTCTGTTAGAGTTTTCAAGTTTGTTTTATTTTCTTCATGTTTTGTTTCATTTTTACTATTAGCCTCAACGATTTTTAATGCTTCCAAAACATTATTTATTAAAATTACAATATCAATTAATTTAATAATATTATTTTCTTTTACAGTAAAATATTTTAGAACTAAATTTTCAATTATCAAATCTAATATATTTTTATCTTCAAAAGCTTCTTTATTTGAATTAAAAATTGCTAGGAAATTTAATTTAAATAAATTATTTAATTAAAATTACTATTTAATAAAAGACTTGGGTTGGTAAACAAATCAAAATTAAAATTCTGATCAGAACTGGACGAGAGTGATGATGTTGCTTCAATACTTGTATTGTCTTCCTTTATCTTGTGCTTAGTTTTACACTTTTTTTCTTCAAGTTTAATATCATTTTTGGAAGATAATGATTTTAATAATGTACGAGAATGTATAATTTTTCTGTTTTGTGATGTCGCCCCTTCAATTTTTTAAATTAATAAAGTTTAGAATAGGATTGGACTGATAAACTGAAAACCGGTGGAAAAACCGCCCTGTTTCATTACCTTCAGTTTGTAGTCGACCTAATTTATCTTCAATCACTCTTCCTACTGCTTTTACTTTTCTCTCTTCTTCATCTTTCTTGATACCCCCATTCGCTTCTTCTTCCTCTTTCACTCTTCCCTTCTCTTCTTCTTCCATTCTTCCTTCTTCTATCTCCATTACTCTTCCTTTCTCTTTCATTGTCCCTTCTTTATTTTCCATATTTCTTCCTTTTCCCTCAACATCTCTTTTGCTTTCTCCATCTCCTACAACCCTTTCTTTATCTTCCACCTTTAAAGATCCTTCCTCTTTCGCTAGAACTTTTCCTTCCTCCAACTTTCTTTCTCTATCATCTTCTCTCATAAATCCTCTCTTCTCTAGCTCATCCATAACTTGTCCTATCTTACCTTCGAAGTCATTCCCTTTATCCTTTTCTTCCATAAAGCTTCCTTTCTCTATCTCCTTCTCTGAACTTTCGTTTTCCTCCCTTAAAAATCTTTTCTTCTCTACAATAATTTTTTCTATTCCTTCTTCTTTTCCCTCTTTTCCTTCCAAAGCTCTTCCTTCCTTCAACTCCACAATCTTACTAGCACTTCCTTCTCCTTCTTCTTCTAAAACACTTACATTTTTACATTCAATTTTTTCTTTTCCTCTCCTTCCCTTTTCTTCCTCAATTTTTTTCTTCTCAACACTCTCTTGATCGAATTCCGTTCCTTCCTCGTCCAGTTCTTCAAAAATTTCATCCCTCATTCTCTCTTTATTTCTACTTTTGTTAGCTCTCAATTCATCAATTCTTTCAAATAATTCTTTAGGAGTTAAACTGAACAATTCCTTTACTTGATTAGCTAAAATTATAATTATTATAACTCTGAGTGATTCCTAATATCCAAATCCATAGCGAAATAATTCTTTCTAGTTCTTCATAGTGCTCGGACCCCCAATACTAAAATCCTAAATTCAAGATACGTTTTTAACTTTGTTTGACAAAATATCACAACTCTAAGATCGAACTCATTATAAGATACTACAACTTTTCAGCCCCAAGGATCTATCGATGAGTGAGATCCAATTGAATATAACTAACGATGTGTTGCCAATAAATTTTTTATATTATTTTTATTTTTTCCGTCACTTTCTTTAAAGATCTCTGTAATTTTTTCTATCCAAATTTCTCTCTGTCCTTTCAAATTTTCTTCAATATGATAATCTTGTCCATTTTTTAAATACACACAATTCTCCCAAACATTGCTCATTTTAGCTAAATATTCTTTTTTAATTTCTTTCTTTTCAAATAAACGTTTTAACCGAATAAATTTATCTATATATTCACAACATTCTTTTGCTGTTTCGAGATATATTGCTGTAAATAAATTTGAGCGGGCATAATCTTCGGTAAATAAATAGATTTCCTAAACAGAAAAACACAAAATATTTTCAATCATTTTCGATATTTCAATCCAAATCCACTTGACGCAATTAGGAATACTATTAATACATAGCGAGTGAACACGAAATTGATGCGCTATTAGCTAAAGGGACACAGATTCTACCCTAGTGGAGTTAGTCCATAATAAATTTTCGAAATTTTCTAAGAGAACTTAATTAACTTAACTTCTAAGAGAACTTATTTACAGTTACAGTAATGGGCACCTATTTAAAAACCTCCAGTAACTATCAGATAACCCCAAAATTAGGATAATACAACCTAGCCTTTTTTGAATTGAATTATTTAAATAATACTTTGATATTTTTTGCCATTTTTCCTCCTTTTTGATTTGCAGTAAAATTTTGTAAATAATATTCACCAAACAAATACACTCTAGACATCCTAGAGAACAATGCTTTAAAATTCCATCTCCCTAAAAATCCAAAAAAATTTATAAAGATCTGTGAATATTTCATTCTTTTTCATAGCTAAGTATTCTATCAACTTCCGCAAATTCCTACATTATCGGAATGTTTTTTGAGAAAACTCGCCATCAGATCCCGCTTTAGTCACCGCTGTCACGCTCCCTTAGATAGCAAATGTTCCTGCCCAAGAGACGAGTAAGGTCCGACTTATGGCCGAGAACTAGGTCCGAATGTAATAATTTTTAAAATTTTTTACCTTCAATTGTTTCACGTTTCTTCATCCAATCAGAATAAATAAAATAATTTAAAGTATTTTTTATTCTCCATTTTTCAATTATATTTACATTTTTATTAAAATATTCGTTAAATAAATCTAAATAAATATTTTCTCTTTTATTTTCCTTAAAAATAAAAATTAATTAAATTTAATTAATTAATTACTCTATAAAAACAATCAGAATGTATTTCAATTAATAATTCCATTCGTGCAGGTCCAAAAAGTTGTGTTAAATTTTTTTGGAAATGTTTGAGTTGCGTATAATTCTTTTGAGTTTTTAATATACTGAAAAGAAACTTGATCTATAAATTTTGAAATATTTATTTATAAAGAAAGGAAGCCGAATTTGGGATAATTTTAGAATTGAAGCAAATGAGCAGAAATTCAAATTTAAAGCACAAAATTCAAAATTGAAGCAAAAATGTTTAAATGAATTAAATTTCTAAATCAAAAACAAAATAACCCCAGTTTAGCTATAACCTCAATTTCTTCATAAACGCATGTTCTTTAAACAATAAATGATTATAAAAAACAAGAAAATTTGCTTCTTGAATCTCTTCCAAATTTACAGTTATATTATACATGTTAGCCAAATTAGAAATAAATTCATCGATATGGATATTTATTTCTTTTTTCTTTTTTCTTTCTTTATCATTATTTTTTAAATTAATTAAATTTATTTCTTCTACATTATTTCCTTTTAAATTTTTAACTAAATTATAACGTTTAATCAAGATAAAAAACACTCCTTTTGATGGAGAATATCTGTAGTGATCTAACCTGTCGTCAATACTAAAAATTTAAATTTGTGAATAATTAAATACAATCAGACCACACTTAGTATATAAACTCCCACTGAGGTACATACTAGTGATGTTCGGGAGAAGAAAAAACTCGGGAAACGGGAGTCGGGTCGGGAAATGACCTCGGGAGTCGGGAATTTACAACAAAAAAATTTTTGGCCCCTTCGGCGCCAAAAAAACGCCTTTGATGTTATGATCACTCTCGGCAGACTTTTGATATTCCTCTTAATCTCAAATCCTTTGTCTGCGCCGCAGGCGAAAATTTTTTAGAGTCTGGAAGGCTAGGAACCAAACTTCGTCCTTTATTAACCGCCGGAGGCGAAAATTTTGAGAAATGGAGCGCCAATTAGCTAGTTTTCATCCTTTTTCTGAGCCGCCTGTGAAACTTAAATTTGGAAGACTAAGAAGTGAAATTTTCCTCCCTCAGCGCCGCAGGCAAAATTTTTTTAAGTTTGAAGGCCAAGAGTTAGATATTTTTCAGTTTTTGCGCCGCAGGCGAAAATTTTTTAAAATTCACAACTAAATTAATTTTTTTACAGTTTTTTGACGTTTAATTATATATAATAACATTGAGTTTCGTTTTAAAAAAATTCCTGCTCCCGGCCGAAGGCCGGGAGCCTCCTGAAACTTGTGGGTCTTGGGGGGTACTTTTTAAGGCGCATCCAGGAAAACTATAGAGAAGTTCCTGCGATGAACTTTTGGCACTGAAACGGCATGTACAAATGTGCTATCTCGTGAACCAGAAGTCGGAGAGCTTAGGTCCCGCTGAAAGGGCACTGAGATACTATTAGGGGATATCGATAAAAAAAAAATTTTCGAAATTCGGTGAAGTCTAAATACCGAAGTGCCGTGTCATTGGTTTTTAATTGGTCCGAAAACCAATTAATTGGTTTGTTTTTTACCTATATCTTGTGAACGGCTGGGCGGATTTGGATGGGACCTGGGGGGTATTAGGTAAGTGGCTGTGGGGAATTTTTTGGGGTGGGTCGTTTTGGTGCCGCACTTGAGTGTGGCACCGAAATGGCCGGATGAATATTTCAAAGCGTTATAACGCTTTTTTAAGAACCTGGGGGTCTTTGGGCCTGGGAGTGGTATTGTAGGGCTGGATGTTGGGAAAATATTTGGTGTTGGTCACTAGAGTCTCGAGTGAACTTTTGGGGGTGTTTTAGGTCAAAGTGTCGGGGTCGAAAAGTCGACTTTTTGTAACGTGAATTGAAACTCGATTTCGATAGCCAGATCGAAAGAGCGTCCCCTGGCGGTCAGAAAAAGGTATCATGTGTTGGGGGTCCACTTGAGTCTCAAAAAGTTATAGCCAAATTGGCAAAATGTCGCAAAACTTTATGAGACTCTAACGTCCCGGGGAAATTTTTAAAAATTTTTCTGACGCCGGATTCGTACTCAGCGGGTGTGAGAGTACCATATAAGTGGACTTTTGGGTCAAAATTCGAAAATTTTGTCCCACCCCCTATATTCCCCTATATTCCAAAGGGGGTACCCCTTTTGGGGGATTTTCGGGATTTTTTAAATTGATATAACTTTTTTTGGGATTAACGGATTGGGATGGGGTTTCCTTTAAAAAATGAAGTAAAAAATTAGAAATTTTTTGAGTCGAAAAAATTTCGAAAAAATTCGAAATTGAACCCGTAGGGGTCGAATTTCGAAAAACCCAAAATTTTTCTGTTTTTCAAAATTTTTTCGGGATTTTTGCCGGCGGTTCGCGCCGAAAGTATTTTTCCTGTATAGAGCAGAATTTTCTGCATAGGATAAGCTTTTAAAACTTTCAAAAAAGGTTAACTTTGAGAAAGTTACGATTTTTTGAAAATTTGGGTGATTTTTTCGGCCGAAATTTTCGGCCAAAAAAATATTTTTCCCAAAATTGGTATAAATGGGCCAAATGTTATATCAATCGATAGCACTTACTGAGGGGAATCTAAAAATATTTTTTTCAAAATTTTCTGACCATTTTGGCAAAAGTTAGAGTTGGTCGAAATTTTGGGGGTGGGCGGTACCATACCCAGTAGGGTACCGAAAGAGTGGTAATTAATAAAAAAGACTTACGTTATATTGTAGAGCAGCATAAATTCCATCGAAAAATATATACTCTGTTTAGGGGGTCACTTGAGTCTGACAAAATTATGGGGGTCAGAGTTTTCGAGGGTGGGGGGATTTGGGGGCCGAAGGCCCCAAACCGAGGCCGAAGGCCGAGGGGGATCTAAACGATGCGTTTGGGGGGCCGAAGGCCCCCCAAACGCCTCGAATCAACCCACCACAGCTACCAAAAGCACTGTATCCGTCTAAACGCTGCGTTTGGGGGGCCGAAGGCCCCCCAAACGCCCCGAAACAACCCACCACAGCTACCAAAAGGCACTGTATCCGTCTAAACGCTGCGTTTGGGGGGCCGAAGGCCCCCCAAACGCCCCGAAACAACCCACCACAGCTACCAAAAGGCACTGTATCCGTCTAAACGGTGGGTTTGGGGGGCCGAAGGCCCACCAAACGCCCCGAATCAACCCACCACAGCTACCAAAAGCACTGTATCCGTCTAAACGCTGCGTTTGGGGGGCCGAAGGCCCCCCAAACGCCCCGAAACAACCCACCACAGCTACCAAAAGGCACTGTATCCGTCTAAACGCTGCGTTTGGGGGGCCGAAGGCCCCCCAAACGCCCCGAAACAACCCACCACAGCTACCAAAAGGCACTGTATCCGTCTAAACGGTGGGTTTGGGGGGCCGAAGGCCCCCCAAACGCCCCGAAACAACCCACCACAGCTACCAAAAGGCACTGTATCCGTCTAAACGGTGGGTTTGGGGGGCCGAAGGCCCCCCAAACGCCCCGAATCAACCTATCACAGCTACCAAAAGGCACTCGAAACGAAAAGGGGGCCGAAGGCCCCCAAAATCCAAAGCCAAGGATTCTAAATATATTTAACGTAAATCGCCAAGCAAAAAAGAAAATCTAGCGTCCTTTTAAAGCCGCAGGCTTTCCACGCGCGTCCCTGGACGCGCCCCAAAGCTCTAGCAGCGCGCGAAGCGCGCCCCAAAGCCGTCAGGCTTTCCAAAACCAAAAAGTATAGTATCATATAGTATCAAAGGCTCCCCCCAATGTATTTTACCGCCATTCAGCAATTTACCGCCTGCAGCTACACGCCCTTCAGCTAGTTATATTATATAAAATATTAAGCTCAATTAAATTTAAAAACTCATATCTGCCGGCCGATTTCGTACTCACCGGATTCGTACTCAGCGCATGTCAGAGTACCATATAAGTCGAATTTTGGGTCAAAATTCGAAAATTTTGTCCCCGCCATCAGAACCAAAGGGTTCTGAGGGCAATTTTCCCCTTTTGGGGAAAATTCGGGAATTTTTGGGGGACCATAACTTTTTTTGGGGTGGAAGGAATTGGATGGGGGTTGCTTTATAAAATAGTATAAAAAATTAGAATTTTTTTGACTGAAGAAAATTTCGAAAAAATTCGAAATTGGGGGTGTAGGGGTCGAATTTCGAAAACCCGAAAATTTTTCGGTTTTTCGAAAAAAATCTGGGATTTTTGCCGGCAGTTCGGGCCGCAATTATTTTTCCTGTGTAGTGCAGAATTTTCTGCATAGAATAGCTCTTTAAAATATTCAAAAAAGGTTAACTTTGGGAAAGTTATGATTTTTTGAAAATTTCGGCGATTTTCCCGGCCGAAATTTTCGACCAAAAAAATAATTTTTCCAAAATGGCCATAAATAGGCCAAATGATACATCAATCGAAAGCTCTCATCGAGCTGAGCATAAAAATATTTTTTGTATAATTTTCTGACCATTTTGGCAAAAGTTATAAATGGTCGAATTTTTGGGGGTGGGCGGTACCATACCCAGTGGGGTACCAAAAGAGTGGCACTTAATAAAAAAGACTTACGTTATATTGTAGAGCAGCCTCAACACCATCGAAAAATAGATATTCTGTTTGGGGGTCACTTGAGTCTGACCAAATTATGAGGGTCAGAGTTTTCGAGGGTGGGGGGATTTGGGGGCCGAAGGCCCCAAGCCGAAGGCCGAGGGGGATCTAAACGCTGCGTTTGGGGGGCCTTCGGCCCCCCCCCCCCAAACGCCTCGGATAAACCCACCACAGCTACCTAAAGGCACAGTACCCGTCTAAACGCTGCGTTTGGGGGCCCGAAGGCCCTTTTTTTGGGGGGGGGGGGCGTTTGGGGGGCCGAAGGCCCCCCCAAACGCCCCGAATCAACCCACAACAGCTACCAAAAGGCACTCGAAACGAAAAGGGGGCCGAAGGCCCCCAAAATCCAAAGCCAAGGATTCTAAATATATTTAACGTAAATCGCCAAGCAAAAAAGAAAATCTAGCGTCCTTTTAAAGCCGCAGGCTTTCCACGCACGTCCCTGGACGCGCCCCCAAAGCTCTAGCAGCGCGCGAAGCGCGCCCCAAAGCCGTCAGGCTTTCCAAAACCAAAAAGTATAGTATCAAAGGCTCCCCCCAGCGTAACCAAACCCAAAAGCTACACGCCCATTCAGCTACTCACCCTTCAGCTGTTTATAATATTAAAAAAATACGGAACTCAAATTTTTTTTGGAAATCGGAAATCGGAAGGAAAAAAACGTCGGAAATAGGAAATCCGACCAATTGGTATTCCAACACATAAACATTTTAATGTGGTTTTTAAAATCTGGTTAGCCACAAATGTTCTCATTAAATCTTTTCAACCCCAAGGTTGTGCATATAAGTAGGGTCCGACGGCTGTATTTATTTACCTAATTAAATTATCCAATTCTCTTTTATTATCCAACGATGTAAGAATTAAATAAAATTGTGAAATATAAATAATTTGAATAATTATTGAATCAGATTCATTTAACTTCTTGCCTGTAATCATTCCCTTTGTATTTTCTCCTTCATCTAATAAATCCAAATAAGCACATAAAAGCACTTTAGGTAAAAGATGGACGTCTGCATCATATTTAAAAAAATTTTTTTCTGTAAGGTTGCAAGCAATCCCTATTAAATTATTTATTAATTTATTTTTAAAATAAAAGAAGGAAAGTATAAAGTTATCAGTTGTCCGTTTTAACAGTTAATAGCTAAATCTAGAAAGTTAAGTTATTGTAAGGTCGACAAAGTTTCCTTCCAGTATAGGAAATAAAACATAGATTAGAACGGTTAGTCGGTAGTCGTGTATGCTTTAAGGATCTAATCATATCCAATCTATTGTTATTTTTTGGAAGGGTCAGGCCGTTTCAAAATGCTTCACTTATCTTTTATTTTCTTTTATTTTATTAAAAAATATCTTTAAAAAAATTATTTAAGTTTACTTGAAATAAAATTTCCGCAATTTATTTCTTTTAAAATTGTCGAAAATAATATTAATACAAATATTAAAAATTGCATTTTATGTTAATTTTATTTTTCTTTAATTTTTAAAAATAATTTAAGGCAGGAGTAGGGTTTTATTAAGCCCGGAAAGAGATTGCCTTTAAAGATATTTCATAATTGAAATTGTCGGGAAAATAATTAATATTTTTATTTTTAAATTTTAATTGATTTATTTAATGGGAAAAATTAAATTGCACTTTGATAAAGTGCAATTTAAAATAAAAATAATTTAGTAAAGGGAAAAGGGCATTTCAAATACAAATTTGCCATAGAAATTTCTAAATTTTTAGCAAATGTATTTTCAGTTTTGTCAAATTGACAGGAAGCATTTTAAATCTAGAAAACTTTCCTTGATTTATTTATGTAATAATAAAATCAAAACATTTTTATAATTTTAGACAGCTGAATAAACTGTCTGGAAAGTTTGTTTAATTTTTTTAATTTTCATAAAACTATACAGGTACTGAGGTAATTTATTTGGTTATTTTCATTTTAGAGAGTCTCGAAGCTTAAACGATTAATTAAAATTTAATTAAGTGCCTCAAATCGTCTACTATTTTTTTATTAATATTAAATTGAGTAAATAAAATAAAAAAAATTTTTTTATTTTTCAAACTTGCACTTTAAATATTTTTTTTTAAATAAAAATATGGAGTGAGACAACATTAAAACAAATATTTTTATTTAAATTTTAATAAAATTTCTTGTTTTTATCCTCCATCCTCCCCACAGAATGGGATATATAAAACCCGTTATAATTAATATTCCAACAACAACCTCCCTTCACTCCAAAAAATTATTTAAAAAATGTCCAAAATTTCCATTTGTCTTCTTCTTTTAGCCGTTTTGGTTTCTTCAAGTTTCATCTATGGCTGGAAGTTAAACCAATCTTTTAAGGGAACTTTCACTTATTATGACAATGTTGGATTTGGTGCTTGTGGCAAACAAATAGATGCAAGTAAACAGATGTTAGTCGCTATTAGTTCAAGTCAATGGACAACAGCTAATCCAAATGCTGATCCAATATGTAATAATATTTGTGTAAAAGTGGATTATAAAGGCAAAAGGTAAAAATATTTTTGCGAATATTTTTTTGATATTTATCCTAATACTACATACCATCACATTTAGGGATTCCGGTATCTTCCCTTCTCAAATTTAATTCACATCTAATATCTCATTTTAACAGTATTACCGTGCCCGTCAAGGACAAATGCCCGGGTTGTAATTCAACGCACATTGATCTGTCAAAACCAGCGTTTGCAAAGCTTGCTGATTTGGGAAAAGGACATTTAGGTGGTGCAACTATAAAATATATTAAATGCCCAAAATGAAAGTTTTGAGGAAAGAGGATTTTTATTTGGATTAGCGATAGATTAGATTACAGAAGATATTGTTAAATTTAGAAAAAGATTTTATATTATTATACATAGATAAAATTGAAAAATATACATATTTGTAAACACATTGATAATATTTTTATGTATCAAAGAGACAATAAATTATATAAAAAGTTGAGAAGATAATAGAAGAACAATAGTTTGAAAGAAAAATGAATTTCTAAGATTTAAGATTAGGGTAGAAATACGACCCTATAAACTCCGACCCGACCCAACATGACGAAAAGTCGTATTCTTTATTCCTTAAAAGCAGAAGTGGGTCGGAATTCCGATTTTTGACGTTTTTTCCTTCCGATTTTCGAAATTTTGGAAAAATTTCCGATTTCCGACAATTTTTAAGGCATATTTCCGACTAATAATTTTTCCAAAATTTTTAATATTTTCGGCTGCTGCGCTATAAAAAGAAGAAATCTGGCTTCTAGCCGTATCATTTGGGAACGCATTGTATTTATCTATCAGTTAAAAATATTCAAATCAATCAAAGATATTTAATTACTTTTTAACATTTAATTATCACATACATCACTTTTTTATTTTTAAATATACAGAATTAAATATAGAATTTTATTATTTTATCAAAAATATTTTCATTCATTTTCATTAATCGTCTCTCCTCAAAAATTAATTATAAAATATTCTGTTAGAACACAAATGACGCAAAGCAAATCCAAAAGCCTTGTCACGATTAAATTCACAAGAAATATCAATTTTCTTCTTCTTAGCTAATTCTTTAACTATTTTTCTTGTTTCTTTTGGGCATTTTAATTCATCACGATATTTAACTATAGGAAGTAATGCTTTTTCCAAATCCATTGTGACCTTTCCCATATTTGATTGAAATTCTGTTGTGTGAATATCAACAACTGTTTCATTTGGCAGTCCAGTTCGATTCCATAAGGCAAAATAAGCCGACTTAATTAAATTTTAATTAAGGTTTTAAAACAAATATAAAGAATATTTTTAGTCATATTTTATGTATTATTGCATTGGACCTATACTAGAGCTTTCCTCCGAAGGGTTTTTAACTGATGAATCATCGCACCCTGACTGATCGTTCATTTATTTGCTAGTCTGGGAGGAAGTTTATTTGGACTAATATTTTAATGCATCATCCTATTCGCTATAGTACTGATGCTATATGAATATAGCCCTTTTATTCTCCATGTTTAAGACAATAATAACCTTATATTATCTTTACAAAAAAGGTTCAGAAATGCACAAATATACGGGATTTAATAATGAAAACAAGAGAATTAAATACAATAATAATGGCTTATAAATCATATGTCCGATCACAACTAGAATACGCGACAGAAATTTGGAACCCGTCTCAAAATAAAGATATAATTAAAATCGAGAAAGTTCAAAATTTTTTCACAAGAATGGCATTTAAGAAAAGTGGGTTAGTTTATAAAAATTATAAGGAGCGGCGGTAATTGTTCGGTTTAGACCCCCCACTCATTTTTCTGACCATTTTTCCATTTTCCCTTCCCTTTCTCCCTTATTTTTATGAGGCAATTATCAAAAAGGATTATGTACATTGTATTTGTGCATGAGAAAAGTTCTGGAAAAACTCATTTACATCATTCAATAACCGCAATTAAAAAATTTTAACATGATTAATTTGGGTGACACACTGAGATTAAGCGACAACAATTTCGATGCTTGGCTAGAAGTGCGTAAGTTCCGTCATCAAGAAGTTAACACCGAACAAATTTTCCTGAATTTCTGTGGCGCTACCGATTTGGGGATATTTCTCGAGTTTTTTGTAATTTTTGGTATCATGTTTCTCTTTTTTATACTCTTGGAAAAAAGTAAAAATATTACTCATAATCCTTTTTGATAATTGCCTCATAAAAATAAGGGAGAAAGGGAAGGAAAATGGAAAAATGGTCAGAAAAATGAGTGGGGGGTCTAAACCGAACAATTACCGGAGCGGCTAAAAATATGCAACTTACACGAACTCTCAGAAGAAAAATAAATGACATGACTACCACCTTCAAAATAATTAAAGGCTTAACATGTTTAAATCCTCGAAAATGTTTTGTCTTTTCAAATAGATCATTACGCAGGCCATTATTACTAAGAGTAAGAACTCACACAAATAAAAGCCAGCGAAATTTCTTCCACAGACTAGTAAAAGAATGGAATTATCTTTCCTCGGAGTCTGAAAATTAATAAACCCAAGGAATTCAGGGAATTACTGAAAACTGTGTACTGAGTTTGAATGGTCTTAATGGTATATTCAAAATTTATATATATTTTTTTGATATATTATATATATCCTTTTTTAATTAATGTTTTTACCTTATGGTTTAAAATTTACATTTAAATTACTTTTTGCTTGTTTACACTTATTGTATTTTTTCACACATTTATTTGTATTTTTCGCCACTATAATTGCGCAAATGCGCTAGTGGTTTGCTCAATAAAATTAAACTTAAATTATAATAAATATCAAACCTGAACAACTTTGCTTGCATTAATTTGATCGGCGAAAAAAAGACGGGCGAATTCTGTATCCAATCCGATTTCAACAGCTGTAGCATTAATTCTCTCTAGAAAAGCGGCTTCCTTGTCAGGATGATCTATTGGGTGTTTATTTGCATATTCAAAAAGAGCTACAGGACGAGAGAAATCCAAAACATTATCAACCAAAATTATAACGTTTTCGAAAACAGCTGGAAATTAAATAAAAAATTTTTGGAAATCATCTTTATAAAAAACCATCTTTTTCCTTATTGTCATCCTGATCGGCTAAAACAAACCAAATAGAAATTGAAATAAATAAAATTAAATTTAAAAATTTTGAGTACATTTTAATAAAATAATTTTTTGATTTTAAATTTATTTATTAAAAGTATGTATGATTATCTGTTGATTATCTCCTGAATTTAGAAGCTTTATAAAGACATTAAAAAGGCTTTCAAACTAAAGGAAATTTCAAGTTTGAGATAATTTAATATTTTAAAAAAGCTAATTAAATATATTTAGAAATTCTCGAATTAACTTTTACTCTTTATTAAATAAAATAATCTAAACCTTTCTTCCTTCTTCAAATAAAAAATTAGAAACGTGACAGGAAAGCTTTGACAAAAATTAAAACGTGTAAAATCATTAGAAAAGGGAAATTATTTTAAAATATTTAATAGATTTTATGAGCTGGAATTTTGATTTATCGATATGTATAATATTTTATTAAATTTAAAGTTGATAAAAAACTTTAAAATTTTTATCGAAGAAAAATTAAGGTTTATTGGAAAAATTGCGGAACCGGATTTTTGTGGTTAGGGCGTGTATTCATTGTTGAAATAAAAAACATTTGAAGAATATTTACTAAATAAAAAATTGATAAATTATATCAACAAGACCACATGTTGATTAAAAACTACAACCCTCGACTCTCTTCAATCTTTCTCAATCCTTGGTTCTTTCTCCTTTATTGAGGTTCAATGCAAGGAATGATAGGGTTTGCTCTTAAAATATCGAAGTCGGAGTTTGTCAGCAGCTTAATGAACTTAAGCTAAATAAATTTCTAATTTCCTAGTATTTTTATTTAAAAAAAATATTTTTGTTTTCAATTCATTTAGACCTCAACAAAAATTTTTTATTAAAAATTAAAAACTTGTTATTTTTTAAATTTATAATTGATGACAATTATTTGCTAAAAATAAAATTTATATAAAATTCTCAAAAATACTAATATGATTCAACTTTTTTTAAACCAAATTTCAAAAACCATATGTGAAAGAGTTAATTCTTCCTTTGTTTAGAAGTGATTCATTAAAAATATTATTTTTATTTTAAAATTTTAAAATTAATATTTTAATGCTTTTTCTTTATTTTTGGTAAAATTTATTTAAAATAAAAGAAAAATTTAATTAAAATTTAATTTACTCATCACTAGGGATGGGATTTATATGGACTATCAATCGTAAAATATGGACATATAATATGGACGAAAAATCTAAAAATATGGACTGAAATATGGACTAAAAATTCAAAATATGGATCAAATATGGGCCGAAAACTGAACATTTTTAAGGAAAAATTTAGATTTTTAAGCAGAAAATGTTAAATAAGCTAATTTTGGTGCAAAATATTACAGATAAATGAGTTTTCTGTCTTCGAATATACATACTTTTGATAATATATGGGTGGAAAAGTGTTTGAAAATTTTTTGTCAAAAAATTTTTATCAAAAAAAAATTTTGAAAAATTTCTCGACCAAAAAAATTTTCGAAAAAATTTTACCAAAAAATTTTTTTTTATGAAAAATTTTTGACCAAAAATTTCATAAATTGAAAATTTTAACCAATTTTTGGCAAAATTTTACAAAAAATAACGAAATATGGATAAAATATGGAAATATGGACGGAACGCCAAAATATGAAAAAATATGGAAAATATGGTTTGATAACACATTATCGGTCTTATCAACATATGCTAAAACAACGTTTTTCGTGCGTTTCATGACCCAACTAGGCCAGGAAAAAATATGGACATCCATATAAATCCCATCTCTACTCATCACAGAACAATAATCCTCATTATAATAATTAAATTATGTATATTTAAAAAGTTTTTTTACACTTACTGAGCATTACTATCAAAATTTGCTTCGCCAAATTATAAAAAAAGCTTCTCGGTTAAAAAAAATTTTTCTTAATTAGTCACACCTTTCTCTTCTAATACACTCAACTTACCTAATTAACAATTTACACTTTTAACTCGTTAAATTAAATTAATGTATTAAAATAAAAATTTAAAAATTTTTTTTATCAATTTTTTGAAAAGTTTAAATAAATTTCTGTAAAATTTTTAAGAATATTTTCCTTTCCTTTGTCAGATTCGATTAAATTACCGTATTTCCTCTATTAGAATGCCATGGCATTCTATTTTTCAATCACCTTTAAAGGTGGCATTCTATTAGAGGGTGGCATTCAAATAGAGGGTGGCATTGTATTTTTCGATTAGAAAATTTTAAAATTTGGATAATTTTTGGAAAATTTCGATAAATAAAATCGTAAAAATTCTTTAAAATATTATTGAATATTCTATCGAATTTCGAATAATTCAAAAATTTAAATGATTTAATCATTAAGACGGACTTGGATAGGACAAGGGATTATCGGGGATATCATAAGTAAAGGAGATATCAAGTGATTATGAGGATATGGATATAATATTTAAGGATTAGGATATAGATTAAGTAAGAGATCGAGGAGATATCAAGGGATTTGTAACGAATAAAATTGATTAGGATAAGTTGTGGCACTATCGATGGATTTAAAGGGCTTAAGAAGTTTATAAAGGAGCTTTAGAATCATTTAAAAAGTTCAACAAATTCGAGAGGATTTTGAGAGATAAAGTGAGTTCCTCCACATCTAAGTATCCTTCCTTTACCGAATAATCTTTATCCGCAAATCTTATCTTATTACCGATATCCCTCTATTCCTTCTAATCCCGATATCTCTCATAATCACTCTTATCCCTCAATATTCTCTTATAACTCTGAATCAAATTATATCCTCTCAATTCCTAAAAATCCACCGCTATCACTCTGAATTTATCTTAATCCTTTAATCCATATCTGTGATATATATCAGGTCCCTGTATCCCTGATATCTATTACTTAAAAATTTTTAAGTAAAAATCTTAACTCCCAGTTGACATTTTTAAAATCCCGTTAATGGATCTCGGATTTGCCATTTCGGTTTGCATAATAATCCAAAATGCTAAGAAAATAAGATAAAGTCAATAGAAACGTCTTTGGATTGGATATCATTTTATATTTGGTAAAATTTTGACATAAAAATGGGTGGCATTCTAATAGAGGGTGGCATTCAATTAGAGGCTGGCATTCTATTTTTCAATCACCGGCCAAGGTGGCATTCTATTAGAGGGTGGCATTCAAATAGAGGGTGGCATTCTAATAGAGGAAATACGGTAATTGAATCGCTATAAATGACACATATAGGGTAATAAGAGTTGCTGATTACGGTATTAAGTTTATCTCTTGTTATAACAAATCCACACTCAATAAATGGTTAAGTAAATTTTGGAAAGTTAAAAATTTCTTAAAAACAACTTAGTCATTGTTTATTCGGATTAATCATCATGCTTTCCAACTGCCAAATGACAAATGTATTAAAACAAACAAGTTTTTAAATTAATAAATTTGTATTGTACACACGAAAAACGTTGTACGCACGAAAACGTTGTTTTAGCATATGTTGATAAGACCGATAATTAGTTATAATCCATATCTTCCATATTTTTTCATATTTTGGCGTTCCGTCCATATTTCCATATTTTATCCATATTTCGTTATTTTTTGTAAAATTTTGCCAAAAATTGGTTAAAATTTTCAATTTATGAAATTTTTGGACAAAAATTTTTCATAAAAAAAAATTTTTTGGTAAAAATTTTCGAAAATTTTTTTGGTCGAAAAATTTTTCAAAATTTTTTTTTGATAAAAATTTTTTGACAAATTTTTGGTCAGAAGTATCATCATTTTTAATCTGGAAATCTGGAAAACTGGGGCCATGCCCATCCACACCATCAGAAGTCTTACAGCAGCAAGCTGTTTAGCCTGAAATGGAAATTTTTTCTTAATACGAGAGTGAATCGCTGTGTCAAATCTCATCTTCATTGTTTTCTTGATTCCTTGAAATATGGGGCCATGCCCATCCACACCATCAGAAGTATCATCATTTTTAATCTGGAAAACTCTTCGTACAATTCTGTGCGCGAGTTCATGCGCCAGAATAGCAAAAAGTTTGTGGCCTATCCTAGCGTGAGCAGCCCTGATGTGTATGGAGTCCTTGATTCCTTGAAACGCTAAATAGTAGCCACAGGACTTCGGATCATCCCAAATATCCTCTTCTTCAAAAATAAAGCGCAACTTCATATCATCTTGGCAAATTCCATAAGTTGTATGTAATACCTGTCTGTAAAATTTATTACATTAGATTTCCGCTTTAATCCCCAAATCCCACAATGTTTTAATCTCTTCAAATTTGCTTCTCTCTATATCACCCAAAATCCTATTATACAATATAGCCTGCCTCCTTACAATTTAGTTCACCAATAGCCGAACACCCGAAAATAACCCGAATTTTTCGCCAAACCCGAAACCCGTACCCGAAATTTTTGCCATCCCGAAACCCGATACCCGAAATGAAAATTTTATAACCCGAAACCCGAAACCCGTACCCGATATTTTTTCCAACCCGAAACCCGTGACCTGAAATGAAAACGCTCCAACCCGAAACCCGTACCCGAAAATTTTTTGTTGTACCCGCGGCAACCCTGGAATACATATAAATTAAAATATATATATATTCAATTCTCCAAATCAATTTTTACTCCAAAATTGTTTGCACAATTTGGCGATTTTACAAAAAAGATCTGTTTTTATTGTCTATTTTGTGAGTGAGTGTTGACCTAAATAGAAATAAAAATTACTAGTAAAAGGCTTTTAGATTTTCTTTTATTGAATAATTTCCTGAAAGTTTCCATTATTTGTATAAATTTATTTTTATAAATTGATTTAAATAATAATTTAATTGTTATTTAAATATATTTTTCGCTAATTTTTATTTATCTTATTTAAATTTAAAAGATTTTCACAATGTTTAATTCGTTCTAAAATGAGAGAATTTTTTATTGTTTGTAAAATTATTTTTGTTTTTAATTATTTTTTAAATAATTTTTTTATAAAATTCTTACACTTTAAAATAAAAACGGAAAAATTTTATTTTTTTATTTAATCTTTTAAATTTTTTTATTCGGAATATGACAACAAAATCTAAAAGAAATTCTTAAAATCACATCCTTGATTCCTTTCCTTCCCAACCGGAACTCTATATAATTTAAAGAAATACACAATCCCTTATACAAATTTTACATTAATACATACTTTAAAAATTTTTTTTTAAATAATTTAAGGTTAAAGATTCATTTTTATTTTATTTATTTTATTGCTACTACATAAACACATTTTAGCGTTCTTATCAAATAAAACAATTTTATTTTATAGATAACTTTTTAAATATTTAAAAAAAAATTTTTTTACATTCCTTTGATTTTATTGACACAAAAATTTATTTGATAACAATTAAAATAATTTTTAAATTTATGGGCTATATTTTTATTTAATTTTTCTATCAAATCAATATTTAATTTTATTTTTAAGATCAAAATAAAATGCAAATCCACCACCAACAAATCACAAAAAACAAAAATAATCCTAAACCGTGTTCCTTCAATTTTTGTACAAATTTTATAAAATTAAGTAATGACAGAATTTCTAAATTTATTTTTAACAATCCAACAACAACAAAAATTAAGAGGGTAATATCAACTAAATCAGAACCCCCAAAATGCCCAGCAATTGGGTTATTTCCTCCCTTAAGTGAAAATAAAAATTATATTCCAATAAGTGGAAAACAACTTTGTTGGGAAATTAAACAATTAATTAATAATACAGAATTGGCTATAATTAGATTAGAACAATTAAATACTCAAAATAATTTATTTAAAGAAATTAATGAAAGTATTGAAAATATTGAGGAGGAGGAAAATGTTTTGGTTAAACAATTTGTTCTTCAAGTTAAAGAATTATTTGAATTGGCTAAAAAAATTGAAAAGGTGGTAGAGATATTTAAATTTGTGAAGAAAAAATATTTTTTGTTTAGGAAAATATGAGAATTATAGAATGTCTATTTTAGTAATATGAGAAAAATATTTGGTCCAAAGAATGCCCCCGACCTCTATAAAGCCCCAGACATTTGTGAAGTGAATCCCTTGAGAACGGGGGTTTTAGGTCTCTCCCAAGATGTCCGTTCTCCGTTCTCTGCAACCCACGTCCTCAATAAAATGTCTCCTCGCTGATAATTAATTTTTTTAAAGTGCAACCTCATTTTTTAATAATTTATAGCTACTTATAAATAGGTAGATCCAGGAAAGGATTCGAGAATTTCTAAAAATTCTTAAATTCTATTCGTAACTTAAAGATTCCTTTTAACCTTGTCTATTAAAAATTTATTTAAGATAATTCCATCATTTTTTGAAGAAATCTGCAGTGATTGTCCTCAAGTAGACGAAGAAGAATCTTCAGAGCAATTACTTTCTAAAAATTTCACTAAACTTTTGAATGCCACAATTCGTTTTGATTCACTTAAAATAACAACCCCAATATTACAAAATGCTTTTAGTTTATTTAGGTAATTAATTAATTAAAATTTTAAATTAAAAAATTATTTTTTAGAAGGATGTGTTTATTAAAGAATTTAGGCAATATTTATACTTTGAATGCTCCCTTAAGTGATCAAATTGTTCTTTTTCTTTCGAGACCTTCACCTTTATTCACAGCAATAGTTAATAGTGCTGGACATTTTATTGGAAGACAAAAAAGCAGGGAATTGGCTACTTCACATTTATCTGAAGCTCTTATTGTTATTTATAATGTAATATAATTAAACAATGTGAAAAATACATTTTAATTAGTGTAGCGATTAGATTTTAAATTTGGCAGATTACTTGGTTAATACTTATAGATTATCTATATTGACCTAAAAACCTATTAAAAGCACCACTTCACAGCTAAAAAAACCTTGTAAATCCAGGTAATCCCGTTCCCAAATTTGCTGGGATCCCACCGGATTCCGGATTCTCAGCATAAGTATAGTGAAGATATTGGAGGAATATCGGTGGCGTTAAACGGATTAATGGAGGACTGAAGAGATATCTGAGGATTAAGAGGGGAATCATTGCATTTGAGGTAGGGAGGGCTGAAAAGCTATCGAGGGATTAAGGAGTGAACTGACCTGGAGGGATTAGGGGATTGGACTGCATACAGACCTCTAGAATTAACTAAAATTAAAGACATTTAATACCTCTCAATCAGTAAACGGAGGACTAAAAATAAATTAAAATCCATTATTTTTTGCAATAAAGGTTTTAAAGAAAATGCTCCAACGTTTATGTAATAACCAACAGCAGGAAGATTATTCAAATACAGATTATCATAAAGAATTTTTAATTCGATCACTGATGGGTATTTTACTTTTAAGTGATCATATAGACAGAAATTTTGGAGGCATATTTATTCCATCACGTTCCCCATTTGATATTGCGGACTTTATTGACATTGTTAAATTAAGAACAAGTTCAGTGGAGGTAAAGAATTTATTTATGAATTTAAATATTTATGTGATTATAAAGATCAAAATGAAAAAGTAGGATTAATATATTCTACTCCTGTTATCTGAAAAAAATGGTAATCGAAAGAGTGAGACAAAAGTCGGAACTCGTTAATCCGAACATCTCTACAAGGGACCTTATTTCGATTAGCCTGAAAGTAATATTTTAAAGAGAGAAAAAATAAAGTTTACTTGAATAGTAATTAATTTATTAAATTGAATTTAGGCGAAAAAAACTTTGGCAACTCTCCGCTTTATGTCTAGACACTTTTCTGATTCAGAAATACCTACTTATGTTCGAAAAATGTTTGAAATTAATTAAATATTTAATTTTAAGATTTTGTAAAAATCACAATAATTTTTTGTAAATTTTTTGTTTAAAGATTTAAAAATTAAAATACTATATTAGAGAATGTGATTGAAATGGAATTGTGGTTTTATTGTAATAAATAAGGTATACCTTATCTATCTGAAAAATTAAAGATGTGCAAATAAAACCTTTGCAGATCGTCTAAATATAAGCATATACGAGAAAATCATCTCCTCAGTAGTATATAGTAGCCAGTTAAAACAATTTCCAAAAACAAAATTGTTTTAACTGGTCACTATAAGGACTAAATAACTACTGGACTACTAAAGTAAAAAACAAAAATGTTTTTACCTACAACTATGTGGCAGACTACTAAAAAAGAACATTTAAAAATGTTTTATTAAATTAAAATATTTAACTAGTAGAACGATTTATAAAAACTTAATTATTTTCAAACAAAATTATTTAAAAAAGATTCAAATAATTTTTGGAAAACGCCGTAAATTAAAGGTTGTTTTAATAATTTTTAACGTTTTTACAACGGATTAGGGAATAGGTATTAATCTACGTCCTAAGTATAATGTTAGCTTAGTTACCCCGATTACAAGTGATTTGGTCGCTACAACAATATCATAGCATGTTTCTTTAACAAATAACCATGCGGTATCGAATATAGTTGGTTTATAATACACTACAGAAAAAGTAGGTTTGTATATTTGTTTCCACTCCTTTTCATTCTCATCGTATTCAAACCATAAATGACCACTCGGTTGTAAGGTTATATTTGTAAAATTTGAATGAGGAGTTAAGGAAGGACGTAAAGCTTGATCAAACGTCTTTGGTTTGGGAGTTCTTCGAAAAAAAGATATTTTATTCTCTTCATTTTTTATTATTTTATCTTCACAGTAAACTAATTCTACTATTGCAACTAAAATTAATATAAAAAGCATTTTTCATATTAAGCAAAAAATTTGAATGATCATTTATGTGATGTCGAACATAGAAAGCAGATTAATGAAACTAGATATAGAAAAAATATCATTTTTTAAATTGTCAATTGAATTTGTCAATTTACTTGGAATTTACAATTTACTCTTCTTAGATTCTTCTTAGATTTACCATTTCTTCTTAGATTTACATGAGCTTTAAATACAACTGCTAATACAAATATTAATCCCAAATCAAGAACATAAGCAATCAAAAGCAGAATGTCTTTGTTAGGATTTGTTGAATGAGAAGGGCCGATTGAAAGGGCATGTGCTTCGTCAATAATAAAGCATGAGTTTACATTGGGAGGGAAGGGACCGTGAAACGGGTATAGTATATTACTATCGTTTTGTTTTAATATCTCTGCACCCGCCAAGCAGATTAATGAAACTAGATATAGAAAAAATATCATTTTTTAAATAATATAACAAACTGTAGTTTAGTTTTCTTATATACTAGGTAGAAAAGCTAATCTCTGTACTAATCTCTTTAGAACAGCATCACGACTCTCTGAAGGTATTGAGTGCAATTTTTGAAGTGTGGATGAAAAAATACTTCCTTGTCTTGAACGTAAAACAAGAAAACAAATACAGTAATGCCCACAGGTATCAGATAAAGGAGATTGTCGCAGCAAAACTCGCAGCAAATTTTTTAAAGTTAATTATATTAATTATGAGAACCTGAAAATCACAACGAAAAATTTGACATACTGCAGAGGCCGACACACCTTAGTGGTGTAAATAAATAAAATAGATGAAGAATACTTAAATTTTCAATAATCTTCCCTGTTTTAATAAATAATAAGTACACTTAGGCCATTATTTTGTGGTTGGAGAATTGCACAAGCTGAGACAATATTTACATTAAAAAAGCATAATAATGTATTAGAGAAGTAGGGCCAACCTTAAAAAACTCGAGTTAAAACTTGGAATGTACTGCTGAGTATCAAATATTTGCAAAAAACCGAGTTCGAGTATTACATAGCAGGATCTAGTCGACCGATTCCCGAATATCGGGAATTTCCGACGTTTTTGGGTCTGTTTAATTACAAATAATTAAACAGACCAATAAAATATTAGAAATGTCAAAACAAAATGGTTAGCCTCCATACATACAACTGTAAACCACACAAGATTTTTTGTTGACCCACGAACCAATACTCACACTAACCATGTAGAGAACTATTGGAAAAATATCAAAATGAAATTCAAATCAATGTCAGGCACAAGTCGAGAATTAATGCCCGGGTATCTAGATGAGCACAATTGGAGACAGTTAATGGGAAAAAGACCATAATTGCATTTTAATCGAAATTTTATTTTTTAAAAAGTTGATACACAAAATAAAAATTAAAAAAACAAATTCATTTAATTATAAAATTCCTCAGCAAATAAATGTTTAGAAATGTCAAAACAAAATGGTTTAGCTTCCAAATCGTTGCCAAAGTTTGCTTCTATAGATAACTAGAACATTTAAATCTACCTTTTTGATTTCACCTTCCAACAAATTTATTTTTTCATCTTTTTGTTGAAGTATTTCTTCTAAATTTGTAATTTTGTCTTTATTTTCTTCCTCTATTTTTTGTATTTTTAATTCCAAAGATTGACAATTTTCTTTAAATTGTTGTTCTAATTTGTTGGTTATTTCTTTTTGGAAAAGTTTAATTTTTTGATCATTATCCACTTCCAATTTATTCGTACACTAAATATATGTATATAAAAATAGGTAAATAATTTGTCAGACTGGCCAGGAATAAATGCTAAAAATATACTTATTGTAAGTTGATTCTTAATTTCAGACTAGCGAATATCTTTACATATACTAAATACCTTCAACTTCAAAATTAATCCGTTTTTAATTTTTATAAAAACAACAAGTATACAATAAATTACCTGTTTAATATCTTCTTTTATTGAAGTTATTTTTACTTCCTTTTGTTCAATTATTTTTTCTAAATTCTCAATTTTGTTTTTATTTTCAGTCTCCAATTGTTGATATTTTTCTTTATTTTTTTGTTTTATAATTTTTATATTAGCCTCGTTTTCCGACTTTATCTGTTTAATTTCTTTTTGAAAGTCCAATAAAAATTTGTAATAATCACATTTTATATCACTCATTTGCTATATTTAAATTAAAAATATATTTAGAAATTGAAGTATTTTGGAATGTTACTTTATCCGTCTTTAAATATACTTTATCCGTTTACTCCCCAAATCCTAGTAGATTAGCTAAATAATGAATTTTATCTGACTAATATGCTCCAATTCTTCCTTTCCTACAAGGGAAAATTTTAGGAAAATTAGAGGAGACTACTGCCAAGAATGGAGGAAGACTCTATTTACTTACCTTTTTGATTTCACTTTCTAACAAATTTACTATTTTAACATCTTTTTGTTGAATTATTTTTTCTAAATTAGCAGTTTTGTCTGTATTTTCGACAAATTGTTGTTCAATATTCTTAAATTTTTCTTTATTATAGTAAGAGCGAGGTAAAAGTTTAATCCCGGGCAGGCTTCGATCCTGCGACCTCCTGGCAGTTATTGCTAGGCGCTTTCGCTCACCACGTACAGGTGCTCTACCAACTGATCTACTGGGACGCCTTCTCTTTTTAATAGATCTTAAATAGAGCCCGGACCGTACCGTACTACGGCCGTATTTTTCGGTATTTATCGGTATTCCGTATCGGTAGTACGATACGGAATACCGACCGATAAAATTTTGAAGTTGATCGGTATTTATCGGTATCGGTATTTTTCGGTATTCCGTATCGGTAATACGGTACGGAAAAACTAAAATACCGATACTACCGACCGATAAAAAAATCAAGGAATCTGTGACTTGGTTTACCAAGATTCTTAAAATTTTTGCCTGCGGCGCAAGAAAAAAAGAAACCTGGTGACTGGTATACTAAAATTCCCAAAATTTTCGCCTACTGCGCTGGAAAACAATGAAAGTTGTAGGATGGTCTAACAAAATTCTCAAATCTCTAAATCCATTTTATTCCTCCGGTGTCTTTCAAATCAATCTTATCCTTCCAAATCATTATTAATCCCCGATATCCTTCCTGACATAAGCATCTAACAACTTATCCACATAATAATCATGTCAACAAATCCCCAAAATCCATTTAAATCCACTTAATCCCTCCATATCCACCGATATCACACCAAATCTAGCTTAATCCCTTTAAATCCCTGATTTACCTCTTTATCCAACAGATTTATTTATAAAAATAATTCTTGTTTAATATATTAATTTTTTGAAAATACGGTACGGAATACCGATAAATTTTTACCGGTATTTATCGGTATCGGTATTTTTCGGTATTCCGTATCGGTAATACGGTACGGTAAAATTTTGAGATTCATCGGTATTTATCGGTATCGGTATTATACGGTAGTACGGTACGGAATACGGTACGGTACGAAATTCCGGGCTCTAATCTTAAACCCCCGCCTAGTGAGCGTTTTAAATGCTAGCCAGGAGAAAAAAGTTGTGATGAAATGAAGTGTCCTTTGGGAAACTTGTTTATAAAAAATTATCTATTATATTCTGTCATCCTGATAAACTTTCTGTTTTCCAATAAGCACATTACAAATATCAAAATTACATATTGGTAAGATAAATATTATTATCGGTTATCCCTACAGATTATTAATTTAAATATTTCGGTTCCGAATCAGTGGTGAAAGCAAAATACTTTCAAAAAAAACAAGATTGCAAAAATTTTGCCAATATCCTTCACCCCTTACTTACTACAATAAATGTAAATTTCAAATTTACGCAAAACGCAGTGCCAAAAATCATCGCAACTATTTAATTTTTAAAAAAACAGAAACCTTTTCCATATTTTGAAGTTTTTCTCTTTGTTCAATTTGTCTTCTAAAATAAATAAAATACAAATTAATAACCTAAATTAATTTTACTTTTTGTCTGCCAATCACTACTATATTACCCCTATTAAATTATTGATTGATTAGAGACAATAGGGCTCTGAAAAGACTGACTATTGGGTGAGAGAAGTCAGAGAAAAAATTTTTTCTCTCACCAAATAGCCAGTCCCTTCAGGCCCTATTGTTTCTAATCAATCAATAATTTGCTAGCCTAGTCCTTTTGGGGCTTCTGGGGGGTTTGAATGAAGTAGTGCGGAGGCTAGGTTCAGTTGTATCGTATCGAGATTCTGGGTGGTTAAAGTGTATCAAAGGGTATCTAACGAAGCCTGAAGCGAGGGCCGAGTCGGGCCGGCGGGCGACCAATCGATAATTTATTTTGAAAAACATTTGACTCTCAACCTGCCCGCACTCAAAAAATTATTTTCAATGGGTTTTTTTCTAAAGCCAATTCAGTGCTTTGTTTTTGAGTGCGGGAGAGTTTGGCGAAAATAAAGAAAGAGGGGAGTTTTCCAATAACGCGAGGTGTTTTTAGCAGAAAAATATATTGATACTCAAACTGTCATTTTATTGGAGTGTTTACGAAAAGGTGCTGGAATTCAAACGGATAAACGCATTTGACTTGTTAATAAAAAAAACTGTAAGCAAGTGCAATACTCAAATGACCCCCAAACGTCACCTTATCGATCTTGCATTACTTATTTCTTATAGGCAAATAAACAAAGTATTTTTTAGGGAAAAAAACTAAAAGTGATAATGTGCGTGAAAATGATGTGAGAAAAAATAAAATCCTAAAGGTTTTTTTAATTTTTTACAAATTGACTTATATTTTAGAGGCACCAATAAGTGGGTGCGAATAATGTGCGTGAAAATGATGTGAGAAAAAATAAAATCCTAAAGGTTTTTTTAATTTTTTACAAATTGACTTATATTTTAGAGGCACCAATAAGTGCGTCGAAATTATTCTTGGAGAAACCCAACTAAAATCGTTGTATTGGATAACTTGGATGGAGAAAAAGCTGAAAAGAAGGACAAAATAATTGAGCAATTAAATAATGTTGAATTTTTGGAGGTTTTCTTTTTAATTTTATAAAATTTTGAAAAAATTTCTTTAAAGAGTTTAAAGAGTCCCTTAGCCATCAATCTTTTTGAGGGTTTCAATTTTTGTTCATAGCCTCTAAAATTGATTTATTACATTGTTATGGGGATCTTTCTAAAGTTATATAGGTTTATTTATTTTTTAGATGTTTTGTAATTTAGTGTTACTATAAAATAGCCCTCAGTTAGGGATAGGACTATGAGGGTTCTAAAAGAATCGAACCGATAGTTTGAAAAAAGGTAATTTCTCGGCTTACCGATTTAAATGATTTCTTACTGAGTTTTTGAAAAAAATAATTTAAAGGTATTAAAAGCAACATTGGGGACTTCCAAAGGTTGTGGAGGTTCTCTTAAAGCTTTGGAAAATGAATGGAAGAAATTAAACGTTCCAATAGATCCTCAAACTTAGAATTATTACCCGAATCTTCGTTGTGAGTGGAATATTGAAGTAAAAAGGAATTAAAAATAAAGTCTTTCAACGATTTGTTAGGGCCAACGTGGAAATCTTATAGAAATTTGTTTAAGTGAATTAAAATTAAAACAAAAACCTTCACAACAAGAACAACAAAAATTCTGTCAATTCAACTTTAGCTAATTATGCTGGACTTTCTTTTTTGGAAGTTACCCCTTGTTTTGATTATATAGCTTTTTGTGATGGATCTAAGGTAAAAACTAATTGTTCTCTAATTTACTACAAAAAATTATTTTTAAGGCAACTTCCCCTATATTAATTCCACCAAGATGTAGTTTACCCTTAACTGACAATAATGAATTAAATCCTAATTTTATTTCATCCCATCGGCGAATTGATGTATTTTTCTCTTCTGATCCTAGTACAGAATTAGCTGGAACTGGATTACATGTAAATTATGTTAAATTTAATTACTAAAAAATTTTTTTCAAGGCTGAGCTTAGAGTAATTAAATCTGATTGTTGAGGAGCTTTTCTTCCCGGCCAAGAATGGTCTGATGTTTTGTTAGTGAACGACCACTAAAAAGGACAAATCAACGACATAAATGGCAATAACAGTTAAATAATTAAAAAAAATTTTTTTATTTTACTACTGTTCAGTTGTCGTTGGTTTCTCTTTACAAAAAAAAACAACAACCTTTGGAAGTTATTTGTGAACAATTTTCTTTTCCAACAACCAGCGGTGATTGTTTGGATGAATTTTTGGAACTTCGTGATGTTAGGGCTTTAAGTGAATGACAACAGCCTGCTTGTGCTACAGAATCATTAACGGGAAAAAAAGAAAGAACTATACGTACATGTGGAGATAATGTTGGTAATTGGATAAAAGAATAGGGGGTGTACCGAGATTGCTGATGCCTCTTAATCTCTTAAGCATTTTAAAGTAGATATATTGAATTGGATATTTGGGAACCCGATGATGGTGGGTGAGATGAACCTGTTCTTTTTAATGGTGGAACTTTAACGATTAAATTACTTTCAGGTGCTGTACCTGATTTAATTAATGAAATGTCATTTGAAAGAACTAGGTAATTAAAAGAATAATTATTTTTATATTCTTTAAAAAAAGATATCCACTTTCATTCGATTAGAATTACATTACATTCAATTGATTGGCAGCATAAATTATTAAATTTATTGGAAGTAAAATTAGGTTCTCGTCTTTATGATTCAACAGATTGAAGTAAAGAATTGCCAACACCCAACAAAATTTTAATTAAAATAATTCTTTGGACCTTTTTGTGATCAACAAACGAAAATGAGATTAAAGTGGGCAATTTAGCTGTTGTGGCTAAGACAATGCATGTGAGTTAAAAAAAATTTTTAAATATGAGTTAAAAAAAATTTTTTTGAAAATTTATTTTTAAAAAAACTTATTTAAAAAAAATTCCATTAGTTTAAATATTTTGTTTAAAATAATTAGTCATTTTTTTTCTAGATAAAAAATTAGATAACGAAAAGTTTTATGCTCAAAGCGGCAAATTCCTAACCCTTTCAAATGGACAAATATTTACTATTGTTTAATTAAATGTAAATGCTTGTCCATTTGAAAGGGTTAGGAATTTGCCGCTTTGAGCATAAAACTTTGTCGAATCTAATTTCATTTAACATTTTTTTAAAAAAATATTTAAATAAAGTCATTTAATATTATTATCTAAAATTTTGTATTTTCTGAAAGTTTTCTATGTCCAACAGCTTTAATAAAATTTATGATTAAAAATTTAATTATTAAAAATTTAGATTTAGAAAAAAATAAATGTCCTCCAATTCAAATTCTAATAGAAAAAGAAAGAAATCCCCTGTGCCACCAAATCAAGGAAGTAAAACTTCTGCTGTAGCTACCCAAAATAATTTACAACAATTAATTGTTCAACGTGTGCAAACTACTACTAATCAGACAAATATAGCAGGGGGACAACAAAATCAACAAGTAATGCAGACAACTAATTCTGCGGAACGACAAACACTGGCCCAGGAGGTAAAAAATTTTTTAAAATTTACAATTGAAAAAAAAAATGTTTAACCTTTACAAATTATTATTACAGATAGCAGAAAAACGAAGAAACCGTGCTATAACTCAACCTGAAAATTTACATTTGCTCGACTTGATTGACCCAGCTACAAATCTAACAAATACTGACGTCCTCATGTTGGGATGGCAAAAAGATTATATTTTTGGGTAATTATTTTTATTCCAAAAAAATTTTTTTGAATTTTTTTAGAGAGTTAAAAGGAATCGTCGTGTTTGTTAAAAGAGCCCCTACAAGTAAAAACGGTTGGGATAGGGGGGATTTGATTCTTGAAATTGGGCAACAACACGAAAAAGAACGTGTGGCAGTTTTTGGCTGGAATGAATATGCAGGGATTTTGGAAACTGCAAATTTAAATGATGTAATTTAATATTTAAAATTATTTAAAAAAATTTATTGTAAAATTGCAGGTAGTTGTAATGAGAAATTTAATTGTTGTTATGGAAGACTCGGTACGTGTGAAATGGTCAGGATCAATTGAGTTCAAATTGAAGTTTGTGAAAGGTTCTACTATGAATATTGAAGGCCGTGGTCAAATAAATGTTAATCAAGACGCGGTGATTAGTAGAGGTAATTAACACTTAGTAAAAATAATCATACTAAAAATTTTTGTTGAAAAATTTCTATTTTTTAAATAAAAATGCAGTTTAAAATTTTAACAATAAATTTTATTCAGGAGGTCCTTCAACTTCAACTGTTGCTGTTCCTCGTCCAAATTCAAATACTGAAACTTTGCAGCTGGCAGATAGATCTTCGAATGCAATTAATAATGGGTCTAATCCAGATCCAGAAATTGAATACGTGAGTTCATTTTAATTGTATAACTTCTAAGTTACCTTTTCCCATTTAAAACATGTACGATTTGAATTTTTTTAAAAAAAAACTAAAACTTTTAACCAATCAAAAAAAATATAAATTTTATATGTTTTCAAATTAAATTTTAAAGGATTTTACGGATTTATAATTCGATTATACGAAAGGAATTTAAGATTAAATGAAAAGAATTTAAAGAATTATTAATGAAAAAAATTATTTAAAATATTTTTTTTGAATATATTTTTAATTACATTGAATTTACTTCGAATTAATTTAAATTTAGTTTGAGTTTGTTTCAATTTAATTGATTTTAAACGGAATAAATTTTTTAAACTTGATTGAATACGATTTTTTTAATCTACGAAAAAAATTTAGTTACGAAAAAAAGTTTTTGGTTCACATAATTTTTTATAGAAAAAATATTATTTAAAAAATTGTTTGCTTCGAAAATGTATTTATGAAAATTTTTGATTTTAGAAATATGTTTACTAAACGAGATTGGTGTACTATACGAAATTTTTGCTTTTCTAATTTGTTAACGAAACGAAATTTGTTTACGATTTTCAAAATTTGTCTACGACACGAAATTTGTTTACAATACGAAATTAGTTTCTAAACGAAATTTGGTTACAATTCGAAATTTGTTTACTATACGAAATATTTCTTTACGAAATTTGATTACTAAACGAAATTTTTGATTTACTAAATTTGTTCAATATACGAAATTTTTGTTTTATGAAATGTGCTTACTAAACGAAATAGTTAGATTTACGAAATTTGTTTTCAATAAGAAATTTTTAGATTTACAAAATATTTGATATACGAAATTTGATACTAGGTTTACGAAATTAGTTTACTATACGAAATATTTCTTACTAAATTTGATTACGAAACGAAATTTTTAGATTCACAAAAAAATGTTTACAATATGAAATATTTCTTCGCGAAATTCGATTACTAAACGAAATTTTTTGATTTAATAATATTGTTTACGATTCGAAATTTTTGCTTTAAAAATTGAATTACTAAACAAAATATTTAGATTTACGAAATTTGTTTACTAAACGAATTTTTTGTTTTTCGAAATTTGGTTACAATACGAAATTTGTTTATACGAATTTTAAATTTAATAAAGTGCTTTACGAAATTTTTTACGAAATTTGTTTACTATACGAAATTTTTGTTTTACGAAATTTGATTACTAGGTTTACGAAATTTAGTTACAATACGAAATTTGATTATTATACGAAATATTTTTTTGCGAAATTTGATCACCAGACGGAATTTTTTTACGAAATGTGTTTACGAAATGTGTTTAATATACGAAATTTGATTAATAAACGAAATTGTTTACTATACGAAATTGTTTACTATACGAAATTGTTTTCTATACGAAATTTTTCTTTACGAAATGTTTACTATTACGAAATTTGCTTACTATACGAAGTTTTTCTTTACGAAATGTTTACTATACGAAATTTGTGTTGTACGAAATATGATTACTAAACGAAACTTGTTCACGATACGAAATTGGTTTACTATACGAAATATGATTAATAAACGAAATTTGTTTACTATACGAAATTGGCTTACTATACGAAATATGATTAATAAACGAAATTTGTTTACTAAACGAAATTTTTCTTTACGAAATGTTCACTATACGAAATTTGTTTACAATACGAAATTTTTCTTTACGAAATGTTTACTATACGAAATTTGTGTTTTACGAAATATGATTACTAAACAAAAGATTTTGCTTTACGAAACTTGTTTACAATTCGGAAGTGGTTTACTATACGAAATTTGATTACCAAACGAAATTTTTTGATTTACGAAGTTTGTTTACAATACGAAATTTTTTGTTTTACGAAGTTTGTTCACTAAACGAAATTTGTTTAGATGCACGGAATTTTTGAATGAAAAATAAAATCAAATCGTACATGTTCCTTCTAAGTATAATATAGGGGGGGAAATTTTCTATTAATTTAAACTCACTAGCTTTTTTTCTAAATCAAATGTAGAAAAATGATAGAGAGTTGGATATGTCCGTAGGAATCAAATCTTCCAATATCAAAAAAGTTATTTGATTTCGAAGATTTGATTCCTATGGACAGATCCAACACTTTAGCTTTTTTCTACAATTAATTTAGAAAAAAAGCTAGGGGGCCCCTCTTTTTTTAGATATCGCCAGCACCTTCTCCCGTCGTTTCAGAATCTGAGGCATCAACATCATCTCAAACTAATGTAAATTATATTTTTTATGTGTAAAATTTTAATAAAAATTATATTTTGTATATTACTATTTTTATAAATTAAGTGGGAATTACGAGCAAGCCGAAGATCCCCAAGGCCAATACATACTGAAGGCTACCAACAACCTATAACTCGAGCTGCATCTGATGTAATTTTATACTTAGTTAAAAAAAAACTCACTATCTTTTGTTGTTAAATTTTTATGTTTTTTTATTTTATAGATACAAGAAATACAACAACAATCTTCTTCGATATCAGATAGGCCAATTATAGATGCAGCACCACGGCCAAAGAGACCAGCTGGATACGTTAGAGTGCGGCATAGGATGATTGTAGATGAGGTATTACTTATTGAAACAAATCTTTTATGAGTATAAAATTAAAGCTGGCACGCGCTAGATTACTTGAGAGAGAAGGTCAGCAAATTCCGGCGGACACACCAGAAATTGCAGCAGAATATTTTAGAGGTTTTAAAACTCCAGGTGGCTTAACTGATAGGGAGATTGAAGCTAGAAAAAGGACAATTGTGCTTCTCCCTACTACGTTTAAAGGAAGTGATGAGATTTGCAACTGCTGTTTGGATGGTTATAAGGCCGGACAAAATATCATTTTTGCAAAATGTGGCCACAAGTATCATCTAGACTGCTTTAATGATTTTGTAAAAAATTGGAGAGCTTGCGCTCTCTGTAGGAAGGACATGGCTACGGGTAAGAACTTATAAATTGATTAGCCAGTTCTTGCCCGTAGCCATGTCCCTACAAGCAAGGATCCGAAAATTGTGAGGATTCTTGCTTGTAGTTAAGTATCCTATGATCAAGAAGTCACGTAAATTCCGAGTGGCTTCTTGGTCATTGGATACTTGATTCCTACGTGTTTTCCCCTCACGTCAAAAGAATCTAAGTTTTTTTGAGTGTATTCTTTTGGCACTCCTCACTTCAAAAGAAACTAAGTTTTTTGTTTGTATTCTTTTGACGTGAGGGGAAAAAGTATTTAATTTGTTTTTGATAACATTTAACCACACCACTTATATTTTTCATATATTTTTGGTAAAATTTGTAAACCAATTTTTATTTTTCAATATTATTTTAACCACTTTGATTAACCACACCACTTTTTTTTTCAAATATTTTTTGGTAAAATTTGTAAACCAATTTTATTTTTCAATATTATTTTAACCACTTAGAAAAAATTTTTATTGATATTATGTGTAAATAAAATTAATGTATTTACATTGATAGCAAATATTCTCAAACCTTAATTATAAATTCAATCTTATATTTCTTATCAGTGTAAACGCAATTTTAAATTATAATATTTATTATATTTTCCACCATTATTAAATTTTTTGTTTTAAAAATATTTACAATTTTATTTTCTTGCCTTTTATATACTTTTCTTTCACTGCCTTCTTTTTCACCAAGTTTGTAAAATATATACTAATATCATTATTAATTTTAATATCAACAATTCAATAATTATTTTTTTAACGATTTTTTTTAAATTAGAGAATTGTTGTATTAAATTTTACTATAATTTGTATTTTTTTTACTTTAAATAAATTTTAATTATTTTATTTCTTTAATTATTAATAGACAATCAAGAAAAGTTTAGGTATGAGATTCTAGGTTTTTTAGATTTTTTAAATTCTAGATTCTATTTACTCATTCTAATTTATGTTAAAGAAAAACCCGTACCTTCTTAAATAAATGTTTTAATATTGGCCTGGCATACATTTACCTATCTATAACTGCGCATGCTAAAAAAATTAGATTATTTTAAAAATAAACTATTAGTCTATATTTAGATTGAAAACATGAGAAACTACTTTGTTATTGAAAGAATAGAACCATTCGCCTCCCAATCACGCAATACTCGCGGTGAGATCGCCCACATCAGATTTAATAATTTGGCTGATCATCCCCGACCTGATTTGGCTCTAACAACACTTATTGAACAACTTTTGGATCGGGTGCTCACCGGAAGACCAGCTCCTCTCCGCGTTGGTCTTCAGGTGCAGCCACCAAACTTCCATCACCCATTTACGGTCCCACTTAGACCGGTAGAACAAAATAATGCAGCAGCATTAGCCGCAGCTATTGAGAGATTGAACGAAATATCCCAAGCTGGGATAGACCTTCTCTCAGGAACAACAACAACAACAGTTGTAGCTGTATGGCCTTTGACTGGCCAACGCACTAATAATCCTGCAGCACAGTCTGGTAGGTTCATACTAGTCTTACATTTCTCAAATAAATGTAAGGCAGTCATGTTCCTACAGGTAGTTGCGATCTGGACCAAGAACATGCAGTTTCTTCCCGATGCCGTTCAATTGTGCGCGTCTACAATCCAAACGATCGCTACTGTCTTGCTCGAGCAGTAGTTATTGGTCTCGCCAAAATTAGAATGGTAGACCAAGGAAATACTGGTGGTCAGTTTAAAGCGTTTTGCCAACAACAACAACAACATCTAAATCAAGCTGAAAATTTAATGAATAATGCTGGGCTTCAATTTGGTCTTCAAGTATTTTAAAAAGTATTTTAACTAATTTTTTAAATATTATATAGGAATATTCCCTGGAACATGTTGCAATTCTCCAAAGATGGCTAAGTCACAATTTTGACGGAGAAGGCCAAGTCCGTATTGTTGTCTTTCAAAAAGAACAACAATATAGGATTGTGTATAAAGGAGAAATAAGAGCAGCACGTTACAATCTCTGCCTACTCTTAGAGAATAACCATTATAACTACATTGGCCGTCCAGAACAACTTTTAGGAGTCAAACGCTATTGTATTGACTGCGAACGTTCTGTGACACGTTGGTCACATTGGGCTGGCTGCAGAGTTGTTTGTCGGTTTTGTATGCGTACAGGTCCGGACTTTCCCTGTCAGGTATACTTTTAAAGCTTTTTATGCATTTGATATTTGTTAGGAGGAGGAAAGAATTCCATGTCAAAACTGCGGCTTCGTGTTCCCGCGACGTTCCTGTTATGATTATCATCTAATCAACTCTGCTCCAAATGAGATGATTCGACGTGATGCGCGTACATTTGCATCTATTTGCCAAATGAGACGCATCTGTAATAATTGTCACCATATTATTCTAGCACAACAACGCCACGATTGCCAACAACAACAACAACGGCACCAACATCAAATTATTTGTAAAATTTGTAATGGTCCTCACACAGAGGAACAACCATGTTTTATTCAGCCATTAAAAGCTGAAGAGGATGAAGAAGAAGATGATATTACTGAAAATAATAATGAACAACAGCCACACCAGCAACAACAACAACAACAAAGAGCAAGAAAACATCGACGTCCAATTCGTCTTTGTTTTTTTGACGCTGAAACAAGTCAGGATGATCCCGTGCAAATAAGCCAAAATATCAATGGCTATAGACATGTACCTCTTCTGATTATTGCCGAGGTTGACATTTATTTTATTTAATCAAAATATAATTTGATTATAGGTTATTTGCGAAGCTTGTATACGTGCTGGAATTAGTATTGAGGATGTTGGACAACGTGCTCAAGGGTGTTTTTGTGGGAATCCCAGAGGACAGCGTTGGCGTAATTGGTGTTCCCCACCCTTCAGAAATGCTCCAGGCGACAACACCGCCTTTCCAAATAACATCACTTTCAATCATCGGCGTATGTTTTTCCATTCGTTTGACAACGCTGAAGATAATCCAGTGGACCAATTTTTAGACTACCTACTTAACCACGGTTCACAAAATATGTTAACAATTTGCATAGCTCATAATGGAGGAAAATATGATTTTCATCTATTATTAGAAGCTCTTCATAGGCGAAGTCATCCGCCAACAAGATTATGTACAACAGGACTCAAAATCTATTCTATGAGTCTAGGAGGATATCATCAGAGAAAGGTGCTTTTCAAAGACTCGCTAAACTACTTCTTTTGCGAGCTTGACGCACTTCCAAAGGTTTTTGCTCTGCCCGAGGATTTGGCTACTTCAAAGCCATTTTTCCCATATCTCTATATTCAAAGACAACATCTTCATCAGAGGATAAGAGGTCTCCCTGCAATTCAATACTACCAACCTGAATATAAGAAGGCTGAAAAGAGGGAAAAGCTCATTGAATGGTATGTACAACAACAAACATCCGTCCAAATAACAAACTTCCAGCTTCGTGAACAACTAATTATTTACTGTGTAAATGATGTAGCGATTCTTCGCGAAAGTGTACTCCGATTTCGACAACTTATTGGAGAAAACACGAAGAATCTAGACCCATTTTTGACGGTATCAACAGCAGCAGGACTCGCTTTAACAACAATGCGCCGCTGCTTTTTACCAGAAAATTGGATCGTTCACTCGCCCGAAGGAGGTTATTTGAGAGGACGACGAGCTTCAGCCGAATCGCAGCGATACATCCGCTTTTTTGAACTACAACACCCAGAAGCTGCAGGACATATTCAACATGCACAATGGGCACTTGGAGAAGCTCATGTTGAAGATTGCGGCTATAGACTTGATGGATTATGGCAAAGATCGCCTCCACTTCGCCCTTTGGCTATTGAATATATGGGATGTTACTATCACGGTATAAACTTTTTATTTTAAAAAGCTCCTCAATATTATTTAAAATTTTAAGGCTGTCCCAAATGCTTCCCAGTACGTGACCAACGCTTAGCAGCTGGACGTACAGCCGAAGAGCTTTTTGAGAGAACCCAACAACGCCTATGGGAATTGGAGAATCAACATGGTTACCAACTACATGTTGTCTGGGGGCATGAAATTAAAGAAAAGCTGAGTAACAACACGCAGTTACGAAGGAAATGGTTCGAGATTGACTGTGTTCGGCCCATGGATCCCAGAGAGGACTGCCTTAGAGGAGGAAGGACAGAACCTTTCAAACTTCATCACTTGTGTGCTGAAGATGAAGAGATCCTCTACATCGATATTGTAAACTTGAATCTAAATTTAAAAGAAATTATAAAAATTTTTAAGGTAAGTCTCTACCCTTATGTAATGAAGGCTAGAACTTTTCCTATTGGACATCCAGATGTCTTGACTCGTGACACGTTGCTTCTTCCACCAAACAACCCTTTGCCGTGGACAACTCCGGAGCATAACATCTATAAGGGTTTACTTCTTGTTCGAGTTCAACCTCCAAACTTTATGAATGGAAATCTTCCACCTGTTCTTCCATACAGAACTCATGATGGGCGACTCACGTTTCCCCTTTGTGCAAAATGTGCTGATAATAGACAACAACGGCCTTGCACTCATGGAGAACGTGAACGTTCCTGGCTAACTGGCTATACGCATGTGGAGCTTAATTATGCCTTGGAACGCGGGTATAAAGTCGTCGACATATATGAGGTGTACAATATAATAATCATACTAACTTAATTTGATATTTAGGTTTGGAATTATGAAAAATGGGATCCGAATCTATTTCGATCCTATGTCAACACATTTATCGGATTAAAACAACAAGCTAGTGGTTGGCCGGATGGTTGTGTCTCAGAGATGGACCGAGCTGCATATCTAGCTGAGTTTGAACGAGTTGAAGGGATCTTCCTTGACCCTGAGCGAATTGAAACAAATCCTGGTTTGCGAATGATTGCGGTAATTTAAAAAAAATATTCAGAATAAATTAAATTTTTAGAAATTACTAGCAAACTCGCTCTGGGGAAAACTGGCTCAACGTGTCTGTGGAACTGAAGTGCGATATGCCAAAACACCGGCAGAGTTCCATCAATTGTTAGAAGATCCAACAATTGATATGCTCGACTTTGATCATGTCAGTGAGCATTTGGACCGTTGTGTTGTGAGAAAGAAGCCGGAATTTGCAAAAGCACCAAATACCAACTGCCTTCCAGTAGCAGCGTTCGTCACTTCATATGCTCGACTCCATCTATATGAGTATATTGAACAAGTAAATCAAATTGGCGGCGTTCTCCTGTACTGCGATACTGACTCCATCATCTATGTCGGCAAGCGTAATGGCCAGCGTGTATCTGAAGGTGAATATCTTGGTCAGATGAAACGTGAAGTTCCATCACGCCGAATACTGGAATTTATTGCTGGCGGGCCTAAAAATTATGGCTACCGACACGTCGACGCAAGTACAGGATTAGATGAAAGAGCGGAGCTTAAGATTCGCTCATTCCCGCTCTCTTATGCTACTCATCAGCTCCTAAACTTCAACACTATGAAACAACTTGTGTTGAACCAATTCAATGTTGACGGGGCAGTGTAAGTTTATCAAGTAATTTGAAGCAACTAAAAACATATATTCAGTGATGACACGATTGCCGATGATGTCTTTTTCGTTGGTAATTCAATTGGTGTGCAATTCCCGCAAATTGGAAGAACTCGTCGGTCTCAGCTTTACACCCATCTTGCGAGGAAGGAATATAGACCATGTTATGAAAAAGGAAGAATTATGCCTGGAATGGAAACTCTTCCTTTTGGGCACAGGATGAATAATACACAGGTTATTTAAATTGTTTAAAATTTTAGAATAAATTATTATTTACAGACATCTCACGGGCAAATAAATCAGCAACGACAAACTAGATCCCCAATCCCACCACAACAAAAAAGACCGCGCTTAAATATGAATGAATTAAATTTGCAAGATTTACCTGGATCTTCAGGATGGACAGAAGCTGATTATAGAAATAGATACAATCCTTAGTATTTTTTACTAAAATTTATTCTGTATATATTTTGTTGAATAAAAATTATGTTCTTGGAAATTGTTTAATTTTAGGTAAAATATCATTGTTAAAAACATGTTTCATTTCATGAAAAGATTTTATTCCGGTTAGTATCACTCGTCCTGAGATGTAACATAGGCATGACGCTTCTCCATCTCGTTCTTCCATTTTTATTTTGAAACGGAGCGCAGGAAAAATTGTCGGGTCATAATTAGCTTTGATATTTTGCTGTCGAAGTTGATTGAATAAATTCTCAATTGCTAGTTTTTGTTCATGTCTGTAGGCTCCAACTATATTCGTAACGCAAATATTATTAATTCCAATTTTCTGGAAATTCCCTGCCGCATTATTGGAAGCTCTAATACTTTTGACAACTCTCCATGCTGTTTCATTTGCTAATTCTGGAGTAGGCACGCCTGTTAAAACGACTTTTCCTGATTGAAATATTAGTGCTGCCGTTGTTTTATTTCCTTTATGTCTTAGTCGCATAATTATTGAATGGAATCTTTTAGGATTATATTCAGTGTTAATTCCAAATCTTGCAAGCTTTAAATAATTTTCGCGGGAAAATTTAAGGTTGTCCTTGAAGAGTTTAAATACAACTGTACAGTTATAGATTTGCATAATATTTACTTACTACAAATAAAGACAATTTAATTGTGAATTTGAAAAATTAAAAAAAACAATTTATATTGGTTTCAACATTTAAAATAATTTTTATTTATCTAATAACATCCTCCTTTCATCTTGTTTCTGATTACACAAAGGACTTCAAGAGGGTAAAATGATCGATGATGTCCTCCACCAAACTCAATAATACATGGCAGATATGGATGACAAAGTTTGAAATTATGCTTTACATAATAATATCCGCGTACCTAAAATAAAGAAATGATATTAGTCTTTTGAATATAAGCCTACCGTTATGCCCAAATAACCACTCATTGCTGGAACAATACTTGCTGATTGCACTGTAAGATCATGACAATGTACAATAAAGTTGCGACACGTAGGTTTTAAATGAGATGTCCGTAGTTGCACACTTTGGCGTAAATGATCAATAATTTCACGTCGAGCATCAAGATTATGGAATAATACATGTAGTTCCTTGAACGAACAATTTCGAAGTTGGCAAAGGTACTCAATTAATGGAACAGGCAAATTTGTCTTCGACCGTAATGATGTAGATACAGTTGGCCTTTTAAGTTGAAAATCTTCATTTTGTTTTGCTGCCGGGGGTGGTGTAGGCTCCCGAAAAGGATTTTCTGGTTCAGCAGTCCAATCCAAAGGTTTATCGTCTTGACTAATTCGTAGGATTTTATCGTTCGTATCTATATTAATTTCATCTTCAATTTGTTCCTCATCCATTTTATCTTCTACTATGTCATCCATAATTGTAAGTAATCCAAAAGCCGGGGTAATAACATCAACACCTTTCTAAAATTTAAATTTTAAAAATGCAAGAACACAATTTATTTTACCTTTTCATTTTTTTCAGCTTCGTCTCCAGAGTCTTCAACCACTATTAATGGTGCCTGGTCCGTTTGAGCTTCGCTTGATGTATTTTGTTGTTGTTGTTCTGGTTCAGGGTCGTCTTCGAGAACTCCCCAGACCATAAGGGTGAGAAGAAATTCCATTACGTTCATTTTGTTAATTTTGAAATTCTAAATTCTATATATACTTATTTATAAAAATTAAATTAAATTTTAAAATGTCAGGATTTGAAAAATTTGATTTAATACATTCGCGATTCAAGCACCCTTTTACAATGATTGTATCGGGGAGTACAGGATCTGGTAAATCAGAATGGGTTAAAAAATTTCTTGAAAATTTGTCGGAAATGATTCCAGATGAAAACGAAGGAAAACATCAAATTGATTTGGTCCTATATTGTTATGGAGAGTTAAATAAAAATATTATAAGTATGCAGAGAATGAGGTTTGTTAATAAAGGTAAAACAAGGGTCATAGTTCATAATGGTCTGCCAGTAGGGGGTGAAGAATTTATACGTACAAAGGCTATTCAATCAAATGGTAAAATGTTGCTTGTACTTGATGACTTAATGGTTGGGATGAATCAAAATTTATTAGATACAATATTTACGAAAGGATCTCATAATTGGAAAATGAGTGTTATATTAATAACACAGCATTTATTTAGCAAAGAATTGAAAATAGCTCGTAATAATTCACACTATTTGCTGTTAATGCGAAATCCTGCTGGAGCCTTGCAGATAAGAACACTTGCTTCCCATTTGTTTCCTTCACGTTCAAAATATTTCTTAGAGGCGTATTCGGATGCTACTAAAGACAATTTTGGATATCTTTTAGTAGATATACATCCTAGTACACCTGAATTGTTAAAACTTAGAACACATATATATCGTGATGATGAGAGTAAAACTATAGTTTATATTCCAAAATGAGGAAAAAATTTTATACAAGCGATCTAATACAGCGAAATTTAAATTTTTTGCGTTCGATTTTTGATTGTTCAAAATCGAATAAAGTATTAAAAGAATTACTAGATAAGGCTTCAGATGAACAATTGTTATGTTTTGTGGAAATTTGTTTTAATTTATTAAAAGGACGTCTACCTTTTCATAAAAATAGAATTATAACTCTGCAAAAACATGCAAATTTGTTGCGTAAAATAAGTAGATCCAGAAGTGCCCCATCTACAAGAATTTTATTGCAAAAGGGAAATGGAATCCCACCGGTTGCTGCGCTTCTCGCCAGCCTTATTATCCCAATAATTACTGACAAAATTTTAAAATAATATAAATAAAAACTTATTATTGAATTTATATAGTTATGAAGAATGCAAATAGAATGTTTCTAATCCCCGAAGACATTTATAAAAATATAATTGAGGGTTTTGATGAAAATAAAGATTTACATTCAAGCGGAGATGGGACTGCTATAGGTTTGATAAAGGAACGTTTACAAAATACTAGTGCCAATAAAGAAATATTAGATCCTACAACAAGGGCAATTCGTTATGAACAGGATTTTAAAAGATATAATAAACTTTTAAAAGAAAAGGAGGAAAAACCTATTGATGTTAAATTGAAAAATTTTGAAGAAATAGCTGATGTCGTTTCAAAAAATATTGAACACAAACCTCCATTAGCAATAAATGCTGATCACATTAAAAAACCACCCCGTAAAGTTGTAGTAAAAAGGAAACTACATAAAAGATCAGTAGGTAAAGTTGGTATAAGGAGACAATATCCTGTACAAGATATTAAAGTTGAAACTGCTGAAAGTGAGGTGAAAGATAAAAGTGATGAAGAGGAAGATGAATTTTTATCGGCAGATACCGATAATGAGCCTGGTCCAAAAGAACAGGCATTGAAATATATAAGACAACATGCCAATGAATTAGGTGTTTTACCAGATGGAAGGTTAGCGAGAAAAATAGGTAGCACAGATTCTTTCATTACAAGTAATATAGAAGATCTTGTAAATCATATACTTAAAAATAAGAATAAGCGTAAAAGACCAATTCCAACTGGTTACGACGAATTTATTCGTAGAATAAATAAACATACAGTTTTACAAAATTTGCTTTTTCCGTCGAGAACTACTAATAAACAAGAAGGTGAAGGTGGTTGTTTCAAACAAGTATTTTCTTATAAACCGTCCTTATGGCAGTAGTGTTAACTAATAATAAGATAAAAATACTTGATAAATTATATAAGAATGTTAATTCCTCAACATGTTTTACCTCTCTCGAACCGCTTTTACAGGCATCTAGGAAAGTTGATAAAAATATTTCACGACAAGATGTCAAGGAATATCTTGCAATGCAAAATGTCAATACTCTTCATAGGAGAGTTGTTAGAAAATATAAAAGAATGCCAACGTTAGCTCCCGGACTTCATACAGAATGGCAAGCAGATTTGAGTGTTTTTAATCGTATATGTAAACAGAATCAAGGATACAAGTATTTATTAGTGTGTATAGATACACTCAGTCGTCAAATATTTGTCGAACCGGTAAAGAGTAAACATAGTGATAATATTATAAATGCATTTAAAAAATTATTTTCTCGTACTAAAGTCATTCCATGGAAATTATTAACTGATCAAGGACTTGAATTTACTGCTAAACAAGTACAAAAATACTTCAAGTCCTTGGATATGGAACATTTCTCTATGCTTACTTCACCTCTGTGGCATGCGGGGATGGCAGAAAGAGCGAACAGGAGCATTAAAGAAAGATTATATAGGTACTTTACAGAAAATAAAACTTTAAAATGGGTGGATGTCATCCAAAAAATTGTTAACTCAATAAATAACTCATTTAACTCCAGTATAGGTATGCGCCCAACTGATGTCAATTTTAAAAATGCTGAAAAATTAAGGCAATTACTAAAGAATAGAGCAATAGAGACACATGCCCCTTCTTCTCAATGGAGAAAGAAAAAGTTTTCAGTAGGAGATAGAGTGCGAATCGAAAAATATAAGCATATATTTCAAAAGGGATATTTGCCAAATTTCACAAATGAAATTTTTATTATTGATAAAGTCCGCTTAGTTCCCTATCAACCTCCTACATACAAAATTAAAGACTCTAATGGGGAACAGATTAGGGGTGGTTTTATTCTAATGATTTAATTTTAGTAAAAGAGAATTCTAAAAAGGATGAGAATTTATATGACATTAATAAAGTTTTAAAAAAAAGGAAACGCGATGGGGAAGATTATGTTTTTGTCAGTTGGAAGGGTTATGGCCCTGAACATAACAGTTGGATACCCGCTAATTCTATAACTTGGAGATAATTATACATAAATTAAAATTTAATTTTTTAATATGTAAAAAAAATGACTTCATTTTATATTATTATTCCTTCTAACACAAACATTGAAGGAAATAGAACAAATTCCTTCCGAGTTAGGTTACCTCATAAGTTGCAATTTAATTCTGAGTGGCATGTCGGCCTAGCCGTTATGGTTTATCCACACTCCTGGCCGTCGTTAGGTACTAATAATGAACAAACTGTAACTGTTTATTGGAAAAGTGGCGATGTAGTTCAATTTTCTGTTCCTTCCAATACTTTAACTAATCCCCAACATTTAAAAGATAATCTAGATAGATCCTTAAACAAAGGAAGTGAAGCACTTGTTGAAAAATTTCGTAGCGTACACATTGAATATACAAATAAATTAAAAGAACTTCGCACGCAGGCTAAGGATAAGTACAAACGCTTAAAAGAACTCTATCAGAAAAGGACAAAGCCAGTAACTAACGATACTACAGAAGAACACGTAATTATTAGTGAAGAAACTGAAGTTCCTAGCTTAAAAAGTGAAGATGAAATTTTTACTGATTTGGTGAATATCGAAAATTTAAAAATGACTGATGATTTGAAACAAATTATTTCGGTAACTAACGAGGTTGGATTTGACTCTTGGATAAAAGTATTTCGTAAACCTAGATTAGCGTGCAATTTTGAATTCCACAGTTATAAAAATAGGTTTTCCTTATTCATCGACAGTGAATATGTAGAAAAAATTGAATTAACTGAACAGCTTGCATATATCTTAGGGTTTGATGGACAAATTTTAACTGAAACATGTGTTGCAAATTTTATGCCTGATATGCGAGGAGGCGTGTCCTGCTTCCATGTTTATGCACCTGGATTAATGCATAAACATGCATGCACCTGGATTATGTTTTATGCACCTGGATTATGCACCTGGACCAGTGCTTAGAATTGTAACAATTAGAGGTAAACAAGATGAAATAATTGAAGAACAATTTTTATGTGTTCAATACCATAAATTACTTGTAAAAGAATTTTCTGAAATTTTTATTGAAATTAGAACTTCTAGTGGGACATTAATGCCATTTCAATATGGAACATGTACATTAACATTACACTTTAAAAAGGCTTCATACTTTTGACAATGAATACCTTTCAAATTGATAAAATTTTAAAAAGAAATATTGTTACAAAGAGATTTTATGTAGGATGTTTTGCTTCAGACTGTATTCCTAATAAGAGTAATTTTTTCCCATTCTGTTTTGTAGTTAATACAGATCCGAGCAATTTATCTGGAACACATTGGATAGCATTGTTTTGCAATTCAACTAGTAGTATTGAATACTATGACTCTTTAGGTATTTGGCCTCCGATAAGTCATCATATTAGAAATTATTTAAATAAGTTTAACAAAGTCCAATTTAATTCTGTTATGTTACAACGACCATTTTCTAGTACTTGTGGCAATCATGTTATCTTATTTCTTTATATGCGCTGCTTAGGTTTTTCAATGAATAAAATCATTTCATTACTAAAAGGAATTAATGCTGATAAATTCGTATCTGAGTTTATTAATACTCAAATATTTAATATAAATAGATGACTTAAATAGTAAATCTTATAATATAAAAATGCACATTGATTTTGATCCTGCAAATATAAATTGGTCAACATTAACTGAAAACCCCAATCAATGGGACGGCTATAATGTTTTTCGTGGCGTTCCTTACCAACGAGGTAATGGATTGGGGTCAGTGTTTAGAAGCTTTCTTCGTTATTTAATTCCGATTGGTAAAGAAATTGGTAGCGCTATTGGAAGACAGGGTTTAGAATCTGGTAATCGAGTTTTAAGCAATGTCTTAGAAGGAAAAAATCTTAAAGAATCTCTTGTAACTGAAGGTAAATCAGGCTTGAAAAATCTACTGCAAAAAGCAGCTGAAAATGTTGATAAACAAAGTGGAAAAGGTTTTGATTTTAAACGATACAAAAAAATAGAAAAGTCGCCTGCCATCGGACAAATGAATGATGCAATACCAGATCTTGAACCAAAAACTATAAATAAACATCCATATTCTCGAATCGGCCCTCCAAATTTTCTTCCTACTTTCAAAAAAAAATATTCTAAAAAATCTACCAAAAAATCCCGTCCTCAAAAACGATTACGAGTAGATACATTAGGAACATACTGAAATGAGTTGCCCAAAACAAATTAATGAAAACAGCCCGTTGGCACTGAATAGTGCATTAAGTATTTTTTCTGTACCTCCTACAAATGTTTCTGTTGTCCGGTCCTTTTTTAGAGAAATTCTCCCTCTTAGTACAATAACACAAGATTCTCCGTATTTGTTTCGATTGTTCAGTGATAATCTTTGGACTGACTTGTCTCGAACATATCTTTACCTCGAGCTATCAATTGAAAAGTTGGGAAACAATGGTAAATGGGTTGATATTGAAGCAACAGATAATAGCATTGGCTCGATTCAAGGTATTGGTCAAACATTTGTTCAACAATTGAAGGTAACTGTGGGTAATACTGAAGTTTATGATAGCGGTACTCTTTATCCTTACAAAGCATATATTACTAATGAGCTGTCATTTCCGGACAACGTTAAATCGCATTTTCTTGCATCCATTGGTTATTATAAAAGCGAAAAGCATGATGATCCTACAGATGATGGTTTCAAAAATCGTTGCTCTATTTTTGCAAACGGTAAACGCTCACAATTCCTTTCGCGCCTTGATTTTGATTTGGGGAATCAAGAATTATTTCTCCTTAATAATTTAGATATTCACTTTAGCATTTACAAAAATAAGGATGCTTTTATATTACAAAATATTAAAGAAGGCGATACTAATCAATATAGACTTTATGTTCACGACGTTAAATTATTTTCGAAGATGGTTGAAGTGCAACCATCACTTAATATGAACATTTATAAGACTCTTGAATCTAAACCTGCTACGTATGCTGTTCGCCGAACTGAAATGAAATCTACTTATCTTACTTCAGGTCGGACAGAAATTGAATATAATGCCTTCAGCTCAGCTATACCGCGACGCATTACAGTTGCCTTAGTTTCAAATAAGGCCTTTAATGGTGACATTACGCTTTCCCCATTCAATTTTAAACCATTTGATATTAGGGATATCTCGGTTCATACTGGCGGGCATATTTATCCTATGGTCGCTTACAAGCTAAAGTTTGCTCAAGACTTATTTGTTAGAGCTTTCGTCGACATGTATGAAGCTCTTGGAATGGCTAATTCAGATCGTTCCATTGATATTTCAATGTCACGATTTAAAGATGGGTGGACCTTTTTGTGATACCTTTAACATCGACACTTGATGACTCTTGTGGTTTTGAGCTTCTCAAAAGTGGAACTACAAGTGTTCGATTAGAATTTAATACTCCCATTCCTGCGGGAGGTGTTGAAATGATTATTTTAGGCGAATTTGATCAAATGATTATGATTGATTACAATAGACATATAGTTACAGATTCCAATTTAGGTTGAAATGTTGTATAAATAATAATAATTTAAAATATATTGATTTTACAAATGCACAATATTTCCAATACTACCCAAAATATAACATTTGAATTTTTAAAAATTGCTAGCACAAATTTACAAGATAATGCTTTGGATCCCACTGTAGCTTATGGGATACCTTTATTACTACTACTTCATTTCATTATTCTCCCTATGATTTTAATATGTTGGATCTTACTCCTTCGAGTTCTTCGTAAATTAGGATTCATAACTTCTGCAGAAGAATCCAACATTGCAAAAAATATTAGCGAGATACCTTTAGAGACCTTGTGTCGAACTAAAACACACTTTTCATTCCCAATTGAGCAGGTCGCCTAGCGAATTAAACTAGCACTGAATTGGCTCTTGTAAAAGTCTATGAAAATAATTATTACCGGTCGAGTGCGGATGGTTTGAGAGCCAAAAGTTTTTCAAAATAAATTATCGATTGATTGCCCACCGGCCCGACTCGACTCGGCCGCCGCTTCAGGCTTCGTTTGATACCCTTTGATATACTTTAACCACCCAGAATCTCGATACGATAAACTGAACCTAGCCTCCGCACTACTTCATTCAAACCCCCCAGAAGCCCCAAAAGGACTAGGCTAGCAAATTATTGATTGATTAGAAACAATAGGGCCTGAAGGGACTGGCTATTTGGTGAGAGAAAAAATTTTTTCTCTGACTTCTCTCACCCAATAGTCAGTCTCTTCAGAGCCCTATTGTCTCTAATCAATCAATAATTTAATAGGGGTAATATAGTAGTCCAATCTTTTATTTTGAAACCAAACTCGAATAACTCGAGCATTTAATCCAGTTTGCTCAATTAATTTTTCTTTAATTGATGTATCTGGACGTTGATTTGTACTGTAAGTTTGGTTCAATAATTTTAATTGTGATTCATTTAAAACTGTTCGAATTTCTTTTTTTCCTCTTTTAATTGAATGTTTTTGTCTATCAGTTGAAGAGCCAGGACAACTACTTGAACAATTAAAAGCTGTTCCTCTACTGCCATTTATACCAAATATAGCAGCTTCTTCAGCTTTTGAAGATGATCCTTTTTTAATAAAATAATATTTTCTTTTATTTTTTCTCTAAAAACCAATAATATTTGAATGAAGAAAAGAATTTTGTTGTTGTTTTCCATTCAAAAATTGCCCATTATTTGCCATTGGTGTAGGGGCACCTGTCGTTGAGGGTGTTATTAATTCCTCTAGATTTAAATAAGAAATGGATGAATTACACGAAGAATTTGGTGATTGGGGACGATTAAATAAATTTGTTTTTGTTGTTAAACAATTCTTAAATTTTAATTTAATTTTAATTCAAGTAAAGAAAACTTTTAGATTTTGGTACTTTATCAACTTAATATCGAACTCTATGTGACCAACAAACCTGCGTCCTTCCTTTCCTACACTAATTACATTTTTGCTTCCTCTTCTAAAGAATTTATTTTAAAATCTTTTTGATAGGTTGATAACCTTAATTTCGGTCAAGTTTACACAAAACGCAACGCTAAAACGAACGCAAAACGCATTGTGCCCTTTCTGATCCTATGATTTTCGAGAATTTACTGAATTTAGTATCTCTGGGCCACAATATTATGGGGGGCTACAATGGCTAATATAATTCTGGTCCGATTTAAGAAAATGTTTATCATCCTATAATTCTGGATTGTACTTAAAATTGTGTCTTGGTTGGGTTATAAATTAACGAAAAATATATTTTAAATAATTATCTCAACAGATTGTTTAAACTCCAATTTCTCTATACGTTGTATCAAATTTTCAATTAAATTTTGTGATAAACAGCAAGAACCACAAGAATCTTTTGCCGCTTCTTCTTCTTTATCTACTACAATTGAAGAATTTGACTCTTCTTCAATTTTATCCGAATTATTAATATTATCAGAACTGTTAGTACAAAATGACCATTCTTCTAATTGTATTTTCATTTTTAAAAATAATTTTCTGATAAATTTAAAAATAAAAAAAAGAAAAATTGGAAAAAAACGGTCTACTAAATTAAAAGTAAAGTTAAATAAAGGAAGTTTATGAGGGAAGGTTTTCTGTTTTTGAGTTTAATAAATAAAGGAGAATTTACATCAATGTGACCCAGACATTTTTACTGAGAGGATAAGCGTCCTTTTTCTATAATATTTATAAGATGTCAATAATAAGGCAAAATAACAAAAGAAAAAATATAATTTTTTAGGAATTCAAAAATTCAAAACCCCCACCCTCCTTTTTACTTACTCAAATTATGAAAAAACGGTCAGACTTTTCTTTCTTCCTCAACTACACTCTTCTTCCCCATGGCATACAATCAGTCAAAAAGGACCATTCATCAAATTAAAGATAGACGTTATGGCAACTGGCGCTGTAGTTCGGCCCCCATATTTATAACAAGTTCGTTTTCCGTGAAGCCGTCCAAGCTCCACAAGCCATAAATCGAAATCTTGGTCACTCAAAAACAATTTTTCATGCAGATGGGAATTTTTGAAATTTTTTAGTTTCTCCATTTTTAAGAATGTGACGCTTTTCTTCCTCAGTTCTTATATTTATATAAACAAATTTAAACTGGTAATCCTTTTTGACTGATTGTATGCCATGGGGAAGAAGAGTGTAGTTGAGGAAGCCCCCACATACTCTCCTTTATCAGAATCAAAATTTAAAAAATTAGTTTATTTTTAAGCCAAATCATTTGACCATTTCTTTAGAGAAATTAGCTATTTTGGAATTAGAAAGGAAAGTGTTGGAATATTTAATAAACGAAATATTAAACAATTAATTGCCGACAAAATGGTTTCTGTTTCTATTGCAAAAACAATGCCTGTATTTTGTCTTTATCTGATCATAAATTGTCTTTATCTGATCATAAATTGTCTTTATCTGATCAGGTAATATCTTTGTACTAATATTTGTTTTGATTAACGGCTACACTCACAGTCCGGTCTCTACATAATATAGCTTTTATTGCTAAATATACAAAAATTCGATCATTAGAATAAAATCTAAATTTTATCTCGTCGTTACACACAAATGCTTTTTCGATACAATCAACAACAATTTGGGGAATTTTCTGGTGCTAGCCGTTTAGATGAGTGTTTCCGTTTAATTATTTTTTTTGAGAAAAGAAGGACTGGCCAAATGTTTTTAGGGCATATTAAATTTAATTATCCAAACATTTACAAATATCCAAATTTTATTTATATATTTGTGAGATTAAATGAATTGTAAAAATTTATAATTTATAAAAACAAAAAAATTGTAAAAATAGAAAAACAAATTCATTTAATTATAAAATTCCTCAGCAAATAAATGTTTAGAAATATCAAAACAAAATGGTTTAGCATCCAAATCGTTGCCAAAGTTTGTTTCTATAGAATGGGATTCTAAATTTACAGATAAACTATAATAATCATCACTTCCTTCTTTCAATAATACAGCTTTACCTTAATTAAATGTTTTAATTAAAAATATTTTATTCCTTACCAATCTGATTTCCATTTTGTGTAAAGAAAACATATGGATGTTTTTCTGACATTTTTGTGGGTGGAAAAACTAATCCACAACCAAGAATATCTCCATCTTTCCAAGAAAATGAAGGAATTTGGAATGTAATCTCTGCAGTATTTGAAGGAGATTTATACCAAATATGACCATCATTCCAAAAACTAATATATTCATTTGTGTTTCGAAAACCAAACGTCGAATAACCAGTTCCTTCCTTTTTGAATTTAATTTCATAATAGTAAAATATTGAAGCAAGATTACAACCAGTTTTTGGTTTATAAAATTTATTCTCTGCGTCGAGGCATATAATCTTATTTTCGCCTAAATTAATATTTTTAATTGAAAACAAAATTCAATTAAAATTATTTTTTAAATTTTAGCCAATTATAAGAGGGAGAGATTTTGTCTGAGTTTTTAAAAAAAATTTCGAGTTTAGGTCTCGATTACGGACATCCCATTCTTTCTATACATTTTCCTTCTAAACATTATTTACCCTTTCCTTCTATACATTTATTGTATTTAATATCAGTATCATTAATTATCTCAATAAATCCATTTCCATTTTTGCATTTACCAGTCGGTGTATTTGTATTTACACAATTATCTTCACAACATTTATATCTTCTATCAATATACTTCCATTTATTTTTAATTTGTATATATTTCTAAATAATTTATTTAAATCTAAAATTAAACAAACTACCGGAGTAAAAACAAAATTAATTAAATTCTTTTGTTCATTCGTTATTTTGTCTATTTTTTTATTTAGTAGTTCATTGTTTATTTCATTTGCCTTTAATTTAAAAATAATTAAAATTATTTTTAATTTCTTTATTGGATGGAAATCAACGAATGATAGTTTATTTGACACGGCTCCCTAAGATCAGGGCTGTAATCAAAAAAATGTTAAATCGAGTACAAAAAATTTAATTTGTAAGTACATGGTGGAAAAATTTTCCAAATTAGTACGCTACAAAAATTTAGGGCTCTATCTGTTATAGGTTGGGAATCGTTTTTTTTCATTCCTTAAAATGGTCAGCATTTTCTTTCGTTTCAATTCCATTATATTTGCCTGTGGCATAATCAAATGAGAATGATAAAGAAAAAGATAAATGGAAAGGAGAATGCCTCAATGCAAGCAAATAATACTTTCAAGAGTAAGGGGTAACTCAAGGAATTCCAAAACGGTCCGGACAAGTCACGGTCTTACCAAATCACGGACCGACCAAAATAACAACCATAGCAAAACAAGGCGTTACTGAATCGCCGAACGATCAAAACACGGGCAAAATACAGACTATGTAGAACTAACTAACTAGAACATTTAAATCTACCTTTTTGACTTCCCCTTCCAACAAATTTATTTTCTCCTCTTTTTGTTGAAGTATTTCTTCTAAATTTGTAATTTTGTCTTTATTTTCTTCCTCTATTTCTTGTATTTTTAATTCCAAAGATTGACAATTTTCTTTATATTTTTGTTCTAGTTTGTTGGTTATTTCTTTTTGGAAAAGTTTAATTTTTTGATCATTATCCACTTCTTTTTTCTCCAATTTCTCTATACGTTGTAACAAAGATTTAATTATATTTTTTGATAAATAACAAGAACCACACGAAGTACCACAATCAAAAGATGTTTCAAAAAGTTTATCCTTAATATTTAAACTTTCTTCTTTTAAACCTTCTTCTTTTTCTTTATCTACTACGACAATTGAAGAATTTGATTCTTCTTCAATTTTATGTGAATTATTAATATTATCAGAACTGTTAGTACAAAATGACCATTCTTGTAATTGTATTTTCATTTTTAAAAATAATTTTCTGGAAAATTTAAAAATAAAAAAAGGAAAATTGGAAAATTAAATTAAATGTAAAAGTTTTAAATGAAATTTATGAGGGAAGGTTTTCTGTTTATATGCTTAATAAATGTATGGATAGGTGGGGAGTTTACATCAATTTGTGACCTAGACATTTTTATAGGAAGAATAACTTCCTTGCTTTATAATATTTGAAAAAAAGTCAATCCAATGTAATGAAGCAAAATACAAAATAAAAAGGAAAAACAAATTTTTAAAGGGGCTTTAAAAATAAGAATTAACATTTTTTGCCCCTAATGGAAAACATTACCCTATTACCTTTTGAAATATTGCTCTAGAAAAACTTATTGTAAAATAAATCACTGATCTAACCCCTCTCACTATTAAATAAAGTTTGACTTGACCTATCTGTTACACCCGAGGGTTGTCCTAAATTTAATAATGTCGACGTGCACAAGAAGAACGTTTATTCAATGTAGAAATGTGACAATGGGGGGCTAAGGGTTTGGGACAGACGTCGGAGATAAGTGATTAGCCCCGCTAGTCTGATCCAACTAGACTCACGCTTACACAGGATAAAAATTAAAATATTTTACTTCATTAAAGACATAACCAAGCCGAAAAGCTATTAGAGGGGGGAGATAGAGATTTAGAGCAGGGGAGGGGGGGGGAAGATAGAGATTTAGAAGGGGAGGAGTTTCAGACAAAACCTCGTAATTTTTTACTCTCCATTATTCAACTCCTCCCATATTTAGCTCCGTTTTTAAGTCAGTCAAAACTGCCTTTAAACTCACATTCATTTTAACTTTAATTAACCACTTCAAGTTGCTATCCGAATTGTTTGCCTTTAAGTTTTACTCAACTGAACATGTTGAAATTATAAATTAATATTATCTAGCCTTTATCAACGGGGAAATAGGGTAGATGTCATATAATAGTTTTAACTCCTTCCAAGGCCAAGTAATATAAAATCCCTCAAACAAACTTGAATCTCTTAGTAGTATATAGTAGACAGTTAAAACAATTTTCAAAAACAAAAATTGTTTTAACTGGTCACTATAAGGACTAACTAACTGTTAGACTACTTAAGTAAAAACAAGAATGTTTTTACCTACAACTATGTGGCAGACTACTAAAAAAGAACATTTAAAAATGTTTTATTAAATTAAAATATTTAACTAGTAGAACGATTTATAAAAACTTAATTATTTTCAAACAAAATTATTTAAAAAAGATTCAAATAATTTTTGGAAAACGCCGCAAATTAAAGGTTGTTTTAATAATTTTTAACGTTTTTACAACGGATTAGGGAATAGGTATTAATCTACGTCCTAAGTATAATGTTAGCTTAGTGACCCCGATTACAAGTGATTTGGTAGCTACAACAATATCATAGCATGTTTCTTTAACAAATAACCATGCAGTATCGAATATAGTTGGTTTATAATACACTACAGAAAAAGTAGGTTTGTATATTTGTTTCCACTCCTTTTCATTCTCATCGTATTCAAACCATACATGACCACTCGGCTGTAAGGTTATATTTGTAAAATTTGAATGAGGAGTTAAGGAAGGACGTAAAGCGTGATCATACGTCTTTGATTTTGGAGTTCTTCGAAAAAAAGATATTTTATTCTCTTCATTTTTTATTATTTTATCCTCACAGTAAACTAATTCTACTACTGCAACTAAAATTAATATACAAAGCATTTTTCATATTATGCAAAAAATTTGAATGATCATTTATATAGTTTTCATAAATTTCTATTCATTTTGTTCTTCAACGTTAACAAAGTCCAAACATTCCAGAGGATAGAAATATTGATGCTGTCTTCCTCCAACAACGCAAACAAGAGGCAGCTGCGGATAAACAAGGTCTATGTGATGTCGAACATAGAAATATTGCCTGATTGTCACACGCAAATATCCTCGTAATGCAAAAATACGATCAGCGCCTAGTTTTGTCAATTTACTTGGATATACCTCGAATTGAATATGTCTTAAATGATTTGTTACCAGCGATTTTTTTCCCGGCATAATATTGTTGTTAGAAAATGTTTTTTGACCAGTTCCTGTGTTAGCGACATCTTCATTTGTCATAGTAGTAAGTGTTTGAAGAAATTGAGTATTTTCGTTATATTTTTTACGCATTTCCCTGTGAAGCGACTCGGGTGCACACCCTCCATTAAATTTACAAAGTAATTGAACGAGTGAACCTGTTTTGACCTGTGCGTGTGGCGGAGCTCCAGAAGATATTTCGGCAGGCCCTCGCAATTCCGACATGTTGTTACCTGTGCGAATGTTCATATCTTGCGTTTCAGACAGATTTAGAATCAGTTACTTATATACTAAGCGGACCTTTTGCAAAACGAATACCCGGAAGGCCTCCACTCCCATTTCTTCTTAGATTTACATGAGCTTTAAATACAACTGCTAATACAAATATTAATCCCAAATCAAGAACATAAGCAATCAAAAGCAGAATGTCTTTGTTAGGATTTGTTGAATGAGAAGGGCCGATTGAAAGGGCATGTGCTTCGTCAATAATAAAGCAAGAATTTACATTTGGCGGGAAGGGACCGTGAAACGGGTATAGTATATTACTATCGTTTTGTTTTAATATTTCTGCACCCGCCAAACTGATTAAAGAAACTAGATATAGAAAAACTATCATTTTTTAAATAATATAACAAACAGTAGTTTAGTTTTCTTATATACTAGGTAGAAAAGCTAATCTCTGTACTAATCTCTTTAGAACAGCATCACGACTCTCTGAAGGTATTGAGTGAAATTTTTGAAGTGTAGATGAAAAATTACTTCCTTGTCTTGAACGTAAAACAAGAAAACAAATACAGTAATGCCCACAGGTATCAGATAAAGGAGATTGTAGAGAATAACGGCTTTGTTTAACTATCGAAAAGCGATTTAGCATAGATTGACGCATGTCGCAGTTGGGAGTATCACCGAGCGAGTCAAAATATTCCAATGTGTTTTTGCTATCTGAATAACAGGCAATCCAGTGTTCTCCGATTGTTCCTTTTCTCATAGTATTAGCAATAAAACAAAATGGTTTATTCAACTCTATATTTGGAATATTATTAGATGAGAAGACACCCATAAATTTATTTTTAAGCGGCTTGTAGTTAAGTAATATTGTTTCAATTTGTAGAGAATTCATCTTATACAGATCCGTCAGTACTTAACACTCGATCGGCATTTATGGACAGAATTGAGTCGAACTCGCCCATAATTATCATTTCGTAACCATCGTCTTTGATCGGCTGATTGAAAATACACCGTACTGTAGTGGTTCCTTGTCTAATTAATTCTAGACCATTAGTATCCTCAAGTGTTGAAGTCATCGGTATAACAAAAAAACACGATGATTTTGAAAATTCCTTCATACTGATATCAAGAGTTTTCTGGTCAGTATTTGGCCAATTATCAAGGTCCATACCTACAAACATATCAAGATAGGCGCGAACGAAGTTATTATCGGCAAAATCAAAATCATACGAAACAGCAGGAAATTGGAATCCACCAAATTCAGCAGAAACAGAGCGTAAGTTAGCATGCTCAAAAGTAAATGGAGATAAAGCAGTATTTCCTGTAAAGGCGGGGGAGCTAACAAAACTAATAATTAAGCGTCTCGGGCATGTACTCGTAAATGCAGCATGAGTAATTTCCTGACGGCCTTTTCCCAAGAAAACGCTGCGAATATCAATCTTTCTATAGGCATATTTTGCAGGTGACTGTTCTAGATGTCTAGCAATAGCATTATTTAATGACATGCTCAAATCGACCTGTTTCACAAAAATTCTCATATCATGGAGACGGAGTCTATATGTATTTTTGTTATCCACTAATGCTGTAGCTGAACGGTATTTTGGAGTATGAATAAGAAATTCATCAGAATTTCTGTAAATGGTCCAGATCACATCGCTATGTGGAATTAAAAGCTGGTTTTGTCGCGCCATATCATAATCCAAATGAGAAAACATTCTACACAATTTACCTTTGGCAAAGCGAGAAGCACGGGATTTAAATCCTGAACCCTCAAAATCATCTTTATCAACTGCATCTTTATAATAAAGTGCAGCTTCATAAATACCTTTACTTACTTCTCGATTGGCGCCAAGTTCATGAAGAAGTATACATCTATATGCATAGTGGATACCCGAGTCATAGCATTGAATACCATTAATTGAAAGTGTAAGACGACGAATCCATGTAAGTCCTAAATATTGAGCGACACCTGCAAATTTATCGCCCTTTAGATCTGCGGCTTCTCCGTCAGAAATAGGAATCCACTCACCACTTGCTACATCTTTTCTTTCAAGAGATAAAATCAGACTTAGAAAAGTTTTGCTTAAATCAAGATAGAGAGAGTCACCAAAATACCGAAAAATAAATGGGCCTGCAGATTGATTAAGAGCATTAAGAGGGAGAATTTCCTTGTATGCTGAACGTTGAATACCTACATTTGTAGAAGGAATTGAAAAAAAGGACAAACGATTATCAACCCCCTCAGAACTATCTTTATCAATTTTCTTTAATGTTGTCATTTTTTCTATTTGGCATAAACGTGTATAATGCTTTACTTATATACTTAGAAATCTTCTAAACTTAGTTGATCCCTATGGCGTCTTCCCTTATTTGTAATCTTTTCAATAATTGGTTTTTGTTTTGATTTACGTTTTCGTTTTCCTTTTCCGCACTGTTGAAGCTTTTTCCCCACTTTTTGGAGACCTTCACTGCTGTGTTTTTTTAATGATTCACTAACTGAACGACCTTGTGAAACATCTTCAAGTACATTTTTCCCAACGTTAACTGCTTCTTGGCCGGCACTAGTAGCTAAATTTTTAACTATGGGCATCAGAAAACGCCCTACAGTGCCAAGTACGCCAAAACCACGTTGATACCTTGTTCCCTGGAAATATTGACTTTCATTGGATATGCCGGTTTTTGCTCCGCCGTCTTGAGCAGCTAAGAATGGACCCCAATCGATTTTATCCAAATCTACTGGTACATGTGTCATTTTTAAAATATAGAGCGTTGAAAATGTAGTGTTAGTATACAGGTTCCCCAATGGAATTTTACGAGTTTTCCAGTTAAGGTGCGAATTTCAATAGTAATGTCTGGATGGCGTTTACCTAGTAATCGGTGATGATGTTCGCTCATATATACCTCGGAAATACTTTCACCCGGTTTCCCTCCAACATTCACAACCCGTAATAGAGGAGCAGTTACATTTCCAATTATACTATTTTCAACAAGTTTCGGTGCATAAACCAAAAATTGACGAACACCTCCTGATATATCAGGCATATATTTCGCCACTTGTCCACTATGAACATTCTCAGAATCGAAACCGAGCGTATATGCTAATTGACGACTTAATTGAATATATTGTACGTTTCCTTGTAAAAAGACATGGAACCGTTTATGCAATTTATCAAAGTGAATGGAAACCCATTGATATTTTGGATCGGCTAGTTGTATATTGGAGAAATTAAGAAGCATTTTTAGATATTCAGGAGGATACACATATTTAGCAAAATGCATTTTCTTTACATTAGGATCCGAATCATCGACGCGTATTTTTAATTTTTCTTTTGAGGTTCTCCTTTCTTTTCCTTTTCTTGACTTGGAAGACTTTTTTCTTCCGTTTTGCTTTCGCTAGATACACCTCCATGTCCAAAGAAGCTTTTCAAAAGTGAAGGCCTTTCAGGAGGTTCGCCTATTAACATTTCAGGACGTGGAAGAGTTGGAAGATCAGTCTGCTTATTATTTTCAACTAATATTAAATTTGCCGTTGAAGGCGAAATGCTTACAGGATCTTCTTCTGATAATGGAGGTGACCATTCCTCGTCCTTATCGTTTATTGATTGAGATTCCTGCAAAGTCTCTTCTTGTGTATCTTCTTCCTTAGGACCGTCTTCGATAATTGTAGGTTCTTCATATGTCTCAAAATTTTCTTCTTCTGGTAATGGAGGAGTCCATTCCTCGTCCTTATCGTTTATTGATTGAGATTCCTGCAAAGTCTCTTCTTGTGTATCTTCTTCCTTAGGACCGTCTTCGATAATTGTAGGTTCTTCATATGTCTCAAAATTTTCTTCTTCTGGTAATGGAGGAGTCCACTGTTCTTCGTCCTGATCCTTTGTTTCTTCCGGAGGATTTTCTAGTCCATCTTCTTCCTCAGTAACTTCTTCGATAAGCGTAAGTTCTTTGTGTGCTTCAATATTTTCTTCTTCTTGTAATGGAGGTGTCCATTGCTCTTCGTCCTCATCGGTTAATGCATGTGATTCCTGCAGAGCCTCTTCTTGCGTGTCTTCTTCAGTTTCTTCTTCGTGTTCTTCTTGTACTTCGATATTTTCTTCTTCTATTAGTGGAGGTGTCCATTGCTCTTCATCCTCATCGGCTATTGATACAACTTCATGTTCTTCATGCTCAATATTTTCTTCAATATGTTCTTCTGGTAATGTTTCATTTTCATCTTCAATAGTTGGAGATACAGGAATTGACGAAGTATCCTCGATTGCCGTGTCCTGTTTCGCAAGTTCTGCGTCAACTTTACCAATAATTTCTTCTGATAAACGTTTTTGCCCTGCAACAGCTTCTTCAACCTGACTGGCTGCTTCCTTTACTTTACGTTCTGTGGCCTTAGCACGATCCGCAGCTTTTCTTGCTTCTGTAACATCCCCGCGGGATTCTGCAGCTTCAGTTTCTAGTTGTGCTTCCGAAGCTCTTTTTCCATACTCTAAACATTCCTGTGTCCATTTATCTATTGAAATTTTACGATTAGTTAACAATATTAATTGAGATTTAAGCCATTCTAGAATATTATCAGGTGTTTTTCTTAAATGTACAATTTCGCCTGTTTCTTTTAATGTAATCACACTATCTTTAAGCGCATACGTAAAGCGTGCATTCTGCCAATATTTTTCACCAAGTTCCATATTTATTTGTGCTTGCTCTGCCAACTCTACACTATTTCTCCATGCTCTTGTCGCTGCACGAACGGCCATTTCCATTAAAACTTTTTGATCATCAGTTAATAATGGTTTTTCATCATTCTCCTCTACATATGTAAGGGGAGTTATTTTCCCATCTAGAGGAGTTTTGTCTTCAATTATTGATTCAAGCTGTTTTTCCTCATTTAAAGGGGTTGTTACTGGAGTCTCAGGAGTAGGCAAAGTTTAGATTATTGGACTTATCACTTGAGTGGGCGGAGCTTCAATTATAGGACTTGTCACGGGAGTGGGCGGAGCTTCGATTATTGGACTTGTCACGTGAGTCTTAGGATTAAGCGTAGCTTCAATTATATGACTGGTCACTGCAGTAGCAGGAGTGATTGGAGCCTTTTGAATTGTAGGTGAAGGCTCTTCAGTTTCTTCGATTTCATTAGAATTTTCTTGATCATCTTCAACAATACTTTCTTCTTCAGATGGTGCAGAGTCAATCGTTTCATGTTGTTGAATAGGCTCAGGCTCTGAGGACATAAAACTTTTAATTGCATTCATTATAAGATCCTTCTGATCAGCTTGTGGCTCTAATCTAACTGTCTCAACAGAGCTTCCCGAAACCGAAGATACATTTGGAAGTTTTGCGCCCTTAATTTCCGTATTTAAATATTTAATAAATTTATAAGCAAGGTCCTTTGGCAATTCAAAATAATCTTCCTTTTCCAATTGTTTAGTGATAGAATCTTGCGAGAAACGATACTCCGGTTTCCCATGCTCAGAAGCAGGCAATTCTGTTTGTGGAGTTGATTCAGATTCGGGGATTATTTCTTGACTAGTAACAGATGCAACTTTCTCTTCAGTTTGATCAAATTGTGAAGAATTCATAAATTCCTTAATAGCCTGTTTGATTCTATCCCTTTGATCGGTATACGGACGAAACCGAACTCTTTCTATACCATCAACTGCAAGAGGGGCAGGGCTTATAGGCGGTAATCGAATTCCTTCTTTGCCTAAATATTTCATAAAATTAAAAGAGGTTTGCTTTTGCATATCAAAATATCCATTTTTAGCCAATTGCTCCGTAGGTTCTAATTGAATAAAGGTTTGTTGTGAAAGAATAAATTTATCAATAACCTTTAAGTAAAGGGATTTTTGATTTGCAGGAGGCAAAAGACGAATATTTTTAACACCTTCTCCTGGACTCAAATTTGTAAGTTTTGGACTAATAGCTTCATCCTCTTCCGATAATAGCTTGATAAATTTATTTAGTTCATCTGTATCCAAATCGAAATAACCATGTTTATCATACTGTTCTTTTATAGATTCGACAGCTCGGCGTTTACGATAATTCCCATAAATTCTTTTTTTATTTTCTTCAAGCCTTTTTTCCTCACGCTCACGATCCAATTCCTTTTTCCAAACATCAAGCAAAACTGCATTAATGGACTCTTCTAATGCCTCTTCTGAGGCAAATGACAAATCCGGTATCTCGATACGAATAGGTAAAAGTTCATTTCCATATCTTCGAAACACAGTTATAGATTCTTGTTCTTCAGAATCCCCGGTCAATGAAAAAGAAAACGGATATATAATATTTGAAAGCGCAACTGTCCAGCTAGAATCTAATTCAAGTGTATCAGGCATTCGAACAGTAAATTTAGAAGTGGTATTTCCTTCGACGCTTCCGGTATTTGAAGGCAAGACTACGTAAAAAGAATCCATATTTATCTTCTAACAATATCGCTATCGTTAACCCAACTATTAAAATTATCGTTATATCCTATCCAACGAACAAAATGTTGTTTAATCCCTTTAAGTGTACGTGTTTTTAAAATTTCAGCGATACGGTGTGTTGTATCTTCTTGCGTAGGTACCAATTCTTCTCTATAAAATATCCCTTCAATTAAATTTCCTTCAGAATCTTTTAACTTATATGTAACAGGATTATGTGCGTCGTTCACTATATAGACAAGAAACAATTCGTCAGTATAGTTTGGCAAATATCCTTTTTCAAATTTACCTTTTTCTTTAGTTATACGAACAGTTTGTCCAGGCTTAAGTATAGATAATACCTTCTGAGGATTAATATTTGGTGTATCCTTATATAGCCTCTCAAATAATTTTCGAGAGTTCTTAAAGTTAACAGAATTAGGTGTAACACCTATAACGCGGTTTACACTAGAATTTATTCCAGAAACGATTTGTTTTATAACGTCAACCCAACGTAGAGTGTTTTTTTCGCTAAAATATCGATATAGTCTTTCTTTGATTGTGCGGTTTGCTCTTTCTGCCATTGAAGCATGAACATCAGGACTGTATACTACACGCTTATCAATATCCTTATTCCTAAAATATTCTTTCATTCGTTTAGCCTCAAATTCTAATCCTCGATCCGTATATAATTTATGTGGAAGTATCCCTTTTGAAAGTTTGAAAATATTTTCGAATGCCTCAATCATGTCTTCAGATCTCTTTGATTTAGCAGGCACAGCAAAAATTTTTCTACTTAGTACATCAATACAAACCAAAAGATATTTATACCCATCATTATATTTTGTTAGTTGATCAAATATGGCTAAATCCGCCTGCCAATCTGTGTGTAGTCCGCTTGGACGAGTGACTAACCTTGGAAACTTTTTTCTTCCAGGTCTGTGCATCGTATAAACTCTCTGCCTATGCAAAAAATCATAAACATCCTGAAATTTTATTTTAGGATACTTGCGTCTAGCTTCTTCATAGACGCGATTTATTCCTGCGTAAGAAGCAGGAGAATTTAGCGAATAATAAATTTTTTCCAATAAGGTTTCTAGAGCTTTTCCCATATTTTTGGAATAAAATTATTTTTTCGTCGTACAAAACCTGGCGAATTTATAGGGGTGACTTTTACTAGAACTCTTTTTTTTCTCTTCCCACTGCCTGATTGATTATTTTCAGTCAAGCTTTCTTCTGTACTACTTTCTCCTTTAGTCTCCTTAATCATCTCTTTTACTAATGGGTCCTTGGATAGACGATTAAATAAAAAACTGAAACCCTTTGGAGGTGATGATATTTCCCCTTGCACATACTCGAGTACTTCAGTGAAATTACTATTCTTTACAAGCCTTCCTTTGACATTAGATTCAAAGCTCCCATTCTTCCTTATTCTAAATTTTTCAGCATTGTCTTTTACGTAATTTTCCAATTCTTTCGAATATCGCCTTGAAATAATTCCATTAAAAGGTGTTATAGTCCTTCGTTTCGTTTGTTTTGACGTGGTCGGTTCTGAATCAGTCTGATATTCAGATTTAGAATTTGATTCAGCTGGTAACTTCTTAGGAATTAACTTTGATTTAGGGGTAGTTGTAGCAGCTTCCTGCAAATAAGGTGCAACCTCTGGAGCGTTTGCTTTACTATCATCGATAATTACTTTTTGAGGTCGATTTTCCAACTCATGTTTAAGCTGACGTCGTTTCTTATATAACCAGTTATATTTTTTTGCTTTTACATCTTCTGATAGCTTAGGATCTTCCAAAGTATTTTTGATTTCCATGTTAGCTTGCGCTTTCTCATTTTGCAAGAAATCACCACCTTTAATCATGTTCAGAAGTGCAAGGTACTCACTTTCTGGCACCATTACCATTTTCTTTGTATGTTTCATTCCTGGGAGAATTTATGTATAATATGCTCGGCTAGTGCTCCTAAAACAGGTACAAGTATAGCAGCGAGCGCAGCACTACCTCCTTGCTGTAATCGTTTACGTGCACTGTTTTCTGTGCGTGTCCTTGCTATCGCCCTATAAAAATCAGCAAATTGTGCCAATTTTCTACGTTGCTTTTTACTTAGTGTAAAATTATGCTTTAAGATATTAGCACAAATTTCCACAATTGCTAAAATTTGATCAGCGTTAGCGGTAAGTATTAGAGCGTTTTTCTTCTTGTCAGAGGATGTATTTGCTAAGCGTTGAAGGAATTCAAAATTTTCTTTAACGTATGGGCTATAGTTATATGAAGGCATTTTTATCGAATCTATTTTTTGATCACTTATATATTACAATGGTAGATATATAGTGGTTTTTTCTCCGGGAAATATATTTGTAGAAAGTCTTAAATGTTCCTCCGTGTTAGGATGCATATTTATTAATAAATAAGAAAAACGTTCTGATGTCGCATCGCGGTAAGATTCAAGGAAATAATTTATCATTTTTGGAAAAAGTTGTGAGCCGAGTGTCCGAACTTGCAATAATCCTTGAGGATTTTTAGTTAGGAGGATATAATGTGCATTTGCTCTTGCCGTCTTTATATTGCGGCCGTAAAGTGATTGTGTAACAAATATAACACTAACTCCCCAATTATGTGACCCCCTTGTAAATAATAGATCGAGAAATTCGCTTTGAATATTAAGCATTAGGTCATCAAGTACTAAAAGCTGATGCTGCTTAATTAGCTCAGGTTCCGGTACACCATTATAAGTGGTTATGCCCATTTCTTTAATTTTAAAAACAATTTCATTCATTTCACCAAAACAATACATTATTTTTGAAGGTGGTGTGTCAATAAGGTGTTCCGTATTCTTAAGAAATTTTAAAAGCCACAGGGTTTTACCACTACCCGTGGCCCCAGAAATTATCATTGTAAAAGGGGCGTTGAACATTTTATTTTGATATCAAAATTTATTTATATTTTATATAGTACCATATTCTGTCGGACCTTGTGGTTAAGTGGGTTAATACAAAATCATATATGCACAGATATTATTCTTAACTTCTGCTTAAATATTTATTATCTGTATTTAAATAATGTTTTGGTCGTAGTGTAGGCATATGACATAATCAGTCTGGATATTTAAACGACGATTTAATCATATGCCCACACCTAGCCATACATACTAGCAACAACTATATTCTATTAATAAAAATTTTTAGATGTACCAGAAAGCCTTTCTACAAAATATTGTTTCTACAGCTCAATTATTTGAAGGAACTAACAAGATTGATTTACAATCACTAGCAAATAAAATTTCAGAAGCAAAATATCAACCAAAACGTTTTTCTGCACTGACAATTAAACTCAAATGTCCTATGAATGCAACAGGACTACTTTTTTCTAATGGTAGAATTGTTTGTGTAGGAACTAATTCTGTTAAGGACTCAGAAATTGCAATTAGACATTTTGTCCAAATTATAAAAGAGGCAATTTCAATCTCAATTGAGATGCATGACTTTAGAATCCAAAATGTGGTTTCATCATTTTCATTTCCGGGACCGCTAAATTTACCAGGTACTTTTATTTCTGTATAATTATTTTATTTTTAGCATTGTATGATTCAATGAGGTATGCACCCCTATTTGGCTTGCTAAACACATTTCTTACAATCCAGAATTCTTTCCTGGTATGTGCCTAAGATTAAAAGAATCGCGTGCAGTTATAATTGTCTTCACAACAGGAAAATGTATTATCACAGGCGCAAAATCAGAAGAAGAAATTTATTCAACTCAAAATAAAATATATAATTCAATTTCGGCATTTTTAAAAAAATAAATCAAAAAATGCTTGTGTTAATTTCAGTTCTTAACTCCATCAATAGTTCGCCAAGTTTGTTCTCTCCTTCCCAGATACTCGGATCATTGAGAACAGGACTTTTTGGACTCAATCCATTACTCCAATATAAATTTGAGTCGGAAGCATGAGTAATTAGTCCATTTCCAGTTGCACGTAATTGGTTGAAAAGCTGAGTATTCTGTGTAAATTTAGCCCATAAACCTGTGTACATAATCTGTAATATTCTCAATTAATTTTACATTGTAAAGTAAATCTTGCCTTTCCCTTAACAGAATCCCACTCCATTTTATTATAATTTCTCACACGCGTTCCAATTCTTCCAATAGCTAATGGATTGTTGAGCATCAAAACCTGTGCAGCAATTTCCAAATCATCGAAATATCGAGCTTTTTGCCAGATAAAATACTGTTCAGTCGAATTGAAAGTTCGACCAAGCAGCGTGAAAGTTGTTTTAAACCGATTATCGAATCCACATCTGTGCGAACTGAAAATAAATATATTCTGATTCTGAGTCCCAAGAATCTCTTCTGGAGGTAGAGAATTCTGTTGATGTTTCAATTGGAGACGTTCGAACATATGTGAAGTAGTTTCTTAGAAAATAATTAATTAATTTTTATACTAAATTCTTACCAAGATTGATGTCATTGAACATATGGATTGAAATAAAATAAATCTTAATACTATAAAATTAAATATGAAGTTTATATTAAAGATATTTGAATGACAATACATTTTAACTAAATAAATAACTGATAAATATTTTATTAATTATAAGTTGATATTTTTTTGCAAAAAAAAACACTTTAATCATTTATGAATCACATCTTTTCCTCAATCTCTACATAGTCTAGACATTCTATTGGATAGAAATTCTCATGGCTTCCGCCTCCAACAACACAAACAAGAGGAAGATGAGGATAAACAAGATTAAGATAGTGTCTAATATAGTAGAATTGCCTTAATTTTTATTAATTAAAGATCATGTACTAATAAATTAAACCGTATGGTGATAGATAAATATCCTCTAAGTGCAAAAGTTCTATCAGAACCCATATTAGTAAAATTGCTAGGATAAACTTCAAAATAATGATGTTTTAAATGATTTGTTACAAGACACTTCTTTCCAGGCAAAATATTTTTTTCAGTAAATTCTTGTTGCCCATTTTTTAACTTGGCAACATCTTCTTTAGTCATAGTAGTAAGAGATTGAATAAATTTTAAATTTTCGTTATAGTTTTTGCGAATTTCACAATTAAGTGTTTCAGGCACACATCCTCCATTAAACTGACAAAGTAATTTTATAAGTGGTATAGTTTTCACAGACAAAGTGGACGTTGAACTAATTTTCAATTTTTCCAGCATTCCTGTATTGTAAACTTAAATTTTTATTGAAGAATAAATTTCATTATCAATATTACCAATACTATTATTGCTTGTCATTTGGATAATAAAGTTAAAAGAAACAAAAACCTGTAAGCATTTTTTAAAATAAATTAGTTAAATTGAAAAAAATATTATGTATGAAAACTATGAATATAAAAAAAGAATTTTAGCTAAATTTATTCATGATAAAAATTATTTAGTCGGATCAATTATTGGATCTCCTCTATATCCGTAGGGGTAACAATCATAATTAGCATCTATAAATCCTTTATCATAGATAGGAGAGTACCGACTAAAATTTTCAATTAATTCATATAACAAATTGAAAAAATCACCGAATTTGTGACCGACTTGTTACTTCCCCACGGCGCCAATTTGGTTGAAAATGAGTTCTCTCAAGTACCACGGGATCTTGATCATCACCATAGGCTTCGACCATTGTCTAAAATTATTTTTTAATTTTAGTTTATCTGAATACAACCTTAAATTGTGTAAAATCCAAAGGAGAGTCGACCTTGTCCCAAATACCTCGACATTTAACAACGTATTTTAATTCACCGTTGTTCTTATTTTTCATTTTCATGGCATACTTAAAAATACAATTATATTTACTTAAAGTTTTTTATGAACCTGTTTGCATCCTCCAGTTTTTATTGAAGAATAAATTTCATTATCAATATTACCAATACTATTATTGCTTGTCATTTGGATAATAAAGTTAAAAGAAACAAAAACCTGTAAGCATTTTTTAAAATAAATTAGTTAAATTGAAAAAAATATTATGTATGAAAACTATGAATATAAAAAAAGAATTTTAGCTAAATTTATTCATGATAAAAATTATTTAGTCGGATCAATTATTGGATCTCCTCTATATCCGTAGGGGTAACAATCATAATTAGCATCTATAAATCCTTTATCATAGATAGGAGAGTACCGACTAAAATTTTCAATTAATTCATATAACAAATTGAAAAAATCACCGAATTTGTGACCGACTTGTTACTTCCCCACGGCGCCAATTTGGTTGAAAATGAGTTCTCTCAAGTACCACGGGATCTTGATCATCACCATAGGCTTCGACCATTGTCTAAAATTATTTTTTAATTTTAGTTTATCTGAATACAACCTTAAATTGTGTAAAATCCAAAGGAGAGTCGACCTTGTCCCAAATACCTCGACATTTAACAACGTATTTTAATTCACCGTTGTTCTTATTTTTCATTTTCATGGCATACTTAAAAATACAATTATATTTACTTAAAGTTTTTTATGAACCTGTTTGCATCCTCCAGTATAAAATGCAACAATGTCCCAATCGCCATATTCACGATCCATCATTCCAAGCATTTCACCAACAAGAAACGGGTGTTTCTGTTCGCGTTTATGCACATAAAAGCAACTATCTGTATCTGTGTATAAAAGTTTGCACCCTTTTTCTTCGAATATTTTTTCCATGTAATCATAAAGCATTATTCTTGCAGTTGCTGTGGTAATCAATGCTATTACAATATTATATTTATCATGCGGACGAACGAATTCTCTTCGTTGTCGATAAGGAACAGAAAATAAATTTTGAGCCAACATTTCTACAGCGCCAATCTCGAGTTTTGGATCATTAAGCACTGTGTGGAGTTTAACAGGGGAACTCGTAATACAATCCTAAAATTATTTTTAACAGTAAAATTATTTTTTAAAATACTTGTGTTAAGTTGCATCTCAAAGCCCAACGACCCCACCTTTATAAAAGTAAGTTAAATATTCTATTAAATTTCTTACATTGAATTGTTGCAAGTTTTTGCGAGATAACGCATTCCTTCATTTCTAGTAATTCTTGAAGCATTCAAAGTTATACCATAAACACTTTGGTTTTTATCGATAAATTCCTTTTTTCTCTTTTCTTCTAATTCAGGATTTTCAGGCGCAAAAACACTATTTGGCCACCCGCTTGCCTATATTTTTTAAATATATAGTTTATCTGATTATTAAACCTCAATTTTTAGTCGCATCATATCCTGCACATATGGTCTCAATAATGTGTCGGACCATTTTTCCCAGTGATATATGCTGTAGACCTTTGTTACTCGATACCCTTTCTTGAGAGCAAGCTCTAATTCAACAGAACACGTTGTGCTGACAAATCCACGATGCTCATCGGTGTGAGGACACCAGTCATAACCATTTTCTTTGCTATACTGCATGTTTTTTCGTTTTGCAACCCCTGGTAATATCTCCACAGCACATCGATGACAAAGATGGAATATCTTGATTGAATTTAGTTTAGTTTTCCACATAAAAAACCAATTTTCCGTGGATACGTTCTGGAATAACGGGCAAATATAATTTATCTGGAGGAATAATGAAAAGCTTGAATAGGCCTCTATATGGATGTAAATCTTCGGGCTTTGTCCAATTTACTTCTTTGTTTAGCTCCAAAACTTTCGGATGTCCTAATAAAAAATTAATTTTTAACTATTGAAAATTAACCTATCGGATAAAAGGCATAAAAGTTGACGGCTGGATAAAGACTGACAACATCAAAACATGAAATCTCATAATCTTTTTCTAGAGATCCTTCTAAATCGCATTTAAGCGACAGTGGTCCAGTTCTACCGCCCTAAATTTCATTTATGTAATTAGAAAAGTTATTAAATATGACAAACATGAAAAGCATCTCTAGGAAATAATGGGCCAATGTCTGGTAATGTATCAAAAAAAAGAGTCATTTCGTCGTCTTCTTCGAGTTCCTTCAAAACTTCACATTCCCATATTATTATTGTCCAAATTCCAATTTCTTTTAAAAGTTGTATACGTTCATTGAGCTTGTCATTATTATATAATGCAGTCTTTCCATTGAGACAAATTTCGTGTGGTTGATAGAGACTGAGAAATAAAAGTAGTATTAATAAATATTTAATACCAATCGTGCCCGTGCCAGGCACAACCAAGAAACTCTATAGCTTGATCCCATCCACCTCTTCTGCTTTTTATATAACCATCGAGTCGCAATAAACTTCCATCAGAAACGAGAACCCTTTTTTCTCCCTCAGGGCTTCCTTGGTGTTGAATTATGAGTCCTGTTTTGTGTGAAAGCCAATGAAGAAATTTCAACGCAATTGCTGACTGGTTTGTATCCCGATGATAGCCATTATCGGGAATAATTCCAATTTGATTTTCATTCAAGTAATTTATACCTAAATAAACATTTGAAAATTATTGAAAAAATTGAATTACAAAAATGCCGAATACATGCGCTAGCCAATGTCATGGAATTAACAAGTATGTCGTCGCGTTTAGAAGGGTCTGTTGCTAATTCAAAAAAAAGTTTCTGTAGTTTGACAAGACCATGGGCAAGTATCCTCACATCTTGTTCACAATATTCGATAATTTTTTCACGCAGGCAAAACGGTTCATTTTTGTATTTTTGATACCAATCCTCAAACATTTGCTTTTTTTCTTTTCCCATGGAATCAGGGTAGTAATATTTTTTATCAGGTAATCCATTAAGTTTAACATTCATATTTTTATTAAAATTCCAACCATGTGGGAAGAAGGATTTCCCTCCTTCGTCTATTTTGAGATCAAGTGCTTTTGGTAATTGTTCAAGTTTAAGCATCATCCAATTGAATGAATCACGGAATGAAATATATGGGCACCTTCTACGTTGCCTTTTAATAAGCACTTCGTAAAGCTTATTTCCTGTTCTTGTAATTTTTGGTTCGATACCAAAATGTTTAATCAGCTCTCCTAGTAGTAGATGCATATCATATCGACTAATGAAAATTTATAAAATAATATAATTGTCACAAACCCTCCATAATGCGAAATGGCATATGTTCTTCCTGAACGTTCAAATCCTAATTTATTTATTATCCAATCCAGAAATTCACGCAAAGGGTTTTTAAAATGAGCAGCTGTCCAGCTTCGCATTCTAGTTAATCCTACACCACATATTCTGCAATCGCCCGTTCCTGAATTATTCCAGCTATTATTTAATATACAGCTTGAACACAATAGCAATGCCTAAATTAAAAATATTTTTTGATATGTAGAAATATGTACCGATACACAGTTCACATGATGAAGTTGATAATTTTCATCATCGGGCAAATCACGTAAAGGGGTAAGGTTATCATTCTTCAAATTTTCCCACTCTTCTTGATTTTTTATAGGAGATATTAATTCACACTCAAAATCAAACACAATCTATCGAATTAATTTTTTATCAACAATTTATAAATTACCAATAAATAGTCTCGAGCAATTTTCGGAACAATTGGTTGAACATAACATTGTTCATCACGTTTATGGAAAGAACGGCAAAGAGAACAAAATTGTATATGACATACGTGATCATAATTGCCAGAATTAAATTCACTCCCATCTGTAGTTTCACTTTCTGATTGTTGTGTTTTATTTGAATCCTTTTTGGTACGATAAATATGACCGCATTTCTCACACCTAAGGGAATAATAATATTTAGACTAATTGGATGAAACCTTTTGAAAATTTTGCAAATTCCTTTTTCTATATGTCTTCTGTAACAATCAATATTTCTAAAAATGTTTGAACATTTTAAACACTTTTGTGAAAATTCTTCAGAATCTTTGCATGGGAAGCCAAATCCTATGCCACAACATCGCGGACATTTTGCCACACATGACTTTCTATGTGATATTTTGTTGTGATAGGGCGCCTCGCAATCGAGGCAATAATAAGTTCCAAAAAGTGAATTTAAACTTCTAATTCCATAATAATGATCATCTTTTAAATATAAACAGATCTCATGTTCTGCTCTTTCTTGGCCTTTCCATAATGGCCTAATTTTACCATGTTCTCCAAAGACGGATATTCTATATTTGCCAGGATATTTCAAATCCAATAATCGCTGAACCATTGGAACATGCTCTTCCACTGTATAATTAGCGGCATAAAGAGGGTATCGTATTCCGTATCGAAGCATTTGTTGTATCATATCATTGATCAAAGAAGTAAGTCCAACTTTTGCATTCTTAGTTTGACCATTTACAAGCCTTTGGAACTTGACATTATCGATAGTTGACTTTTTCAAGTTCACGTGTTTTATTTTAAGTTGAACTGCCAGTAACAGGCAATGATTATTTGCAGGAGGATTGAGAGATTCATTGCGCACCTAAATATTTTTTGTTTTATTTTAAAAATTATTTATTTACAGGTATTAGATTGTTTATATCAACTCCTTGGTGAATTTCTCTCGAATTTCTGCCGACGCCTCCCTGTCCTTGACGTATTAATTCAAGCGCCTCAGCATGTGAAGGACCCATGACAATCTATTAATATTTTTTTACTTTTTCGAAAAAATAAAAAAAGCTCAATATGTATAGGTTGACTATATAAAGAAGGCCTTCCCATTCGTTTGCCACTTTGGTCAACCGCGTCAAATTGCTCCATAACAACTTGTGGAGTATTTTGAGCAAGGCCTCGATATGGTATTTGAATTGGTTTTTCAAGAACAGCGCTTCTAATAATTATAGAACATTTTTCTGATTTTGCACCCGCTGCCTTATCGGCCCGCGCCAAAAAGTGGTCGATCAGATCTTCTAGAAGTTTGTCAGTACCATCTGGAGCATCCTCTACATTGCGAACGGTGAAGACAGTTCTGGAAGAAAAATCTTGATATAAAGAAAGAAATTTTATACACCTGAAAACACCAATTTTGAATTTCGAGCTTTTAAGGTTCTCGGATACATCTTCTTTATAAAAGTGGTCAATGGAATACTTTCCAAAATTTTTTCGGTTCATCTAAAATTCCAAAAATTTTCATTAGTTATTATTTAAATAAATTTGCGATTTCAACGCAAAATTTATAATAAAATTAGTTGGTTAATTTATTCATTTATAAAAAACAGGCACTTTTGGAGAAATCTATGTCTCGCATATTGTCTTTTCTTTACCATCCTTCTTCTGAATGTATCTCTTCGTTTGTCGACATATAATGAACAGTACCAGACTCAAATATTGACACTTTGTCTTGTGCATGTGTTGAGGTTGACGAAGTGCCTTCACCCCCATCTGCTAAATCCTGACTGGCCTGTGTCTCAATATTAAGTTGTGATTCTAAACGTTTAGTTATGTCGTTCATAATGATGACAGGAGAAATTTCTAAAATATAGAATATATTTTTAAAAATCGGTATAGATACCTCTCTTCTTCTTTGATGGTATATAACGTCTGTAGCAGCAAACGTCTATTGCCGACTGTAGGTCAATTTGTTCCCAATATTTGCTATTTGGATGACCTAGAGCAGAATATAATTCATTTTTGACGACGTCAACAATGGCCTTAATATTTTTTATAAAAAAAGAAATTTTTTCAATAAAAACTTGTCTTCCCAGCGCTTGTCTCTCATTCAAAAAATGCTCATGGATTCTACTTAATCCAATTTGCGGATATCTATTGCGGTGATGTTGAATAAATGCATTGTAAAGATCAGCCTTAAGTTGCTTTTCGTCATATTCTGCACCATGAAGCTGCACAAGCTTTCTTGCCAGACGACTACGTTTCTCTTTGAGCTCTTCTAGTGCAATATCCGCTACATGTTGATCCATCTGAAATGTAATGTAAAATTAAAAAGAATAAACGAAACCTTTTATTTCACAAAACAATTTGTAAAATATGAGATAAAGATTTGTTGCTATAAAGAATTCCAAAAATGAATTAGTAAATTCAAAAATAAAATTCGATCAAACGAATGAAAATTAAAATTTCCATTAAAAAATAGCCTTTATTCAACACTAGTTATAGTTATCAATATTCATTTTTTCTTATTAAAATTGCTAAACATATTAAAAGTTTTCTGTTGGTAGTCCTTATTGTAGTCCTTACAGGCCTCGCAAACCTATAAAATTTATATTATTTTTAAAAAATTCTTTGAAAATCAACTATGAAACGCAGCTCGTATTTTTCCCCACATTTTTGCAAGAACATATCATTAGCCAAGGACCTTTGAAGACTGATACATTTATCGCACTAAAATTTAAAAATAAATCGTAGTTAATTTAAATTTTTACCTGATGCAAAATCCAACAATATTTCAATAAGCTCAATAGCTTATAATCAGTCCCTGAAGCAATGTTTGTACCACATTGAAAGTATAACACCCCAGCAGCTTAAAATTTTTTCAATAATTTCAATTGTTGGAATTTTTTACATTTTTCAAAGCTGGACGATTGTTCCTCCGACGTAACATTCATTTCCTTGTCACCTTTTAAAAATTTCTAGATCATTTGATAATTAAGTAATACCCCAACAACCAGCATAATACACCCCTAGGTTAATATTTTTGTCCAGGTCCTCTGCGCATAATTCGAATGTAAGCAGAGAACATATAGCACTTCCTGCATTGTAAAGAAATTTTTGTCGTTTTTTCTGGTTTTCTCTGCAATCGTTGCACTGGTGGATGAAAATTCCTTGACGAGGTTCTTTAAGCACCTGTGCACGCTTAAGTAATGCCTCAGGAACTAATTGCTCAGCGCGTTGTTTACCTTAAAATATTTAAATAAAAAATAGCAAAACTTACGTTCTGTTCGCTTTCGCTTGTATTCTTCTTCATCTTCGCCTAAAGAAATTATTGCATTAGGATCTGGATCGTCTGATTCATCTTCCTCCTCATCATAGTCCATAAGTTCATCAATAATATCCTCTGAATCAATGTCTAAACCTTTAGAATTTTCTTTATTTTTCGTAGCATTACGACTCATTTCACGTTCAACAATTGTCTAAAATTAACATTTAAAAATTTTAAATAAATTATATTTTACCTTAATTACTGTATCAAAGGCGTTCCGATTAACTCCAGATGATTTTTTTGTTTGAGACTTAATTTGCGCTTTTTTTGCTGTTGGAGTCTTACTCGACGACGACAAAGAATTTAAAGTAGACGTTGATTTCTCAAGTGAACGCTTTCGGCGTGCCTCGGCGGCTTCTTTTTTCTTTCTTTGTTCAATAATAAATGCGCGCACTTCTTGTATTTCGGAGGCAGTAATTGAGGCTAAAATTCTTTCAAATTTAAATAAATTATTAGATTTTAAGATCAATATAACGGCAATCTATGATATTGATAAATTCACCTTCCATTGTAATATTTTCCTGAACATTTCTATTATTTTGTTGCATTACTTCTTTTCCTTGGTTATCATCAATTGTAATTGGTGCAGCATCAGCCTTACCTGAAAAAAGAAAACCAATAATATAGTATTGACAGCACTTACCATCATTTGCCCCGCACATGTCAGAACTTATGTATTTTTCCATAATCAATTATTATTTAATGGCAAAAAATACAATTCTCTAAAATTACTAACAAAAAATTAGATATTTAAAAATTGTTAATAAAAATGATTTTAAACTTATAATTTAAAATAGCTTAAAGGAAATGAAAAATGTTAAGTAAATAATTGAATGAATTCTCAGTGGTTTGATAGCTCCTTTTATACGTGGGTTCTGGCGAATGTATAAATGATTAATTTTGCGCACGTTTCATTTGATTGTTTTTTATTTGACAAATTCATTTAGAAATTAAATGAAACAAATGTGTATTACGGCAAATAATTATAATTTTTCAAATAAAAAACTCCAATAGTCAGCAAAAAAATCAAATTTGATTGCTTTTTTCACTTTTTTCTTAAATTTTTTTACTAAAATAGTACATTTTTATAAATTTAATTATTTGTAAAAATTAAAGGTTTTGTTATTTCAAAAAAATCTATTTTAAGTAAAAATTTATTTGCACATTTTTTTATGAAATTTTTTAATTTTAATAAGTTTGCATATAAAACTTCAAAGTACGCGCATTCTTTACGCCTATAAAAGCCTCAGCTTAGACATACATATTTCATTTTATTACTTTTATATTTAAATATTATAAATATTAACCATATATTTAAAATTATAAATCACACTAATTTTATAGCCTACGTTTTAGCTTCAAAATGAGCTATCATTTGTATAATCGCTTTTTTACAATAAAGGAAATGATTTTGGAAAATGGGAAATGGAGTAAAAATCTGTAATTAATCATAAATAGATTAAATAATAAAATATCTGGTATTATAATGAACCGTAAATAATTTTAAAGTTCTTTTATTGGTAACTAAGAATCCATTTTAGAAGAAACTTAGAAACGAACCGAACTTCATTGGCGTTCTGTTTTAATAAATAACGAATTATTCTTTTATTTTTTCAATTTCAAGATAAATTCATTCAGAAGTAAAATCCTTCTCCTTTACGAATTTTTATCATAATCATTATATAATAAATTATATACATAAACTACAACAACTGAAAATAATTTTAAAAAAAAATAATTTAATATTCTAATTAGGTCTAGAATTCTTTTTTGGTTTATAAATTTTGGTGTAAAATTTAAGGATATTAATGTTTAATGACACTATGAAGAAATAATTGGTATTCTTCAAATGTAAAGATAAAAAATTCAGCCACAAAATACCCAATACTTTTATCACATTATCGAAAAATGGAATCAATGCCAAATATCCACCGAACACAAAATTTGTAGCTGATTATTAGAGCCCAGCTCGATTCGATTATTTATTTGACAGTCTCTGAGGGCGAGCTCTTTATTAATCATGAATTCAGACCTTATTGACACATTATTGCTTTGTAAATTATTTGTATTAATTTCCTGTTCATTATTAGAAGTAGGAGGCTCTGGAGGTGAATAACTTGGAGGGGGTATCTAAAATTAAAGATTAATTTTTAATAACACCAAAAAATAACCTCATATTTAGGAGGAGTATGTATTTTAGGTAAAGGGGATGAAAGTCTAAACATGTAATTATTAGAATGTTTAAAATATCCAGGAATTGTAAGTAAATGGTCATTTGTAGCTGTTGAGTTAGATATAAGTGTCTAGAAAATATTTTAAATTTAATTTAAAAATATTTTAATTTCTATTTATTTACTCTGTCAATAGAAAGTATTCCTTCACTAATTGTTGTTGATTGATCAAATTCTGCTATATCTTCTTTTATTGTTTCACAACAATTATTTGTACGATTATCTTGTTGAGGAATGTGTCTTTGATTTTCTCGATCAGCCATGAGCAAAATCTTTGAATTTTTTTAGTTAGAAATTTGGTAATTTTTTGAATTATGGTTCAAAAACTCAACAAACCAAAGCAGGCACTCTTTTTTTATTTCCTCCAGTTAAAGGCAAAACTTGTGTTTTCCCTCCAGGTAATGCCAATCTTCTAGGGGGTGGGGGGCTTTGTTCAGCAATATTTGAAGTAATTGAACGTTTAAAACCATAATCATTTTGTTGATTATTTATATTAAAATCACTTTTTATTAAATTTCTTTTTTGTTGAGTTATTGGAGTGAGAATTTGATTTTCTTCTTTAATAGAGTTTATCTAATAAAGGAAATAAATTTTTAAATATATTTTGTGAGGAAAGAAGGAAATTTGAAAATTTTATAAAAATTTAAAAATATACATTTAAATAATTTTGTTTATTTAATTCATCAATATTTGAATTGTGATCATTTTTCATAGAAGTTGATGTTTTGGAAGGAACATTAAATACAGCGTGTAAATGGAATCTAACGGAAGACGTAAAATAAAAAATTTAATTTCAATAAATTATTCTATCAACAGCTGGACGTATCCATATATCAAACAAACTAATTATTTAAATAACATAATTGGAAGATATGTAACATAACCTATAGGCAAAATAATCATTAAAGGGAAAGGTATTATGGAAACATTTTTGAATACTCTAACAACTTCGATGGTAACAATAATAATTCACTATCTGGAAAAGAACTTGCTACTATTAATGAGTATTTATTGAATAATAAGAATAATCCTTAATATTCCATTTTTATGATCTCTATATTCTTTATTTTCATAATAATGGCCATTTTTATTTGTATTTTTGTTTTAATACGTGAATTAAATATTAATAGAAACTTCATAATGCAATAATCCTTAATATTCCATTTTTATGGAATATTAAGGCCAAATAGGGTAAATATCTGAAAGATCTAAAAATAATAATTGACAGGAAATATGCTTCTTATAAGTGTCTTGCCGCTAATGTGTTTGGAAACGAACGAGGAAAATAATTTTATATTATAGATAAATGCGAGAAAATGTTATAGAAAAATAATATAAATCAGATTTTAAAATTTTTATTTAGATTGGTTTCGGACTCTAACAATATTGAATCGCAAACTTCCAGATGTTACATTAGCATTTCCAGCATGTCCTTAGTATTTTGAGAATTTTTTAATTTTAAACAAATTAATAAAATAAACTTGTAAATTAAATCAGCTGATGCTTTTCAATACAAGAATGTTCACATGTTTTTCAATACAAGAAATACGTGAATCTAGACGAATCAATAATTGTTCGATGCGTTTAAGACTTTCGCTATTCTTCCAATTTAAGTCGGGTTCTTTAGCTAAAATTTCGGGTAATTATTTAATGATTTTAAACGACCTGATAAATCAGAAAAACCACTTTGAACTGGAAACAGGGATGGGACGAAATACCCGATACCCTAAACCCAGCCCTTTTTCAATTAAAACCCGATCTAAAGAAAATTTTGAAAACCCGATCCGAAACCCGATCCGAAATTATCTCAACCCGACCCATCCCTGCCTTGAAAAGATTGTTGGTTCTGTAAAAATTCCGTTGGTTCTGTAAAAAAATTTGTAAAAATTCCATTATTGTTATTATTGTTGTCTTGGAAGTTGTGTGCCGTAGCCAAATGAGAAAGCAAATCTAATGCTTAAAAATTGAATAAGATAAATAATTTTTATATTATGCTACGCTTACATAAAAATCGCGCGCGACACGCGACAGTCGCTAGGCGACATGTCGCCGGCGACAGTCGCTAGTTGTGTGCTTACATAAAATCAGCGACTGTCGTAAAAGCGACTGTCGCAAAGCGACAAAACATACTAAATATCTAAAAATATTAAAGTTACGCGTTTGAAAGCCATCTCCGCAGAATAGACAATTTGTTAATAAAAATGAATTAGCGGTATTTGTGGGGTTGATTATATTGTTTTGCAGACTATTTTGAATATTATTAAAATTATTATAATTTTGTAATGAATTATCTTGTGGTGATGGATTTGTTAACTGTAAAAAACATTCAATTATTAAAAATAACTCCTAAAAACTTAAAATAGTCCTAATTTCATATAAAATTAAATTAATTTAAAAATTTATTTCCCTCAATTTCATCTGCTTCTTCAGCCTCTTCCAAATCATCATTTAGCCCTTCGTTTGCATTGTTCTCCAAATAAACAGGACAAGAAGAGGAAGAAGCAGCAGCAGCAATTAGAGCAACAACTGACATTACATTTTGTTCTAAAATTAAATTTGAAAATTCGGAATAGTTAAAAATAAGAATTTATTATAAAAATTCAAAATAAATTTCAGAAATGAAAAGATAAAAAAATTATTTTTACAAAATACTAGTATAAGTTATTAAATAACAAAGAAAGTTAATAAAAAATTTTAAGAAAGTATAAACTTTTACAATAGTATAAAAATTTTACCATCATTAGTCCTAGTTTCTATAGCAGGTTTGAACACCATGGAACTGTCAAGAAACTCGAGAAACTAATAACAATTTAAAGAAAATTATACAAAAAATGAAATATATATTTTTAGACTATTAGCAGAATGTTCTAATAACCTAACTTGGCTAAAAGAAAAATGTCGAAAAATATTTTTTTGGTTTAATAATCTGGTTAAATATATTTTAAATAATAAATTTGGAAGATAAATAACAATATAAAATAATTTAAGAAATTTAGCTAAATTTTTACTTACATCCTTATCCTTATAGAAAAGATTTCCTTTTTTAACATAATTAATTTTATTTTTATAATGATCTTTATGATGCGCAATTATATGCTTGCGCATATTACCCTTAAGTCTGGAGGGTTGACTGCAAAACTTGCAGACATAAGGTTTAATATTTAAATGGAGGGATTTATGTTCTTGTAAAGAATAGCGAGATTGAAAATTTTTGTTGCAAGTTTCACAAATAAATTGGTTCATTATTTAATTTATTATTTGGAATTGATATTAAATTTTTAAAAATTCTAAAATAAATTTATTATACAGAAAAGAGATTCAAAGAATCTGGGTTCACGAATTTAAATCTGATAACGATACTTAATATCTCATTTGAAAGCCCATATTCTGTAGTATTTAATCACTATTAGCAGAATGTTCTAACCTAACTTCCCTTAAAGAAAAATGTCGAAAAATATTTTTTTGGTTTAATAATTTGATACTTAGAAAGTTCAAAGAGGTCGGGGTTGGTGAATTTAAATCAGATAACGATAATGTAACGATAACGATAATGTAAAGTTTTATAAAAATATAAATTTTATATATATTTATTTATTTAAAACTAAAATATAAAGTATCTTTTATTTAAAAATAAATTATTAAATCATATTTAGAACAAAAATGAAATTAAAATCCTTTTTGCAGCACTTAAATATTAGTCATTATGGAAGACTAGCACATAATATGTCAGACTAACACATTTTAATATGTCAAGTTTTTTATCTGATTTATGAAAGCTGGCTGTTAAATGCAGACTAAGTTAAAAGACTAATAAACACTTGTTTTTTAATGAGTTAAAAAACATTTGGAAGCTCTTTATAAAAAACAATTAGTTTGTTAGTTTTTTAGTTTTTATTAGTTGACTTTTTTTCAAAAAAAAGCAACATTTAATAGACAGACTTGATTTAATTAGTTTAAAAAACAGGACATATTTATATATTTATTTTTTTATGCTTTTAATAATTGAAAAAATGATAAATAATTAGAAAAATTTTTTATAAAAGATTAAACACAAAATTTTGTAAGCTATTTAAGCATGAATAAAAATCAGTAAAATGTAATATATTAATATTTAATTTTTAAATTATTAAATTTTAAAATTATTTAAAATAATTTATTTAAGCTTTAATATATTTATATAAAACTTTAAATAATTTTCATTTTAATTTAAATAATATTAAATACAAAAATGAGACCTTTTGGAAAGCAGTAAATCTTTCAATTATATATAAATATTAGCGAAAATTTTTTATTGCCTTGTAATTTTCGGATGTTTAGTTTAAATTTAAATTGATTCATTCTATTATAACTAACATATAACATATTGGGGAGTGTGAAATTTTAATTAAATTTTGGTGTAATTTAAAATTAGTTTAATAATATCAAAAACAGGGTCGACTATAATTTTTAAAAATATTTTTTAAAAGACGACGTAAAACAAAGCTTCAGAAAACCCAATTGAAGTATAAACGATTGTTCAATGACGCGGTTTCTGGGTCACGTTTTTTGAAAAAAGGAGCCAATGTAGATGTCGAATGCAAAATATGCAAGCAAACTATAAAATCTAAATTACTTTCTCATATATATACACATTTGCCACATACTAAATTGTACAAATGTACTATATGTAATCAGGTGATGTAGCCCTTTTTTATGATTATTTATCGTTATTCGACGCTATAAGTTGACATAATTGAGACTAACAATCTAATAATGGCTTTTTCGAGAATTTAAGAAGAAAAACTATTAGATTTACTAACTCATTAAGTAAATACTGTTAAATTTTATGTATTATAGAGTTCAAATGATCGATCTATTGTAGATACACATATGAAAAATATACACGGAGACCAAGTATGTACATATGACAATAGGTGGCGTTACATGGGGATCATAAAAGTTTATTATTTGTTTTAAAAAGTATTTTGTTAAATTAGGATTGCATTCGGACTTGTTTTCCTTCGCGGTATATTGATCGTGAACAAATAACAATCGGTGTAAGTTTTAAAGTTCATAAATTTCTATTAATAAACTTATCCTCTCTTAATATGTTTAAATTATTTTAAATGTAGGAGGTCATAGAATTAAAACGTAAACATTTCGAAGCTGTGTTTGCAATTGAAAGAGAAAAACTACGTTTAATACGTGCCAGAGGCATCACTCCTAATCGTGATAAAAAAGTACACTTCGATGACGAAATCAAATCTGTGGCGTAAATTGATATAATTTGTTTACAGATCGAAATTTAGTGCATATTCTAAATTATTTTATATTACACTATTTTAAATATTACTTGACTTTTATTAATCTATTTTAATTATTTATTATACACTAATATTATTATACACTAAGAGCCATCGAAATATGATTGTTGTTTTGTAATTTATAATTTGAAATTTTGAATAATTTTTATTTTTTAATAATATGTATATTTTATTTTTTATTATACATTGTCATAAATAAAATAAATATAATTTTATAATCAAGGCTTTATTTTAAAGCTTAAATTTTTATATCTATGTAGGTTAGATTTTATATAGTCACTAATTTTTCTTCTAATTATTAAACTAATTAATTTAATTAATATGTAGGTTTAATTTTTTAGTAGTCAGTTAAAACAATTTTTTGTTTTTAAAAATTGTTTTAACTGTCTACTATATACTACTTCTCTTCAACAAAATATTTTGTCAGTCCACATCCTTTCCTATAGGTGGAAGGATGTGGATTGTGTGTTGTGAAATGTCGACTGCAACATTGTGAGGGTTCCACCGCCACACCTTTTATAGAATTTCATAGAAAACTTTGCTTTTCGGCTTGGTTATGTCTTTAATGGGTAAATGTCCAGTTGGCGGTCTACATGTCCGCAAAGAGAATCTGTTCTTTTCTTTCCTTTTCTTGCATTTTTTGCGTTGGAGAAGTAGCATTTTTTGCGTTGGGAGAAGGTAACCAACAAACTAGAACAAAAATATAAAGAAAATTGTCAATCTTTGGAATTAAAAATACAAGAAATAGAGGAAGAAAATAAAGACAAAATTACAAATTTAGAAGAAATACTTCAACAAAAAGAGGAGAAAATAAATTTGTTGGAAGGGGAAGTCAAAAAGGTAGATTTAAATGTTCTAGTTAGTTAGTTCTACATAGTCTGTATTTTGCCCGTGTTTTGATCGTTCGGCGATTCAGTAACGCCTTGTTTTGCTATGGTTGTTATTTTGGTCGGTCCGTGATTTGGTAAGACCGTGACTTGTCCGGACCGTTTTGGAATTCCTTGAGTTACCCCTTACTCTTGAAAGTATTATTTGCTTGCATTGAGGCATTCTCCTTTCCATTTATCTTTTTCTTTATCATTCTCATTTGATTATGCCACAGGCAAATATAATGGAATTGAAACGAAAGAAAATGCTGACCATTTTAAGGAATGAAAAAAAACGATTCCCAACCTATAACAGATAGAGCCCTAAATTTTTGTAGCGTACTAATTTGGAAAATTTTTCCACCATGTACTTACAAATTAAATTTTTTGTACTCGATTTAACATTTTTTTGATTACAGCCCTGATCTTAGGGAGCCGTGTCAAATAAACTATCATTCGTTGATTTCCATCCAATAAAGAAATTAAAAATAATTTTAATTATTTTTAAATTAAAGGCAAATGAAATAAACAATGAACTACTAAATAAAAAAATAGACAAAATAACGAATGAACAAAAGAATTTAATTAATTTTGTTTTTACTCCGGTAGTTTGTTTAATTTTAGATTTAAATAAATTATTTAGAAATATATACAAATTAAAAATAAATGGAAGTATATTGATAGAAGATATAAATGTTGTGAAGATAATTGTGTAAATACAAATACACCGACTGGTAAATGCAAAAATGGAAATGGATTTATTGAGATAATTAATGATACTGATATTAAATACAATAAATGTATAGAAGGAAAGGGTAAATAATGTTTAGAAGGAAAATGTATAGAAAGAATGGGATGTCCGTAATCGAGACCTAAACTCGAAATTTTTTTTAAAAACTCAGACAAAATCTCTCCCTCTTATAATTGGCTAAAATTTAAAAAATAATTTTAATTGAATTTTGTTTTCAATTAAAAATATTAATTTAGGCGAAAATAAGATTATATGCCTCGACGCAGAGAATAAATTTTATAAACCAAAAACTGGTTGTAATCTTGCTTCAATATTTTACTATTATGAAATTAAATTCAAAAAGGAAGGAACTGGTTATTCGACGTTTGGTTTTCGAAACACAAATGAATATATTAGTTTTTGGAATGATGGTCATATTTGGTATAAATCTCCTTCAAATACTGCAGAGATTACATTCCAAATTCCTTCATTTTCTTGGAAAGATGGAGATATTCTTGGTTGTGGATTAGTTTTTCCACCCACAAAAATGTCAGAAAAACATCCATATGTTTTCTTTACACAAAATGGAAATCAGATTGGTAAGGAATAAAATATTTTTAATTAAAACATTTAATTAAGGTAAAGCTGTATTATTGAAAGAAGGAAGTGATGATTATTATAGTTTATCTGTAAATTTAGAATCCCATTCTATAGAAACAAACTTTGGCAACGATTTGGATGCTAAACCATTTTGTTTTGATATTTCTAAACATTTATTTGCTGAGGAATTTTATAATTAAATGAATTTGTTTTTCTATTTTTACAATTTTTTTGTTTTTATAAATTATAAATTTTTACAATTCATTTAATCTCACAAATATATAAATAAAATTTGGATATTTGTAAATGTTTGGATAATTAAATTTAATATGCCCTAAAAACATTTGGCCAGTCCTTCTTTTCTCAAAAAAAATAATTAAACGGAAACACTCATCTAAACGGCTAGCACCAGAAAATTCCCCAAATTGTTGTTGATTGTATCGAAAAAGCATTTGTGTGTAACGACGAGATAAAATTTAGATTTTATTCTAATGATCGAATTTTTGTATATTTAGCAATAAAAGCTATATTATGTAGAGACCGGACTGTGAGTGTAGCCGTTAATCAAAACAAATATTAGTACAAAGATATTACCTGATCAGATAAAGACAATTTATGATCAGATAAAGACAATTTATGATCAGATAAAGACAAAATACAGGCATTGTTTTTGCAATAGAAACAGAAACCATTTTGTCGGCAATTAATTGTTTAATATTTCGTTTATTAAATATTCCAACACTTTCCTTTCTAATTCCAAAATCTAACAAAACTAATAATTAAGCGTCTCGGGCATGTACTCGTAAATGCAGCATGAGTAATTTCCTGACGGCCTTTTCCCAAGAAAACGCTGCGAATATCAATCTTTCTATAGGCATATTTTGCAGGTGACTGTTCTAGATGTCTAGCAATAGCATTATTTAATGACATGCTCAAATCGACCTGTTTCACAAAAATTCTCATATCATGGAGACGGAGTCTATATGTATTTTTGTTATCCACTAATGCTGTAGCTGAACGGTATTTTGGAGTATGAATAAGAAATTCATCAGAATTTCTGTAAATGGTCCAGATCACATCGCTATGTGGAATTAAAAGCTGGTTTTGTCGCGCCATATCATAATCCAAATGAGAAAACATTCTACACAATTTACCTTTGGCAAAGCGAGAAGCACGGGATTTAAATCCTGAACCCTCAAAATCATCTTTATCAACTGCATCTTTATAATAAAGTGCAGCTTCATAAATACCTTTACTTACTTCTCGATTGGCGCCAAGTTCATGAAGAAGTATACATCTATATGCATAGTGGATACCCGAGTCATAGCATTGAATACCATTAATTGAAAGTGTAAGACGACGAATCCATGTAAGTCCTAAATATTGAGCGACACCTGCAAATTTATCGCCCTTTAGATCTGCGGCTTCTCCGTCAGAAATAGGAATCCACTCACCACTTGCTACATCTTTTCTTTCAAGAGATAAAATCAGACTTAGAAAAGTTTTGCTTAAATCAAGATAGAGAGAGTCACCAAAATACCGAAAAATAAATGGGCCTGCAGATTGATTAAGAGCATTAAGAGGGAGAATTTCCTTGTATGCTGAACGTTGAATACCTACATTTGTAGAAGGAATTGAAAAAAAGGACAAACGATTATCAACCCCCTCAGAACTATCTTTATCAATTTTCTTTAATGTTGTCATTTTTTCTATTTGGCATAAACGTGTATAATGCTTTACTTATATACTTAGAAATCTTCTAAACTTAGTTGATCCCTATGGCGTCTTCCCTTATTTGTAATCTTTTCAATAATTGGTTTTTGTTTTGATTTACGTTTTCGTTTTCCTTTTCCGCACTGTTGAAGCTTTTTCCCCACTTTTTGGAGACCTTCACTGCTGTGTTTTTTAATGATTCACTAACTGAACGACCTTGTGAAACATCTTCAAGTACATTTTTCCCAACGTTAACTGCTTCTTGGCCGGCACTAGTAGCTAAATTTTTAACTATGGGCATCAGAAAACGCCCTACAGTGCCAAGTACGCCAAAACCACGTTGATACCTTGTTCCCTGGAAATATTGACTTTCATTGGATATGCCGGTTTTTGCTCCGCCGTCTTGAGCAGCTAAGAATGGACCCCAATCGATTTTATCCAAATCTACTGGTACATGTGTCATTTTTAAAATATAGAGCGTTGAAAATGTAGTGTTAGTATACAGGTTCCCCAATGGAATTTTACGAGTTTTCCAGTTAAGGTGCGAATTTCAATAGTAATGTCTGGATGGCGTTTACCTAGTAATCGGTGATGATGTTCGCTCATATATACCTCGGAAATACTTTCACCCGGTTTCCCTCCAACATTCACAACCCGTAATAGAGGAGCAGTTACATTTCCAATTATACTATTTTCAACAAGTTTCGGTGCATAAACCAAAAATTGACGAACACCTCCTGATATATCAGGCATATATTTCGCCACTTGTCCACTATGAACATTCTCAGAATCGAAACCGAGCGTATATGCTAATTGACGACTTAATTGAATATATTGTACGTTTCCTTGTAAAAAGACATGGAACCGTTTATGCAATTTATCAAAGTGAATGGAAACCCATTGATATTTTGGATCGGCTAGTTGTATATTGGAGAAATTAAGAAGCATTTTTAGATATTCAGGAGGATACACATATTTAGCAAAATGCATTTTCTTTACATTAGGATCCGAATCATCGACGCGTATTTTTAATTTTTCTTTTTGAGGTTCTCCTTTCTTTTCCTTTTCTTGACTTGGAAGACTTTTTTCTTCCGTTTTGCTTTCGCTAGATACACCTCCATGTCCAAAGAAGCTTTTCAAAAGTGAAGGCCTTTCAGGAGGTTCGCCTATTAACATTTCAGGACGTGGAAGAGTTGGAAGATCAGTCTGCTTATTATTTTCAACTAATATTAAATTTGCCGTTGAAGGCGAAATGCTTACAGGATCTTCTTCTGATAATGGAGGTGACCATTCCTCGTCCTTATCGTTTATTGATTGAGATTCCTGCAAAGTCTCTTCTTGTGTATCTTCTTCCTTAGGACCGTCTTCGATAATTGTAGGTTCTTCATATGTCTCAAAATTTTCTTCTTCTGGTAATGGAGGAGTCCATTCCTCGTCCTTATCGTTTATTGATTGAGATTCCTGCAAAGTCTCTTCTTGTGTATCTTCTTCCTTAGGACCGTCTTCGATAATTGTAGGTTCTTCATATGTCTCAAAATTTTCTTCTTCTGGTAATGGAGGAGTCCACTGTTCTTCGTCCTGATCCTTTGTTTCTTCCGGAGGATTTTCTAGTCCATCTTCTTCCTCAGTAACTTCTTCGATAAGCGTAAGTTCTTTGTGTGCTTCAATATTTTCTTCTTCTTGTAATGGAGGTGTCCATTGCTCTTCGTCCTCATCGGTTAATGCATGTGATTCCTGCAGAGCCTCTTCTTGCGTGTCTTCTTCAGTTTCTTCTTCGTGTTCTTCTTGTACTTCGATATTTTCTTCTTCTATTAGTGGAGGTGTCCATTGCTCTTCATCCTCATCGGCTATTGATACAACTTCATGTTCTTCATGCTCAATATTTTCTTCAATATGTTCTTCTGGTAATGTTTCATTTTCATCTTCAATAGTTGGAGATACAGGAATTGACGAAGTATCCTCGATTGCCGTGTCCTGTTTCGCAAGTTCTGCGTCAACTTTACCAATAATTTCTTCTGATAAACGTTTTTGCCCTGCAACAGCTTCTTCAACCTGACTGGCTGCTTCCTTTACTTTACGTTCTGTGGCCTTAGCACGATCCGCAGCTTTTCTTGCTTCTGTAACATCCCCGCGGGATTCTGCAGCTTCAGTTTCTAGTTGTGCTTCCGAAGCTCTTTTTCCATACTCTAAACATTCCTGTGTCCATTTATCTATTGAAATTTTACGATTAGTTAACAATATTAATTGAGATTTAAGCCATTCTAGAATATTATCAGGTGTTTTTCTTAAATGTACAATTTCGCCTGTTTCTTTTAATGTAATCACACTATCTTTAAGCGCATACGTAAAGCGTGCATTCTGCCAATATTTTTCACCAAGTTCCATATTTATTTGTGCTTGCTCTGCCAACTCTACACTATTTCTCCATGCTCTTGTCGCTGCACGAACGGCCATTTCCATTAAAACTTTTTGATCATCAGTTAATAATGGTTTTTCATCATTCTCCTCTACATATGTAAGGGGAGTTATTTTCCCATCTAGAGGAGTTTTGTCTTCAATTATTGATTCAAGCTGTTTTTCCTCATTTAAAGGGGTTGTTACTGGAGTCTCAGGAGTAGGCAAAGTTTCGATTATTGGACTTATCACTTGAGTGGGCGGAGCTTCAATTATAGGACTTGTCACGGGAGTGGGCGGAGCTTCGATTATTGGACTTGTCACGTGAGTCTTAGGATTAAGCGTAGCTTCAATTATATGACTGGTCACTGCAGTAGCAGGAGTGATTGGAGCCTTTTGAATTGTAGGTGAAGGCTCTTCAGTTTCTTCGATTTCATTAGAATTTTCTTGATCATCTTCAACAATACTTTCTTCTTCAGATGGTGCAGAGTCAATCGTTTCATGTTGTTGAATAGGCTCAGGCTCTGAGGACATAAAACTTTTAATTGCATTCATTATAAGATCCTTCTGATCAGCTTGTGGCTCTAATCTAACTGTCTCAACAGAGCTTCCCGAAACCGAAGATACATTTGGAAGTTTTGCGCCCTTAATTTCCGTATTTAAATATTTAATAAATTTATAAGCAAGGTCCTTTGGCAATTCAAAATAATCTTCCTTTTCCAATTGTTTAGTGATAGAATCTTGCGAGAAACGATACTCCGGTTTCCCATGCTCAGAAGCAGGCAATTCTGTTTGTGGAGTTGATTCAGATTCGGGGATTATTTCTTGACTAGTAACAGATGCAACTTTCTCTTCAGTTTGATCAAATTGTGAAGAATTCATAAATTCCTTAATAGCCTGTTTGATTCTATCCCTTTGATCGGTATACGGACGAAACCGAACTCTTTCTATACCATCAACTGCAAGAGGGGCAGGGCTTATAGGCGGTAATCGAATTCCTTCTTTGCCTAAATATTTCATAAAATTAAAAGAGGTTTGCTTTTGCATATCAAAATATCCATTTTTAGCCAATTGCTCCGTAGGTTCTAATTGAATAAAGGTTTGTTGTGAAAGAATAAATTTATCAATAACCTTTAAGTAAAGGGATTTTTGATTTGCAGGAGGCAAAAGACGAATATTTTTAACACCTTCTCCTGGACTCAAATTTGTAAGTTTTGGACTAATAGCTTCATCCTCTTCCGATAATAGCTTGATAAATTTATTTAGTTCATCTGTATCCAAATCGAAATAACCATGTTTATCATACTGTTCTTTTATAGATTCGACAGCTCGGCGTTTACGATAATTCCCATAAATTCTTTTTTTATTTTCTTCAAGCCTTTTTTCCTCACGCTCACGATCCAATTCCTTTTTCCAAACATCAAGCAAAACTGCATTAATGGACTCTTCTAATGCCTCTTCTGAGGCAAATGACAAATCCGGTATCTCGATACGAATAGGTAAAAGTTCATTTCCATATCTTCGAAACACAGTTATAGATTCTTGTTCTTCAGAATCCCCGGTCAATGAAAAAGAAAACGGATATATAATATTTGAAAGCGCAACTGTCCAGCTAGAATCTAATTCAAGTGTATCAGGCATTCGAACAGTAAATTTAGAAGTGGTATTTCCTTCGACGCTTCCGGTATTTGAAGGCAAGACTACGTAAAAAGAATCCATATTTATCTTCTAACAATATCGCTATCGTTAACCCAACTATTAAAATTATCGTTATATCCTATCCAACGAACAAAATGTTGTTTAATCCCTTTAAGTGTACGTGTTTTTAAAATTTCAGCGATACGGTGTGTTGTATCTTCTTGCGTAGGTACCAATTCTTCTCTATAAAATATCCCTTCAATTAAATTTCCTTCAGAATCTTTTAACTTATATGTAACAGGATTATGTGCGTCGTTCACTATATAGACAAGAAACAATTCGTCAGTATAGTTTGGCAAATATCCTTTTTCAAATTTACCTTTTTCTTTAGTTATACGAACAGTTTGTCCAGGCTTAAGTATAGATAATACCTTCTGAGGATTAATATTTGGTGTATCCTTATATAGCCTCTCAAATAATTTTCGAGAGTTCTTAAAGTTAACAGAATTAGGTGTAACACCTATAACGCGGTTTACACTAGAATTTATTCCAGAAACGATTTGTTTTATAACGTCAACCCAACGTAGAGTGTTTTTTTCGCTAAAATATCGATATAGTCTTTCTTTGATTGTGCGGTTTGCTCTTTCTGCCATTGAAGCATGAACATCAGGACTGTATACTACACGCTTATCAATATCCTTATTCCTAAAATATTCTTTCATTCGTTTAGCCTCAAATTCTAATCCTCGATCCGTATATAATTTATGTGGAAGTATCCCTTTTGAAAGTTTGAAAATATTTTCGAATGCCTCAATCATGTCTTCAGATCTCTTTGATTTAGCAGGCACAGCAAAAATTTTTCTACTTAGTACATCAATACAAACCAAAAGATATTTATACCCATCATTATATTTTGTTAGTTGATCAAATATGGCTAAATCCGCCTGCCAATCTGTGTGTAGTCCGCTTGGACGAGTGACTAACCTTGGAAACTTTTTTCTTCCAGGTCTGTGCATCGTATAAACTCTCTGCCTATGCAAAAAATCATAAACATCCTGAAATTTTATTTTAGGATACTTGCGTCTAGCTTCTTCATAGACGCGATTTATTCCTGCGTAAGAAGCAGGAGAATTTAGCGAATAATAAATTTTTTCCAATAAGGTTTCTAGAGCTTTTCCCATATTTTTGGAATAAAATTATTTTTTCGTCGTACAAAACCTGGCGAATTTATAGGGGTGACTTTTACTAGAACTCTTTTTTTTCTCTTCCCACTGCCTGATTGATTATTTTCAGTCAAGCTTTCTTCTGTACTACTTTCTCCTTTAGTCTCCTTAATCATCTCTTTTACTAATGGGTCCTTGGATAGACGATTAAATAAAAAACTGAAACCCTTTGGAGGTGATGATATTTCCCCTTGCACATACTCGAGTACTTCAGTGAAATTACTATTCTTTACAAGCCTTCCTTTGACATTAGATTCAAAGCTCCCATTCTTCCTTATTCTAAATTTTTCAGCATTGTCTTTTACGTAATTTTCCAATTCTTTCGAATATCGCCTTGAAATAATTCCATTAAAAGGTGTTATAGTCCTTCGTTTCGTTTGTTTTGACGTGGTCGGTTCTGAATCAGTCTGATATTCAGATTTAGAATTTGATTCAGCTGGTAACTTCTTAGGAATTAACTTTGATTTAGGGGTAGTTGTAGCAGCTTCCTGCAAATAAGGTGCAACCTCTGGAGCGTTTGCTTTACTATCATCGATAATTACTTTTTGAGGTCGATTTTCCAACTCATGTTTAAGCTGACGTCGTTTCTTATATAACCAGTTATATTTTTTTGCTTTTACATCTTCTGATAGCTTAGGATCTTCCAAAGTATTTTTGATTTCCATGTTAGCTTGCGCTTTCTCATTTTGCAAGAAATCACCACCTTTAATCATGTTCAGAAGTGCAAGGTACTCACTTTCTGGCACCATTACCATTTTCTTTGTATGTTTCATTCCTGGGAGAATTTATGTATAATATGCTCGGCTAGTGCTCCTAAAACAGGTACAAGTATAGCAGCGAGCGCAGCACTACCTCCTTGCTGTAATCGTTTACGTGCACTGTTTTCTGTGCGTGTCCTTGCTATCGCCCTATAAAAATCAGCAAATTGTGCCAATTTTCTACGTTGCTTTTTACTTAGTGTAAAATTATGCTTTAAGATATTAGCACAAATTTCCACAATTGCTAAAATTTGATCAGCGTTAGCGGTAAGTATTAGAGCGTTTTTCTTCTTGTCAGAGGATGTATTTGCTAAGCGTTGAAGGAATTCAAAATTTTCTTTAACGTATGGGCTATAGTTATATGAAGGCATTTTTATCGAATCTATTTTTTGATCACTTATATATTACAATGGTAGATATATAGTGGTTTTTTCTCCGGGAAATATATTTGTAGAAAGTCTTAAATGTTCCTCCGTGTTAGGATGCATATTTATTAATAAATAAGAAAAACGTTCTGATGTCGCATCGCGGTAAGATTCAAGGAAATAATTTATCATTTTTGGAAAAAGTTGTGAGCCGAGTGTCCGAACTTGCAATAATCCTTGAGGATTTTTAGTTAGGAGGATATAATGTGCATTTGCTCTTGCCGTCTTTATATTGCGGCCGTAAAGTGATTGTGTAACAAATATAACACTAACTCCCCAATTATGTGACCCCCTTGTAAATAATAGATCGAGAAATTCGCTTTGAATATTAAGCATTAGGTCATCAAGTACTAAAAGCTGATGCTGCTTAATTAGCTCAGGTTCCGGTACACCATTATAAGTGGTTATGCCCATTTCTTTAATTTTAAAAACAATTTCATTCATTTCACCAAAACAATACATTATTTTTGAAGGTGGTGTGTCAATAAGGTGTTCCGTATTCTTAAGAAATTTTAAAAGCCACAGGGTTTTACCACTACCCGTGGCCCCAGAAATTATCATTGTAAAAGGGGCGTTGAACATTTTATTTTGATATCAAAATTTATTTATATTTTATATAGTACCATATTCTGTCGGACCTTGTGGTTAAGTGGGTTAATACAAAATCATATATGCACAGATATTATTCTTAACTTCTGCTTAAATATTTATTATCTGTATTTAAATAATGTTTTGGTCGTAGTGTAGGCATATGACATAATCAGTCTGGATATTTAAACGACGATTTAATCATATGCCCACACCTAGCCATACATACTAGCAACAACTATATTCTATTAATAAAAATTTTTAGATGTACCAGAAAGCCTTTCTACAAAATATTGTTTCTACAGCTCAATTATTTGAAGGAACTAACAAGATTGATTTACAATCACTAGCAAATAAAATTTCAGAAGCAAAATATCAACCAAAACGTTTTTCTGCACTGACAATTAAACTCAAATGTCCTATGAATGCAACAGGACTACTTTTTTCTAATGGTAGAATTGTTTGTGTAGGAACTAATTCTGTTAAGGACTCAGAAATTGCAATTAGACATTTTGTCCAAATTATAAAAGAGGCAATTTCAATCTCAATTGAGATGCATGACTTTAGAATCCAAAATGTGGTTTCATCATTTTCATTTCCGGGACCGCTAAATTTACCAGGTACTTTTATTTCTGTATAATTATTTTATTTTTAGCATTGTATGATTCAATGAGGTATGCACCCCCTATTTGGCTTGCTAAACACATTTCTTACAATCCAGAATTCTTTCCTGGTATGTGCCTAAGATTAAAAGAATCGCGTGCAGTTATAATTGTCTTCACAACAGGAAAATGTATTATCACAGGCGCAAAATCAGAAGAAGAAATTTATTCAACTCAAAATAAAATATATAATTCAATTTCGGCATTTTTAAAAAAATAAATCAAAAAATGCTTGTGTTAATTTCAGTTCTTAACTCCATCAATAGTTCGCCAAGTTTGTTCTCTCCTTCCCAGATACTCGGATCATTGAGAACAGGACTTTTTGGACTCAATCCATTACTCCAATATAAATTTGAGTCGGAAGCATGAGTAATTAGTCCATTTCCAGTTGCACGTAATTGGTTGAAAAGCTGAGTATTCTGTGTAAATTTAGCCCATAAACCTGTGTACATAATCTGTAATATTCTCAATTAATTTTACATTGTAAAGTAAATCTTGCCTTTCCCTTAACAGAATCCCACTCCATTTTATTATAATTTCTCACACGCGTTCCAATTCTTCCAATAGCTAATGGATTGTTGAGCATCAAAACCTGTGCAGCAATTTCCAAATCATCGAAATATCGAGCTTTTTGCCAGATAAAATACTGTTCAGTCGAATTGAAAGTTCGACCAAGCAGCGTGAAAGTTGTTTTAAACCGATTATCGAATCCACATCTGTGCGAACTGAAAATAAATATATTCTGATTCTGAGTCCCAAGAATCTCTTCTGGAGGTAGAGAATTCTGTTGATGTTTCAATTGGAGACGTTCGAACATATGTGAAGTAGTTTCTTAGAAAATAATTAATTAATTTTTATACTAAATTCTTACCAAGATTGATGTCATTGAACATATGGATTGAAATAAAATAAATCTTAATACTATAAAATTAAATATGAAGTTTATATTAAAGATATTTGAATGACAATACATTTTAACTAAATAAATAACTGATAAATATTTTATTAATTATAAGTTGATATTTTTTTGCAAAAAAAAACACTTTAATCATTTATGAATCACATCTTTTCCTCAATCTCTACATAGTCTAGACATTCTATTGGATAGAAATTCTCATGGCTTCCGCCTCCAACAACACAAACAAGAGGAAGATGAGGATAAACAAGATTAAGATAGTGTCTAATATAGTAGAATTGCCTTAATTTTTATTAATTAAAGATCATGTACTAATAAATTAAACCGTATGGTGATAGATAAATATCCTCTAAGTGCAAAAGTTCTATCAGAACCCATATTAGTAAAATTGCTAGGATAAACTTCAAAATAATGATGTTTTAAATGATTTGTTACAAGACACTTCTTTCCAGGCAAAATATTTTTTTCAGTAAATTCTTGTTGCCCATTTTTTAACTTGGCAACATCTTCTTTAGTCATAGTAGTAAGAGATTGAATAAATTTTAAATTTTCGTTATAGTTTTTGCGAATTTCACAATTAAGTGTTTCAGGCACACATCCTCCATTAAACTGACAAAGTAATTTTATAAGTGGTATAGTTTTCACAGACAAAGTGGACGTTGAACTAATTTTCAATTTTTCCAGCATTCCTGTATTGTAAACTTAAATTTTTATTGAAGAATAAATTTCATTATCAATATTACCAATACTATTATTGCTTGTCATTTGGATAATAAAGTTAAAAGAAACAAAAACCTGTAAGCATTTTTTAAAATAAATTAGTTAAATTGAAAAAAATATTATGTATGAAAACTATGAATATAAAAAAAGAATTTTAGCTAAATTTATTCATGATAAAAATTATTTAGTCGGATCAATTATTGGATCTCCTCTATATCCGTAGGGGTAACAATCATAATTAGCATCTATAAATCCTTTATCATAGATAGGAGAGTACCGACTAAAATTTTCAATTAATTCATATAACAAATTGAAAAAATCACCGAATTTGTGACCGACTTGTTACTTCCCCACGGCGCCAATTTGGTTGAAAATGAGTTCTCTCAAGTACCACGGGATCTTGATCATCACCATAGGCTTCGACCATTGTCTAAAATTATTTTTTAATTTTAGTTTATCTGAATACAACCTTAAATTGTGTAAAATCCAAAGGAGAGTCGACCTTGTCCCAAATACCTCGACATTTAACAACGTATTTTAATTCACCGTTGTTCTTATTTTTCATTTTCATGGCATACTTAAAAATACAATTATATTTACTTAAAGTTTTTTATGAACCTGTTTGCATCCTCCAGTATAAAATGCAACAATGTCCCAATCGCCATATTCACGATCCATCATTCCAAGCATTTCACCAACAAGAAACGGGTGTTTCTGTTCGCGTTTATGCACATAAAAGCAACTATCTGTATCTGTGTATAAAAGTTTGCACCCTTTTTCTTCGAATATTTTTTCCATGTAATCATAAAGCATTATTCTTGCAGTTGCTGTGGTAATCAATGCTATTACAATATTATATTTATCATGCGGACGAACGAATTCTCTTCGTTGTCGATAAGGAACAGAAAATAAATTTTGAGCCAACATTTCTACAGCGCCAATCTCGAGTTTTGGATCATTAAGCACTGTGTGGAGTTTAACAGGGGAACTCGTAATACAATCCTAAAATTATTTTTAACAGTAAAATTATTTTTTAAAATACTTGTGTTAAGTTGCATCTCAAAGCCCAACGACCCCACCTTTATAAAAGTAAGTTAAATATTCTATTAAATTTCTTACATTGAATTGTTGCAAGTTTTTGCGAGATAACGCATTCCTTCATTTCTAGTAATTCTTGAAGCATTCAAAGTTATACCATAAACACTTTGGTTTTTATCGATAAATTCCTTTTTTCTCTTTTCTTCTAATTCAGGATTTTCAGGCGCAAAAACACTATTTGGCCACCCGCTTGCCTATATTTTTTAAATATATAGTTTATCTGATTATTAAACCTCAATTTTTAGTCGCATCATATCCTGCACATATGGTCTCAATAATGTGTCGGACCATTTTTCCCAGTGATATATGCTGTAGACCTTTGTTACTCGATACCCTTTCTTGAGAGCAAGCTCTAATTCAACAGAACACGTTGTGCTGACAAATCCACGATGCTCATCGGTGTGAGGACACCAGTCATAACCATTTTCTTTGCTATACTGCATGTTTTTTCGTTTTGCAACCCCTGGTAATATCTCCACAGCACATCGATGACAAAGATGGAATATCTTGATTGAATTTAGTTTAGTTTTCCACATAAAAAACCAATTTTCCGTGGATACGTTCTGGAATAACGGGCAAATATAATTTATCTGGAGGAATAATGAAAAGCTTGAATAGGCCTCTATATGGATGTAAATCTTCGGGCTTTGTCCAATTTACTTCTTTGTTTAGCTCCAAAACTTTCGGATGTCCTAATAAAAAATTAATTTTTAACTATTGAAAATTAACCTATCGGATAAAAGGCATAAAAGTTGACGGCTGGATAAAGACTGACAACATCAAAACATGAAATCTCATAATCTTTTTCTAGAGATCCTTCTAAATCGCATTTAAGCGACAGTGGTCCAGTTCTACCGCCCTAAATTTCATTTATGTAATTAGAAAAGTTATTAAATATGACAAACATGAAAAGCATCTCTAGGAAATAATGGGCCAATGTCTGGTAATGTATCAAAAAAAAGAGTCATTTCGTCGTCTTCTTCGAGTTCCTTCAAAACTTCACATTCCCATATTATTATTGTCCAAATTCCAATTTCTTTTAAAAGTTGTATACGTTCATTGAGCTTGTCATTATTATATAATGCAGTCTTTCCATTGAGACAAATTTCGTGTGGTTGATAGAGACTGAGAAATAAAAGTAGTATTAATAAATATTTAATACCAATCGTGCCCGTGCCAGGCACAACCAAGAAACTCTATAGCTTGATCCCATCCACCTCTTCTGCTTTTTATATAACCATCGAGTCGCAATAAACTTCCATCAGAAACGAGAACCCTTTTTTCTCCCTCAGGGCTTCCTTGGTGTTGAATTATGAGTCCTGTTTTGTGTGAAAGCCAATGAAGAAATTTCAACGCAATTGCTGACTGGTTTGTATCCCGATGATAGCCATTATCGGGAATAATTCCAATTTGATTTTCATTCAAGTAATTTATACCTAAATAAACATTTGAAAATTATTGAAAAAATTGAATTACAAAAATGCCGAATACATGCGCTAGCCAATGTCATGGAATTAACAAGTATGTCGTCGCGTTTAGAAGGGTCTGTTGCTAATTCAAAAAAAGTTTCTGTAGTTTGACAAGACCATGGGCAAGTATCCTCACATCTTGTTCACAATATTCGATAATTTTTTCACGCAGGCAAAACGGTTCATTTTTGTATTTTTGATACCAATCCTCAAACATTTGCTTTTTTTCTTTTCCCATGGAATCAGGGTAGTAATATTTTTTATCAGGTAATCCATTAAGTTTAACATTCATATTTTTATTAAAATTCCAACCATGTGGGAAGAAGGATTTCCCTCCTTCGTCTATTTTGAGATCAAGTGCTTTTGGTAATTGTTCAAGTTTAAGCATCATCCAATTGAATGAATCACGGAATGAAATATATGGGCACCTTCTACGTTGCCTTTTAATAAGCACTTCGTAAAGCTTATTTCCTGTTCTTGTAATTTTTGGTTCGATACCAAAATGTTTAATCAGCTCTCCTAGTAGTAGATGCATATCATATCGACTAATGAAAATTTATAAAATAATATAATTGTCACAAACCCTCCATAATGCGAAATGGCATATGTTCTTCCTGAACGTTCAAATCCTAATTTATTTATTATCCAATCCAGAAATTCACGCAAAGGGTTTTTAAAATGAGCAGCTGTCCAGCTTCGCATTCTAGTTAATCCTACACCACATATTCTGCAATCGCCCGTTCCTGAATTATTCCAGCTATTATTTAATATACAGCTTGAACACAATAGCAATGCCTAAATTAAAAATATTTTTTGATATGTAGAAATATGTACCGATACACAGTTCACATGATGAAGTTGATAATTTTCATCATCGGGCAAATCACGTAAAGGGGTAAGGTTATCATTCTTCAAATTTTCCCACTCTTCTTGATTTTTTATAGGAGATATTAATTCACACTCAAAATCAAACACAATCTATCGAATTAATTTTTTATCAACAATTTATAAATTACCAATAAATAGTCTCGAGCAATTTTCGGAACAATTGGTTGAACATAACATTGTTCATCACGTTTATGGAAAGAACGGCAAAGAGAACAAAATTGTATATGACATACGTGATCATAATTGCCAGAATTAAATTCACTCCCATCTGTAGTTTCACTTTCTGATTGTTGTGTTTTATTTGAATCCTTTTTGGTACGATAAATATGACCGCATTTCTCACACCTAAGGGAATAATAATATTTAGACTAATTGGATGAAACCTTTTGAAAATTTTGCAAATTCCTTTTTCTATATGTCTTCTGTAACAATCAATATTTCTAAAAATGTTTGAACATTTTAAACACTTTTGTGAAAATTCTTCAGAATCTTTGCATGGGAAGCCAAATCCTATGCCACAACATCGCGGACATTTTGCCACACATGACTTTCTATGTGATATTTTGTTGTGATAGGGCGCCTCGCAATCGAGGCAATAATAAGTTCCAAAAAGTGAATTTAAACTTCTAATTCCATAATAATGATCATCTTTTAAATATAAACAGATCTCATGTTCTGCTCTTTCTTGGCCTTTCCATAATGGCCTAATTTTACCATGTTCTCCAAAGACGGATATTCTATATTTGCCAGGATATTTCAAATCCAATAATCGCTGAACCATTGGAACATGCTCTTCCACTGTATAATTAGCGGCATAAAGAGGGTATCGTATTCCGTATCGAAGCATTTGTTGTATCATATCATTGATCAAAGAAGTAAGTCCAACTTTTGCATTCTTAGTTTGACCATTTACAAGCCTTTGGAACTTGACATTATCGATAGTTGACTTTTTCAAGTTCACGTGTTTTATTTTAAGTTGAACTGCCAGTAACAGGCAATGATTATTTGCAGGAGGATTGAGAGATTCATTGCGCACCTAAATATTTTTTGTTTTATTTTAAAAATTATTTATTTACAGGTATTAGATTGTTTATATCAACTCCTTGGTGAATTTCTCTCGAATTTCTGCCGACGCCTCCCTGTCCTTGACGTATTAATTCAAGCGCCTCAGCATGTGAAGGACCCATGACAATCTATTAATATTTTTTTACTTTTTCGAAAAATAAAAAAAGCTCAATATGTATAGGTTGACTATATAAAGAAGGCCTTCCCATTCGTTTGCCACTTTGGTCAACCGCGTCAAATTGCTCCATAACAACTTGTGGAGTATTTTGAGCAAGGCCTCGATATGGTATTTGAATTGGTTTTTCAAGAACAGCGCTTCTAATAATTATAGAACATTTTTCTGATTTTGCACCCGCTGCCTTATCGGCCCGCGCCAAAAAGTGGTCGATCAGATCTTCTAGAAGTTTGTCAGTACCATCTGGAGCATCCTCTACATTGCGAACGGTGAAGACAGTTCTGGAAGAAAAATCTTGATATAAAGAAAGAAATTTTATACACCTGAAAACACCAATTTTGAATTTCGAGCTTTTAAGGTTCTCGGATACATCTTCTTTATAAAAGTGGTCAATGGAATACTTTCCAAAATTTTTTCGGTTCATCTAAAATTCCAAAAATTTTCATTAGTTATTATTTAAATAAATTTGCGATTTCAACGCAAAATTTATAATAAAATTAGTTGGTTAATTTATTCATTTATAAAAAACAGGCACTTTTGGAGAAATCTATGTCTCGCATATTGTCTTTTCTTTACCATCCTTCTTCTGAATGTATCTCTTCGTTTGTCGACATATAATGAACAGTACCAGACTCAAATATTGACACTTTGTCTTGTGCATGTGTTGAGGTTGACGAAGTGCCTTCACCCCCATCTGCTAAATCCTGACTGGCCTGTGTCTCAATATTAAGTTGTGATTCTAAACGTTTAGTTATGTCGTTCATAATGATGACAGGAGAAATTTCTAAAATATAGAATATATTTTTAAAAATCGGTATAGATACCTCTCTTCTTCTTTGATGGTATATAACGTCTGTAGCAGCAAACGTCTATTGCCGACTGTAGGTCAATTTGTTCCCAATATTTGCTATTTGGATGACCTAGAGCAGAATATAATTCATTTTTGACGACGTCAACAATGGCCTTAATATTTTTTATAAAAAAAGAAATTTTTTCAATAAAAACTTGTCTTCCCAGCGCTTGTCTCTCATTCAAAAAATGCTCATGGATTCTACTTAATCCAATTTGCGGATATCTATTGCGGTGATGTTGAATAAATGCATTGTAAAGATCAGCCTTAAGTTGCTTTTCGTCATATTCTGCACCATGAAGCTGCACAAGCTTTCTTGCCAGACGACTACGTTTCTCTTTGAGCTCTTCTAGTGCAATATCCGCTACATGTTGATCCATCTGAAATGTAATGTAAAATTAAAAAGAATAAACGAAACCTTTTATTTCACAAAACAATTTGTAAAATATGAGATAAAGATTTGTTGCTATAAAGAATTCCAAAAAATGAATTAGTAAATTCAAAAATAAAATTCGATCAAACGAATGAAAATTAAAATTTCCATTAAAAAATAGCCTTTATTCAACACTAGTTATAGTTATCAATATTCATTTTTTCTTATTAAAATTGCTAAACATATTAAAAGTTTTCTGTTGGTAGTCCTTATTGTAGTCCTTACAGGCCTCGCAAACCTATAAAATTTATATTATTTTTAAAAAATTCTTTGAAAATCAACTATGAAACGCAGCTCGTATTTTTCCCCACATTTTTGCAAGAACATATCATTAGCCAAGGACCTTTGAAGACTGATACATTTATCGCACTAAAATTTAAAAATAAATCGTAGTTAATTTAAATTTTTACCTGATGCAAAATCCAACAATATTTCAATAAGCTCAATAGCTTATAATCAGTCCCTGAAGCAATGTTTGTACCACATTGAAAGTATAACACCCCAGCAGCTTAAAATTTTTTCAATAATTTCAATTGTTGGAATTTTTTACATTTTTCAAAGCTGGACGATTGTTCCTCCGACGTAACATTCATTTCCTTGTCACCTTTTAAAAATTTCTAGATCATTTGATAATTAAGTAATACCCCAACAACCAGCATAATACACCCCTAGGTTAATATTTTTGTCCAGGTCCTCTGCGCATAATTCGAATGTAAGCAGAGAACATATAGCACTTCCTGCATTGTAAAGAAATTTTTGTCGTTTTTTCTGGTTTTCTCTGCAATCGTTGCACTGGTGGATGAAAATTCCTTGACGAGGTTCTTTAAGCACCTGTGCACGCTTAAGTAATGCCTCAGGAACTAATTGCTCAGCGCGTTGTTTACCTTAAAATATTTAAATAAAAAATAGCAAAACTTACGTTCTGTTCGCTTTCGCTTGTATTCTTCTTCATCTTCGCCTAAAGAAATTATTGCATTAGGATCTGGATCGTCTGATTCATCTTCCTCCTCATCATAGTCCATAAGTTCATCAATAATATCCTCTGAATCAATGTCTAAACCTTTAGAATTTTCTTTATTTTTCGTAGCATTACGACTCATTTCACGTTCAACAATTGTCTAAAATTAACATTTAAAAATTTTAAATAAATTATATTTTACCTTAATTACTGTATCAAAGGCGTTCCGATTAACTCCAGATGATTTTTTTGTTTGAGACTTAATTTGCGCTTTTTTTGCTGTTGGAGTCTTACTCGACGACGACAAAGAATTTAAAGTAGACGTTGATTTCTCAAGTGAACGCTTTCGGCGTGCCTCGGCGGCTTCTTTTTTCTTTCTTTGTTCAATAATAAATGCGCGCACTTCTTGTATTTCGGAGGCAGTAATTGAGGCTAAAATTCTTTCAAATTTAAATAAATTATTAGATTTTAAGATCAATATAACGGCAATCTATGATATTGATAAATTCACCTTCCATTGTAATATTTTCCTGAACATTTCTATTATTTTGTTGCATTACTTCTTTTCCTTGGTTATCATCAATTGTAATTGGTGCAGCATCAGCCTTACCTGAAAAAAGAAAACCAATAATATAGTATTGACAGCACTTACCATCATTTGCCCCGCACATGTCAGAACTTATGTATTTTTCCATAATCAATTATTATTTAATGGCAAAAAATACAATTCTCTAAAATTACTAACAAAAAATTAGATATTTAAAAATTGTTAATAAAAATGATTTTAAACTTATAATTTAAAATAGCTTAAAGGAAATGAAAAATGTTAAGTAAATAATTGAATGAATTCTCAGTGGTTTGATAGCTCCTTTTATACGTGGGTTCTGGCGAATGTATAAATGATTAATTTTGCGCACGTTTCATTTGATTGTTTTTTATTTGACAAATTCATTTAGAAATTAAATGAAACAAATGTGTATTACGGCAAATAATTATAATTTTTCAAATAAAAAACTCCAATAGTCAGCAAAAAAATCAAATTTGATTGCTTTTTTCACTTTTTTCTTAAATTTTTTTACTAAAATAGTACATTTTTATAAATTTAATTATTTGTAAAAATTAAAGGTTTTGTTATTTCAAAAAATCTATTTTAAGTAAAAATTTATTTGCACATTTTTTTATGAAATTTTTTAATTTTAATAAGTTTGCATATAAAACTTCAAAGTACGCGCATTCTTTACGCCTATAAAAGCCTCAGCTTAGACATACATATTTCATTTTATTACTTTTATATTTAAATATTATAAATATTAACCATATATTTAAAATTATAAATCACACTAATTTTATAGCCTACGTTTTAGCTTCAAAATGAGCTATCATTTGTATAATCGCTTTTTTACAATAAAGGAAATGATTTTGGAAAATGGGAAATGGAGTAAAAATCTGTAATTAATCATAAATAGATTAAATAATAAAATATCTGGTATTATAATGAACCGTAAATAATTTTAAAGTTCTTTTATTGGTAACTAAGAATCCATTTTAGAAGAAACTTAGAAACGAACCGAACTTCATTGGCGTTCTGTTTTAATAAATAACGAATTATTCTTTTATTTTTTCAATTTCAAGATAAATTCATTCAGAAGTAAAATCCTTCTCCTTTACGAATTTTTATCATAATCATTATATAATAAATTATATACATAAACTACAACAACTGAAAATAATTTTAAAAAAAAATAATTTAATATTCTAATTAGGTCTAGAATTCTTTTTTGGTTTATAAATTTTGGTGTAAAATTTAAGGATATTAATGTTTAATGACACTATGAAGAAATAATTGGTATTCTTCAAATGTAAAGATAAAAAATTCAGCCACAAAATACCCAATACTTTTATCACATTATCGAAAAATGGAATCAATGCCAAATATCCACCGAACACAAAATTTGTAGCTGATTATTAGAGCCCAGCTCGATTCGATTATTTATTTGACAGTCTCTGAGGGCGAGCTCTTTATTAATCATGAATTCAGACCTTATTGACACATTATTGCTTTGTAAATTATTTGTATTAATTTCCTGTTCATTATTAGAAGTAGGAGGCTCTGGAGGTGAATAACTTGGAGGGGGTATCTAAAATTAAAGATTAATTTTTAATAACACCAAAAAATAACCTCATATTTAGGAGGAGTATGTATTTTAGGTAAAGGGGATGAAAGTCTAAACATGTAATTATTAGAATGTTTAAAATATCCAGGAATTGTAAGTAAATGGTCATTTGTAGCTGTTGAGTTAGATATAAGTGTCTAGAAAATATTTTAAATTTAATTTAAAAATATTTTAATTTCTATTTATTTACTCTGTCAATAGAAAGTATTCCTTCACTAATTGTTGTTGATTGATCAAATTCTGCTATATCTTCTTTTATTGTTTCACAACAATTATTTGTACGATTATCTTGTTGAGGAATGTGTCTTTGATTTTCTCGATCAGCCATGAGCAAAATCTTTGAATTTTTTTAGTTAGAAATTTGGTAATTTTTTGAATTATGGTTCAAAAACTCAACAAACCAAAGCAGGCACTCTTTTTTTATTTCCTCCAGTTAAAGGCAAAACTTGTGTTTTCCCTCCAGGTAATGCCAATCTTCTAGGGGGTGGGGGGCTTTGTTCAGCAATATTTGAAGTAATTGAACGTTTAAAACCATAATCATTTTGTTGATTATTTATATTAAAATCACTTTTTATTAAATTTCTTTTTTGTTGAGTTATTGGAGTGAGAATTTGATTTTCTTCTTTAATAGAGTTTATCTAATAAAGGAAATAAATTTTTAAATATATTTTGTGAGGAAAGAAGGAAATTTGAAAATTTTATAAAAATTTAAAAATATACATTTAAATAATTTTGTTTATTTAATTCATCAATATTTGAATTGTGATCATTTTTCATAGAAGTTGATGTTTTGGAAGGAACATTAAATACAGCGTGTAAATGGAATCTAACGGAAGACGTAAAATAAAAAATTTAATTTCAATAAATTATTCTATCAACAGCTGGACGTATCCATATATCAAACAAACTAATTATTTAAATAACATAATTGGAAGATATGTAACATAACCTATAGGCAAAATAATCATTAAAGGGAAAGGTATTATGGAAACATTTTTGAATACTCTAACAACTTCGATGGTAACAATAATAATTCACTATCTGGAAAAGAACTTGCTACTATTAATGAGTGAATAATAAGAATAATCCTTAATATTCCATTTTTATGATCTCTATATTCTTTATTTTCATAATAATGGCCATTTTTATTTGTATTTTTGTTTTAATACGTGAATTAAATATTAATAGAAACTTCATAATGCAATAATCCTTAATATTCCATTTTTATGGAATATTAAGGCCAAATAGGGTAAATATCTGAAAGATCTAAAAATAATAATTGACAGGAAATATGCTTCTTATAAGTGTCTTGCCGCTAATGTGTTTGGAAACGAACGAGGAAAATAATTTTATATTATAGATAAATGCGAGAAAATGTTATAGAAAAATAATATAAATCAGATTTTAAAATTTTTATTTAGATTGGTTTCGGACTCTAACAATATTGAATCGCAAACTTCCAGATGTTACATTAGCATTTCCAGCATGTCCTTAGTATTTTGAGAATTTTTTAATTTTAAACAAATTAATAAAATAAACTTGTAAATTAAATCAGCTGATGCTTTTCAATACAAGAATGTTCACATGTTTTTCAATACAAGAAATACGTGAATCTAGACGAATCAATAATTGTTCGATGCGTTTAAGACTTTCGCTATTCTTCCAATTTAAGTCGGGTTCTTTAGCTAAAATTTCGGGTAATTATTTAATGATTTTAAACGACCTGATAAATCAGAAAAACCACTTTGAACTGGAAACAGGGATGGGACGAAATACCCGATACCCTAAACCCAGCCCTTTTTCAATTAAAACCCGATCTAAAGAAAATTTTGAAAACCCGATCCGAAACCCGATCCGAAATTATCTCAACCCGACCCATCCCTGCCTTGAAAAGATTGTTGGTTCTGTAAAAATTCCGTTGGTTCTGTAAAAAAATTTGTAAAAATTCCATTATTGTTATTATTGTTGTCTTGGAAGTTGTGTGCCGTAGCCAAATGAGAAAGCAAATCTAATGCTTAAAAATTGAATAAGATAAATAATTTTTATATTATGCTACGCTTACATAAAAATCGCGCGCGACACGCGACAGTCGCTAGGCGACATGTCGCCGGCGACAGTCGCTAGTTGTGTGCTTACATAAAATCAGCGACTGTCGTAAAAGCGACTGTCGCAAAGCGACAAAACATACTAAATATCTAAAAATATTAAAGTTACGCGTTTGAAAGCCATCTCCGCAGAATAGACAATTTGTTAATAAAAATGAATTAGCGGTATTTGTGGGGTTGATTATATTGTTTTGCAGACTATTTTGAATATTATTAAAATTATTATAATTTTGTAATGAATTATCTTGTGGTGATGGATTTGTTAACTGTAAAAAACATTCAATTATTAAAAATAACTCCTAAAAACTTAAAATAGTCCTAATTTATATAAAATTAAATTAATTTAAAAATTTATTTCCCTCAATTTCATCTGCTTCTTCAGCCTCTTCCAAATCATCATTTAGCCCTTCGTTTGCATTGTTCTCCAAATAAACAGGACAAGAAGAGGAAGAAGCAGCAGCAGCAATTAGAGCAACAACTGACATTACATTTTGTTCTAAAATTAAATTTGAAAATTCGGAATAGTTAAAAATAAGAATTTATTATAAAAATTCAAAATAAATTTCAAAAATTAAAAGATAAAAAAATTATTTTTACAAAATACTAGTATAAGTTATTAAATAACAAAGAAAGTTAATAAAAAATTTTAAGAAAGTATAAACTTTTATAATAGTATAAAAATTTTACCATCATTAGTCTTAGTTTCTATAGCAGGTTTGAACACCATGGAACTGTCAAGAAACTCGAGAAACTAATAACAATTTAAAGAAAATTATACAAAAAATGAAATATATATTTTTAGACTATTAGCAGAATGTTCTAATAACCTAACTTGGCTAAAAGAAAAATGTCGAAAAATATTTTTTTGGTTTAATAATCTGGTTAAATATATTTTAAATAATAAATTTGGAAGATAAATAACAATATAAAATAATTTAAGAAATTTAGCTAAATTTTTACTTACATCCTTATCCTTATAGAAAAGATTTCCTTTTTTAACATAATTAATTTTATTTTTATAATGATCTTTATGATGCGCAATTATATGCTTGCGCATATTACCCTTAAGTCTGGAGGGTTGACTGCAAAACTTGCAGACATAAGGTTTAATATTTAAATGGAGGGATTTATGTTCTTGTAAAGAATAGCGAGATTGAAAATTTTTGTTGCAAGTTTCACAAATAAATTGGTTCATTATTTAATTTATTATTTGGAATTGATATTAAATTTTTAAAAATTCTAAAATAAATTTATTATACAGAAAAGAGATTCAAAGAATCTGGGTTCACGAATTTAAATCTGATAACGATACTTAATATCTCATTTGAAAGCCCATATTCTGTAGTATTTAATCACTATTAGCAGAATGTTCTAACCTAACTTCCCTTAAAGAAAAATGTCGAAAAATATTTTTTTGGTTTAATAATTTGATACTTAGAAAGTTCAAAGAGGTCGGGGTTGGTGAATTTAAATCAGATAACGATAATGTAACGATAACGATAATGTAAAGTTTTATAAAAATATAAATTTTATATATATTTATTTATTTAAAACTAAAATATAAAGTATCTTTTATTTAAAAATAAATTATTAAATCATATTTAGAACAAAAATGAAATTAAAATCCTTTTTGCAGCACTTAAATATTAGTCATTATGGAAGACTAGCACATAATATGTCAGACTAACACATTTTAATATGTCAAGTTTTTTATCTGATTTATGAAAGCTGGCTGTTAAATGCAGACTAAGTTAAAAGACTAATAAACACTTGTTTTTTTAATGAGTTAAAAAACATTTGGAAGCTCTTTATAAAAAACAATTAGTTTGTTAGTTTTTTAGTTTTTATTAGTTGACTTTTTTTTCAAAAAAAAGCAACATTTAATAGACAGACTTGATTTAATTAGTTTAAAAAACAGGACATATTTATATATTTATTTTTTTATGCTTTTAATAATTGAAAAAATGATAAATAATTAGAAAAATTTTTTATAAAAGATTAAACACAAAATTTTGTAAGCTATTTAAGCATGAATAAAAATCAGTAAAATGTAATATATTAATATTTAATTTTTAAATTATTAAATTTTAAAATTATTTAAAATAATTTATTTAAGCTTTAATATATTTATATAAAACTTTAAATAATTTTCATTTTAATTTAAATAATATTAAATACAAAAATGAGACCTTTTGGAAAGCAGTAAATCTTTCAATTATATATAAATATTAGCGAAAATTTTTTATTGCCTTGTAATTTTCGGATGTTTAGTTTAAATTTAAATTGATTCATTCTATTATAACTAACATATAACATATTGGGGAGTGTGAAATTTTAATTAAATTTTGGTGTAATTTAAAATTAGTTTAATAATATCAAAAACAGGGTCGACTATAATTTTTAAAAATATTTTTTAAAAGACGACGTAAAACAAAGCTTCAGAAAACCCAATTGAAGTATAAACGATTGTTCAATGACGCGGTTTCTGGGTCACGTTTTTTGAAAAAAGGAGCCAATGTAGATGTCGAATGCAAAATATGCAAGCAAACTATAAAATCTAAATTACTTTCTCATATATATACACATTTGCCACATACTAAATTGTACAAATGTACTATATGTAATCAGGTGATGTAGCCCTTTTTTATGATTATTTATCGTTATTCGACGCTATAAGTTGACATAATTGAGACTAACAATCTAATAATGGCTTTTTCGAGAATTTAAGAAGAAAAACTATTAGATTTACTAACTCATTAAGTAAATACTGTTAAATTTTATGTATTATAGAGTTCAAATGATCGATCTATTGTAGATACACATATGAAAAATATACACGGAGACCAAGTATGTACATATGACAATAGGTGGCGTTACATGGGGATCATAAAAGTTTATTATTTGTTTTAAAAAGTATTTTGTTAAATTAGGATTGCATTCGGACTTGTTTTCCTTCGCGGTATATTGATCGTGAACAAATAACAATCGGTGTAAGTTTTAAAGTTCATAAATTTCTATTAATAAACTTATCCTCTCTTAATATGTTTAAATTATTTTAAATGTAGGAGGTCATAGAATTAAAACGTAAACATTTCGAAGCTGTGTTTGCAATTGAAAGAGAAAAACTACGTTTAATACGTGCCAGAGGCATCACTCCTAATCGTGATAAAAAAGTACACTTCGATGACGAAATCAAATCTGTGGCGTAAATTGATATAATTTGTTTACAGATCGAAATTTAGTGCATATTCTAAATTATTTTATATTACACTATTTTAAATATTACTTGACTTTTATTAATCTATTTTAATTATTTATTATACACTAATATTATTATACACTAAGAGCCATCGAAATATGATTGTTGTTTTGTAATTTATAATTTGAAATTTTGAATAATTTTTATTTTTTAATAATATGTATATTTTATTTTTTATTATACATTGTCATAAATAAAATAAATATAATTTTATAATCAAGGCTTTATTTTAAAGCTTAAATTTTTATATCTATGTAGGTTAGATTTTATATAGTCACTAATTTTTCTTCTAATTATTAAACTAATTAATTTAATTAATATGTAGGTTTAATTTTTTAGTAGTCAGTTAAAACAATTTTTTGTTTTTAAAAATTGTTTTAACTGTCTACTATATACTACTTCTCTTCAACAAAATATTTTGTCAGTCCACATCCTTTCCTATAGGTGGAAGGATGTGGATTGTGTGTTGTGAAATGTCGACTGCAACATTGTGAGGGTTCCACCGCCACACCTTTTATAGAATTTCATAGAAAACTTTGCTTTTCGGCTTGGTTATGTCTTTAATGGGTAAATGTCCAGTTGGCGGTCTACATGTCCGCAAAGAGAATCTGTTCTTTTCTTTCCTTTTCTTGCATTTTTTGCGTTGGAGAAGTAGCATTTTTTGCGTTGGGAGAAGGTAACCAACAAACTAGAACAAAAATATAAAGAAAATTGTCAATCTTTGGAATTAAAAATACAAGAAATAGAGGAAGAAAATAAAGACAAAATTACAAATTTAGAAGAAATACTTCAACAAAAAGAGGAGAAAATAAATTTGTTGGAAGGGGAAGTCAAAAAGGTAGATTTAAATGTTCTAGTTAGTTAGTTCTACATAGTCTGTATTTTGCCCGTGTTTTGATCGTTCGGCGATTCAGTAACGCCTTGTTTTGCTATGGTTGTTATTTTGGTCGGTCCGTGATTTGGTAAGACCGTGACTTGTCCGGACCGTTTTGGAATTCCTTGAGTTACCCCTTACTCTTGAAAGTATTATTTGCTTGCATTGAGGCATTCTCCTTTCCATTTATCTTTTTCTTTATCATTCTCATTTGATTATGCCACAGGCAAATATAATGGAATTGAAACGAAAGAAAATGCTGACCATTTTAAGGAATGAAAAAAAACGATTCCCAACCTATAACAGATAGAGCCCTAAATTTTTGTAGCGTACTAATTTGGAAAATTTTTCCACCATGTACTTACAAATTAAATTTTTTGTACTCGATTTAACATTTTTTTGATTACAGCCCTGATCTTAGGGAGCCGTGTCAAATAAACTATCATTCGTTGATTTCCATCCAATAAAGAAATTAAAAATAATTTTAATTATTTTTAAATTAAAGGCAAATGAAATAAACAATGAACTACTAAATAAAAAAATAGACAAAATAACGAATGAACAAAAGAATTTAATTAATTTTGTTTTTACTCCGGTAGTTTGTTTAATTTTAGATTTAAATAAATTATTTAGAAATATATACAAATTAAAAATAAATGGAAGTATATTGATAGAAGATATAAATGTTGTGAAGATAATTGTGTAAATACAAATACACCGACTGGTAAATGCAAAAATGGAAATGGATTTATTGAGATAATTAATGATACTGATATTAAATACAATAAATGTATAGAAGGAAAGGGTAAATAATGTTTAGAAGGAAAATGTATAGAAAGAATGGGATGTCCGTAATCGAGACCTAAACTCGAAATTTTTTTAAAAACTCAGACAAAATCTCTCCCTCTTATAATTGGCTAAAATTTAAAAAATAATTTTAATTGAATTTTGTTTTCAATTAAAAATATTAATTTAGGCGAAAATAAGATTATATGCCTCGACGCAGAGAATAAATTTTATAAACCAAAAACTGGTTGTAATCTTGCTTCAATATTTTACTATTATGAAATTAAATTCAAAAAGGAAGGAACTGGTTATTCGACGTTTGGTTTTCGAAACACAAATGAATATATTAGTTTTTGGAATGATGGTCATATTTGGTATAAATCTCCTTCAAATACTGCAGAGATTACATTCCAAATTCCTTCATTTTCTTGGAAAGATGGAGATATTCTTGGTTGTGGATTAGTTTTTCCACCCACAAAAATGTCAGAAAAACATCCATATGTTTTCTTTACACAAAATGGAAATCAGATTGGTAAGGAATAAAATATTTTTAATTAAAACATTTAATTAAGGTAAAGCTGTATTATTGAAAGAAGGAAGTGATGATTATTATAGTTTATCTGTAAATTTAGAATCCCATTCTATAGAAACAAACTTTGGCAACGATTTGGATGCTAAACCATTTTGTTTTGATATTTCTAAACATTTATTTGCTGAGGAATTTTATAATTAAATGAATTTGTTTTTCTATTTTTACAATTTTTTTGTTTTTATAAATTATAAATTTTTACAATTCATTTAATCTCACAAATATATAAATAAAATTTGGATATTTGTAAATGTTTGGATAATTAAATTTAATATGCCCTAAAAACATTTGGCCAGTCCTTCTTTTCTCAAAAAAAATAATTAAACGGAAACACTCATCTAAACGGCTAGCACCAGAAAATTCCCCAAATTGTTGTTGATTGTATCGAAAAAGCATTTGTGTGTAACGACGAGATAAAATTTAGATTTTATTCTAATGATCGAATTTTTGTATATTTAGCAATAAAAGCTATATTATGTAGAGACCGGACTGTGAGTGTAGCCGTTAATCAAAACAAATATTAGTACAAAGATATTACCTGATCAGATAAAGACAATTTATGATCAGATAAAGACAATTTATGATCAGATAAAGACAAAATACAGGCATTGTTTTTGCAATAGAAACAGAAACCATTTTGTCGGCAATTAATTGTTTAATATTTCGTTTATTAAATATTCCAACACTTTCCTTTCTAATTCCAAAATAGCTAATTTCTCTAAAGAAATGGTCAAATGATTTGGCTTAAAAATAAACTAATTTTTTAAATTTTGATTCTGATAAAGGAGAGTATGTGGGGGCTTCCTCAACTACACTCTTCTTCCCCATGGCATACAATCAGTCAAAAAGGATTACCAGTTTAAATTTGTTTATATAAATATAAGAACTGAGGAAGAAAAGCGTCACATTCTTAAAAATGGAGAAACTAAAAAATTTCAAAAATTCCCATCTGCATGAAAAATTGTTTTTGAGTGACCAAGATTTCGATTTATGGCTTGTGGAGCTTGGACGGCTTCACGGAAAACGAACTTGTTATAAATATGGGGGCCGAACTACAGCGCCAGTTGCCATAACGTCTATCTTTAATTTGATGAATGGTCCTTTTTGACTGATTGTATGCCATGGGGAAGAAGAGTGTAGTTGAGGAAGAAAGAAAAGTCTGACCGTTTTTTCATAATTTGAGTAAGTAAAAAGGAGGGTGGGGGTTTTGAATTTTTGAATTCCTAAAAAATTATATTTTTTCTTTTGTTATTTTGCCTTATTATTGACATCTTATAAATATTATAGAAAAAGGACGCTTATCCTCTCAGTAAAAATGTCTGGGTCACATTGATGTAAATTCTCCTTTATTTATTAAACTCAAAAACAGAAAACCTTCCCTCATAAACTTCCTTTATTTAACTTTACTTTTAATTTAGTAGACCGTTTTTTTCCAATTTTTCTTTTTTTTTATTTTTAAATTTATCAGAAAATTATTTTTAAAAATGAAAATACAATTAGAAGAATGGTCATTTTGTACTAACAGTTCTGATAATATTAATAATTCGGATAAAATTGAAGAAGAGTCAAATTCTTCAATTGTAGTAGATAAAGAAGAAGAAGCGGCAAAAGATTCTTGTGGTTCTTGCTGTTTATCACAAAATTTAATTGAAAATTTGATACAACGTATAGAGAAATTGGAGTTTAAACAATCTGTTGAGATAATTATTTAAAATATATTTTTCGTTAATTTATAACCCAACCAAGACACAATTTTAAGTACAATCCAGAATTATAGGATGATAAACATTTTCTTAAATCGGACCAGAATTATATTAGCCATTGTAGCCCCCCATAATATTGTGGCCCAGAGATACTAAATTCAGTAAATTCTCGAAAATCATAGGATCAGAAAGGGCACAATGCGTTTTGCGTTCGTTTTAGCGTTGCGTTTTGTGTAAACTTGACCGAAATTAAGGTTATCAACCTATCAAAAAGATTTTAAAATAAATTCTTTAGAAGAGGAAGCAAAAATGTAATTAGTGTAGGAAAGGAAGGACGCAGGTTTGTTGGTCACATAGAGTTCGATATTAAGTTGATAAAGTACCAAAATCTAAAAGTTTTCTTTACTTGAATTAAAATTAAATTAAAATTTAAGAATTGTTTAACAACAAAAACAAATTTATTTAATCGTCCCCAATCACCAAATTCTTCGTGTAATTCATCCATTTCTTATTTAAATCTAGAGGAATTAATAACACCCTCAACGACAGGTGCCCCTACACCAATGGCAAATAATGGGCAATTTTTGAATGGAAAACAACAACAAAATTCTTTTCTTCATTCAAATATTATTGGTTTTTAGAGAAAAAATAAAAGAAAATATTACTTTATTAAAAAAGGATCATCTTCAAAAGCTGAAGAAGCTGCTATATTTGGTATAAATGGCAGTAGAGGAACAGCTTTTAATTGTTCAAGTAGTTGTCCTGGCTCTTCAACTGATAGACAAAAACATTCAATTAAAAGAGGAAAAAAAGAAATTCGAACAGTTTTAAATGAATCACAATTAAAATTATTGAACCAAACTTACAGTACAAATCAACGTCCAGATACATCAATTAAAGAAAAATTAATTGAGCAAACTGGATTAAATGCTCGAGTTATTCGAGTTTGGTTTCAAAATAAAAGATTGGCAGACAAAAAGTAAAATTAATTTAGGTTATTAATTTGTATTTTATTTATTTTAGAAGACAAATTGAACAAAGAGAAAAACTTCAAAATATGGAAAAGGTTTCTGTTTTTTTAAAAATTAAATAGTTGCGATGATTTTTGGCACTGCGTTTTGCGTAAATTTGAAATTTACATTTATTGTAGTAAGTAAGGGGTGAAGGATATTGGCAAAATTTTTGCAATCTTGTTTTTTTTGAAAGTATTTTGCTTTCACCACTGATTCGGAACCGAAATATTTAAATTAATAATCTGTAGGGATAACCGATAATAATATTTATCTTACCAATATGTAATTTTGATATTTGTAATGTGCTTATTGGAAAACAGAAAGTTTATCAGGATGACAGAATATAATAGATAATTTTTTATAAACAAGTTTCCCAAAGGACACTTCATTTCATCACAACTTTTTTTTCTCCTGGCTAGCATTTAAAACGCTCACTAGGCGGGGGTTTAAGATTAGAGCCCGGAATTTCGTACCGTACCGTATTCCGTACCGTACTACCGTATAATACCGATACCGATAAATACCGATGAATCTCAAAATTTTACCGTACCGTATTACCGATACGGAATACCGAAAAATACCGATACCGATAAATACCGGTAAAAATTTATCGGTATTCCGTACCGTATTTTCAAAAAATTAATATATTAAACAAGAATTATTTTTATAAATAAATCTGTTGGATAAAGAGGTAAATCAGGGATTTAAAGGGATTAAGCTAGATTTGGTGTGATATCGGTGGATATGGAGGGATTAAGTGGATTTAAATGGATTTTGGGGATTTGTTGACATGATTATTATGTGGATAAGTTGTTAGATGCTTATGTCAGGAAGGATATCGGGGATTAATAATGATTTGGAAGGATAAGATTGATTTGAAAGACACCGGAGGAATAAAATGGATTTAGAGATTTGAGAATTTTGTTAGACCATCCTACAACTTTCATTGTTTTCCAGCGCAGTAGGCGAAAATTTTGGGAATTTTAGTATACCAGTCACCAGGTTTCTTTTTTTCTTGCGCCGCAGGCAAAAATTTTAAGAATCTTGGTAAACCAAGTCACAGATTCCTTGATTTTTTTATCGGTCGGTAGTATCGGTATTTTAGTTTTTCCGTACCGTATTACCGATACGGAATACCGAAAAATACCGATACCGATAAATACCGATCAACTTCAAAATTTTATCGGTCGGTATTCCGTATCGTACTACCGATACGGAATACCGATAAATACCGAAAAATACGGCCGTAGTACGGTACGGTCCGGGCTCTATTTAAGATCTATTAAAAAGAGAAGGCGTCCCAGTAGATCAGTTGGTAGAGCACCTGTACGTGGTGAGCGAAAGCGCCTAGCAATAACTGCCAGGAGGTCGCAGGATCGAAGCCTGCCCGGGATTAAACTTTTACCTCGCTCTTACTATAATAAAGAAAAATTTAAGAATATTGAACAACAATTTGTCGAAAATACAGACAAAACTGCTAATTTAGAAAAAATAATTCAACAAAAAGATGTTAAAATAGTAAATTTGTTAGAAAGTGAAATCAAAAAGGTAAGTAAATAGAGTCTTCCTCCATTCTTGGCAGTAGTCTCCTCTAATTTTCCTAAAATTTTCCCTTGTAGGAAAGGAAGAATTGGAGCATATTAGTCAGATAAAATTCATTATTTAGCTAATCTACTAGGATTTGGGGAGTAAACGGATAAAGTATATTTAAAGACGGATAAAGTAACATTCCAAAATACTTCAATTTCTAAATATATTTTTAATTTAAATATAGCAAATGAGTGATATAAAATGTGATTATTACAAATATTTATTGGACTTTCAAAAAGAAATTAAACAGATAAAGTCGGAAAACGAGGCTAATATAAAAATTATAAAACAAAAAAATAAAGAAAAATATCAACAATTGGAGACTGAAAATAAAAACAAAATTGAGAATTTAGAAAAAATAATTGAACAAAAGGAAGTAAAAATAACTTCAATAAAAGAAGATATTAAACAGGTAATTTATTGTATACTTGTTGTTTTTATAAAAATTAAAAACGGATTAATTTTGAAGTTGAAGGTATTTAGTATATGTAAAGATATTCGCTAGTCTGAAATTAAGAATCAACTTACAATAAGTATATTTTTAGCATTTATTCCTGGCCAGTCTGACAAATTATTTACCTATTTTTATATACATATATTTAGTGTACGAATAAATTGGAAGTGGATAATGATCAAAAAATTAAACTTTTCCAAAAAGAAATAACCAACAAATTAGAACAACAATTTAAAGAAAATTGTCAATCTTTGGAATTAAAAATACAAAAAATAGAGGAAGAAAATAAAGACAAAATTACAAATTTAGAAGAAATACTTCAACAAAAAGATGAAAAAATAAATTTGTTGGAAGGTGAAATCAAAAAGGTAGATTTAAATGTTCTAGTTATCTATAGAAGCAAACTTTGGCAACGATTTGGAAGCTAAACCATTTTGTTTTGACATTTCTAAACATTTATTTGCTGAGGAATTTTATAATTAAATGAATTTGTTTTAAAACTTTTATTTTGTGTATCAACTTTTTAAAAAATAAAATTTCGATTAAAATGCAATTATGGTCTTTTTCCCATTAACTGTCTCCAATTGTGCTCATCTAGATACCCGGGCATTAATTCTCGACTTGTGCCTGACATTGATTTGAATTTCATTTTGATATTTTTCCAATAGTTCTCTACATGGTTAGTGTGAGTATTGGTTCGTGGGTCAACAAAAAATCTTGTGTGGTTTACAGTTGTATGTATGGAGGCTAACCATTTTGTTTTGACATTTCTAATATTTTATTGGTCTGTTTAATTATTTGTAATTAAACAGACCCAAAAAACGTCGGAAATTCCCGATATTCGGGAATCGGTCGACTAGATCCTGCTATGTAATACTCGAACTCGGTTTTTTGCAAATATTTGATACTCAGCAGTACATTCCAAGTTTTAACTCGAGTTTTTTAAGGTTGGCCCTACTTCTCTAATACATTATTATGCTTTTTTAATGTAAATATTGTCTCAGCTTGTGCAATTCTCCAACCACAAAATAATGGCCTAAGTGTACTTATTATTTATTAAAACAGGGAAGATTATTGAAAATTTAAGTATTCTTCATCTATTTTATTTATTTACACCACTAAGGTGTGTCGGCCTCTGCAGTATGTCAAATTTTTCGTTGTGATTTTCAGGTTCTCATAATTAATATAATTAACTTTAAAAAATTTGCTGCGAGTTTTGCTGCGACAATCTCCTTTATCTGATACCTGTGGGCATTACTGTATTTGTTTTCTTGTTTTACGTTCAAGACAAGGAAGTATTTTTTCATCCACACTTCAAAAATTGCACTCAATACCTTCAGAGAGTCGTGATGCTGTTCTAAAGAGATTAGTACAGAGATTAGCTTTTCTACCTAGTATATAAGAAAACTAAACTACAGTTTGTTATATTATTTAAAAAATGATATTTTTTCTATATCTAGTTTCATTAATCTGCTTGGCGGGTGCAGAGATATTAAAACAAAACGATAGTAATATACTATACCCGTTTCACGGTCCCTTCCCTCCCAATGTAAACTCATGCTTTATTATTGACGAAGCACATGCCCTTTCAATCGGCCCTTCTCATTCAACAAATCCTAACAAAGACATTCTGCTTTTGATTGCTTATGTTCTTGATTTGGGATTAATATTTGTATTAGCAGTTGTATTTAAAGCTCATGTAAATCTAAGAAGAAATGGTAAATCTAAGAAGAATCTAAGAAGAGTAAATTGTAAATTCCAAGTAAATTGACAAATTCAATTGACAATTTAAAAAATGATATTTTTTCTATATCTAGTTTCATTAATCTGCTTTCTATGTTCGACATCACATAAATGATCATTCAAATTTTTTGCTTAATATGAAAAATGCTTTTTATATTAATTTTAGTTGCAATAGTAGAATTAGTTTACTGTGAAGATAAAATAATAAAAAATGAAGAGAATAAAATATCTTTTTTCGAAGAACTCCCAAACCAAAGACGTTTGATCAAGCTTTACGTCCTTCCTTAACTCCTCATTCAAATTTTACAAATATAACCTTACAACCGAGTGGTCATTTATGGTTTGAATACGATGAGAATGAAAAGGAGTGGAAACAAATATACAAACCTACTTTTTCTGTAGTGTATTATAAACCAACTATATTCGATACCGCATGGTTATTTGTTAAAGAAACATGCTATGATATTGTTGTAGCGACCAAATCACTTGTAATCGGGGTAACTAAGCTAACATTATACTTAGGACGTAGATTAATACCTATTCCCTAATCCGTTGTAAAAACGTTAAAAATTATTAAAACAACCTTTAATTTACGGCGTTTTCCAAAAATTATTTGAATCTTTTTTAAATAATTTTGTTTGAAAATAATTAAGTTTTTATAAATCGTTCTACTAGTTAAATATTTTAATTTAATAAAACATTTTTAAATGTTCTTTTTTAGTAGTCTGCCACATAGTTGTAGGTAAAAACATTTTTGTTTTTTACTTTAGTAGTCCAGTAGTTATTTAGTCCTTATAGTGACCAGTTAAAACAATTTTGTTTTTGGAAATTGTTTTAACTGGCTACTATATACTACTGAGGAGATGATTTTCTCGTATATGCTTATATTTAGACGATCTGCAAAGGTTTTATTTGCACATCTTTAATTTTTCAGATAGATAAGGTATACCTTATTTATTACAATAAAACCACAATTCCATTTCAATCACATTCTCTAATATAACCAAAAAATTGAAAGGTTTAGAAATAAAACCACCGTGGTTCTATTAGTATAAAATTAGGTATATAAAATAGCAATTAGGGGGAAAGTATAATTTTTTAATTATAAATGATAAATTATAATTTTTATAATTAAATTAATCTTAAAAAATTCCGTATATCGGTTATATAAATATCTTTTTTAATTTACAAGCTCAACAAATTCCTTAGCATCCTTCGCTACTTTCTAGCTTCAATTTAAATTAAATTTAATCCTTCCTCATTTATATTTGTATTTCTACAAAATTTTAATTTTCTTTTAATTCTAGTAGATAATCGTCTCAATTTTGATGGAAATTCTCCTTCCCAAATTTTTTTCAAATCTTTCAGAAATTTTTTTGCATTTTTATTTATTCGTCTTATTGTTCTATCATTATATTTAATTACTCTTACATAAATTACTCCAAAATTTTTAAAATATTTTTCAGCTATTTTACAACCTCTTTTTATCAATTCACTATTTATTTCCTCACATAATTCTTTTACTTTTAGCATTTTTAGGAATTCATGTTCTTTTAGTACATTTAAATGATTATAGAATTCCTTAATGTAAAATTAAATTATTAAATTGTGTAAACCCTTTAATTTTAACAGGGTCAACCCTGAAAACCTACATTCTCGAGACCTACACCCTGAAGACCTACTGACCCTGAAGACCTACTGACCCTGAAGACCTACTGACCCTGAAGACCTACTGACCCTGAAGACCTACTGACCCTGAAGACCTACTGACCCTGAAGACCTACACCCTAAAGACCTATTTACCCTGAAGACCTACAACTTTTTGATCAACTCAAATTATTTATTTTTTTCCTTTACGAGTCTAATCGGGGATTTAAAGGAGGTAAAGAGAAACTAGGAGGGATTAAGGGGGATATCGATGGATTTGGAGGTTTTAAAGGAGATAAAGAGGGATTCGAGGATTTTGAGTGTTAAAGTGGATAGTGATCCCCTTTAATCCCTCAGACTCACCTATTAAACTAGTAAAGGAAAAATAATAATTTGAGTTAATCAAAAAGTTGTAGTTCTTCGGGGTAAATAGGTCTTCAGGGCTCGAGTATTTAAAGAATTCTTCAGGGTCAGTAGGTCTTGGGGGTGTAGGTCTTCAGGGGTGGACTCATTTTAACAACGTATTCCTTATAGGGATATTAGTTAATAATGGTTTACTGAACTTGTTATTAGTGCTGGCAAATGTGGACGTGTCCGGTAGTCTCGTCAGAGATTAGTTTCGTCAGAGGACATTTCCGTCAGAATCAGTTTCGTCAGTAGACTTTTTCGTCAGAGAACAGTTTCGTCAAAGGGTTGTTTCGTCAGAGATCAGTCTCGTCAGAGGCCCTTTTCGTCAGTAAGGCTCCCTTTTTAAAACTTAATTAAATAGCGGTATTGTCACTTATACATACTAGTTTATTTGTTTCTGGATTGATTTTGACAAATGAGGTGTCATTCGAAAGAGCTCTAAAAACTGAGTCGAATTAGTTGTGGAAGAAGTTAATCAGACATTCCTGGACCGAGTTTCAGACACCTGAATATTGGAAAATGGTGTAGTGAAGCTCAGTTCGCCGAACCGATTCAACTCGTCGAGCTGGGTCGGTTGAGCTATCATTTATAAAATAGAATTTTTCATTCCAAAAATCAGCTTTTAGAGCTCCTTCGAATGACACCTTATTTGTTCAAATCGATCCAGAAACAAATAACTTATTATAAGTCACAATACCACCGTTTAATTAGAGTTTTAAAAAGGGAGCCTTACTGACGGAAAGGACTTCTGACGAAACTTGTCTCTGACGAAATAACCCTCTGACGAAACCGTTTTTTGACGAAAAAGGCCTCTGACGAAACTGATTCTGACGAAAATGTCTCTGACGAAACTAACCTCTGACGAAACTACAGGGCACCAATGTGGATATCTAATATGGATCCGAAAAAGGTCTGGATATTTGGGAAATTCTGTGTTTGAATATCTGAACAAGGTAGTCGAGTATTTCCAGAATATGCCAATCCTACTTCTTTCTGTCTCTTCAGCTTAACAAACTACCGTATTTCTTCTAAGCCCGGGCGGTTTATTTTTCAATCTCCTCTGGAGGGTCGGTTTATTAGAAAAGGTCGGTCTAATAGAGACAGTCGCACTATTAGAAGAAATACGGTATAAAGATTTAGCCAAATTTTATTAATGAATTTAATATGCTAAATTCCAAAACCAATTTATATTAAAAATATAAATCAATTTCTACCTGATATTTACCTCCAATACCTTCCAATTTAATATTTTCAATATTTTTAAATTTTCTTTTCCCAACCAATTTTTTAAACATTTTTAAAAAATTTTCATTCAAAATTTCCAACATTTTCTCATTTCTAAAAAATTTTTCAATTCCTAAATATTTATTTTTCATCATTTCTAATTCATTTTTTAAAATATTTTTATTTTTTTCATTTTCTTCTTTATTTGAAATAAATTCAAAATAAGGCTTTAAAATATTTAAATAAAAATCCTCTTCACTTTCATTTAATATACATATTTTATCCTCTTCCCATTCATTTTCTTCCAATTGAATTTCCTTTTCCCATAAATCAAAAAACTTTTTAATTTTTTCTTCTTCATCCACACTTTCTTCATTCACTTCTTCTTCCCTTTCTTCTTCTTCTCCTCCGTCTTCTTCCACTTCTTCTCCATCAATTTCTTCTTCATCTTCTATTTCTTCGTCAACTTCTTCAATAGTTCTCAATTTCTAAACGATATTTACACTGACTGAAACTTGTGAACAAGCTACACCCCCCCCCTTAATAACTAGCTTATTATATTTAAATGTATTCACTTAAAGAATAAACCTAAAGAATAATGGAAAAATATTGAAAATAAGTCATAGATAAAGTTGAAAAATAAGTTAAAATATCTTTATTTCGAAAATTGAAATAGAGAAGGGAGATACAGGGAAAAAACACAAATAAACTTTAAATAAAGCTAAATGATAGAGAATTAAACAATGAACAAATAAAATCAGGAATTTTCGAAGTGTCCTCCCTCTCTTCGGATGCAGAGTTGAAGGCATGTAAAAAATTTTTGGATAACTCAAGTTTTCAGCCAATACTTGGGTCACGCGTCGTGTCTCATAGTAACATTTTGTCTTTCTCTATTTAAAATCAGGTTCAGCACACTCCTGGTACCGACCCCTAAATTTCACTCGACATTTGCTTCTTTTCATTTTTTCTCAAGTTTCATTAAATATTTTTAAAGTACTTACCGGTTCCTTAGCATTTCTTTTTTTCATTTCTTTACCGCTAATAAAGCAATTTAGACTTTCTTCTAAATTTCTACAACACTTTACAAAATAATTAACCAATTTTGGGCTATTGTGGAAATTATTGGTTATTTCGTTTTCGGTATAGCACCAATCTAGCATTTTATATATTTTGTTGGATTTTAATTCCTTAAATAAAAAATTATTTTTAGATTTATTGCTTGTGAAATAATTTCGGATTTAAGAATAATTTTTGTTAATTTTTTGTTAGTGTTTCTGATAGCAGAATGGGTTCTGTTATTGAATAAACTCAAGATCCTTGTTGAGATTCTCAAGCTCCTCCAGCCGCCTATTTAAAGTTATGCACTAGCTAAAAGAGAAATAGCTACTATAACCAAGCTTTGCCTTACATACTCCTACATATATGTATTTTACTAATATTCTTTTGAAAAATAAAAACCTTAAAATTATTTTCTTTAACTCCTTTCAATTTAGTTGCATCCCCAATTGTCTCCTCATATTTTTCATTCAAAATTTCATTAAATATTTTAAATTCTTTATAATTTTTAAAATTTTTTAAAATATTTTTATTTAATTCATAAATTTGTTTAAAATTATATTTTCTATGTTCTTCATTAAATATTATTTCATTAAATGAAGTTAATAAATCTGTGAAATATTCACTTTTATTTATTCTATTTGCTTCGTCAATTAATTGGTTTATTTCTGAATTTAATAAAAATTAATTTAAATTTTAAATAAATAATTACAAAAATTGTTTTTAGAATAAAGCTTATTTACTTAATTTATACAAATTTTCTACTATTTTCTTTCTAATAAACTTCTAAAAAACTCAAGGCAAAAATCTTTCTGTATATAGCAGGGACATAGAAAATAAATTCCCGATTTGATGGAATCGTGATCCCTGATAGACTAAGAGGGTAAATCGGTTCCCAGAGCATAGATAAAGAATGAATAGGATTTGATTCTGAGAACTCTCCCTCCAATTATCGTTCAATCACCCTATTACCGACCGTCACTTTTCTTTGCTAGAAAACTTAACCGGTCCTACACAAAATACTTTACCTTCTATCATATTTTTTGGAATAATTAATTTATTTTGTTTTGTCCGTTCTTTATTATTTAATTTTTTCGTATCTTCATTACTAATATATTCATTTTCTTTAATTTCATCTACATTAATTTCATTTATTAAACTTTCTTCATCATTTTTTTCAAATTTTCTAATTTTAATTTTAGAATTAAAATTTACATTTTTGAGTGTTTTATTTTCATTTTCTTGATTTTTTGAACTTCCAATTTTTTCTTTTCCTTTTTTGATTTTTAATATACTTTTTTGTTTTTCTATTTCATTGTTCCCAAAATTTTCAATTTCTTCAATTAGTAATTTTTCTTTTCCTTTATCTTCTACAGAATTAATTAAATAACAAAATAAAATTAAAAATAATTGAATAATTAATAAATAGAAAAATATTTTCATATATAAAATAAGTTTTTTGCTTAAAATTTTTTTAAATATTATATTTAAAAAATATAAAAAAGAGAAGGAAGAAATTATTTTATAATTATTTATTTTTTTTTTATTTAGTTATGCGCTGGACCTTCCCGGGCTCAAAAATCTTGATACCAACATTTTTGTTCGAGATCTAGTCTCATTCTAGTCTATAATGTAAAGCATATAGATAGCTAATTAATTCCTAAGGCTGTGAAGTAGGGGGCTTGGTATAATTAATAACACATCTGTCCGGTCAACGGTAGATGCCCATTTACCGAATAACCCCTGAAGGAGATAAAAAGCTATAGCTAATTAAAACTCCAATTTAATTTAAATATAACCCAAATTTAACAAAAAAGAATTCTTTTAATAAATTTAAAAAAAATTTACTAAATCTCAACTTAAGAAATTAACAAAATTAGACAATAATAATATGTGTAAAGCTGCATAAATATAAATTTTTATGTCTAGCCCATTTTTCTCAATAAACAGATTTTAATAAATTTAATAATTAAATAAAAGGCGCAAATATGAAAGGAATGACACAAAAAGGCACAAAAAGAGCAAAACCGATTTTAAAATTAAATATGTAATTCTTTTTAATTTAAGTGCAAATAAATAAAAAATTAACAAATTTGAGGAAAAGAAATTTTGGCAAACTCGAATTAGAATACATTTTTTAGAATTTAAGGTAGCCAATGGGGGGTGAAAGGCAGTGCTTCAATTAACTTTCTGTTTTCGGCCTTTTCTCTCTTGGACTTTCAAATTTTCGAAATATTAAAAGGAAAATTCTTGCTTTCAAGTCTGAAAATTTTAGTTTCGAGAGATTGAGATAATTAGGAAAGTGAATTTGAATTTAAGAAACCGGATTCAAATCGGGGTTTTTATCACGAACGTTCTAAGCAGGCGAAATATGGGGGTTTGGGCTTTGTTTTCGGTTGTTAGCTATTCATAGAAAATAATTTTACTTTTCCATTATCCGTGACATCAGTGCTGTGTATGGCTCCGGGAGCTAGCTCCGGAGCCGGAGCCAAGATTTTGAAGGCCCGGAGCCGGAGCCAACAAATGGCAAATACCCAGCACTGGTTGACATTCTGTTCCTTTCCCTCCTTTTCTCTTAAAAGTTATAAATAGCAATAATGGCCAGTCCGACATTATTAATAAAATTAATAATTAATATTTAAATATATACATAAATGATAATTTTAAATTATATTTTATAAGTCAATAAAAAATTTTTTTATTAAAAATTATATTTTATTAAGGTGAGATTAATCTTTTATATTGATTTATAATATATAGTTTGTAGATTAAGCATGCTTGTGTATAGAGAAAAATTTAAAATGAATAAATTACAGATATTTTTAAAGTGCATATAAGCTTTAATTTAGATATTTTTTAATAAAATAGGTATCGCTTACTTTTAGCTGCATAAATAAAAATAATTATTATTTTAATGTACTTTAACAATAATTAAAAATTTTAAAAATAAATTTCAAAAAAATATTTACAGACAAAAGATATTTATGGGGCATCAACTGTTTTTTAACTAATTTTTTAGATTATTCTGCCCTTTTATTTTTTTCAAATTTCATTTATATTTACACAAATGAACTTATATTTGACAAAGCTAGGCTTTATAAGGGATTTCATGCCACTCAGAAATCGCATTCATTTAAACACTGAAAGGCATAACTGTCTATCAGAGTCAAAACAAAATAATGGTTAGTTATAATTTAAATATATTTTGAGATAAGATAAAACAAACAGAACACTCTATACCTAAAACATTAATTTTGGGTACTATTATAAGATTACCTATGTTGTATTCCTTTTAATAAAATCTGATTTAATAAAATTTGACATTACTAAAAAAATTTCTCTTACGGAAATAATTACTCATACATATTCTCCTAAATTTTAATAATTATTAATTTATTAATACCTTGAACACTTTAAATTTTAAAAATTAACAGAAATTCCTTCTGTTCGCGGTCATCCTAGTTTCTGTTTTTGATGTTGCATTCCTTGCAAGCAAATGGGACTCAAAAAAGAAATCTGTCAGATGCGAAAAGGCGCGCAATTTTGTAGAAAAATTGAATGGAGGAGAGATTGGTGATGGGACTTGGACTGTAAGGCGACTAAAAATTCTTTTACAAATTTATTAAAATCAAAAAATTAAAAGGCAAAATACAATCATCGTTTTGCTGCAATGCCACCAACTCAGAGAAAGAAAATGCAAGGACTTAACGGCCCCGTAGACGGATCTTTACCTCGTCCATACAATTTAACACATATTGCTGAAGATAAAATTAACAAAAATTGTTTTTAAAATTTAAAAATTAATGCCCTTATTTAATCATTTCAGCTTCCAAAAATCGTTCAAAACGTTCTGCTGATCAATGTACTTACTACTACGAATTCGATTCACGCACTCAATGGCCACAATGTGCTAAAATAATTAACAATATTAGGGACCAATCAACCTGTGGGGATTGTTGGGCAGTAGCTAGTGGGTCTGCTTTTACTGATCGTTATTGTATTGAGAGAGCAAAGTTGGGATTATATACATCTCCATATAATCCAAGAAATCAATTCTCTGAATCTGATTTGATGAGTTGTACACCAAATACTTTTGGGTAATTATTTTATTAATTCACCCAAAATGGCTCTTTTAATCGGTTATATTGACAGGTTTTCCGATATCTAGAAGCTATCAATCTTCAAGTTTTTAAAAATTTCAGATGCAGCGGTGGATGGCCTCTCTATGCCTGGCAGTACATGCAAACTAATGGTATTGTTACTGGCTCTAACTATACCCAATCAACTGGATGCAAACCTTATCCATTTCCCCCAATCGGAACTGAAACATATAAAGCGCCTGGATGTTCTCCTTATTGCACAAATACTAATTGGCAAAATAATTATAGAAATGACAAAAAATATGGTAATTGAAAGCTTTTTGAATAAAAAAACAAAAATTTTAAATTTAGCCTCTTGGGCAGCAGGTCTAACAGGATCTACAGGCCAAGAAGTTGTAGATGCAATTAAAGCTGAAATCCAAACTAACGGTACTGTTGTCGGGACAATGTATGTCTACTCTGATTTCTACCATTACAGTCAAGGAGTTTACAAAGTGAATTAACAAATATTTAAATAGAACTTATGTAAATATTTAAGCATACAACCGGTGAATATGATGGAGGGCACGCAATAAGACTTATTGGATGGGGAACACAAACATGTGATGGTGTTGATCAACCCTTTTGGATTGCTATAAATTCGTGGAATGTTGAATGGGGAATGAAAGGAACATTTTTGATTGCTCAAGGAAACGATGAGTGTCATATTGAAAGTATGGGCATTTCTTTTGGAACGCCGAGAATTTAAATTAATAAAGAAGGAATTTCTGTTAAAGAGAAATAAAATTGTTAAAAATGAGGCTAAAATTGAGCATAATTTTGATGGAATTTAACAAAAAAATAAAGAAAAAGCCTCGATTTTTACCGATTTTATTCCTCACAATCAAAAATAAATTGATCAATTTTAAAGATCATTCTGTACATTTTCTCTATTTAGTGATATTTTAGCTCTTTTATTTTTCTTTGAAATTGTTGATTTAATAAAAAAATAAAATTATATGTATGATAATAATCAGAAACAATTTACACATATAATGGATCCTGTCGACAAAAATTAATAAAATTCCCGATTTCGGGTCCGATCGTGAATTCCGATTTTGTTGGTCGGGAAAGGGGGGCTTCGTTGGATTAATGATTTGTCTTTCATCCGTATGCTTGTTTAACCGCGCCTAAACGTTTTAAATGCTTCTAGGTGAATCATTACACCAAAAGGCCAGAATTCTTCCTTTTTCTTTGAAGCAGGCAAAGCCTAGTTTTAAAAATTTTCAATCCCGGTTTTCAAAATTTACCGACGAGCTGGACATTTACTAAAGGAAACCTAAAACTAAATTTACCTTAAACACAAAACTAAAACTTTATTTAACTTAAAAATAAATTTAGGTAATCAGATATACTCTATTTTTAGGGTATATTTTACCTTACACAATAATTACGTAAAAATTTTGATTTGTTTACACACATAAAAACATTGACCATATAAGTATTTCCTTATTTTTATAACCGTTCGTCAAATCTAATAATTTCATTCTTCCGTAACTAATTAACTTTTTTCTATCTCATTTATGTTCTCTCAGTTCAGTTAAAATATAGGTAAATCAGTTTTGGCTCAGGAAAAAATAATTAAAATATTGTTTATTTAAAATGTTACTATGAACCAAATTTGATACCAAGTCTAAAAGTATTTTCAAAATAATTAAATAGGCTTAAAGATTAAAATTTTTATAGTTGCGATATATTTTTGTTTAAATAATTGTATAATAAGAGTTGCCAGCCAAGATAATTATTAAAGTGAGTAACCGGGAATTTAACTTTTCAAAAATTCTCAAAAATTTTCAAAATTTTTTTGTCGGTATAATTTCTGATAAGCAGCGTTGGGTCGGAATTCCTATCTCTGCCTTCCGATTTTCAAACCTCCAATGTTCATAAGCAAGGTTACTTTTGCTGCATCCAATTATTACCTCATTGTCTAACCATTACTCGAATTTAAATAACTTTGACCATTCTGAATATGGATTATATAACTAATTATCGGTCTTATCAACATATGCTAAAACTATGTTTTTTGGACGTTTCAGAACCCAACTAGTCCAGGAAAAAAATATAGAAATCCATATAAATCCGTTCCCTAGTAATAAAATAATTATTTTTAACTATAAAATGTCTAACATTTACTAATATTTCTTATTTTCCTTATTATTCACACAAATCAAAATTTATAAAAAAAGAATCTAATGTACATATGAACATATTAGTTTTGTGTCCGCACTTGTAGAAAGCCTATAGGTAAATAAATAAAAATAACCCATCATAAGGGGGAAGGTTAGTCTACCTACAGCTGCAAAGAAACAAGAAATTTAGACAATTTTGATTGTCAAATCCATTTATTTATTAAACAAATTTTGACTTGTTTTGATTATTCTTTTGAAGAAACAATTTCAATAATTAATAAAAATTAACATTAGTATACATACATAGGATATAAATATTTATATTCTTTCCGATTTACAATTAAAAATGGATGTTTATTTCTTTAAACCTGATGAATATGAACGTTTATATAATTGTAGTTCCTATAGTATTGACCAAATACCTTTGGAAAAACGTAAACATGAATGGCTTGGAATTTTTTTCTTCTCTATTGGCACAATTTGCGAGGTGATTATAAATAATAATCCGTCGAGCTCATTCACTTGATTAGATATCTGAATGTGTATAAATTGAAAGTTTGAAAATTTTGTTTTATTCATGGGAAGTATTATTAAAACGGAGTAGGGGCTGTGTTAGTTAGTTACCCAAGATAAAACCCGAGCTGTGTGTGTGATTCTTACCTTCATTGTAAATGAAGGTTCTGGGTAATAGAACTTGCAGCTGCAGGTAAAATTTATACCCTCATACGATGAAGGTTAAAATTCTAAACGCAGCATTTTTAAGTAAAAAGGAAATCGTTCTCTCCAATAGGCCACCGAGTATTTAAATAAAGCATATTTAAAGTTTTATGAATCTTAGTAAGGTTAACTAAGATTTTCCGATTTTTTATAATATGTAAAACACTATCCTCTATCTATTGATATAAAAATTGGAGATTAAGGGATATTAGTGGATTAAAGTGGATATTGGTGAATTTGGAGGGACATCGATGGATTTTGAGTGATTTAAGTATTGATGAAATTAAAATGATTAAGTGGGATCAAGGGGAATAATCTAAGGTAAAAAATATGCCGATTACGAATCTTAGCTATCTTTTTAGTATTTTTAAAATTCTCGAAGAGACCCAAATTCTCCGGGATTGCCGTTTCAACATTAGGAAAAATCCACAAAAATTATATCAGAGATATTTGCCTAGTAATATCATAAATAAATAAATTAGGCCCATATCTCTAATCAAAGTCGAGATCCGTTTTGTCAACTTTTCTTTCAGTCGTCTGTTTGCTATATTAAAACGAAAATTTTTTCTTCAACATTAGATCTTGTATATCCCCTGCATGTTCTCAATATGGAAAAGAATGAGAAATAGTCATTGTTACAAAATAATGTTTTGTATCGGTGTTATTGATATGATGGCACTTTTAGATGCTGGATTATTAACTGGTTATTTGGGTTATAATGGTTATGTTTTTTGTTCTTCTCCGCGTTTAATCTATATTGCTGGAGCTTATGCAATGTGTAAGATAATTAAAAATTATCTTAAATATGTGAATTATTAATTAAGTTTGTTGGTCTGCTGAATCAACTATGGAGGTAGTTTTGGCTATAAATCGTTGCGCTGAACTTTGGTCCAATGTTTTGGCAGATAAATTGTTTAGCGGTATTCATAAAATTTAAAATTTAAATTATTAAATTTTTCAAGGCAAAAAGCTGTTTGTTTGGATTGTAGTTCCAGTAATTTATGGGATAGCATCAGCATTCTTTACAAAGCCCGTAAATTTTAGCAGCATATATTTTAGTTGGTTTTTTAATCCACACCTGTTTTACATTGATGATACCAATGAAACTGTAGGTTATTCTTATCAATTAACCTAATTTGAATAAAATGTGTGTCACGTTTTTACAAAAACAGTGACATAAGTAGCCCAAATAATCTTTTAGTATTTCGATATTATGATTTTCGACAAAGTACCTCGATTCCCGTACAATCTTGATTCTCGTACGACACTCCCAGTTCAGTTTCTCATCTATATAGTAACAAATTATGCTATAGATACTAAAAATGTAAACTTTATATGTCTAATAACCAAGAATTTAATTTTTATGCTATTTTATTCAATAAAATTTATCAAATTATTTGTTTATTTTATAAATAAAAACAAAATTAAATGAGTGCCAGAGTCCTCAATCATTTAGATCACTGTCATCATGGGATAAAACTAAAATAATTATTTTTAGTATGAAAATTTAATACATGCAATACATAATAATATAGTATTGGCATTACTAGTGGTTATCTATATCACGTTTTACATCATTTTCTTAATTAGATCTAAAGGTAGAATACAGCCAAATGATCAGCAAACTTTTTCAGATAAATTGGTTTTTAAATAATTTTTTAAGAAGAATTTTACTCTATATTTCAGATATTTATTCAAGTTCTTTTGATTAGTTTAATTCATGCATCAGCCGCTAGTCTTTATGTTTATATGCAATATTTCCATGTTAACGAACTGTTGACTGTTCTTGCACAATTTAGTTGGCTTAATGCTCATGGTACGAATAAATGAAATACAGGCTTTAGATTAGTCGAGGGCCCGCTCAAGATTTGTCGAATCATTGGTCATTCGATTCGTTCGGTGATCTGAGTCGAACGGTAAACTCAGGTGCGGAAATGCCTATAGACAGAGATATACGTAGGTTCCTAAAAATTCAAAAATCATAGGGGGAGTAAGCTCAATTTTGGGGTGAAAAATTCGAATAGGCAAATAATAGCATTTATTCCTCCCAGTTGACTATCAATTCCAAAAAATCATTTAAATGTAACACCGGACCAGAGGAAAGGTAGTTCAAGAAAATGGAAAATATTAGAAATTCCTACCCTTCAGTATAATATAAAATACTTGAAAATAATTTAAGGAATTCCACCAATTATCTACTTAACAATGAACAAATCAATCCAACGTGACTACATCGGAATTCTTAAGAAAATTATACGAATGAATGTTACTGTACATCCAATAACTACAGGAAGCCACCCGTCATTTCAGCCACGTAATACAACACAGCAACTTAACCTGCAACCAAGAGCCGTTTTAGTGGCACCACAATAAATAAAACATTTTTTTCGCTTTATTTCATTGTGTCCTATTTTTCTAAAGACGTCCCAAAATTCGTACTCGCACCTTTTTACGAAGTATGAGTACGAGCAAAAAAATTAGGCATGTACCCAAGAGCCCCACTCTTGGGGCTAAAAATCATGCCGGAATAGGGTTAGCAGATCCAAATATCATGATCCGAAAAAGTTAGCACATCAGAAATCATTTGTGATTAACTTAAAAATAAATGTTTAGGCAAGCAGATATACTCAATTTTTTGTTTGAACTTGTTAGGGTATATTTTACCTCATAAAAGAATTACGTAAAAATTTTGATTTGTTTACACACATAAAAAAATTGACCGTATATTTCTTTATTTTTATAACCGTGCGTCAAATCTAATAATTGCAATGAACCAAGAAAAAAATAATTAAAATATTGTTTATTTAAAATATTACAAAGAACCAAATCTGATACATAATAAGTCTAAAAATATTTTCAAAATAATTAAATGGACTTGAAAACTAAAATTTTATAGTTGCGATATATTTTTGTTTAAATAATTGTATAATACACTCTGTCCCAAAAATATATGTGGCTTAAGTCCGGCTTATGTCTGTCCAGCAAAAATAATTATACACAAATAAAATAATTATTTTTAACTATAAAATGTCTAACATTTCTCTTATTTACCTTATTATTCACACAAATCAAAATTTATAAAAAAAGGATCAAATGTACGTATGTACATATTAGTTTTTTTTTGTGTCCACAATTGTAGAGAGGATATAGGTAAATAAATAAAAATAGCCCAACATATGGTTGGAAGGTTAGTCTATCTACAGCTGCGGATAAAGTTTCTATTTATCTTGAAATAAGAAATTTAGACAATTTTGATTTTTTATTCCATACATATATTTATTAAACAAATTTTGACTTGTTTTGATAATTCTTTTGAAGAAACAATTCAAATAATCAATAAAAATTAACATTAGTATACATAGGATATAAATATTTAGGCGCTATCTTAATATAATGCGGCAATCAAATTTTTTCCTACTCCCCATAACGGTCAATTTCTCTCTATATTTAATTTATGCCGTAGGGAAAATACACGCGAAAAGGATTTTTTTTTACCTAATGCATAAGCCCCAGCAATATAAATGAAACGGGGAGAAGAATTGCCCGTTTTAATAATACTGCCCACAAATAAAGCAAAATTTTCAAACATTTACAATTTATACACATTCCTCAGATATCTAATCAAGTGAATGAGCTATACGGAATAGAAAATTATTTTTCATAATCACCTCATAAATAGTGCCAATAGAAAAGAAAAAAATTCCAAGCCATTCATATTTACGTTTTTCCAAAGGTATTTGGTCAATACTATAGGAACTACAATTATATAAACGTTCATATTCATCAGGTTAATTATATAAACGTTCATATTCATCAAAAATTAATTTAATTCAAAATAAAGTTGCTGAACTAGGTGACTTTGTGAATTATTTGGATAAATTACAAAATGAAATAGAGAAACCAGTGGTTTGTTTATTTTTTGTTTAAAAAATTTTTTCTCTAAGAATTTTGTAAAACTTGACAATAAATTAACCTCAATTTCAACTGTCAAAACATGCTGTAAAAATGCTTGTATTAATTCTTATATATCAGAAGGGACTTGCATTAATAATAAAGGATTTGTTCGTATTGTTGATTATTTAAAAGTAGAGTATCATTCTGTTGAAGGGAAAGGTTGGAAAATCAGAAAATTTAATTGGAAATTATAGTTAAATAATTTAAATCTCATTGAAAAGTTTAAAAAAATTTAAGAAAACAACAAAAAGATTATTGTATTTGCACAACGTCCATTTAACAAACCAACAAATAATAATGATCAACATTTGTTTTATTTTGAAGTTAAAATTATTGAGAAGGCAGAGAATCAAAAGTAAGAAACGATACACATGACCCCGAGACTAGATTTTGTACGCAATGACATAAACCTAATCCTCCATTCCCGCTTTTCAGGCCATTTTGAGAATTTTAAATAAATTGTGAAGAGTTACGGCATAGGTGCATTAAGAGACTTCAATTTTAATTTAAATTATAGGATCCTGATTTTAACTAAAACAATTTCAAGTTGTTATGTTGTAATTGGACTTGACTATAAAGGGTACAGTTACACTCGTGAAGTTGGTTCTAATGTTGGAGATGTTTGTGCACTTGTTTTCCCGTCAATGAATGAATTGAAGAAGCTTCCTTTTTATTTTTATACAGAAAATGGAAGTCGAGATAGTGGTGAGAAAGATTTTTTAGGCTTATGTAATTAAACGTACCCTAAGAATTTGTTTTTCTAAAGTATCATCAAAGTTCAGATTTAAGGGTTTTCAGTTTCGACAATTTTTCAAATAATTAAATTAATCTTTTCAAATTTAGGAAACAGATATTTACTTAACGAGGAAGGAGACTCTTCTCGTCCATTTGTTAAACTTCGTTCCTGTTCTGTTGAAATTAATTTTGGAAATGATCTTGAGAATAAGCCTTTCTGTTATGATGTTACTAAAAATATTTGAATGAATCGTTTTTTATACATCAAGTAAAATGGTTCACGGCAGAATTACGACAGAATTTTTTTCTAAAATTTTTAAAATAAGTGCTTTTTTAAATTTTTCCCCTAAACAGATCATTATTCGGGTAAACCCATAACTGTAAAACCAGATTTAAAATATAAAATTTTAATGGTGCTAATAACCTGTTGTGAACTATTTTTTCAAGTTTCAATTTTTTAATCTTGTAGTTTCTTTAATTTTTTTATTCAATTTTTTGAATTCCCAAATTTATTCTTTTTTTCTTCGATTCACTTTTAAAATTTTTAAAATATGTAATTGTATTACTCTCATTTTATTCTCCTTTTTGTTTGTTTTTTGCCTTTTGTGCTTATTACTTTTTAAAGTTTATTATTCCAGTTTTTAATTTTTAATTTTTACTATGTAAAATTTGAATAAAGTAAAAGTTTATCCAATGAATGTTTATGAGTTCGTGAATTCATCCTTCAACATATCTTCGTTTTCATTTTTACTCTCATTTTCCTCTCTTCCTTCCTTCATCTTCTTTAACATCCTTCTTACACTCCTCCTTTTCCTCATTATACTTTTCAGCCAGTTTACCATTAACTTCTTCCTTCTCTTCATTAATTTATTCAATTATAGTACTCACTTCTTCCGGTCTACTTATAGTCATTTCATCATTTTTATTTCCTTCATCATCCGAATGAGTAGTCTCTTCCAAATAGATTCCTTCCAAAACATTTTCTTCTCCCTGCACAATTTCATCCTTCTTGTTCTGGTTGTTCTCTTCATTCTCCTCCTCTCCCGGTTGTTCTCCATCTAATTCAACCAAATCAGGTCCATCCGGAATCTTTGGCTGTGTAGGATGCCCTGTTTCTTTCTCTTTAGGTGTGTTGGATGTTTTTGTTGTTTTGTTAATTGTTTCTATTGTATAAATTTAAAAGCAGAAAATACATATTTAAATTATCGATAAAAAGGGCAATTTAAAATTTGCAAAATATCAATTTAATTTTCATTTAAAATATTTAAGAGTTAAAATGTTTTACTAATTTATTTGAATTTAAGTTGTGGGACACAAGCTATAGCTGCTGGGAAAAAAAGGGGGAATAAAGGCTTATGGGACGATGTCCTTAATTTTCCTAGGATGAAAAATTTTGTCGTGGAAAAAGGATTTTTCTTTATAATGAATAAAATTTAATATTAAAATATTTTTCTTCATTTAATTTTTTTATTCAATTATTAAAAAAACATTTTAATTTATTTAATTTAAGAATTAAAAATGAATCTAAAGCCTTGTTTATTTTCATTTTATTTTCTTTTTCAATTTTATTTAAATGAAGGAAGTGAATTAAAGCAAATGATAAACACAATTGGTGATGCGGGAGTGAAGAAATATTTAGAAGACAATTTTGCTAAATTAGAGAAGAAATTTAATATTTTGGAAGAAAAAATTGTAAAAAAATTTTGTTTTATATTTGAAAATTCTTTTAATTTTAGAAAAATCATAAATCTTTGGGTAAAAGTCTAAATTCCTCCACAACGGAATTACGTAAAGAATTGAATGTAATTGTGGAAGAGAATAATTGGAATAATTTATCTAAATTTTTAAATGATGGAAAAACTTTTCTAGAGAAAATTTGTAAAAAAATACCTGAAGCGTGTATTAATTTCAACGTTTTTAATTACACTAGCACTTCAACCATAATTTCCAACAACAAGCACATATTTTCAGAAATTTTTAAATTTTGGCAACAAAAAATTAATTTATTAACTCAACCCCACCGCCGAACAAAACGTGCTTATAATCGTTACTGCTATACCGATAACGAAGATAACTGTATGAATGATATTGACCTGGTTAATTTTATTTTTCTGCTTTATCTAGAATTCTACATTGCTCTGATAATTGTTTTGTATTTATATTTAAGACCTTATTTTTAGAGAATTTATTTAAAAAGAAAAAAATTTTTTTGTAAAAAAGATTAGCCAAATATGAGTAAAATACGAAAGTAGTTGAATGAAATTACACACGTCTCTCGTCTTTTTAGTCTCAAATTCTGTATTTTTTTAATATTTTCATGTACATAAATATTCAATTCGTTATTTTAATGTCATTTCAGAAAAAACAAATATTTGGCTATTCTTTTTATTAGATTATTTATTATTCCTTCCCTTTATTTATTGCTTCATCTTTCTGCATACCATGCTTTTCATCTTTACTCTCATTTTCCTTTCATCTTTCTTAATTCCCTTTTTCCCCTCCACCTTTTTTTCATTATACTTTTCATCCAGTTTACCATTAACTTCTTCCTTCTCTTCATTAATTTGTTCAATTTTACTACTCACTTCTTCCGGTTTACTTGTAGTCATTTCATCATTTTTATTTCCTTCATCATCCGAATGAGTAGTCTCTTCCAAATAGATTCCTTCCAAAACATTTTCTTCTCCCTGCACAATTTCATCCTTCTTGTTCTGGTTGTTCTCTTCATTCTCCTCCTCTCCCGGTTGTTCTCCATCTAATTCAACCAAATCAGGTCCATCCGGAATCTTTGGCTGTGTAGGATGCCCTGTTTCTTTCTCTTTAGGTGTGTTGGATGCTTCTGGGTAGAGTAAGTCGAGTTCGAGCGAGTTCGAGTATACTCGACTCGATCGCTCGGGTTTTTTTCGCCTTTACTCGGGCTCGGAACTCGGAATCCTAATACTCGGATTACTCGTACTCGGAAACTTCATACTCGACAGACTCGGTTAAAACCGAGTATTTTTATGCCCCTATCTGCGGCCCAAAAAGTAGATTTTTGGCTTAAGGATCTTCCAAATTTCTCAAAATTTTCGCCTGCGGCGCTGAAAAAAGAAGAAATCCCAAAAGTTTTGCTTGCGGCACTGTAAAGGGAAGTTGAAATTTCTTCTTTTTTCAGGTATATCAGAGGATCTGGACAGATTAAGGAGGATTTTGAGTTACATCGTTGAATGAAATTACTGGATTTTAGTGATATTTTTTTCGGATATTTCAAGGGATCTAAGGATATAGCAAGAGATTTGGCCTTCCGAAGCTTGGGTGTTCCTACTTGGCCTTCAGAAATTCTCAAAATTAAGAGCAACGGATCTCTTGATCACCTTTCGACAATATACCTAATCCGACGATATCACTTAATCTCCCGAATTTCCCAGATTTTGCGCGTAATACACCCAAATTCCACGATAATCAGCCCAAATCCCGCTTAATCCCTTAATATCCATCTCATTCCTCTTATCACTCGATATCCGCATAATCTACACAAATCCCCCGAAATAATATTATCCATTGACTTTCCACCTGGAGCCAACATTTATCATGGGCGTATCATGGAATTTCGGCGGATTAAGAGGGATATAGGTGGATTAAGAAAATAAATGGGATTTGGATGATGATCCCCCGCATCACTGTCAATAAATGCCCAATACCCAGCACTGATGATGAATAGTCTTTAGTAAAAGTATTGTTTTTATTAAAATTATTTTAGAATACTGTTTTATAAAAATTACTCGATTTACTCGTACTCGAACTCGGCCTAAAAAGTTGAACTCGTACTCGAACTCGGGTTTTTCAAACTCGGATTACTCGAGCTCGGTTTTTTCCCAATTACTCGGTACTCGACTTACTCTACTTCTGGGTATGGATTGAAACATCTGATTTCGAATCAAGTTACTGTTTGTCTTGACATCATTTCCAATATATAACAATATATAAATGTTTTATTTGAAATTTTTGCCAAATGTAGCAAATAAATTTTTTAAAGTATTTGCATAAACTACTAGAGACGTCCGAGACTCTTGGTCTTGAGTCTTGACTCAAGACTTTTCTTGGGTTTTTTTCGGTCTTGGTCTTGGTCTTGGGGTGTAGTCTTGGTCTTGGTCTCGACTTTTTTGGGCTTATCTAAACTTACATCCCTAAGGATTGAACTTTTTTTAGTTTCCTTATTTTATTTCCAAAATGGAAGAAATCTGGCCTCATATCCATCTAAAATTCTCAAAATTTTCGCCTGCGGCGCAGGAAAAGGGAGAATTCTGGCTTCTTGGCCTTCAAAATTCACAAAATTTTCGCCTGCGGCGCTTGAAAAGGAAGAATTCTGGCTTAGAACCTTCCAAAATTCTCAAAATTTTCGCCTGCGGCGTTGGAAAAGGTAGATTTTGGTTTCTTGACCTTCCGAAATTTTCAAAATTTTCGCCTGCGGCGATGTGAAGAGAAGATTTTTGGGGTAAGATTCCTCCAAATCGTAAAAATTTTCGCCTGCGGCGCAAGACGATACTTCATAATATTCCTGTTGATTTGACTGTGATCATGTCAAAATAACAAAAAATAAACCAAAAATTTGACTTATGGAACCTAAAAATTGTCTTGAGTCTTGATAATTTTTGGTCTTGAGTCTTGGGGTCAAGTCTTGGTCTTGGGTCTTGGTCTTGGGGTGTAGTCTTGGTCTTGGGTCTTGGTCTTGAGTCTTGGAAAATTTTCGGTCTCGGACGTCTCTATAAACTACATACATAGAACAGAGCCAACTTTTAATATGTTTATCGGCTACTGTATAATTAGTCTAAATGAAAAAATATGTATTTTCTCGTCTATTTTTTAAAAATCTTTTTACGCTTATATAAATTAACGACAAGGAAAAATTGTTGAAGGTAAAATTGTATAACAATGGAAGGTTGTTTAAGCAAGAAAAAAAATGCACTTTTTATTAATATATGTTCTTATATTTATCCTAATTCTAACAAGAACTAGCGGCGTTGGGCCCCAAGAGTGGTAACCCACCCTTGGGGCGCGCCGATCCACCTATTAAAAACGACGGCCTTCTTTTTAACTTTTTATCCAACAAATATATTAATTAATAAAGGGGAGAGAGGACAGGCCAACTTTTGATCGGGCCCAAAACCAAATTAATTAATAAGTGAGTAAGTTGAGTTGGCCTATTCTCTCTCGCCTTTTATGAGGCGCTAAAAATGGGCTTTTCATAATCTTAACTATGACATTCTATACGCGGGGGGTGGGGGATACAACAGAAAAAGCGGATAAATAAAAGTGCGGAAAATGTGAAATGAAATTCTGTTTTCTTTGTCTGAATAATCTATCTTTTTGTATGTGTCATTTCTTTCGGGTCCGATTTGCTTCTAGTCGATATTTTGTCATCCACATTCTTCGCTTCCATTCTTTATCAAATCTATCCCGCGCAAAAAGTAATTTCACTTCAGAAAATTCCTGCACTTGTATGTATTGGATCAGTAATAGTAAAATTTTGGCATGAACGGAAAAAATTATGTATATGCCAATGGAGCGTCAATCCAATCAAATGTCAACAAATAAACGCCAAAATCACTTTCTCTTCCTCTCCTGGGGGCTAGGTTTTTTTTTTAATATTTTTCAAAATCTGTTCCGTCCATGGGGCAGTTCTGATATCTTTGATCCTGACAATATTCCTCTCCCCAGTCCTCATTACTCCCATGTGGAAACCATTGTCCTTCATCGTCATAATATTGGTCATTGCCATAGTATGGGTCAAAATTTGGGTCCATCTGTTCACTATCCCAGTTTTTATCGTCCTCTTCCCAATTCTCACTAAATCCGTTTGAATCCTTGAATTCCTCATGGTAATATTGTGCATCATTTTGGTACGGATCCCAGACTTCATTAACCTCCGCTATCGCCGCCTTAACTTCTATTTTCTCCAGTCTTTTCCTTGTTTCAGCCTTGATTGTGCTATTTAATTCATCAACCCTTTTTACTTGCGCTATTGCTTCTGCCAAGGAAGAGGGCGTTTTCATAAAAATAATCTTTTCCCTAAGTTCAGGTAACAGTCCGGCTTTGAATCTCTCCATACAAATTTCCTCCTTGAACCTTTTGACCATTTTGTCATTTTCCTCTTTCAAGCCTGTCCTTTGCTCGTCATTTAATTTAATTGAATCAAGCTCCATGCCTAACGCATTCTCAGGATAAGCCGCTTCTACTAAATTCATTAAATCCCTTGCAAATTCTTCTAATCCTTCGCCCATTTCCTGTCTCCTTTCCACTAACTTTTTGCGTGCGCTTTCCTTATTTGTTATCTTTTTTAGCATCCCTGATAATCCTTCTACAAGTGTCTTCCACCGCGATTTTTGATCCCCGGGCATTGATTCATAAATCGCAAGTGCAGATCCTTGTAGATACAGTGGTAATATCTGAGTACATCTCGCGGGAGTCCAATTGTGTGCAGTCGCAATCCGGTTGAAAGTCCTTAGATAGCTCAAAAAATCTCCTGTGCCATTAAAGAAGGTAGGGTATGGAAGTCCACTTGAGCTCGTGCCAATCTCATTATCCCCTTTATCCTTTGTATTGCCCCCATCCTGTCCTGAAATGTCCTCTTCTTTCATCACAAGCCTTCTATTAATTTTCTTTAGATAGTCTTTGTCCGGACTTTATTTTATAATTTTTTTTTAAATTTTATTCCAATGCTCGACTTTTCCTAACACTTTAAATAATATCTCCTCTTTTAGCTAGCTTTTGCCCACAGTAGGGGAACCAGAAGTTATCCTGCAGTGATATACCCCTGATCTGTTAGGAAATGATTCGAGCTTTTATTCCTCAATTTATTTTTTCCACGTGCACGTTTTTTAAGCTTTTACTACAAGACTGGCTACAAAATTTATTAGAGGCTTGTTTCAAGAGATTAAATCCAGAATTTTCTAGAATCCGCTAATAAGTGTCCTTTATCCTTCCCAACAGTATTCTTCTCTCCCTTCAAATGGTATCGGACTTAACACTCAACTCCAAACTAAAATTTGCCGCTCCAATTGAACTCCAACTCTAATCCAACTTCAATTCAACTCCAACTGCTCCAAACTCCTCTTCTCTTTACTGGTGATATCCTCCAAATATCCCTTGTGTTTATTTCCCTTCTGATCCGTTTGGTCCCTCCGTGTATCCTTTGAATCCGTCTGTTTGAAAAATCCGTGTAGCCTCGATGAATCCGCGTATATCCTTGAATGAATCCGTCTGTGTGAAAATTCCCTCGCTCCTATTCGGCTCTTCAGTAATCAAATGTGAGCCAAATTGACCGATTGAAAACTCCTTTTTATAGGAATTTTTCCTTAACTTTGGTTACGCCTAAAACTTGCTCGCGCAAAAAATTTTTGTTGTAATGTCACAAGCAATTGTTGTAATTCTTGTGATAAGAAATTTTGGCGTTTCCCAAATTCTTTCTTATTTGATTACTTCCGGCCAATTGCGCGTTGCTGCAAAAGAAGCAGTCCAAAAAACTAGTTTAGCCAATTTTGTAAATTTGATTGATGGCGAGAAGGAATAAGGAATAGTTTTTTTTAATAAAATATTTTAAGAATATTTTTTGATAATGTTTTTGGGTGGGGTAAGAATTTTTTTTAATTAGGTGGAGATAATTACAGGAGCGCCATCTTATATTTATCCTAGTTCTAACAAGAACTAGCGGCGTTGGGCCCCAAGAGTGGTAACCCACCCTTGGGGCGCGCCGATCCACCTATTAAAAACGACGGCCTTCTTTTTAACTTTTTATCCAACAAATATATTAATAAATAAAGGGGAGAGAGGACAGGCCAACTTTTTATCGGGCCCAAAACCAAATTAATTAATAAGTGAGTAAGTTGAGTTGGCCTATTCTCTCTCGCCTTTTATGAGGCGCTAAAAATGGGCGTTTCATAATCTTAACTATGACATATGTAACATTCATTTACCGAAGGCCTGAAGTAGTAGACACACAGGCACCGTAGCGGGGCGCGGTAAAATTTCCCGCACTTAATTCAAAGGTATTGGGTGGGTTGTGGGGAGGGGTCCGAGAGTGGATAGCCTGTGCCTAAAGGAGGGTTTGGTTGATCAACCTATTGAGTGGTGGAAGGGGTCAACGGGCAATTAGCCTGTGGGTAAATAAAGGTTTGAGTGGACAAACCTATTGAAAAAGTGGGGGTGGGGAGGGGTCCGCTGTCAATTAACCAGTGCCTATAGAAGGGTTTGACTGGGTAGTCCAAACCTATGGAAGAGGTCGGCGGCACTTGAAAGGGTATGAGGTAAATCTTTTCCATTAAAAGGCATAATTAATTATTAATTAATAATTAATGAGTAATTAATAATAATTAATAATAATTAATAGTAATTAATAATTAAATTTTAATTATTAATTAATTGAATTGGTTGAATGAGGGGAAGGTTAAATTTCCGCGCACTAATTAAGATCTATTGAAGGTGTCATAGGGGTGGGGGTCAGCTGTCAATTAACCAGTGCCTATAGAAGGGTTTGACTGGATAGTCCAAACCTATGGAAGAGGTCGGCGGCACTTGAAAGGGTATGAGGTAAATCTTTTCCATTAAAAGGCATAATTAATTATTAATTAATAATTAATGAGTAATTAATAATAATTAATAATAATTAATAGTAATTAATAATTAAATTTTAATTATTAACTAATTGAATTGGTTGAATGAGGAGAAGGTTAAATTTCCGCGCACTAATTAAGATCTATTGAAGGTGTCATATGGGTGGGAGTCAGCTGTCAATTAACCAGTGACTATGAAGGGCATGAGTGGGCAGTCTAAACCTATGGAAAGGGTCGGCGGTCACTTGAAAGGGTATAAGGTATACCCTCTCTAATAAAAGACACATAATTAATAATTAAAAAGTAGTTATTAATTAATTAATGGTTGAATGTGAGGAGTCTGTGGTCAATTAGTGGTCAATTTTACAGTAACTAATGACCCTCTTTATTAAAAGCCCATAATTACAATAATCAATTATTATTGTAATTAATCTATTTGAAGGAGAGGGGAGGGTCAGAGAACAATTATCTCCTTGTTCAATGAACAATTAACCCCTTACCTAATGACCCTCTCTATTAGAAGACACATAATTAGTAATCAATTATTATTGTAATTAATCATGTTATTTGAAGGAGAGGGGAGGGTCAGAGAACTATTATCCTCTTATTTAATGATCAATAACCCCTTGCCTAATGACCCTCTCTAATAAAAGGACCATAATTAATAATTATTGTAACTAATTAAATTATGTTGGCAGGTGGTTTAGAAGAAGATTCAGTGCCTAACGTGCCCTCACTGCGTATTTAACGTTTTCTCTCTAACAATGACCCTAAACTTTCTTGGTTTCAGATACGTATTCGAAGAATTATAATGGTATTTAGATCAGAGCTTCCTTCTATTAGTGCCACAGGCGAAAATTTCGTGATTTTTGGAAAGCTAATAAGTAAATTCTTCCTTTGTTGTGCGCCGCAGGCGAAAATTTTGAAAATTTTGGAAGGCTGCAGGCAAAAAAATTTCATTTTTTTGAAAACACTTCCCCCATCTATTTGGAAAATTCCCATCATTAGGTCGCAGGATCGAAGCCTGCCCGGGATTAAACTTTTACCTCGCTCTTACTATGGTTATCGATGCTTAACGCTATCTTCCAACTATTAAATAGGGTTGACGGTTCCTGGAAATTCTTCGGTGTTGTTGACCACTCTCTCGCTGTGTTGTTGACCACTCTCTCGTGTGTAAAAGACGCAGAAAAATGTGCGCTTTTTGGGAATAGATAAGCCAGATTACCTCCATTTATGGAAAAATTTTTCATGAAAAATGTCGGGTTTCGTGTCGGGTTTTCGAAAATTTCTCGGGTCGGGTTTCGGGTCGAAAAAAGTCCGGGTTTCGGGTATCGGGTTTCGGGTAACCCGTGACATCCCTGATGTCCATGTTAGCGAAATGTTAATTATACTTGCACAGCTTATGCTGTGGTTACATAAAAGTCGCTTTGCGTTTTGCGACAGAAAATAGCATGCAAAATGATGAGAGACAAAATCGCGCGCGATTTTGTCTCCTCTTTTTCCATTATCTTTTCTGTAGCAAGACGCGCGCGATTTTTATGTAACCATAGCATTAGCTGGGTTAATGCGCATGGTAATATGTAATAAAAATGTGTAATGCATGTTATAACCCGGGTTGAGATTCTTAAGTGATAAATAACGAAAATATGTTGAAAAATTGGAACGAAAATACATGAAAATACGAAAGATAATGCTATATTTGAGGATATATATAGCTTAAACTCGGGTTCTACTATTCTGGGGTCTTGTATTAGACTGAATTACATTATCTAAATATTTATTCTATTTATTCTCCATATAAATATGGGCACAATAATAAGGGAGAGATTGGTTAGGACAAATCTTTTCATAATGAGGAAAAGGTTGGGGTATTTATAAAGACAAGTTAAGGGTCAATATATAAACAGAAAGTGAATAACGAAGATAAGATAAGAGTAAAGATTTGGATGAGAATGTCGGGAGACCTTTATATTTAGAAAAAGGTCAACTTTATATTTGCATGTGAAAATGCAAATTGTTTATTTGATTAAGCGAATGCAGCATTCCTTCCCTCTTCGAAAAGAACGTCCACGTTCTAATATTTAGGGAGATTTGCTTAGGCTGCTTTTTTAACTGGCTGCTTTTTTAACTAAATTTTCTCCGATTGAACGGGTGGCACTTAAATTTTTAAATATTTTATATATAATTTCTTTCATTCTCATCTTTTATTTCTCATGACGGTACTTTCAATAATTATTTTTATATTCTAACGCCATCGCTTAACAATCTCCATTTGGGTTTAGAAATCTTTTTTCTTGTCATTAAAGATTTTCTGCTTTTGGTGATTTAAGTCCATATTCTCCGACTTTAATAAATTTTAGAGAAAATTACTGAATGGGACAGATTACATAATTTTGAAAGTGTTAAAAACAAGGAAAATTACAAACAAGGGAATTAAGAAAAAAATCGGTTTACAAAAATTTTAAAAATTAATTAGGTTGACAAGACCTTATGGAGTTTTCTTTCACAGCCTAGTTGAGCTTGGAGCATCATTTATTTCCAGTGTTGTATTCAGATGATGAGTGCCATGTGTCCTTTTGCATCCTAAGTTGATCAGTCAATTCATTTTTTTGTTGTCCCTTATCATTGGATTGTTGAGGCATAGTTCCATTGTTGTTGTTCTTCTCTGACGTCTGAATTGCGTTTCTCCGTTATAAAAAACGGGCGAACGATTAAATTTTTAATAATCGTTCTCTATTTAAAAATTTTCTTATCCTGCACTTTTTATTGAAAAATTCTTAAAATACTTTTTTTTTCTTCCTTTCATTAAAAAAATCGTCTTGTTTTTGCTTGTCTTCCACAGCTATCACTGCTTAAAGATTAAGTTTAGATCCATTCGCGGTTTTATTTGCTGCGCACCACGCGTCTTATGCATTATAGCCAGGCACCTAGCCCGCACCAAGCTTCGGCTATTTAAATTATGTACCGCAGAAAGTTCTTTTCCGCTTCTGTCTTCAGTGCTAACTTTTCAGATCATTACATTTTCAAGACGTGTTTTTAAATCCTACAATTTCAAAATTTTCAATTCCTAGAATTTTTCAATTTTTCTCACATCAGGCTATGCCATTATTTTATCTGTGGATGCTTTATTAATTTCAAATTTCTTAGCCATATCGGTTTATAACCGGCTTTTTAATTCATCTTTTCATCGGGTCAATGCCCGGTATTTTTAATTTTAGTCCTCTCAGAATAGCCCGGGACAAGTGGCACCAATTGCTATATTTGAGGATATATATAGCTTAAACTCGGGTTCTACTATTCTGGGGTCTTGTATTAGACTGAATTACATTATCTAAATATTTATTCTATTTATTCTCCATATAAATATGGGCACAATAATAAGGGAGAGATTGGTTAGGACAAATCTTCTCATAATGAGGAAAAGGTTGGGGTATTTATAAAGACAAGTTAAGGGTCAATATATAAACAGAAAGTGAATAACGAAGATAAGATAAGAGTAAAGATTTGGATGAGAATGTCGGGAGACCTTTATATTTAGAAAAAGGTCAACTTTATATTTGCATGTGAAAATGCAAATTGTTTATTTGATTAAGCGAATGCAGCAGATAAATAATTTTAATTACTAACAATAACTACAATAGTTCTAAATTAAAAAATAAAAGCTTTCGTTCATTTTGAAAAAATTTGAAAAAACCGGATTTAGAACAAGATTGTATAAATATGAAAAATCAGAGTGAAGAATGGGTTTAATAATATTTGTAAATAACAATGGATCGAGCTTTTCAGGGCATAAAAATTCCAATTTCTTATGTCTTTTATACAGGGTGCGGCAAATTGGCGGCCGCTTTTCTTTTTGCTATAACTTTTTAAATTTTTAATGAAAATCATTAATTCTTTTTTTACTGGATTCCCAGCACTCTAAGAATTTTTTTGGTGTCAAGAAATAGAAATTTGGTTCACAGATGGTAAAGATAAGCCGGTCCAAACATTTAAAAGCATAAAAAAACATTTTTTCTGGTCAAATTTTAATTGATCATAACTTCATCAAAAATGATTCAATCCCGTTGATTTACGTACTAATCGACTCGTATTGTTCAGGCGCATCGAATTAGCTTATAATCTCATTTTTGAAAATTTTATCCAAAAATTTTGTATTTGCCAAATTATTTTAATAAATCATTCAGTAGTCCATATCTCGGTCCATTTACGTGATAGACACCTGATTTTGGTGTCATTCGAATCAGATTGGAGAGCTGATTCGAATGATATATAAATTTCTCATATCAAAATAATAGCCTTGAATCCAGGCCAGCTTTTATTCAAAAAATATAACTTAAACTTTGAGAGATTATTAATCAGACTAAATTATCAAATTTAAAGGCGATTTTGCTATCAGAAAAATTCTTAGAGTATCAGAAATCCAGCAAAAAAAAGAATTATCGGTTTTCATTAAAAATGAAGAAATTTATAGCCAAAAGAAAAGCGGCCGCCAATTTGCCGCACCCTGTATATTTCTAAACTCCTATCTCTATGATGCAGTTATACTCAACATAAAATATTTAAGGAATACCACCAGTCATCTACCTAACAATGAACAAATCAATCCAACGTGACTGCATCGGAATGCTTAGGAAAATTATTCGGATGAATGTTACTGTACATCCCGTAACTGCAGGAAGCCACCCTCCATTTCCACGTAATGGTACTGAAAACGGTCCAGATATACCACAACAAGCAATTCAATGAAACCAGAACAAATGAGAGGACCGATATAAACTCTTCGGCAAACATATATGTAGATAATATCTGTTTACGAATTTTACCCCAATGATTTACCGAGATTGTACTTCTCTTGGTTAATTTGATTGTTCCCCCAAAATTTTTCTCATTATTCCCAAGATATTTGACTGTAAATTTAACTAATATTCTAATTAATACTAAATACATAACTTTCTAATACATATAGTCTCTCTCTATAAAATGCTTCCCCTCTCTCTACTCAATTGTTTTTAACTTTAACTCGACCCAAAACAACTCGACCCAAAGTTTAACTCGACCCAAAGTTGATACAAGTTCTTTGAATAATAAATTCATTTTATTTTTTTATTATTAGCGCCGCAGGCGAAAATTTTCACTCTTTGCTTGTTTAAGGAGCCAAAATTGACCAAAAAGTCAGAATATTTCATAAAATTTACTCAAAATTGGACCCGGGTTTTTCAGATGCGACCCGGGCCGGGCTTCCGGGCTAAATCCCCGAAAACCCGGAAACCCCGAAAAACCGGATTTTCTCAAAAATACCCGGTTCGGGGCCACCGGGCCCGGAAAAACCCGGTCCGGGCCCGGCCCTGGTTCGAGCTCTAATAAAAATACTCAATAAATTCTAAAAATAGCTACATTATAATTTTTATTCATTTCCAAACATAAGTTCAATGTATTTTCTGTACTTTAAGTATTTAATAGAAAATTTAAAAGTTAATTTTCTGTACTTAAATAATTCTGTACTTTTATGACTCGTCGAATATAACGTAAAAAATTGGATTGAATCTACAATTTCATTTTACGTAACTAATTAACTTTTTCTATCTCTTTTATGTTTTATAAGTTCATTATTATAATAAACAAAACATTTGAAGCATAAAAAGAATAATTAAAATAGTTATTTATTTAAAATGTTGCTATGAAATAAATCTGATAATGAGTCTAAAAGGATTTTTAAAATAATTAAATAGCCTTAAAAACAAAAAAATTTTATAGTTTCATTACATTTTTGTTTTAATAATTTTAATTGTAAAAGTTGCCATGCCGCCAAGATAATTAAAGTATTTAATAAAAAGTTAACATTTAATTTTAAAGTTAAATTCTAGTGAAGTATTTACTTTAAAAAATAATTACATATTTAAAATGATCAAAATTTATGAATGAAGGTCTCGATCAGACATGCACGAAGCCCCAAAATTTTTTTGAGCGAAACGAAACGAAAAAATTTTTTAATCGTTTCGTTAACTAAAGACGAAACAGTAAAAATTTAGCGAAACGAAACATTTTGATTAAAAAAATTTAATAAAGATTTAATAATTTACTTAATTATTCGATTTTAAACACGTTAGTAAACCAGTTATGGCTATATATTACCTCATAGCTTTGTGGTTTCTTAGATTATGGTCTCAGGAATTCCTAACTTCACAACTTTTCCTGCCAAAAATTCCCGAACTCCGTAATTTAAAATTTGTCGTTTTTTGAATTATAGAAGGCTACAAAGCCAGATTTCTTCCTTTTCAGCGTCGAAGAAGAACATTATGAAAAATTTGGAAGGGCGTAGACAAAAAATTTACTTTTTGCCCAATCCCCTCCCCAAATGTTTCGACTTTTCTTCCAATCTCCAAGACTTTTTAATTATATGTAAATAACTTCCGAGTTCCAACATTTGTCCAGTTCAGACATAAGACTTTTCGATTATTTATACCTTGGGGTTCTTATCACGCGCTGTTTACACGAAAGAATATAAATGAAAGAAATACATATTATCATCAACCCACCACAGCTACCTAAAGGCACAGTATCCGTCTAAACGCTGGGTTTGGGGGCCGAAGGCCCCTCAAACGTCCCGAGACAACCCACAACAGCTGCCAAAAGGCACAGTATCTGTCTAAACGCTGGGTTTGGGGGGCCGAAGGCCCCCCAAACGCCCCGAATCAACCCACCACGGCACACGCCCTTCGGCTATTTAATTAATAATAATCTTTTGCCGAATTAAGATGAATGTTTATTTCTTTAAACCTGATGAATAGGGTTAGGATTTTTAGGCAAATGCCTGTTTTTTTCCTAGATAGCTCATAATTAAAAATTAATCAAATTTTTAGTAAATGTTTTGTCTCTGTATCAGTAAAAGTTTTTTCGTTATCTTTAAAAATATTTATCTTGAAAACACTTTTTATTCCATTTTTTATTAATCACACACAATTAATAAAATTAAAAATGGATGTTTATTTCTTTAAACCTGATGAATATGAACGTTTATATAATTGTAGTTCCTATAGTATTGACCAAATACCTTTGGAGAAACGTAAACATGAATGGCTTGGAATTTTTTTCTTTTCTATTGGCGCAAGTTATGAGGTGATAATTATGAGAGTTAATTTTCTAAACATGTCTAGCTCTTAGCGCGGCACCCCAAGGTTTTGATACGAATTTCTGTACTAGCTTACAAGACTGATTACTAACTTTTACTAAACGGTTTGATTAATACCGAAAAGAATGATTCTCATATGTATTTCATGATAAAGATAAGCTGAATAAGATTGGCGAATTTAATATGAATAAAAGTTAGACTGCCGATATCTCTTCTTTAGTCTTCTTTTTGTCATATTGAGAATTTAAACAAAAAATTTTCTCTTTAACATCAGATTTTATATATCCCATGCATGTTTTCAATATGGAAAAGGATGAGAAATAGCCATTGCTACAAAATAATGTTTTGTATCGGTGTTATTGATATGTTAACACTTTTGTGTAATGGATTGTTGACTGGTTATTTAGGTTATTATGGTTATGTTTTTTGTTCTTCTCCCCGTTTCATTTATATTGCTGGGTCTTATGCATTAGGTAAAATAATTAAAAATTATTTTAAGATCTAAGTTATTAAATAAGGTTGTTGGTGTGCCGAATCAACAATGGAGGTTGTTTTGGCTATAAATCGGTGTGCTGAACTTTGGTCGAATGTTTTGGCAGACAAATGGTTTAGCGGTAATCATAAAACAGATCATAAAAAAACAGCGTTAATCATAAAACAGATATCCGGATACAGTAAAAATTTCAAAAATTTTCCAAATATGTAAAATTCCACAAATATTTTCCAATATGGAGCATATTGTTCCAAAGACATTGAGTGATGTTCCGACTTCGTAGCAAGTTGTTGACCCGACTACGGAAGAAGTTGTTACGAATATAGGAGTCCGAACACGGGGGAAGTTGTTGAAAGAACAACAACTTCCCCCGTTGACGGAACAGCTTACCCCATTTCGAAACAACTTCTCCCGATATTTAGAACATTTTTTTAAATTTTACTCAGGCGCCAAAATGACCCCCGCGCCAAAACAGCTCGCGCCAAACCGGCTCGCAACAAAATGAAGAACATAATTTTTTTCGTATATCTAATATGAGTAATTAACATTTAAATTCTGCCAGATCTTAAAGAAAATGAATGTCAGGTTGACCATTTTGAGAAAAATGGTTATGTCTGGGGATACTGATTGATTGGCTCAAAGGTTAAATGGATATAAACGGATACTGATATCGAACTCACGAATATATGTGGATAAAGATACGCAAATCCGTGTCCATTATCCTAAAGCTATTATAAATGAAAATTCCAAACTTTTTCAAGGTAAAAAGTTGATTATTTGGATAGCAATTCCAGTGATTTATGGTTTTGCAATGGCATTCCTTACAAAGCCAGTAGCTTTCAGTAGCACTTATTTTGGCTGGTTTTTTAATCCACATCTGTTATATATTGAAGATATCAATGAAACTGTATGTTAAATTACAAAAGAGATAGCTATTTAATTATTTCGGGCACCTCATTTTTTTCACGTTCAGTCCCCCTTGTATATACCTCAGTTCAGTTGGACGGATTAAAGGCAATATCATGGGACTTGTATTTGATGTTGAGGGATCAAGATATCGTTAGATGTTGAGGGATATACATAAGTAGATTTTAATAAAGTAAGTTAATAAAGTAATAAAGTAAGTGGCTTGTGGGTGGGTTGGCGCATAGATTCACATACATATGTACATGGCGGCAGAATCAAAGTCCCCTAATATACTGTTGTATTATGGGCTAAATTTTTAAAAATCAAGTATGTAAAAAATCATAGATATATGTAATATCAGACAAAATATGATATCAAGTTCGGGATCTGATATCATATTTTGTTTATTCGGAATTGGACCCGGGCCGGGCCCGGATTTTTCAGATGCGACCGGGCCAGGTTCCGTGCTAAAACCTTCGAAAAGCCGAAAAAACGGTTTTGGGCCCGGCTCCTGTTCGAGCTCTTTTTTTTTAAATAAAAACTAGAAAGAGATAATAAAATACAAATAATCGAAATACAAAATATCCGTATATTCATAAATAATTAACATGGGTAATTATTGTTTCACCTCTTTCTGTAGTGGGCAATTATTTGAGAGAGTGAGCAATTATTTGAGCATATACGGTAATTATTTATAGTATGAGAATTTACTACATTCAATACATAATAATATAATATTGGCATTATTAGTGGTTGTTTATATTACGTTTTACATCATTTTGCTAGTTAGATCTAAAGGTAGAATACAGCCAAATGATCAGCAAACTTTTTCAGAAAAATTGGTTTTTAAATAATTTTTTAAGGAATTTTACTCTATATTTCAGATATTTATTCAAGTCCTTTTGATTAGTTTAATTAATGCATCTGCTGCTGGTCTTTATGTTTATATGCAATATTTCCATGTTAGCGAAATGTTAATTATACTTGCACAGCTTAGCTGGGTTAATGCGCATGGTAATATGTAATAAAATAAGTGAAATGCATGTTATAACAAGGGGTGTGATTCTTAAGAGATAAATAGCCAAAAAATACCAAAATATGTTGAAAAATCGGAATGAAAATACCAGAAAATACGACAGATAAATAAATTTTAATTACTATCAATAACTACAATAATTCAAAATTAAAAATTCAAAATTTTCGTTCATTTTGAAAAAATCTGATTTTAAAAATAAAACTCCAATCCCTATGATGTACTCAACATAAAATATTTAAGGAATACCACCAGTCATCTACCTAACAATGAACAAATCAATCCAACGTGACTGCATCGGAATGCTTAGGAAAATTATTCGAATGAATGTTACTGTACATCCCGTAACTGCAGGAAGCCACCCTCCATTTCCACGTAATGGTACTTAAAAGGGTCCAGATATACCACAACAAGCAATTCAATGAAACCAGAACAAATGAGAGGACCGATATAAATTCTTCGGCATATATGTCGATAATATCTGTTTACGAATTTTACTCCAATGATATACCGAGATTGTACTACTCTTAATTAATTTGATCTTTTCTCACCAAATTTTCCTCATTATTCTCAAAACATTTGACTGTAAATTTATCTAATATTCTAATTAATACTAAATACCTAACATAACTTTCTAATATAGTCTCCCTTTATAAAATACTTCCCTTCCCTCTACTCAATTGTTTTTAACTTTAACTCGACCCAAAACAAACTATAATCCTTAAATAATTAAAAATAATATGAATGAATAATTTTCTCTAATTCTACTTATTAATCAAAAATTTTAATGAAAATATATTAACAAATAATGTTGCCAATAAACAAATAAATATTTAGATTTGTTCTTTTTATCTTTTGTTGATGACGGAAATCCCCCCCCCCCTTCTACGAAGGAGAATAAATAAAATAATTTTTTTTTAATTATATGGTTGTTAATTGGAAAATTGTATTATTAAATATATATTAGAGTGTTTAATAGAAAATTTAATTTTATATTAAAGTATATTTTATTATATAATTTTAATATTTTAAGACATTAAAATAATTAATTATACATAATTAATTTAAAAGAAAATTTAATTTTTAATTTTCATTTATTTAATTTACAAATTAAATTAAACTTTTATTCCTTTCTTTATTATAAATTAGAATATACAACTTTGAAATTTTTAAGGGTTATTTATGACGAGTCTCGTTTTTATATTATTTTATCACTTAAAATCAAAATATTAAGTATGATCTTATTAAATATATAATCCTTTGCATAACCAAACGAATCAACGAGTGTTTGAAAATTTTGATTAAGATGTACTCGTAATCCGTTGGCCTTATTTTTTCCTCGTATATATGTACATAAATTTATAACCGATAAATAATTAAGCAACTACTTAAGATTAAAATTTTTCTAAATTAAAAATGGATGTTTATTTCTTTAAACCTGATGAATATGAACGTTTATATAATTGTAGTTCCTATAGTGTTGACCAAATACCTTTGGAAAAACGTAAACATGAATGGCTTGGAATTTTTTTCTTATCAATGTCGGCGATTTATGAGGTAAAAATTATAATGAGGAGATGATCCGTGAGGAGATGATCTGTATTAATATGAATCGCGCGTTATCTTATTAGATTCTAAATAATTCAAATAATATAAAGAAAAATTATTAAGAAGTCAAGATATGAAGACACGCGATTCTAGATTTAAATTGGCATATTATACTAAAACAGAAATAATCTTGAAAAGTTTTATTGCCTGACTACATATATCTAAAATCGACTATTTTATTTAACAAAAAAAATATTTTCTTTTTAACATCAGATTTTATATATCCCCTGTATGTTCTCAATATGGAAAAGAATGAGAAATAGCCATTGCTACAAAATAATGTTTTGTATCGGTGTTATTGATATGTTAACACTTTTGTGTAATGGATTGTTGACTGGTTATTTAGGTTATTATGGTTATGTTTTTTACTACGGAAGAAGTTGTTACTACGGAAGAAGTTGTTACGAATATAGGAGTCCGAACACGGGGGAAGTTGTTGAAAGAACAACAACTTCCCCCGTTGACGGAACAGCTTACCCCATTTCGAAACAACTTCTCCCGATATTTAGAACATTTTTTTAAATTTTACTCAGGCGCCAAAATGACCCCCGCGCCAAAACAGCTCGCGCCAAACCGGCTCGCAACAAAATGAAGAACATAATTTTTTTCGTATATCTAATATGAGTAATTAACATTTAAATTCTGCCAGATCTTAAAGAAAATGAATGTCAGGTTGACCATTTTGAGAAAAATGGTTATGTCTGGGGATACTGATTGATTGGCTCAAAGGTTAAATGGATATAAACGGATACTGATATCGAACTCACGAATATATGTGGATAAAGATACGCAAATCCGTGTCCATTATCCTAAAGCTATTATAAATGAAAATTCCAAACTTTTTCAAGGTAAAAAGTTGATTATTTGGATAGCAATTCCAGTGATTTATGGTTTTGCAATGGCATTCCTTACAAAGCCAGTAGCTTTCAGTAGCACTTATTTTGGCTGGTTTTTTAATCCACATCTGTTATATATTGAAGATATCAATGAAACTGTATGTTAAATTACAAAAGAGATAGCTATTTAATTATTTCGGGCACCTCATTTTTTTCACGTTCAGTCCCCCTTGTATATACCTCAGTTCAGTTGGACGGATTAAAGGCAATATCATGGGACTTGTATTTGATGTTGAGGGATCAAGATATCGTTAGATGTTGAGGGATATACATAAGTAGATTTTAATAAAGTAAGTTAATAAAGTAATAAAGTAAGTGGCTTGTGGGTGGGTTGGCGCATAGATTCACATACATATGTACATGGCGGCAGAATCAAAGTCCCCTAATATACTGTTGTATTATGGGCTAAATTTTTAAAAATCAAGTATGTAAAAAATCATAGATATATGTAATATCAGACAAAATATGATATCAAGTTCGGGATCTGATATCATATTTTGTTTATTCGAATTGGACCCGGGCCGGGCCCGGATTTTTCAGATGCGACCGGGCCAGGTTCCGTGCTAAAACCTTCGAAAAGCCGAAAAAACGGTTTTGGGCCCGGCTCCTGTTCGAGCTCTTTTTTTTTAAATAAAAACTAGAAAGAGATAATAAAATACAAATAATCGAAATACAAAATATCCGTATATTCATAAATAATTAACATGGGTAATTATTGTTTCACCTCTTTCTGTAGTGGGCAATTATTTGAGAGAGTGAGCAATTATTTGAGCATATACGGTAATTATTTATAGTATGAGAATTTACTACATTCAATACATAATAATATAATATTGGCATTATTAGTGGTTGTTTATATTACGTTTTACATCATTTTGCTAGTTAGATCTAAAGGTAGAATACAGCCAAATGATCAGCAAACTTTTTCAGAAAAATTGGTTTTTAAATAATTTTTTAAGGAATTTTACTCTATATTTCAGATATTTATTCAAGTCCTTTTGATTAGTTTAATTAATGCATCTGCTGCTGGTCTTTATGTTTATATGCAATATTTCCATGTTAGCGAAATGTTAATTATACTTGCACAGCTTAGCTGGGTTAATGCGCATGGTAATATGTAATAAAATAAGTGAAATGCATGTTATAACAAGGGGTGTGATTCTTAAGAGATAAATAGCCAAAAAATACCAAAATATGTTGAAAAATCGGAATGAAAATACCAGAAAATACGACAGATAAATAAATTTTAATTACTATCAATAACTACAATAATTCAAAATTAAAAATTCAAAATTTTCGTTCATTTTGAAAAAATCTGATTTTAAAAATAAAACTCCAATCCCTATGATGTACTCAACATAAAATATTTAAGGAATACCACCAGTCATCTACCTAACAATGAACAAATCAATCCAACGTGACTGCATCGGAATGCTTAGGAAAATTATTCGAATGAATGTTACTGTACATCCCGTAACTGCAGGAAGCCACCCTCCATTTCCACGTAATGGTACTTAAAAGGGTCCAGATATACCACAACAAGCAATTCAATGAAACCAGAACAAATGAGAGGACCGATATAAATTCTTCGGCATATATGTCGATAATATCTGTTTACGAATTTTACTCCAATGATATACCGAGATTGTACTACTCTTAATTAATTTGATCTTTTCTCACCAAATTTTCCTCATTATTCTCAAAACATTTGACTGTAAATTTATCTAATATTCTAATTAATACTAAATACCTAACATAACTTTCTAATATAGTCTCCCTTTATAAAATACTTCCCTTCCCTCTACTCAATTGTTTTTAACTTTAACTCGACCCAAAACAAACTATAATCCTTAAATAATTAAAAATAATATGAATGAATAATTTTCTCTAATTCTACTTATTAATCAAAAATTTTAATGAAAATATATTAACAAATAATGTTGCCAATAAACAAATAAATATTTAGATTTGTTCTTTTTATCTTTTGTTGATGACGGAAATCCCCCCTTCTACGAAAGAGAATAAATAAAATAATTTTTTTAATTAAATATTTGTTAAATGGAAAATTTTATTATTAATTATATATTAGAGTGTTTAATAGAAAATTTAATTTTATATTAAAGTATATTTTATTATATAATTTTAATATTTTAAGACATTAAAATAATTAATTATACATAATTAATTTAAAAGAAAATTTAATTTTTAATTTTCATTTATTTAATTTACAAATTAAATTAAACTTTTATTCCTTTCTTTATTATAAATTAGAATATACAACTTTGAAATTTTTAAGGGTTATTTATGACGAGTCTCGTTTTTATATTATTTTATCACTTAAAATCAAAATATTAAGTATGATCTTATTAAATATATAATCCTTTGCATAACCAAACGAATCAACGAGTGTTTGAAAATTTTGATTAAGATGTACTCGTAATCCGTTGGCCTTATTTTTTCCTCGTATATATGTACATAAATTTATAACCGATAAATAATTAAGCAACTACTTAAGATTAAAATTTTTCTAAATTAAAAATGGATGTTTATTTCTTTAAACCTGATGAATATGAACGTTTATATAATTGTAGTTCCTATAGTGTTGACCAAATACCTTTGGAAAAACGTAAACATGAATGGCTTGGAATTTTTTTCTTTTCAATGTCGGCGATTTATGAGGTAAAAATTATAATGAGGAGATGATCCGTGAGGAGATCTTATTAGATTCTAAATAATTCAAATAATATAAAGAAAATTATTAAGAAGTCAAGATATGAACCAATAAGATAACACGCGATTCTAGATTTAAATTGGCATATTATACTAAAACAGAAATAATCTTGAAAAGTTTTATTGCCTGACTACATATATCTAGAATCGACTATTTAACAAAAAAAAAATATTTTCTTTTTAACATCAGATTTTATATATCCCCTGTATGTTCTCAATATGGAAAAGAATGAGAAATAGCCATTGCTACAAAATAATGTTTTGTATCGGTGTTATTGATATGTTAACACTTCTGTGTAATGGATTATTAACTGGTTATTTGGGTTATTATGGTTATGTTTTTTGTTCTTCTCCAAAACTTATTTATTTCTTTGGAGCTTATGGACTTGGTTATTTTATATAATGGATGTCATGGGTTTAATTCAGCATACTTATGAAGAAATTTCTCTTGGAAAATTCGCGTTTGTGCCCTGGCTTTGTCATTGATTGGGTTTCTGATCGAAAAAAGTCTCGAGTACCCATGACATCCTTCTTCTATATTTTATATTTTGAAAATATTTTGAGTTCCAAGGCTGTTGGTGTGCTGAATCAACAATGGAGACCGTTTTAGCAATAAATCGTTGCGCTGAACTTTGGTCTGATGAATTGGCACACAAATGGTTTAATGGTAATGAATGGAAATTAAATGATTTCTAAGGCCTTTAATGAGAATTCTATTTTCATTGAAACTTATTTAAATTATCTTTATTTTCGTAAAATTTCTTCGAGAAAAATTAAAAATTATTTATCAATTTTAAGGTAAAAAGATGATTCTCTGGCTCGGCATTCCAACAATTTATGGAATTCTTATGTCATTATGCACACGACCATTAATTTTTAGTGGCATATATTTTAGCTGGTTTTTTAATCCACATGTCGATTATATTGATAACACTAATGGAATTGTAGTTTAAATTTTAATTGTTCATAGAATGGTTCATAGAATTACTCTTTGATTAGTACGGGGTCTGGTGATAGACATAATAAGCTTTAACTTAAAAGTCTTTTATATCTACAACACTCAAAGAAATTTTGAATTTGATTTATCATATCTCATAAACCAAGTCATTCATAATTGGAAGATTTACATTTTTAAGATATTTTCTTAAAATTTTAAATATTTCTTGTATTATTTCAACGTAGGACCAAACTTTTATTAAATATCAGAGATATTAAGCCTTAATACTATTTTCAGTATGAGAATATAATCCATACAATTCACAACAATATAATTTTGGTGATGTTAGTTGTTACTTATGTAGCTTTTTACCTTATTTTACTTGCAAGATCTAAAGGAAGAAACCAATCTTCAGATACACATAGCTTCTCTGAAAAAATGGTTTTTTTAATTTCTAATTATTGATATACTGTTAATTAATTAGATTTTTGTTCAAGTCCTTTTGATTAGTTTAATTAACGCTACTGCTGCTTCAATTTATGTTTATATGCAATATTTCCATGTTAACGAAATGTTGATTATAATTGCACAATTAGCTTGGGTTAATGCTCATGGTGGGGGATTTTTTTTATTAAATATAATTGGATCGAATCAGTCTTTCTTTGATTGATTTGATACTAATCATGCCGTGAGGACAATAGTTTTATACCCCAGTTTAGAGCGAGCCCGATTTTCGAGCCATTTTAGGTTTGATAGGGAAATAGAAATCAAAGTTTATTCAAAATCGGAAATTTTGTGTTAAGAACACATAAAATTTTACTTTCACAAAAGAATTACATAAATTTTTTTAGGAATTCCACCTGTTATTTACTTAACAATGAACAAATCTATACAACGTGACTGTTTGTTAATGTACAAACAAATGATTGGAAAGCCCGTTTCTACTATATATCCAATGACTGCTGGAAGCCACGCACCTCCACTCTTTTCCCGACACGCAACTGGACAACCATCAACAATTAATCCACAAAATATACAAAAGCTTGGAGTAGAGAATTTAGCAAAAACAAATGATATTGCTAACCCCGATGAATAATGGAAAAATTAATTAGAATTTATGTATTTGAAAGTTTTGTATACTCTTAATATCTGTAAAATTGGATAAAATTTAATTTTTTGATATAAAATTGTGTCATTATACATATTAAAAATTTTAATAAGACTCCGTTTTTAATAAAAGTACACTTTCTAGCAAGATATAGTCTCGTATTAGCTTTACTATTTAATTACTCTACAATGTAGGGATGATTTAGCTGCATTTAACCTTAGCTGCATTAACCAGGGTTCGGATCAACTAAATGTTAAGTGTAAGTACGAAAAGTTCAATTAGGAAGTGCATAGGGCAAAAAATTTTCAAAATATAAGTACGCTACAAAAAATCTTTCAAACCGTTAATCGAACATAAGGATAAAAGAGAAAGAATTAGTCTTACTATGTTTAGTCTTAGAATTAGTCTTACTATGTAAGACTAATTCTTTCTCTTGCAGATTTTGGTATTTCAAATTTTGGATAAAAATCAAGACAGGACTTTCATTAAAAAATTAATTTTAAATATTCAAAACAAAAATTTATATATAAAAATGAATAACAATAAAAAAATAAAAAATAATAAAACAAAATTAAATACACACTCATTCACTACTCATTTAATAACCCATCAATAAACTCATCCACCCCTTTCCAAATATCCACTTCAAAGTCGCGCAATACTGCCAAAAATGGCAAAATTAAAGGCTCTAAAATTTAAAAAATTAATAAACGATTTACTTTTTTAATTTCACCTTGTAATTCTTTATCTTTAAAAATTAATTTTCTCGTAACTTGACTAAATGTTGTACAATTTATTTTGTAATTCTAAAAAATTAATTAATTTAAAATAAAAAATTATTTTTACAATTTTTAATTTATTTATTTTTTCTTTAATTTTAAATAATTGAGCATCTTCTGTTAATTTAAGAATTTTTGGAATTCTTTTTGTAAATTCTTTTTCCAATTGATTTTTGGAAAATTTGAGTTCTGTAAATTCTGAATGCCCAAAACATTCCATAATTATTTGTGACTGAAATTTAAAAGAAAAATAAGTTGAAATAAACATGGAGAGATATTTAAGAGTTTCTCAATTCTGTAGTTTCTAATTTCTCAATTCTTTCTCAATTAGTTTCTCAATTCAATTTCTGTAGTACATATCACGCAACGAGCCAACAGAAAAAAAAACAAAATTCCCTATTTCGGGAATCGGGAATTCCCGATGAAAATTTAATTCCCTATTTCATTAAATCGGGATTCCCGACCCAAATAATGTCGTTAATTCCAATTTTCGGAAATCGGAACGTCTCATTCCCTGGTGGAATCAAACTAAACGTCTCTTCCCTTTGAATCAAACTACGAACATAAATAGTTGGAATATTTAAGAATATTATTTCCTCAGCCAATCTGAAAACCCTCTAACCTGACATCCCCCCCTCCTCGAGCGTTGGGGGCAATCCTAATTGAGAAAAAAGTTCGAGTCAAAAAATTTGGAGGTTCGGCAATCCATTTCCATCTCTGCTACACATACTTTAAAATAAATAAATACCTGTATTTCCTCCAAATTAAAATTTAAAACAGATTTAGCCCTCTCTATTTTCTCCATATTAATTTTATTCAAATTTAACACATCTTCATTTATATTTGAAATTTTTTCTTTAATTTTTTGTTGTTTTTCTTTTGTAATAATTTTATTTATTTTTTTATCTTTTTGTTTTTTATTTTTATTTAATTCTTCCAAAATTTTTCTTTTTTTGTTAATTAATCTCAACTTTCGTTCACGACAACGACAATTTTTATTTTTACATATCCTCCCATCATTTTTAGATAAATTTGTAGATTTTGTTCTAAAAAATATTTTTTCTAATTAAAAATATTTTCTAAAATTATTATTTACCTAACAATGGATTTAGAAGAAAAATGTGTCTGTTTCCGTTTCTTTTGTTGCATTCCTTTTGATTTAGTTTTTGTGAGATTTTTCATTTAATTAATTTTTTATGAAATAATAAATGTAAAATAATATAAAATAACTCTGAAATAAAAAAAAGGAGAGTTTAAAGTTTAGCTCTGGGGAAGGCATCGATTCTGTAAACCTTCTAGAAGTTATTGCTAGGCACTTTCGCTTACCATGTACTATTATGGTGACCAATAATATGTAATTATAGAGACAACCGACAATAGTGAAGTTTGCCTGAGTTTGTCGATTGTCTCCGTAATTGTTACTGGCCTCAGGTGCTGTTTCCACATGGGCTGTCCGATTGCGGCTGCGGATTTTAAAATTAAAATTGCGGATAAAGTTGTTATTAGTTGTTAAAGTTGTTATTTTAACTTTAAATTAAATAAATTTAAAAAATATTAATAAAAAAGGCTGTAGTTTAGTATACCGGAGTTTTAGTTTCGATACAAGACCCATACCATTCGATTCGTCTCGGCGAGCTGAGTCGAACGGTACCACTCTTTTTTTCCGGAGATGCCTGTGGACCGAGATATAGTCCCCGAAAATCGAAAACTCAGCTCGAGGAGCTCTTTCGAATGAGGTATAATTTGAATTTTTCACCCCAAAAAAGTGCTTGGTCCCCCCTATGGTTTTTCGATTTTCGGGGGCCTATATCTCGGTCCACAGGCATCTCCGGAAAAAAAGAGTGGTACCGTTCGACTCAGCTCGCCGAGACGAATCGAATGGTATGGGTCTTGTATCGGAACTAAAACCAAACTATATCCATAAAAAATATATATTTATTTTATTAATTTTGTTTCAATTTATTAAATTGTATTTAATTAAAAGTTGTAACAAATAAGCACTTTTTATTTAACTTAATTGTTTTATGCCTGCTATATGTTTAAGGTTGTATTTTTGTTTTGAAAATATTAATTAAATATTTAACAACAGGTGGAAATTAGGAAACGGCTCCATGGAAACGTTTTTATATTTTTTAAAAAATATTTATTTAAATTAAAATTTTTAAAAAAATATTTTAAAAAAAATTAATAAAAATTTATTTCAAAATCATAAAAATTTTAAAAAATGTCAATAGAGGAAATAAATGGCAATAAACAGAGGGGCTAGGAAAAATTGATAGAAAATTGATTGATAAAATCTATTTCCGATTGGCATTGAAAAATAAGTTTAATAAATTACAGGAAAAGGAAATAAAAATGGGAAAATATTTTAAGAATTTTAAATAAAGTTTTTCGTAACCAAAAAACGGTAAATTTTGAGGATGATATCAGAATGGTCTTTTTGCTTTTTTGAACGGCACTTACTCCATTTTTGACAATTTCTGCCTAATTTTTTAGATTCCCCTAATGTTGCTATATTTTTCTTGGCTGTCTAAAATTCCAAAAAATTTTTGCTTACGGCTCGAATGGAAAAAAATGCTAAGATTTTACAACAATTTTCACTATTATTAATAACAACCCTTTATTCCCATTTTTTTGGGGTATTTTTCCATATTTGCCCAGTTTTTGTATATCCATTCCCCATTTCTAAAGCCATTCCCATAAATCAATTCCCCACAGTGGAAGAGATCCCTTGGAACACTCACTGTTATATTACGTAAAAATTTGCTCTACCGATTTTAAAATAACTTTAAAACTAATTTATCGTTTAAATAATGACAATCTACAAATTTAAATAAATAAATAATACTTAGTTTTAATCTCCAACAAAAATTCTTAACAATTTTCCAAAAAAAATTTTTTTTGCTTCAGCCAGTTAAATAGTAGTTCTGGGAGATAACGGCGATTTACTTGGATTAAATAAACGTCTGCTTTGTAATGCTGATGGTTCCCGAGTTACTCGAGATGGTTTGCATTCATCTTTTGGGGGAGCAATTTCTGGATTAAATGATATTTGTTCATTATTAGGTAATTTCATAGTACATTCATTTTTCATAAAGGAGATTAGATTTTCAGCACTTGGACGATTATTTGGATCAACATAAAGACAAAGCTTAAATAAAACTTTTGAAATATAATTTTTAAAAATATTTTGTCTAGAAATTTTCCTTTATTTTAATTATATTATTTATTTTAAGATTTTGGCCCCCGAAGGGCGGTACGACAATTGCGGGTAGGGGACGATTCAGTATGGCCGATTCAGAATAGGCCGATTCAGTATAGCCGATTCCGTCAGACGGAATCGGCTATACTGAATCGGCCTATTCTGAATCGGCCATATACTGAATCGGCTATTCTGAATCGGCCATATACTGAATCGGCCATTCTGAATCGGCCATACTGAATCGGCTATTCTGAATCGGCCATACTGAATCGGGCTTTACCGACAATTGCGGATACGCACGTGCGGATGCAACGATTGCGGATATAAAATTTTTAAAAATTTTAGGATTTTTTAAAGTTTTCAGTGCCATATCTGTTTAAAAATGATTCGGAAACCGTCAGAAGTCTGATGCTGACAGCCGGAACAAAAAAAACGGAATGCCATTTCAATCATTTTTAAAATTAAAAAAAATTTTTTTAATCCGCAATTGTCGCATCCGCACGTGCGTATCCGCAATTGTCGTAACACCCCCAAAGAAGTCAATTTGTCGAGCACTAATTTAGATCTGAGTAATAATAGTACAATAATAATACACTAATAAAGCCCGGTCTTTCCCTAAGTGCCTAACTCATGGTTTTCTCAGACCACATGAGTTTAAAATAAAATATAATCGAAAAAGAAAATTATAGAGATATTTTTACTTAATAAATCGAGGTTCCGGTAGATTTTCCCTATTCGGTTTCAATTAACCGAACAGCTTGCTGAAGCCTACACCTTTATTACGAGATCGAAACTTACTCGAATAACGTTAAATAAAGGTTCCATTTCTTTATTTCTTAATTCTTTTTCTTTTTTATCAACTTTTTCCATAATTTCTTGTTGTAATATATCTTTGTTGTGTTCAGAAGGTATGAATTCTTCATCAAAAAGTCTAATATTATCGTCATTCGAGACCAGTTTAAAAAGGATTACTCCCAATGCCCAAATATCTGTTCGTGTAGTGAACTTGAAATTTAAAAAATCTTTGGAGACAGCATTTGGAGATTCACTCAAATAATTACCCGGATGTAATTATGTTCGGTGTAATTATTTAAGGTTACTTAGAAAAGCTAATTTTGACTATTTTTAAGTAAATAATTATTATTTCAACCGCTAGCTGATTGTAATAATTATTTGATTATATACAGTATTTCTCTAAAATTGTTTTAATACCGGGTTCAGATTCGTACTTAGGTATTTGAAAGTACAGTACTTACAGATCAACCTTTGTACTTTCAAAATTAAAAATGTATTTATATTTGTATGTACGTACTCATATATGGTTAAACATTAAACATAACCTCAAAATTTCCAAATTTTTGCGCCTGCGGCGCAAAAATGGAAGACATTTTGGCACCTACGGAGCCAAATTTTTTGTAGCGTACTTGTATTTTGAAAGTCTCCCCTATGTACTTCCAAATTAAACTTTTTGAACTTAGACTTAACATTTTCTCGATCCGAACCCTATTTTAATATGTGTAAAAGTAGTTCATTTCTAAAAAATTAAACTTTTTAAAAATTTACCATATATCCTCTAACTCCTGTATTCATTTTATGTTCAGGGCTTCTATACCCAATATCGCTATCAAGGGCTAATGATTTAAAGCGATAAGTTACACCTTCTCGAAGTAACATTGAACTACCAAAATCTATTAATTTTAAATGTTCATTTCCTTCTCCATTCTCTTTTACAAACATAAAATTATCTAATTTTAAGTCTAAATGGATTGCATCTAAAATTAAAAGAAAATTTTATTTTTAATTTATAAAATATTGCCTTGATGGAATTGATTCAAAACAATCAACATATCTTTAAGCATATTCTTAATAATCGAGGGATGTTCATCAACACTTAAATTATTTATTAATTTAGATTAATATTTAATAATAAACTTATTCTTTTGCCCTTCCCAATAATTTTCAAGGCTTTTCTCTGCAAGTTCTAAAACCAACTTTGGATGCTTTTCATGCTCAGTATCACTTGAAAAATTTTTTTTTAATTTTACAAAATATAATTATTTATTCTAACAATAGTCAATTTAAAAACGGATGTTCACAGAGCTTATCTAAGCTTAATATCTCCAATAACTAGGCTGGTGCACATCAGGGAATAGTTTAAGGGAGATCACTGCGATACGGGATCAATCAATTTACTTAATTACCTCGCAAACATTCTTAAAATGTAGCACATATTATCTCCATATTGTTTATATTTTGAACTAAAATGTTTCAAAACAAGTTCCTCATTTTTAAAAAGTTTTCTGTTAGTCTCCTTTTCATCTGGTTCCATTTTTGCCACTTTTAAAACTACACATTTTGATTTTAAAGGTAATTCTATTTTGTTGTTAGAAATGGTTGAAATCGGCGATTTTTCTTTGTAACTTTCTTTGTAACTTCCTTCATCCTCGCTATAAATTGGTGTTTTTCCTTTATCAAAAATTATTTCTTCTTCAATCGACTCGATTTTAATAGCCTCAGGATCTTTATAATAATAGGCATGATAAATCTGAATAAAACAGTATTAGATTTAAAATGAAATTATTAACAAATAGGTTCCTCCAACATTCAACTTTAATACTAAATCCTTCATTCCGGATTACGTAAATCGCGTGGTTGTTTCTTAATATGATTTTCTTGACTGTTTTTAACATTATTTTTATTTTTTGCAGTACCCTCTAAAATCGTACCCACTAAAAATAAACTTCTAATGTCAGAATTCCCTAAAAATACCTACTTATTGCTGATATTCGAAATCTCTATGGTGCTGTACAATAATCAAAAATTTAATTATTTACCTTTGAAGTTCCTCCCTGTGATAACTCCCCTTCATTCTCTTCATGTTTTGTTCTAAATACATATAAAGGCATTCCATCTATAATTTTTGGAATAGCGTGCTTCAAATTTTGTTTTCTATGACAATCACATCCTTAAAATTTTAAGTATTGTTTAAAATATTGGCGCAAAATTTTAATTTTTTTAAATTTATTTCTGAAACCATCAAAATCCTCTTTTTATTAATCGGATACAAAGATCAGGACCGAAAGTTTTCCCAATACGAGGACTGATTAGGTGTAAGTGCACTATTTTTGATATAAATTTGTTAACTTTAATTTTGGCGCTGCCGGCAATAATTTTAAATGACGCTTAGGTCTTTGTAATTTTATTAGGCTCGAAGTTTTTAAAATTTCTAAATTAAAATCTAGTTTAGTAAATAATAAATAATTAAGGCCGCCCATAAAATGCAAAAATATATTTTGTACATATATGCCTTCGTAAATATTTTTTCTAAAAAAATCAAAAATTTTTCTCAAAAATAAATTCTACAAAAATATTTTTTTAATTAATCTAAAATATTTAAATTTTTTAAATAAATAAATACAAACTTTCTTCATTAAAAAAAGTCTTTACTTTCCCAACAATTTCATTATTTTTTAAATTAAATATTTTTTTATTAAACTTTTTAATAAAAATTTCTGAAATTTTATGAATATTTAAACATTGTTGATTGCCGTCATTTACCAACAAAACTGTTCTCAATTCTTCCTCCCTTTCTTCCTTTTCCTCTTTCAAAAAATTTAATTTTAAAAATTTTTCTTTTATTTCATCAACTTTATCACCACAAATTTGTATATTTTTAAAATTTGTTAGTTTTTTCAACAATTTAAAATTTATATAAGCTAAAAATAAATAAAAATCTAAATTTTTATGAACAAAATTTTTCATTTGTTTTCAAAGAATTGAGTGCAAAAATAAGGAATAGTTAAGGGGCGAAACAGCCGATCAAGACAATAAAGTTAAAAAAATACCTTCTATATTTAATAATGTTTCACCGGAACCAAAATTTTGACCGGAGCCGGAACCGCATCCAATTTGAGCTCCGGTTCCCGTAACCGGAACCAAATAAACAGGGGTCGGACGGTGTTTTTCCTAGCCTGATTGGTCTTCAGTTTCTTATAGTAATTTATTCTTACAAGTTTATTTACTCTATAAAAATTTGTTAGTTTTCCAAAAAGAATATTTAGTTTTCTTTGTTTTATTACCTCTTTCATTTTCATTTATCCCAAAAACAATACGAATTCCTTTTTTCCACAGTTCCAATGCTAATAAGTCCAAAAATTCTCTTTTATTTTCTGCTTCCTCCCTCTCTGCAAGCTCAAGTAATACTTGAAGCCCAACTTTTTCTGTTTGTACTAGAAAATTAAAAAAATTTGGAAAGAAAATATTTATAGAATTGGGTATGTCTCAAAAAGATTTTATTTTTAAAATTAAAATTCTAATTTTGCTGAAAAAAAATTTAGAGCTCAACTTTTAATATTTAATAACCCTTAAAACGACGGGAAACACTTTCTTTTTCCCTTCAAAAAGGATCTAAACATTGTAAAGAATATAGCTATTTAATTCCTAAGGGTATGCAGTGGTGTAATGGCTAACACATCAGGGGCCTATTTCAATTGTCCGCAGATTCTGCATTCTGTGCACAGAACACAGATTCTGTGGAAATTCTGTTTCAATTAAATTCTGTGTGCACAGAATCTGCGGTGACCGCAGAATCTGCGGAAACATCCACTGATTCTGTGGAAACATTCCGCAGATTCTGTGGATGAAAATTTCTGTGGAAAATATAAAAATCTGTGGATTTTTTCCACTGATCCACAGAATTTCTATTTCAATTATTTTTCTGTGGTTCTGTGTATTTTTCTTGCTATATTCAAATTTTTTATTTCCGCGTTTTTGAAAATAATAGTTTTATTGAAGCGAAATATGGTTTGGACGGTTCGGTACTACCGCAGTATTACTAGTATCTGATTTTTTGAAGAAAAACTAAAAAATTTTTTTAATTAAACTGAAAAATATTGTAAGAATTTAAAAATTTTCCCTCCAATCACATGACATCCCTTTAAATTCTTTGATATCTTCCACTGATATACCGTTCATTTTCTTGATCATCCGATATCCTTTAAATCCCAGATTAGATTATTGTTCAAAAGCATGGTTCGGATAGGAAAAATTGAAATACGTGGTCCGACACCGGGGGAGGCTTTTCCCAACTATAATAGTTGACCCATTAGCGAGAAATGTTTTTCCACTATTGGAAATGTTGTTAAAACAACGGTCAAAAGTTCAAACAAGCGGAGGTTGTTCCATCTACGGGGTATGTTATTCAACAGAGGAATTTCGCCGATAAGTTGGGAGTGTACCCAATATAACTGCTCCCTCTATATCCTATCTAATTAGAATAACAGAGAAATCTCAACAGATTTTAGGGAATATGGTGAATTGGGTGGATTAAGGAGGAAATCTATCATTAAAGAGGAGGAGAGATTATGAGATATCAATGAGAGATCATGAAGATATCCCAGGTATACTAGGCAGATATCCTCTATATATCCCGAGGAAATATCTCCTTATTAGGAGATATTCTTGATGATTAGAACATCATAGCTCTAAATTTCATAATCTCTCACTTTTTTTTCATTTTTATTAACTTGTGTAAACGAAAAATGCTAAAAAAGATGTACCTTATTCAAAGTAAATTTTCACCACTAATTTTGTAAGATAAAATTATAATTTTTATATCAAAAGATAGAGAATGATTCAAACTTTAATAATCTTTAAAAATTTTAAAATTTGGTTAAGCCTAAGCCTAGATAAAAATTTTTAAAGTTTTTCCACAGAAGGTTCGCAGAAAAAATATTAGGGTGGATTTTTTAATGAATTCTGTGTATTTTCCGCAGAACACAGAAATAATTGAAACAGAAATCCACAGAATCGTCGAAAAAAGCCACAGATCTGTGGATTTTTTTCTGTGCACAGAAAAATAATTGAAATAGAATTCTGTGGTTTTTGCATGTTTTTGGCTGTTTTGCAGAATCTGTGGATGTTTCCACAGAATCTGTGCATGTTTCCGCAGAATCTGCGGACTCCTTTTTCCGCAGAATCTGTGGAATAATTGAAACAGAATTTCTGTGGTTCTGTGGTCTGTGCACAGACCACAGACCGCAGAATCTGTGGACAATTGAAATAGGGCCCAGACCGGGGTCTGAAGATGCTGGTTCGCTCCTAGCTGCCGAATAACTTTTGCACTAGCTAAAGGAGAGAAATAGCTATAGCCCAGCTGCTTTACTACATTTTTTGATTGGTTTATTTCAAAATATTTTTAAAAACCTCCTCTCGGCAAAAAAGTACCACCACTATAACTAGAACTTGCACCAGATGGTGATGAAGGTTTTGTTGGGGAATTCTTGCCTGTCGATTTAATCAAAAATAATTGAGAAAAATTCCAAAAAATTATAAAAATAAAATTTGAGGATATTTTAAGCATTTATTTATTTTTTTTAAAAATTAAATTTAATAAATAAAAAATATGGAAAAATTAAAGAAAATAAATAGACTTTTTTAAATTTTTTTGTATTATTTAAATGTTTGTAAAAATTCAATGAAAATCGTTTCCTGTCGGCAAAAAGAAAATTTTACAAAAAAAGTGCCGAGTAAAGCAACTTCCGTAATAGACTTATTAAAATAGCAAAAAAACAAGACAGACAATTTCATTAATTAATGCCTAATAATATTTTTTGCACTTTTATGCCTAGCTATTTACAAACATTTTTAGTGCCTTTTTAAAGCTGTAAATTGAGAAATAAATTAAGAAATTAATTTTAAGAGTTAATAAAATAATTTAATAAAAAGAAATTCAATTTTGAATAATTTTTAAAATATTTTCTGCCCTAAAAACAACTTCCGAAGAAATTTTAGATCCATAAAAGTTTTTTCTGCTGATATCAGAATCTCCCATCAGAAAAAACGTTTACCCTCCCTTTAAGCATTCTTTAGGATTCTAGAGGAAACATTTATAGGAAATAGTACTTATATAATAATAAACGACTAGAAGTTGGATTGAAAGATTCTAGAAAATTTTTGGAAATCTAGATCAGAATCCGTGATCTAAACTGAAAATCTATACTAGACATTTTGAGATTATATTGAAAATCATGATGGGGAGAGTCAATCTTTTCGAAAAAGGAAGAATTTGAGTGTTTCTATAAAAAGTATTAAAACAAATTTTCTAAATTATAAAACTTTTTTTTTTTAATTTTTTTAAAATTATATGTATAAATTAATAATTGACACTTAATTATGTATACATATAATCGCCAAAAATCCACCCTTCATTTTTAAAATTCCTCCACCCATCCACTCCTCTCCCCCTCGCCAGACAATTTCACTCCTATGGCATTGTATAGAGTGTGAGGAATAATTTATAAATTTTAATTTAAATGTCACTCGACAATTTAACTTGTCCATTTTGAAAAGTAAAATGTTGATGGAGTTGTGCATTAAATATTTTAAAAACGGCAGACGGTCCGGGAAGCGGGTGTTAGAAAGTCGGAACCGGGACTGGGCTGGCTACATAAAATGATAAAATTTTACAATAATAACTCTAAAAATTTCAGATTTTCTGAGGTAGAATTTCAGAAGTTACGGCCAGAAGTTTTGAATAGCTTAAAGAATTATATTTTTGTTTTTCCATTTTGAAGCAGGATAATAAGTACATATGTATAATTTTGAATTTTCCTACTAAATTTATCAAATAAACTAAAATCTGTTTATTATTTTCCAACGTAAAATTTTTTTAAATTTTTATTTTAATTAAATCGCTATTTAATCAAAGCAATTTTTTATTATTCCCAAGCAAATGAAAATAGTTTTAAAAAATATTTTTTTTTATTTTTTACAAAACTCTCTTTGGCTTAAACCAACATCGCGGGAATTCCCATGGCCGAATTATTTTTTTCTTGTTTTCAACCTTTCCAACCACTTTTTCTAAATGCTGGGAAAATTCTCAGGGACGATATTTGAAAGATAAAAAATGAAAAAAAAAACGGGGGAAGAAAGTAATGGAAGAAAAATAATAAATTGAGTGTGTGAATTGAAAATGTAGTAACGGGTAAAAGTCATTGGCATGAAAATGGAAAAGGATTTTAGTTATGGACATTTCAGAAAAATATTTGTCCAAAATATTTTTATAAAATCATGCAATAAGACCTTTTGTCGCTGGTCTAGTTTATGCGTCTAATGAAGAGTTATGAGCCCAATCAAAGTTTTATGATCCAATTTTAAAAAATCAAATTTTTATTTTTATAATGCCTTGATCAAGGGCTAACCTAGCATAAAATGTAAACTCAAACTGTTTATTTCTTCCAGGATATGCTGAAAGATTTTATTATTGTATATTGATAAAGGTCTTTATTGCTAACATGGAGGTGTCTTAGACTAGTTTCATGTTGCCTCAATTCCCTATCATGTCGCCTCTATTCCCTGAGTATATACCGTAGGATCTGCAGGATTCACAAAGTTAACTTTGTGATTAACTCATTATGATTATACTGTAATTGAAGATTATTAATACCCTCATAAGTGGGCATCCATCACTGACAATAGTTGTCGCATAAAAAGACATCTGTCACACAAAAAGTAGAGAACATTTGACAAAAGGTTTAATTTGGACGTTTTAAGAAAGGCATTTAAAAATTTGATTTTTTACTGTTTTTTAAATCGGACTACATATGAAATTTTGATTGGACTCTTAAACCTTTTATTTTTTTAAACTTTTCAAACTAGACAAGAGCGAATTTTTTGGCATGAAAAATATTTTTTAAATTTTAAATAGAGACCGGACAGTCCGATCTTTAATTTTATCTAATTTATATTTTACGTCCGAATATTACTTGTTAATATTTGTCATAAGTTAATAAATTTTGTTAATTTTTAAATTTTAAAATAGGATAAGACTACATCTTAAATTTAATTTATCTTGTCTTAAACTATCCGAAAAAAATATTTTCAATAAAGTCTAACCTCGAATTTAAATATCCGCAAAATTTAGAACCCACGTTCTTAAACATATGAGATTTTTTAAGTTTGGGCGGCCTTTGGGGGTGGGAGGGAGTCTTACTAAGCTTACTACCTCGATTTTAAATAAGAGCTCTATGATAGAAGATTAATCGGAGAGTGAGTTTTTCCGCCACTCCTAGGCAACTTATTAAAAGGAACGAAGTCCACCTTTATATTACTGATTTTTAAAATTATCACCACTGATATCTTGTGATCATTCTCCTCTCCTAACTTGCCAACAAAACTTCACACATGTAAAAACTTTGCTTAAAATGTTTAAACACTTATAAAAAAATAAAAATCCCGCCTTTAATGTTTTCCTTTCCCACACTTTGTCCAATAAATTTGCACAACACAAACACCTCCAAACACTTTTTGGGCGCTTGGAAAAACTTCTTAAAAGTGGAAAAGGCGGAATGGGAATGACTTTGAGAAAATAAACTATTTTTTTGGAGAGAGAATTGTTGGGCAATTCGGTGGTCTCTGGGAAAATAAAAAAATATAAAAGTATTTGGAAAGAAAAAAAATAGTGAAGGGCGGAGGAGTGATCAGAGCCCCCCTCCCCCCCCCTATTTTTTCTTCTTCCTCCATTTCTTCCGCCGCTCCCAGGGAACTTTTTTAGAGAAAAAAAATTAAAAATTATATTTATCCCCAACTAGCTAACAATTTTAAAAACTTTCATTTCCCCCTTCTAAAATAAAAATATTTGCGGGGTTGTGAAAATTCATGGGAAATTATTAAAGCTGGCCAAATAGAGCGCGGGAAATATTAAAATGTTTGAGGAGAGAAAGGTTTTTCAAAAAAATAATAATAATTTTATTTTTATTTTATTATATGTTATTTATAAGTACTTTTTACTTTAAATTATCAAATTTTCTAAAATTATTTATTAACTTCTATCACAATAAAATTCGAATAATTAGGCAACATAGTACAAACCAGGGATCTAGCCGACAATAAAATTCAATCCCCGATTTTCGGGAATCAGGTCGGCTAGATCCCTGATACAAACATATATTATAATAGCTAAATTATTTTCAAGTATTGTTTATTGAATTTGGGAACTAATTAAATAAAAACATTAAAGGGAAATATATCTTTTGTCACATACCTTCCTCCCTTTTTTATGCGTGATGAAGAGTATAATTTTTTGAAAGAAAATTTAAGTACATACATATAAATTTATGTAATACTTTAATTTTTTAAATTATTGTTGGCAGTTAAAAAAATTATTATTTTTATTTTTTATAATTAAATAATAATCAATCGATAATTTAGAAATGATTTTTTAAATTTATTTTTGATAATTAATTGAAGGTTTAATTTATATCAGGCTTTCACAATTCCCTAGTAAAATGTTTTTGAGAATTCCCTGTTTCCGAAAATCGTGAATTTATTTTTAATTTATTTTTAAATTTATTTTTAAATTTTTTTAGAAAATTTGACAAAAAATTTTCAAAATTAAAAAAAATATTTTCTAAATGAAAATTCAACAATTAATTAATTGTCAACAAAAAAATCATTTAAATAAAATTGAAGTTGGAAATATTAAAAATGAAAATAAAGAGGAAAATGATGTAATTAATGAAGATGTTGATATGGAAGAATTACATGAACAATTTCACAAATTAAGTTTTTATATTTAATTAAAATAAATTTATTTTTAATTATTTTCTAACTTAATAAAAACCATCAGTTGAAATGATTTTTTAATATTTTATGAATATAGTGCCCTATAATGTTTTTAAATCTCCTATAAAAATTTCAGATTACTCTGACAATCAGAACCTAGAAATCATAGAAAAACTAGGTGCTGGTAAAAGTTCTAAACACACCATATTTTATCTAAATAAGGAATAACACTTGATTTTAGGGTATTTTCTGATCATTATGAATCCAATCTATATAATAAATCTCTTCTCTCGACAATCAAAATAACTATCTCAAAAATATTTCCCAAAAAAACTAAATAATATTTAAATTTATTTTTCAGAATATATTTTTGCCTCCATTGGGAAGTCCAAGTCCAACAGAAATTTCTTCAAATCAACAACAACAACCAATATCTGCCATATCCCCTTCCTCAATTAACAACGAGAATATCCATTTAAATAATTTTGACAATTTACAAAAATTTTTTTTTCAACCAAATATTTCATATAATTCTTTAGCCCAATCAAATTTAACTCAAGCATTGATGCTGTTACAACAAAATAATTATAATAATAACCAAATTTCGCCAAATTTTCGTCCAATAGTAACTCCAAGTAAATCAAATTTTTAAAGATTTATTTTTTTTTGCTGGTTTTCCCGATGTAAATTGTAACATAGTTCTAGCTCATCGAATATTTTTTATATTTTATTAGACATGACCGTTTAATTCACATCTCCAATAAAACATCTGAAATTCATATATACTAGTTTATTTTCAAAAAATCTTTTCTAAGCAATCGTTTATTTTTATTTAAAAATTCCTAAAAATTGAAGACGCGCATAAATCTGAGACACTTAATTTTTTAGCTATTGTACAGATTACGTGTCCAATTGCAGTGTCCAATGAAATTAAATAAGAAAAATTATAATAAAATTATGTGTTTCAAAATTTTTAAAAAATATTAATTTTTTCTTCTCAAAGTATCCCCCCCCAATCCGAATATTTATTAACAATCATTAATTATAATTAATATTTAGCTCTAAATCCAATACTTCCAACAGCCGAAAATTTCCTGCATTTTATCCAGTTGGCACATGCTTTTGGATTTAAATTTGATTTTAACCAAAAATTAAGTTTTTATTTTTAAATTAATTAATTTTGTTAAATTTTTAGATTTTAAGTTATACTCCTCCTACAAATTCATTAAATTCTTTTGATTGTAATTTAACAACAAAAACAAATAATAATGAGGAACAACAAGTTCCGCAAATTGTTAGTGCTAAATATAAGAGAAAATGTTGGTTTTTTAATTTTTAAAAAATTTATTTAAATTAAAAATTCCATCTTTGTTTCAATTAAAAATTCTAAATTATTTTAATTATTTAAATTATTTAAATTTTAATTGGGAGCAGGCCAAGGTACCGCAGCCCAAGGTACCGCAGCCCAAGGTACCGCGCCCAAGGTACCGCAGCCCAAGGTACCGCGCGCCCAAGGTACCGCCGCCCAAGGTACCGCCCGCCCAAGGTACCGCGCTCTGTTATATATATAATTTTATCACTGCAAACAAGCTCTGTTATTTATATAAACTTAAGTTTTATTTATATAAACGTCAGTTAATTTAAACTTGTTATTAAAATCAATAATGTTCAACGGAATTTTATCACTGCAAAACAAAGAAAAATTGTCCCATGATGGTTATATTTATGTAATGGATAAACCGAGTGCTGATGGTGAGAAAATTTTCTGGCGCTGTGATACGCGCAAAACAACTGAAATGTAAAACAACTGAATGTCTTTTCCAGAATCATCAATCTTTTGCTGTTTCTTTCACCTTCGTCAAAATCTCAGAAAACATGTATCTCAATCTAATCTTTTGAATCTCTATAATAATGACCCTGATTTCGCTTTAAAATGTAAAATGATTATTGCTTTAGCCTTTGTTCCCGAAAATGATGTTATTAATGCCCTTAATATTTTAGAAAATGAATTAGATGACCGCTTTGAACCTCTCATTTCTTGGTTTGTATCTACTTATATCGGCCGCATTCGCGGTAATGGCACTCGTGCAAATCCCATCTTTCCTATACCACTTTGGAATGTTCACACTCGCACTATTCTTAATATTCATCGCACAAATAATTACTCAGAAGCCTGTAATCGCAAAATTAAACGTGCACTTGGTATGTCCCACCCCTCACTTTGGTTGTTTTTGCACTCACTTAAAAAATTCTTAGCACTTATTGACACTGATATAGAGTTACAAGTTGCTGGTCGTGAACCGCCTCGTAAACGTGCAAAATATATGGAATGTGATGATAGAATTTTAAGAATTTGTAATAATTATGATTTTGATACAATTTTAGATTTTTTGCGTGGAATATCGCACAATTTTAACATTGATTAAATTTTTTATTCTTATAATTTTTGCCTTTTAATACGTTGAATTGACATCTTTATTTTTAAAACTGTTATTGATTCAAGGATTTGTTGGCGGTACCTTGGGCGGGCGGTACCTTGGGCGGCGGTACCTTGGGCTCGCGGTACCTTGGGCGCGCGGTACCTTGGGCTGCGGTACCTTGGGCGCGGTACCTTGGGCTGCGGTACCTTGGGCTGCGGTACCTTGGGGTGTACCCATTTTAATTTTTCTTTCTCTTGAGGATGGACCCAAAACCAGGCAAGAATACGTGGTATGTGGATATTTTTTTCGGGGGCTGGGCGAAAAGTTTTATTGGAGCTCTTAGGTTACGGCGTTTTTGAGAAAAAATTCAAAAAATATAAAAAAAATTTTATGCAATTCTTATATGTAAATATTTAAAATATTTAATCATCATATGCCCAGAATAATTGTTTTTAACGCCATATTAATTCAAAAAAAGCGCTGAAAAACACTACTTTATCTAAATATAATACATTAAATTATTTTTATTAATTAAACTTTGTCATTATAAAAATAATTTTTTTCCCAAAAATTTTAATTTTTTTATTTAAAAATTCTAATTTTGTCAATTTCCCATTTAATGATGTAAATAAATTAATGTTTAATTAAAATTATCCCACAAAAATTTTAATAAAATGTTGATATCAAATTATGTACAAATTTTAAAAATATCAACCTATTCACTTTATAATTTCTTTAAAATTATTTTTTTTAATTTTCTCTAATCATTTCCTTCATATTTTTTTACTTTATTCCAAACAAAAACCCCCAACCAGCTTCTCTAGTTTTGTCCCCCTTTCCATTGCCAATTCCAAAATTTTCCCACATTGCGCCATTTTCAATTCTGAGGAATGCCAAACTGGTTGGGGGGAAGGGGGAAAAAGCATTTTCTACAGTATTTATTTAATGTTAAAGGTTTTTAGTTGAAAAAATAATTGGAGATTTTTACCTCTTTCAAAGACAAATTGCTTTAATTAAGCCAAGAATTTAAGTAAATTGTGATTAGGTTCTCAGTTACTAAATGGGAAAAGAAAGGGTTGTTTTACTGTCAATTGGAAGTATGAAACTTTCCGTTTAAATTACCTTCCGTTCCCCCCCCCCCCCCCAAATTTTTTCCACAAATACAAATTTAAATAGTTTCTTTCTAAAAAAAGCTTTTCAATCCTCTACAGAATGCCGGGGCTTTAAGCATTTCATGGGTGGGACATTTGGAAATAGACAAAAGTGGCAAATGGAAGTAATGAAGGAGGAAAAGAAAGGGAAGGATTGCTGGTATACATTTCTTGAATGTGCCCAACAATATTGTCCATATTTTATGGCTTATGAGAACCAATAGAACCTAAAACATTATTTTAAGTATTTTAAATAATTTTTGTAGAAATTTAAAAATTAAAAAATTTTTTTAAAGAAAATATTTTCCTCTTAAATTCTGCAAAATCCGAGAATTTTTATAGTTTTCACACCCTTTTTGACAAAAGTGCGAGAAAATTGCGGGAAAATTTTAGTGGATGTATTTTGAGGAAATTCTCCCATCAACATAAGATTGTTGGAACAAGTCCAGCAAAAAACATCCCCCTTTTCTCTGTTCAAAAACTGTGGGAGATTCCCACTATCCACAAATCTAGCCTTTAGATAAGCTTTCGATTTGCCTTGTAGCGATAAAGTGAATGGGAAAATACTCGTTAACTTAAATAAGTTCAAGATTACTATTCTCTCATCCCACGATAGATATATGGAAGAAGGTTATAGAAGAGGGATCGGAAAATAAATTTGAGGGACTAACCTATAAAAAATAAAAGATATTATTAGAATAAATTAAACATTAATCCAATTGACATATATCTATTTCTTGCGACATCATATTTAGGAATTCTGGGATGTCTTCAGATATCGTCTTCAGATTTCTTAATCTAAAAGCACAATTTCAAAGCCATTAAACAATTTCGTATACAATAATTTTTATTTGTTCATTTTATAAATAACCAAATATCGTATTTTTAATTAAATTTTTCATATCTACTCTATCTCATAAATTTATTCTATAATGACCAATTGTCCCCAAGAAGGAATTACTGAACTTATCAAAACAACTAACAACAACAACAATTCACTACCTCCTCAAGAATTTCCAATTACCTCAATGCCCGAATATTTATATCAACAATCATTCCACCAATTTATACCACAATGTTCTCAATTAACATCTACAGACCCTCATAGTCTCTCAAATCCACCAAACTACCAAAATTATCAACAAAACCTACAAGAACCTCAACTAGGACAGAATCAACCAATTCATTCAAATTCAGGGATTTTACCTTCATTTAATCAAGAAATACCCAATTCTAGTCAACTAACCCTTCCAATCTCGACAACTAATTTTTTTAATTCTCAAAATCCACCCAAATCTTCTAGTCAAAATTTAAATGAAAGTTGTTTAGCCATTCAAAGATTATCTCCAAATAGTCAACAACAACAACAATCTTCCATAAATTCATCACAGAATTTGCAAATTTCCCAACAGCAGGGTTCTCAACAATTTAACAATTCAACGGGTAATAACCAACAGATATCAAATACTTTTTCAACAAATTTCCCTTTCTGGCTCGATTATCAAAATCCTAGCAACCAAATATCAGATAACTCTACTAATATATCTACAGAATATTACCCCCCTCCATTTACTTCAATAGCTGCAGCTTTTGATTATAATAACAATAGTGGAATGATGGGAATGTTACCTTCAATGTATCCACAAAATTTTCAAATTCTAGACGAACAACAATGTTCACAATATTTCTCTGTAGGCGGTCTTTATGATTCTTTGGCTGCCGCAGCAGCGATCGCTGCAGGACAAATAGGAGATTCTTCACAAATTACTAATTTTTGTTGGCCAACATTTGATTATTATGGAGGAGGACAAAATCCCTCATCAACAATTAATTGGACACATTGGGGATACCCAACAATAGATAATAATGTTGGAGAATTAATTCAACAACAAAATCATTCTGCTGTTGAATCGGGGGGATCCTTATCTATTTTTGATTCTATTGCTCCAATAATTGAAGGGAGTACAGAAAGTAAAAATCAAATAAATTCTTATAATAATCAAAACGAATGGCAGAAAACTTTAGCTTTAGCAGCTACTACTTCTACTACATCAACTAATAATAATCGTCAATTAACCTCAAAATTTGTGTCTAAAAGGGGGAGGGGAAGAGGTATTGGTCTAAAAATTCTTTTAATTTTCTAACTCTATCTTGATAAGATTAAATGTTCTTATTAAAATTCTAGATAATAATGTGCCGGGAGTTTTTATTTTTTATTGTAGAATATTCTCTTTATTTGATATTCTCTTCTATTATTCAAAAAAATTTGTTTTATTCAAAAATCTAAAAAAAATTCATTAGGCCCTGCAACTTCTTTAACCTCAACCGCATCTATTGGTAACGGCCCTCAACATCAAAGAATGGAAAGTAGCCAATCAAGGCACTGCAATAATTCCTCTGCCATAAATGCCAATGAATGTGGCGGAGGTTTAGAGAATGTAAATGAACAGCAAAATGTAAGTGAGGGGAGGGGAGGAAGAGGTAATGAGGGGGAAAGAAGGGATATTTTTGTCATATAGCCCTGGAATCTTTTTAAAATCCAAAAATTTATTTTTAGCTCCAAACAATTTCTCCAATACTTTTAAACTTTCTACCTACACAACAAATGACAAGCGCAGCTATGCGAGATTATTTGGCCAATCCTGGACGTTATGAATGTGCAATGTGGATTTTCCATGCAAAAGTTGCTCAAAAAAGTTATGGAAATGAGAAAAGGTTAGAAAAGTTTTTTTAATAAAAATGATTTTTAACCTAATTTCAATACTTTATGAATAAAAATACTACATACATATTATTCCATAAGTAAAAATTTCCGAAATATTTTCTTAAAAAACTGAAAAGAATAATCAAAAACCATTTCAAATAGAGTTTTCGGATCTGGATTGAATAACGACCGAAATTTGTAGATTTGTATACAAAATTTATATATCCAAAGATTTCCCCAGATTTGCCAACCCTATTCAAAACGAAAAGAATAACTACACAAAATAACTAAACGAAATTTTTATTAGCTAATTATTCTAAAAAAGATTTTTTTCGCGCAAAATCACAAAACAATTAATATTTAAGTACATATTGTTCATTTATGTCCATAAATTCATTTTTGTTTAAATATTGGGGAAACATATACAAGAAACATTAATGTAAAAACTGAGGGGATAATCCTCTACAAATGGTTAGGTTATTCAATCCTTTAAAAAGACATTCGAGATGAACTAAATATTTTAAGGAGTTATTTAAATATAGGATGAGGAAGAGGGATATTTAATAAATAAATTTGTTAAAATACAAATCTGTATTTTAGATAAGTTAAAGATTATTAAAAATAAGAAGATAAGTCCCTAATTTATTTTTCACGGAATGTATATTTTAATTAATCAAAATAGGCATTTTCTCTAAAATAATCCCTTACGGATATTTTAAAAGCAACTTTCATGATTTGTGGGACAATTAGAAGTATAGTTACCGTAAAAACTATTATCTATTCTGGGTAATTATTGTTACTTCTTAATCTCTCGACTTATTTCTTAAGGTGATCCTTAATATCATCAAATACAAATATTTTTTAATTAGTGTAGGAAAAGATAGGGGGTAATCATTTGAGGGCGGGGGGGGGCAATTATTGTTGTGATCTCTCTCTATATAGGCATTTGATACAGTATTATTTTTAAGTAATTATCTTTTACTTCCTCAACACTTTTTATTTAAGAATATCAGAATTATCTTTAATTTCTACACACATTTATTAGCTAAATAACATACTAAAACTAAAAATAACCATTTTTTGTAACAGTAAATAATAATTAATATATTTTAAGTAACTCAAAACTATTCAAAAAATTTACAAATATTGAATAGAATTTTGAGTGAGAATTAACATATTTCTTAAAGCTCTCTAAAATATTTTGGGTAAAAATGGTTAAATGAAGGGGGGGGGGTCTGTAAATCCTTAAAGCAAATATTCTCAAGGAAGTAGAAAATTGTGAAGAAAAGACTCTCTCACAATAAGTAGAGGGACAAATTGTTTAGTTTATGAGGGAAGGAACACTTTTGTGGGTAATAATGGCCAGTCAATTAATGTAAATATATAAATTGTGTAATATATTAAGAACGAAAAAATGAAGAATTGAGGGTAGTTTATTGAAGAAGGTCATCAAGAGACAAATATTCTAAATCCTAATTTAGGTGTGTAACAATAAAATTGAGATAAGTATTGAAATAATATTTGTGGGGGTTGTCACATAGTTTTCATTTAAGGTTTAAGAATTTAAAAAATAGAGTTCCAATCACAAAATCTCTCTAAATTAACGAAATATTAACCAAGTAATAACTAGCCTAAAAGGCTTAATCAAGGGACTAAGCGATTTATAGTAGAGTAAATGGATGAGTTTTAATATTCGAGCTTAGAGCTTTTTTACTCCAAGGAATTGGATAGAAACTGAAGCAAGTATCTATAAACGAATTAATAGAACCTCAATATAAAGGATTTTATAATATACATATTATCCTAGATCCAATCACAAAATCTTTTTAAATAAAAATTTTAATTTCAAAACAAATTATTAACTAAATATAAAATTATTTTTTTCAAGATTTTTCTGTCCTCCCCCTTGTGTTTATTTACTTGGAGAAGGTTGGCGGAATAGGAGAAAGGCTCTTGATCAAATTTTTAAACGAATAAAAGAACAAAATGAAAAAAATAGGTAATTCAAATTATTTTGTTTCCACATTTTTTAATTTCCAAGTTCCGATTTCCTTTCAAATGGAGATTCTTGCCATGAAATGTTTAGCGAAATAATTTCAACTATCGGAATTAATCAACCACAAAATGCAACAGAAAGGCTATCTTGCCATCATATTGCCCATCCTCTTGACTTTACTAATGGAAAAGTATTAAATAAAAATATTTTTTATATAGAGGCTGAAATTTTTTAAATTTAAAGGATTATTGCGCAGCAAAAGCTTTATTTATAAGTGATACTGACAAAAGAAAATATTTTTATTTACATGTGAGTTTAATAATGTATAGTAGAAGGGGATCCAACTTTCTAGCATTTAAAACGTCTACAAGGCAGGGATTTTGGTATCTATGGATAGATAACTGTACGTGGGGAGTAATGCCTGCCCGGGGCTAAACTTTTACCTTTCTCTTATTACACATTAAAATAAAATTTAAAAATTATTTTTTAAAGACAACATTCTCGCATGCTTGTGGAGGTATAGATATTGGCACTTTTTCTTCCCAAAGAATAAAGGTAAATATTTAGATAACAGAAATTGTTATCCCTAAATTTCTTTTACAAATAGTATAATAATTATGGAATTTAAATAGTCCATCAATATTTAAAAAAATTTTCTTTATAGGTTATTTCAAAACCATCAAAGAAGAAACAGTCAATGAAAAGTTCCGACTGTAAATATTTATGTGTTAGCAATGGAAGCAAAGTTTGAAAATAGATTTTAAATCAAAAAATTTATTTTATTAGATTGCCCTTTTTAATCGTCTTCGTTCACAAACAGTTTCTACAAGATATTTACATGTAGAAAATGGTTGTTTTCATGCAAGTTCGACAAAATGGGGAGCTTTTCATATTAATTCTGGTTAGCGATATTTTCTTGATTTAGGGGGGATTGGGATATAAGCAGGCAAAACACCATTTTTGGGTTTACTACAATTCACATTAAACCTATTGTTTTCATATATTTTTATTTCTAAAAGAACATAAAAATCATTGTCAAAGGTAGAGGCCGGACTAGGAAGAATTGAAAGAATTGTTATTGATATTTCGAATCTGGATAACCGAAATTTTTGTTCGAGATCTAGTCTTAACCAGATCTCTAACCAAAATGCAATTTTGCATAGATAAGTATACGTATCTTCAATCTCACAAATATGTACAAATTAAGTGCTAGATTCTTTCCAAATATAAAAAATAAAAATTATAATAGTATATATTAAGTAGATAATCCCCAACCTTATACAACTAATAACTCAAATAATAATCAAACCTCAACGTTTATAACATATGGATCTGTTATTCAATTAATTGATGCTCAATCAAATATTGCTTTACCTAAACTTGTAAATTAAAAATATTTGAAAAAAATATTTTTTCAATTTTAGAGAATAAGAAAAGTTGACAAACAAATGGTTTTGTTAGACCCTTCTAGTCAAGGTAGAAAATAGTTTTTTGAGTTAGCAGTAAATTTAACCCTAACAAAATATTTGATGAACAAAGAATTTGGGTGTAAGTAATGTTGGTGGATCCTGATCCGAAAAAGTTGGGATATCTGGGGATTTCGAAGGAACTGCCAAACCTACCAGTTTTAAAGTAACATTTTTCCATTTTGCTTCCAAAATTTTATTGTAACAATGTCCAAGTCCACTAATTATTGCTTATAACCCTCATTCATTTCTCACAAACTCCATCCCTAAGCAAATAATTAAAAGGTGAACCTGTCAGTCAATTACATAAATGTGCATTCCAAATGGTTGATACAAGTGGAGTAGGTGCCGTTGTTGCCGGACAAGAATCTCTTTATTTGTGTTTATCACACGATAAAATAATTCAACACCAAGTGGATTGTCTATTTAATTCTAAATTTTAGAAATTAATTTAAGGCTGTCCGAATAGACCCTAATAGACATCAAATAAGTGATGGGGCTGCTTGGACAATAATATCTACAGACAAGAGTGAATATAGATGGGCTGAGGTAATAATTGTTTAGTTTGGAGGGGGGATGGATAGAAAATGGTGCCCGACATATGGATATTTACTGACAAATTTATAGAAAATATTAGCTTCTGAACAAACATTTTATGACTCTCGAAAAATGTTTAAACAGTTTTTTACTCACAGATTTTAATAAATAATTTATTTTGTTAGTATAGTAAAAAGGAAAAACTACACATAGTATGGGATCTGCAAAAGTTTTTTTCTCAATTACATATTCGGTCTTTAGTAGAAAAAGCAATAAATTACCTAAAATCATTTTTTAAAACCCTTTGAATAAAACACAAATCTTGCCGTTCCAGTTCCAGAAATCGAGAATTTATCTTTTATGTCGGCAGAATCTCCTAAATACTTCAACTAAAAATAATTTTAATTTTTAAAGCCCTTAGCCAATATTGGATCTTTTGCCCGTCTGCCAATTACCCCAATGCCACAACTACATAATTTAAATATTTCTAGTTTAAATACAGAAACAAATAATGGAATTAAATCGGGTAGAAAACAAAAAAAAATTTTTAAAAATTTAATTTTAAATCAGATCAAACCTTTGTTTAAAAATCAAACCTTTGTTCAAGACCCAAGACGAAGTCCTGTAGTAGAGTTTGTGTCTACAACATGTTTTTTGTGTCCACATGTGTTGTTTTGTGTCCACACACCTTAGAGTTGGTGTCTACCAGATGTTTAGCAAAGTCGTTTCACAAAAATCGAGAATTCCCGACATTTTTAAGGCCGGGATTCCTGTCCCCCGAAATCTGGAATCTATATTTGTCGGCTAAACCCTTGGTAATAGTTGACAGAAACTTCAGAAGTACTAAAGACCTCTCAGACGATCAGAAAGAATGTTTTTGTCTTTAAAATTTAACAAATATTATTCCAGGCAACCCTTTACTACCCCTGGAAATATTAAAAAACAACAATCTGGAAAAGACAATAATTTATTAATTAATTTAGAAACTTCCTCAAATAAAATAAATAATTTAAACAGGTATCTATTTGTTGAATTAAATTAAAAATTAATAGTTATTTTTTTTTAGATTTCACCCTTATTGGAATAATTCCGAAAATAATGGTGATTCTACTAGTGTAAATAATTAAAGAAAATTCGGTTATAATTTCTCCTTTTAAAATTGTTTATTAAATTTTTATTTTTTTGACTATTTTAAAAAATTTCCATATTTTTATTTTTTGTTGTTGTTACCGTAAATGCTAAATAATTACCCTCACTCAAACAATTCCCCTCATATATTAATTACCCACTCTAGTCAGTGGTTGAAACAACAATTACACAGGGTAATTAATACAGCATATACGGTACTCGATTTTATTTGTTTAAAGAAGTAAATAAAATAAAAATTTCTGGAAAAGAAAAAACCGGAAAAGTGTGTGAGAAGGGATTTTTATGTGTTTGTTTTTAGAGATTTAGTTGGCATAAAAGGTAATCCTTACTTTTACTAGTTCCTAGAAAAAAATGTGGAAGAAGTGTTCTTTCGATATTTTTGAGGTCTGCCAGGAGGTAACTAAGACAATCAATTACCTACTGGCAGACTTGGAAAATATCAAAAAGCACTTCCACATTTATTCTTAGGATCAGTAAATGTAAGGATTACCACATAAAAGTAAATTCCCGTGGATATTAACGATGGGAATTGAGACAGATTTTGACTATGGAAACCGAGCCGTGATTAATTTTAGGAAAATTCCCATTTTCCCAAAAAATATTTAAAAAAAACTTTTTAAATTAAAAATTGTGTTTTGATTTTTAAATTTATTTTTATTAACAATGCCCTTTTAATTGTAAACAAGTGCCTCTAAAAAATAATTTTTTTATTGCGCAATCATATTTTTGTTTTCTTGTGACTACCCAAAACACAAAAAATTAAAAGGGCATTCCTTTTTAAATTTTTTTCTTTTTAAAAAGCCGGCAAAATTAATTTAAAATTATTTTCACGTGAAAGTGTTAATGACTGAAAAATCAATTGAAAATTAAAGGGCATAAGTGAGAGTTAAAGTCTTTTTTAGAGTTAGAGAGAAAATTTAAAAGGGCATTATTTAAAAAATTTAAAAACGGCGGCATAGAGGGGAGGGGAGAGGGGAGAGGGGAGGGGAGGATTTTTTAAAATTTTTCTTTATCCTCTAGATCAATTCCAATGTCGAATGTCAGGCCATAAAAAGGCAGAGATAAAAGGCAAAATTATACATTTTTTAAAATATTGACCAAATTTTAAATTAAAAAAGTCTATTAAAAATTGAAAAAAAATTTTTTTAATTCCGAATGAATTTATTTTTGGTGTTTGGAGGTAATTTAAAATTAAAATAAATTAAATTTTAATTTTCTTAAAAAAATTTTTTACAGTGTTTGTTTTTTGTTTTGTTGAAACAGTTAATTCTGTTAATTTGGAGAATTTAATTTTTAAATTTGTTTGTAATGAGCTTGAAAAAGTAGAGCTTGAAAAAGAAGAAAATAAATTGTTTTCTGTTGAAAATCTTTTTGAGGGGGAAGTGGAGGAGGGGAAGGATATATATGATATATCCAGTTATTTGCAAGATAAACAAAAATTTATAAAATTGTTCCCAGAAATTATTTTACAATTAGTTGTAGAAAAATCTGATGAATTTTTAGTAAATATTAATAATATTTTCGAGGGCAAGAATGTAGATTCTAAAGGAAATAAAATCATTAATGAATTGTATAATTCATTAAAAAAAGATGAAAATGACGAGGATAAGGAAAACATTCGACTTTATTTAAAAGGGGCTATTATGGGAAACCTTGGAAATGCATCTAAAATTGCAGATTCAATTGTTGGAGATTTGAATGGAATAAAATCAGTAAAAAAAGGTTACTTGAACTTTTAAACATAAATGGGCGTTTATAGAGCGGCTCCGAAAAACTTTGTTTCCGGAGTCGAGTCTCATGCTATAATTTTTTAAATTTACTTTAGCATTGAATTAACAATTATTTATTTGGCTTATTTAGATTATAGAAAATTTTATTTTTTAATGATCCAAAAAAAGTAACGAGAAGTTTGTCCCAATTTTGTAATGTTCAATTTCCTTCTCGAATTTTTCTAAAAAATTAATTTTAATTAATTAAGGAAAAATAAATGAAGAAACTCGAGAAACTTTCATTGTCCTTATGTTATTTAAGGAATTATTTCTTAATGGATATAAAGGTGTCGAAAAAATAAACGAAGATAGTATTTTAAAAGAATCAAAAATCAGGAAGGGTATTTCTTCAGATGAGTTTAAAAATGTAAAACATCTGACTGAAATCAAAGAATTTTTATTAGAGTTGGCTACAGAATTGGAAAAAATAATTAATAGTCTTTATTTAGAACTTGATTATAAAAAAAGATCAGGAAAAGTAGATCATAATTCGGCTCTAAAAACGGGAAGCAAATTAATGTCTGAAATATTAAATAAATTTGGTAGTGAAATTGAAAAGATTGATGAACAGGAAATTGAAAAAATTGAAGAAAAGGAAAATGACCCGCTAGTTTCTACGTTGTCAGTCTCACCTGAGATAATAGCAAAGAAAGAAAAAAACATCCCGCTAGTTCCTGAATTGTCAGACTCACCTGAGATGATAGGAAAGAAAAAGATCAAAAGAGAGTATGGATTATTGTTTAATGAGAATTAGCAAATATCCGAACCGACATAATTTTATAAGATAGTTCCTTTATGGCAACGAAAATTTTTATGCCACAAACCAAGAAATTATTGTTTAGTCGTAATTTTTTCCCCTGTACCAATTCAGATTTTGTTCAAAAGAAGAATTTTATTCTAATTTACCTAAAACAAACTTTATACTTAAGCGAGAACCGCCCCAACCTTAGAAATTAAATTTAATATAAAAAATATAATTAATTAAAGCTCCCAATTTCTCTTTCATTTTATTTAAAATATAATTCGCCAATAAGAGAGAGAATATTTTAAATTTATTTAGGCGAAGTGTTGGAACCCCTGTACCTTCTCCAAGAGGCGATCAAAAGAAAGTAAAAACTATTATAAATATTACACCGAGTAAATCAACCCATAAAAAGAATGGTGATCAGAATGTTAATTCGCCAAGTATTCCAAAAAAGAAGAAAAAAGTACATTTCACTCCAGAAACATAAAATCACTCAAATTTTGAAAAACATACATATTTAAGCAGGGGTTTGTTTATTTAAATTTTAACGATTTAGAATTACGAAATACTATGAAACTTGTAAATTAAAATTACGATTTTTTTGATTTGGCGTAACCCTTGTTTGAATTTGTAAAATTGTGTAAAGAGAAGAAAAGAATTGAAGGAAATTTATAGACCGATGTAACTAACAAAAGATAAAAAAGAAAATTTTTTTAAAGATACATACCGTATTTACTCGATTAATTCCCCCGGGGAATTATTTTTTCAACCCATCCATGGCATGGGGATTATTCAAGGGAGGGGAATTATTCGAGTTTTGAACTTGAACGCGTATTAGGGTATTTGGGGGAGGGGGATTATTGTTTCAACTCATCCGTAGCAGGGGGAATTATTCGAGAGAGGGGAATTATTTGAGGGAGGGGAATTAATCGAGTAAATACGGTATGTACATATTTAAATGTTAAAACTCTATTTTGATTTCATTTTTTGATTGCATATTTTGCATAAAGATGGCTTTTTTTGATTCAGTAACATTCTCGAAGCAACTTTTTCGCAGCAATTATATATAGAAAAATATAAAAAACAGTCAGCGATCACTATAATAGTTTACCCATTCTGAAAAAATATGTAAGCTGAAAAAGTAATTAAAACAGATCAACCATAAATATCGCCAGCCAAAATATCGTGATCCTAAATATCGCCCCATATGAAAAATACTTAATATTAGAATACATATATTTATAAAAACAAAAGGTAAAAGTTAAAATGCTTTGTAGAAAAATTTGCTGGGACATGGGTTGAATTTAAAAATGCTGGTGCTAGGCCAAAATCTATTGTTTTTTTATGATTAGTAATTGTTTTCTTTCAAAAATAAATTATTAAAACTAATTTTTTAATAAAAAAGTTTGTCATATTTTTAAATAGATATTCTATGTACTATGACTTCAGAAATTTTCAAAATTTTGGCCTGCGGCCAACTCCCCCCCCCCTTTTAGCAAAAGTTGAAACAATGAATAATTAATTATTACAAATTATAATTATTTAAAAATATACATGAAGGGTGTGTAAAAAGTTCCCGGAAAATTCCGGGAACTTTTTACGCACCCTATATCAGGGCTGTGCGCCAGAATTTTCGCGTGGCGCGCCAAACGCCAATTTTTCAAAATTTCAAATCACGCCAAACGCCAGAACGCCAAAATCGGCCAAAAACGACGCCAAAACGCCAAACGCCAAAACGCCAAAAATTTTATTCTACTAAGGCTCGAAAAAGCAGTGTTTATCTCTTTTTAGCGCCGCAGGCGAAAATTTTTGAATTATCACGAGAAGCCAAAATTCATCCTTTTTTAGCGCCTACACCCAAAATTATGGAAATTTGTTAGAACAAGAGCAGAAATCCTACTTTTTGTAAAAAATTGCAAGAAAGATGTCCAGATAGATGTCCAGATATCCTCTTTGACCTCCCGAAGTAAGGGACTTAGAAAGGAATACCTTGTTAATAACTTAAGACTTTTCTTTGTTTTGTTCCAAACCTTGTCTTTACTGCGTATTTAACGTTTTCTGTCTAACAATGACCCTAAACTTTCTTGGTTCCAGATACGTATTCGAAGAATTATAATGGTATTTAGATCAGAGCTTCCTTCTATTAGTGCCACAGGCGAAAATTTCGTGATTTTTGGAAAGCTAATAAGTAAATTCTTCCTTTGTTGTGCGCCGCAGGCGAAAATTTGAAAATTTTGGAAGGCTGCAGGCAAAAAATTTCATTTTTTTGAAAACACTTCCCCCATCTATTTGGAAAATTCCCATCATTAGGGGTGTATAATTTTGGCATTTTGGCGCGCCAAAAGATAAAAATCACGCCAAACGCCAGGACGCCAAAATCGGCCAAAAATCACGCCAAAACGCCACGCCAAAACGCCATGACGCACAGCCCTGCCCTGTATAGCAGATATTTAATATTTTTTAACTTTTATTTTGAAATTAATTGTTGCGTGTTATGAGTTAGACATGCACTTTTATTATTAACAAATCCCATTAAATGTTTTCATTCCTTTAAACTTTTTTTTTCTTATGACTTCTCGCAAATAAAGTGCATTCCCAAAATTTTTTTAAATACCGGTAAGATAAAAAAATAAATTTTTTATCACATGAATTGATGACGTGGAAAAAATTGATTGTCAAGAGGGCATGTAAATAAGAGAGGGGAGAGGAGGAGGGTGGAGAGGGAAAGGAGGGGAGGGAAGGGGAGAGGGAGAGGGAGAGGGAGAGAGGGGAAGGAGGGAGGGGGGGGTAGGCGAGGAGGGAAGGGGCATAACATCGAGAGATGTTATGCCTAAGGAGAGGAAGAGGGGAGGGGTAGGTGAGGAGGGCGAATAATTTTAAATTTCTCTCTATCCATTACATTCCAACTTAAATAAATAGCCATAAATGAGAGGCAAAATTAAGCAGTTAAATTAAATTTTTAAATTTAATTTAAAAAAAAACTAAAATTAAAATTTAAAACTTTCTAGAGCGGACGTTTTAGGTTTTAAAACTTTTCCATTCTATTTAAAAAAATAAAAGATCTTTTTTAAATGTCAGAAAGATTTTCAAAAAATTAGGAGACCGGGAAATATTTTAATCGTCTCTAGAATCGAGAGATGTTATTAGCCTAAGGAGAAAAACTCCCAAAGGAAAAGATCTGGAAATTAAAAAAAATAAAAGTGTGGTAAGCTAATTCTTGAAATTTAAAAATGCAAAAGGTCAAGTAAAGAAAATTAAACATGCGTTAATAATTTAACCTTTCTTCCAAAAAAAAATTATTTAAAATTTAATAAATATTTATTTATTTATAGAAGTGAAACTAAAAATATTTTTATTTGAAAAATCAACGAAAATTTTAGAAATTATGCAAGTAAAATTATTGTTTGGAGGTAATTAAATATTTTTTTTAGAAAATTAAAACAAAAAAAAAGAATTTATTAGCCCCAAAAAATCCTTTCTGATAACTACTTTTCTCATAAAATACTGGACTTGGCTAGCTATTTCTCTTTTAGTTAACGTAAAAGTTTTCTGATGCTACACCACCTGTATAGTCTTAGTAATTAAATAGCTCTCGTATTCTCTTTAATAATTACCCTCCTCCATATGCCCTACCTCATGTTAAGAGTTCAAAATTCGAATAAATATTTAATTACTCTGAGTAAATATTTGAACGTATAAGCAAATTCGTGTCGGGCTAACTCAAGGAACGGATAAGACTAGGAACGACAAGTCACAGAATTACCAAATCAAGGGCTTACCAAACCACGGAACGACTAATTCCGTGTTTTGGTCCCACACAATTAAATTACATTAATTATTTTTATTTTAGTTATTTTTATATTTTGTTTTGTGGAAAATGTTAAAAGTGATGAATTGGAGAAAGAAATTTTTGATTTAATTTATGAAATTATTGAAAAATATACAGAAGATTCTTATCCATTAGATAGGGCAAAGGTATTATTTAATTCCAAGCACGTTTTGGATGAAAATAAGTTTGCAAAACAATTTGTCAATTTAATGAGTAATTCTATTTTAAATTTAATTTCTACAAATAAAGAAAAATTAAATAAAATAATTGAAGAATTAAATCAAAAAAGTGAAAAAATTAAAAATAAAAACAAAAATATTTTGGGAAAGAAAACTTTTAAAGAAATTGTTGATTTTAATCAAATTGAAATAAGTAAAAGCTTTAATATATATTTATTTTTGAAAAAATATTTTTTCAAAAACTGAAAGGATTCTTGGGGTTGTGTCCGCACTTGAGAAAGAATATAAATGAAAATAAATAACCCATCATCGGGTTGGATGGTGGCACAGTCGGTTGTGCTTCGGTCTGGGCTATTTCCGTGATGGTTCTATTCCATCTCGCATCCACAATTTTTCCACAGCATGAACACTCGGACATGACACTTGGATTGCTAGGAAAATAATCTAAATGCCTAAAGAGATTTTAAGTTTTCTCAAAAATTATTAAGAATTTTTGTAAAAAATTGTATATTTTTACAAAAATATACAACGGAATTGTCTTCTTCCAACAGAACTTTCACGAAAAAAGATTTTAGATAACTTTAGTTTCGATTCCTAATTGCTATATTTAAATTAAATTTTAATTTTGATTGTTTACTTTTTCGCCCGTTTTACAAATTCATTATGTACTTTCGTCCATATAAAAAAAAATTAATTAAAATTAAAATAATAATTTTATAGAAGAAAACGAAATTGAATGGAAAAATGTTTTTTTGATAATTTTAAAATTTAAAGAATTATTTTTTGTTGAAAGTAATTTTAAAAATGATGGAGAAAATACTTCGGTTAATTCAGAAAGTGTTAATACATATACTAAAAAATGTATTTGTGAATTAGCTATTTATTTAGGAAAAATTTATAATTCATTAATTAATGAACTTTTAAAACAAAAAATAATTTATTTGAATAAAAATGAACAAAAAATAAATATAGACAGCAAAGAATTAATTAATCGTTCAGAAAATTCTGAATTTAATGAGTTTTTGGAAAATATGGGTATATCAGAAAAAATGCCAGATTTAGTAATTGAGGAGTGGGAACAAATTAAGGCTAATGCACACAAATTACTCACTGGAAATTCAATGCAGTCTCATTTAAAATTAAAAGGAAAGGGCGACATTGGGTTTGTTTAATTATCTCTTTTGAAAATAAAGTTAAACGATACGTGAGGTCTAAAATATATTCGGGGAAGCATATACGGGGCAGCAAGTGCCGTCTAAACATGGAGCAACAGAAATTTCTCGAACAAAATTCTCCTAAAGATCTCATGTTCGGTCTATGGTAGATATTTTATTTAAAATGTTAACAAGTACTCAAAAATATTTATGGCGTGAAAAAATGCTTGTACTTGTTGCTGATCCCATAACAAAACTTTATTATACTTATTGAAATAAAGAAATTCGATTGCAGGGGGGAGAGGGGGGGGGGGGGGGCGAAAAAACCACGCATTTTACGTAAACCGCAATGTTCGAGGATCAAAGTTTTAATTTAATTATCCTCAAAAAACAAAAAAATTAAGAGCAGTTATTGAATAAATATGTTAAATATATAAATAATAACCAAAATTTTCATATAATATTTTTATAAAAAATAATTTCCAAAAATTTATCCGATGTGAGATACATAAATAATAAAAAAACCAAAATCTTTTTAAAAATAACACCTTATAAAACATACATACTTGCAGAGATTCTGAAAATGAGGGAAAAAGCAATTCTTCCTCAACTTCTACTGGGAAGAGAAAAGTTGATGATTTAGAGATTGATATGAACCATAATTTAAAAAATATGAAAATAAATGATAATGATGAAAAGAAAAAGATTATTAGTCCAAATGCTAGTAATAAATCTTCAAGTAAAAAAATTCGAGTTAATATTTCCAGTGGAAAAGGCAAAAAACAACAGAAAACAAAAAAACTTTCGAAATTTTTTATTGATTAAATTAAGTTGAAAGTTTTATCTTTTTTGATTGCTTGATCAAAAATATATGGCTCTGCTGCAGTCATGACTGCAGTTCTCTACTACAGTTCATGAGTCCAATAAAAATAATTTTGATTTTTTTATATTATGAAGTTGGGGTTGGGGTATGTAACAGTTCTTTATCTTCCGGACCTATCCCACTGAGTTTGGGACCATCCCCCCTCAATTTTTTGAAATTTTTTAAAAATTGTCTATAACATTCCGAAATTTCGAGGTTAGTTAGGAACGGTCCCAGTTGAAAGAATGTTGACCTAGTGGGCATAGGTTCCGAACATGAAGAACTGTTACGGATCACACCTCAACTTTTAAACATAAAGGAAAATCCAAAATAATTTATTGGACTCATAATGTGCGCCTGGTCTCATACACTGCAGTAGGGCCAAAATTATTATAAAGTGAATTATAAATTTTTTTCCAAAATTGTGAGAATGTCTGCTTTGTAAAAATATTATTTAAATATTTTAGATAAAAGTATTTTCTTTTCAAAATTCCTTTTTTGTTCGCAAAATTATTCGACAATTGTAATGATGAAGCCTTACAGTAAATCCTTTAATTTTTTCACTAGAAGGTGGATGTAGAGGATCAACCGGTAATACTTGAAAATGACGAAAGAAATTTGCAGTAAAAAGAAATAATTCTGTTTTGGCTAATGATTCTCCCATACAAATTCTGTTAAAAATAATTTACATTTTTAAAAATAATTAATTAATTAAAGTACCTCTTCCCTAAACTAAAAGGAATAAATTCTTCAATACGTTTTAATTGGCCTTGATCATCCAAAAATCTTTCTGGTTCGAAGCGAAGAGGATTTGGGAAGATCTGAAAATAAAAATGGGGATAAAAATAAAAAAAATCATTTAATATTATAAAATTTAAATGAGAAAAATAAGTTATGATGAAATGAAGAGTGCCCCATTTCTTTTTGGCCACTCTCTTCATATGTTAATTAATTAGAAATTAATTATTGTATCCTGCCATCTAAGAGAGCTGAATTCTCTTAATTATATGAATGATAACAAATTTTTCTAATTTTTTAGGGTTTGAGTAACCAACATCAGCAATTTAAACCTATGCCGACTATAGGTTTGAGTACCACTACCTCGATTTAAAAAAAGTAGATTCTTCTCATACAATTTTTTTATAAAAAATTTACTTTTTCATCAAATAACACACAACAAATTTGTGGAATAATGGATATGCCCTTTCTAAGGTGATATTTCCCTCCCAAAATTTGAGCATCAGCCATTGTTCGGTGTGTAAGATTCAATGGAAGTAAATTACAAACACGTTGTGTTTCCTAAAGAATTAATTTTTCTTTCATTAAAATTCTCTATTCCCCAACATTAATAACAGCATTTAAAAAAGGTAATTTTCCTCTATCAGCTTGTGTAACAGAATTATCAAATCCATTACGGCCCTTTTCTTCCTCCAAACGATCTAATTCTTCATGCATTTTTGATTGAACTCGTTGGTCAAGTATTAAATATAAAACTAAAAAATTTAATGTAGTCGAAGTTGTGTCTTGACCAGCCAAAAATAAATCGAAACAAAAGGGTGTTATAGTCTTCAAGCTTAAAAATATTTATAGAAATTGCCATTAAATTAAAAAAATTACCTAAAATATTCATCCTTTCCCGTCTCTATCTGATCAAGAAAATAATCAACTAAATCATTAGGTTCTCCTCTCTCTTCGGGTGTTTGTTTCTCCCGTTCAGAAATTCTTTTATTTATCGGTCTTTTAATGAATTCATAACAAGTTGTCAAATTATTGTCTAATTTTCTGAATGTTTGTGAAAATATGGGGAAGTGTCGAAGCCAAGGCATAGTTATTAACATAAGGCCTGTTAATGATGAAAGTAAACACATTTGTTCTTCCAAATGATGCTTTATTTCGTAGAATTCAGACATATGTTCCTTTAAATTATAATGAAAATATTCTAAAAAAATATATATCCCCTCAATCATATACATAACCAAATTAAATTTATAATGAGTAGGGCTCGGATTTATATTTAAATAGGGCACAAAAACGACCTTGGTCATGAACAAGCCTTGACTGACCGGTGTCTGACTATTGAGTTCTAATAGAAGAAAGACAGAAATGACCGGTGATAGATGTAATAAAAAAATAGAGAGACAGTGGCCAGTTCGCGGGCAGGGCCGCTTCAGTGATTTATTTAAATATAAATCCGAGCCCTAATAATGAGCAATCAAAAAATCAGCAATCGCGATTTAAAAATGTGAATTTATGTTAATTTGAGTCGAAATACGAATTTTCTTATTCTACACACAACTTGAAGGATTTAATAAGTATCTCCCCTCAATCTTTCGCCAACTCTAATAACCTAGTTTGAAGCAAAAAACGACAAAATATTTACATCGTCGAATGGATATCCAAAAGTAACACGATTTACTGTAGTCCCAGCCAAGCGTTCTATTTTACTTTGAAGATTGACATTATATCCACCATTTTCAGATATTTCCTCTTTTATTTGTTCAATAAATCTTTCCATATCTTCAAGTAAATGTTTTTCAAGTCCAGCCCTTCCAACACCCAAATTACGCATTGACTGTAGACCGAATCGACGCACAACCTTCCAGGGATCTCCTTCTGTGCGTAAAACACCGCCATAATCGTCTTTTACTGCTGAAAAATTTTATATTAGAAAAATTTTTGTAGATAATCTCAACCTCAACCCAATTGCAAATACATAATTTATTTTTGTTCTGGCCAGTGTCTTGGTAAGTACTTATTTTGGTCTGACTTTACATGGAAGCCTAAGTTATGCCCTCACCTACTTTGCGGTCCTTTTAGAATGGCATAAGACCTGCAACAACATCCACATTTCATCATTATAATCTTTTCCTTGTTTTATAAGTGGATTTATTTACGGGCACGAAAAAGTACGTAAGACTTGCTTCCAAAAATACGTTACTCTTTTCTGTCTATAGGTCAATGATAGACAGAATGATGAACCTCACCCATCCATGATGGGTGAGGTTGGCGGTTTCGGGTATCCGTGTTGTGTCCGCACTTGCAGAAAGAACATAAATGAAAATAAATAACCCAGCAATGGGTTGGATGGTGGCACAGTCGGTTGTGCTTTCGGTTTGGGCCCTTTCCGTGATGGTTCTATTCCATCTCCCGTCCACAATTTTTCCACAGCATGAACACTCGGACATGACAATCCGGAACCGAAAATTTTTTATTAAAACCATCCAGAAATGGTTTTAATTTACTGAAACAAGAAAATTCCTAACAATTTTCCATTAAAATACGTTCTCGCTCTTTTCATAGGATAATGAATAGAGCCAGGATTTTTAGGCAAATGCCTTTTTTTTCCTAGATAGGCCTGATGCTGAAACGTCCAAATCAGGTTTTATTTCACTGATATCTTCTTTCTAACTATTTTATCGTTGCCTAAAATTGCTATTTCAACTTTTTCTGGAAAAATGCCCTATTTTGCCTTTTTTCAGCCTATTTTGCATATTTTTACTAAAATTTGCGAATTTTTGGACATTTATTGAGAAAATTATTGTCTAAAAAATTTTTTTCTTGTAAAATATAAAATTTTTCCAAAAAATTTTTGTCAAAAAATTTTTTTGGGAAAAATTTTCTTCTGAAAAATTTATCAAATTATTTTTGAAAACAAAATAATTAATATAAATTAATTACTATGTAATTCTGATCGTCAAAATTAATTTATTTAACATTTTATTGCTTAGATTTATCTTTTTTGATAAAATTTAATCAATTTAAATCAGAAAATCTCGAAAAAATACTGCCTATTTTGCCTTTTTTCGGATTTTGGTGCCTATTTTGGCAGTTTTTAGTGCCTATATAGGCGCCTATTTTTAACTTTATCGCGCCTAAAAATCCTGGCTCTAATAATGAATATACCTGAAAACTTTTTAAAAAGATTGCCCATAAGATTTCGACCAGCATAAATATCGCCTTCTTTGATAAAAAGGTCACGCATAATTTCATAATCAGTAACAATAACAGTTGGATCTTCTCCAATCCAAATGGTATAAACTGGGCCATATTCTTTTGCCCAAATTTGGAATTGTTCATAAAGTGAACTTAATTTTAATATAATAGTTAGAAATAATTCTTTTACTAAACCCATTGTGAGTATGGCTTGAAGCTGGTTCCAGCCAGCAATCAGGAAATTCCCGATGTTTTAGGTGGGAATTCCTACGTGGCAAAAGTTTATTTCGGGGTGCGGGTTTTGCTTTAGTCTTAATCTAGGGCCTCGTCCTGCCTTTGTGAAGACTTGTTCACTAATGCTTTAAACTTCAAGACGAGGAAAAAGTTAAACAACTCTTAATTCAAGAGTCAAGACTAAGAGTCTTGGACGTCTTTGCATAAATTTATGCTTTAATTTTTATTGACATTATTTTAAGGCGGAAATGTATTGGGAAATAATGTAACATTCCCAACAACCCTATCTATCTATAACAAATATATCCACAACAATACAGAGAATAAGCGATGAAATGGAGCAGTCTATTAATTTGTCAAGTGAATTAATCTATTAATATTCCTTTCATATTTTAGTTATTCTGGGCTCTATGCTGGTTATGAATTTAGCAAACTTCTACATATATTTAATTTCGAATAAATATTTTAACACACTTATTCATCGAAAATGCATTTCCAAAAATAGGCAATGGAACCGGTCCAGGCGGTAATCCTTTTCGTTTCCATACAAAATTCCAAAATAAAAGAGTTGTAAAGAAAAGGAAAAATAAAAGTAAAAACATTTTTTGATTAAAAAAATATTTTATTTATCTATAATTTATATAGTAATTATTTAATGGGAGCAAAAATCTTACTTTTTTTTATTTATAATTTATATTAAAGAAATGATAAAAGTAAAAATTTGTTAAATTGTAGTTTGTATTAAATATTTTGTGAAATTAAATTGAAAAGTTTTCTTTTATCGCGTTGACTGTGAACAAACGAAAAATTAAAAAGAATTAAATAAAATTATTGAAAATTAAATCAAATGGGCGAATAAATTAACGTTAATTTAAAATTAAAAAAAAGACAAAAATTTTTGAAATAAAAAACATTAAAAAATTAAACAAATCGAAATTTATAAAAGTATTTTATTTAAATTATATATTAATAAAAACAATTATAAATTTTATAATTAAGTATAATTGTCTATTTTTTGCAATTTTCTACAAATTTACATTGGTCAAAAAGCAAGAAGGCTTATATCGTAGCAGCACATTGATTTGACTAAATTTTTTCTTCTAAACTTACAAGCGAGCAAGGGGGGGGGGGGGGAACAAGAGACAAGGGGGGGGGGAACAAGGGGGGGGGGAACAAGGGGTGGGGAACAAGGGGGAGGAACAAGGGGGCGGGTTCGGAGAGCTCTTTCGAATGATATATAATAAATTATTTATCAAACATTAAAAGATAAACAAAGGAACAAGCCTATGAACAAGCAATACGTGAATCTACTATAATTTCTACGAAAGAAATGACGTCTTCAGCTACTGTAGCCGATTGGTTCAAGTAAATAGAAGCTTCGCAGGAAAAACTGTTTTTGTACTGCTACGGAGGGTAGGCCGGGCATGGTCTTCGCTACACGATGGCCGTGCTTCGCTGCGGTCGTGCTCGCTTCGCTCGCGGCGACCGTAGCGAAGCTGCGGCCGTCGTTCCGCTCGACTTGCCCGGCTTCCTCCGCAGCGGCAAAAACTTTTTTCCGCGTATTAATCCTTTAAACAATTTTTAAACAATTTTAGTTACTGCCGCGAGGTTACTTGTGTATATTTGGATGGACTATATGAGAACGACGGACCTATCGGGGGTCCGGGTCATATAATCGAATGTGACGAGATGAAACTAGGGAAGAGGGAATATGAAAGAGGACGTGTCGTAGAAGGGTCCTGGATTTTAGGAATGATAGACATTGAAACTAATGAACTCCGTTTGGAAATTTGTCCTGACAACAAGCGTGACAAAGACACACTTCTCTCTCTCATAACAAAACATGTACGTCCCGACAGCACAATCTTCACAGATTTTTGGCGAGGATATGCGGATCTTTTTGCCAATGGTTTTGAGCATTACTGTGTAAATCATCAACTGCATTTTGTAAATCCGGAAACGCAAGCAAACACAAATAAAATTGAGTCACAATGGCGACCAATAAGAAAAAGGCTTGCACGTGGAGGTGTTCATAAAGAAAACCTAGCCGATCATTTATGTGAATTTTTATGGCGACGTGATGCGAAAAGACACGAAAAAGATACTTTCAATCATTTAATTACAATAATTGCAAAACAATTTAATTTTTCTTAAATTTTTTGACTGATTCCTGTTGAGCCTTAGGAAAGCTACGAAAATAAATACGTACATTATTTTTAATTTCCGTGTCACAAAACCATATAATAATTACTTTATGATAGCAAAGATAAATAATGAGAGTGCTGAGACACGTTTTTTCTGCAGGTGGTACGCTAAAGTACAGCCTCCAATTCTATTAAATTTTTTATTAAAAAACAAAAATAACCAATAACACCAGCCAGACCAAAAAAATTTTTTTCCAATAATTTGAAACTAATTGTTTTTTTTGAGGGAGCAGACAATTCTATTATTAAAGATTTTTATTAAAATAAAAATAAAAAAGCTAACCAACAAAAACCAGTAGACCAAAAAATTTTTCCAATAAATATTGAAACAAATAATTGGTATTTGCTGAAAGCTCTTTTTAAAAGAAGAGCTCAAAATAATATATTAATTGAACCTGTAAAAATTATTTATTAAAAATTTTATTTAAGTAAAAATATAAATGAAAAAATATAAGGGATAGGGAAGCCAGAATAGGTCAAATTGTGAGTATAAAGTGTCAATTTGCATAAAGAAAAAACACTTTATACTCACAATTTGACCTATTCTGGCTTCCCTCCCCTTAATATATAAAAGGAAAAATAAAGTTCTAGGTCATCCCGCCTAGAAAAGAAGAGAGTGGCTTTGTTTATGTTTTCACTCTCTTCTTTTCTAGACGGGATGACCTGTTTGATAAAAGAGACAGTATTTACAAATCGACTCCCGTACTTCCAAACTGAACTGTCCAAAGTTTTAGTTCAAGGGGACGAATCCAAAGGGGACGAATCCAAGGTGGGACGAATCCAAGCGCAGCCGTGGCGTACGGTTAACTACTCCTGGCCCAAAACCTTTACCTTTAAAAGGAAATATTGACCAAATTTTTGGTAAAAATATAGCAGCAATACAAAAACAAAAATGGAGTAAAGAATATGGAAGTGTCTATGGAATTAGAAATGGATGGTTTAATGAATTAGTTATTAGTGATCCAGTAATGGTTAAAGAAGTGTTTGTTGACTCAGAGACTTTGCCCTATTGCTTCGTAATTTTCTTCTTCAAATTTAATAAATTTATACACTCACTTTAAGTGGGGTAAATCGTATATGTGAAGAAACAACAACTCTTGGTAATATAATTTTAGAGAAAGGCACAAATATATCTATTGACTCGTTAACTCTTCATAGAGATCCAAAACTTTGGGGAGAAGATGCTGAAGAATTTAAGCCTGAAAGGTAGATGTTGTACCAAAGAATTAAATACCACAGAATTTTTTCCTTCAAAACATCAATTTATTTATTTAGATGGTTAAATGGAGGGGTATTATCCGTTTGGCGGCGGGGTAATACCAAGGCTGGTCCCCCCCTTTTTTCCCTATTCCCCTGACCATTTTGAGCTTTTTTGCTTGACATATAATTTACAATATATCATTCGAAAGAGCTGTTCGAGCTGAGTAGAATGATACTATGATCGGTTAGATTTGGCGAATCTGAACAGATTTATGAAGCTAAATCCTCGATGGACGTGCTTTTTGTGATGCTGAAAGGGATTAAAACAAATGCTCATAACTATGTTTATTTAAGTCGGATTTCGATGAATCTAGTACCGTTCGACTCAGCTCGAAGAGCTCTTTCGAATGATATATAATTTGCCATAAATTGTTTAAAAAATCGAAAAAAATAGAAAGGAAAAAGGTATTCTGCTTGTTGCCATCGTACTATCTTTTTCTTTAAAAAAATGCAGCGGTAGCAGCTTCATCGGATGTCGGAACCGATCACACTTGATAAACGAGATCAACTTTGATAACAAAAAAACCAAAATATTTTTAAAAACAACACCTTATAAAATAATTGCAGAGATTCTGAAAATGAGGCAAAAAAAGTTTCTTCCCCAACTTCTAATGGAAAAAGAAAAGTTGATGTTTTAGAGATTGTTAGAAACCATAATTTAAAAAATATGAAAATAAATGATAATTATGAAAAGAAAAATAGTAGTTGAAGATTAACATTATATCCCCCATTTTTAGATATTTCCTCTTTTATTTGTTCAATAAATCTTTCCATATCTTCAAGTAAATGTTTTTCAAGTCCAGCCCTTCCAACACCCAAATTACGCATTGACTGTAGACCGAATCGACGCACAACCTTCCAGGGATCTCCTTCTGTGCGTATAACACCCCCCATAATCGTCTTTTATTGCTGAAAAATTTTATATTGTAAATACATAATTTATTTTTTTCTGGACAGTGTCTTGGTAAGTACTTATTTTGGTCTGACTTTACATGGAAGCCTAAGTTATGCCCTCACCTACTTTGCGGTCCTTTTAGAATGGCATAAGACCTGCAACAACATCCACATTTCATCATTATAATCTCTTCCTTGTTTTATAAGTGGATTTATTTACGGGCACGAAAAAGTACGTAAGACTTGCTTCCAAAAATACGTTACTCTTTTCTGTCTATAGGTCAATGAATATACCTGATAACGTTTTAAAAAGATCGGCCAAGAAGTTTCGACCCGCATAAACATCACCTTCTTTGATAAAAAGGTCACGCATAATTTCATAATCAGTAACAATAACAGTTGGATCTTCTCCAATCCAAATTGTATAAACTGGGCCATATTCTTTTGCCCAAATTTGGAATTGTTCATAAATTGATCTTAATTTTAAAATAACTTTTTTGGTAGATTCAAGAGGAGTGATTCGAAGGAGCTGAACGACATTAAAATTAGCAACGGTCTTAATTTTAATCGAGATATATGTTGTCGAACTTTTGAAAAACCAAAGATAAATAACCCATCATCATTTGGGGGGTGAAAAATTCGATTATAAAAATGAAAGCTCATTCGGAAGAGCTCGTTGAGCTGAGTCAAATGACACAAAATCAGCTTGATTCGATGATTTTGGACATAATTACGAACAACTGATAATTACGATCAACTTTAACACACTTATTCATCGATTGTAAAAGTGTAAAATTGTAAAAGTGTAAAAATTGTAAAAGTTGTAAAAGTGTAAAAATGTCAATTCAAGGTGGGCAATCATGGAAATATCAGATATCCTGAGCTTGTTCGATTTTTACTTAGGATTTATATTTTTTGCGATTCGACCAACCCTATCCGTGATATGAACCAAAAATTTCAACTATTCAACATTTTCGTTATGATCCGCCAGACCTATTTATTTTTTAAAATTAGAAAGAATAAAGTATTTTACAAATATTTTCTTTAAAATTATTATACTGAATGCTAGAAAAACTTAGAAAGCATTGTTATAGTAGAAAGAAGCAGGAGTGAATAATTAGAATTAAGGGAAGGAATGAAAAAGAATATTGTTAGCTAGACTTTAAAATATTAGAAAATAGTGTTTGTTTTAAATATCCTCTCTCTATTTGCCTATTTCACGACAATAAGTTCTAAAGAATATCTTCATCTTTATTTAAAGAGGAGCATTCTACTGTAAGTGGCGAGGCACGGGTGGAGGCTGGTGGTTTAATGTTAAAGGGTTTAATGCCTTTTATACATTGTAAGTAGCCTGGATAGTTAAATTGTGTTAGTTTTATTCATATCAGGTATTCTGCTTGTTGCCATCGTACTATCTTTTTCTTTAAAAAAATGCAGCGGTAGCAGCTTCATCGGATGTCGGAACCGATCACACTTGATAAACGAGATCAACTTTGAGCAATATATGGTCATCATTTGATTTTTCAATCATCAGACCATTAAGTCTTTTGACCTCCCCCTCCACAGTGTGTTAAATATCTGCCCACACTCCTCCACAAACCCGTTAGGGCTTTTCCTCCAGGCAGGCACTTAGGGATATGAATAAAACTAACACAATAAGGCACTTCAACAGCAGCTGATCAAGTTTGATGTATGTCAGACCTACATTCTCCACTCCCTCACCACCGCTGATACACTTTTTAAAAATTAACGGCTATATATATATAGTCGTTAATATTTCCTGGAATCTTCGATAAGTTGTAAACCTAGATAGAGAAAAGAATAATGATTAGTCTAAACAAGAGGGTGAGGTGTGTTCTTCGTGTTGTGACCCCGCTTACGTAGAGGAAGACAACAGAAATTCCCATCATCGATGAGGTGGGCATGCCTGGCTTCCTCCGCAGCAGCAAAAATCTCAACGGAGACCATAGGTAAGGAGCTAAAAGAAACGATCATAACTTTGTCTAATCAAATCAAATTTCAATGATTTTGATGTCTTTCGACTCAGCTCGACGAGCTCTTTCGAATGAGTTACAATTTGCATATTCGAATTTTTCACCCAAAATTGAGCTTACTCCCCCCTATGGTTTTTCGATTTTCGGGGACCTATATCTCGGCCCAAAGGTGAGTCCCGAAGCTAATTTTGGTGTCGTTCGGTTCCGGGTGATATGACGGAATTTTACCGCAAAAATATTTATGCCGTGAAAAAAAGCTTGTAATTGTTGCTGATCCCATAATAAATCTTTATTATTCTGATTGCAATAAAGAAGTTCGGAGCAGGGGGATAAAACGCAAGTCAAAAAACGACGTAATTTACGTAATTCGCATTGGGTTAAGGATCAAAGCTCATCTCTCTATTTATCCTCAGACAGCGAAAAATTAAGAGCAGTTATTGAGTAAATATGTTAACAAATAAATAATCAAGATTTTCACATAATATTTTTATGAAAAATAATTTCCAAAACTTCATCTGAGATAAATAACAAAAAAACCAAAATATTTTTAAAAACAACACCTTATAAAATAATTGCAGAGATTCTGAAAATGAGGCAAAAAAAGTTTCTTCCCCAACTTCTAATGGAAAAAGAAAAGTTGATGTTTTAGAGATTGTTAGAAACCATAATTTAAAAAATATGAAAATAAATGATAATTATGAAAAGAAAAATAGTAGTAATAAATCTGCAAGTAAAGAAATTAGAGTTAATAATTCCAGTGGAAAAGACAAAAAACAACAGAAAACAAAAAGTCTTTTGCAATTTTATGATTAAATTAAAGTTTGAAGTTTTATCTTTTTTGATTGCTTGAATATTTTAAGTAAAAATTATTATAAAGTCATTTATAAATTTTTTTTCCAAAATTGTGAGAATGTTGAATAAATATATAAACATATTTTATTTTTTTAATGATTATTGATATATCCGCTTTGTAAATATATTTAAATATTTTAGATAAAAGTATTTTCTTTCTCAAAATTCCTTTCTATTTCGCAAAATTATTCGACAATTGTAATGATGAAGCTTTACTGAAAATCCTTTAATTTTTTCACTAGAAGGTGGATGTAGAGGATCAACCGGTAATACTTGAAAATGGCGAAAGAAATTTGCAGTAAACAGAAATAATTCTGTTTTGGCTAATGATTCTCCCATACAAATTCTGTTAAAAATAATTTACATTTTTAAAAATAATTAATTAATTAAAGTACCTCTTCCCTAAACTAAAAGGAATAAATTCTTCAATACGTTTTAATTGGCCTTGATCATCCAAAAATCTTTCTGGTTCGAAGCGAAGAGGATTTGGGAATATCTGAAAATATGGAAATAAAAATGGGGTTTTATTTGAGACCCTAAAATTATATATAAGTCCCATTAAAATTTATTTGTCCGTCAATAATAAAAATTATTTGCATCTATTGTTAATTTGCTACAATAATAAGGTTAGTAGTTTATCCATTGGGCAGGAATAAACCTGATATTCTGAGTACTTGATAAGCTATTGATTACTCGCAAGCAGAGATACTCGCAAGTGACAAAAACGTTAAAAATCGGTACTGTCGAAAATCGAGTGCTTTAAATGCTGGAGCTTTAAATGCCTAAGTGCTTTAAATGCTGGATATGTATGATTTTTATAATCTTAACGATTATCTAAAATATTCTTAGAATTATTTTTCCTATCTTTTATTATAAATTACACATTCACCTTTTCATCAAATAACACACAACAAATTTGTGGAATAATGGATATGCCCTTTCTAAGGTGATATTTCCCTCCCAAAATTTGAGCATCAGCCATTGTTCGGTGTGTAAGATTCAATGGAAGTAAATTACAAACACGTTGTGTTTCCTAAAAATTATTTTATTTTCATTAAATTCTCTAAGTAGTAACCACCTTACAAATGTCTCTTTAACAAGAGACATTTGTAAACCAGTGCCTATGGGGCGGTTTAAACCTTTTGAAGGTGCCGCCATCCTCTTCCTTTGGAAGGGGTTTGTGGTTAATAAATCATGTCATGGGGTGATTAATTGATGGGTTGTGGTGACAACCTGAGCCTTTGGGAGGGTTGCGGTTGGTAATTAATCATAATTTGACATGACCAGGTAATGGTCTAAAGGTACTGGGTTGAATCAACTGCACTTCAAGGAGAGACATTTGGTATTCAAATAAATTTTTGAAATTAGGCGGAAGTGCGGTAAAAATAAAAAGAGCCAAAAGGTTTTGGTTGTGAAAAGGTACTGGGTTTGAATCAACTGCACTATCAGAGAGACATTTGGTGTTAAAATAATTTTGAAATAATTTTTTAAATTAAAACTTCGCCTAGCAGAGAGACATTTGGTTGTAAATAAATTAAACCAAAGGAGGTGAAGTGCGGTAAAATAAAATACTCAAGTTTTAAGAATCTGGAAGTAGGGTTTCCCGTTCCTGTTGTTGAACAGACATACGACTTGTCTCAGTTAGGTAAATTTGAGGTAATTAGCGGCAAGATCAAAGGGAGATATATGAAATTGGATTTACTTTGTTTTTCCACATATCCGTTGGGAAGAAGTAAGGGGAGATTTTAAGGTAAAATGTTTTGATTGATTGAGAATTGCTAGGTACAGTGATAAGTATTAGGTACAGTGATAAATTTAGCAAACAAAATGCAACAGAAATTTCAAAATATCGAACGACAAAATGCCAACTTTAAAATAACGAAAGACAAAACGTCAATTTCAAAATATCAAACGACAAAATGGAAATTTCAAAATATCGAACGACAAAATGCAACAGAAATTTCTAAATATCGAACGACAAAACGCCAATTCTCAATTCGTCAAGTCTCAATTTGCCAAGTCTCAAAATGTCAACTTAGTCGTATTAATTATTTTTAAATGTAAAAATATTGTCGTTCGACTTCCTACCACGAAATTTTCTGTGCAAAAAGAATAAAAGTGGGTGGGCTCTGTTGTATTGATCAAGGAAAACAATGGGTATTGGATTTTTAAATTTAAGTGCCGTCAATTTCCCGCGCAAGTGTAGAAATGACAATATGATCAATGGGGTTTTTTTGATCATATAGAAATCAAGGATTTCTCCTATTTCTCCTCCAATTGGCTGCTATTTTTAACTTGAAAATTTTTCTAAAAATTTCAAAAATTCTAAGAATCTGACCCGAATATAAGGATAAATTCGCGGTAAAGTTAAAAGTTGGAAAAAAATTGACAAAGTTAGGGGAAAAAAGATAAAATTAATGTAAAGTTAGGAGATAGAAGATACATTTCATGTAAAGTTAAGCAACGGAAGATGCAGATTTTGGGGGTAAAAATGCAAAGTTAAGCATTGGAAGACAAAACTGTTGCAAAGTTAAGAGTCAGAAGATAAAATTGATATAAAGTTAAGGGGTGGAGATTAAATTTTGTATTATAAATTGCTAAGTTAAGCATTAAAAGATACTATTTCTGTAAAGTTAAGGATTAGAAGATAAAATTAACTTAAAGTTAAGAGTTTGAAGATAAAATGTGTGAAAATTTAGGGATAGAAGATAGGATTCACGCAAAGTTAAACAATAAAAGAAACAAGTATTGTAATGTTAAGGGATGGAAGATGTAGATTCTGGGGGTAAAAATTTGAAGTTAAGCACCAAAAGATAATATTGATGTAAACTTAAGGATTAAAAGATAAATTTCCGCAAAAATTAAGAGAAATTACGAACATTTTCAGTAAACTGGTCAAAAATATGGTATTCACCAGGGTTGTCGCGGGTACAAAAAAATCTTCGGGCACGGGTTTCGGGTATCGGGTTGGAGCGTTTTCATTTCGGGTATCGGGTTTCGGGTTGGAAAAAATATCGGAAAAAATATCATTTCGGGTTTCGGGTTGGAAAAAATTTCGCTTACGGGTATCGGGCGGCAACCCTGTTACTCACGTGAAGTATACATGTGCGTAAGAGAAATACACCCTATTGAAGTGTAAAGTTCAACTCCTCATCTAAACAGGTAAACTTATCTCCTTGAAAAAACAAAGTTCATTTATCGGAAATACCTAGCTTATTTAAAATAAATCTGTTAAATTTAATTTTAATTTTACCCATTTGAATGACAATATTCATTTATATCAAAGAAATAGTTTAATTAAAATAAAATTAATTCATAATTTACCAGAAAATAATATATAAAATTATAAAATTGATTAATAATATACATAAGTACTGAAAAACATATACTTTCGTCAAGCCATCCAGTACCTAGAACTGACTATGTTTTATAATAATAAAAACCTATTAATATTTAAAATGCTAATGTTTAAAATTATATTAATAACTATTATGTCATTAGTGGCAGATAGTGTTAACAATAAACCCTGGAAGGGAGAAGAATATGTGTCATTATTTCGAAGAACACCAATCCCAATATGGCGAAGGACACCGCTACCAATCCCAATATGGCGGAGAACACCGCCACCAATATTTACTATTAGAGATGAAAAAATTCAGAAAAAATCAATGAATCAAACTGATGACGGGAAAAAATTATCAATGAAATGGGTTGTAAAGGATATCTATTACCCGAACAAGAAAGATTTAAACAGACAAGTAGAAATAAAAAATATGGGACGTTGGATTCTGCGTTGGGACCTTTACGACAAAAAGTTCAAATTTGGAAAATATAATAGAACAGATTACTTAATGTATTCAAGATGGCGATTTTTATATGAACCCCTATTTCAAACATTATCGATTTTTTCAAAAATTTGTAAAAATTTTAAACAAACATATTTTAGTTTAAATTATAATTATTTAATAAATATTTAAATAAAATAAAATTCTCGAATTAATTTATCATAATATTGCGTTTTTCCCATTGGTTAGGCTGACCTTCTATTTTAATCCATAATATTCCTGGTCTAGATTTCTCTGTAGTAGGTGTAGATGGTATGCTTCCGTCGGATATTGTAAGACTGTTGAGACTAATTGTTGATGTTGACGAAGTTGCATGCGTACGTCGTGCTTTAAATGTTAAACCGCTTATTGTAGACGGAGGCGATGTAGGAGCAAAACATAAAAGCTCAAGAGGGTAGTATCTCTCGCAAATTCCATTCTCTGTACATGTTCTTTCAATAACACATTGATGAAATGGGTATTGAAGTTTCAATTTATGATGAGCAAAGAAATATGCCGCAATTGATATATTAAATGGATAACCTAAATTGCCGAAGGCTTTGATTAAATTAGCTCCTGTTGTTGTAATACCATCACACCTAATTTTTCTTTTCGTTCCATTCCTATCATAATAATTTGTCTCTAACTCTCCCTTTTCTTTTATAAATTTTGCGATCAAATCGGCATTTTCTTGATACATTAGTCTATATCTCACCAAATAACATGGGCAATTTAATTTTTTTGAAATATCATCCAAAACAGAATTCATTTTTATTGATTAAATTTTAATGTATGTAAATGATCAAATGACTTTATAAACTTTTAAGATTAAAGAAATTGTCCCTTTTTATACGAAATTTTTTTTTGAAATTTGGCAAATATTACGAAATCTTGAGAAAAGGGGCGGGGCTTGAGCGAGTATATAAGACAACAGATTTCCCAACTCGCATTCATTTCCTCATTCATTTAAAATAAAATTTGAAAATAAAATAAAAAATGAGCGGATTGAAAAAAGAAAAAATCCCAAAAATTGAGGAGAATGAGGAAGATATAATTGAAGTAGAGTTAGAAAAAGACACTGAAATAATCAACAAAGCAAAATCCCCTACTTCGAAAATAAACAATGGAAAAATTGATAAAAATAATAATAAGATAAATCCGCGTATACTGTGGAAACTTATGCGCATGAAAGATACCCCAAGGATTGAAATAAGAATCTGCAAAAAATGTGCCAATGCTCTTTATAATGATAAAAATAAATTCACTCAAAAGGAAAATGGAAATATTGGAATATGCTTTGAAATTTGTGAAAGCTGTGCGAGACTAAATATGCAATTCAAGGATTTTGTTGCTGACTGGGATGAGAAGAATATAGAAAAGTTGAAAAAATGAGTAAAAATTTTAAAAAGTATTCTTTCTTATCATGTTATTTTTTAAATTAATCTCAATAAGTGTAATAATTTAATTTGAAATAAAAATTTTGGAATTTAATTTATTATTTGTTAAAATAACAAACATTAAATTCATAAAATTCAAATCATTTTTTTCAGAAGCCACGCCCATTTTCAGAGTATAAATACTGAAATATTCCCCTGGATAAAATTTCCATTCAAAATTTGAATTCATTTATAAATTTACTTAAAAATGTCAGTAATTGAAAATAATTGCCAACTCTTAGAAAAAGTACTCCCTGAGGTTTTATTTACGGTATCTTCTTTTGGTGTGACAATTTCGTCACCTCGGCTCATAACATCACGTTTTGTGGAGTTTGACTTGGCGGGGAAATGTAAAAGTTGCAAGGGAGAAAATGTGGACATTGATTTTATAGTTACTCCGAAGGATGTAACCTTATATTGCAATCGCCTAAAATCAGAAAAAGTAGTAATGTTTGACCATATCTATGAAATTGCCCAACAATGTGTCTTTCGTGTTAAATCAAAAGGAAAGAATTTTAATATTATTCATAAGGAACCAAAGTGGAATGAAAAAGATTTTATCAAAGGAGAAGGGCAAATGACTGTCAAAGAATTTTTGTCAAAGTTTTCACAAAACAAAGCTCAAGTAGGAATAGAAGAAACAAAAGAAAATATAAAAGAAAACGATAAAGAAAAGAAATTCGAAGAAAAAGATAATCCTCAAATTACCCCTCTTAATCATTAATCATTATTTTTATTTTTAAATTTCGACAAATATTTGTAAAATGATTTATCACTTATTTTCTAATAAAGATTTAAAATTAAAACTTCCATTTGGATGTATTATTAGTGGCCCAAGTTCAACTGGTAAAAGTACATTTGTACGTAAATTAATTTCCAACTCTGATCAACTTATTGAGCCCATTCCAAAATCTATACTTTACTGCTATGGTGAATATAATTCGCTTGTTCCAGAACTACAGCGAGCCGGAGTCTCAGTTTATTCCGGAGTTCCCCCGAGGATCTTATTAAAAAACAAGAACAACCTTTTTTAGTGATTCTTGACGACCTAATGTACTCAATTGACGAAAAATATTTATCGGAACTTTTCACAAAGAAATCTCATCATCTTAATTTTGGCATAATTTTCATCACCCAGAATCTTTTCGAGAAAAAACTCAAAGTCGCACGTCAAAATTCTATGTATATTATATTAACTCGCGCACCAAATAGTGCATTGGCCGTTCGAAATTTAGGAGTACAATTATTCCCAGGAAGATTAAATTATTTTCTAGACGCATATCGACAAGCTACAAGCAGCAGTAATTATTCATATCTCTTTATTGATTTACACCCTTCATCAGACCCAACACTTAGACTAAGAACAAATATATTTAAAGACAGAGAATCAGAAGAACCCTATAATTCATTACCAATTATATTTTTACCTAAAAATTGCTCTAATTAAAATCATGACAACGAATATTAGTCAACTTGTCAAGGACAATTTGCAATTTCTCAAAAAACTCGCAAAAACACATTCACTAACTAAAAGAAGACAACTTTTAAAAAAAGCTTCAACAGATCAATTACTAACTCTAACTGAAATTTGTTTTAATATTGTACGAAATCAATTTAAATTAAATAAAAGACAAAAACATCGACTTTTGCCATTCGCATATTTTGTTCGTCGTGTGAGTAGACTAAAGACAGAAGGAGGAGCCCGACGTACAGTAATACAACAAGGAAGCGGTTTACCAATAGGATTGTTTCCTGCCCTTTTAACACCAATCATCATTGAATTAACAAAAACATTGATAAGCAATTAATAAAAATGGCAAATAAATTTATATTAATTCCTGAAGATATATATCGCGGACTACTTACTCATCCCTTACCAGAAACTGGAAATATCAATTTGGATTTTACTCGAGAAAATTTGGAAAGTATCAAAAGTCAAAATGCAAACACAGAATTTAAAAATATAAATTATAACCAGGAATTAAGACGTTATTTACATATGTTGAAGGATCAAAATGATAGACCAATGAATGTTTCAGTCCGCCAAATGGAAGATCCAGCACTAGAACAAATCAAAAAATTACTTCCCCTCCTTCAAACAAACTCCAATGAAAGTCGTCAAGTAAATGAAAGCACTCCAAAAGCTTTTAAACAAAATATTGTCACTCCAAAATTATCCCCAATAGATGAAAATACTGAAGATGATCTTAGTATGCACACAGCTGAGGAGGAATCGCCTGAAATTAAGGGGAAAACCGAGCCAAAAAGCACAACAATAAAGAAAAAAACAAAGGAAATTTTTGAAAGTATGAAAAAGGAAAATCTTGATAAATATGACGTGAGCACAGATGGAAAGATTCTAAGTAAAAAGGGAGGAAAAGAAATAATGGGAAGCAACGCTCAAAAATCCATAGAGTGCATTCTTCGAACAGGAATAAGTGGGAAATTGAGATGGGGTGAATTGACACCACCAGGAACATCAGCTTTAGAAAACAAACTAAAAAGTGATACTAAAATTTGGCCGTTGATAGAGAAGGCAAGAGAGAGTTGTACACCAAAAAGAACTTATTCAACACAAAAAAGAAAAATAGCTGAATCCAAAGAAATAGCTGAATCAAAATGGAGACCTCCGACAGAGTGGAAATGATACTAGAAAAACTCTACAATAATCCAGCGAATCCAGCAGGATTTGCTGGTGTAGACCAGCTATGGGCAGAGGCTAGAAAAAAGATGCAAGTATTAAAAAGAAGGATGTTGAGGAATATTTAGAAGGTCATAGAACTTATACAATTCACCGCCCCAGACGCGTACACTTTAAAAGATCAATAACAAATCCATCTGGGTATATGACAGATGTTCAGTGCGACTTGGCAGATTTTCAAAAGTTATCACGTCAAAATAATGGAAAGAAATATGCACTTGTGGCAATAGATGTTTTAAGTAAAAGAGTTTTCGCTGAACCAGTACGCACTAAAAAAATCAAATGATATGATTGAAGCATTTGAAAAAATTTTGGCTAGAATGGAAATGCACCCCCACCGAATTTTTAGCGATAAAGGAACTGAATTTTGCAGCAAAGAAATTATGGATTTTTTCAGGAAAAAGGATATTGAAAAATACACGGCAACTTTTTCAGAAGTTAAAGCATCTCTAGCTGAACGATGTATTCGGAATATTAAACAGAGATTATACAGATTTATGAGTGAGAAACATACTTTAAAATGGACAGAAGCATTACCGAAAATAGTTGACGCAATAAATCATTCAAAGTGTAGGGTTTTAGGTGGATTAAGACCGGTTGATGTAAGCTTTAAAAATGCAAAGAAAATTAGAGAAATGGTATTTGGCCCTATTGGCAAGAATAAACTTAGAAAAAAGCCAAGATTCAAGGAAAATGATCATGTGCGTATGAGCAGAAGTAAAAATATTTTTTCTAAGGGCTATCTCCCTAATTATAGTGATGAAATTCTACAAATAGATCTAGTTAAAAAGAAGGCTAATCCCAATAGATACCGTGTGCGTGACGATAATGGAGAATTATTTAAAGGATACTTCTACCCTGAGGAATTAATCCGAGTGAAGAAAGATGAGAATACTAGTTACAGAATTGAGAAGATTATTAAGAGCAGAAAGAAAAACGATGGAAGAAAAGAATATCTTGTAAAATTTTTTGATTATCCTCAACCTCATTGGATAGATAAAAATCAATTTGTATAAAAGACCAGTTTTCATTTCCCATAAATCATTTTTACATTTTGTAAATCAATTTTAATTTTATTGTTCAATTTATAATTATTAAAAATAAATAATGGCTAATACATTCTTTGTTGTTCTTCCCAGCAATGTTAGTGATTACCCAGATAATAAACCCAATAAATATCGAGTACATCTCCCTAAACCAATAGAATTTCAAGGTGGAAACTGGGTATGTGGGCTCTATAGTATTCAATACCCCCAGTCATGGGCTGCAACTATAGGCACCGACGTTAAACAATGGATAGAAATTAATTACAAAAACAAAAACCCACATAGAATCGGAATTCCCAAAACAACACAGTTAACACCCAGCGGACTCAGCTTCTTCTTAAAACTTGTATTATCCAATAAAGAAAAACCCAGGAAAAGACGTGATGTATCAATCGATACTTTAGAGGATGAAATTATTATTGATCCCGATCTTAATTTAGTGGTGGCCCCTGCTAAGAAACGACAAAGGAGGGAGGCAGGTGAAGGAGGGAGGCAGGTGATACCCTTATGGATAAAGGAATTTTTTAATCAGTATCCTCACAATTACTGGGAAGCCATACGCGATTATGAGCAAGAATTAGAGCAACATAAAGTTAAAATAGAGGAAAAAACAAAACAAGTTCTTAATGAGGAGGATGACATACAGAAGGAAGAATTTCAGCAAGAACTTGATCACCTAGAATCACTTTCAGAGGGTAAGAAGAAGGAAATTCGTCTTTTAACAGAGGAGGCTAATAAGAGAGATAGGCTTGATGGTCGACTTATTGCAAATCAGTTTTTTGAACAACACCCTGATGATTATCACGAGCAAGTAATAAAGATGGAGATAAATATAATAGTAAGATACGTTGAACTAGAAGATAAAATTAAAGAGAGCAAGGAAGAGGGTGGTAAAAATGTTCGTTCTGGTGAAGAAATTCAAAGGTTTATTACTTCAATAAAGCGTATGCGAAAAAACTTGGAAGCACTGGAATCTGCAATAATTGAAAGAGAGTTTAAAATTAGTAGAGATGAGTTTAATCAGCAAAATTCAAATACACACTCAGAATTTGTACAAAAATTTTTTGACGAACATCCTGTTGATCATTGGACAACTCTGAAGAAAAATTTAGGCGATCTGCAGGAATTACACAGACAAATTAGAGAAAAAAGAGATTTACATTCACAAGAACAAGATGAAGAAGAAAAGAATAAACTAACTAAGGAGATTGATCAGTTAAATAAATTGGCTTCATACAGAAGAAATAGATTTACAGCGATACATCATGCGGCCTACAAGAAATGGAAAAATTTTGAGCTGCCAATTCCACCAACTAGGAATGAAATTAAGGAGATGCAAAAAATTGAAGAGAAAATTCATCCAGAATATTTGGAAGATGCCCTAAAGGTAGATGATCAAGGCAATCCATTACCGATTCCTTCTCCCGTAATTACAGATGAAATGGTTGATGTTGTCAAGGACAGACATGGGTATGTGCAGGACAAGGCCAGAGAGTCAGAGGAAAATGAAAGAAAAGAAAAAGAACTTAAAGAAAGCAAAGAAAAATTAAAGCATGCAAGAAGAATAGATAAGTATGGAGAGCCTATACCTCCTGAGCAACCAATAAATGAAGAGGAAGATGTAGCTGATGAGGAAAGTTTCGAAAAAGAGGAAGAAAGCTGGGAAGAGAAAAGTAGGGAAGGGCCAGTTTTAGATTTAGATACAACAGAAGAAATTATACCGACAGAGGAGATATTTGATGAGAAAGAGTATGAGCAAAATACTGATGATCTAATTAAAGAAAAGACAGTTACTTTGATTGAAGAAAAGGACTCTCACTTAAAAGATTTACATTCGGACATTGAATTTGAATATTTGGACAGCATTGATCGCTTTAGGGTAATTTTCAATGATCCTGAGATTAGAAATATAACAATATCTTCACAATTATGTTATGTTCTTGGCTTCCCTATGGGCCCTTTGGTAAATGGACAAATTGGAAAATATGGAATTGATCTCAAAGGAGGATTCACAAGCTTTGCTGTTTATTCAAAGGGGTTAACGGGAACTGTAATTATGGGAAATTCTGTCAGTTCAGTACTTAGAATTGTAGCTGTCGAGAATAGGTCTGGCGGAGTTGTTGAAAGAGTTTATGATCAACCAATGTTCATACCAGTGTTGCCTAGAGAGATTAACGAGATTGAAATTGAACTAAGATGGATGAATGGAAGTCTTGTGAAATTTGATCATGGAACTGTAATTATTACTCTAATGTTTAACAGAATGATAAAATTTTAATTAACTCGATATTATTTTTAAAATTGCACAATTTTATTATATATTTTTTATCATTTTAATAATAAAATTAAAAACAAATTCGTCTGGATTTGAATAATTTAATAATAAGGATAAGAATTTTTTATAAGTGTATCCAGAAGAAATAAAATAAATAAAGGTGATACAATGTTGACCACAAGTGGGAAGTAGAGGATTTTGAAGAGATACATTATTAATATAACGATTTGAAAATTTGGAAATAAATTTTTTTATTAGGGTAGAAAATTCCGGAAGTAATAATGAATCAAAAATAAATATTTTCTCGGGGTTTATTATGAAGAATGCAATCCAATGTGATCCACTTTGAGAAGATTTTTCAAGGTTGACGACCATTGAACAAGGATATTTTCGAATTTCCTGTGGGATTTTGTCTGAGGCAAAGCAGCCAATAAAATATCTTCTAGTTATTCTGTTGTTCATTAATATTTTATCGATTTGTAAAGTGTCCATTTTCGTTGAGGAAGGAGATGTTTATAACTCTCTTTGTACTTCTCCAAGTTCAATGTCTTTTATGTTGTTTTTAATCTTTATAAATTTTCTCAGTTGATAGGCCAATGCTGTTGCTAATAATAAAAGCCAGAGTACAATTAATGTAAAACAATAAATAGTTTGAGCAATTGATGTTTCTGATGAAGGAAATTCCTTGCAAGGCGAAGGAAATTGGATATTTTCCACGTGTTCCATTGCCCAAAAATCCAAAATTGTAATATTTTTCTCAAGGTTAAATTTAGATGCTAGCCCAATTGAGTTTTGTACTCTTTCAGGAATTATTGGGGATTTTATTGAAGAATTAATAATTTTATTTGGTTTAGGCGGAATAGTGTTAGCGTAATAGCCTATACGTTCTCTTAATTTTTCTCTATATTCAAGATTATCATTTTCATTAGTCATAGAATATTGTAGTGATAATTTATACAGAAAGAAAAATAAAATAATAAAAACAAAGCTAAATTCAATTTTAATAGTAATATGGAACATTTTTAAATAAAATGTGAGAATAAAAATGAGGAAAAATTTAAAGTATTTATACTGAAATATCTGTGGAAATAGTTCTGTTCCTATCTAACATTAGCAGCGAATCGATTTCACCCATAGCTACTAACACAATCCCACCACTTGGAACCGGTTCGTTGAAGGTCATCCTTATACTTGTTGTACCATTCTTTATTAAATCAAACATCTCTGGCCCATTATCTTCCTGACTATTTGTGAGGTTAAATACAAAGAAGCAATATCCTGCATTTGCATACCGAAACATTGATATACCGTTACTTTCTAGTGATCCCGCGTATCCAATTGCTTCTTGCATGTCATGATAAATTCTAGCATAGTTTCCTTTCGGAAAATCAAGGGAATAAGGGGCTGCTGGAAAAGTTACTCCACCGGCAGTTATGGAAATATCTCTCAAATTAAAATGTTGAAAATAAAAAGGTGTTGTTCTTTGCCGTCCTACAAAATCTTTATTATCAACCATTCCCAATATAATTCTTCTAGGCACCTGATCCATCCATAGATTAGCATTAAATTCTGTTCTATTTTCACTGATGAATAAGGATTTGAGAGATGTTTTTCTTAACGGGTATCGTGCGGGCTTTATTTCAAGTTTTTTCGCAATATCAAAGGCTAGACTGTCCATTAGCTCTATCTTCTTTACATATAATTTACATGCCAAAATTTCTAGATGGTATTTTGGGGCCGTGTCCCAGGGAGCACTAAGTAGGAAACTTGATTCATTGGGTAACAGTTCAATATCAACTTCACATTGATTTACTAAATATCTTGGTTGATTACAAATATCAACGTCCAATTTGGCCATAAATTGTGCACTACGCGGATTTCCATCTTCGTCTAAAAATAATCTTTTCCTTGATTTCACCCCATATCCATTAGAATCAACTCCTGGGTATGTTTGTGTGGCTCCGTCATCATAATATCCCGCCACAGAAAGGTATGAGTTCTTCACACTTTGTGGGTAGGTTAGTTCGTAGTCAAAAATACTTTTGTAAGCCATGAGGGAATTCCCTTCAAAAACCTGTGTTCCATTAATATGCATGCGACAATTTTTCCATATTGTATGCCCTATAAGCTGCACGCTCGCCACATTATCATCTCTTCCTATATCAACAAGTTTACCATCTTTGTCTTCTTTTTTAATCCTAAGTTCAGTAAAAACATAAGTTTTGGCCAAATCAATATAATTTGTGCTTGCGTGAATTTTGAAATGAAAAGGAGTGATATTTACAGGGTTGAGTGTGAGTAATTCAATAAATGATGAGTTGCTAATACTAACATTTGTATAGGGAGTTTCGAAAAATGATAAAGCATTTGTTATTGCATTTCCAGAATCGCGATCAATTTTCTGATGAGTAGACATTTTTATTTAATAAAGACCGAATGTATCTATTTTTTGACGTTTCTTTTTTGATGTATGAGATGGTTTATTATCAATAATTATTTGATGACTTTTTTCCTTTGAAAATGTTGAATGAGGTCTACGTTTTCTTTTGAGTCCTTTTATACCATTCTTTGCTTGCAATCCGGTTCCAAACTGTTTTGGCATTCCACCCTTTTCAAGTAATCTGTCTAATCCTCGTTTTCCTTCACTAATCACTGTTTGTTTAAAATTTGGTTTAAATTCTTCCTGGCCATATTCTGGATTTCCCACACTTTCTAAAATTCTTCCGCCTGTATCCAAAGCTTCTTTTGCTACTGCTGTTCCCGCGCGTTTTGCATAAGGTAAAAGGAAACGCCAAAAATTTCTGAGTACATCTCCAACTCCACTACCCGTTTGTCTTCCGTATCCACGTTGATAAGGATTGAGTCCGCGAAAATAATAATAATTTTCATCAGTCCCTCCTCCTATTTGACTGATAGTTGTATGATGATCATCATATCCGATTGTTCTCGGATCAAAGGGAATATGAACCATATTTAGTTTAAATAAATTTAAGCTTATTGTGAAAATACGAAATTACTCTTTGTAAATTTAACGAATAAAATTTTAAATAGAAAAATTAGGATAAATTGTAAAATAGATAATCCAAATTAATTAATGGTGTTCAAAATTGATTAACAATGATATTTTAATAGTCTAATAATTAAGGTTTTTATTAATGGAGGATTAGGCACTAAATAGACATATCGAAGTGTGGCATTTTGTCATTATAAATTTTGAACTTGGTATTTTGCCGTTCGACATTTTAAAGTTGGCGTTTTGTCGTCGATATTTTGAAATTGACGTTTTGTCTTTCGTTATTTTAAAGTTGGCATTTTGTCGTTCGATATTTTGAAATTTCCATTTTGTCGTTTGATATTTTGAAATTGGCAATTTGTCGTTCGACTTTTTGAATCTTGCATTTTGTAACTTGAAACTTATCACTGTGTCACTGTCAAGCAATCAAAACATTTCCACCCTTACTTCTTCCCAACGGATATGTGGAAAAGCAATGGATACCAATTTCATATATCTCCCTTTGATCTTGCCGCTAATTACCTCAAATTTACCTAACTGGGACAAGTGGTATGTTTGTTCAACAACAGGATTTATAATATTTTACAACCAAATGTCTCTCCATGAAGTATAGTTGATTCAAACCCAGTACATTTTCACAACCAAAACCTTTTGGCTCCTTTTATTTTTACCGCACTTCCGCCTAATTTCAAAAATTTATTTGAATACCAAATGTCTCTCCTTGAAGTGCAGTTGATTCAACCCCAGTACCTTTAGACCATTACTTGATCATGTCAAAATTATGATTAATTACTAACCGCAACCCTTCCACAGGCTCAGGTTGTCACCACAACCCATCAATTAATCATCCAATGACATGATTTATTAACCACAAACCCCTTCCAAAGGATGAGGATGGCGGCACCTTCAAAAGGTTTAAACCGCCCCATAGGCACTGGTTTACAAATGTCTCTTGTTAAAGAGACATTTGTAAGGTGGTTACTACTTCTCTATTCCCCTTACATTAATAACAGCATTTAAAAAAGGTAATTTTCCTCTATCAGCTTGTGTAACAGAATTATCAAATCCATTACGGCCCTTTTCTTCCTCCAAACGATCTAATTCTTCATGCATTTTTGATTGAACTCTTTGGTCGAGTATTAAATATAAAATTAAATAACTCAATGTAGTTGATGTTGTTTCTTGACCAGCCAAAAATAAATCAAAACAAAAGGGTGTTATACTCTTCAAACTTTGAAATTATAAATAATTATAGACATTGAGGAAAAGTTAAAAAATTGGATTGAAAATCATGACGTTAATGTCCCGGTACCAAGCAATTGAACAGTCTCGTTCCAGCTTCTGCCGGCTCAAAAGCTCTTCTATTTCACGACTTCCTCTTTCAGCGCCGCAGGCGAAACTTTTGAGAATTTGAGAAGGGCAAAGGGCTAGATTTCTTCCATTTTTCCTCATTCTAGGATCCGAACCGAAAATTTCGAATCCGCCAACCTTACTCCTGAGAGTATATTTCGCAATCCTCCTACAAAGGGAAGTACTTAAGGGGGAGTACTAATTCTGGAGATGGGGGACTATTTTGGGAACTACGGTAAATTTTTATTAATTAAAAATTACCTAAAATATTCACTTTTCTCTGCTTCGATCTGATCAAGAAAACAATCAAGTAAATCATTGGGTTCTCCTTTTTCTTCGGGTGTTTGTTTCTCCCTTTCAGAAATTCTTTTATTTATCGGTCTTTTAAGGAATTCATAGACATTTGAAAGATTGTTGTCCAATTTATTAAATGTTTGCGAAAATATGGGGAAATAACGAAGCCAAGGCATTACCATTAACATACGGCCAGTTAATGATGAAAGCAAAAAAGCCTGTTCTTCCATACGTTTTTTTAATTCGTAGAATTCAGACATATGTTCCTTTAAATTAATATAAATTAACAATTCTCCCTGATAATAAATTTTTATGAACAGGGATGGATACAACTGAATTTTAGAAGCTGATCCACAATTCTTGGGGTTCATGGTATTTTTTCTCTGATAAATTGTTCCTAAATTGTTTCCATAGCTAATTTTTAAACAGAAAAATTACTAAAAATTACATCTTCAAATGGATATCCAAATATAACTCGATTTACTGTAGTCCCAGACAAACGATCTATTTTACTTTGAAGATTAACATTATATCCCCCATTTTTAGATATTTCCTCTTTTATTTGTTCAATAAATCTTTCCATATCTTCAAGTAAATGTTTTTCAAGTCCAGCCCTTCCAACACCCAAATTACGCATTGACTGTAGACCGAATCGACGCACAACCTTCCAGGGATCTCCTTCTGTGCGTATAACACCCCCATAATCGTCTTTTATTGCTGAAAAATTTTATATTGTAAATACACAATTTATTTTTTTCTGGACAGTGTCTTGGTAAGTACTTATTTTGGTCTGACTTTACATGGAAGCCTAAGTTATGCCCTCACCTACTTTGCGGTCCTTTTAGAAAGGCATAAGACCTGCAACAACATCCACATTTCATCATTATAATCTCTTCCTTGTTTTATAAGTGGATTTATTTACGGGCACGAAAAAGTACGTAAGACTTGCTTCCAAAAATACGTTACTCTTTTCTGTCTATAGGTCAATGAATATACCTGATAACGTTTTAAAAAGATCGGCCAAGAAGTTTCGACCCGCATAAACATCACCTTCTTTGATAAAAAGGTCACGCATAATTTCATAATCAGTAACAATAACAGTTGGATCTTCTCCAATCCAAATTGTATAAACTGGGCCATATTCTTTTGCCCAAATTTGGAATTGTTCATAAATTGATCTTAATTTTAATTTTAAAATAACTTTTTTAGTAGATTTAAGAAAATAGGAGTCATTCGAAGGAGCTCAATGAGCTGAGTTGAACGACATCAAAATTAGCCCTGGTCTCAATTATGGGCAGAGATACATGTTGTCGAACTTTGAAAAACCAAAGAGGAATAACCCATCATCATTTGTGGGGTGAAAAATTCAATTATAAAATGAAAGCTCATTCGGAAGAGCTCGTTGAGCTGATTCAAATGACACACAATCAGCTTGATTCGATGATTTTGGACATAATTACGAACAACTGATAATTACGATCAACTTTAACACACTTATTCATCGAAAATGCATTTCCAAAAATTGGCAATGGAATCGGTCCAGGCGGTAATCCTTTTCGTTTCCAAACAAAATTCCAAAATAAAAGAGTTGTAAAGAAAAGGAAAAATAAAATTAAAAACATTTATTTTTTTATTAAAAAAATATTTTATTTATTTACTATTTTAAATACTTAAAGGGAACGGAAAATTTAATTATTTTATATACACAAGATATTAACGAAATTAAAAGATAAGTGATTATTTTGTTATCTTTTTTTTGACAAAAATATAGTTTGTATTAAATACTTTGCGAAATTAAAGATTTAATAATGAAAACCCATCAAATTTTATTTATTAATTTTTCCTTTTTTACTTTTAATCAAACGAAAATGGAAAAGAATTAAATTGAAAAATTAAATAATCAGACAGACACAAAAAAGTTACAATTTTAAATAAAAATGACGAAAATATTCTGAAAGAGACAAATTCCCAGTAATTCCAATAAATTCCCAGGAATTTCCGATAATTTCCGTGATTCATAAAAATAACCCGACATCGGTTCTGTTATTGGCACATCTTGGTTTGTGCTTATTCCTCAATTCTTCATTTATCAACAACAAAGACATATGCATCTGGGATCGCGTCAACCCAATTCCCGAATGCAATCAGTTATATGTACATACCAGGGATGTAAGGCGGACTTTGATCCGGATGGGCAAGAATGGAAAAAGGAACTTTAGTTCCTTTGGGAAAGGATTGAAGGAACTTATGCAGTTTAACTACACACCCCATTTATTCGCGAGGCTCACCCCATTATTGCTACACTTATTCGCCAATTACCCCATTTATTCGCAAGCTATCAATAGGTTTATTATGCACAAACTTATGACCAGATCTTCGCTGGAAAAACTGTTTTTGTGCTGCTACGGAGGGTAGGCCGGGCATGGTCTTCGCCCACTTCCATAGGTTTACTTTTTCAAAAAATTAGGACCTCTTGAGCTCGCGAATAAATGGGGTGTGTAGTTAAACTGCATAAGTTCCGGATTGAATAAGGGGTGGAGATTGACAAATAAGGCCGTAAGATAAAAGCTAGTGGAAAATAGGAGAAAGGGGATCAGTCGACTGTTTACCAGTCAGTTGGAAAGTAATCAATAGAGAAGTGAATAACCGGCCGAAGAAGCTAAATGCTTATTCATTAATCCTGCAGAAGAAGCTAAGAGCTTATTATTCAGCGCATACTATTCCCGGGCAAGTCGGTCTCGTAACCGACCAGAATTATACAAGCGCATAGAAAGGCCTACCCTCCGCTCTGCTCATACCCACGGGCATCGCCTCTCGGGACCTTAACATTGCACGCAACCCACCCAACATCCCAATACCATCCTGGCCCAGCACTAGCTTTACTATAATTTCCGATTTCGGGAAATTGGGATCCCGACCCAAAAAAAACGTCGGGAATTCCCGATTTTCGGCAATCGGGACGGCAGGATCCCTGGTACATAATATTTACTATCTAACAAGGTAATGTAAACATTTTATACAAATTATATAAATATACAATAATTGTTAGATTTTTTGTAATTATCTAAATCAGTGGTCGGATCAGAAAAATGTAAGTGCAAGTACAAAAAGTTTAATTTGGAAGTACATAGGGGGATAATTTTCGAAATATAAGTACGCTACAAGTATGTACTCCAAAATATGTGAATACGAATATGAACCCTGATCTAAATTATAATATGTACATTTATAAATGAATTTCAACAAATTATCACAAAATAACTCAATTTTTACCATGCCTTCTTTGGTATGAAATTTGTACTTTTATTTAGATTAACTGATAAATCAAGATTTCCAATGCTTTGACCAACTTTATTGGTTACTAATATACTTTGAACAGTTCTTGTTTTATTTGTTCTTATTGTTGCTATACCTCTTTGTAAGAAAGAATTAAAAGCAATTTTATAGTCTTTACTAAAAAATATATTTTTAAAAATATTTTAATTTATTTTATTTTACTTTCACCTAAATTTATATAATACAGGAGCATTACAAGCCATAACAAAATTTGTTATCCATCCCAGTATTGAAGAAAAATAAAATGTTTGTAAAGGATTAAGTGAAAGTAGAGGCATAATAAAGCGACTGCCTGCATTTAACATCCACCCTGCAACAACCATTGATGTAATAACAATTAAAGATTTAAAAATTCGTTGAGTATAATCTCCCCCTTCTAAAAATTAAAATATTTGAATCATTAAACATTTATTTTTACTTTTATTAGCCAAATTACTATTATCGGAACGATTAAAATATAATTTAAAGTAGAAAATCCAATAATAATTAGAGAATTACGGAAAGACTTTAAAAATTAATTTAAAATTAAAATTCAAAATTTAAATCAAAAACCAGCTGGCCAACATCTTTTTGATAACAATCAGAAATTGAACAAATAACTTTGCTAAAAAATAAAAATAACTGAATATTTTTGATTAATTAAACGTTTTAGGGAATGTAATACATATTTGCCAACATTGCCAAAGAATAAAAAATGCATAAATTATTGAAATCCCTATAGAACAATAAACGCTTAAACGAGAAGATTTCTTCATACCAAAACTGAATATTAATTTTATATTTTTAAAAAAGAAAGAAGATAAAAGGCACCGGAGCCGACAACGGCCGAATTTTCCGGAGTCCGTGCCCCAAAACAGTGTCTGTGTCCCAAACCCGATTCGAATCCAGCAAATATCTTGTACCGAATTTGTGACCCGGATCCAATTTGAATTTTCACATTTTTGTAGTATTTTTTATAAAATAAGAATGTTGACCCTTAGCCTTCAAAAATTCAAAAATTTTAGCCTGCGACAAATAAATTTTAGTTTAATTAAAAATAACTTTGATAGGCAAGTATCGGTTCAATTAAACGATTGCAGAACTCATACATGATATCGATACATACGTCAGCGATAAAGTTAGTTTAATATATTATAGTGAATATCCACTATCTACTATCCACTATCTACTATTGTAACTCTTGAATTTTTGAATCTTGCTTTTATGTCATACAATGGAAATTGACTCAAAAATTAGAAAATTAAATTATTCTAAACTAACGTTATTGGAAATAAAACAGAAAGAAGACGATCGAATCCAATGAAAAAATTTAAGCATAAACTCATAGTATTTGATAAAATAGAATAAATCATTAAATAAAAACAAATATCCAAATTAATAAAATTAAAACCAGACAAGACAACATACATTGAGATTGAATTACTTGTTTGATATATAGCTGTAAATAGGGCATCTATTGCTATTAAATAATTACAACTACTGTTTAGCGATCTGAATTAAGAATGAAATAGAGTAATTAGTTATGCTCAAATAGCTTATAAAATAACAATACTTGTCTTTAATCGTTATCCAAAATAACACGAAATTAAATATACAACCAACAATAGAAATTAACCAACGAATTCCTACAAATACTATCAAAATATAAGAAATACCAGCACTAGCAAAAGTATCATAAAGGGTTGCTGGCGTATTTGAATATAAATTTGGAGGAGTACTCGAATTTAGATTCATTTAAACTTAAACTGAATTTATCTAAATATTTAAAATTAAAGGTATATTTGTAGAATATTCAAAATAATCATAATTTTGATTGCAATACAATGAGGAAATGAAAAGTTTATGAGGAGATGAAAGTTCTCAGTAATATAGTAGCTAACACGACACCTTTCGTATGAAGCTTGGTATCGTGAAAGGAACGTAGTATGATCGGTAGCCGAGCTGGATCTAAAATAAAAGATAGGTAATCGAAATTAAAGAAGACGAAAATTGGGAAAACTTAAGAAAATTAAGAAAGTTTTTTGACAAAAATAAATTACACAATATAACAAAAATATTTTGTTCATTCAGCAATTACTTATACTAACTTAAAGTAGGGGAAAATTAATGTTTCTAAGTCCTTATAGCTAAAACTTTTTTAACCAACGTAATTGTGAAATAAGTACCTTAATGAAGTTTAGAGACAGATAGCAACACTATTTATAACAATTATTTTCTACAATCTAGGTGATTAACAATTCTTATACTTCATAAAAATTTAATAAAAATGAAAATAATATTTTGTATAAATTAATTGTTAAAAGGAGGCATTATTTACAAAGTACTTAATTATAAATAAAAAGTTAAAATATTGCGTAGGCAATCTCGTCAAGTATTTTATTTCAATTAGGTTATGTTTGAATATACCGTATTTTCTCTAAAATAGCCCCCTCTCTAAAATACCCCCCCCCCCATAAAATTATAATTATTTTTGGAATTTTATTTTTGAGCATGGCACAGTTGAGTCCCCATAGTTCAATAAGATTATTAGCCAGTACACCCGTTTTCGGTTAATACAAAACAAATACCGGTTTTATTTTGGGGGAATTTTTAATAAAATCACTCATTTTCAGAAGTTTTCGGTTCTTTAAATTTTGTAAAAACGGTTAATTTTTATCAAAAATATAGAAATTTTCGGTTTTAAAACGAACGTGAACAACTCTAGTAATGGCCATTGATCGTAATTAAATATTCTGTAAGATTGCGGCTTTCAAGTAAACCGGGAAATTGTGTTAGGGCACTCTGTAATCTCCGTCCTTATTTACATCGATATTCTTGTCACCCTTTCTTGTCACCCTGTATAAAGTGCAAATAATACTAATTAAGATGTACTTCTTACAAGATGACACGGAAAATTTTTATTATAGACAAAAAATTTGTCTGTTATAGAGTGCGTCTATAAAGTGCAGTCTGATGCACTTTTAGACAAACAAAATAACAAGGTCAAGCTGTATATATATAGAATATCATCCTCTCCTCAAATATCGCCCTTTTATAAAACTTCCTCTTAAAAATGATATATTTCTGCCTTTGCTTTATTTTCACCGTCTTTATTACAAAAACTGGCGCAACAAATAAAACATTAACTTTGAAAATAAGTCCTGCCATAAATACCACAATTCGTGGATTAATCCCCTTTGATGAACAAAAATTTGCAAAATTTGGTGTTCATATGTTTTGTAATGGAGGAAATAAAACTGGCCATTTTGGAGGTAAAAGCAAAATTCATGAAATTGATGCTAATACGGAGAAGGAATTTAAAATGCCTGGAAGTTGCAAAGTTGAGGATGGTCATCTTATAATTTATATTTCTCATATTCTTTTACCCAAAACATATGCTGAAGGAAATGATTATAATAATTGGGTAAGAGATACATATTTTTATTTAGAGGTAAATAATACATGCCTAGCTAGTGGTTTATACAAAATTTTTCTGATTCGATGAGCATAAGAATCCAAACCAGAAGTATCCGACTAGACGAAGGAGGAATTGTAGTTGGATTAGAAATGAAATCAGGGAATATCCGACTAGTTTGATCCAACTCGTTTGTCTATGCTTACATTTATTAGGCATTTTATGGCACACACAACGACTACCATCAGCTTCTGATTTGAATACCTACGAGTATAGCGTTAGTAAGAGTAGCGATAGGCATTAGCCTAGAGTTAGTGATAAATTAATCATAGCGAGAATCTACCCATATTGAAAGTGATAAGGAAAGGTTCGATACTAACACTAAGAATATTAAGTATATAAATGTCACAAAATTATTTATGCCATAAAACAATGAACGAAATTTGTAAAAACTATTTTATTAATTCAGCCCAGCATTGTATTGGCTATCAAAGATATTAAATATATCCGTACAAACGAGCCCAAATTAACATTGTTGTACGAATTTGCTGAACAACCTTTTATTCATGAAGAAACCTATTGAGTAAAAGGAAGAAGAACAGTTGCGATTATCTTTAACAGTTTTTTTCAATTTGTTATAAAGTTGTGTGTCCAAAAAAGAAATATTGTAATTTCATTATATTTATAAATGTCCCGTAAATACCCGTTTATTATCACAAAATTTATAAAAATATATGTTTGAGTACTGCATAAAGCATTATATAATTTGCTAAATCTCAGAAATTCATTTACGAAAATCATTTTATTCCCGATAATTTTAGATATAAATTTTAAATTAGATACTTAATTAAATATTAGTATAAATTTATTTCAAAAAGTCTTCCATTTTTTATATTTCTTTGATTTAAAATTCCTTTTTAACATGACAACATGTAGGACATTTATCATCTATACAGTCGTAAACATATGTTTGATTAGCACATAAAACAAAAAGATTAGGATCCGTAATATTTGTACAATCTTGACCGGTTAGATGATGAACTTTTTATTTTATTATAAAAATTATTTAATTGAAAATTTCACTTACTTGATCAGTAACAAAAATTAAGAATGCCATAAGAAAGAATACAAAAATAACCTTTGTCATTTTTTAAAATTTATTTATGTATTTTAATTAGTATCTAAATTATTTAAATTAAAAATACATGTACCAGGGGTGGCGCTAATCCCACAAAATAGAAGATTTCACGAGATGCGAGACTACGCCACACCTGATGAGTATGCTTTGAAAGATTAATATAGTCAGGAGATTTGGTGGATATCGGTGGATTAGGGGATATCAGGTATTCGGAGGCGTATTTAGGGGGACATGAAGTATTTAGGGGGATATTGGGGGATCCGGTGTGATATCAGGATTCAAAGGATGTCAGATGATTTGGGGTTAATTAAGATTTAAGAAATATTTTAATCAAAATTAGATGTTAAATAAGGAACACAAGAGCTAGATTCGAGACTATAACATCTCAGGAAATAAGAGAAGATTGGTTTTCGGTTTTTATTTTATATAAAATATTTAAACTAAAAAATAGACTTCGAAAATAGATTATGGTTCAACCGGTAACAGACAAAAAAAGGTCGAACACAGTGATAGTCTAAAAGAGAACACCGATTATTAACTGGCTGTATCCAACCCCTAATTTTAAAATTTATAATAAAAATTAAAATTAAAGTTTATTTTTTAGGTAATAGAAAAGGATTTTTAATTTTTAAATTAATAATTAATATTATTAACTTCGTGGATTTATAATTTATGTAAAGTTAGAGAGAGATTTTTTAGCTTATCCTTCCAAAAATAAATTTATTTTTCAAATCTAACGGCTTAAAAATGTGGCAAATAAAAAATTAAATGGAAAGGTAAATGCTTAAATTTAAAATAAATTTTTAAGCAATAGCGAGTTTTTAATAAATTTTAAAAACGAAAAATTTGGGTTTGTGGATATCATGTGAAATATGTAGTTTATATTCTTTATAAAAATCGAATAAAATTTTATAATTTTCTATTGATAAATATAATACAGGGTGCGGCAAATTGGGCGCACTTTTTTTCCGCCATAACTTTCTTCAATCTTATCGAAAATTGATAATTCTTTTTTTATTTTAATCCCAAGACTGAGAAATTTTTTGATACTAAAATATCCTTAAAATTTTATAATTTAGTCTACTAAATTTTTTCTCAAAGTTTAGCAAGATTTTTTAGTAAAAATTGACCTAGATTCAAGACTAAGATTTTGATATGGGAAATCTTCATATAATGACGTAAAAATCAAGCAGCTTCGACGAAAATGAACCGAGATATGGAGCTCTGAATGATAAATTAAAATTATTTTAGCAAATATAAATTCTCTGAGTAAAATTTTCAAAAATGGAATTATAAGCTATTTCGATGCGCCAGAATGAGATGAGTCGATTACGAAAATCTTTTGGATTGGATGATTTTGAACAAAGTTATGATCGATTAAAATTTGGGATTAAAAATGTTTTTTTTGACTCGTTTGGATGTTTCGAAGCGTTTATTTTTACTATCTTTGAATTAAATTTCCATTGTTTGGTATCAAAAAATTTCTCAAAGTCTTGGGGTTAAAATAAAAAAAGAATTATCAATTTTCTATAAAATTGAAGAAAGTTATGGCGCAAAGAAGATTTGCGCCCAATTTGCCGCACCCTGTATATTAAATATGGCTGTTATGATTGGATCGAAATTATGGAGATGTGATAGGTTAGAAAGGTTTAAGCTGTTAACTTTTTTATATTTATGTTTCGAAAATTTATGATTCAATAAAGGATAACCCGCTAGAATTCTCTCTCTATATTTTTTAGTGTTAAAGATATCTAGAAATGAATTTACAAGCTTTACCCAGTTAATGCAAATCAATTTTTAGTTAAACAAAAACAATTTACTCGAAAAATTGAATAAAAACATTTTTAAAAATATGTCGTTGCAAATTATAATTCCACTTTCATAATTCTGACATGAATGCGTAAAATTCCATTGTCAATCCATTCTTCATTACAAAATGAAAATCTGATTTTTGGATTGTAAATATTGGCAACACAATCAAATGTTCCGATTTTAATATTTTCAGATCTCTTGTTCAATAGAAAAGTTGAAGAAGAAATATAATTTAAGATAATAACAGGCACAATTTTTGAACAGTCGGATGTTGTTATACACTAAAATTTAAATTAATATTTGACTATTTTTAGCTTAAAAACTTGTATTATTAGGTCATAAAGCTTTGCCAAATCAACACTATTGAAACTATTGAGACAAACTTTTGGTAATCTTTGACGTCCATTTGTTAAAATTTTAAACAAAATATTTATATTTTTTTCTGTAATATCAGTCTGTTTAAAATTGAAAGTAAGAGATTCGGAAATTGTCAAGTGATTTAAAGTGAATTTGGAAATATCGTCTAATTTATTATTTTCTGCTAATAAACAACATTTTTGAATATTAAATTGGAGAGGAATTGTTTTGTCGTTATCAAATAATAAATTAATTAATTCTGGATTAAATACAATTTCATTAAAATAGACATATTCAAAGGCACAATTAAATATTTTTTCTAGCCAACAGCGAAGAATAATCATTTCTTCTATATTTTTTGGAATATTTGGCAAAGCTGGAAGGCAACAAAAAGGTCTATTACCATCCAATAATTTTTCCATTTCAATAACAAATTTTCGGTGCGATTCAAAAGTATTAGAAAATAACTGAATTGATTCAGATAGCGCTTTTTTCCACTGAAAAACAAATGTGATAAGAAAAATCCGAAATAGCTCGCCAAACCTTATTAATAAGTCGACCATTCAAATTAAATTTAAAATCTTCAGGTACGCGTTTAACGAATTCATTTATATTTATCTCCTGAGGACATTCAATCTGCAATATAAATTAAAATAATTAATAAATTTTAATAAGTTAAGAGACAAATAAAGTTCAGCCGAGGTAGGCATCGAACTTGAAACCTCCGGCATTTATTTCTAGCGCCATCGGTCAACAAGTCAAGTGCTAGACCGACTAAGAGGTGTGCTGCTTTCACCTAGATCTTAAACCCTCGTCTGGTTACAGTTTTAAGTGCTAGCCATCTGGATCTCCGTTCTTTATTACCATAATAAATTAAATTTATAAATTTACGATTTCGAGAGCATTAAATTTCATTCTCGCCAACTCACCCCCATATTTATTAATTAAATTAAGAAAATGAAGATTTGTTTGTTTAAAATAAAATAATTGATCGAAAGTAAGACATTTCAATATATCAAGTTGAACCTCGGTTGGTAGAGAATACATCATAATTGTCTACTTATCTAAAAATAAAACCAGAAAGAGACGGCAAGGCTACAAATTAGAGACAGGACTTCCTCGAAATCCTTCTCAATCAAATGACTCCTTAATATTTTCACAAAATTCACCTTACTCACTTTATCCACCCGATTTCCCTCTTAATCCCCCGCCGATCCAGAATAAATCCGGATCACTGATTATTATCACTAATTATTATTTACTAAAATTATCAAAGTTTTTTTTAATCTTTAAAACTTTTATAAAAATAAAAACAAAAATTTTAAATACACAAAAATTGTCTAATAAAAAAGCGAAAAATAAAGATTAAGTAATATATAAATTAATTTGAATTTATTGAAAAAATAATTCCTTTTTGACTCTATCGAAAATATTCATATTTAAATATGTAGAAAATTTTTAAAATTTATTTCCCACATACAAAAAGTCGTGGCGCGACACATGGGGATTTGACTTTTGAGGACCAGACACTTGAGGACCGACTTTTGAGGACGCGACCTTTGAGGATGCGACTTTTGAGGATGCGACTTTTGAGGATGCGACCTTTGAGGATGCGACTTTTGAGGATGCGACCTTTGAGGATGCGACTTTTGAGGATCAGACATTTGAGGATCAGACATTTGAGGATACTCTAATGTCAAAAAAAATTAAAAAATAAATATTTTAATATTATGCTTAAAAAATTGGTAATCTTCTACTAGTTTACTGGTCCCTAGAAAAAAATGAAGAAAAAATGCTAGTTCGACATTTTTGAGCATGCCAGTAGGTAATCGAGCTTGCTGAGTCCAAATCTAAGCTTAAAATTTGTTTATTTCGAACCCCGGACCCGAATTCGACTATGTAGAATTCGGGGTAAGAATTCGAAACTATTAGGTTATCACTATTCTGACGCGTCTCTTCAAACTTAGTCGAATGATATCAAAATTATTGTGTTTCGACAACTTTAGACTGAGTTATGATCAATTAAATATATGCTTGGTTAGACTTCCGTATATAAATCAGACACCATAACTTGGTCTAAAGATGTCGAAACGTAATAATTTTGATACCAATCAACTCAGCTCAAAGAGACCCCATGTTTGACATAGTCGAATTCGGGTCCGGGGTTCGAAATAAACAAATTTTAAGCTCAGATTCGGTCTTAGCAAGCTCGATTACCTACTGGCATGCTCAAAAATGTCGAACTAGCATTTTTTCTTCATTTTTTTCTAGGGGCCAGTAAACTAGTAGAAGATTACCAATTTTTTAAGCATAAAATTAAAATATTTATTTTTTAATTTTTTTGACATTAGAGTATCCTCAAATGTCTGATCCTCAAATGTCTGATCCTCAAAAGTCGCATCCTCAAAGGTCGCGTCCTCAAAAGTCGCATCCTCAAAAGTCGCATCCTCAAAGGTCGCGTCCTCAAAAGTCGGTCCTCAAAAGTCATATCCTCAAGTGTCGGGTAGCCACAAAAAGTATTATTTTAGGCAAGTTATTTAATACAAAAAATACACAAACTTATTTGAATTTTTTTATTTAAATTTTCTTATTTAAATTTTTCATAAAAAAGAAGGGGAATTCTGCCTTCATTCATCCCTTCTCTCATCATTTTTACCAAGATTTTTGAACGTTTCTTTTAAAAAAATAAAAAAAAAGCTTAAATTTGTTGATTGCCATTAGCAAATAAAGGTAAAATAAACAGTAAAACACAAAAATAAATCTGAAAAACGGCAGAAATACTAGTACAATCTAGCAAAACATTTAATTTTCCTTTTTTGATAAAATTATTTTTATTTTTTTTTCAAAAATTTGTTGAAATTTGTTTTTGAAAAATATTTTTAACTTCTTTTTTTGCATTATGAGCATTTAAATAGGGTTGTCGGATAGTTGTAAATTCTCGGATACCCGGATCCGATATCCTAACCGAAAATGTTATTTTCAAAATTTTTGCCTACGGTGTTGAAAGTTGAGTACCAATGGATCTAGTAAATTAGGAGCAATTATGAATGGTTTTCGTTAATTAACCATATTCTTTCAATTACGGAGTTTAAAACGGGATAGGGTTATTTAGTGGATAGTTCAATTTTCAAAGTAGGCCAATTTGTAAGTACTGTACTTCCAAAATATGTACGGATCGGAGCCCTGATATGGAATTAATAAGTACCGCTTATTTTAAGTGAAAGAGCAAAAAATATTAAAATTATAGTTGAAAACAACAATTTAAAATCTAAAAAATATCAACTTTCTAATAAACACAATCCAAAATTGAAGTTTTCTATTTATAACAAACAAGTACATGAGGGAGAATTTGATGTTGAAATTAAACGAATTTTTTGATAAATTTATTCATTTTTTGACAATATTTTTTATATTTATTGTTTCTCTTTTTCTATAAAGTTTCTTCGTTATAAAGAATATTTTTTAAATCTTTTTATTAAACTAAGAACATTTACAAACAATTTTAATAAATAAATAACAAAATTTTTTAAGTTTAAAATAAGTTTTGGTTAACGTAAGCCTAAAAAGTTAAAATCACGTTTTTCTTCTGTGGACAAATTATAGCTCATTCGAAAGAGCTCGTCAAGCTGAGTCTTCGCTGTAAAAACTTTTTGTGCTGCTGACGGCCGTGCTTTTTTTCTATGATATGAATCAGAGGTGGGTGGAACAGTCAGAGATTCATACCACCTCTGATATGAATTAAAGCAATATTATATCAAAGCAATATTATTCTTTGTCATACCTAAAATAGTACTCCCGGGAGTACTATTTTTCAACCCTCCTCCAAACGGAAGTATTATTTGAGGGGATAATACGACCCCCTATATTAGTATGGCTCTTTTGTGAATTGAAAAATAGTACTGCCGGCCGTCTATTTCAGAAATACGGTATTTAATTTCAAAACCAGAAATTGACTTTTTGTTAATGACATATTTAGATCTCTTTAGTAGTGAGCGGAACCGGACCGGATCCGGCCGGATCTTTCCAGAGTCCGGATCCCAAATCCGGGTTTTTTTCGAGATCTCCGGATTTTTTCCAGACCGGATTAATCCGGAAAAATCCGGCCGAATCCGGTCCGGCTCCATTGCCAAATCCGGAATCCGAATCCGGCGATTTTTTTGTACCGGATTTGGGATTTGATCCGGTTCTCGGATTTTCCCAATTTTCATGTAATTTTTTATAAAAAAAGGAGGATTTTTGACCCTTGTCTGTATGAAATTCAAAAAATTTTCGCCTACGGCGCTGAAAAGGGAAGCATCTTCTTTATTGGCCTTACAAAATTGGAGACGAAAGGCACGACTGAGTCTCCATTGTATATAGGTACTTGGGGTGCAGCTCGTCTCGTGTCTCGTATTTTGCCACGAGACACGCCTGCGACGCTGAAAAGGAAAAAATCTGGCTTGTTGGCCTTCCAAAATTCTAAAAATTTTCGCCTGCGGCGCTGAAAAACGAAGAGGGGCAAGCGGGAAATATCGGTGTACCTGAAGGGATAGAAGAATATCGGGCGACCGGGATTAAGGTAAATTTAAATAGATATGAGGATTCGCATGGATATCTGGGATATTAATGGATTGTGAGAATTAAGTAGGATATCTCGTGACTAAGAGGCCCAAATCCTCAATATCCTTTCTAATCCCCGATATCACTCCCAATTCCCCAAATCACCTGTTACCATTTTATCTATAAAAAAAATTATTTTTCGAATTTTATTCAATCAAACAAATTCATTAAATAAATTCCAAGAGAATTGCCCTTAAGATTAAATTAATTATTTTTATCAACAACTCGTTCAATATAAAAAACATCAAGTGTCTTATCATTTGTTGTAGTATTATTTTCTCTAAAACAAACAGAAAATTTTTGGCGATTTTTGTTGTTAATTAGTAAATATTTCGTTATTCTATCATCATTTGGCTCTTTTATTTTAATCAAGTTTGGTCCAATAGTTGGTAAAGGCATATTATTATAATATACAAAACCTATTAATGACACCATCTTAGAGGAATTTGTGGAAGTTGCTGCGTACTAAATTTAAATTTAAAGACTGAATTTAATTTCTTTTAATTAAAAAAAAATCAAAAATATTCTAGAAAGTGTTATGTGCAAATTGAGTGTATTGGTAAATATTAGTGTTGGTCACGGTACCGTATTACCGCGGTATTTTTACCGAAATACCGATACCGAATACGGTACCGCACAGTTTTAAAAAAATCGGTACCGAAATACCGAAACCGATACGGCCTCAATCAAGAATACCGCGGTATAACCATAAATACCTATAATTTCCGATATCATAACTAACCCTTGATACCCCTGATATCCCGTCCACCGACATCACTCTTGATTTGTGGAAGGCAAATGGAGGGGGGGGGATCCCATTTTAGCACATAGAAAGTGTACCCCTCCAAAAAAGTGTACCCAACAGTGTACCCCTTTGGCACATAAAAGTGTACCCCTCCAAGTATAGAGATCGGACCAAAAAAATATTTGACGTCAGAAAACAAATAATTTGATCAAATACTTTATTCTGACATTTGATAAATCTCTACTTGTAAGAAATTTAAAAAGTAAACTTACACGTATTAATAAATTATGAATGTCTAAAGGTAACTTATAATTATTAAACAGCACAGATTTCGCTTTATTTGAAGAATTTAACAAAAAATTCAAAAGTTTGTCTTGAAAAGTTTGAATATTCCTTAAAATTAAACAGCCAGCCATATTTAAATGATTAAAAGCAAATTCTAGATATGAATTTTCATGTTTAATAATTGAATTGTCGGCGGTATGACTACCAAAATTTAAAAAAACATTATTACCAACAAATTTAATAGTATTTGTATTCTGCTTATCTTTAAAATTAAATACAAAATAATAAAAAGATTTTAAACAAATTAAATGGGTGGGGAAACTTGGCTAACCTTACTTTCCAATTTAAGATTACTTTATTATATGTAGGCCCAGATTTTTTAACACAAGAGGGGTATCTAAAAATAAGGGACAACTGACTATAAACTAAACAATTATGTAGCTACAGAACAGGGATATGCCAACACAGATTTTAAAAAGCGGAAGGCGAAATTGCGAAAGTAAATTTAAAAAGCGAAAGACGGAAGGCGAAATGGCACACCTCTGCTACAGAACTAACGACTATCCTAGATTTGAGGATATTGTGTGTTTTAGTTTTCCTTTTAAAATTACCTGAATCTTCAAAAAGTAATTTCAACATTTCTGGATTAAAAATAATTTTATCAAAATCAATCTCTCTAAAAGAACAACGAGAAAGCTGCCATAACCAAAAACGAATAAATTTTAATTCTTCCATAGTTTTTGGGTAAATTGGTAATTCTAAACATAATTGTTGATATCGTTCAACATTTAATTGTAGATGTGCTTTAAATTCAAATATATGTACATGTTTAAATTAAATGGCAAGTATTTTTGAGCATAAAATAGTTAAATATCTTTCAAATATATCTTATTCTGTGCCGTTGAAATGCGATTAATTAACTCAGAATAGTGTACTTTTTGGATAACCTGCCCTCCCCAGTTGGGCTTTCCAAAAAGTACCCTAATTGATTAAATTAAGGCAAACATGTTTTTTTAAACTATCAAAAGACATGTAAATTTTTTCGACTTTTTTGAAAATTGAGATCCTCTTAATATTTAAAAAAATTATACCTCTTACTACTCGTTGCTGTAGATCTCTTGACATATTATTCCTTCTAACTTGATCAGAACTTATGCCATGAAATGGTTCATAATAATACTCAGAAGGTTGTTCTTGTTGATTATGGATATTATCTGTAAAATATTAGAGAATTCAGCCTTGAAAGACCTTTTTCATGGAATCCACAAATTAATATACTATTAATCATTATTTAACAAAATTTTATTTTATTTCTTTACGGTGTAATAAGAAATCCTATGTTTTTTTCTGGGTTCCAGTTCTCTAATTATTTTGAAATTTTTATATAAGATTTATAGACACTATTAGAAATATATCCACAAAATTAAAAAAAATTTCACTCAGTAGACTGCAAAATGGTTGTAAGAAATTGTAACTCCACTTGAAAAAACTTTTTTTTTCTTATTATGTATAAATGATGGAAAAATTTTACAAAAATTTCTGTGAACATTTCCATTGATATTGAGAACTAGGATTGGAGAAAACCGTTTAACTAAACGGTAAACGGGTTTTTTGGTAAAATTAAACGCAAAGGTATACATATTTTCCAAAAAAATTGACTAGGGGGGGGGACTAAATAAGTACCGAATTGACAACCCTAAAGATGAGCAAAAGAAGCGATTTATTGATTTTTTTTTGAATTATAACTTGTTTTTCCTTTCTTGTTTCAATCTATTCAGCTGAGGTCAATTTTTTATTTAAATGTACAATTCTTAAGGATGTCAATGAATAAATAGACCAGAATTGGTGGTCCGTGGTAATATCTCGAACCTAAGTTACACAGGTCCAAAAATGTCTAAAAAGAGGGTAAAAACGGTCAATATCTTGAGAAATAAGATTTTAAACACACAAAAATACCGGACTATTAGTTTTTAATAACTGACATAGATAAAAATAAGAAAATTGATTCAAAAGACTTGAAAGAAAAATTAATCTTTTTGTTCTTCTCTCATCGAACATGCCACATGGAAAATTAAGTGAAATTGAGGAAGAAAGGAACGCTGACCATTCTGCCCATATTAAGGTTGATTGATGAAGGAAAAGGGGCGTGGCTAAAAAGTGTACCTAAACCATATAAGTTCCGAAAAACCATAGGGGCCTGAAAAACTTTTTCAGGTGGAGTTATAATTTCTTAACACCCATTTTTGAAAAAACTCGATAAAAACCAATCGAGTGAAATTTTTTTACTTTTTTTAGATATATTGTCAAATTGTATTAATAAATCTCCTATACAAATTTCAAATTATTTAATTAGTCAATGGGCATATTGATAATCTGAAATGAACTATCTCGAATTATAATTTCCATCTTTTCGCCGAAATTATTTTCGGCTAATTTTGTAAATCTGTAATTAACATGCGTGAAGTGTACATATGTACATACTAACAATTTTTTCTTATAAACAAAACACAGCTTCCTACATTAGACTGATTTATGTTGTCATTCAACTCAGAAGACCAGAATAATCGAATTTTTGCTTTTAATAAATTTTCCCACTTTAAATATTTAAAAATAAAATTTATATTGCATATTTGAACCCATTATAGGATAACCATTCGAGTTATTTCCGTTCGAGGTCTTTCTGAAACGAAAGGAATAAAAAAAGGCACGGAAGAGCGAACCGAAACAAGATTTGGTAATAGTAAATTAGCTCTGTTTCATAATTATAGAGTAACCAAGATTTTTGATTCCCCTATGTATTGAGGAACCAATTGATCTATTGTTATGTTGCACTCATTTTTCAGGACATTTGAATATTTTTCGAATTTTTTCTAAAGTTCAAATTTTTTTTATTTTTGAGCACAGATACAGATTCGACTCAAATTCAAAATCGACTTTAATTTAATTTAAATTCAAGTCAAATTCGGGTCCTGAATTCGAAATAAATAGAATTTGAACTCATATTCTGACTCAGCACACCTAATTACCAGGGGTGGCTCTCGTCTCGTATCTCGTGTTTTTTAGAGGTCTCGTATCTCGTATTTTGCCACGAGCACGAGATATTTTCAATCTATTTTAGAAAAAATGTCAAAAATTTGGGACTATTTTAAGATTCTAGAATTAGGAAAAAAGAAGATATCTTGCCCATTGGCCTTCCAAAATTTCCAAAATTTTGCCTGCGGCGCTGAAATGGTGAATTTTTTGGTCTATGGCCTTCCAAAATTCTCAAAATTTTCGCCTGAGGCGCTGAAAAAAGAAGAGAGATAAGGTCGGCCAAGCTCCTTGATCCTTCCAACCCCCATAATATTCTCGTAATCCCCGATATCTCAATAAATCCCCTTGATCCTCTAATTCCCCAATATCCTTCATAATCCAGCTGTAATTATTATCCATTCAGACCCTCATATTTTTGACTTTATAATCTTATGTATGAATAATTTTGAAAAAAAATAAATACTTAATATCTCGTATTATCTCGTTCTCGTATTTTTTGAGAATCTCGTATCTCGTGAATCTCGTGTCTCGTATTTTGTGGCACTTGCGCCACCCCTGCTAATTACCTACTGGCAAACCTTTAAAATTTCGTTAATTAATCCTTTCTCATTTCTCAAAAATGAGAAATTCGTCATACAAAACCGACTTTTATTAATGGATAGATCTTTTTAAATTTAAAAGGAATTAAAGATAAAAATTTCATTACACTCGGACCTCAATAACATATGTAGAGAAAATCTAAAAAATCTTGGTGAATCTATAATTATGAAGCAGAGCCTATTCGGTCTCTTATATGTAGTAGGTTCTTTACTAATAAATTTAATAAAACAATATTTTTACCTTCATTTTTTGACAATCATTCAATTCCATATTATAAATCATTTCATTTCCATAACGTTTTTTAAATTCTTTAGCAATATTTGTAGCTCTTTTACATTCAGAAAGAACTACTTTAGTATCGGGAATCTTAATTTTAAAAAGAAATATTTTTAAACTAAATTTAATTTTTAACAATTTCAAAACTAAAAAATCCTTTTAAAGCCAATTCATTATTATATTTGTCAATTAAATTATTTAATTGTTTGTTTATTAATTGGAAGGAATATAATTGTTTGTAGTCTAAAAATTTAAGAATATCTAGTTGAACTTCTACTGGAATATTCTTCATTTTTTAATATGATTCAAATATGATTTTATCTAAAAATTTATAAAAAATTTAAAGAAACGCATCTGGCAAGACAAGAATTCAATCCACAAATTATTCGTAATTTTAAGAGACCTGGGTCCCCATGGCTCTCCGCTTGAATAGGAATGAATTTTGAATTAATATTCTGAATTTTACAAAAAAATTCAAATAATTTCTCTATTTATCATTTTACCCCAGTATATAGAATGCTTAAAAGAATGTATGTGCACAATTCTTTATTTAATATTTTTGCCTCATTACAAAGATCGGCATTATTTTTCTTAATAAAACTTATTGTTAGAAACCTCCCACAAAATGTCTAGGTCAACGAATAAAATAAAAATTTATCAAATAATATACACATATTTAGTAGAATTCATCATGATGACTCTAGTGTCATTCGACTAAGCTTATCGAGCTTATATTTTCGAGGGTATCACGACTTTTGCGCCGAGAACATTTGGACTTTTGCGCCGCGACTTTAGCGCCGCGACTTTTGCGCCGGGCGACTTATGCGCCGCGACATTTGCGCCGCCATTATTTAAAAAAATAAAATAATAACTACAATCGGACCTCATTTTAGAGGCCTTGGAAATCCCCGGATCCGATATCCCAAATGATTTCTGATGTGCTGACTTTTTCGGATCAGGAAATTTGGATCTGCTAACCTATTCCGGCATGATTTTCAGCCCCAAAAGGGTGCATTATAGTCTAGGATTGTCGGATCCGGTATCCGAAGATTTCCAACTATCCGACAACCCTACTATAGTGAGGTCCGGCTGTAGTTATTCATATATTTTTAATGATAGTGGCGGCGCAAAAGTCGCCCGGCGCAAAAGTCGCGGCGCAAAGGTTCCCCGGCGCAAAAGTCGCTCGGCGCAAAAGTCACGGAACCTTTTCGAGTAGGACTCGATGACATTTAGTGATACTTTAGTTTTTATTGACTAAAGTATTAATAAGTGATAAAAATGTTTTCTGCGTTTTGCGTTGATTTTTGGCTTTGCTGATGGGAACTGATAGGAAATTCCAATTACCTACTCCTAATTGGGCATGAAACTTAATTTTTTTTCACTAAGGCGAATTGGGCGCAGCCAAATTATAAATATATTTTTAATATTACATTTAATATTTTTAGTAGTTGACAATTTAGTTTATTCCCATTTAACTCTAAAATATTTTTATTTTTATACATAATCCATCCAAATGTCATTCAAAGGGATTATCGGTAGTACCTATAAACTTTTGGATAATTATGAGATTCCGCTTATTGGGCTTGGAACTTATGCATTATGGAATCAAGAGGATGTAGATCGAGCTGTTGATGCAGCTCTAGCATCTGGATATCGTTTGTTTGATACTGCTAATTTTTACAATAATGAAAAAGAATTGGGAATTGCTTTTAAGGTTTTTAATTGTTTAGTGATAAAAAAATAAAATAACAAAAATTTGGCACTGGTTTAGTTTATGAGTCCAATGAACTTTTATGCGTCCAATCAAAAACTAGATTTTTCTTGGTGTTGAAAAGTTGGGGTATGGTACCAAAACATTTCATGTTTGGGGGCCTACGCCCACTGAGGCTAGGACCGTTCCTTACCCTCCCCTCGAATTTCTGAAAGTAAAATCGTTTTTCTGAAATTTTTAAAAATTAGCTATAACTCTCCTAAATTTCGAGGAAAAGGGTAAGGAACGGTCCCAGACTCAGTGGACGTAGGTCCTAAACATGAATAAATGTTTTGGAACCATACCCCAACTTTGCAATACCAAGAAAAATCCAATTTTCCTTTTTATTGGACGCATAAAGATCATTGAACGCATAAACTAGATCAACGCCAAAAATTTTTAATGTGTTTATTCCTCGTTTATTCTTTAGAAATTTCTTCCCAAATATAATCTCAATCGTGAAAATATTTTTATTATCACAAAAGCAAATATTCTCTCTCCAAATGTTGAGGAGAATGCTCGAAAAATGGTCCAGAATTCTTTGGATTGTTTAAAATGTGGGTATGTTTCTAAGAAAAAAATAAAAAAAGTTTAAATTTTAAAGTTACATTGATCTTCAATTAATTCATTATCCGAAGGATTGGGGAACTTCTGACAAAAATCCAGAAAATTCAAATCATCGAATGAGAATTTATCGAGTTTTTGAAGAATATAAAGGTAAAGTTTTATTTGTTTAATAAAAATTTTGGAGGAGAGGATTGTTGAAAATTATTTTGTTAAAGTATATGTATTGGATAATGAATTTGGTAAATTTGATAAAATAAATCTTTTTTTCGCTTGATATAATCAAATCGAAAACCAAATATTAGGCGAAAAATTGAAAAGCTAATTGATAATTTTCTCTAATCTTACTTTTTTTTTAATTTTCTCTAATCTTTCTCTAATCTTATAATTTTCTCTAAATTAATTTTTAGAATCCAAAAATAATTTTTAACAAAATCTCAAAAAAAACTGTTCAAGATATGATGAAAGATACATAATTCTTTCGATTGATTTTATTGTAGTAGGCAAAAATATTGAAAAATAAGGAGAAATAAAAAATCCCAGACGACTGAATTAACGTGATTTTTATTAAAAATTCGAATAAATTTAATTTAGAATTTAACAATAAAATACAAATATTCCACATTTATTTCATTAGATTCTGGTTATATCCGCTCTATTGGAGTTTCAAACTTTGAAGGACGTCATATCGATGAACTTTGGGATAATGTTAAATACCGACCTGTTTTAAATCAATGTGAATTTCATCCACACTTAACTAGACCTGAACTTGTTGAATATTGCCAAAATAAAGGAATTTTCTTTCAAGTTTTGTAAAAAATTTTTTCGTTCATTTTAAAATCTTTTAAGGCGCACACTCCACTTGCTTCTCGATCAAAATCACTCTTTACAGATCCTGTTATTGTTTCTATTGCAAAAAGACTTGACGCTGATATTTCGGTATTTTCTAAAACTAATATTTTTTTGAATTGGAATAGGGTTGCCGGCCCGTTCCGAAAGATCGAGTCGGGCCTTGAATTTTGGCCCGAAAAAGCTCGGTCGGGCCGGCCCAAAAAAAAATGAGGCCTGAAAAGAATGGCTCGAACGTCGGCCCGACTCGAAAACGGCAACCCTAATTTAGGATTAATTTATTTTAAATTTACCAAAGAAAAAAATTTTTGACTCCTTCACCTTCCAAATTTAAAAATTTATTGATTAAAAAAATAATTTATTATTTATATTTCAGCAAATTATCCTCTCTTTTGCTTATCAACAAAAAATTGGAATTATTCCAAAATCTGGGAATGTTTCAAGAATTAAATTAAATATTTCATTTTTGGATATTGCTTCAAAATTAACTAAAGAAGATATTATTTTGTTGAAAAAATTAAATAAAAATCGTCGTTATTCTGATTGTGATTGATGGAATGTTAAATGAAATTTCAAAAAAAGAAAATAAATATTTAAAAAATAATTTTTTCAAATTATTTCTGTTGAATTATTGATAAAATTTATCAAAAATCATATTTAAATTAAAAAAGTCCCCTTAGTGCTTATTAAACTTTGGGGCGCTCTTGCCGTTTAAGGGGGCTGCCGTTTTCTGACCATTATGAGACTATAATTTTGGCACCAAATTTTGAACCACCTTATACTACTTGCGAAAAATAAATAAGGAGGAAAGGATTAATTTTGATTGATCAAGGTCATTATTTTTTAGTCCCCCCCCAGTTTAGTTTGTTAGTTATATTTAGTTCCCCCCCCCCCAGTCAGTTTTTTCGAAAAATATGTAAAAATGGTCAGTCTGAACAACATTTGTAGAACCCATCGAGCTGTGTCGAATGACACCAAAATCAGCAAAATCCGACCATTGCCGTCTATTCTGTTCGTTATGTTATTCCGTTAGTTCTATGTTAGACCGTATCTCCTGGGTTTAAACATTCTCGACAGTTAAAAATCATAGGTCTACAATTTATGAAGGGACTGCCCACAATATTTATTTAAATTTTAAAGATTATCCAACGTTCTATTGCGTAGTTGTTTAAACAGCAAACAAATTTACTAAAAATTTTGTAAAATTAAAAAACTATTTTTGCTTTTCTTAGTAACCTAAATAATTTATTTGTTCCTTTTCTATAAAAATATTTTTCAAAAAACAAAAACAATATTTATTTCTGTTTTAAATTCTTTTTTAAATTTAATAAATACAATGAATTTACATAGATTATTGTTTATAATTTTTATATTTTTGAAACAATTTTTGTTTTATTTCTTTTCAAATTATTTTAAAAAATAAATAAAATGTTTAATAAAAAAACCAAAAATTTTGAAATTATTTATGGAAATTTAATTATATATTTTATTTAAACATAAAATATGTGACAATATATTATTTCATTTTTTTAAAATTATTTAATAATTTAATTTACAAAATAAATTTTCAAAATAATTTTATTAATTTTTATACCACTTCCTCAAAATTATATTTTTGTGTCGACATCAAATTGAATTTATTTAATTATTTTTAATTTTATATTTAATTTTTTAAATTTATATTCTTTTTTCTATCCGGCCGCCCACTTTTCTTTATTTTCTAATCACCAAATAAATGGATAAATACAATTGGCATTCCTTCTATCGGGCATACACAGGGCTTCGATCTCGAATTTTTTAAAATCCGCAATTTTGATCGAAAAAATACGCATTTGATATGAAAAATCCGCAATAATTTTTCAAACACAAAAATTGAATTAAAATCACTTTATGCGTTATATTTTTTGACTCCAACAATTGAATTGAGAAACTTTTTCACTACTAATGACTATCTTATTAAAATCCGAATAATTAAATGAAAAATTAAAGCTGACTTGATGAGCCAATGCTTTCACCATCCCTAGTTATAGTAAATTGTTTACAGCCCAATATGAGGTTACAGCCCAAAACAATCTTCTCTAGACTTGGGTCACATGCTAATTCTGAAAAGCAAATCTTTGTCCAAATTTCTCAAAAAAAAATTCAAAACTAATAATTTCTAAGTTTAATTTTATAGAACAAATATTTCAGTAAAATGTCTTCTAATCAAAGCATAAATTCATTAACACCTTTTTCTTCAACTTTTCCATCTCCAAATACTTCAAATACACTTTTTGATATCTTTGCTAATTCTGGAATTTCTTTTATTTTGATAACATTTGTAGGAATACGTTGGTTAATTTCTGTTGTTGGGACTTTATTTAATTTATTTTTATTTTGGATAACAATTACAGAAAAGTAATTTAATTTTAAAATTAATTTACCTATGTACTTGTAAATAAAATAATAATTAATTGAATTAATTTAAATTTTCTTTAAAAATTGCCCATTATTTATGGCAAATGCCATTGTTTCTAAAAATTAGGAGGCTGTAATGAAATATTTTTAGTTATGAGTTATAGATTTGCGAGACAGCTAGAAGTGGAACTATTTCCTCTCGAAAGCTTATCTATTCCATAAAAGTCGGTCTCGATATCAATAAACGGCTTTTGCCCAAACCACCACCTATTCAGCATCAATTCCATCCTAACCTAGCACACAATTTTTACTCAAATAATATTTGTCAAAAATTTCAAGGCATAATTAAATTATAATTTTAATTTCATTCTGTATTCAGATCGCTAAACAGTAGTTGTAATTATTTAATAGCAATAGATGCCCTATTTACAGCTATATATCAAACAAGTAATTCAATCTCAATGTATGTTGTCTTGTCTGGTTTTAATTTTATTAATTTGGATATTTGTTTTTATTTAATGATTTATTCCATTTTATCAATAACTATGAGTTTATGCTTAACGTTTTTTATTGGATTTGATCGTCTTCTTTCTGTTTTATTTCCATTAGGATTTGGAAACAAAACTTCTCGTTTAAGCGTTTTCTTTTCAATAGTAATTTCAACAATTTATTCTTTATACGTCCTTTGGGGATGTTGGCAAATATGTTTAACAATACCGAAAACGTAATAATATATTTAGTTATTATTGGTATTTGTTTCGGGAATAAGGTTGTAGTTTCGGAAACGAACTGAAAAGCCAAGGATTTTTCTATTCGAATTGCCGGTTCATTTGGATATCTTTAATTCTATAGATTCCGAACAAAGAGGGAAAGTAAATTTGGAAGATTATAGCTATTTAATTCGTAAAGCTATACATATAACAAACAAATCAGTCCAAGGATAACACGCCAGTCCGGTCCCAAGATGCATGTTTGATTCTAATCTCCGACTAAACCTTTGCAATAGCTGAAGGAGAAAAATATTTTTGGAGTAAATGAATAATTTTTTAAAAATATCTCATTTTAAGGCCTGTTATTTGTTCAATTGCTGATTGTTATCAAAAGGAGATTGGCCAATCTGTTAGAAAATAACATAAAATAAATATTTACTTAATTATATTAATTTTAGACATTCCGTGATGATATAATTTTGATTGGATTTTCTGCTTTAAATTATATAATTATTTGGGTTTTAATCAAATTACGATCGAAAAATACTCGTAGTTATTTCCATAAATTAATTATAGTTAATTAAGCCTTTCAGAAACTGAGGATTATACTAAACGGATTTTTAAATCTTTAGCAATCATTATGATAATGGTGCTTATTGGGTATGTTTAATGATTAAATTGACAGGCAATGGGTGGGGATAAGTTGTCAGTTTGTCTATTATGACAAAGGATAAAATAACTTCTTGGTATCCGATTTTTTATTCAGTGGAAGTGTACATGTTTGCATCTACTAGAGGTGGGTCGGAACAGTAAGAGGTGTCGGAAATCGGAATTCGGACCCACCTGTGTATGTACCCTTTGGTGTTTGTTATAAACTAACTTTAAGGAGCTATAGCTCTCTAAGCACACAAGTGACAAATTGTCACAATTGCATAATCACAATATTCTTGAAATTTAATATTCTTTTAACAATTAGATGGATGTTGAATGCTACAGCACATTTTATTCTACCTATACTTTCACTAAATCCAATTCAAACATTTTATATAACATCAATACTCGGATGTATAAGTAATTTTGTTATGGCATGTAATGCACCTGCTCTTTATTTATTTAGGTGATTTTAAAAGAAAATAAATAAAAATATTTTTTAATAGCAAGGACTACAAAGCAGCTTTTAATAACCGTTTTTGGTCCCCAAAATCAACATTGACAGGAGGCGGAGTAGCACCGAAAGGGATTAAATCAAACAATAATCATGTCAACGGATCAGTCACTTTAAATAAAAATAATAAAATTCAAGTAAAAATGGCTTGGTGAATATTTTTGATGAAAGAATTTTAAATAAAATTACTGTCTAGTTAAAGATTAACTAAAGATATACATAATCTACTTTCTGTTTTTAATTCATAAAATTTAATGATACATTTCCATAAAATTTTTTTGCAGATTTATTTTTTAGTTTAAATTTGTTCAATAGCTTTTTGCTGTAGCCGCGCTCAGTGTTTTGAATTGAAATAGATTGAGAACATCTAAAATAATAACTGGAAATAATAAAATCCTTTTTTTAAAAAGGAAAATATCAGTCCTTTCAAGTAGATAATTTTCTTCATTTGTTTTTCATTATTTTTAAAAACATTTAGTAAAAGATATTTTTTTACAAAAAACGATAACAAAATCATATGTTTATTTTTTCATTTATTTAATAAATTATAAATAAGAAAATTAAATTTTCCGTTCCCTTTAAGTATTTAAAATTGTCAATAAATAAAATATTTAATCAAAAAATGAATGTTTTTACTTTTATTTTTCCTTTTCTTTACAACTCTTTTATTTTGGAATTTTGTTTGGAAGCGAAAAGGATTACCGCCTGGACCGATTCCATTGCCTATTTTTGGAAATGCATTTTCGATAAATAAGTGTGGTTTACTATGTTTTTTATATTTCTCATTTTAGGAAAAATTCACAAATCAAGAATATATGTATGTATATTGATATTGTTATGTACGTGACTTGTATGTCTCTACGTACTAACAAGAATAAACAAGATAAGACAGACTAACAAACTGTGCTTTATCTACAAGACTAAATACAATAGTAACGAACAATAGGAATATGGCCGACGCCTAATATGTGGAGCACTAGAATAAGACTAAGAATAACACTAACAAACACTAACACCCCGAATGGCTAAAGCCGTAGCCTTTTATACTAAGCACATACCCAACAGATATGGTAAAAAAATAGAAAAAATTAGGATCATATCCCTATTGAACGTCGAGATCCTCGCACGTTGAAGATTTGAACAGGATGCTAAAAATTACTAAATAAAATTAAGCTCAATTTATGAACAATTCCAAATTTGGGCAAAAGGATATGGCCCAGTTTATACCATTTGGCTGGGAGAAGAACCAACTGTTATTGTTACTGATTATGAAATTATGCGTGACCTTTTTGTCAAAGAAGGTGATGTTTATGCTGGTCGAAACTTCTTGGTCGATCTTTTTAAAACGTTCTCAGGTATATCAAAAATACGTAAAAATAAAATACTTATATATTTACTTATATATTTACAAAAAAAATATATTTACAAATTATATACATATTTACAAAATTATAAAATACTTATATATTTACAAAATCGTCAGAGCTTTACACATTTACGAGAGCCTGGGACTGTTAATAGTTAAATGTTTATGTTATTGAGTATGGGCGTAGTATTTTTGAAGGGTGGGCTCTTTTCTGTGTTTTCGCTTCTTTTTGCTTTTTTCGCTTCTTTTTGCTCTCTTTTTTCGCTTCTTTTTGCACTCTTTTTCTGTTCCTGATCAACTTTTTAGCAGACTTGCACATGGATACGGATTTTGCTATCCGTATCCGGATATATCCGTGGGGTCAATATCCGTATCCGTTTGTATCCGTCCGACTTTTGAGTCATATCCATCCGCGGATATCCGCGGATATATCCGTTTTTTCTCAAAATGGTCAGCCTGGCTAGAATTTTCAAAATGGTCAAATTTATTTAAATTCGGGTAATGGTTAGACAATGAGGTAATAATTGGATGCAGCAAAAGTAACCTTGCTTATGAACATTGGAGGTTCGAAAATCGGAAGGCAGAGATAGGAATTCCGACCCAACGCTGCTTATCAGAAATTATACCGACAAAAAAATTTTGAAAATTTTTGAGAATTTTTGAAAAATAAAATTCCCGGTTTCGGGCCGAAATGAAAATTTCGGTTAACTGAGATTTTAATTTCAGCGCCGCAGGCGAAAATTATGAGAATTCTAGAAGGGCGTAGGCCAAAAAATCCACTTTTTTGCCAATCCCCTCGGAAAATTTTTCTTTTCCCAATTCGAGAGTGGGTGGGGGAATCAGCTAAAAGAGACGAGCTAATTTTGCTCGTACTCACCAATGAGTTTGGCCTGAACTTGTACTTCGTACCTTAAGTGGGTAAGCACATTGGAGCGTCGTAGATGGAAATTTTTAAGCTGGAAGGCAAGAAACGAGTTCTTCATTGTAGCGCCGCAGGCGAAAATTTGAGAATTTCAATGATTTAGAAGCCAGATTTCTTTCTTTTTTAGCGCCGCAGGCGAAAATTTTAAAAATTTTGGAAGACCGAAAGCGAAAAAATTCACTTTCATTGCACCGCAGGCTGGAATTTTGAGATGGATATCCGCGGATTTGAAGCATCGTATCCGTATCCATCCGTATCCGTCCAATTTTTTAAAAAACACTATCCATATCCGTCCGTATCCGCGGATACCCGCGGATATCCGGATATTATCCGTATCCGTGTGCATGCCTGCTTTTTAGTTACTTCATTCTGAAGTTTAGTGAAAGTTATTTTCACATCATAATTTGAGAATTTTATTTTGATTATGATATTATTACAGCAGGGTCTATTCCCGTTTTATAGTATATACGAAAATTCTTCTAACACACGCTTTTTAAGCGGCAAAAGGCGATTATGGTGGTGTTAGCCGTACAGAAGGAGATCCATGGAAAGTTATGCGTCGATTCGGTCTAACTTCAATGCGTAATTTGGGTGTTGGAAGGGCTGGACTTGAAAAGCATTTACTTGAAGATATGGAAAGATTTATTGAACAAATAAAAGAGGAAATTTTAGAATTTGGAGAATATAATGTTAATCTTCACAAGAAAATAGATCGCTTAGCTGGATCTACAGTAAATCGAGTTATATTTGGATATCCATTCGAAGATGTAATTTTTAATAAACTTATTGTCTTAAATTAGGAAATGCCGTGAATCTAAGCTAGTTTAAATATTTTTGAAGTACTTCATATACTTTTCGCAAACAATATATAATCTATGATGAGTATACATAAGTTAATTTTATTTTAATTTAAAGGAACAAATGTCGGATTTCTACGAATTAAAGCAACATATGGAAGAACAGGCTTTTTTGCTTTCATCAGTAACTGGCCATATGTTAATGGTAATGCCTTGGCTTCGTTATTTCCCTATATTTTCGCACACATTTAATAAATTGGACAATAATCTGTCAAATGTTTATGAATTCCTTAAAAGACCAATAAATAAAAGAATTTTTGAAAGGGAGAAACAAACGCCTGAAGAAAGAGGAGAACCTAATGATTTACTTGATTGTTTTCTTGATCAGATAGAAGCAGAGAAAAGTGAATATTTTAGGTAATTTTTAATTGATCCAACATAAGGATATGGCTCTATAACAGTAATGGATTTTTACGAATTTTTTTAAATTTCCTTATGATCAAGGTTAAGGTCTTTTGAAATGACCAGAAGGCAAAATGGCCTCTTAGCGATGGTCTGACCCTGATATTTAATAAAAATATTTAACTTGGTATCTATGATTATTTTAATTTTAAAGTTTGAGAAGTATAACACCCTTTTGTTTTGATTTATTTTTGGCTGGTGAAGAAACAACGTCAGTTACAATAAGTTATTTAATTTTATATTTAATTCTTGACCAAAGAGTTCAATCAAAAATGCATGAAGAATTAGATCGTTTGGAGGAAGAAAAGGGCCGTAATGGATCTGATAATTCTGTTACACAAGCTGATAGAGGAAAATTACCTTTTTTAAATGCTGTTATTAATGTTGGGGAATAGAGAATTTTAATGAAAATAAAATAAGTTTTAGGAAACACAACGTGTTTGTAATTTACTTCCATTAAATCTTACACACCGAACAATGGCTGATGCTCAAATTTTAGAAGGGAAATATCACCTTAGAAAGGGCACATCAATTATTCCACAAATTAGTTGTGTGTTATTTGATGAAAAGGTGAATGATTTTTATTTATAGAAAAATTATCAAAAATAATTTTAAAAATATTTAAGATCTTCCCCAATCCTCTTCGCTTCGAACCAGAAAGATTTCTGGATGATCAAGGTCAATTAAAACGGATTGAAGAATTTATTCCTTTTGGTTTAGGGAAGAGGTAATTAATTTTCAACAGGGATGTCACGGGCTGAGAAAAATGTCGGGTCGGGTTTCGGTAACCCTTGACATCCCTGATATATATTAATAATCACGGCTCTCATTCGTAATTATTTTGGAAGTACTCTACCTACAAATCAACCCTCGTATTTACAAAATTGAAAATGTACTTATTTTTAATTAAGCACTTAGAAATTAAACTTTTGTACTTTAACCTAAAATTTTACAATTGAGAGCTTTGTGTATTAATTAATTTTAACAGAATTTGTATGGGGGAATCATTAGCCAAAACAGAATTATTTCTTTTTACTGCAAATTTCTTTCGTCATTTTCAAGTTTTACCGGTTGATCCTCTACATCCACCTTCTAGTGAAAAAGTTGGCGGTACGCTAATTGTGGATACGCAATTACACATGCGTTAATTGCAGATATAAAATTTAAAAAAATAAAAGACATACAGAAGTCAATTGAGAAATTATTGGAGTACGACAGAGTTCGAAAAGAAGTAGCCGGCCTATAAAACAAGCTCTCACCTCAATATTTTTTTAAATTTTATATCCGCAATTGTCGTATCTAGAATTGTTGTAAACCCAATAAATTTAGGATTCATTGTAAAGCATCATCATTACAATTGTCGAATTATTGTGCGAACAAAAAAGGAATCCTGAGAAAGGAAAAATACAAAAATGTATTTATTGTCTAAAGACATACATTTAAATAAATTAATGTTTATTCCTTCAAAAATCTTCATGTTTACATGTCCTTATGATTTAAAAAATAAAAATGTTATAAGTCCACATTTAAATTGTTTATTTGCACTTTTCATATTTCCAATCCAATAAATGTCTTGCACTAGAATTAAGGAAATAAAGCCGCTGTGGATCTGTTCAATGCCCCCTAACAGTAATGAGTCAAGTTATCCAAACACCGGATTTTCCCAAAATCTGAAGCAGACCCCATAAAATTATGAGCCAAAAACCAACTTTTTTCTCAAGACAGCCCATAGTATTTGCCTTAAAATAATATTTTATATGCGTTTATTTAATCAAATTTAAAATTTAACACCTGCTATTAAAAATATTATTATAAGGAATTAAATAATTTTAAATGGAAGTTAATAACCACAAAAAACTAGAACTAAATCATGAAATTAATTTAGTCGTTCATTTTTGAGAATTAAAGTTTTTGAATTTTGGGAATTAAAAGGTTTCACCTGTAAGAAGCTGTGATGGATTTCACCTGCTTGAAATGATATTTAAGATTAAAGAAAGTATATATAATTATTTATGATTACCTAGTTTAGTTTGCCCAAATAAGGCCTTAATGGTGGTTCACTCTTCTCTCCCTTTCTCTTAAAGAGTTTAAACACATAACTAAACTTTCTACAATAGTTTTCAAAGCCTTGGGGTATTATTTGCTCATTTTCGTGTTCCCGTGTCCTATAATATTTTGTAATTTAAAAGTCAGTATTTTAATAATTTTGAATTTGTTAATGTTCGTTTAAATATGTCGTGATAATTTAAAAAATTATGTTTGTCTTTTTGTTTAATTAAAATTTCACAAATTATTCTCACGCATAAGAATAAATATTTTATTTAATTAAAACAAGCAAAAAAATAATAAAGGAACATTTGTACATTTATTAAGAAAAAAAAGAAAACATAACAAAGGGATAAAATTTCATTAATTTAAATTTATTAAAGTCACAACAATTAAATAAATTATTTAAACAATTAACAGAAATTTAGATAATGACCGAAAATTATTTTCACGATCTAATAATAATACTTTTCCAATTAGTAATTTCAATTATCGGTATTATTTTTAATTTAACAGTTGTATGGGTAACCTACAAATACAAGTTTGTTAAAATTTTATAAAATTTTAAACCGAAAATATTTTTTTCAAGAAAATTACAAACAAGTTACGGACTTCTTCTCTCAATTAATTGTTTAAGTGATGCAATTAAGGAGTCTGGAACTTTTTTACCCACAATTTTAATTATAATAAATACACAAATCCCAGCTATTTATTGTTCTATTGCAACAAGCTGGCAAAATATTTTATTTGCAATTAATGCTACATTTAATATGCTGTTTATTAGCATTGATAGAATTATTTCTTTAATTTGTCCATTATTGTAAGATTTGGAAATAATAAAATAATGTTTAACAAAATATCTTTAAATAATGCCTCAAAATTAATTTTGAGTATTTTTAATCATTTTGGTTGGTTGTAAGGCAGTATTAATCTGTTAATCTGTACTCTGTCCCAACGGATAATTTTATTTTCTTTTTAATTATTTCTAGGGTTGGTCCACGTCCCTTTTTGATTCCCCGAAATTTCCCCGTAAAAATTTCTCCCCCGTCCCGTCCCGTCCCATCCCCCCCCCCTTGGAACTGCCTCCCCGAAAACCTTTCCCTATGGCCCTTCCCCTGTCGGGGACCAACCCTAATTATTTCCTTTTTTTGTCTTAAAATGAGTCTTCTTTTATTTTTATGGACAAAACCGACACAAAACAGAACCCATCCCAAAAGATAATCCTGGTCAACATCAATAAACGAATAACGAATTTAGTCCTTCTTGTAATAAACTTTTAATTCTAGTTATCACTTTGTTCTGAAGAAAGGAGCAGTTAAATGTGTTTTTGCTTTGAATACATTTTCTTTAGCGTTTTGTTCAATTATTATGTTTTTTGGAATTAATAATATTCTTAAAGATCCAGATATGTATGTTAATATTTTAATAAAAATTCAATTTTAATTTGAAAACAGAAAAGTTTATTGCAATTTACCGGTAAAAGTTGGAGGAAATCTTCTTAATTCTAGTTATTGGATGGCTATTTCGATTACTTTGGTTATCGTAATAAATTATATTATTATTGGCATAATTATCAAATGTATGTTAAAAACTAGTTAACTTAATATTTTACAAATAATCTGACCTGACTAGTATTTCGATAAAATATTTAGGTTGATTTCGTATTCCCCCATTTAAGGGGGAATATGTAAGTATTCCCCCATCTTCAAAAATTTTTGATTTTGCCCTTTGAAATTTCATAAAAACGACTAACTTTTGGCAAAAAATTCAAACTTATCTGTTTTAAATTTGGGAATAACTTGATTTTAAGATATTTAATCTATCAATAATAATATGTTATTTATTTTAGTTAAGAAAAACATCGATTCAAATTCACAACACAGCCAAACTAAGCGGATATATAAATCCCTTATAATTATTATTCTTGTTATATTTTTCTTTTATTTTGTTGGGGTATTTGGTAGTCAAATAATAATTCCTTTACTAACAAATGATCCAGAGATGACGCTTTTATACTATGAATTATTTGCGCAGCTTGTATACATATCAGGTGCAATAAATGCACCCGTTTTGTATTTTTGCAGGTAAATAATAAAAATAATTTTATATAATTGTCAGTGTAATCCAAAAGACTGTGATTTTACAAAAAATTTCTTTTTATTATTTTCTTAAATTTTAAATAAAGCTCAGAATACCGGGATGCATTGAATAAAGAATTTCCTTGGATTGTCAAGTTCTTTCAAAAGATGCCGACAATATACCCTGGCACAAATATTAGTACCAATGCTCAAATGGTTAAACCAGTACATATATATCCACAGCAAAATGATCTAGTAAACAGAAACGTGAAATGATCAAAAAATTTTATGATTAATACACTTTGTTATTAATAGAGCCCGGATTTTTAGACACGATAAAGTTAAAAATAGGCACCTATATAATCACTAAAAAACTGCAAAAATAGGCACCTATATAATCACTAAAAAACTGCAAAAATAGGCACCTATATAATCACTAAAAAACTGCAAAAATAGGCACTAAAATCTGAAAAAAAAAACAAAAAAGGCAGTGATACACGCATCCAAATGCCTCCGAAAATTACCTACTATGGTCGCGCACTCCTCTTCAGTTATTGATGCCCAGGCAGATTCTCTCTGTTGATGTGAATCGTGTACTGCGGAGTCTCTGCTCCAAAAAAGACCAGATTGAAAAATTATTGGATTGAGGGCTGGAGAGTTTGTAACCTTGTGACAAACCTTGTTAGTTAGTTAGTCTTTCTGTTAGTATCTCGAACACACCGTAAGTCAATACATAACACACACCTTACGAGGATCAAAAAATAGAAGTGTGTGGTTCTATTAGAAGATTTACGATAAATAGAACAACTTTTATACCCATTTTCTGTCTCTTTTATAATCATTACAAATTTTTCCAAAAATTTCTGGTTCATCACTTTCCTTGGTTAAACTAAAGAAGTACTTCTATGACTACAAAAGAAACATAGTTCAAAAACCTTTCCTAAAACACCACCAATCCTTTAAAATAACCCCATCACAGCAAACTCTTTATAATCACTCTAATTCATATAAGTTTGTAACATTATTATAAAGGAACAATTTTAGGCATATCTCGAGTTTTTCTCTATGAATTGGTCTGAACTTTAAGTATGTTATAAAAATATAGTTTGTTTTGAAATTTCTTTTTTAACTTTTCTGAAGCCCTTTAAATTTGCTACAGAAAACAGTTAATCTAATTAAATAAAATTGTACAAGGGATTTGTTTTGGATTTAGTGGATCTGTAAAATGAAAAATTGTAGTTTTATAGAAAATTTAAAGACTTCAGAAAAGTATAAAGAAAAAATTTAATACAGCTCACAAGTGGTTGAAGCTATAATTAAGGACGTTTACGAAGGGTGGGCCGAGTCCCAATAAATACAAGACACAAGATTCACAAGATAGAGATTCTCAAAAAATACGATATACGAGATCTCTGAAAAAATACTAGATTTCACGAGACACGAGAAACGAGACTCAGCTTACCCCTGACGTTTACCCCCGGTTTACGTTGATTTTCTGAATGTGGGTTCCTTTATTTTAATGATATACAAAATATTAGATTTATTCAATGTAATTAATTTTATTTTTTTTATTAATTTCTAAATTTATTTTTATTTAATTGATTTTAAATTACAAATTTCAAATTTATTTGATATTTAATTTTTAGCGATTTTAAAACTAAAACAATTTTAAATAGTTTAGTATGCATAAATATGTAAAAAAGACTCTTTAAATTAATTGGATTATTCTTTGCATCTTTAAAATTAAGTATTGGATCACTTAATAATTCCAGATCCTCTTAATCCATCATAATCCTCACAAATCCATCGATATCCCTTCAAATTACACAGTAGGGTCCCATAATCCTCCGATATATTTCACTGACGCATTGCTCACTTACGCATTGTCTGCCCACTGACGTATTGCCCAGACACGGGATTATTTATATTTTTTCTAAAGTTTAATTTGATTTGGTTGTTTGGATATTTACTGAAATTTTCTGTATCATACATGTTGATTTTCCAAGAACGCCTAACTTGAGACATGAAGATGCATACTAGAAGAGAAACCTCTGAATCTATTGAATTGGAATAAAGGCTTCCAGAATGTCTGTTATCATGTTTTAAATAGTTAGAGTAATACTTACAAATTAAGATCTATTTTATACTAATCTTTTTCTAATAGATGCTTATTTAATAAATTGGGCATAGAAGAATTAAAATTTAAAATTAAGCTTCACAAAAATACACGAGTTTATTATTTAGAAGTTTAAAAAATTTAAAATTTTAAAAAAGTATTTCAATTTATTTATAAATATTCCTTAGTTTAACAAGGAATATTATTCCTTGTGTTTAAAATTTTTGTTCCCCAAGCAGCTTGAATGCTTTGAAAGTGTCTATCTGCTTCTAAAGTCCCAGATTCTTTTATTAAAAGCTGTCCACCACGAATATCTTTTAATCGGTCTTTGTCTTCAGATTTTTGTTCTTCCGGTGTAATTTTATTATTTTTTGAATTTTTACAAATTAAAATGTTTTTAATAAATTTTTTAAAGTCTCTTTTCAAAAATGGATGATATCTTTAATGTAAAAAGAATATTTAAATAAAAACCTTAATAAACTTACAAAATCATCGATAATTCAATTAAAAAGGTTAAGTATGTTATTGGAACAAAACTAAGAAAATTAACACAAAATAAAATTCCAAATGGGGAGGTAACAATATTAAAATAAGGCAGAACAACAGAAATGCCACCAATTATATTTACACAAACGTGTAAACAAAGTGTTGGTATAAGTTGTTTTGTTGTTCGAATATTCTCTGACAACTAAATTACACTGCGACGCAAAATTATACGTCCACCCCCTTTTTCCGGAATTTTTTCATTTGTATTCATCAGAATTTTCTGAAAATTTAAATACACATCATTTACTGAATAACTAACAAGATGAGTATGGATTTTAGGCAAAATTTTTATTTAAAAAATTTTTAGACCAAAATTTGTGTTTTCGGCCTACGCAAAATTATACGTCCACATTCCGAAAAAGTTATTTCCAACAATAGGAAAAATCTACAAAAATTCCAGTAAGCTCATATATTGATATAATAAAAAAATAAAAAGAAAGTAGGTCAATATCTTTACCCTAAGCCGAGATACTGATACCTCGGATATCAACGTAAAACGGAGGTAAGGCTCTTTTAAAAAATTTTTCGACCCCTTATCGATTACTATAAATTTTGATTTTGGGCTCATTCGAAAGCCCTTAAAATTTGCTACAAGACATTAATAAAATTATTTTTCAGAAAAAATTTTAAAGGGAGATACAGGCATTTAAACTTCGGAAGCGACATTAAGGGGAATTTTATGGGGCATTTAGGCGTTTTTTCTGGATCAGAAGTTTAAATGCCTGTATCTCTCTTTACCATTTTTTCTGGGGAATAAGATTGATGCTGTCTTGTAGCAAATTTCAAGGGCTTTCTAATGAGCCCAAAATCTAAATTTAAAGTAATCCATAATTGGTCGAAAATATTTTTTAAAGTTGAAAAACCACATTTTACGTTGATATCCGAGGTATCAGTATCTCGGCTTAGGGTAAAGATATTGGCCTACTTTCTTTTTATTTTTTTATTATATCAATATATGAGCTTACTGGAATTTTTGTAGATTTTTCCTATTGTTGGAAATAACTTTTTCGGAATGTGGACGTATAATTTTGCGTAGGCCGAAAACACAAATTTTGGTCTAAAAATTTTTTAAATAAAAATTTTGCCTAAAATCCATACTCATCTTGTTAGTTATTCACTAAAAGGGGTGTATTTAAATTTTCAGAAAATTCGGACCAATACAAATGAAAAAATTTCAAAAAATGAGGTGGACGTATAATTTTGCGTCGCAGTGTATTATGTAAATTTGTTAGAAATATTTAAATGAAAAATTTTAAAAATTTTTGAATGTCTGGTTACTAGGGTTGGTGGATCTGGAAAAGTCGGGATAATTTTGGTTCTGATTCGGGTATTCAGAGAGTTCCCAGCGCCGACCCTCCTGCTTTGTTACCTATTTTTAACTTATAAACAGATACCTGATAACGTCCAGTTAACTTTTGTTCGTCTAATGCCGAACTTTTTCTTTCAAAATAAACTTTGTTATTGTATTTCAATAATTTAAAAAATATCTAAATATATGTACTTATAATTAAATTAAAATTAAAAATTTATAAAAATATCTACATAAATTTCGATAATTCCAATGATTGATACAATAAACTGCCATATTACAGTTACAAGTAGATTATTCGAGGATGAGGAATTAGTGAAGAAATAAGCGTTTATAACTGTTACAATAACCTTTAAACAAAAATTTTTCAAAATAATTTAATTTGTATATTTATAGGGGTCGCTTTAGTATAGCTACACCGAGATCGGAACTCAAAATATATATGGTCGCGGCCCCGTAGCAAAGCGGCGGCCGTCGTTCCGCTCGACATGCCCGTCTTCCTCCGCAGCGGCAAAAACTTTCTTCCGCGAAGGCCTTATGTGAGGGGTGAAAACAAGCAGTCATAACTTTGTCAAATCAAGTCAGATTTCGTTGATTTTGGTGTCATTCGACTATCTTGACGAGATCTTTCGAATGAGCTATAATTTGCATATTCGAATTTTTTACCCCAAATGCTTGGTCCCCCTATGATTTTATGATTTTCAGTCGCCTGTATTTCTTCGAGTTTTGCGTCACGCAGAAAATTCTTGGATATTTGCACTCAGAACGACGAGACGAATCGAATAGCATAAATTTTGAGTTCCGATCTCGGTGTAGCTATACTAAAGTACATCCTATTTATATGTAACTTACATCAACTGTAACCCAAATAAATGTAAACCAACATGAACGATTATTTTCATAATTAATTACCCAAATTGTGGCTAATAATCTTTCCATAATTAGAGCGTTACAGATAAAATTGCGAAAAAACATGGCGATACTTGTTAGAAAAACAATAATTTTTGGAGAATAAACCATTTGGTTTAGAATTAAACGAAGTAGAAGAATAGATGTTCTAACTAAAACAAGGTTAATTTCTTCTGGGATTATATTTTTATTTTTAAAGGGATGATTTTAGAACCTCAATAGGACCTCAACTTATGCCACACCCTCCCCCATCCACTCCTACAGGTGAGGTCCAAATGATTAATTATGTTTTCATGGGATAATAAAACTAATAATCTCTTTTTTAATTTGTCTATCTTTTGTGCATCATTTACATACAAATTGTTCGAAGAAAAATAACGAAGCTTTGTGATAGAAGAATAAATTTTAAATTTGGATGTAAAACAGATGTTTTTAAAATTAAATAAAAATTTAAAGCTGAGAAAGGAATAACCAGAAATATATTTCCAAACAAATCCAAAATATTAAAAATTAATAAAAAGAAATATTCGAAAGAGTCGGAAGTATAGTATGTTGTTAGTACGGCATTATTTTGTTGTGTTATATTATTGCTGTTGTTGATGTCATTAATGTTGGTATTAATATTTGACATTGAAATTTAATAGATTTATTCAAATATTCTGTATCTATAATAAATCAACGTGAAAGAATAACTCGACGAAACTTTGGGACGATTTGGTCCTCACTTTGGATGCCGGTCCGAACCAAAACGGAAAACCGATGATCTTTCGGTCTTGGTCCGTGCGGATATCTAAAGATTTCCTATATCACAAGACAATGTTCGCACTTAAAGAAATAAAATAGATTAAGATGAATCTTAAACCCTCTTTTCTTAACCAAAACCTAAAATCTTCTCTTCAATACCAGAAATTTATTTTGGGTTGTCAATTTATTCGCGGGCCATTTAATTGCTCAAAAATGCAAATAATGTCAAGCACAAACAAGTTCTTTAACAATTAGGATCAATTTTGTACCGATTTTGTACCGAATTTGCCAACTTTATAGCATTTTCTTGGAAAGGGACTGACGTTTATGTAAATATATTCTAGATGTACATACATATATTTTTTTCTACGATACAAGAATTTTGTTTATTTAAAAATAAAATATATTGAAATTAATTATTTAGAATTTAAAAGACTAAAAGAAATGTAAAAATCTCTTTGAAATGCTATAGTTAATTGGCACGAAATATTACACATATAAATATATTTCGTTAAATTTGTATTTAAAATTTTAATAAGTTCTTGGAAATTAATGTCTCGATTTATAGTTTATAAAAACTAAAAATGTTTACTAGAGAATAATTAATTCTAATGATTTCCGATTTAGACATTTAATTATTAAAAGAATTAAACAATTTCCTAAATTCATAGTCTCACAAGAAAGTATGGGACAACCTACAAATTTCACGCTTTTTATTTACCTAAACCTTAGAGGTTTTTATTTACCTTTGAGGGTTTCCTTGCCACGAAAAAGTTAGGTTGAAAAACTTGAAAATTGCAGGTGGTTTTATACTTCCTTGACAGAATTAATTTTTGAAAATTTTAAAATAAATATTTAGGACTGTAAAAGGGTCACATTGTTTTTCCTTGTCTTAATTAAAAATTATTAAAAGAGAGATTTTTCTAATTTATTTAATAAAATCAAAAAACAATTTGTCTATTAAATTTATTATTAAAAGTGTAAACATAAATATTTATGAATTTTATTTGTTTTTAGGGTAATAAACTGTTTTGGCAATAAATAATTCTTATGTTAAAAATAAAGGCCAATAAAATTAAATTGAATTTTTATTAAATTAAATATGAATGTTTTTAATATTAAATATGTTTTTGAAAGGAATTTTTTATAATTTCTTAAAAATACAATTGGCTTTTGATAAATAAATTAATGACGTAAATTGTGGGAATATTTAGATTTTTAAATTAACTTATATAAATTTTTTCCCGTCAACTAACAGATTAGTATTGTCGATTCGGAACAGAAACTATGTATAAAATGGAAATTTATTCAAACAACGGCGAATGTTGATTTTAGTAAATAATTTTATTAAAATTTTGAGAGTTTTTATTTAAAATTGTATTTAAATTTTAATTAGCCAGTAGCAGAATTTTGAGTGAAGTATTAAATTAGAAAACACCATCAATCGAAATAATTTAATTAAGCAATTGTTTAATTAAGAAAATTTTATTATTTTATTTTATCAATCTATAATTTTAAAAGCAAACTAAATCCGTAATACTAAATTATTCTAGGAAAAAATTTATATATGTATTATCAGTTTTTTATAGAAAATTGATCTAGTAGAATAGTTCAACCACTGCAACTGATACCTATAAATGGAAATATTTTTTTAATTTTATCTTCTTTTAAATTAAATACCATTTTTCATAGATTTAAGTTTGTTTTTCACCAATTTTCCTGAAGCTGTCAATCGAGAATCATCCCCGACCTGTGATGGAGTTGTTCCTGGGGTTAGGGCAGCTGCTGCCTCAGCCTTATTATCTAGTGCCCAATTGGCATAAGAAATCTTGTTTGAATCTAAGAAAGACCACCACTGGTTTGAAGAGGTAACATCCACACTGCCTCCACCACTGGCATCAACAGTGCCGTATTCTGTTACGAAAATGCAAACTCCCTTAAATTATAAACAAAGTTAGGAAAGATTTTTTGACAGATTTTTGCCTTGTTTAAGGCTGTTTGGGCTTTGTCACGAAGAGATTGTTTGTGGGAAGCCGCGTAATAGTGGAGAGTGTAGCAAAGGTTAGATCCACTAACTGGATTTGCTGCAGCAATATCTACATCTTGAGACCATGTTGTTGTTCCGAGTACTATTAAATTCTTTTTGTCATATTTGCGTATGGCGGCAACGACTTTTTCGTGATAGCTTTTAACAATACTCCAATCAATTTGTAAAGGTTCATTGAAAGTCTCGTAAATAATGTTTGGATTCGATCCGTATGTTTTAGCAATGTAGGTGAAGAAATTGATCTGTAAAACAATAAAGATTAATACTCGACATTGTTTAGTCTAAGACAAACTCAAGTTATGTATGAAAGTATTTTTCTTGAAAACAATAATCGTTACCGTAAATGCTCGAATAATTTTACCCTCTCTCAAATAATTACCCCTTTAATAATTACCCCTCCTTTTCCTTATCAATTTTTAAAAATATTGAATAAATCATTGTCAATTTTAATTATTGAAACATTATAAGAATCAATATCAAAAAATAAATGGATTTCCTCCTCGATTTATTGAGATATACCACAAACACTCAACTCACAGATTAAATACCGATGTTGACTCAAAAATTATTTTTTAACATACTAATTGTAAGATTGAAACTGAGAGATGTTAATTAGATTGATATTCCCTCAAATTAACTTCTAACTCACCGCCTGATCAACATGATTCTGAGCATTATGGTCATGCCAGTCAACAATTACATAAATTCCTTGAGCATAGCAGCTTTTATCACAGTCTCAACTTTTGCTTGTTCGGCACTTGGATTCGTTAAATAACCGCCATTTTCTACTCCCATAGCTGCTCTAACAACATTAGCATTCCAATTACACTTTAATGATTGAACAGTATTTGCTGTATAGAAGACAGAGCCTTCACTCCATTGAGACCAAAAGAGGGACATTCCCGCCAATACTACAGGCTGATTATTTGATCCATAGACTTTATTACCTTAAATTAGTTTTTAAATTTCAAGTCACATTTATATTCACTGAAGTATTATCTTTGACTTTTAGTAATTTTTTATTCAGAATGTTGTAACGTTGCGTGACTCGTTTGCTTAAAATTGGGTACACCCAAATGTACAGCAGAACTATAAATCCGTTCATTGTTATCGGATCCAGACGCCGTAGTATGTTTCAATAGTTACTCAAGACGCATCGAACCATAAACGTATTTTCAGATTCGACCACTTTGAAAGAAGTTATAGCTTTGAGGTACATTGGGCTTCCGGTACATTGCCTGCTCCCATAAAATTCTAAGAAAAGTTAACCTTTTACAGAAAGTTGTCCGAAAGGAGGAGAAGCACCATTCAAACCTTTAAAAAGAACCAAAAAGAGGATAGAAGTTAAAATATTCATTTTAATTATTTTTAATTGTGATTACTATCCATATTTTTGAATCTATTTATATCCACAGAAATTCATTAAATTTGCCCTTTATTATTTACTTTAAGTTTTTTTTATTTTTAAATATTTCAACTAAACAATGAATTTTTTAAATAAAAATTTTCAATGTACTTTCCTAATTAAAAAATAATTTTGAGCTAAAAATTTAGAAAAAATCATTTAGAAAAATAATCATGTCTGATAAAAATTTTATTTTCATTTAAAAAATTGTGATTTAAAGTTTTTAAAAATAAATTATTCTTTACTTAAAATTCAAAACTAAAATAAATTTAAAAATTACAATTTTAAGAAACGTCTAATTGACAGATAATTTAACAAAGAAATGATGATTTTAAGAGAACATTTGAATTCTTCATTTTCAATCCACTCTAAGAATAATTTCTTAATAAGAAGAGTTCGATAGTAAAATATTTTCAGCTCTTTTATTATGTTTTTTTCAACCGCCATTAATTTTCATTATACTTTTTGCTGCATCTTGGATAATTTGTTTATGCTTATACATACAAAGATTTTTCAAAAGAAATCTTAAAAACCGAATATAATTTAAGAACGTTTATAAAATTTTCATGATCTTGCATATTCTCTTGGACGACTTTAATATTCAACAGTATTAACTAGTTGCTGATCAACTTCTTTTAAAAGTTTTCAATCTTATTAAACTCTTTTCCAGATATATACAACAGCAGATTTGTTGTTGATGACGGGAGATATGGCTTTTCAATGATTGCGTATTTAAAAAATTCAGGAAATTATATCGAAGCAAATTTAAACTTTTCAATAAATTTTTTAATTATTACATAGTTTTAATTTTTAAAAGTAGAGTATTAGAAAAGGGCTAGAATAAAAATATGTAGGCATATTCTATTAGAAAATTAGAATTTGAAAAATAAGTAGTAGAAAAAACTTAAATTTGATTTAACTTACTGAATGATTTATTAAAATAATTTTGGCAAATACAAAATTTTTGGATAAAATTTTCAAAAATGAAATTATAAGCTAATTCGATGCGCCTGAATAATACGAGTCGATTGATACTAAAATCATCGGGATTGAATTATTTTTGACGAAGTTATGATCAATTAAAATTTGGCAAGAAAAAATTTTTTTGATGCTTTTAAATTTTTGGACGGGCATATCTTTACCATCTGTGAACCAAATTTCTATTTTTTGGCACCAAAAAAATTCTTAGAGTGCTGGGAATCCAGTAAAAAAGAATTAATGATTTTCATTAAAAATTTAAAAAGTTATAGCAAAAAGAAAAGCGGCCGCCAATTTGCCGCACCCTGTATATAATAGTAAAGAAAAAGAATAATGAGATAAAATAAAATATAGAAAAATAATAAAAATAATGAACGATTAAATAAGATTAATTCAAATTTTATTTTGTATATATTTAGCTTCCCAATCAGCTTGAATACTTTGAAAATGCCTCTCAGCTTCTAACTTTCCTGTTACCTTTATTAACTGTCCTCCACTAATATCTTTCAACTGCGTTGCTTCTCCATATTTAGATTTTATTTCCTCTTTATTTGAAATTTTATTCTTTGAACCAAAATTAAGCAATGATCTCAGACTTATCCCAATTTTGCTTAAATCTCTTCTTAAAAAAGGATGGCATCTGAATTTTCATAATTATAGAAAGTGATTAAAATTTATTTTGGATTATTCCATTTAAGTGAATGAGAATATAGAAGAAAATTTATAAAGCCTAGTTATGGGCAGTGGTTGGGAGCTCGTACCAAAATTCGTACTCGTACCTGTGTGCGAAGTACGATATATATGAGAAGTAGATAGGAATGAGTACAAGGTATGAGGCCAAAAATAGGGCTAGAAAAAAATACGAGAAAAACCTCGTACGAAAATACGGGGTAAAAAAGGGCCTGTACGAAATTACGAGCATGAGAAATTTCAAAGTTCCAACCTCTGGTTATTGGAGTAGGACTGTCGTAAGTCCATTAAGAATGAAGGTATATAAGGTATACAAGACGGAAACAATACTTATATTCTTTAGAACTTACAGAATCATAGATAACTCAATAAAAAAGCAAAGATAAGTAATTGGTAGATACATGAGAAAACTGACACATAAGATAATACCAAATTGCGAGGTAACTAATTTAAAATAGGCCAAAGCGAGGGGAGACCCAGCAATAATATTTATACAAACATGTAAACACAGAGTAGGTAAAAGTTGTTTTGTTGTTCTAATATTCTCACATAACTGAAAATTAAATATCTAATCATTTTCATTTGGGTTAAGGATGTTTCATTTGAGGACAGTTTCCTTATTCTATGGAAAATCATCAGTGGGCACTTGAAAGAAGTCATGGAATCCGAAGGATTTTTCTGTTCCCAGTTATCAAATATAATAAATACCTGATAACGTCCAGTTAGTTTGTGAGCACTCAATGCCAAACTACTTCTTTCAAAATAAATTTTTTCGTTATGTCTTAACAATCTTAGAAGAATCTAAAATATTTTATTAATTAACTAAATTAATAAAACTCTCGTACAAAAATTTCAATAACTCCAAAAGTTGACATGACAGATTGACTTACAACGTTTACTAACAATGTCTCAACATCGGTTGAATTTGAGAAAAAATAAGCTGTCACAACAGTAATGATTATCTTTAAAAATAATTTTTAGACCGAACTTCTATTCTAAAACTATTACTAATGATTCCTTTGAAATTTTGTCAAAAAATATTTTAACTTACATCAATAATAACCCAAAAATAAGTAAACCATCGTGAGCGATTATTCTCGTAATTAGATACCCAAATAGTTGCTAATAATCTTTCCATAATTATTGCATGACAAAGAAAGTTTCTAAAGTACATTACTACACTATAAACAAAAACCATAATTTTAGGAGAATAAACCATTTCGTTTAAGACAAGACGATATATGAGGACATAAGATCGGACTAAAAATTAAAAAATTTATTTAATATGCTGAATATGTATGGCCTCAATTTGGACTATAGTTGAAAAAGAGAGCGGCTCAATTTTAGAGAAAACTGAACCGCTTTTGTATTTTCAGAAATTATTTGGAAAATTAAGTTAAAATGTTTAAAGTTTATCACAGATAATAATATGTATATTTGATTAATATCTTTATAACATTATTTAAGCTTGTTCCCCAACTTTGTAGGTGATGTCTGATTTATGTGATAGAAGCCATATTAATCATTTATTTGTCTACTTATTTTAAATCTGTCTGATAAAGATCGTATTTTTGTCATGCTCAAACATGATTTACCGTATTTCTTGAAATAGTACTCCACCCTGAATTAGCACTCCCCTCTCAAATAATACTCCCCTTTGGAGGAGGGTTGAAAAATTGAAAAATAAAAAATACTCCCGGGAGTACTATTTCAAGAAATACAGTATATAAAATTCTGTAAGCGTCTAGACACAAAATTAATTATTAATTAAATTAAACATACAAATTGTTCGAAGAAAATAACAAAGCTTTGAGATTGGAGAATAAATTTTAAATTTGGATGTAAAACAGATGTTTTTAAAATTAAATAAAAATTTAATGCCGAAAAAGGGCCAACCAAAAATAAATTTCCAAGTAAATCCAAAATATTAAAAATTAATAAAAAGAAATATTCAAAAGAATTTGAAGGTTGAAAACTAGTTATTTGGTGGGTTATATTGTTGTTGTTGTTATTGTATCCGTCGCTGTTGTTAATATTTTCCATTAAAATTTTTCTAAATAAAATCTAAATAAAAATTAATTGTTTCCAATTATTTTAAATTAAATAACAAAAACTCGACTATCTTAAGAATAAGATTATAAAAATGATGGTAGTATGTATAGGATTTAGTCTGCTTTAGTCCAATTCGATCATACTAGCTGCTAGTAACTGACTGATCCCTTCGCTTATCCACTCCCATTTCTGCCTTCGTCTTCATAGTAACTTTTCTATTTGGATAAAGTATTGTTGTTGTGCTATGGTTGTTGTGCTTTTTTAAGTCTCAAACAGTGTTTATGAATTTCAGATTTGCTCGTACTCATACATCGTACCAGCTCTATTTTTTGCCTCGTACCTCATACTCGTATTTCGTACCTAAGTACGAGTACGAATTTTGGTACGAGCTTATAAACACTGGTTCGGACAGACACAGGATTCTCTTTGCTTACATAAAATATTTCCAAAATATTATTTTAACCTCCAAAATTGCATTTATTTATTAAATTAATTTCAAAATGTTTTTGTTTAAAAGGAAAAGAAAATAATTCAATTGAAAATAATTTTTTTTAAATAAGGGAATTAATTAATTAAGAAACTTAAAGAAAGAATTATTTTAATTAAAATTTTTCTTTGCAGGTGGAAATATAAAAAATTTTGTAGATTATTGTTTGAATATTTAGGTATTTTAATGAATTATAATAGTAAAAATATTTTTACTATTTTAAAAAATTAAAAAAAATGAAAGAAAATTTTTTCAGAATAAGACGTTGAGTTTTCGCTTTAGGAAAATTATTTAAAAATAACTAAAAAATGGGTAAGAGTTGTGTTAAGATTTTCATGAGAAAAGCATTTTCACAAGTTTTAAAGAATAAAATTTAAAAATACAGAAAATTTAAAAAATAAAACTTCATATCTAAAAATATATATGAGAGTATATTTTTATTTAGAATCTTTGAAAAAAGCAACACCAATAAAGTTTCCCAGCTCAAGAAATAAACCTCATTTTTGCTTTGTTGAATACAACATTTGGAAAAATTTATTGAAAAATTTTTTCTTGATAAATTCACTACCTGCTATTAATCGTTACCCCCGGTTTTAGGCTAAACCGAATTTTAAAAAAACCCGGTTTTCGGTTTTGAGTTTTAGACAGATGTCGGTTTTATTTTGGGAGAATTTTAATGAAATCGCTCATTTTCAGAAGTTTTCGGTTTTTGGTTTATTAACTTTGTAAAAATGGTTAATTTTTGGCAAATAATATTAAAATTTTCGGTTTTAAAACACCGAAATACACTGCTCCACAAAAGTATAGCTATCGAAAAATTGATTTGATAACAAAATTTTTTTAAAAACCTAATTTTAGACCACTATTTATTATTACAAAAAAGTCTAAAAATAAAAACAACGGTTACAGTATTGAAACCGAGAAAAATACGGATGGCGCTATACTTTTTTGGAGCAGTGTATATAATTTTAAATTTATAATTGAATTTTCAAATATATAATTGAAAATAATGTTGTTATATTATAAATATGTACTAGGAATGTCACGGGATATCTGAAATCAGATAAATTAAAATTTTTGAAAAAATAATAAATGACATTTTTCTCTCCTGATATTCAGTTTAACTTCAAAATAGATACAAGTCTTTAATTAAAATAAATTTTTCTAAAATTTATTTCAGATTTTTGTTTCATAAATTTGATAAATAATTAATTAGGGTAATCCAAAAATAGTTTAAAATTAAAATATAAATTGCAAAAAAATTAATTAAGTGTGAATATTTGATGAGAAAATTATTTTAAAATCTTAATTAATTATTAAAAAATTCTCATAAAAATCATAAATCTGAAAAAAGCAATACATTTTTGGAATTACTTGGTATTTTTTAAATAATTATTTATTTAATTTTTAAAATGTCAAAAAAAAATTTTTTTGTAAATTTAGAAAATATTAGAAAATGATATACAAATAGAAATTAATTAAGGAATATTTTTGGAAAGTTTTTATTTTAAAAATTATTATTGTAAATATGACGCATTTTGAATTAAAGAATATCTTTTAAAAAGAAAAATAAAATTTTGGTAAAAATAAAAATTAAAAACATTTATTTATATATAAAATGTAAAAAATAAAGAGTTTGAAAATTGAAAGAGTAATTGAAATAATTATATGCAGCGTTTGGCAGCATATTACGCAAAGACCCTAAAAAAGGGGAAAACAAACTTTTTAAAAAACAATAAGAACAGAAATGTGGCATTTCATAGTCAAAGAAATTGGCTTAAACAGAATTTTGTTTCAAGTTATTTTTTATTTATTAGATTTCAAGTTTGGTATTGAATCTTAAAGATTTTTGTGTCCAAAGCACAAAAAAATTTTTACTTATAGGAGGTATATGGACGGATATGGACGTACAGATGAGGAGGTAGGAGGCAAATTGATGAGCATATCAAATTAAAACTTGATAATTAATGTATTTGCCAAATATGAATCCATGGATCAAAAACGAATTTTATTATTTAAATCATAAAAATGAAATAATAAGTTAACAATCTAACCCGATATTTAAATCGAACAATACCAGGGCGTTCGGGATTAGAAAAATTTAACACAATACAAAAAAACAAATCAAGCACTGCCCCGGCTGAAACATTTGTATAAGCGAAATTTGCCAGACTTGCTGGTAAATTTATGCCAAATTAAGATTTATTGCTGACATAACTATTCAGTCAATATTTTTTTTAATTTTTAGCTCAAAATTATTTTTTAATTAGGAAAGTACATTGAAAATTTTTATTTAAAAAATTCATTGTTTAGTTGAAATATTTAAAAATAAAAAAACTTAAAGTAAATAATAAAGGGCAAATTTAATGAATTTCTGTGGATATAAATAGATTCAAAAATATGGTTAGTAATCACAATTAAAAATAATTAAAATGAATATTTTAACTTCTATCCTCTTTTTGGTTATTTTTAAAGGTTTGAATGGTGCTTCTCCTCCTTTCGGACAACTTTCTGTAAAAGGTAAACCTTTTTTGAAAATTTTAATCAAACGAGTCACACAAACGAGTGTAAAATTTGATAGAAGTGTGACCTAAACAAGTTTCAACATTCTGAATGAAAAATTACTGAAAGTCGAAGATAATTAAAGTGACCATAAAATTAAAACTAATTTAAGGTAATAAGGTCTATGGATCAAATAATCAGCCTGTAGTGTTGGCGGGAATGTCCCTCTTTTGGTCTCAATGGAGTGAAGGCTCTGTCTTCTATACAGCAAATACTGTTCAATCATTAAAGTGTAATTGGAATGCTAATGTTGTTAGAGCAGCTATGGGAGTAGAAAATGGCGGTTATTTAACGAATCCAAGTGCTGAACAAGCTAAAGTTGAGACTGTGATAAAGGCTGCTATAGCTCAAGGAATTTATGTAATTGTTGACTGGCATGACCATAATGCTCAGAATCATGTTGATCAGGCGGTGAGTTAGAAGTTAATTTGAGGGAATATCAATCTAATTAACATCTCTCAGTTTCAATCTTACAATTAGTATGTTAAAAAATAATTTTTGAGTCAACATCGGTATTTAATCTGTGAGTTGAGTGTTTGTGGTATATCTCAATAAATCGAGGAGGAAATCCATTTATTTTTTGATATTGATTCTTATAATGTTTCAATAATTAAAATTGACAATGATTTATTCAATATTTTTAAAAATAGATAAGGAAAAGGAGGGGTAATTATTAAAGGGGTAATTATTTGAGAGAGGGTAAAATTATTCGAGCATTTACGGTAACGATTATTGTTTTCAAGAAAAATACTTTCATACATAACTTGAGTTTGTCTTAGACTAAACAATGTCGAGTATTAATCTTTATTGTTTTACAGATCAATTTCTTCACTTACATTGCTAAAACATACGGATCGAATCCAAACATTATTTACGAGACTTTCAATGAACCTTTACAAATTGATTGGAGTATTGTTAAAAGCTATCACGAAAAAGTCGTTGCGGCCATACGCAAATATGACAAAAATGACAAAAGACAATAAATGTTTACTAACAATATTTATAGATTTTCGTAACTGAATTTTGTAACCTGCTATCCGGTGCTTTTTATTTTTATGAAAATTAATAAGGAAGGAAAAAAATTCTCATTATATTTGGTCCTACAAGAATCTGGTACTTTCGCGAACTATTTTAAAATTTTAATTTTAACTATTTTAAACGGGCTAAATTCTTTAAACACAGAGAGAGATTCTCGAAAAAGCGTGGAAACAACTGCGAGCCGAGATATAGGGCTGAAATCATAAGAATATCGGTTGACCAAGCTCATTTCCTGGGCAAAATTCTAAACAAGCAAATAATATTTCATCCGAAAGAGCTTGTTGAGCCTAGTTGAATGACACCAAAATCAGCTCGATTTGATGATTCTAAAAAAATTATAGCTAATTAAATCCTCGTTGGAAAAGCTTTTGCTGCTACGGGGGGTATGGAATAAGTAACAATAGTTGTTTTTTAGTGAGATTCGAATGTACTCCCACGAATTTTATTCATTATTTAAAATAGGAAAAATCTTTTTTCAAAATTTTTTTATTTTATCGTTATAGTAACCCAAAATTTGAACCTATTTGGTCAAAATTCGGACCTATTTTGGCCTTTTTCGGATTTTTTCGAACCTATTTTGCCACTTAAAAAACATAGAATAGGAACCTATTTCTCACTTTTTAGGACATAAAATGTCAGACATCCGTGATTAACCAGAAATTTTTTTAAAAATTTGTAATGATTAAAAATGAAACAGAAAATTATTATAAAATGTATTCTAATTCAACAAAACAAAAAGTCCAACTCTAATTTCGGTAAAATTAGATAAATGGCTAAATTGATAAAAATAGGGATAATTCGAGTATAATCGAATTTTCACCAGGATTTCTTTACTTCTTTTCACATCAACTCAAAATCTTGATTAACTTCAAATCCCCTAAATTATATTAATTAGATTATTCATTATTTTACTTTAAATAAACCAATTTTCAATTTCCTCTTGTAATATAACAAATATTTTCAAATCCTCAGTAACTCCAGTTGTTTTAACACCCTCTTCTATTTCAAATTTCAACATTACTTTGTCCATAAATTCATCTTTACCTTTAATTCCAACTAGCCACGAAGTACAGAAATATAAACTGAAATTTAAAAATTTTGTTGTGAATGCTAAAAGAAGGATTTTGTTAAGTCTAATAACCCTCTACAAACATCACAAAAAACAACTTCACCCCCACAAACAACAGCTACGAAAACCTAAAACTTATAATTTTCTCACTTTTCTGATTCTTCCTTTTCTTCAAAATCAAATTGTTGTCCATCCTCATTTTTAATTTTCCCTATTTCTGTAGGACAATCTTCTGTTTTTAATCCAATATGGTAAATTTCTATTTGATTAATTTTCTCAATTTTTTCATTTATTTTATCCAAATTCTCCAAAAATCCACAAAAATTTTCTTGTCCAGCCTCCTCTTCAGTAATACAAGAAAAAACAATAAAATGTTTGTACTGAAAAATAATTAATTATTTATTGTAAATTAAATTATAATTCACAATTTTAACGAATTCTGATCCTTCAACATTATTTTTCATATAAACGAAATCATTTTTAATTGGTCGATTTGACAAAAATGTGACAACTTTATCAAGACCTACATATAATAATTAATTTAATTTACTATCTACTTATTTTTAAAATCGACTAAGCTAAGATATACATAAGTCCTATTGATTATATTTTATCATTTTTTATGTTAAATAATTTTTTTACAATATATTTTATTAAAAACATTTGTTGCCGAACTTATGCCCCACCCTGTATATACGGCTCCCGGAAAATGCGTCAGTGGAAAATGAGTCAGTGGAAAATAGGTCAGTACCCGGAAAATGCGTCAGACAAAATGAGTCAGTAGAAAATACGTCAGTATAGCACTATTTTAAAAAAATTTAAGTAATCTAAAGTTGAAAATCATAATGAATATTTTCATCGTTTTGATAGTATATTTCAGAGTTCGGAATTTGAAAAATGACGGATCCGTTTTCCGGATTTTTAAAATTTTTCCTATCCGGACCGTATTTTCCTGATCAAAATCCGTATTTTTTAGACCCGGATTTTCAAAAAAATTTTATAAAAATTTCGCAAAATATGTATAGGCGAATTAGTGTATATTGAATAAATAGCTGACATTTAAACACTAGGTGACATTTAAACACTACACTTTTTCAACTTATTTTTTGAAAATAGTGCTATACTGACGCATTTTCTACTGCCTCATTTTCTACTGACGCATTTTCCGTGTACTGACGCATTTTCCACTGACTCATTTTCCACTGACGCATTCTCCTCAGACGCATTTTCCGGACACGGTATATACAGTGGCGGAAAATTAAATAGGGAAAAATATTTTTAATTTTATTTCTAAAAATTATACGGCTAATCATTTATGCCGGATCATTACTTTTATATAGTTTTGTAGCTTTATTTATATGCTATCACATGACTAATAATCATTAAAGGAAAAGTTTTCACTTAAGCGAGAAAAAATATCAGATCGGACCTTAACAGATCGGACATTACTTCAGTTTTGGATACCCGTAGATTTTCCATTAACCAACAACCCTATATGTACAAGATTGTTATTTACCCAGTTGTTAGTCTACAATTATTTCTTTAAATAAATCCTATCCTAAAAGCCTTATAGATTACTAATAAATTATTTTTAATAATTGCCAATTAATAATGCATTCAAAATTATATGTAGATTTGTTTTTGTTATTTTGCTTGTTATTGAATGTTCAGGATGTGTTGTTGTTAAAATCGTAAAATATTTTTCCTTATTTTCTTCTTTGTTCTGTTTGCTTTTTATTCGGAGAGGAACATTCCAATCCCTTTAAAAATTAATAATTTCATTTATTTTTGGGTGAAATTTACCAGGTTGAAAATATTATGAAAAAACGTTCAATTAATTGAATAATATTTGCTTCGGGAAATAAAAGAAAAACTTTTGTGAGCATTAAAGAAATGGATGTTCCATCGAGAAATCCAAATTGACTGTTGTAAACACAATGAGCTGAAATTGATATTTATAAAATTTAACTTTGTGGAGTTTGTTGATTCTTTATAATATTGAGTTTTGTTTGTTTTGAATTTATGTTCTTGTTCTGGGTGAAAGGCCGGGATTCGAATATTTAGAAAAGAATAGAGGTAAATAATCTAGGAAAGGATACTTTATGTGGTGAGCGAAAGTGCCTAGTGTAAGGTGGACTCTAGAAGAAAAGGCTAAAGGGCACTTTTATTCATCCTTCCATTATTGTTACTTTCCAAGTAAACATATTTGGAATGTTTTATTATTTATCCGCCCATTAATGTTTATTATATAATGTTTTCCATTCTTCCAATTAGATAGAGTTAGGCCTAACACTTATATTATTTCCATCAATAATGTAATGTTATATTTCTATGTGAATAAAGCGCTTTAACAACTTAGCGGTATCAACTATGCCTCGGCAAGCCTGAGGACCTGTCAACCCTCGGAGCTTGACTGATTAAGGTGAAAGGTTACACCGGACTTAAGTCTTACTAAATACACTAAATGGAAAGGCCCATGCCAGCACGCTCCAATTGCTGGCAGAGAAACAGCACCCCAATTGGGTGCTGTTTCTCTAGCAACAAGGTTTCTCTAGCAACCTACCTTTTGCCCAATTTTTCAAAATTATAAAAGTTTGATTAAAAATATTGTGTTCTTTTTCATTATTATTCTTTAACAACTCCTCCAAATATTCGTAAGTCTTGAACAATGAAAGATTATAAAGAATCGAAGCATTTTGTTCTTTGATATTTAAATTTTTCGAAATTTTTCTCATAAAAGATTCAATCCATTTTGTATCATTTTGAAGTTTACGTTCTTCTTTATTATTAACAAAAGTGATTACAAACTCCGTTCCATTATCTTCATAATAAATATCATCGTCGGAAATGCGTAAAAATTTGTGCATTCCATTGAGTGATTGCTTTCTTGCATTCTAAATTTGAATGGGATAATTATTGTTTGATTTATTCCAGGAAAAGTAAAATTATAAAAAATAATCTCCCGATATTATTGATATGTGATTGGATAATATTTCAAATTTAGCTATCCCTTATGACATCTACAATCAGATAAGAATTATCCGTAGCCTCAGTTTAGTTAATCTTGAACCGGAGCTCATTCTCAGATATAGGGTTGCGCTTTGAAATCTAACGAAAACACGAGGATTTTTCAGTTGGTCTGGATTTCCGCAATCTCCATAGAATCGACAACTCTATTCAGATAATCAGACTAGATTGGAGTTGCAGGAAATGGATTAACAAGAAAAAGAGAAAAGTCCTTTCTTACATTGAAAATGTGGCAAAAAAGTGAATTGTCTGAACATTGATTAACAAATAAAGTCAAGGATTTGCTCGCTTTATCAATAAATAATTCTTTTATTATTTCATCGTCAACCTTCCCCGCCCCAACAGCTAAAACAATTGCATGTATATGTCCTCCTCGTTTGTTATATGGAGATGACATAAATAATTGAAAATTTGAAAATTTTTTAGTTCTTTTTAAAATATCCTTCCATTCTTCGAAAAGTTTATTAAATGATTTCATTGGAGAAATATCATTATGGACAATATATTGAGTTATATCTTGCCAGCTTTTGCTTAGAGATAAAGGCTTAAAACCTTCCGGATTAAGATAAACCTGCACATTTTCAGAATTATCTTAAAATAATATTTTATCGAAAATTAGTATCTGTGGATTCGGACTTAGGTCAACAAAACCTGAATATGTAACCACATTCTAGACCTACGATTACATAAGATTTATTAAAGATCATTGAAACTAAAAGTTATTACTAGGGATCGTATTTTTAGGTCGTAAAAACCTTAAAATAGGCACCTAAATAGGTTGTATAAAATGCTAAAATAGGTGACAAAAATAGGCAAATAGGACTATTTCGCAGAAAAAATAGGTTATAACCTAAAAATCCGATCCCTAGTTATTACCATACCACCCCCCACCCAACCTTGTAGGTTGTAACTGCATACATAGCTAAGGCTCAGCTTTAAAACTGTCTTAAATCACATACCTATCTCTACTTGTTCTTTTATTTGCTTCAACTCTTCAATCTTCACTTTTATTTTTATTGTCCATTCTTTTAAAATTTCCTTTTCTTCCAAGTTAAGAATTTTTTGGACAAATTGTTTCTGATTGGCGTTTAATACACTCCAATTAATTCCACTATATTCAACAAAATATTTAGAAATCTTTTCCAAATACAAATTTTCTTTGATTTTCCCAAAACTTTCTTTATTTATTAACTTTCCTTCCAGTACTTTTAATATTTCAATTAAAAAATAATGCAATTCATGTTCAATTTTTATATTTAATTCATCATTATTTTTTGAAATTAATTTTTCTTTAATTTTCCCCCAATACTTTTCCATTCTTTCAAATTTTTTAAAATTTACAAAATAAATATCAAAAATATTTTTATAAAAATTCTTTGGGGTCACTTTAGTACGTGGGTGCAGGCTTTAAATTACAAATGTTATACCATTTGAAAGAGCTAGTCGAGCTGAGTCGAATGCCACCAAAATTAGCTCTAGGAAAAATTTTTGAACCGAGATACAGGCGATTGAAAATCGAAAAACCATAGGGGGGACCAAGCACTTTTTTGGGGTGAAAAATTCAAATATGCAAATTATTCCTCATTCGATTTTCAATCGCCTGTATCTCGGTTCAAAAATTTTTCCTAGAGCTAATTTTGGTGGCATTCGACTCAGCTCGACTAGCTCTTTCAAATGGTATAACATTTGTAATTTAAAGCCTGCACCCACGTACTAAAGTACAGCCAATTCTTTAATTTCTCCAAAAATTCAAACCGCTTCCCAATTTCATTTACATAAATTCCAACATCAACAAAACTTTGTGAGATTGCCTGTTTTCCTTTTTTAAATTCATTAAAAATAAAAAACAAATTTTTATCTTCTGTGAAAAACTCCAATTTAATGTTTTCTTCATCTTTTTCTATTTTTTCTATTTTTGTTTCCTTCTTTTTAATTTCTGTTATTTTATCATTCCCTTTTGCTATTATTTTTTTCTTCTCCTTAAATTCAAAATATTAATCTTTTTAATTTATCATAATTAGGGCCGGGCAAAATATGCACGAAAATCCCAAAATATCCGCATATATATGCACTAAAAAAGCCAAAAAGTGCAAAATTTGCCAAATATGCACTAAATATGCAGAAGAAAATGAGAATATGTGCTGTAAAAATAAATATTTTAAGTAAAAAACACCAATTTGGCCTTTAAAATTGCATCATAATGTGAAGACCAGCCTTAATCCCCCAGCCCAGATTTAATTAATTTAAACCTTTATGTCTGTATTTATTTGTGGAATTATTTCAAGTTCTTTATCCGCTTGATCCGTATTTGTTCCAATTACCTTAATTTAATTTTAATTATATCTGAACGGCCCTTATATTTTATTTGATATAGAATTTCAAATATACTTTCTGCATATAAAGTAGCCCGATTATGAACTCGGTACTTGTAGGTTATCCCAAACCAGTTTTTGCGGACATTCTCCCTTTCTCGATTTCACTCAATTTTCTCTAGGGCATTTTTCAATTAGGGCATCAACAAAGAGAAAATTGAGTGAAATCGAGGAAGGGAGAACATTTATTTGACCTTTTCGTACATAAATGAGTCCGCATAAATATGTCCGCAAAAACTGGTTTGGGATAACCCACAAGTACCATGAACTCTTTGTGTAGAAGACAGATTATAATTATCGTGGGCAGGGATGTCTGGAATTGCTGATTATTCAACTTTCGTGATTTTCTACACTTCAACTTCGTGATTTTCTACACTTCAATAATTGCCAAAATATGAACAAGATGGCATGCTTTATTTGCTCGATTCGTACGCTGTGTGTATCCCCAGGTTTTCTTCGCATCATCAAACTATTTCGCAGAGATCATACTTATAAAGGAACAAAGTTATGACCATTATTTTTTCATACCCTTATTCAGTTATGCAAATTTTCATTGAAATCAGATAATAAGAGGAATCTAATGATTTACATATACTATTTGGCTCTTTTTTATAAAAAACAAAAATAATATAATAATAATTCTTGAAGATTAATTACCTGAATCTTCCTATTTGATTTTGTCTTCTCATTTTTTTGTTTATTATCGGGTTTAACTATTGCTTTTACATCGTTTTTTGTTTTCTTCTCTTTTATCTCTTTATTTTCAGTTTTATTCTTTTCAAGTTTTATTTTATGATGATTCAATATTCTTATTAATTTATTAGTATTTTTTTGGTCAAGAAAGCTTTGAAGATTTTGAGTTAATCTTTCCTGCCCCTTTTCTTCATCAATTACTATAATTTATATTTTAAAACCTTTAGATCCAAAATATTGTGAAAAATTTATTTTAAAGCTAATGGTATATACAAAGTTATGACCAGCATTTTTTCATAACCTACTTCATAACTACTTCATCAAACTATTTTGTGGAGATGGATATCAATTAACCAATTGTTAAGTTACTTTTCCTGCTCTGATATGACTCCATTTCCTAGGCCACTACTAGGTCCACTAGGTTGGCTCTGGACTCCAAGTAGAAAGTTAATGAAAACGTAGCAATATTAGAAATTTAGATTAGGGTTCACAGCTTTAGCGCCAATTCCAAGATTTTTGGATTTTTATAAGGCTAAGAGGAGATAAATCATTTTTTATCGCTGAAGAATAGTGGTATTTTAGGCAAAAATCAAGCAATTTTTAAAGATTACAGACTTTTTGAGAGATTTAAAAGCAGTTTGGAATCCTCTTCAATTAATAATTTATTTATTGTAACCCAATGTATATCAGTTAGCCACTTTTTAAAATTTTGAGAAGTTTTGTTGCTATATTCTTTATTTCCTATTTCATTCCATTGTGTAACAAATTCCTCCAATTCATTTGATTCCTAAAAATTTTTTAAAATTTAAACCCTGTGAGATTGTATCGCGAAAAAATTTGCTCGAGATCTCGCTTTCCTATTCTTTAATTCTTAGTAAATGACTATGATCTTTGAAAATTATTTATCTAAAGAAATGCATTGAAGAGACTAAATGATCAAAAAAACACCCATTTTTATGTCGTCTTAACTGAAAAATTTGGGGGTGTCGAGGTTTTTTAGAACGAACTTTATTCGAAGGCAAAACAATTTATGTATTTATATTAATATTTTGATTTAAAATATTAGATTACCATTTTATCTGGATTCTGACTTAATTGATCAATTAACATATTTATATCTTCCATTTTACCTAATAATTTAATATTTTCTTTTTGAAAATTAGTTTCCTCTGTAATAAATAATCTTTCATAGTATAAATGTAAAATAAGATTTTGTTCTTCCCATTTAACTGTAAATAACCTCCTTCTGTAATCATTTTTCCATTTTCTTATATTTAAACAAGAATCTATCCATCTATACCAAATAAGATAATTTGCCATAATATGATTTATAAATCGTTCATTTTCATTTTGTGATGTCAACGACTTTGTGTAGTGAATGGATAGTTGATGATCGACGGTAAGGACTAAATTTTTGATTATAATTTAAATTTGCTATGTATTCTAAGTAGGGTATCAACCTGACCCCGACGGGTTTTTTCCCAAAAACCCCGATCCGGAACCCCGACATGCCTTCCCCGGCTAACCCCAATCCATTCACACCCGCCCCCGAAGGGTCGGATTGCTACCCTAATTTTAAGAAATATTATACATATAATAAAATATTATATACAGATAATAGTAATATCTTTATGTTTCTAAATTCTAATTCCTCGAAGTGACAGCCGTGAAAATACCTAGGGATCATTTTAACTGATCTGCATCAGGGATCGCACTGACATAAAATCAAAATTCCCGATTTCGGGAATCGGGAATTCCCGACAAAAATAAAATCCCCGATTTCGGGAATTCCCGACCAAAATAAAGTTCCCGATTTCGGGAATCGGGAATTCCCGACCAAAAAACGTCGGGAAATTCCCGATTTTCGGGAATTTTCGGGAATTCGGGAATTTTGTTGATTTTTGGCAGGGGACTTGGTAATAGTTAAGTTTGTGTTTCCCCTTTTTTTCTTTCTCCTGTAGTGTAGTGTACCGGAGGTAAAAGTTCGGGACGTGACATATGTCATTCGATTCGTCTCGACGAGCTGAGTCGACGGTACCACTCCCAATTTCAGGAATTAATTCTTGACCGAGTTATATTTGCATATTCGAATTTTTCACCCCAAAATCGACCTTACTCCACCCCAAAGGTGTTTCGAAATTTCGATTTTCGTTTTTCGATTTTCGAGGTTTTTTTCCTTTCGATTTTCGATTTCCGATTTTCGAAATTTTGTGATATTTTCGATTTTCGATTTCCTAATTTTTGAAAAAATTTGAATTTTTGGCGCCATAAATGAAAAATTCTGGCTTATCGGCCATCATAAATTTAAAAAATTTTCGCCTGCGGCGCAGAAAAAGGAAGATTTTTGGCTTAAGGATGCTCCAAAATTCTCAAAATTTTCGCCTGCGGCGCTAATTGGATGAAGCCCTTATTAACAATATTATGCTTCGGCTCCGGTTATTGGCTCTAGTATATTGGAGGATTTGCGTGAATTAAGGTGGATTTGGAAGCCCCCTTCCCCATGCCAGAACCCTATGCCAGTTACCGCCCAACCATGAGTAAAGCGAACTAGCTCTGCTTTACAATATTAGGGGATTTTACTCAAATCCTCCTTTATCCCTCTTAATCCACACAGATCTCATGATGAGAGATCCACTTGAGACCTAACATAACAAAAATTAATTTTCAAATTTTTTATTAAAAAAATTTTTTTCGATTTTCGTTTTTCGATTTCCGATTTTCGAGGTTATTTTTCTTTCGATTTTCGATTTCGAAGATTTTGAAAAATATTTTCGATTTTCGATTTCGATATTTTTGGATTATCAATCTTGAAGAAATACCAAAGATGTTCCTTTTTTGCGCAACAGGCACCCTAATCACGGAAAAAACGGCAACCCTAATCACGGATCGAAATTTTGAAAATTGTCGGGAATCGGGAATTCCCGACAAAAATAAAATTCCCGATTTCGGGAATCGGGAATTTTTTCGGTGCGATCCCTGATCTGCATATACCAAGGGGTGAACTGGCTCAAAGGGATCGAGAATAACCCAGCAATCTATTGATTTATAGAAGGGTTCCTCCAATAATCTAGTTTAGTTTAGCCGGAACTTTTGTGTTTTTGTTATTGATAATTATAAATTAAGTGGCATTACATTCATTGTCGAGAATTTTCCATTTTTTCACATAATTATTAGAATCTTCACCAACAAATATAGTTAAAAGAAAATAAATTGTTCCTCTTTTTGACTTAATTTCTTCTAAGACGCTTTTATCATGATCGAATTTTTTATCAAAAAATTTTGCGTGGGTTGATGCAAGAAATTTTCTAACGGTATTATAACAATTCTCATAGTAGTTTACATCGTTTTTTTCATCATTTAATATAACATTAATGGCATTTTTTCTAAGTAAAATTTCTTTAATTATATATCCGGCCTCCCCTTCTTTGGCTTTTTCAATTAATTCGGCCTTTCTATCTTGAAGCATTTCTACAATCGAAAATAAAATGAATACTGAATATTCACTAGAATACTGCAAATGAATATAAGCATCACCCTTTACATCACTAAAAATATTTTTAATTTCAATAAACTTTTTATTTTCTTCATTAATTTCATCATTTTTAAAATAATGTAGCAAAATATCTTCAAATATTTCTAGTTTTGAGAGTAAAATTGAAATATTTATTCGATGCTCGGCTTTACTAAAATACTTTTCTTCATCAATATCATGCATATTTTCTTCGGGAATATCCATTCTTAAAGCTTTCCTATACAAACCCCATCGATGTGTTGGGTCCATTACAGCTGGAATTGAAAAAATTAAATCTAGTGTAATTTTATATGTTTGTATTTTTTGTTTATAAATTTTTTACTAATTTTTTCTTTTCCATATTTCGAATATTTATTACAGTTTAATCGCAACATTGTGACCTAATTAATTTCCTTAACTATTTGTTAAACAAAGAATTGTTCAAAACATACAAAGTCGGTAACAAACTTTGACTTTGAATGTTTTGGACTTTGAATATTAATTTAAAAAAATTTTTCCGAGTAATATGGAATATATTTTATAATAGTTTTAGTCATGTTAAACTTTGACATCATACTTAAACTAATTGTTAAGTATTTTGATAGTAGTTGTATTTTAATAAGAAATATACTGCCTATATATTATAACAGCTAAAATCAAATCTTTCTTTTAAAATTAGCTTACATATATGCATAATCGTTGGATATTCATTCTCCAATTGTTCTAATAACGAATAATCAACCAATTTTATTAAAGCCGTTTTTGTAGAAATTTTTTTGAATATAGGCTCATCAAAATCTTCTATTATATTAAATAAAGATTCATAATGTGAGATATTCATTTCTTCCATAAATGAATCTGAAGCAAAGCAGGTTTCGATCGCAATTTTTATTTGGTCTTCATTCCCACATTCAATAATTCCATCTTCAAAAAGTTCTATATGCTAAAATTATTTTATAATTAAAACATCCAAATTAAGCCATCTTCAGCTCTGTGACTGTTGAATGATCCGTTCGGATATGGCCTAAGCCAAAAATGACTAGTTATAGTGAAAATGGCTTTTAGCTTGTTTCAATTTCAGGTGTAAATGAAGAGATTTTATTTACCACTAGGAATAGTAGATTTTATTAGGGTTGTTGGCGACCGGTTTTAAAACCGGAATTTTTGAAATTTTTTGCCAAAAATTAACCGTTTTCAGAAAATTTTAAAAACCGAAAACCGGAATTTTGTGAAAATGAGTGATTTTATTAAAAATTTCCCCAAAATAAAACCGGTATTTGTCTAAAACTAAAAACCGAAAACCGGGTTTCTAAAATTTGGATTAACCGAAAACCGGGGGTACCGGTTAATAACCGGTCGCCAACAACCCTAGATTTTATTGATAATGAGTATTGTGTGAAATTTAAATATTATATTAATATTTATTATTAGGGTGCGGATTTTTATTAAAATAAAATTGCAATATATGGCCATAAAATATTGAAATAAATTGGCAAAATATTGACAAAAAGTGCCAAAAATTAGCTAAATATTGAAATAAATTATCGTTTATTCACTAGCAAAATCCAAAATAAGGTTGAAATTTAACAAAAAAATTGATTACGTTATACACATTAGCCTTATATTTCGACAAATTGAGTATTTTTACTCTCTTGGACATTTGAGATTGTCGAAATGAGGTGGGACATGTTGTGGGAATTGCTCAATATGCCATTTGGGGGGGGGGGGGGGGGGGTCCAGTGGGGCATTTTGAGGGCGGAACATTTTGGGATGGGGATTTTTGTTCAGTTACACATTTTGAGGTTTTTTAATTATGAAATTGTGGGGGCGCTCTTTCAATACGGTCTGAGCACTGTTCTAGGGAAAATTAGTGCGAAGGCAACAGCACTGTGGTGAATAGTAGGCCATAATACCCCCTTCTCAGCGCCGCAGGCGAAAATTTTGAGAATTTTGGTTGTCAAAAGGCTAGATTTCTTCACTTTTTCCTGAAATTTATGAAAAATCTCAAAATTTTGTTAAAAATATGCAAAAATATTGAAATAATTTGCAAAAAGTGCAAAATATTGAAATAACGGGAAAATTGGCAAAATATTGAAATATATTGAAATGTTATTTTGTTAAAAATCATAATATCAAAAAACTAATGGCATATTTGGGCTCCTCTCGACAAAGTATGTTTGCAAAAAAAAAGATTTATTTCAATAAAAAGCCGGACCCTATTTATTATTGATACTTTTCTATATTTTATTTAAAAATTACATATTTTGGAAGATATTTCAGCTGGTCTAGTATGTCAATCCAAAATTTGTTTTTTAACAACTTTTCATTTTTAATCCAAAATTTTACAAATTTATAAAGTTCACAAAATTTTTTCTCATTATTCCAAAAATCAAAATTTTCTAAAAATCTTTTAGCCATTTCTAACGATTTTTCTGTGAATTTTATAAATTCTTGTTTAAATTCTTCAGTCCAACTATTGTCATTCTCCTCGTTTTCGTAATCTTGAAAATTTGAAAAAATTTTATATGCCCTCATATTTTCATCATCTTCCTTTTCGAAATCACAATTTTTGCCAGCAATTTCTTCTATAAATATTTTTAAATTTCTAATGTGAGAGAATAGAGAAATCTTCCTCAAGTAATCCTCATCAGTATTTTCAGACAAAAATTTGTTGTAAAATTCAAAATATTCTAATTCTTCTATTTCAAGATTTATTTTATATTCAGCACTTTTAAATATATCATTTGGCATTGCGATTATTGCCATAGAACAAAAGAAAAATATTATTGTAAACATTGCTTTTTAATTTACCGTTTAAATCAACCTTCTGATTAAAATTTTTTTCACTTCTGATTAAAATAAAGGTCAATCAACAATTCAAAATATGATTAATTTTAAGAGGATTGAAAAAAATATTTAATAATGTCTAAGAATTAAGAGGGCTAATTAATTATTAAGATGTAAATTAAGAAATAAATAAATGAAAGGGGGCCCGACAGACATATGATTGCACTTTTAAGCATGATGCAATATTATTTATTTTCATAATGCTTATTTGGGAAATCAACTAAATTTTAAAATATGTTTTTCAAAATACAATTTAAGAAAAGAATTAAAATAAAAGAATGATAAAGCTTTATCCTAGACTTAGTCTAGGGAGTTACCTTTCCAGATGTAGTCTAGGGAGTCAAAACATGTAAGTAGACTGTATTTTTTATAAGTCTATAAAATTTCACAAATTTTCCCACTAAATTGAATTGTATAAGAGCATTGTTTTGATTTAATAATATTAGGGTTTTTATTAAAACTATACTGAAACCCAAAATAGACATAAGACAAAGTGGTTGAGCTTTTCTAAATGTACACCCCTAAAGATTGATTTTTTGGATTTCCATTTTTACTCACCGTAATGTAAGAAATCTGGCCTCATGGCCTTCCAAGTATCTCAAAATTTTCGCTTTCGGTCTAGCGCTCCTGAGTTTTGGTCTCGGGGTGAAATCTTACTCTTGGTCTCAAGTCTTGAATGCTGGCTGGAGGATAAATACTTTAGCTTTATTTTATTAATTAATAATTTAACAGAAAGAATGACTTTGTCAAAAATATATTTTTTAATATTATTATATTCATTATCAACAATTATTTCAACAACGGATATAATTTATTCTCCAGAGTATGTTCAGTATGGTAAAATCGAAACAAACTACCTAATATTTATGTACAGAATATATTTAAATGGATCTACTAATGAGGCATTTGTTAAGGAGTTATCTATTAGATCCTTCACTTGGAATTGGAAAAATTTTCTTGAGGCAATTATCGTCAAGAAAGAAAGAATATTAGGAAGCAACATAAATTCTGAATTTTCTAGAGCCTTTTATGAAGTTTTAAAAGATTCAACGAAATTATTAAAGGAGATTTTAATTAATACAACAAAAAATATTTCAGCAAAACTTTTGTTGAATAAAAAGGAATTCTGTTTGTTGTATCGTTTTCTAAATAAAATGGCAAAAAACAAAATACTTTTAGAAAATAAAAATTGGAAAACTTTTGTTAAAAATTGTTTAATTATTCAGGATATTGTAAGTGAATTTTTTATAAGACTTTCAGATAAAAAGATCAAGTGGTGTTTGAATATGTTAAAGCTCCTCAATATTTCTTCTTTATCAGCACAAACCCTTCATTATTTCTTCTTAATCACTTCTTAATCCCATTAATAACCCGACATATCCTTGGCTATTAGAAATAAACTTATTGGAAAGTATTATTGAATTTCTAAGCTAATTATCGAATAATTTAAGAAATTATAGTTGGGCCAAGAGGATATCCCCTTAATCCTTCCATATCTTTCTTAATCCTCAAGATTCCTTCAATATCTATATCGTTTTAATTCCTCATACCCTCCAATATCCTCATTATCCCTTCATTTAGTTAATAACTAGAAACAACAGATAACCAACAATAATCTCTTTATATCAGGGCTTGGATTTCTGCGGATTTTTCCTCATATTGTGGTTTTTTGATAAGGCGATGAGGGTTATTTTTAAAAATGTGGATTTGCGGATTTTTGTGTCTTTTGAAGATTATGAGGATTTTTTGTATTTTCTTGTAGTTTTTAGGATAAAATGTCATTTTTGGCTTCTTGCCCTTCCAAAATCCGCAAAATTTTCGCCTGCGGCGCAAAAAAAGAACAACTAGGGACGATAAAGCATTGGCTTAAGTCAACTGTAATTTTTCATTTAATTGTTCGGATTTTAATAAGATAGTCATTAGTAGTGAAAAAATTGCTCAATTCAATTGTTTGAGTCAAAAAATATAACGCATAAAGTGATTTTAATTCATTTTTTGTGGTTGATAAATTTTTGCGGATTTTTCTTATCAAATGCGGATTTTTTCGATCAAAATTGTGGATTTTTCATATCAAATGCGGATTTTTTCGATCAAAATTGCGGATTTTAAAAAATTCGAGATCGAAGCCCTGCTTTATATTTTCGTTTTAAATGTCATAAAATATTTAAAACTTCTTGTGAAAAAACTATTCAGAAATTAAATTTTAGGAGATATCTATTTTCAATGATGATATTTTATGTGAAACGACCGAGCAAATTGACGATACTATTGATAAATGTTTTGCAAATCCTTCATTTCAATCCAAAGTCGGATTATCACATTCTTTATTTTATAATCAAGTCGAAGAAGACTTACAACCTTTAATTTTTGGAAAAATTGAATCAAAAAAGTTTATGAAGAATTTGATTGGAATTGAAAGGTTTAATGTGTTAGATAATAAATTATATGTTGATATTCGGCAAAAAATGCAGATATGTAAGTTAATTACAAATTGGGGAAAAAATTAAAAGTTCTAAATCAGAATAGTCTTTTGATCATGCCTTATTTAATGGATCCGAGTTAAACCAAAAAACTGAGAACATAAAACTCTAAAAAATAGACAAACTAGTCTCGACGAAATAATTAGTGTTAAACAAACACTATATTGTAAGCATATGTCAAGCTAGGGGGATAATTATATATAAATTTAAATATTGGCTAAACTCAATTTTATTAGATAAAACTCAAGTTAAGATTATTTTTTAATTAATTGGATACTGAATGTGAAGAATTGTCCAGGCGATTGATCTCCGATAATGCATACACTCGATTTAGGATAGAATATTCCGGCCCTAGGAGTATTTTCAAGTGAAGTATGATTGTAAATGTATTGTTATTAACGAGAGTCCAATTACGACTATTATATTTAATTGAATAGTTAATTTTGCGGGTTAATAGAAGTATTCAAGTAATAATGTTAATAGACTGTAATTATTCTTTTAGCAATATTGGAGCCGGCAAATAGATGGAATTTATACAAAGAAATATTCCAGTACAATGTCCCAGAGGACAGAATGCATGATAATTACGATTCTAAATATTTAACCAAAGAAGAAAATAAATTAAATTTAGCAATTTTGTTAAATTTAATAGAAAAAGTTGAGAATAAACTTTTAAAAATCTCAAATTATTCAAATGAATTAGAGGATATATTTAGAATAATTAAATATAAAGCATATGAATCAATGAATAATGAAGGCTCATTACACATTACATTATCTTATTTATTGTTTTTAAACGAGAGAGTATATAAATTTGATGATTTGATTAACTCTGGAAAAACTGAAATTGTTTTTAATGAAATAAATGGATTTATTGAAAATATTCAAATTAAAGTTTATAATGAAGAAGATTATTTAAAATTGAGGGCATCCCTTAGCGATGAACATATAGAATTTTTGAACAAAAAATTTAAAAATAAAAATATTCTTAAAGAGCTAAAAGAGAAAAAAGGAAATCTTTATTTATTATTATTGTTTTTACCCCAAAATGTTGCAACAATTGAATTTTTGGATAAGTATGGGCTGCTCGAGACTAGCGGTAGGTGAACGTGTGGATCCGCTCGAGATATTTAAAATTCTACTGTCGGATCCGGAAAAAATATAAGTTAATTTTTAAAGAAAAAAGCCACCCGGCCCCAACAGAGATACCGATACCGCTTAAGTCTCTTAACATCATTAAATGAATGTTATACTGAGTAGAAGAAAGTTGTGAAAGTAAATATTTTTAGCGCTGCATAAAGCCTTCTTGGGGAGCTCAGTGAAATTCTGCCACTGGAGCAGGGGGTAGGGTTAATTTTCAATAAATGTCTCAAATTCCCCCACCTTAGTGGATGTGATAGGGTAAAATCCGAATAATCTCTTAGATATAAGTGGATGGAATATTTAATTTATAAGCCTAAAATTAAATAATTTAGTGCTTCTTGATAAGGAAAATATATCATCATATTATATAAAAGCATTGACAAAAGAACAGGAAATTGAACAAAAATATAATAAAATAATAGCAGATTTTCTTGTTTGGTTCAATTGGGGATATTCATTATTAAATGAAAAAGGAAAACGGAAGAATAATGAAAAAAGAACGAATATTTTGGCAGTTTGGAATGCTCAAAAATACAATCATTTAATGCATTATTTTAAATTGCTTTGGATTGAGGAGTTTAGATTTGAGGAGACAAAAATTGAATTATTATGCAAGCTTGAATTGTTGAAATTAATGATTGAACGTTTAATGAAGGAAAAGGTTTTTTTGAATCTTTGGAATTATTTAGGAGTAAAGGGAGTTATTTTAGAAGTAATGAAATTCTTATAAATTATTTTCGAAATGTTTAAATAAAATATTTTAGTTAGTTTCTGACAAAAATGTAATCCTTGCTGAATGGGGAGTAATTGAGAAAGCAAAATATTACGAAGCAAACAAAAACATAAGCAATACGTTTGAGGAATGGCTAAGAGACAGGCATTATGAAATGATAAAAAATTTGATAGAAGATAATAAAAGTAATTTACTACCAGTTCTGATAAAATGTTGGTATTTATTTGGATTTTATTTTGAGGTGTTGGAGAAGGGGGAGGTGTTGGAAAAGGTGTTGGAGAAGGGGGTAAATGTTGGAGAAGGTGTTGGAGAAGGGGGTAGGGGCGGTCGGTTAAAGAGTTCTTTATATGATAATAACGCAAAAACATAATAAAAATCAGTAATCAACTACATCCGAAAACTTTAAGTAGGTCATAGACAAGCTAAGGACAGGGTCACTCAAGAATAATTATTTAGAAATTATAATTACTGAAATTTTAGTATTTGGAAATAACAGCCAGAAAGTAATAGAAGACAGATTAACAATTTTTATCAACAAGGAAAATATTAAAAAATTATTAATAAATTTGGCAAAAATAATAGAAATACAAAATAAAAATGAAAAAAGCAAAGAAAAGTTCAAAGAGAAGAAAAAAGAAACTGAAAGAAAATTTAAATCTAAAATTTCTGAAAAACCAAACGATGATAAAGAGGTTTTTTAATGTTTGTTAATGTCCTCTAGATTGTATTTCCTTATACAATCCAATTTTAAAATATTATGCAGCCGAAATCGCGTTTTCAGGTGTAGAAAATCACAAAAGTTCAGTATCAGTAATTCCACTAATACCTGCCCGCGATACATAATTATTATACACTTTGTTCCAAAAAGATACGACCACCCTTATTTTTCACTGTAACTTGATGAAAAATCAACAAATCTACCTTAAATTTTAATACAATATGTATTTCTACAATATTGTTCAAATCTATAAATATCACAGTTGTCAGTTGATAGATAAAAAATTTATCGTTTAAAAAACGATAAATTTTTTTTTTGTCTACATATATTTGAAATTATGTCAAATTTAGAATTACTAGCGAAGAGTCTCGCCCTTCGGGCGAGCCCCTTCGCTAGCCTAAAACTCTTCACCCATTTTCTGTCTTCAGTGTCTGTACGTTTATAGCCCTTTATTTGCATCTCTTATCTACCAATTGTCTGAACTCTTATCTGATTCTTGATAATTCTTGATGCTCAATTAGCAGCACATTCTCTAGACTATCTACCAATTACCAAACTCTTATCTACCCATTGTTTGAACACTTATCTATCCATTGTCTAAACTCTTATCTTCCCATTGTCAGACTTTTACTACACCTTTCTAGAACTCTTATCTACCCATTGTTTTAACTCTTATCTACCCAGTGTCTGAACTTTTAACTACACATTGCCTGGATCTTATCTACCCATTGCCATAGTCTTATCTACCGAGTGTCTGAACTTTTATTGACAGGACAAATCCATTGGCAAATGAACTTTTATTGCCTGTATCACTCCATTGGCATAACTCTTATCTACAATAACTCTTATCTTGTTCTACTTATTGGCAGACTCTTATCTATACATTCCCAGAACTCTTGTTTTTACTCCTTGTTTGAACTCTTATCTATCCAGTGTCTGAACTTTTATTTACATTTTGTTTAGATTTTATCTACCCATTGGTCTTATCTATCCATTGTCTGAACACTTATCTGCCCTTTGTCTGAACTCTTATCTGTCCTTTGTCTGAATCTTACCTACCCATTACCAGAACTATTATCTACCCATTGTCAGAAGTGTCTGAACTCTTATCTACCAGGCTGCTCTCTTATCTAATCATTGACAACACTTTTATCATTACATTGTCTAAACTCTTATCTACTTAATGTCTCTTATCTCTTATCTGCCATTGCCACAAATTTTATTACATCCTTCGAATATTTTAACATTTCAATATTTTAAGGTTTTTGCATAATTTGGTTACGTACTTTATACCTGACCTTTAAAAAATATTTTTTGTTTGCATTTTTTACTATTTTGTTTATTTTAGTTGATTTTTTAGTGTTTCCTTTTTGTTTTGCTCCGCCCTTTTTCTTTTGGGAACATTTTTCTTTTCTTACGCCCAGACATTTTTGCGCCGAAATGTCCCTGCGGACGGACAGACATACCAGAATTCACAAATTATATATAGGATTATTAATATTTGAAATTATATCTATTTTAATTAGAAAATAAGGGCCGTTCAGATATAATTAAAATTAAATTAAGGTAATTGGAACAAATACGGATAAAGAACTTGAAATAATTCCACAAATAAATACAGACATAAAGGTTTAAATTAATTAAATCTGGGCTGGGGGATTAAGGCTGGTCTTCACATTATGATGCAATTTTAAAGGCCAAATTGGTGTTTTTTACTTAAAATATTTATTTTTACAGCACATATTCTCATTTTCTTCTGCATATTTAGTGCATATTTGGCAAATTTTGCATTTTTTGGCTTTTTTAGTGCATATATATGCGGATATTTTGGGATTTTCGTGCATATTTTGCCCGGCCCTAATTATGATAAATTAAAAAGATTAATATTTTGATTTTAAGGAGAAGAAAAAAATAATAGCAAAAGGGAATGATAAAATATCAGAAATTAAAAAGGAGGAAACAAAAATAGAAAAAATAGAAAAAGATGAAGAAAACATTAAATTGGAGTTCTTCACAGAAGATAAAAATTTGTTTTTTATTTTTAATGAATTTAAAAAAGGAAAACAGGCAATCCCACAAAGTTTTGTTAATGTTGGAATTTATGTAAATGAGATTGGAAAGCGTTTTGAATTTTTGGAGAAATTAAAGAATTTTTATAAAAATATTTTTGATATTTATTTTGAAAAAGAAAAAATAAATATTTTTAATAAATTGGAAGAAAAATGGAAAAAAATAAAAAATAAATTAATTTTAAAAAATAAAGAAAATAAAAAAATAGAAAAAGAATTGGAATATTTATTAATTCAAATATTAATAGAAATTGAAGTAAAAATTATTTTTGAAGAAATGAATAAAAAAGAAATTTTTGGAAATGAAAAAATAATTGAAAAAATTAAAGAAAAATTAAAATTTCAAAAAATTTGTAATTATTTTGTAAAAGAAACCCAAATAATTTGGGAGGGAATGTTTGGCTTAAATCAGAGACATTTTGTCTATAAAATGTTTAATTTGGAGGGAAGTAAGGAAAAGGATTTTTTGATATTAAATGTACAAAAACGAGTTGAAGAAATTAAACAAATGAAGGAATTAATTGAATTAGGTTTGGAATTTTTGGAAATTAAAATTGAAAATATGTATTTGCTTGACTTAGTTGGAATATTATTTGGTTTAATCTTTTAATTATTGTCGGAATAGGTAATTTTAATAAAAAAGAACTGAGAAAGTGGTAAGAGAATTGAAATCGAGAGCAGAGGTCGGTCGGAAATAACGAAGATGCCGGAAATCGGAACTGTCGGAAATCGGAAATGACTCACAAGTCGGAACCTGGAAATCGGAAATCTGCCTAAATTTTCGGAAATCGGAATTAAAACGACTTCTGATTGAGACTTCCTTTATTGTAATGTTACGGACTATCATCAAGAGAGCCAAAATTTTTAAACAAAATTTTGATCAGAGTCAAGAAATACCCTTTTCGTTCCTCATTGATGTGCCACATTATTAAAAACTTTCCTTTAAGACAATACCAACAAAGAATATATAAATCCGAATGACTTTCAACCTTTATCTTTAAAAGAGGATATAATTGAAAATAATGATGAAGAAGAATTCCAAAATAAAATTAATATAAAAAGTAACGATCCAATGGAATTATTAAAAGAGGAATTTAATTTAAATTCATTAATTAACCAAATATTTTTTCCAACTAGAAAAAATATTAAAAATCCAATGGAATTCTTTAAAACTTTATTTGATAAATGGATTGATTTTACAAAAAATTTCAATTTTGAATTATTAATGGCCAGTCCATTCAATAAATTAGGAGGACATATCCAAGCAATTATTGTTGCTGTTGGGACGGGAAAAGGTGAAGGAGAGGAAGAGGAAAAAGTAAAAGCTAAACAAATATTTAATGGAAAACCAGAAATGTTTTGTGACCCTCCATTTGTGTATAATTGTCCAGAAAATTCGTTTTTCTGTTTTATTTGCAAGGTAAAAGCAAATGATATACGAAAAAATACTGTGGGAGAAACGAACAATAACTATCAATCAGTACTGATTAGGGATCCCCAATTTCCCGAAACCGGGAATTTTGGTTTCTTGTCACAGGATCTATAATGCTGATCATAGTTACTTAGAAATTACTTTTCTATTGACTGAAGATTATTTATAAGTTAAGAAACCGGAGCTAACATAGAGCGGCTCCGAAAATCGCTGGCTCCGGAGCAGGAGCCAGGATTTGAAAAGTTGGAGAGGATCCACTACAGGGGTGTGCTTTCGCCTTTTTGGGTTCTCATCTTTTTAAAATCTGATTCGGCACACCCCTGATCAAAAACTTGTCCAATAGCTACCGCTGTTATTGAACAGTTAATCGAGCAATTATTGAACTATTTAATTTTCCAGAAAAGCCTTCACGGAACAATTGGCAATGTACATCGTTCTTCTTCTTCTGATGATAAAATTTATTTAGAAATTAATGGGACAGAATTTGAAATATTTTTTGTTTATAAAGAAGAACAAAAAATCCCCTCAAATGATACAAAATGGATAGAAACTTTAATGAGGAAAATTTACAAAAATTTAAATAAAGAAGGGGTTGTTGACAGACAACAAAATTCTTCAATTCTTTATAACCTTTCTTTATATAAAACTTTTGAATATTTGGAGAATTTATTAAAAAATAAAAATGAAAAAGAAAAAAATATTTTTAATCAGTCATTTATTTATTTAAAAAATTGGGCAAAAGGTAGTTTTTGTAAATTTGGAAAATTAAAATAATTTTAATTTTAAAATTTTAGAAAATACTATTTATAATAGTCAAGAGGGATTTCTCGATGGAAATTCTATTACTTTAATGTTGACAAAAGTAATTTTGTTATATCCTGGAGCTAATTTATTGGAATTGGTGGAAAGATTTTTCTTTACATATTCGACATGGTATTTAAAAAAACAAATTAATTATTAAGTTGGGGGTATCGCGATACTAAAGTAAAGCAGAGCTGGGCTATAGCTATTTCTCTCCTTTAGCTAGTGCAAAAGGTTATTCGGCGGCTGGGAGGGAACCACCATTTTCAGTAGACCCACTGATGGTTTAGCCTTTACATCACGCCGCCTACTGCATAGCCTCAGAAATTAAATAGCCATATGCTTTACATTAACATTAATGTTCGAAATTCCGAGCAGGTTCGGTATTGGAAAAAGTGGAAACTTCGAATACTAGTCGGGATTCTTAATTTACTGTACCGATTTAGAGTCGAATTTCCAAAATCTTTCAATTAAAATTCAAGGAATTGGCAATTACCTCTTCGCATAAGCAAAAGTGGACAAATAGAACAACAAAAGTCAGTGACTATTTACACTCCTACATATCCAGAAATGTCGTTAACAGCAAAAATTACAGAATCAAGTCAAAAAACAATACTAGATGCCTTGATAAAAGGTATTTTTAAATGTTTATGATGCAATAATTCATTGGATTTGAAATGAAATATTTATAAGTCGGATAGAACAGAGTTCATAGAATGACGGACATTTTGGGGTTCGTGTATACCGGGACTTGGTTAGTTTAGTGTTCTTATTTTTATAAAAATTACTTATTATTTCCTTCTTAGGTCTCAAGATGACAATGGAATCCAATTCAATTCTGTGAAAATGAATTTAATATGGAATTTATTTCGGATAGTAATCTAATATTATGTAGAAAATTATTATTAAATTATTCATCTTATGAGTGTTTTCTCGGTTCCAAGAAATCAAAATTTTCCCCGTTTCGAGTTTTGGGCCTTTACACGATGTGAAGGTTCCTGTTCCAGTAAAATGTTAATTAGATCGAGAAACCACTTTTAAGTGAACACATTTCAAATATTAAAAACATATTTTTATAACTCATAAAGATTACAGAAAAATTTCAAAATTAACAAAAAAATTCACAAATAACGAGTAAAAACATGTTGTCTATAATGAGCAAAACTTGGTTCATCTTCTACGACATTCTTGGCATTAGAAAGACTTGGACCGGAACAATTACTTGAAACGAGTTTATAACGTTTCGCTGCTAAAGCATCAAATGCTTGCTCTACAAATTGATGGGTTAAATAAAATCGGCTTGTATAACGTTGACTATCCATATTCCAATCACGAGTTTCGTTTAAAAACCGGCCAAATACTTCACGGCATGCACGAGCTTTTCCACAAACTATAAAAATAGTGATATAAAATTAATTAATTTTAACTTATAAATAGATCACGACCATTCAGAGTTGGGTGGTTGCTTATTTCAGGGTAGGGTTCAGGGGCGGTTTGTATCGGTGTTCGGGGTCGGGGTATAACTCCAATTTAACATACATATATGCCCTAATAGAAGCCCGTCACTAACAGAACTACACTCAATCATACTCATTGTATTCAAAAAAATTTTCTTTCATTTAAAACTTAAGTCCACGTTTGGAATTTATTTTTGAAATTTCTTGTATTCAAGAGTTTTCTTTTTTGTCCAGAATACTCCTGTAAGAGACTGAGCGTGAAAAGAGAATCTCGAAAATCTCTGAAATTTTTTATTTAGAAGGATTTTAGATGAGATCTCGTAAAGATCCCATCACTAAGTGTCAGAGTAACTGGAAATTCAAATATATCATGAAAATTATTCGTGTTAAAAAATAAAAAAATTACTCATAATGCGATCAACTCGTCGAAAATTCACTTCAAATCCACCTCTACCGGCAGCCAATGTACCATGATATCCAATAGTTATTGTGCTAACTGCTGTAGACGAAGCATTCATTGCATCTCTAATTATTCGTTCAACTACAGATAACCCCCAATAACGAGCTTCTGATAATAAAGATCTCCAATCTGTAAACTCTTCAGGGGGAATGAATTTTTTCCCATTAGAAATTCCTCCTGGAGCAACACATTGTCTTAGACAGTTTATTAATAAACGAAAGATTTTTGGATCCCTGTGGGAACAGTCAACAAAATTTTGTTTGGTAGCCCATTCAGCTAGACGTGAATTCTCCTCTCTTAGGAGAACTTCAGCAAAAGATTCAATATTTCGGCCATTGGAAAGACGGAATCGAATAATACGTTGTTTTTGGGGAGAATTTGTTGCGTTTGTTATTATTCTTTTTTGTGAATTCATTATAGTTATTAAGGATAGTAAAAATAATTTAGTATGTATATTGAGATCTAGATAAATTATTAATTTATTTTGAAAAAAAATGTAAGATAAAATGTAATTATGTAATTAATTATTAAAATTTGATTTGGTTTATTGGTAACCGGTGCCTATTTCCTTAACATTACCAGACTTGAAATTGGAAATATCATAGAACATAGTGAACAAAAAGTTTGAGAGACCTAAAAGATTGGATAAATACCATTTATTCTTCAAATACCCAAATTTTTATTCCAATTTCCTTGAGGTGAGAAATAAGCCTCTGGGCGGTTTAACCTCGGATAACAGAAAAAAAAATGAATGTTATAACCTAACACCTAGACAAAAACATGCAAAAGCGAATTAACTAAAAACGAACTTTTGAATTTTTAAATCAAAGTAATTTAAAAAATATTTTTAAATTTCAGAAAATACTATTTTTTAATTATTTTTTAAAGACCACACAACATACATATAAATATTTAACGGAAATAAACCGAATTAATCATAATTTTTAAATTATTAACTAAACCCTCTATTTTGTCAAAAATAAAATTAAAAAAAAATCTGACGAATTTATTTTCAAGATTTTATCATAAAGTGATGAAGTATGTATATAAAAAGGGGGGAGGATTTTTGAAAGAAGAAAAATAAATAAATAATGGTCTGACTGGAAAAAGTGGAAGATTGTCCTTTTCACAATCCTTTCTTCCCCTCTTTTTTTTACTGAATAATAAAAAAAGAAGGGGAAGTAAAACGGCAAAAAGAATAAAAGGAGAGAATGGCATGAACATTAAGGCGCAAAACACTCACGACACGAAATATTAATTTGTCAACTTAAATGGAAAAGAAAATTCTAGAGTTTAGTCAGAAGTGTAAGTTGGCATTTTTCATAAAAAATTGTCTAAATTGAAAAAATGAATCAGATCAAGTCTGCCAGGGATCTTAATCGAGGGAGCAGGCCAACTTAAATACCTTGAGACCAGGGTTGCCGCGGGTACAAAAAATTTTCGGGTACGGGTTTCGGGTATCGGGTTGGAGCGTTTTCATTTCGGGTCACGGGTTTCGGGTTGGAAAAAATATCGGGTACGGGTTTCGGGTTTGGCGAAAAATTCGGGTTATTTTCGGGTGTTCGGCTATTGGTGAACTAAATTGTAAGGAGGCAGGCTATATTGCATAATAGGATTTTGGGTGATATAGAGAGAAGCAAATTTGAAGAGATTAAAACATTGTGGGATTTGGGGATTAAGAGGGATATCTTAGTAATTTCTTCCATTTTTTGCGCCGCAGGCGAAAATTTTGAGAATTTTGATGATCCTTAAGCTAGATTTCTAGCTTTTTCACCGCCGGAGGCGAAAATTTTGAGAATTTTTTAAGGTCTTATGTGAAAGAATTCAATTGTCAGAACCGCAGGCAAAAAATTTTATTTAAGTTTAATTGATCATGAACCTAGAACTCTTAATTTTATGCGCCGCAGGCGAAAATTTTGCAAAATTCATGACTAAATTAAAATTTTTAATGCTCTTTCAAGCTTAAAATATTAAAAAAGTAAATTTAAAAATCTAAAATGAAAATCAAAGTTTAAAGGCATTTATTTTTGAAAATAAAAATTTTTTAGGCCTTATTTCCAGCCCTGGACTCGAACCCACCCACAGAAAATATCGAGGCAGTCGTCTTACACACTCAACCACCGATCAACATAATGAAAAATTAAAGAAATTATAAATATTTCTTCCCCTTTTCCTTCCTTCTCTTTCTATAAATTTATTTTAAAAAATCGGGTAAGGCTAAGTTTTCGGGTATAAATTTCGGGTTTTAACCAATTTCGGGTCACGGGTTTCGGGTTGGAAAAAATATCGGGTACGGGTTTCGGGTTTCGGGTTGGAAAATTTTCAATTCGGGTATCGGGTTTCGGGTACAAAAAAAGGCCGGGTTTCGGGTATCGGGTTTCGGGTTTCGGGCGGCAACCCTGCTTGAGACCAACTTACCGCAGAGCTATAACCTAGTTCAGAATTGTCGAACCAGAGACGCCTTGGTATGGTTCGATGCGCCTCGACGATCTGAATTGAACAATACCAGGGCCTCCCGGATTCGACAATTCTGAACGAAATTATAGCTCTGCGGTAAATTGGCTCGGTGTAAGTTGGGGTGTATGTACCCCTTAATCGACTTAAAAATAAATTCCTTATTTTGGAATTCCTCTCACTAAAAACGTTGATCTTCGCAAAATGAAAGGAAGGATCTCTAATTCATACTATCTGAATTTATAAAAGTATACTTTAAAAAGTCATATAAACAATTAAATTTAAATTTATAATCCCTACGCCGTAATTGACAGACGACAAAATATGCAAACTAGAATTTAAAAGCACGCAAATTTCTCACCATTCTCGCCTTCCTCCATTCATTTAAAAAATCTTTTGACGACCCTTTAGTTCCTTTTTCATATTTTTTTCATAAAAGACTCTTGGGCAGTCTTTTTGCCCTAATAGTAGAAAAAACTAAATAAACACAATAAAAGTTCAATTAAGAATTTATTTATAAATGTCAAAAACATAAACATATTTGTGAATAAACACGCTAATTTTGAATAAAAAATGTTCAAACATTTTATTTTTAATTATATTTCTGTAACTAAAAAACTTGGAGAAAGAGACCTGTTTAGTCAGACAAAAATGTTATCTAATTGAAATGGAGAAAATACTTTCGGGATCGATGCCATTGGGGGATAACCTAAGTTATTGTTTATTTTTTAAGTCGAAAAACTGTTTATAACAACAAAGCATTTCATCAATAATCCGGGATTTTGTATAATGGGACGAATCTAGGGTTTTTGTTCAGTGGAACGAATTCAAGGGGGACGAATCCGGGATGTGTCATTTTTTAAATTTAAAAATTATTTTAAATTTTTAAATTAAAGACAGGGCAATAATTTCGCAATAAATCAATTAATTAATTAGTCAAAAAGGGCAATAAATGTTTTTTAAAAAATTAAAAAGATATACAAATGAAACAATCAATCTCCATTTTAAAATAATATTTCCGGGAAAATATTTCAGATTATAAAGGAGGAAGTAATGTAGACAGATTAATTAGAGTTGGGCAACTAGGCAAAGATCCGATAGAGAATATTTTAATTAAAATGTATGATTTTATTTGATTAAAATTTTGAAAATTGTTTTATCAGCTTAAATGCCTTCTTCCATTCCTTACCTAAGCAATGAAAAATACCTACCGTATTTACTCAATTAACTCCCCACCCTCAAATAATTCCTCTCCCTTGAATAATTCCCCATGCTACTGATGGGTTGAAAAAATAATTCCCCAGGGATTATTTTTCCCCAGGGATTATATAATCGAGTAAATACGGTAATTGTTTTATAGAATATTTTTAGATGAACTTCCCTCCCCTTCTACAAATTATTTTCAATTTATTTTTATTTTTCTCTCCAATTTTGTCCAAACATGTTTTGGAAATTGAAATACTAGAAGATTGGAAGGAGCATCCAGAATATAAATATCTCGAGATTCTAAAGCCGTTATATCGTTTTGGATTGGAATTATGTGAACAAAAATGTGATAATCAACATAAAAAAGTAAAGGGAAAATTGGGGGATAAATATTCTGATATTTTTTTATTCCGAAAAATTCCTTGGGTTAATAAAAATACCGAAAATGAGATGGCTGATGCGCTTTTGGATATGAAATATAATAAAAATAATGAATTAAATAAAGAAATTGAGGAATCTAAAAAAGATAATGATAATATAAATCAAGTAAAAATAACTATTTTAATTAACCCGCCGGGAATTTCAAAGGTAAAGTTTAATTTTTAGAAAGATAAATGATGCTATGAAAGAGAGATTTATTAAAAAGATAGAAGTTCAGTCTAATTTAATTAGAATTTTTTTAATTTTGAGGGTCAGTATAAAGTTTATACTGACCCTCAAAATTAAAAAAACTAGGGTAACACCCCGACCTTCAGGGCGGGTGCGTCGGGGATCGGGGGGGAGAAAAAAGTAAAGGATCGGGATTTGCCGGGAGGGCATGTCGGGGTTTCGGGGGACGGGGGTGCTACTCAAATGTAAACTCATCAATCAAAAGCTAATAATTCTAGTCTTATGTTTGTACTATTTCCAGCCTTGTTAGTAAAATAAAATTAAATACTAGAATAAAATTAAAATCTGCTGGTTTAGAATTTGGAGAATAAAAAACTGCAAGTCTACATAACCATTTTTAATTCTCAAATATTTTTTTAAAAATATTTAAGGTAATTTACAAGGATATAGAATTGGATAAAATTTCCAATAAAATTCAACGAATAAAACTTTCAATAGTTCAACCCTTAAATAATATAAATAGAGGGCATAACTGGAGTAAATCGTTCCTTCAACATTTTAATTTAATTACACAAATGGAAAAATATCAAGCCTTTTATGAAAATAATTTGGAAACAATTAAAAATAAAAGGGATGATTTAATAAATAAAAAAACAGAATTAATTAAAAATGATTCCAAATTGCAAAAAATGAATGATGATTTGAACGAGTCTATTGCTGATCAAGAGAAGTTGGAAGAAAAATTTAAAGAGATTAAATGTGTTTTTTGGTCTGATGATGATGATAAATATTTTGAAGAGCTTTGCAAAGAATTGAAAATTAATTTGGAAGAAAATGATGAAGAAATTGAAGATGAGGAAAATAATAATGATAATAAATTTATGGAGGAAAGTGAGAAGGAAATGGTGCGAGAAGCAAAAGGGGAATCTTCAGAAAGAGGAGAGTCCTCAGAAAAAGGGGAGTTCTCAAAAAAAGGAGAGACTTTGCTTTCAAAAGACAATTTCTAAAAAATATCGCTTGCTGGATAAAATTTCTAATAAAATTCAACAAATAAAAATTAAAATAATATTGGAGAATTTGCAATTGTAAATCCCTAAATGTTTAAAATGCAAATATCGCCTAGCAAAATGGAAGATAAAAAACATTTCATTAAATTCTTTCCCAAATATTTATCGAAAGTATAATTTAATTTACGAATTAATCAAAAAAATTTTTTTAATAAATATAATTTTAAACTTTCAAAATATAATTTTAAATTGCTTTAAATATCCCAATAAATTTACTTTAAATTTTCCCTAACTTTCACAATTTTAATTTAAAACCCCTCTTCAAAATTTGAAAAATTGTTTTCTTTTTCTTTCTTAATCCAAAGCTTCTCGAACGTACGCAGTCGTTGATTCAACATCTGTAGCATTATCATCCTCATGGACAGAGTTTTCACCTGTTTGAAGTTTATCACCTAGAGGTGCTGGAGGTTGACGAGATGTTGTTGTTGAAACTTCAGGTGTTGTAGCATTATTAGCATCGGGAAGAGAGTTTTCACCTTCCACCTGTAGTTTATTGACTTGATTCAAAGGTTCGGAAGTTTGGGGTGCTTGACTTGAACTTTCAGGTGGACTGCTGTTATTATTATTATTGTTGTTGTTGTTGCCACCAAGCCCCAAAAGACTGCCAAGATTTCCAAATAACCCAATTGAATTACTCGATTCTTTTTGAGAGCTTTTTAACTCAATTTCCTTAATGTCCAATTCACCTTTCTCTTCACGCTCGCCTTGACCTAAAACGACAGCTCTACCATTCTCATTCGGAGTATTTCTATTTGTAGGTGGAGGAGGTTGAGTAGAATTGTCACAATTATTATTATTTTGAGTTCCACAACCAACACCAAGAAGCATGCAAAGAATACCCGGACCCTCACCGGCAGCGAGAACACTACTTTTTGATTTTTCGTCCTCCTTAACCTCAATTTCACGAGCCTTTAAATCCAAGTTAGATTCAGACTTATCATTGCTTGCAACCAATAACTAAATTTATTTAAATTATTTTTTATGTTATGTTAATTTTTTAGGAATTCATTGCATTTTTTAGTTTTCCCCGATTTTTGATTCTTAATTTGGCTTGAATATTTTTTATAAAATCATATAGTGGGATAATAAATTAAAACTCCACCTAGTTTTTTCTGGGTTTTCTAGATTCTGATTGCCAAATTAATCGAAAACTTGTAAAGTATTCTGAACATTTTGGACATTATATCCACAAAATCTCATAAAATATTTTACACTATCGGTTTTTATCGAGTTTTTCCTCAAAAATGGTTATTATGGGATTATAACCCCACTTGAAACAAATTTAGACCATATATCTGAGAAAATCTAAGAAAACTCAAAATTCAAAAATTGGATAAAAAATTTAATTAAGCAACGATAACTTTAAAATATTTCCCTTATTTTTTCTCGTACTCGTACACAGGTACTAGTGATAATTTTTTTACGAGTTGGTACGAGTTTCCAACCACTGCTAATACCGTATTTGCTCTAGTAATCCCCCAGGGGGGATTATTTTTCAACCCATCTCTAGAGTGGGGAATTAATAGAGACTGGGGAATTAATAGAGTGGGGTAGAAAGAGGGGGATTATTGTTTCAACCCATCCGTGGGGTGGGGAATTAATAGAGCCTGGGGAACTATTAGAGACTGGGGAATTATAGAGCAAATATGGTAATTAAAAAACTAATTAATTATTTAATAAATAATAAAATAAATAATTAATTTACATTTGAGTTAACTCCATTAAACACAAATAGGATAAATAATGTTATCGAGAAGATAATTGAAGAACACTTCATAATTCCCTGAAAAATAATTTTCCTTTTTTAAAATTAAAATAAAATAAATTTTGTGAGGGATTGCTTGTTTTTTCTGTTAATTTATTTGGCAAGAAAATTTATTTTTATTTTTTTTTTCAGTTGTGTAAATAATTAACTGAAAGATGATGTAAAAAGTCCCTTTTTGGCAATTTAAAATTTTATTTTATAAAATAAAAAAATAAAAAAAGCAAAAGCAGATTTTAATAATTCTTTAATATTTTAGCAAAATAAATTTATTTGAATAAAAAAATTTTTTCAAACATTAATAGATCTAAAATTTTTGCATCCAATTCTATTTTGCAAGTTAGTAGAGAATAAAATTCAATGGAGTTTTAATTTTAATTGTTAATTAAAGTAAATCAGATGGGCTATAGCTATTTCTCTCCTTTAGCTAGTGCAAAAGGTTATTCGGCGACTGGGAGCGAACCAGCATCTTCAGTAGACCGTACTGATGTGTTAGCCTTTACACCTCCCCGCCTACTGCATAGCCTTAGGAATTAAATAGCTATATGCTTTATATTAAAGCTATATATTAATCAAGTTAATTTCCTTGAGAAAAATACTTTTTCTGAAATACTTGATTCCTCCCTTATTTTATTTCCCATTTATTTTATTTAATCTTGTGATTATTATTTTATTTTTGTTTTATTCTTTTAGTTTTTAGTCATGCTGAAACGCTAACAGAGAGCAAAGCTTAAACTATTATATTTTATTATAATTTAATCGTTGAGTACACAAATGTACTCAATTAATAATATAACTTTCTATTCTCTAATTTAGATCCAAAATAGAAACTATAAAAATTTTTATTCACGTGAAAATTTGTTGATAAATTCGGTAAATGTCCAGCTCGTGGCCTATATGTCCGCAAAAGCCATTTCTGCAAAAATCATTTTTCGCTGCATTCTCCTCCTTACCGTTTCTTTTCTTTGATGGGTTAACATCTTGGCGCATCTACTTTATGGAGTAAGTCATGAAAAAGAGTTTATGTACAAATTAATTAAATAAAAATTTAAATATAAATTTGTGAAAAATTAAAAACTTTTAAATTAAAAAATGTCACTTTTCAACACCCGCATTCATTATTTTTAAAATTTTATTAAAATTTACAAGACAATTATTTCTTTTAAATTTTTAGTAAAATATTTCATATTTATAGTATAAAGTAGGATGGTTTGAAACCTGTTATTAACCGGTACCCACGATTTTCGGTTAATCTATATTTTAGAAATGCGGTTTTCGGTTTTTAAAATTTTCTAAAAACGGTTAATCTTCGGCAAAAAATTTCAAAAATTCTGGTTTTAAAACCGGTCGCCATCAACACTAGTATATATAACAAATTTACATATATTCTTTAAATTTTTATTTAATTAATTTGTACATAAACTCTTTTTCATGACTTACTCCATAAAGTAGATGCGCCAAGATGTTAACCCATCAAAGAAAAAGAACGGTAAGGAGGAGAATGCAGCGAAAAATGATTTTTGCAGAAATGGCTTTTGCGGACATATAGGCCACGAGCTGGACATTTACCGATAAATTCTAATTATTTTATGTTCAGAAATTAATAAAGTTAGCAACAAAATAAAATTTTTTATCCACATAATTTTTTATTAAATGATTTTTGGAATTTTAGTAAATACAAATTTTATTTCTGTCAAAGCAATAGAAATTATTTTTATTACATCTAAATTAGAATTTAAAATTTGTAAAATGCTGTCAGAATTTCACATTTATTTTTGCCGGATTTTGTCCGGGTTTAAAAAAAAAAATTTTTTTTTACAAACTATAATTTTATCATAGTGGGCGACTAAGATGTTCTTCACTTTAAATAAAAGTTAAAAATTCATTAGTGGATTCCAAACACTTAAAGAAAAAAATTTGGTTCACTGATGGTAAAGAAAAACGAGTCCGAACATCTAGAAAAGTCACAAACATTTTTCATGGCAAAGTTTAGTTGATCAAATTTTGGGGAGTTAACTTAACACCTCAACTTAACGCCTTTCAATTACGTAGAGATGAAGTTTTGGCATATTTGAACAACCTAAAAAATAATTTTTAAAAATTAAAAGGAATTTTTTTGCAAGGGTAATAAATATTATAGATAGAGAATAAAGAATAAAATACCAGAAAATTGCAGCCACAATTATAGCTGAACATATTTCTGCAAATAAATAAAGATGGAAGTAACGCCAAACAAAATAGTCTTCCGAACTACTAAAAATAGTTGCTAATAAATTATTCGCTAATGTTCTAGCCAAATTCCCGCTTTGGCCAAGTGGTGAAATTAAAGTTAAAGATGAGGTAAAAGCACGAGCTGAACTTGTTGAGAGGGAAATCTCGATAACGGAATGGCCAAAAATTGAAGGAAATAATTGGGAAATGATTAGTATTGATGAACAAAATGTTTCGAGAAGAAATACCTAAACATAATATTCTTAACTTTTATGGAAATATTTTAAATTTATTTATTTAGAATTTAATTAAGGATGTGAGTCAGAGTTGAGAAAAATTACGTTAGATTTGAGGTGGGGTTCGAATCAAAAATATCCGCGTTTCGGGTAATTTGGTCGCCCATCCCTAATATTTAAGCTTAAGAATGGAATTAGGAAGGTTGTTGTCAATAGCTCAAAGGTAGAGCATCTGCAAAAGGTGTTAACTAAACCAAAAAACTGTTTGTTTTTTTGGAGATAATTTATCCGTTAGTTAAAGTCAAATCCTCAAACGAAATTACCTGAAATCTTCCACCAAAATTTGAATTATTAAATTGATCAGAAACATTAGAAATCTCTTTCTCATTAATATTTATTTGTAAAATATCCCCCCCTTGATTAATCGAATTTAAAACAGAAAAATGTGTAAAAATATCCAAAAAAGCAGTTTTTGATATTACTGAACGAAATAGCAATGCACCAATAAATGCCCCGAAAAATTGAGCAAATAATATAGAAAAGCCAAGAAATATTGGAGTATTTAGACAAAGCATTGAAGTTAATGTAAAAGCTAAAAAACTTTTTAAATTAAAAATTTCTTTATTTTTGCCTGGATTGAAATGACACAAATAAATCTGTCCAAAAGATAGAAGTAAAAATAATAAAATTATTCCTTCATAAATTCCTATAGCCATTAACAAGCCTGATTTAAAATTATCACCAATTAATAGAATGCCTAACATATTGCCTAAATTTATTTTAAGAATTTTGATAAATTAAAATAAATTTTTCAGTATGTAACTTTCTGAGAATTTTCTATTTTGAACTTTCAAAATTATTTCTAAATTAAAATTTTTGTTTTTTAATTTTTTTATCAAGGTTAAGATTACAAACGCAGGAAAAACTTAATCGAATAAAAATATCATCCTCTGCGGGACTGGGTCATTAGGGCGCGGGCCATTAGGGCGCGAGGTTATAAAACATTGAGTTGCTTATCAAAAAAGATAAAATTTTGCAATAATAACTCTCATGCCTTTATCTACGTGGTCCAAAAATTTCAGAATTTTTGATCAAGAATTTCGGAAATTGTGGCCAAAAATGTTGATTTTCCGAAAAACCCCTAATTTTTCGCGGTCTATCGACTATAACTTCAGAAATAGTCGATGAAAAATTCTGAAATTTCTGGAGGAGGTAGTCAATGATGTTAAAGAAATTTGAGAAATTTTTCATAAATTTCGGTTTCGCCTAAGTGTCAGTTTCTAGTGCTGGCGCCATAATGGCCCCGCGCCCTTATGACCCCAACTCTCCTCTACGGGGGAACTCATTTGGTTGTATCTGCTAGGGTTCTTTCTATGTACATATAATTGTTCTATTTTAGATTTTATTAATAAAATTTAATATTTACATACTAAAAAGAACAAAAAACATGGTTCCTGCAAGCTCAGCCATCCACGGAACGTAAATCCTACTCCAAGGATCAAATGGTTGTTCGCCCTGAATATGAGGATTTTCTGCTAAATTTGAAGGCATTGGATTTTGATAATTTTCGGATAATTGTTGTTTTCTCATACAGTGCGGTGCATATGTTTATCAACTTTTCATTTGTAATTTAAAAAGGCGTGAAATTATCCTAATTGGTGAAAGTAAATCGGAATTCTTCAATAATTTAATACATCTATATATCTAGTTTACATCTATATATCTAGTTTTAATACATCTATATAAAGTTGATAAACATATGCACCGGCAAATTTTAGGGTTGCAGCATTTAAGTTACTATAACTTTTTTTCTTATGGTGATGAAATAAAACTTTTAAATGATTTTTAGACTAGATATATAGATGTATTAAATTATTGAAAGAATTCCGATTTACTTTCACCAATTAGGATAATTTCACGCCTTTTTAAATTACAAATGAAAAGTTGATAAACATATGCACCGCACTGTATTTACATTTATATAAAATGACTAATAATTTTATTTATTTTCTGGTTGCTTAGCAACAAAATACTATTGGATATACATGAGTCTACAGGAGCTTATGAAAAATTCTTTTGTTCTGTAAATATTTGAAGATTGATATAATTTTGATAAATTAAAGTCATTCTTTACATCTATTGTATGTATTAAGAAATTTTGAACACACTTGATCTAACCGAATTTTTAATTACTGTATTTACTCGATTAATTCTCTTTCCTGAAATAATTCCAAACCCTTGATTAAATCACTATGCCAAGGATGGGTTGAAACAATAATTCCTCACTCTAGAATAATTACCCACCTAGATTAATTCACTCAGTAATATATATACTATTAATTTAAAACATTAATTTGTGATTATTAAATAATTATAAATATTAAAACATTTAATGATAAATATTTAGAAGTTCTTATAATAAATATCAAAGCACAAATAGTTTTATTCTCAATACAGTCGAAATCAACACTTTTAGCCCCTAAAATATGTCTTTCACTCGAAGTTTATTTCAAAAAATTTATTTTGCCTAACCGCGTATGGCCAAAATGTTTTTCCACAAATTCAGTACTAACTAAAATAGAAAATAGACCATCTGTATATTTATTATTAACTCAATTTATATTTAATTTATTTTTAACTCATCAATTCTTTATTTTTGACTCAAAACCTCTCAATACAAATTTTATATTATTTTCCTGATGGAAGGTAATATTTATTTACCAGCTGCGCATTCGTACATAACAACAACAAATAATTCTTTTTAAAATCAATGTGAGGGAAAATAAAAATTGGTAAACATGCTAATTTCTCGTTCCACCGAACATTTCTTTTAGTTCCCGGCCTTTTGGCCGGCTCTCCCATTAAGTTGAAGTGGAGCAAATTCACCAAATAAATAAACTCATAAAATCTATATCGCGCCTGAAAATAATTTTTATTTTATGTCTAAAATAAAAATAATAAAATTTTTTAACTTCCTCCAAATAAAAATATATTTGAAATGAAATTTTAATTTCATTTTATTAAATTGAACTTTCGGTCTATTATTTATTACAAATAGTTATCCTCATACAGGATTTGTCCTCTTTTAGTGGCAGAACCGAGGAATAATTTATGTAAAATCCCGCATCCGGAAATCGAGATACCGCAAAATCCCTGCAGGAACCGGTTTTATAATAGTTATAGTATAAAGATAATCAATCCTCTAGCAATTTATCTCCAAATTTAAGAAGAAAATGTAAACAAAAATACAAAACAAATTTAACTTAAAATAAAATATTTAAGAAAAGTTACATTAATTTTATAGCTAAAAATAAATGAACTCATCTTCAGATTCATCCCTAGGACTTTTGGGGCCGAGAAATTCGTTAGTTTTAATAATTTAATATTAAAAAAATTAATTTAGTGTTTGTAATCGAACAATAATTGTCTCAAAAAGGTCCAGTCGTCGGGGAGATTTGCCTGAAGTTTTTAATGAAATTGATTCTTCGTTGCAAAAATTTATTGACCAAACTAGAAGCAATGAATCTTCTGCTCAAGTAAAAATTTAAAAAGAATAGAAAGACAAAAGTCGTTCTCTAGTAGTTAAAATTAATGATGGGCTTGATAGAAATTCGAAATCGTTTTTTCGAAAACGATAACAAGTTTTTGGTTGATTTTGCCCTAAACTTTCTACATGAAAAAATTTTTACATTTATGTCAAAGTATACGTCAGAAAATTCGGGTAGCCGGATTTCAAATATGGTTGAAAGCTGAATATTTACCAGAGATGAATCAGAATTCCAATTACCGATTTCTGATTTCCGAAAATTTAGGCTGATTTCCGATTTCTGAGTTCCGACTATTGAGCTATTTTCGATTTCCGACTATTCATCTCTGATATTTATAAAAAATTTAAGTTAATTATTGAAAAATTAGAGATAGTGTACCCAATTATTATTATTCACTTAAAATTAGAATAAAATTTTAATTTAATTTTTAAGCATAAAAATCACCAAGAAGATGAATTAAATATTTCATGCAGAAAATATTCAGCATTATCTGTTAAGTATAATGAATTACTGTCTGAAGCTCAATATAAATTAAATTGGTGCAAATTTATTTTTAAATTATTTAAATATAATAAATTTAATAGTGCCAAAAACGATTTTCAACAAATGGAGGATTTTTATCGCCAAAAAATTTTGAGTGCCCGTGTAGCTCTGAAAAAATCACAAATTAAAATTAATTCGTTGGAAGGATTAATTCAAACAAAAGTATTTTAATTTGAATCATTGCTAAATTATTAATTAATTTAGACAAAAGAAAATGAAGATTTAAAACAAATTTGTTTAAAACTTATTGAAGAAAGAGAATCAAAATTAATTGAAATTTATTATAATTTATTTTAAAGATTTTGTACTTACTAGGGATTGACAAAATCTTTAATAATTTTGAAATAAACTATTTTATTTTGTAGGTTTAGCAACCTCTCATAAGTCGCACGGCTTTTTGTTGAGAGAAGTGCAAATAATACTGGAAAGACCCAGCTCCCTCTTCTAAAAATTCAAAAATAACTAAAAAAAAATTTTTTTTAACCGTGCTAAAACTACATAAACTTGTTGAAAAAGGTTGGGAGCGATTGAGAAAGTGCCGTCCATAAAAAATTCCTGCATTTCATGTGCCCATCCTCCATACGAATCACGGCCAAATATCAGTATTCCTAGAATATTATAGTAGATTCAAAAATTATAAATTAACTATGTTGATGTCCATTCTCCTCATAAACACCAGAATCATCTAGGAGAAATTGTTCTTCTCTTCCTTCCGATCGAACGTATATTTGGTATTCTTGTGGAAGTACAAGCTGATCAAGACTTATTGGATTGGCCAAAGGCACCTGCACCGCACGACGAGCACGTTTTATCATCTATTATAAAAGCACGTTTTATCATCTATTTATTGTCGGCAATTGAGCTAACACAGGTGTTGGAACATTTTCAAGGACAGCTGCTCTTATTGTGGAAGGTTGCTCTAAAATATATTAGAAAATTTTATTTTTATAATTTAAATCGAAAAAAAAATTTTTAATATACTCATAGTTGAGGAGCAAGGTGCCGGCGAAGGCTCTGAATTTAAAAAAATTATAAGAAAAATTAGACCAATAAATAGAACCTTTTTGAGACGCCGTTTGTTTGATAATTTGACGTTTTTTAGGAAAAATAAGACTACGACGTTTGGATTTTTCTTTTAATACAAAAAAAATAATTAAAAAATTAGAATTAAAACTAAAACCTTTTTGGGGCATTATACGAAGTTTATATTTGTCTATAATTTGAAGAAAAAATAATTGGATAATTCAAATTAATAAACCCTTATCGGAAGCATTGGCAATTTTTGGCAATCTTTCTCTTGTTTCCTTGAAAATGTATTATAGAAAAAATCTTTCTCTTGTTTCCTTGAAAATGGACTATAGAAAATAAAATTCTTTATATAACCTCCTTTGTTTAGTTGTCTTATATGTCCCGACATAATTAATTGGCAAATTTAGAGTACTTTTCCGTTATACGACCACAAACTGAATGACAGCAGAAAATTTAAAATCTAGATATAAGTTGAAAAGATAAGAGTTTAGAATTGAAATTTGTTCAATGAGTAAAATAATATTTGAAAAGATAAACGTTTAGAATTAAAATTTGTTCAATGAGTAACAAATGAAATTGAGAGATTCATTGGAAAATATTAAATAAAATTTAAAAAATTTAAATGAAAAAATTAAAATTTAGAATAAATATAAATGCAAAAATTTGAAATAATTGCTTTAATAAAAGGAAAAACAAGTTGAGTAATTTCACAAACAGTCAATAAACAAGCGAGTTTATTGACTGCTTGGGAAATTGGCCTATAGCAAATACATACTCAACTTATTTGAATTTTTCTCCTTTTCCTGCTTACCACAGAAAAGCCCCTGCCCAAAAGATCACCATCCTTAATATCAACCAACCAAACTATTACGTAATTTAAGTCTTTCACTAAACACCTAATTACAATTCCATTTAGTCAACATATCCCTTTACTCCTACCACCACACCCTTTGAAAATCCTTCGGATTTCCCGCAAAGTGCGCGAACACCCACCCCCGAAGTAATTAGTCACCAATTAGTAACCACTATCACTTTAAAATATCCCTTGCCCCTCCCCTAATTAATCCAAAACACCCCATTAGGATTGGATTTTTCCCTTACCCCCTCTCCCATCGCGCACCAAACTCTTCAAAAGGCTGTCGTTTATTGGGACGGTCCTTTCCCCCAACCAAACAATTCAATAGGTTGGCGGCATTTCCCTTTGAAACGAAACACGGGGGTTAACTACTACCATCTGTCTTAATCATAATTAAATTTAATTGATTGCATAATGTTGTAATATAACCTGAACAAAATTCAGTCAATTACATTTACGTTTAAAGATAGTTGTCTCTTTTTTGAACATCTATGCTTTTACCTCAGTTGGTTTAGGCCAGATAATTACCCTAACAACATTCTTTGTTTTAACAATTCTTGGAATAATTGAAATTTGGGCGTTTTTCTGGATGTTGAGGCACAACAAACAAAAATATGAGATAAAATTAAAGGAAGGCTATCATAAATTATCAGAAAGATATCAGGTAAATAAACAGTTTAAATGAGGGAACGGAAGAGAATAAAGTCGGGTTGGTCAAGGAAAAGAATTTTATGTAGGTGGATCAGATGGAGATCAGGGACCCAGGGCTAATAACATCCAATTAGACTTACTCTTTAATACATTAAATTTTAGCTATCAGAAAATATTAGAACGGCAAAACAACTAATTCCATGTATTCTTATGCATTTTGTTTGTATAATTTTGCCGGGAATTAACAGTTGTTTGATTTATATCCATTTTTATAAAGAAACTTTTACCTTCGATTTTGTCAACCAATGTATATTTACTATTATTTCTGTTGGCTCCTTTCTTATTGAGTTATTTATGATAATGTAAGTGCGAATTTGATATAAATTTAATAAATACATAAGATATGCAAAAGTTATTATAGAATTTTGAGTGAATAACTGATAATTTTGCATATCAAACTAACTATAACGATATCTATAGTATATAGTAAGAGTGTGGGCACACAGGTGTTAAGCAGAGGCATTTGGTGGAATAGGATGGTTCGCTGCCAGAGTAGTTGGGGTGAATGACGGTTGGGATGTTTCTCTCGTGACCGGACAATCCGTCAGTGGACAATCCGGCAGTGGAAAATCCGTCAGTGGACAATCCGTCAGTGGACGGACAATCCGTCAGTGGACAATCCGTCAGTGAACAAATTCGTAATTCCTACCCAACCCTGACTAACGCGGCCAAAAATTTTCATGTTATCTTCTGGGGGATTAGAAGAGACATCAAAAATTTGTAGATTAATGAGAAAATCGGCAGATTTCGCTGGATTAAAGGGGTATTATTGGATTTGGGAGATATTGGGCAGACTGGTTGATTTAGAAAAATGGATTTAGAAAAAATGTTGATTTAGAAAAATGGATTTAGAAAAAATGTTGATTTAGAAAAATGGATTTAGAAAAAATGACGATGGATTTAGAAGGATATAGGTGATTTGGATGGATTAGATTTACATGATTAACGGATGGGATTATGTTTGATTTAGATGAATATCTTGGGACTATTGGAAATCTATGAATAAAAGATTGTTTTTAGATGGATATCATGGAACAACCAGCAAATCCTCTTAATCCGGCTATATCTCTTGCTATCCCACTTAATCCCCGAAATCCAGATTAATCTCCCTAATTCCTCGATAACCACCACAATACTGCAAATCTTATATTCCCCTTAATCCCACAATATCTTTGAAATACCCGATGTCTCCCAAATCCATTGAAATCCTTTTAATCCAGCGAAATCTGCCGATTTTCTCATTAATCTACAAATTTTTAATATCTCCTCTAATCCCCCAGAAAATAACATGAAAATTTTTGGCCGCGTAGTCAGGGTTGGTAGGAATTACGAATTTGTTCACTGACGGATTGTCCACTGACGGATTGACCGACTACTGACGGATTGTCCACTGACGGATTTTCCACTGCCGGATTGTCCACTGACGGATTGTCCGGGAGCCGTTTCTCTTCTGCCTGGCCTTGTCTTTGAGTAGTTGTAGTGGTTCCATGACTAAGTTTTGCCATAGGAAATATGAATAGCGGAATGAGAGAATTATACATAAGAGGGAGTCCGGGGTATTACTTATTAGTTTAAAGACGTCTCAGTCAAGGAATAAACGTTCAAAGGGATATATTTTAATAAAATTTCTGTTAATCTATCATTCTAAAATTTAGTTTCCATCCATTTCTAAAACGTGATCTACTCCGTATTTTACATTTAATTCGATCATGTCGTTGTGTTCGAATATTTGCTTCAAACAGTGTAGCACAGGATCCGTCGTGTAATGATCAAAATATAGCAGTAACAAGAAGAAAAACTGTTGGGGCTTTTGAACCTTTGGATATTAATGGGAAACCTTTAATAGCTGATGGACAGAAAGAAGATTTGGGAAGAGCTTATTTTAAACAATTGGCTATTTCTTGGCAGTAGAGAAATTGTTGTAACCGCACTTGCAGAAAGAATATAAATTAATAAAATTATATATGAATCGGTTTGTATGAGTGCACAGATAGTTGGGTTTTGCTTCAGAATTGGGCCTTTCCATTATGGTTCTATTCCATCTTTCAACTAATGAATTTTCCCCCAACATAAACATAATAGTAGAAATATAATATTGTGAATTAAAAATGTGCTGGAAATTACAGATAGATAATTTAGATGGAATATAGAATCTTGATAAATTTATTATTTTAGTAACCGGAAATAGTCATCCGGGTTCAGTAATCTTTCTCCGGGTTCAGTAATCTTTCAAAAATTAAAAAATAATATCTAAGATTTACATATCTACACATAACTATTTACAAATTAAAATATGAACAAAAAGAGGGGGAAATACATGAGGTAAAAATAAACATCTGACCAGATCTGATATAATAAACGGGGATGGTTGAATAGCGTTTTGCAATATTTGCGTTAAATTTTGCCTTACGTTACGTTTTTAGAAATTGTCTATTACACCACCCCTAATGATAAACTTATAGTTATAATGAAAATTTTGGATAAGTTTAGGATATGGGAAATTAATATGTAGGTCAGGAGTGACGTAGGAAGTAAATAACAATAGTTAAGGATCGGGTAAGTTGATAATCTAATAACGGTTGGGATACGGGAAAGGTCAAAATTATGTGAAAATAAAGCACGAGCATGAAGCGAATATAAATTGAAAATCCGAATCTATGTATCTGCCTGCAATTGAAAGAAAGATTATAATAATGCTTCCAGACAGACAATATAAAAAATAATTTAATTATTCACGAGTAGTTTATGACCGATTAATTTCCCACCCTAAATTTTCAACTTTTTTAAAATGAAATTTTGAACATGTAAAAAGTTAATTTCGATCACATTCTCTCATTGCTATTTCTTCATTATTCTCAAGAATTAACAATTTTTCTTTGCCTGCTCTAAGCAAAATCTTATGTTCTTCTGTCATAATTCCAAATTCTTTCCCATTTTCATCAATGAATTTGGTTTCTAAAAAAATTTGAAATGTTTTGCTTTTTTTGCCAATTCGGCATTCTGATGTTAAATTATCTCGAATTCCTTTAGCTGACAATCGCCTAACTGCACTACCATGCAACAAATTCTAAAAAATAAATTATGAAATAAAAATATTTGGGCACTAATTCCCGCACCCCCCCCCCCATAATTCCAAATTCTTTCCCATTTTCCATCCATGAATTAGCAAAAGGTATTAATCCTAGAGTTTTCCGTAATATAGGAAACTTTTTTTTAAATAAGTACCAATATATGATTACCGTGGCAAGTAAAAACAGCGATGAATAATCATTCATAATTACTAGAAGCAAAGTTATAGTCTTTTCAAATCTCTTTGGATCATCAACAATCTTATCTTGTGCGAAGAATAAATAAGTAAAAAATGTGTTGATTTTTTCAATGGTGTAGACCTAAGTTATAAAAATTATACAAAAGTTTAAAAAGAATTTTAAAAATGTTATTACATCATTAATCCATTTGTTAAATTCAAGAAGCGAAAGATGGTTATCATTCAACAAAATTATTTGAAAAATAAGAATTCCAAATTCCCAAATATCAGTTTTTGTTGTAGCATAATCCTCAGTATAGTTAGCAAAATACTGAAAATCAGAGAGGTTATGTATAACCAACTATCGTCGCTCGCTCGTACAACCATCGCCCACATGAAAACAGTCCCCAGAGTTATACAAATTGTAGAAATAAACTCCAAATAAAGTAAAAGGTAAATCCATCCCTGAATTAGCAAAAGGTATCAATCCTAGAGTTTTCCGGAATAAGGTAAACTTTTTGGGCTATATGCGCAAATCGTTCCAGGATCATATTTTTCTTATTTCTCTCTCAAATTTCCCAACTTTCAGGGACGGGGAACAACCCTACCCATTACAAAAAGAATTCCTCCGATATTACAAAATTAAGTATGTACTAATAAATATTACGTACTTTAGAATCATAATTATCTTTTAGCTCATTTTTTAGTGATGTATTTATCTCTGGCGGCATAAAATATAATGAAGTTGTTTTCCTTAGGACAGGAATTCCATTTGATCGAGATTTCCTTTTAGGCAATAAAATACTTCCTCCAAAATCTATAGCTTTTAAATTCATTTTAGCATCAAATACAAGATTTTGTGGTTTAAAATCCATATGAATACCAACTAGAAAATTTATTTAAATAAATAGAAATAATAAAAACCTTCATGAAATTTAATAAGACAAGTTGCTGGTTTTACCAATTCGTTCATTAATTCCGACTCTGAAAGTTTTCCTTTACGGATTTTACCTCCAATATATTTTAAAAAGTTATCTCCACCTAATTCGGTTATAATTACATATTTAAAATCATGTTTATTTTCTTCATTTGCAGAATATTCGATATTTTGAATTGCACCGCTGTAAAAAACCCGAATAATTACTAATTTTATATTAGCCTCATTCGAGTAACTATTATCAATCTTTGCACCAAATAACCCCTCTCTAATTATTAGTAAAAGTTTTATATCTCCCATCGAAATATTTAAATAAATATTTACCCATTAAACATTTTAACAATGCCACTATGTTCTGAATACTTTTTATTATAAAATTTCTCAAATCCTTCGAATACACCCATCTCATTTTTTGGATCAGCAAATAAATCTTTCAAATCTTTAGAATTTATCCTAGTTGTATGGAAGGCAAATAATTTAACCGCAACTTTAATTTCCTTTCTACCATCACAAAAAATTCCTCGATAAACCTTAATTTATTATATTCTGTTAAGTTTTAAAAAATAAATTTTTGTTAAATTAGAATTATTAAATATATAAACAAATTTCTGGGAGGGAATTATTAAATATATCATTATAAAGAAATTATCCCCGCCCCACCCCCGTGGCGCTGCCTCCCTGATAGATATGAGGCAAGATCCAAAACCTGTTTCCGGCCCCAGAAAATTTATTTTGTTAAATCTAGAAATAAATATGTACTCAATTTAAATTTACATACCTCAGCAACTCCTCCCTTCCCTATCATTTCATTTAAGAAGACCAATACTGAACTTTCAACCTCCTTATATTCATGTGTAAATGGATCGCGTTTTGCAAAATATGATTTGAAGTTTATTAATGTTAAATTACTGTCCATTTTATCTTTTTTTAATTTCCGAGGATTTAAACAATTCAAATGGATAACTTCTGATGACAATACAACTCTGAAACGAACAAAATTTTTTAATTTTTGTTAGAATGTTGAGCAAAGAGCGAGTTAAAAGTTTAATCCCGAGCAAGCTTCGATCCTGCGACCTCCTGGCAGTTATTGCTAGGCGCTTCGCTCTACCAACTGATCTACCGGGATGCTGCTTCACCATCTCATTTATTAGAACTTAAACCCCCGCCTAAGCATTTTAAATGCTAGCCAACTGGATCTTTCTCTTCCTTAGAGTTGATATTTAGTTAGGGACGTTGTTAGAATATATCTCAATTACTTTACATAAATACCTAGTTGAAGATTTTCCTCTCTCATATGATTTTATTTTCTCATAAATTTTCGTTGACGAGAAATTCGGTGTTAAACTTCTAGGCGTTAAATTGGTTGGTGTTAAGCTTCTAGGTGTTAGGTTAGTTGGTGTTAAACTTCTTGGGGTTAAATTTTTAGGAGTTAAACTTCTAGGCGTAATCGACGAAAGAATTCTTGAAAATGGTGATTTGGGATTCGAAGTTTTTTCTCCTTGAGTTAGCTTTTCTTCCTTTTCTTCATTTTTATTTGGTTTTAAGCGTAATTTACTCAATTTTGGCAAATTATCTCCCAAATTAAAATCAAATTCATCTGGTTCTGTATCGTTTTTTGAAGGATACAAGCTTTCTCCGTGAAAATGATCCAACAAAGAGGATCTGAAATTTTTAAATTATACTTATATAAAATTTTGAAACATTTGACGACATCTCATACCGTACCTTGACGTCAAAGTTGAGTATTTTTCGCTCCCACTCATAGTATTGTAACTTGACGAAGTTGAGGATTTATCACTCACATTTGACTGATGCCTTTCGTATATAGTATTACTTTGTTTATCAGATGAAGTTACTTTAGTATTCCCAGCTGTCAATGCAGTAAATTTTCTTAATAAAGAGGATGCTGAAGAAGGTGTTTTTGCTTGGCCATTTTCGATTTTGTGAGAATAATTTTTATCATTTTCCTTTGGTTTTGTACGTATTGAATTCAATCTTGGCTCAACTTGAGGGTCTCCAGTGTTGTTATAAAGTCGGTCATAATCAAAATGCAATTTTGTCTGAGATCTAGAAGGTTAACAGAACTCTATTAAATTAATATATAGAGGTCAATTCACCTCTGTGTTCTGAAAAAAGAACTCGCAGTATGTGGCTGTTTCAATTCGTTAGCTGCATAATCATGGCTACTCTCTTTCATAATTATCGGGTTTACTTTTGCTTCTATTTTTGATTCTTTAGCAAAGTGGGATTTTAACGTTCTATAATATACAAAAATTAAGGGAATAAAAGTTTTTATTAGCATCAATCTACCCTTTTGTTCTTGAATAAGACCCCGTGCTTTGTGGTTCCATCAAATCAGTATGACGGCTTCTATCCTTTGTATTTATCGGTTTAATTCTTTCCCCTAGTAGTAATTGCGATTCGTCAACTAGGTCTGAGTTTGGATGTCTAGAATTTTAAAAAATTCTGATAATAACAAGTATCTTTACAAAAATTCACCCATATGTTCTGAAATAAGAACTCGTGCTATTTGGTTGTCTCAATGTTTCTCCTTCATGATAATAGAGACTTTTATTCTTTGTAATTATCGGCTTGATTTTATCCCCTCGTTGTAATTGCGATTTTTCAACAAAATCAGATTTAAGAGGTCTAGAATATTAAAAATTAAAGAAAATAAAAATAAATTTATTAGCATAAATTCACCCATGTGTTCTGAGATAAGACCCCGTACTATTTGGTTGTTTCAATGTTTCTCCTTCATGATAATAAAGACTTTTATTCTTTGTAATTATCGGCTTGATTTTATCCCCTCGTTGTAATTGCGATTTTTCAACAAAATCAGATTTTAAAGGTCTACATGAAGTAGCCATCCTTGGCGGTTCTAAATCATGAATTTTCCCTCTATCCAATTTGTCGGACTTAAGTTCCGCATCTTTAAGAGCTTGGAATATATGTCCAATTGTTTCATGCTTTTCTGATCTGTTTCTCTTTTCTTGTAATTTTTTCATGCCTTTCCCATTTTGAAGTGAAATTTCTGATTTTACTTGTTCCATCAAAGGTTTGCTTCTATTTTTAACTTTTAATTTCTTCAAATCATGCTCACGAGTATATCGTTCAAATGCCTGATTATTTTCGAATGAACCCAAAATAATAATCGGGTAAAGAAGGAGAATAAAGATTGTAAAATTGTTGTTTGGTAATTTCATTTTCCAAAAAAAGAAAAATTAGAAGACAATTTAAATTAAGGATAATAACCCTATTATAATTAATAAATAACATTTAATAAAAATATTTTAAAAGAGAAAATCCTTCTTTTAAAAGCTGCATATTTACTCCACTTCAAGGAATTTTTTTTTAAATTTTATTTAAAAAAATATTTTAAATAAATAAAAATGGGGGAAAATTTAAAAAAATGGATTTTCTTATCCCTTCTCTAGCTAATGTACACGCGCAAAGGGCATGATAGCTTATGCATGTGAATTGCTTTGACAATAAATAAAGGTTTTTTCTATTTTTTGGCAATAATAGAAAGATTTTTTATTAATTTCTATTACAAACTTTATATTTTTGAATAACTTTAATAGTATATTTAATTGTTAAATTCTCAAAAAGATGCTTAAAGTTATAGTTTTTTGATTATCTATTGTCATATTTACATTATATTATAATTTTATTATTATTAAAAATTACTTATTTTTAACAAGTTCTAATACAGGTCGTATGTTCTTTATGTCGGCTTTATTTCTTATAGCTATAGCTACTTCTCCTTCAGCCATTGCAAAAGGTTACTCGGAGGCTGGAAGCGAACCAGCATCTTCAGTTACTTGGTATATTGTTTTATCCATTATAACACCCAGCCTTCTGCATAGCTTTAGAAATTAAATAGCTAAAGGATTTAGAATGTGTGTAATTAGAATCTACTGTTGGCAGCTTTATTTATATGGCAGCTTTAAATTTTTTTGCAAAATTTATTTATGGAAGTAAATTTTAATTATTGCAAAAATTTATAATTGTAAAATAGCGTTAGTGAAGAGGGGAAGAAATCAATTGATACAGTAATATATAGTAATCAAACGAAAATAAACATTCTTAATTTTAAATTTTTATCCAAAATCCCTGCCCAAACTTTTCTAAACCCGGAAATTTATAAAATCTATAATATCAAAACCAGATTAAAGTTTAATCAACGGGGAGTTTACTATACCAGAAAAATTTATTTTTAGCAAATAAAATTTTCAAATACAGGGTGCGGCAAATTTAGCGCCGACTTTATTTTTTAAATAACTTTCTTCAAACTCAATGAAAATTGATAATTCCTTTAAGCTCATAACAACATTTTTGGAAATTCTACAGGAAAAATTGGAATTTATCATCTATATCCAAATCTGTCATTCAATGATCTACATATATCTTAGCTCAAGAACATATCAGACATACGTCTTTTAATTCAGTCGGCTTTTGGCCAAAAAATGTTGTCTGAACTTTAGGGAAAATACTCAAATTAATTTTTAAAATTTAGAGAATATTTTTGTATCAAAAATTTTCATAGAGTGTTGGGAATCAAATAAAAAAAGAATTATAAATTTTCATTGGTTTGAAGTAGAGACCGGCGCGGGACGGGATCCCGCGCGGGATTTTGCGGGGTCCCGCTCCCGCAATCCCGCACTTTTTTCGATTTGCGGGATTTTGCGGGATGCGGGATTTTGCGGGGTTTTTCCCGCGGGATCCCGTCCCGCAAAGATTTTTTTAAAAAATCCCGCAAATTTTTCCCGCAAAATTTTTTGAATTTTGCGAGATTTTGGAAAATGGAGAATTTTTACTCCTAACCTTATAAACTAAAAAAATTTTCGCCTGCGGCGCTAGAAAAAGGAAGGAATATGAATACCTGGCCTTCCAAAATTTTCGCCTGACGCCCATGGAATCATCTTTATTTCATCGAAACAGAATTGTCCAAATTGTTGATCAAGATGATTGATCGATTACATTTGTTTCAGCTCAAGCTATTCTAATTTGTATACTCGAATTTTCCGACGAATATGTATGAGCTTGCCCCTTATGATATTTTTGATAATTGGGGACCCGGTATAAGTGCTTATCGTTTGTACCAACTTGTACTCGTAATGTACGAGCAACGATTAGCAACGAATACGAGTTGATAACCCGTTAATGATTAGAAAATTGATTTTTTCAATAGATATTGATAATTTCAACGATTTTTGGAAAATCCCGCAATCCTGCGCGGAATCCCGCAAATTTAAATTGCGGGATTTTGCGGGATGCGGGCCCGCGGGATCCCGTCCCGCAAAGATTTTTTTAAAAAATCCCGCATGCGGGTTCCCGCAAACACGATTTTGCCGGTCTCTAGTTTGAAGAAAGTTATTCAAAAAATAATGTCGGCACCCCGTATAAAAATTCAAATTTTATTTAAAAAAATTTTACTATAGAGCTTTATTATTACTTTATTATGTTACAATGAGGGTATTTCAAGGAAATTATTCCGTTTCCTCTGAAAATTTATTGTAAAATAATACTCTCACACCTTCATGGATATTTTTAAATTTTATTTAAGAAATTTGTATATATTTTAAATAAATTTAAAAATTAAAGGCATTGAAGGGGGGGGGGGGGATTTTGAGAAAATATATTGATTATGTCCTCATGCCTAGCTATTCCTAGGCATGCCTAGCCTAGCTATTGCTTGCGCGAGAAAAACAGGTGATTGTTTGTTTATGTAAAATTATTTCTATCGCTAAACGGAGGGTAATTCCAAGTAAATAAAGTTTTCTTATTTCCTGGCCACACCGCAAAAGGTTCTTTTAAATAGATTAATAAATAATCTTTGAAAAACTTTCAGAGGGATTTTTGAATTATAGGATTTTTAACATTATTAGATTATAGAGTATTTTTTATTTCTACAAAAAACTTCGCTAACCCAAGCTTCACTCGGGTTTTTGAGAAGTTCTCCGTTTTGTATGTGCTTAGATAGCCTACTCCTTACATAGCTTTACATCATCACAAAAAAATTTTTGACGATGCGGAGGAGGGAGCTAGGCATTGCGATCACAGTTATGATACGAACTGATCTATGGTATTGTCTATAAAACGCTCGGGGTCTTCTGGCTCACCAACACTAATAGGATTACTTTGACTAATTTGTAATTATTATAAAGTACATAGTATTTCTTAACATTATCTTCACTTATGGATGAATAGGGTGGGTAATTAAATTAAATAAATTCCTAGGGTGGAAGTATTTCTAGAAAGCCAAAAGTTTAAATAAAAATTCGAATGTTTAATCTAGAATTTTTTCCTATAGTAGCGTCTAAATATCTTGCAATATATTGTATTGAAATTATTCAATTCCCTCTGAAAATTCACAGTAAAATAAAAACCCCGATTATTAAAAATTATTTAAAAATTATTAAAAAATTATTCAATTAAAAAAATTTATTTAGCATTGCTAATTAAGCATTGAGTGGGGAAAATTTTGGGGAAAATAAATTGATTTTCTCTGCTTGTCTATCTATTGCTTGTGTAAAAAATTTCACATGCTATGTAAATTGAGGGGGTGATTAAAGGCATTTTATTTTTTGGCCATAATTAAATATGTTTAGCTAAACTTAGCTAAACTCAACATAATTCTTAGATTCTGGAAATTAAAACAAAAACTTTTGATTAAAAGATGACGAAATTTCAAATTTTTTTTTATGTATATTTTATGCTAATATCAACTAATTTTTCAACAAGTATATGTTAAATTAATATTAAATTAAAATTAAGACATCATTAATTTTTTTATCATTAAGTTTTTTGCGGAACTTCTGAGGATCAAAAGAATATTAAATGATAAAGATAAATTAGGGTCATAATATTTCCTGGAAATGAACGATCTTTAATTTTTTGCTTCAAAATAAGCTTAAAGTCCATCGCAAATTTTTTCAGATAGTTAATTTATTATTTATAATTTTTCAAATCTTAAACTGAATATTTAATTTTATCAAATATTATAAAAAATTTTCTCAAAAATCAAATATTCTAAATAAACATAAGATTGTAAAAATCTATACAAAAACCCTTCATCAAGTAATAATCAGAGAGAGTTTTTTTAGGGTTTTCTCTATTTTTTTTGCGAACTAGTTTTGATGAGATATGCACAAAAAACACTTTTGGGTCGAAATAATGAGTCTATATTGGACCTATTCGACCTAAAAAACCTATTTCGGCCTTTTTGAACCTAAAACCTATTTGCAACCTATTTTGGACTTTTTTGAACCTATTTTAGGTTTTTTGATAAAAATCTTAAAAATTGTCTTTATTTTCGCAAATTTTTGAGAATTTGAGTTATTTTTTCACTAAATCACTGGTTTTTTATAAGAAAATTTTTAATTTTGATATTTAATTATCTTTTTAAAACAATTATCGGTAAAAATTGCTTTAAAGACAAAGACTCCGATTTATGTCGATATTTATGTTATCAAAATAGCTCTCAAAGGTGTAACTAGTTCGAAAGAGCTCGCCAAGCTGAGTCGAATAACACCAAAAACAACGCAATTTGAATTCCAAATATCGAACAACCATACAGGGGAAAAGACAATTTTGAGGTGAAAAATTCGATTTTTTGAATGATAGCTCATTTGAAAGAGCTTCTCAATCTGAGTTGATTGACACCAAAATCAGCGCAATCTGACTTGATAGGGCCGGATTACGGGCCGTGAAAATTGAAAAACCATAAATTGAAAACGCAAAATTGAGTAAAACTCTAAAAATTCGAACCTATTTGTTACAAATTCGTACCTATTTTGCCACTTTTTGCATTTTTTCAACCTATTTAAGCATTTTTTCGAACCTTTTAGGTACCTATTATCAGGTTTTTCGAACCTAAAAAAACTCTCTCTGGTAATAATAAATAGTGTTCGGCAAAAGACCTTTTCCGGTATTCGGTATCGGTATACCGAAAAAATACCGATACCGAAAAATACCGTTTTTTCAAAATTTGACAGGTACGGTTTCGGTATACCGGAAAAAATACCGCGGTATACCGTACCGTGCCGAACACTAATAATAAACGCTATTTATTTAATATTAATGTTTTGTAAGTTCCTCACACCTTAATTACTCTTAAGCAAGCTCTGATATTAATTTTTAAATAATCTTCTAGAACTCGCCCAAGCTGTTCCTATGGCAATTTTAGTCTCTTTTTTACCGTTAAATTAATGGTTATTCAATTTAACTCTGAGCAAGTATTTCTTTGTTGCATCCAGCCTCTACTAGAACTATTAATTGTTTATTCTCCAGCTACCTAATTATTATTAAATTAAAGGAGTCCAGTAAATGACAGGTGAACATTCTTATAAATTTCTACTTTTATTTAAAATAAAATTATTCATGTTTAAAATAACAGAATTTACTGACAAATTAATTTAATTTAGGTAAATGGCATTTAATTTCGTTCCCGGGCCGAATTATACAGAGACAGAAACAAAAATATTTTTGGCAGCAGATATTGTAGAACTTGCTGCCAATTCATTATTAGCTTGTCCAATTTCAACTATAAACTTTATTTTAATATTAAAGACTTCAATTTTACATCCAAATTTAAAATTAATTCTTTTATGTCAAAGCTTGTGTATTTTTATTAGAGGAATTGGTAAGGGATAGTTAAAAAATATTTTTGATTATACATCATAATGTTCTAAAATATCAAAAATAGGGGTTGGGGTCATAAGGGCGCGGGGCCATTGGGGCGCCAGCACTAGAAACTGACACTTAGGCGAAACCGAAATTTATGAAAATTTTCTCAAATTTCTTTAACATCATTGACTATCTCCTCCAGAAATTTCGTAATCTTTCATCGAATATTTCTGAAGTTATAGTCGATAAACCGCGAAAAATTAGGGTTTTTCGGAAAATCAACATTTTTGGCCACAATTTTCGAAATTCTTGATCAAAAATTCTGAAATTTTTGGACCACGTAGATAAAGGCATGAGAGTTATTATTGCAAAATTTTATCTTTTTTGATAAGCAACTCACTGTTTTATAAGCTCGCGCCCTAATGGCCCCGCGCCCTAATGGCCCAGTCCCCAAAAATAGAAATTGTATAGCATTTACCGTATAACCTGTATTAATTGCCCATCCTTAAATAGTTACCCCACTTCTATTAATTACCCCCTCCCGCAATGGTTGAAACAATGATTGCCCCCATCAATTGCTCTAAAACACGTTTAAATTTTAAACCCCACATAATTGACCTCCCTTGATTAAATACTCCCTCCAGCGGAAGGTCGAAACAATAATTACCCAGCTTCCAATATCATTCGTAAATTTAGTAGTTAGCTAAAGTCTCACAGTCCAGACAACTTCTCTACTGAATATTATTATTTTAGGTCGTATTATTTTAAATGTTGCTCGTTTTTATCTACAAGATTATGTAACGCTTGGCCCACAATCATTGATAATAATGTATATGCAGCCAATATTCATTCGTAAATGTATAATGCATGTAATTGTAATCGAGAGGATAATTGCCACAATTAAATCCAAAAATTATGAAAAACAAAGAAGTATTTTGTTCAATATTATCTGGATAACTATAACGGTTTAAAAAACGACACTTGTAGGGTGATATGCTCTTCATTCGCTCATTATCTGTGAAGTATTAAAGACTAAGGAATGTGCGTTGTCTAAATTTTACATTGTTTTTTATGCTGTCTTTGAAATGACCTGAAAATCCTCATTTGAAACAAGGAAACTGAACCAAAAATTTTAACAAAAAATCAGCTTAACATCCCCATGGCTTTACAGATTTCATATTCTTTAATTCTGCGAGTTTTCTTCTCAGAAAAAATTTTAATTCGAGCACAAAGAGCATACCCCCTTGAAGTAGCCAAAAAATTTTTTCCGTAATATCTATAAATATATTTTGAAGGTAATTATTTCATTTTTTAATTCTTATATGGTCTCTGAATTTTCATTTGTTCAACTAGCAAATGCATCAACTTTCTTTGTTTTACTGATTTTTGGATTAGCTGAAATATGCGCACTTTTCTGGATGTTAAGAAAAAATAAAAGAAATTACGATAAAAAACTTCAGGAGGGCCATCAAAGCTTATCTGAAAGATATCAGGTTTAATAATTCATTTATTTCGCTTTTTTGCTTTCCTTTTTTCGATCATTATGGATCTAGGGCTTACTGTATATCAGGGCTGGGCGAAATCAAAAAATAAAAAGCGAAATGCGGAATGCGAAACTTTTCGCGCTGAAAAATGTGAAAAATGCGAAAGATGCGAAATGCGAAAATGCGAAATCGCCCAGCCCTGCTGTATATGCTCGAATGTTTTGTATTCCACCTTCAGTGAAAGGTTGAAACAATAATTAAACAGGGTAATTATTCGAGCATATACGGTAATTATTTAAATATATAAACATTAAATTTCAGCTATCAGAAAATATCCGAACAGCAAAACAATTAATTCCATGTATACTTATGCATTTTGTTTGTATAATTTTGCCGGGAATAAATAACATTTTTGCTTACTTGAAGATATATTCTGACAATTTTACAATAGATTTTGCCAATCAATGCGTGTTTATAATTGTTACAATTGGCTCATTTCTAATTGAACTTTTTCTGCTAATGTAAAAATATTTTTGAAAATGTAATTAATTTTTTAAAATTAAGTTACCACCCATTTCTAAGACGGAACTTTTTTCGTTTGCTTTGCTCGTTATTTTGTTGCCGAATGCTTTTTCCGATTAATAAAATTATGCAAGTTCCACCAACAACTGATACAAATATATTAACACAATCAAATATTAGAACGAGAAAGGATGGTGGAGCATTGAAGGATATTAATGGAAAACCTTTGATAATCAAAGGAAAGAAGGAAGACTTGGGGGAGGCTTATTTTCAACAATTAGTTACTTCATGGAAGTAACCTAAATAGCGGATATCAGAGGATCTGGGGTAGGATTTCCCGAATTCTTAACACACAAATCGGGGATATCAGGGGATTAAGTGGGATATATAAGCAGCATTGGATGGAAAATTTTGAAATTATTTTGCAATATTTTTCAGTTTTTTATGCAATTTTCCAAAACTGAAAAATCGGTACTACCGCGGTCCTGGAAAATTCTTCGGTAACGTACCGCTAAAGGTAGTACCGAAAAATACCGGTACCGAACGAATATCGAAATTTCAAAAATCTTAGCCATTCTGGGAGTACCGCTGTAGTGCCGAACCGAACCGAACAATAGTCGGGACCTCCAATTATTTCGATTTTGCATTTTTTTCATCATTAATCTAAATATTTCTGTTGCAAGAAAAATAACTTGGGGCTTTTGAACCTTGGATATAATGAAAAACTTATAATAGCGGATGAACAGAAAGAAGAAAAATTTATTATTTATCTTTTAATATGATTTCATTTATTCATCGCATTTAAAATATATTTTTATACTTTTTATAGTTTTGGTTGCAAAGCATTTTGAGAATTAAAATTTATACATTAGTTTACCTATTTACTTTTAACTATTTACAAATTGGAACATGCACAAAAAAGGGCGGATATACTTAAGGGGCATAACACATAAAGGTCTGGCCAACTCTGATATGTTAAACAAGAGTGGTTAAACTGCTTTTCTGATTATATAAACTACCTATATAGTAATAACCTAGCAGCGTCCAGGGCCCGTACTATAAGAACGTGGTTTGTGGTCATTTAACCGTTTACCGGAGGTACCTTTGCTACTATAAGAAAAACCTCTGGTTTCTGGTCAAATGACCAGGTCATTTAACCAGGTCATTTGCCCTTTGGTTAACCAGTACTATATGAAAAGCACTTTTTGGTCATTTAACCCCTACCGAGTGGTAAATCTCAGACCCTGCTCTTCGCATGGTTTGCAAGAATTTCGAAGTCTATAACTCGATACAAAAAATTAGTAAAATTACAAAAATTTAAATTTATATTCTCTAGCATGTCTACAATCACCTATAAAATTTCCAGAATTTTTGGATAGTTATTTTTTGAGTTATGAGGGAAACCGCGAGGTACCCCTTTTTTCAGCCAATTTTAGAATTTAAATGGGTGGTAGACTTATTTAAAAATTTTATAACTTTAAGGAAAATAGAGATAAATCTTCAAATATTTGGTATAATATTAAGAAGTATCTTTTCTATATTTTTGGTATAGCAATCTATAAATTTAACAATGTATAAATTTTATACAAATTAGAAAGCTGAAAAATTCAGTATTTCTTTGAAATAAAATATAAGTTATTTCAAATTAAATGGTTTCAAATTCTTTAACTTAGCCCTTTAAAATTTTTTCATTTTCAGTCGGTACTATAAGAACTTGGTTTGTGGTAAGCAAGAAGAAAAAATACCATGCCTCTTATAGTACCAAATTACCGCTTGGTATGGGTTAAATGACCTGGGCAAATGACCAGATTCTTATAGTAACAAATCTACGACTCGTTCTTATAGTACGGGCCCAGGTAGCTCTGTCAGAAGAGACACTTAAGTGGTGACCAAAAGCGCCTAGCATAACTGCCAGTAGTAAAAAAACTTTAATTCAAGCCTGCCTTGAATTAAAGTTTTACTTCGCTCTTTCTATAAACATATTACAAATATGTAATTATTATTTTGGATATTTATATGAGGAATTAAATGTTCAAGTGTGAAGTAAAGTACGAATAATAAATTCTAGTTAAGGATTGGAAAAGTTGATAAATTCTGAGGATGGTCGGGATTTTTTATATAGGAAAATAGCAAAATATATTTGAAATTAATCTTCACAGAAAATTTTGAACATGTAAAAAATTAAAAAGTTCGATCACATTCTTCCATGTCTCTCATTTCATGATTTTCAAGATATAACAATTCTTTCTGACCTGCTCTAAGCAAATCCCTATATTTTTTTGTAAAAATTCCAAAATTTTCGGTTTCTATAAACAATTCAAATGTTTTACTTTTGTTTCTAATACGACATATTAATGTTAAAAAATCTTTATTTCCTCAATCAGATAATCGTTTACCTTCGTCACCATCCAACAAAGTCTAAAATAATAAAAATAAAATATTATTTTAAATAGTTACCGTAGCAAGTAAAAACAAGGAAGGATAATTAATCATTATTCTTAGAAGTAAAGTTATAGTTTTATCGAAGTTAGCTAAATTATCCATAATCTTATGTTGTGCAAAGAATAAATAATTAAAAAAGTTGTTGATTTTTACAAGAGCCGAAACCTAATTAATCAAAAGTTTAAAAAAAATTTTATTAAATTAAGAAATTTATTAAATAATTAGTTAATTTGTCAAAACTTCCAACCGAAAGTTGATTATCATTGAGCAGGATTATTTGAAAAATAAAAATTCCAAATTCCCATATGTCAGTTTTGGTTGTGGCATATTCTTCATTGTATGTAGCAAAATCCTGAAAATGAGGCAGCTTTTTTACTACCCGTCTTATAGTTAAGATTGCCACATTAATAGTCCCCTTGGAAAACTATCAAACCATGGAATTTTTTAAATTGTTGTTAAAAATAAATAATACCTTAGATTTAAACTGTTTATTTAGTTCAAATTTTAGTGCTGTATTTATCTCGGGCGGCATTAAATAAAAAGATGTAGTTTTCCTTTCTACTCGAATTCCATTTGAACGAGATTTCCCCTTAGGCAATAAAATACTTCCTCCAAAATCTATAGCTTTTAAATTCTTTTTAGAATCAAATACAAGATTTTCTGGTTTAAAATCCATATGAATGGCAGCTAAAATATTTATTTAAATAAATAGAAGCAGAAAGAAACCATTGTGAATTCGAATAAGACAAGTTGCTGGTTGTACTAATTCCGTCATTATTTCTGATTCTGAAAGTCCTTTTCTAACAGAAATTTTATCTCCAATATATTTTAAAAAGTTATCTCCGCCCAATTCAGTTATAATTAGATATTTAAAACCGACTAGAGTATCTTTATCCGCATACACAATATTTTGAATTTCACCGCTGTAAAATAACCGATATAAAAATATTATCATCCTAGACACCTACCCCCTGGGATAGATGAGATATCCTCGAATATTTAAATGAATAATTACCCGAGTTAATCAAGTAAATACATCTACATAAAAGCCTTTTATTATAATTTTCCCATAATTTAAAAATTATTAAAAGTCTTATATCTCCCATCTAAACATTCAAATAAAAATATTTACCCATCAAACATTTTAATAATGGCACTTTGGTCTGAATAATTTTGATTATAAAATGCCTCGAATACATCCATCTCATTTTTCGGGTCTTTTAGTAAATCTTCCAAAGTTTCAAACCTTATCGAAGATGTACTGTAGCTAAATAATTTAACAGCAACTTCAATTTCGTTGGGACCATCACAAAAAATCCCTCGATAAACCTTTAATTTATTTTATTTTGTTAGGCATTAATAACTAGGTATGGGATTTATATGGATTTCCATATTTTTTTCCTGGCCTAGTTGGGTCGTGCAACGCACGAAAAACATAGTTTTATCTAAATTTTTAGCTAAAATTTTTTTTCTAAATTTTTTGTTGTTTATAAAAAATAAATATTTATTAATATTTAAATCTACCTCAGCAACTCCTCCCTTCCCGATCATTTTATCTAAAGAGACCAATACTGAACCTTCAACCTCTTTATTTTCATGTGTAAATGGAGCACGTTTCGTAAAATATGATTTGAAGTTTATTAATATTAAATTACTGTCCATTTTATCTTTTTTTAATTTCCGAGGATTTAAACAATTCAAATGAGTAACTTCAGATGATAATACGTCTCTGAAATGAACATAACTTTTATATTTTTGTTACAATTAGGGTTGCAGTTTTAGAGTTGCGCCGAAGGTCGAGGCATTTTTTCTTGCTTGTTTTTATCGAGTAAGGCCGTACGAGTCACTTTTGGGCCAAATATCTTAAGCCGGACTCGATATTTCTGTCCGAGTCGGTCCATTTTGGCAAACCTAGTTAGTATGTTGACATTCGGTTAGGGACTTTGTTAGAATGAATTTCAATTACTTTACATAAATACCTTGATGATGAGAAAATTGAAGATTTTCTTCTCTCATATGATTTTATTTTCTCATAAAGTTTCGCTGCCGAGAAATTTGGTGTTTTACTTCTAGGCGTTAAATTGGTTGGTGTTAAGCTTCTAGGTGTTAGGTTAGTTGGTGTTAAACTTCTTGGGGTTAAATTTTTAGGAGTTAAAATTCTAGGCGTAATCGACGAAAGAATTCTTGAAAATGGTGATTTGGGATTCGAAGTTTTTTCTCCTTGAGTTAGCTTTTCTTCATTTTTATTTGGTTTTAAGCGTAATTTACTCAATTTTGATAAATTATCTCCCAAATTAAAATCAAATTCATCTTGTTCTGTATTGTTTTTTGAAGGATGCGAGTTTTCTCCGTGAAAATGATCCGACAAGGAGGATCTGAAATTTTTTAAATTTTACTATCGCAAGCAGAATTTTTGAGATTTATGCCTTTATGCTTTGAAGCTAGTCCCCTTATCAAAAGATATATGTATAAGTTTGAAAAATCAAATCATCACCCATTATACCGTACCTTGACGATGAAGTTGAGTATTTTTCGCCCCCACTCATTAAACTGTAATTTGACGAAGAAATTGAAGATTTTTCGCTCACATTTGATTCTCGCCTTTCGTTTTTATTACTTTGTTTATGAGATGGAGTTACTTTAGTGTTCCCATTTGTCAATGAAGCAGTAATTTTTCTAAATAAAGAGGATGTTGAAGAAGGTGTTCTTGCTTGGCCATTTTCGTTTTTGTGCGATTTATTCTCAACATTTTCTTTTGGTTTTGTACGTATTGAATTCAATCTTGGTTCAACTTGAGGATCTCCAGTGTTGTTATAAAGTCGGTCATAATCAGAATGCAATTTTGTTTGAGATCTAGAAGGTTAACAGAACTTTTTTAAAATTTCTAGAGGTCATTTTACCTCTGTGTTCTAAAGAAAGAACTCGCAGTATTTGGCTGTTTCAATTCATTGGCTGCATAATTAGCGCTACTCTTTTTCATAATTATCGGGTTTTGGTATTCTTCAGCAAAGTGAGATTTTAGAGTTCTAGAATATAAAAATAAAGAAAATAAAAATTATTAGCATAAATTCACCCGTTTGTTCTGAAATAAGACCCGGTACTTTGTTGTTCCTCCAAATCCTTATAATATGAATGACGACTTCTTTCTTTTGTATTTGTCGGTTTGATTATATCCCCTAACAGTAATTGCGATTTTTCAACTAGGTCTGAGTTTGGAAGTCTAGAATTTTAAAAAATTCTGATAATAACAAGTATCTTAATAACAATTTACCCATGTGTCCTGAAATAAGAACTCGTGCTATTTGGTTGTTTCAAATCTTCTTTTGTATGATAATAAAATCTTTTATCCGTTGTATTTATCGGTTTAATCTTTTTCCCTATTAATAATTGCGATTCTTCAACAAAATCAGATTTTATAGGTCTAGAATATGAAGTAGCCATCCTTGGCGGCTCAATATCATTCATTCTACCATTTCTCAAAAGTTCAGACTTAAGTTCCGCATCTTTAAGTTTTTGTAATTTATGTCCAAGAGTTTCATGCGTTTGTGATTTGTTTTTCTTTTCTGATAATTTTTTCATTTTCCCGTGTTGAAATAAAACTTCTGATTTTACTTGTTCCATTAATGGTCTGCTTCTATTTTCAACTTTTAATCCCCTCAAATCATGCTCACGAGTATATCGTTCAAATGCCTGATTTTTTACGAGGGAACCCAAAATAATAACCGGGTTGAGAAGAAAAATAAATTTTGTAAAGTTGTTGTTAGGTAACTTCATTATCTAAATCATATACCGTATTTACTGTATTATAGCCCCCCTCCGAATTAGTGCCCCCCTCCTTAATAAAGCCCCCGTTTCGAGGATGGTTGAAAAATAGAGCCCCCCCCCCGTCTGCATTAGAGCCCCCGTCTTTAACATAGCCCCCCTTTTTGTCATATGTCAAATAGGTAAACTAAGTAAAGCTGTTGGTCCGGTTCCCAGGGCCTCGTTGTTTAGTTGATTTTATAGCCAGAGTTGCGCATGTTGCAATCATGTGTGAACACCGCGGGGTATAGAAAATAGGTAAATCGCGCAATAGGGGAATTTAGGGAGAACTCTTCGCTATAAGATTCGATGGATTGCCGGCCGGCAAATCTGAGCTCAATGAATAAGTGATCAGCCTTTGCCTATTACTTTAGCTTTCCCAAGGATAAGTGTTATGTCCTAGGGTAGCGGCCTTACCTAGTGACTAACAGAATAACACAAGAATAGAATATGACGTTTATCCGAATGGTAAATACAATAATAATGAAGGTGGCAAAAGGCAAGAATGACGAAGGACAGGCGGCGACGGTCGGCCCAGGTGCCGACCAAGACTGATCTCTAACGACTCCTTTTATACTAGACCCACACATACCTAACAATAAGTTAGTGGTGGTGTTAAGCTTAGAGCTAGATGTTAAGCTAGAAAAAAATTTTTCGGCCTAGACTTAACCAAATTTTAAAATTTAAAAAGATTATTAATGCTTGAACCATTCTCTATTTTTTATTATAAAATTTATTATTTAATCTCCCAAAATTAATAATTAAAAGATTCATATTATATTCATATTAATTCCTTGTTATCCCAATTAATCCAGCTAAATATTTAACTTCATATCACTCTTAATTCCTGAATCCGCCGATCATTCAAATCAACTTGTATCCCTCGATCCTCACAAATTCCTAGATATATCCTTACTCTACATACTTCGATAATGGAATTGTCTTAATTGTCTAATTTAACGTTATCCTTTATCCAAAAAGTACATAACAACCCTAGCTTTATAACTTTTGGAGAAAAGGAAAACTTTAACTTTTGGAAAAATAACTATATTTTGTTTTTGTGCTAGAATTTCAATTAATTTGAAGTTAGGTTTGTCTATAAATTTGAATGAAAAACCTACTGCCTATTTTAAAAATAGGTTGAAAAATACAGCCCCCGTCTGAATTAGAGCCCCCCTCTTTAATATAGCCCCCCTTTTCGGGATAGTTGAAAAATAGAGCCCCATGGGGCTCTAATACAGTAAATACGGTAAATAGCAATATGCTTTACAACACATATATAATTAAAATCTAGTGTTAGCAGCTTTAATTATATAAATCTGCTTTAAATATTTTGCAAATATTAATTTATGGAAGTAAATTTTAATTAATGCAAAAATTTATTCCTTGCTAAATGCTAATTAGTGGGAAGGAGAAGCAATCAATTTTGCAATAATTAACGATAATATTTTTTTGAAAAATTTTTTTACAATACTTAAAATTAACTTCCAAAAATAAATTTGTTTTGAAGTAATCAAGCATAAGATAATAATTTTAATTTTGAAGTTTTATTTAAAAAGGAGCGAACTTTTTTATAATCCATAATGTCGAAAATTAATTAGAGTTAAATTAACGAGCATTGAGTAAATTGTAGGAGATCTAAGTAATAATCTAAGTAACTAAGTAATAATCTAAGTAACTAAGTAATAATCTAAGTAACTAAGTAATAATCTAAGTAACTAAGTAATAATCTAAGTAACTAAGTAATAATCTAAGTAACCGCAGCTGAGGGTACTAAAATAAAGCAGAGACTACATAGATATTAAAAGCAGACTAGATGTCTGAAACTTAAATAGGTAACATCCCTAAAATAACTTGAATAATTTCCCTTTTTCCCATAACCTCGCTCAAAATCATCCTATCTTGATAATTTTGATAACAATCGACTCGTTTCTTCAAAAAGCATCGAAATAGTCTAAAATTACATTTTAGAAAAGTTCACTTAAAAAATTTAAAGTTAACATTTAGTCCCTGATTTATCATCTAAAGATCTTTATCTAAGCTCAATAGCCTTTGAATCAGTCGGATTTTTGTCCAAAAAATTTTGCCCGAACTTTGAACTTTGAGAAAAAATAAACAAAAGAATTTATAAAATTTAAAGACTAATTTGATACAAATTTTCTTAGTGTTGTGAATAAAATAAAAAATGATTCAATTTTCTTTGATTTTGAAGCGATATTTTTATAATTAGTATAGTGTATTTAAGTGCATAAGTTAATAGAGAATTTGAATAACAAAAATTTTTATTAACACAGACAATTTAATTAAATATTATTTAATAAATAAATTTGTATATAATTAAATAAAAAAAATTTATTTAGCATTGAAAATCAATGGAAAAAAATTTTGGGGAATCTGGGCAAAAAAAAATAAATTGATTTTTCCTCGCAAGAATAGCTATTGTTTGAAGAAAAAATTATTTGTTTATTTAGATTTTTTCTTAGACTAAAAGGAGTAATTTGAAGTTGAAAAAAACATTCTATTTTTTGGCCATAGTAGCAAAATTTAAGAAAAAATATTTTTGAATAATGTTTAATGTACTACATCAACACACAATTATAACTTAACCGGGATTAAGGAAAAAAAACTTTTGGTTAAAAGAGAATGAGATGTCAAAGCTTTTATTTAATTTTTTTGAATTGTTGGGAGGTATTGTAAGAACAGGGTTACGGGTAGCTATCGGACCAAACAAATATTTGACCTTGGAAAATCAGATATTTGATCAAATTTTATTTGATATTATTTGTTCAAATATTTGTTTGACCACTTTTGAAAAAAATCTAATTTTTTCAAATATTTTCAGTTATCAAATAGGTAGTTTGATTTGATATTTGATTTTGACGTTTGTCCGATCTTTAGCTATGGGTAACCAAACCTTTTCTGAGTTTACTTAGACTATTATTTAGAGATTCTGATCTTTATGATGATTAAAAAGAAAAAAATATTTGTAAAACAACACCCCTAATAATTTAATCTAAAAAACGGCCACTAATTATGTCCGCACCTAATTTATTAAAAATGCTTGGGTCAATAAATATTTATTTAAAATTAAGTTTAAACCATAAAAATAAATTTAATTTTATCATTTATTTAGAGCTTTGTTTAAGAATTCGGCCAATTGTGGTAATAATTCTTGTAGCTCCATAGCAGTATTACAAACAATTTGTGCACTGTTTTTGAATTCATTAAAAGCAGAGATCTGGGCCTTAAAAATAAAAAGATTTATAATTTTATTATTGTATAACACATTACAGGCCGGCCTATGCGCCACCCAGACTCCAAGAAAATTTATAAACAAATTTTTGAAACCCCTAGCGAGAAGGCAACCTTAAACTCCGTATAAACAGATGATGTTTCAAAGCAAAGAATGTTCGAAAAAACTCAAAACTCTCAAAATTAAAAAAAAAGAAAAATACTGTGAAAAAGATTGAAAAAATTACTACAAGAATTTTCCAAAAATTTTAGGGGTGCAAGCGATAGTTTTGGACTGTTAGATAGCTCATGCATATCTACTATTTTTAAATGTTTAATAATAAATTTTTCTAAAAATTATTTAAAAAATAAACATACAATCAAAGCCTTCCTTTGAAGAGATTCAATAGGTTCTTCGTCAACTTTGCTATTTATCGGTGAATCTTCCTTTTCTTTAACAAATTCTTCTTCAACTTTAAGATGTCGCTTTTTTCCTCTCATTTTTTCAAAAGTTTCTTCTATTTTCTCGTTTTCTTCATTTAAATTTGAATTTTCTTCAATATTGAGAGAATGCTAAAAATTTGGAAGTAAAACAAATGAGTAAATTTTTGAAGGTATATGAATTATAAAATTTAAATTTTCTCAGTTTTGGATTCCTCCAGGGCAGCTAACATTTTCTAATATTAAAAACAATTTAAAAAAATCATTTGACAAATTGTTGATTTAAATCCCAAAAATAAGCTTTATTCTCCTAAGGTTTTCAATATTGTAAAGCATATTTTTTCCTGGATAACACATCATTCCGGAAAGCTGGTTCGCTTCCAGCCGGCGAATAATCTATAGCCAAGCTGCTTTACTAAATATATTTAGAGGTCTCTTCTCAAACTGAAAATTTTATTTGAACTCAGCTTAACGAGACTAATGATATACCTAATATAAAACAAATAACAGCTAGACTTTATTTTATGTTAAAGTATGGCCTAGGGAAAAGGTTAGTCGTTGACTTGAAAACTTAAAAATGGTTTCGAGACAGAAAAGTTTAAAAAACCCCCAAAATTCAATAAAATACCTCCGTATTTTTGTTGTTATTATTATCAAATAAATGATTTTTTTCCTTATTTTTATTTTCCAGATTAACATCTGTCAATTTAGAATTTTGTAATTGCTGAACATATTTTTTAGCAATTAATTGGGTTAAAATAAATTGTAAATTATTTGTAGAAGGATTTTGATTATTATTTAATGAAGAAGAATTTAAATTAATATTTTGTTGATTTATTAAATTTGTTGGTTTGGTTAAGTCTGGAAATTTTTGATTTAAATAAATTGGAGAATCTTCATTTTGATTTAATAAATTGTTCGTTGTTGGTGATGTTTCATCACTTGTTTCACTCTTAAATAAATAATATTTTGATTATTATTAGGTGTCAGCCTTGCAATATAATTGCAATGTGGCATTTTAATAGAAACATAAAATTGGGAAAACCTTCTTTTACAAATAAAACAATTAATCCTACACGGATAATAATAATTTTCAAAATTTTAATTTAACATAGAAATCCTAATAGAATTCTGATAGATTAAGAGCTTTATGATTATTAAGAGCTGATTATTAAGATTCTAGTTTATTCACTTATACAAACTATAAGTGAATAATTTTTTAATCTTCCTATTTTTCCTTCCAAAATTTTTCGGAAATTCAAAAAATTAAAATAGAAAAATTACAATAGAGGTATTGTCAATATCCATAGAACAATCTTGAAGCATATTAGAATCCCTCAATTCTTCATATATTTTTAGATCAATTGGAGTTAATTTTTCTTTCAATTTATTTTCGTGGTTGATAGAACTAAGAAAAATAATATTATTAAAAATCAGATAAAGGTATTTTCGACATTTCTATTGTTTTTAGAGTCAGCCATTTTGAATCTAATCTCACAGATAATTTTATATCTCCTTCGAATTTTGGATCAATAAGCGCTATCGTCTCTCCAGGTAGAAAGATCAAGTCTGATCATTCATTATAAAGTTAAAAACAGATATGTGGAATCATTTCTAGTTTTTAACCATGCTTAATATAATTAGTGATTAGATGTGATCTTTCCAGTTTAAAAACAGATGCGCATATTGAGGGCTTCCGAATGATATAATATTCATTCTAATTAGCCGCCCCTCCCTCAAGTCTGAATAAAAAATAATAAAAATTTACAAATTAAATTCTCCAAAAATATCAGTAACTTTTCTCTTTCTATAACGCCAATGAGATTTAATAGCTTCTATATTTTGATCAAAACCAACAAAACGAGTTGATAAAAGTAAACGAACATCATTCCAAGCATTTCTTTTCTTTTCAGAAAAAGTTAAATCCTTTAAATAAATTTTGGATGAAAAATAGGTCGAATTTTTTGAAAATTACCCGACTAGTATTATTTTCTACTAAAAGTGTTTTTCTCTTCAGGACCTCAATAACAAGAAAGTCAGATACTTCGGAAGTAAATTTTCTCTTCTCACGGCCTGAATTTTTAAAGTAATTTTTATAAAATAGAAATAAATTTAGAAATAATTGTGATTTCTTGAAAACAGTAAATCCAAAGGGTTTAGTACATCTCTGAGGGTCTAAATATGTGTATATCCTTCTCAATTCACAAAAATCTACTTCAACGTCCTCCTCAAGGATAGCCAAAATAAAAAAATTATTTTTTAGAATTTACGCGAAATTTCTGCTATACTTTTTATGCTCTGAATATACACATATATTAAAATATATAGCCTTAAGGTTATAAAACTTAACTAAATTTTCAATGGTATCAAAAAATATAAGAGTAATCGGTAATTAACAAATGGCCGATAACATAGTGTAGAAATGACCCTCAGAAACGCAGAATTTTTTACGACCTGGAAATTTTCCCGTGACTGATGATTTCAAATACCCTTCTTATTATTTGCCTATAAATGACAAGATTACATACATTGCTTAAAATTATTTTTTTGTATTTCTTCAATCTGATTCCCCTTAATCTCCTCAAAATAATTAATTTGATTTTGTTGTTGTTGATTATTATAATTTCCAATAAATTGCGCTGAAGCTACGATCTTTCTAAATGTTGCGAGAATATCTTCTTTGTCATTTTCTGTATTGTTATTGTTGTTGTCCAACAATTTTTTATTTATATTATTATCCATTTTTTGTTAAAATTAAATATTTTTTTAAATTTTTTGTCCTCAAATTTAAAAATGTTTTGGTATAAAAATAAGTGAACAAAAAAATTTTTTTGTATAATTTATTGTAATATTAAAGAATCTAAGTAACTATAAATTTAAATGAAGAAAAGAGATTATGTATGTCTACCTAAAAAAAAAGATTAAATATTTCTTTCTAAAATAATCTTTGGTAATTTTTTACTTGACCTCTTTAGAGAAAGTTTATTTGAGTTAGGTAATAAAATGAATAATTATTTGAGTTGTCCACGACTCTGGATTGCTTAAATTACGTGGTTTTTGGTCTTTCTGGTTACGGCACGTTAAAAATATTTTTTACTTCGTTGGATGGTGTTAGGAGCTAACTCTCAACAAGCTAACTCCCAACAAGGATTGGCTTCATAATACTGGTAAGAATCATCAGATCTAGCCAATTTTGGTATCATTTGACCATGCTCGAAGAGCTCTTTCGAATGATATATAATAAATTATATATAAAAAGCTCAAAATGGTCAGGGAAACGGGAAAAAGGGGCGACTTCCCAACTATTACCGTATTAACTTCTAGCTGTACTTATACATTCAAAGTTAAACAAGAAATAATATAAATTAAGTAAATCAACTTTTGTCTTTATAAATCAAATTACTTGGATTTAAAAGGAATATTAAAAATTAAAATATAATAAAATGAAATTTAAAAACTTTACATAAAAACATAATATTTAGCAAAAGAAAAAAGAATAAATTCTTTAAAGTTGAGGTGAAGGAAGAGAAGGCGTTGTTGGTTGCATTTCAGATCAAAAAATTTCATCTCCGCTATGATATTAAGGAAAGATTGTTTTTAAATGAGAAATTTTGTTTGTGAGGCATATTAAATGTTAAATACCTTATTTAATTTAAATGAGGAAAAGGGCATTTATTTGAGCAGAAAATTAATTAGGTTGAAGTAATAACTAAATATTTCTATTTTGAATTATAAAATAGAAAAATGCTTAAAATATAAGCTAAAAGTTATGAGAAATAATCAGTTCAGATAATTTCTGAAAATCTTTATCAGGTATGGAGTTTGAAGAAGAGGAAGACGGACGGCGCAGTACAACGGAAGAAAATAAAAACAGATGACGAAGGGCCAAAAATGCTAAAGTATTAAGAAGAGATACCACCCCGACGGTATATGGGGGGTGATATTTTTTGACATATCCGGAGCCAGTTTGTTCGCAAATGTCTGTTTGCAAACACAGAGATGTCCGAGACGAAAATTTTCTAAGATCCAAGACAAAGCTTAGCCCCAATCTCAGGAACGAAAATTAACATAGTTTAAGACAATTTTTTGGTCACATAGGGCAAATATTCGGTTTATTATTCGTGCCTTCAGCACAGGCATATAAATTTTATAGTAGATCTAATCAAACCAACAAAGATACTGGGATTTTTGTGCCGAGGGGACAAAAATTTCGATTTTAGCTCAAATAGAATGAATAAAGTAGTTTGTTGATTTAAATAATAAAGGAGTTAATATAGTTAAAGACAAAATGTAGTACATATATTTATGGTTGTTATGAGATGTAATTTAACAAAACAGGAAAAATATTATTTATAAAAATTCTGCCAGCTGAATGAGGTTATCTTCAGATCGCGATCTTGCACCATCTCATTCTATTACTAGTGGACACGGTTGGTTAAATACCTTTGGAATTTATTTAAATGAATAAATGATTTAGTAATTTACTTGGAAGCAATAAACTCAAAAATTACATGTACAAATATCAGACAAAATGCTGATATTCAAAAATATGAAATCAAATGAGAAGCTTAATCATGAGGCCATTTTATTAAATAATTTTACATTTATTCATTAATTTTTTTATCAATACGGGCAGGGCAATAGCTAGCTAGGTATGAATGATAAATCTTAAAGCTGTTATACAATCATGTAGAACTATGTCGATTTCCTATATTTTTGGTTTTTTTGTTATGATATTGAAACTAAAAAATATACGTGTTCAACGTTATGAAAAAGAATTTTAAAATGAAATTTCGTGATTTCAATTTATTCCAAAAATATCTAATAATATTATAATCTATTTTTGTCTATTTCCACTTTTATTCAACATAGGTTGTTGTAATAATCTTTTTTCCGTTCTTTTTGGATTTGTTTGATACCCCATATCTACATAAACATTACTTGGACAATTTCCATCTGTTGGAGAAGAATAATAAGGAAATGGAGGTGAAGGCTAAAAAATATCAGATTTAAAAGTTTATAAATTTCAAGGTTTATTCACTAAATTCTTGAATATCGAATTTTTAGTCAAAAACTGAGCTTGGTCCCCCCTTTTGTTTTTCAATTTTCGGGGTCTGTATCTCGGCCCAGAGTTAAGACCGCGGGTTGAATTTGGTGTCATTCGACATATCTCGACGAGTTTTATAACCTATGACTGACTGACCATTTTTTACATAGTTACCAAGGAAATTGACTGAGGGATGGGGGGGGGGGGTGGAAGTAAATAATCAAGCCAGAAAAGATACGAATGAAATTATTCACAAAATATGTTGAGGACATCCACCCTCATCTTTCAAGTACCTCTTATTGGGATATGACAATGGCTATTTTGACTTGACCCAATCCTAACAATAGAGTTAACCTTCACATCTTAACCTTAATAACTTCGATCACTAATATAGAGTTCTTTCCTAAAATCCACTTTACACCTTTTCTTTTCGGTTCATTAAATAAATAAATCACCTTTAATTTTATGTTAATATTTGTCCTCAAAATTCTGCCATTTTGTGCTTTCAACGGCCTAAAGTTTGAGCTTAATGTTATTGGAGGAGAAGACAATAATGATGAATCATCAACTTGATTTTTCTTTTTTAGATTTGTATTTATTTCTGTTGGTTTTTCGCTTTGTAATAATTCTGACCATAAATTTAACTTAAAAAATAAATTTAAAATAAAAATAAAATAAATACATCTTCAGTTGTTATATATATTGGTGAATTGTAAATGACCCTTAAAAAGAAAAATTAGAGAAATATTTAGGCAAAAACGGATAAAAACGGGAAAAATGGGGACATAATCTTCAGTATTACTTGCTTCTCCAACATTAAAGCAGCTTAAGGTTAATATAATTGCTAGATTTGGGCTCCTGAAGGCAGCTCCGGCCTAGTCCTAGATTCATAATCTAGTAGGGTCAACAACCTGACTGAGGTTCCTGGAAATTCTTCAGATAACTGAAACCGAACCGAAGAACAGAACTGAAAAACATAGTTTCTTCGTTTCGTTCCAGAACCAAAAACCCTATACCTGACTACCGTTTTAGAAGACAAAAAGAATTTTTATGGAACATAGAGCCCTTTATTTTGAGCTAAATATTTATTAAATACCAGTTAACAGTCTCGAAACATCCTGGGAATGTCAATGACCCTTCATATGTAATATAATAATCTGTGTGAGGCAGTAAAGCAGAAGGTTGGAAATGCTTGATTTGAACTACTTGATCTTTAAAAAATAAATTTAAAAATTTCAAAAAAAATAATTTAAACTTCTATATTTAATATTAATTGCTGCTTTAGCTAAACGTTTTAATTCAACATTTGTTCTATCACCAATCTAAATAAATTTACTATATAAAATTTTAAATTATATTTAATCAAATTTTACATCAACAATAATTCCAAGAGCTAAAAGACCTCTAGGCTGTGATTGTGCTTGAGTAAAATTTTCGTAGAGATCAGAATTATAGGCTAATAATTGAATCTAAAATTAATTAAATTATTTATTTAAGACTATTAAAGGATATTTTAAAAAAATCATGTTATTCTAGCACCTTTATTTGGACTACTCAATGTTCTGCCAACAAATAACACCGATAAAATTAGAATATTAATGCATTCTAGTAATTAATATTAGAGATCGGAAATTTTGAAAAGCCTGGACCTGTTCCTGGACTCTAGAGTTTCATTTCTTGACCTGGACTAGATCCTGGGCTGTAGTCCAGGAAAAACCTAGGCCCAGGAAAAATCCAGGAAGGTAAAAATGCCTGGACCTGGACTTTGGGTACAGGAAAAAACCAGGCCTTGGTCCAGATCTAGGCCGATCTCTAATTAATAGAGATTGGTAAAATCGTAACCCAGGATTAGGTTAAATATAAAAAAATGAGAGAGCCATATGTTATTACTGCAAAAACCTAATCAAAAGAAATTCCAAAAAACTGAGAGTTCCCAACAAGACCCCAGAAAATCTGTTAGAGATCCCACCTGCCCAGATCTATATATTTAAATAAATCACAAAAAGCTTCCCAAGACAAGGATTAATTAATTTTAATTAATTATTAAAATATAAATCCGTATCTTGTAATTAATATTAAATTACTGGGTGTATTTAATAGATTTAAACATATCCAACCTCAGCAGGAAATCTAACACGATTAATTGTATGTTCTGAACCAACTTCTCCTTTTTTAATATCTCCAAAATGAAAAAGCTTTAAATAAAAACTAATTTACTTAAAAGAAAACAATTCCCTAACCAGTTGTTGAAATTGATAATTATAAGGAAATGCAGGGCCTCCACTTAATTTAACATTAACAGAATTTAAATTATTATTATTAGATTGTTCATTATTATTAAATGAATTATTAACAAAAAGTAAAGGAAATTGTCCAGTATTCCACAATTCTGCATTTTCTAATCTTTCTCTAGAAATTGTTAATTTGCCAAGTCCAGGATCGAACACTAATCTTTAAATTATTTGTTATTTTTTGTTTGTTAAAAGGAATACTTTTCTGGATCCAAGTTTATTGGACTCTGAATAAAATAAGAAAAATATTATTTTTAAATTTTAATTTTTGTGAGCGAGTGAATTTATTAATATTTTTGCTTGAGGTTTGCGTTTAACTTAGAGATTTTCAATTATAAATCTTTTTTAGCTCATTCAAATTTTAATTGAGTATAAGACAATGTAAGGGTTGGCAGATCGGAAAGTCTCGATTTGGATCAGGGAATTTTCAAGGATCTGTCAACATTAGTAATAGAGGTCAAATGAATAATTTTTTTATTAAAATATCCTTCCCTAATCGTAAATACTCGTTAAGGCTCATGCAAAATATATACATATCATCGCATATTACTAAATCTGATCAGATTTTATTTTTTTGAAATTTTTCCCTGTGATATACGATAATTTTTTCTAAAGTTTTATGAAAAGTATAGACAGGACAAAGTCTATTTATTAAAAAATTATTCGTTAATTTTATTTATACTCTTATCATTATTAAATTAAAAATTGTGTGCCTGTAATTTCCCAGCTTTACACATTCTCCAGTGTTTATGCATAAGTCCCCAAAAATCAGGACCTTAAATAAAATTAAATAAAAAATTTGTTTTATGCTTATATTTTTTTATTATTTTTTAATAAAAGAAACGTGAAGAATTCCCAAGCGAATAGTGTTATTAATATAAGTTCATATGGGGTACACCCCAACTTACCGCGAGCCCAACTGTCGCAGAGCTATAACTTCGTTCAGAATTGTCGAATCCGGGGCGCCCTGGTATGGTTCGATTCAGCTCGTCGAGGCGCATCGAACCATACCGGAGCCTCCCGGATTTGACAATTCTGAACGAAGTTATAGCCCGTTCATAAGTTATAGCCCGTTCATATGTATATGATAAAGGTCCTACATACTTTTTGTTCTAGATTTTATTTTTCTAAATTTTTCATTTGATATACAATAATTTTTTAAATTTTTATAAAAAGTATAGACTTTTATTAATTAGCAACACTTTTTATTTAGTAGATTTTATTAAGGGATAATGAAGAACATAATTTTCAAAGGAATATTAGTCCCAAGAAGAGATGTGATTTAAATGAGAGAAGTGCTATCTAGTAGTGATGCTCGAGACTCTCGGTCTCGACTCTCGAGTCGGGAAATTTCTCGGGTTTTTTGAGCTCTCGGTCTCGATCTCGGTGTTTTAGTCTAGGAAAACGAGACTAAATTTACACCCCTAATGACGGAAATTTTTGAATTTTATTCGCACCTCGCGTACATTAAATTTTTTTAAGGAAAAGTGAAAGAAATAATAATAATTTCTCTCATTTTTCCTTTAACGATGGATGGTTGAGTGGCTAAGTTAAAAGGCTTCGCTCAATTTAATAATTTGGGTGTAAGGGTTCGAGTCCGGGGCTAGGAAGTTAACCAATTTTTCTACTTAACCAATTTTTCTATACGTAAATAAATGTTTCCAAACATTGATTTTGATTTTAAAGTTGTAAATTTATTTTTTTTTAATATTTTAAACTTGAAAAATATTAAAAATTTTAATTTAGTCATGAATTTTCCAAGCCTGCGGTGCAGAAACTTTAAGAGTTCTGGCTTCATGCCCAACTAAACTTCAATACCTGCGGTTCTGACAATTGAATTTTTTCTCCTAAGGCCTTACAAAATTCTCAAAATTTTCGCCTGCGGCGCTAAAAAAGGAAGAAATTTGGCTATTGGCCTTGCAAATTCTTCAAAATTTTCGCCTGCGGCGGTAAAAAATGGAGCAAAATATTGTAATTTAATAAGATAAAAAGGATTAAGATGGATATATGAGGACGCTGAAGGATTAAAGTAAACAGCAAAGGGCGTGCATGGCATCGGGGATCAATAAGATATCGTTGGATTTGGAGGGATATCGAGGGACATAAGGGGATTTTAAGCGATTAATGTGAATAGCAGTTGATTAAGGTGGATATCGAGAGATTGGTTCTACTTGACTTTATGAGTCCAATCGAACTTTATGAGTCCAATCAATGTTTATGAGTCCAATCGAACTTTATGAGTCCAATCAAAATTTATGAGTCCAAATAAAACTTTATGAGTCCAATCAAAATTTATGAGTCCAAACAAAACTTTATGAGTCCATATGAATTTTGAGTCCAATCACATTTTATTAGATTTTATTAAATAATACATTAAAATGAATAGAATTATGTTGTTAGACCTATGGAACATAGGCGAGGCGCTTGTGCAAAACCCCGCGCTTCGCGCGGGGTTTTGCGGCACGCGCCTCACGGGAGTCAACGGTCGCTGGGTTCTGGGTCGGCAACATAAACCTATCCCTTTTTTCATCACCAGCTTTGATCGGACGACCTACCCTCGTAGCTTACAAAAATCCGATTGGACTCATAAGCTGTGATTGGTATCATAAACCGTAGTAGAGCCACAATTTTTGCTTAGAATAAGACGTCGGATTTATAAAATTTGTTTGGACTCATAAACTTTTGTTTGGACTCATAAATCTTGATTGGACTCATAAAGTTTTATTTGGACTCATAATGTTCGATTGGACTCATAAACTTCGATTGGACTCATAAAGTTCGATTGGACTCATAAAGTCAAGTAGAACCGAGAGATTTAGAGTAAGTAAGAGGATATTGTGTTTTGGAATTCAAGTGATTTTGGGACATGAGGATATCAAGGGATCTTTGGGGATTAGGATGGACATCAAGTGATATCCCTCTTAATCTCTCGACTCTCGGTCTCGGGTCGAGTCTCGGTCTCGGGGTTGATTCTCGGTCTCGGTCTCGAGTCTCGACTCTCGGCTTTTTTTGACTCTCGAACATCACTACTATCTAGATGCAAAGGATTTTTAAAAGAGAAGTTGGTGCTCATAATGTCTTAATCCTAAAAGTAAATATTCTATTATTCCTATACAAGAAAAATCATTTCATGATAAAAAATAAATAGTGTAATTTACAATCAAAACTTGCGGATTTCCGGAAGTATAATGGAAAGAAACCAAAAATTATTTTAAAAATTTAAACAAATAAATAATTAATTAATCCAATTAAAAAATATTTCATTCAAACCAATTAAAATACAAGGCTGTATACACAAAAAACCAAGTGCGGCCAACCAAAAGGGCATTTTTTTGAATGAAGGAATAAAAAGAAAGAAGTGCTTTTTACTTTGGCGGAATAAAAAACAATAAAGGAAATAAAAGATTGGATTCCACAAAGAACAAATGTAAAGTAAAAGGGTAGAGGATTTCATTTTTTATATTAAAAATTATTTTTTCTAAAAATAAAAAGTTGCTAAACGTCTCTGAACCGAGAAGGAAAAACAATTTCGTGATTTATGGATAGGAAATTATGACAGGGAACGAGTGGCTGGAAACTCGTACTAAAATATGCGTACGAGTACGAGAAAAAATTAGGTTTGTACGAGTACGGGGTAAAGAATGGCCTGTATGAAAGTACAAGTACGAGCAATTTTCAAAATCCAACCCTGCAGGCAACCCTCGGCATTTTTATATATTTCATATAATCTTAGGGAGGGTTGGGGATAGTGAGAAACCCCCTAAACGATAATGTAAGAATATTAATAATTTAGTGCCGCCTTTCATCATCTATTAGATATCACTTTAGGGATAACTAAAAATATTTTATAATGAAGGGTATCTTGGAGTCATGGTTGAGAAGCCTTTCCCTTAAGCCAACCAATTAAAAAACAAATTATCTAATATAGAGTTTTGAGGTCTGACTAAAAATTGAAAAAATAAAATATAAAAATGATACCAATTAGATTTTTAAATGTTAAAAGAAAATTTCCTTCTCTTTTATTAATTTTTTTTGAGAAACAAGCGTGAGATTTATTTTCATTTTTTGTTTTAGATAAAGCTTTGGTATAAGAATAAAAGAAAGTGTAATAGGCGGGTATTTTATATAAAAACATATTTTTCTTTTGGAATTTATTTAAAGAAAATAATAAAAGAGGGTAGTTAAAGAGGGTATATACATTTTATTAATTAGATAGACTGTTTTTTTTGTTTTTTAAAGGTAATGACGAAATAAACACGGAAGGTCACCGCACTACTAAGGTTGGCGGATAGTTGGAACTTTTTAAATATACAGACCGAAAATTCCGGATATTTGGCCTTTTTCGGATACGGATATCCGAATCAGCCAACCTTACTTCCTAGAGATTAAATGATGCTATGTAGAGTTCAATATAAACATAAAAATTAAACTTTTTTCCCACTTTTTCCTTTAAAATAATCATAACCCTTTTAATCAAAAAAAAATATAAATTTTAATAAGTAATGTTAATTTACAGCAATATTGAATAATCTTAATTTATTTTTTGATTAAAAAACATATTTAAATGAGTTCCAAATAGAAACGGGAATTTATACATCGTGAGGAAAAATATCAAAAATATTTAAAATACCCTCCTATAATTTTAGAAAATATTCTGGATGCTTTTTACGGAATGAATCTACCAAATTTCGTTAAAAAAAATTAAATTTTTATTTTACAAAAAGTTTATTTAATTATTTTGTTTAAAAATAAATATTTTTAAAAATTTGAATGAAAATAAAAACCTCCAAATAAATCATTATCATAAATCCACGGATATTCACCATTATTCAGCAATGTAGTTGTAGTTAATTTTAACATTGTAAAGAGAAAAAGGGTAACTTTAAATAAATTTAAGTAATAATTTTGAAAATAAAAGGAATCCATAAATAATTTATTTTAAAAAATATTTTTATTTAAAATTCTGAAAAAGTAAAAAAAATACATAATAAAAAAATATGTACTAGAAAGGAAATTAAAAATTGAAAATAATAAAAATAATTAATACCTAAAATAATTACCGTAAATGCTCGAATAATTACCCTGGGTATTTATTGTTTCGACCTTCCGCTGGAGGGGGTAATTATTCGAAGGCGATGCTAAATTTGGGGTATATCTCAATAAATCAAGGAGGGACCGATTTATTTTTTGATATTGTTTAATAAACTGTTTCAATAATTAAATTTGACAATGCTTTTTTCAATATATTTAAGATTTGTGTAAAAAAATGAGGGGGTAATTTTTAAAGAGGGTATTTAAGAGAGGGTAATTATTTGAGCATATACGGTAATTATTCAAGTTTTGAGGATTTGGGAATGTTGTGGATTGGGGAATTTTAAAATTGAGAAATTAAAAAAATTTTTTTTAAATACTAAATTTAATTAGTATTATTTATAATTTATTTTTTGTTAACACCAAAGATATACAAAATAAATAAAAAAAATTTTGAATAAAATTTGTAAAATTGCCATAAAAATTTATAAATGTCCTTCAAAAATTATTGACGGAAGTTGGCTAAATTTCAAGTCCTTTTAAGTATTTTTTATATATTTTGCTTGCCTTTTAAAGAGGACATTAGGGGGGATTAACTAGCAATGGCCGTTGGCTTCTAATTTTAAGCAAAATAATTTGATCCGTTTCCTTCTCTTTTTGCAATAAAAATAAATCCTTACTTTCTCAAGACCTTCATTCAATTATTATACATTTATCTTAAAGCTCTACTATAACGGTTTTTCGATACTATTAAGCATAAAATTACGTATTAGGTCAGAATTATGATAATTCTGGAATGTTCCCCGTCCCCTGTTCATTCGCGAGTAAATCGGGAGAAGTTGATACATACAGGCATGCACACGGATACGGATAATATCCGGATATCCGCGGGTATCCGCGGATACGGACGGATATGGATAGTGTTTTTTAAAAAATTGGACGGATACGGATGGATACGGATACGATGCTTCAAATCCGCGGATATCCATCTCAAAATTCCAGCCTGCGGTGCAATGAAAGTGGATTTTTTTCGCTTTCGGCCTTTCAAAATTTTTAAAATTTTCGCCTGCGGCGCTAAAAAAGAAAGAAATCTGGCTTCTAAATCATTGAAATTCTCAAATTTTCGCCTGCGGCGCTACAATGAAGAACTCGTTTCTTGCCTTCCAGCTTAAAAATTTCCATCTACGACGCTCCAATGTGCTTACCCACTTAAGGTACGAAGTACAAGTTCAGGCCAAATTCATTGGTGAGTACGAGCAAAATTAGCTCGTTCTCTTTTAGCTGAGCAAACGAAGGTTTTCAGAGGGGTATGAGGAATTCCCCCACCCACTCCCGAATTGGGAAAAGAAAAATTTTCCGAGGGGATTGGCAAAAAAGTGGATTTTTTGGCCTACGCCCTTCTAGAATTCTCAAAATTTTCGCCTGCGGCGCTGAAAATGAAAAATATTTTGCTTCGTTGTTTCCCAAAATTCTCAAAATTTTCGCCTGCGGCGCTAAAATTAAAATCTCAGTTAACCGAAATTTTCATTTCGGCCCGAAACCGGGAATTTAACTTTTCAAAAATTCTCAAAAATTTTCAAAATTTTTTTGTCGGTATAATTTCTGATAAGCAGCGTTGAGCGGAATTCCTATCTCTGCCTTCCGATTTTCGAACCTCCAATGTTCATAAGCAAGGTTACTTTTGCTGCATCCAATTATTACATCATTGTCTAACCATTACCCGAATTTAAATAAATTTGACCATTTTGAAAATTCTAGCCAGCTGACCATTTTGAGAAAAAACGGATATATCCGCGGATATCCGCGGATGGATATGACTCAAAAGTCGGACGGATACAAACGGATACGGATATTGACCCCACGGATATATCCGGATACGGATAGCAAAATCCGTATCCATGTGCAAGTCTGGATACATACGCACCACAACTAAACTGGGGAGGATTCCTTCGTTCGATTCCTCATTTACACGCTAGTGCCTCCTAGTCACATCCGTTAACCCCCCAAAACAAAATTTCTAGAATCATTTTTACTTATGTTCCTAATCATCTACCGGTTCCAAAAAATCATTGTTTAAGCTTTTAAAAAATATTTATAAAAAATTCTGTTAATTTTGAAGGTCTATCATAAACTATTCGACTGGTTTCAGGAATTGAAAGAGCACTAAACGAAATAAAAAAATTAAAAAAATTCTTTTTTTTTAAATAAATTTCAAAGAATTTATTAAAATAATAAGCTCAATTTATACTTTTTAAAATTTATTCTTTTCCAATGTCAAGTAATTCCATAAAAAATAGAAAGGATTAAAAAATCCAAAAAGGAAATACATATTTAATGCTTTTTTACTTTGCCGTTAAAAGCACCAACAAATAATAAAAGGCACTTTTTGCCAATTCTTTAAATAAGAAAATAAATTCAACTTGCTTTTTCTACTCTTGTTAAAATATAACCTTTTTCTCATTAAAACTTGTCAATGTTTTTATATAAAAATAAGAAGCTTGTGAAAAATGAGAATTGACACTTGGTAGATTGGGGGACGGAAAAAAAATTTTTTTTTTAATATTTTTCAAGTTTGTATTACAAATATTTAATTGTAAATTTATCAAAAGACTTTAAAAAATTAAAAAATTGCAATTCTCAATATAACAATAAAAATTTATTTTAATAAAATTTTGAATGGAAAAATATAGCATTTTAAAGGTACTCGTTTTAAAGCAATTTTAACCTTCCTCGTTTAACAGAGGGTATACTGTTATGTAAATCCATTTTTTCCTATTTTTCCAGAAATTACCCCTCACAACACCTCACGTTAAAGGAGGACGGCAAACAGATTAATAATAAAAAATACTAATAATTTAAAAATTATAATCTAAATTTATACTGATAATTTCATGGAATTGGACTCAAGCAAAGATTATTAACAGGGAAAATATAATATCAAACCCGATTACTTTTGGAGGTAGAATATTATAAAATTGACTATTACCTACCTCGGGGCTGTAAAAATAATAAATTAAACTATGAATTATCATAAATTGAAGTTATATTTACCCTGGGCAGCTCACTAAAGTGGACTAGAGACCGGAATTTAGCACTGGACGGTATTCCGTTCTGAAATACCGAAAAATATCGATACCGATAAATACCGATAAAATTCAGAATTTTACCGTACCGTATTCCGTACCGTACTACCGATACGGAATACCGATAAATACCAAATAATACCGTCGTAGTACGGTACCGTCCGGTCTCTAATGTGGACAACTAATTTTTGAAAGACTTAAGTGAAGTCCAAATTTGTTTAAAAATCATATTTTTATATAAAATATTTTGTAAAAATAATATTTAATAGAAAAAATCCAGCAGAGATAAAGCTGAAAAAATAATAATGACGGCCTACTTAAAAGGACTACATTAAAAAGAGACACTTCAATCTCTTTTATTTACCTCATTAAATAAACATTTAAACGATTTAATAATAAATGAATTTGGCAAAAATATTTTTTGAGTGTTCTTTGACAAATATTTTTGAAAGAAAATAAAATTGGAAAAAAATAAAATTAATTTGAAGATAATTGCCAAATTTTGAAAATAATTAAATATGTATATTAATATCAGTTGTTAAGAACTGAATAATAAGAATTAAAATTTCTAATAAAATTTAAATGTATAAATTAAATTCCGCAAATAAAAGTTGTCTAAATAAAAATGATTTTTTGTATTTTAAGATAGCCAAATAGCCAGAATGTGACGAAAATTTTTTTTAAATATTTTTTCCTTTTAAGCAAAAAATTCTGTAGAACAACATCAATTTTTAGGTTGTGCTTTTGAAAATTTCCCGGATCTTCCGAACGGATCGGACGGACGAACAGACGGACGAACATGTACATTATTATTATATTGATCATTGTATATTATCATAACCGACCTGAATTTTTTTTAAATTTTTTGGTGTTCATTCAATGTATCTTTTCGAAATTTAAAATAAGTCTATATACATTTATTTAATTTAAAGACATTTCAAAGTTTCACTAATTTGTGTTCAATACAAAATTTTTACTTATCACATTCATTAAATTCTCTGTTTCTATAGAAATTCATGATACTTTATGTCAACAATTTAAAATTATTCATTTTTAATTAATGATTTACAAACAAACATTTTTCTTTTTACTTTATTCATTTGCGCGAAAATTTTTAATTATTTTAAATTTAAGATTTACATGTTTAATAATTTAACTTTTTCATTTTTAATTTTTTTATTTAATGTTTATAATAAAATATGGGAATAAATCTGTACTTTATCTTGTGAATATTTTAATTAAAAAACTAATGTTTTCAAATAAGATAAAGAAATGAAAATAAAGAATTTTTAATAGAGTTTATTAATAGTTTTATTGCCTACGATTTTTTGAAATATACTTTGTCAAAATAAGTATAAATATTAGAGATCCAAGTCCAGACTGGATCTGGATCCAGACCTTGATTTTTCATGGATTCAGAGTCCAGATCAAGGCATTTTTCAGCGTTCCTTGATTTTTCCTTGACTCAAGGTCAAGAATCTGTCAAGGTCCCAATCAAAAACAAGGGCAAGGATCAAGGTCAAGGTTTTTTTTTGAAAATCTCGCTCTCAAATAAATATGCAACAAGTTTTTTGATGTAGTGATTTTAACAAAAACACATCCCAGTTTATTTCATATTTGGCAAAGTTTGGAAATTGTTTCAATATTTTTGCATATTCTTGCCAAAATTTTGTGATTGTATTAAAATCCGCCATTTATTTTAACAAAATTGTGACTAAGTTATGCTTTTTGTTTTAAATTTTAAATTGATATATAAACGAAAAAACAATAAATATTATGTTAATAAAAAACGCAACATTCCGTGCGAACTTTATTATTTTCATCAACTTTTATTTAATTTTATTTTAATATAATTATGCTCCAAATATTGACTTAAAAATTCTTAATTTTTAAATAGAAAATTATGGCTTTTAATTTCCCTCCCGGACCGAATTATACAGAGACAGAAACAAAAATATTTTTGGCAGTAGATATTGTAGAACTTGCTGCCAATTCATTATTAGCTTGTCCAATTTCAACTATAAACTTTATTTTAATATTAAAGACTTCAATTTTACATCCAAATTTAAAATTAATTCTTTTATGTCAAAGCTTGTGTATTTTTATTAGAGGAATTGGTAAGGGATAGTTAAATTTTAAAAGTCCGAGAAGATAAATGCATAGTTACCCACAAGAATCTAAATTTACGACACAGAATATTTTATACATATACCTATGTAACATTCATTTATCAACAGTAGTCTAAGGCTTATGAAACCCTCTTTATCTCGATAATTAAGAATAAACCCCTTCAATCTTTATGAACCGATCTTGCTTTATGATACTATTATCTAGGTCGAATAATCTTGAATATTGCTCGTCTATATCTTAATGATTACGGAACACATGGACCTTCTTTATTGAGTGCTTTGTATATGCAACCAATTTATTTTCGTAATTGTCTGATGCATGTTTTGATTATTGAAAGAATAATTGCAACATTTAAATCAAAAAATTATGAGAAACACAGAAGCAATTTATTCCTTTTATGTTGGTTAACGATGACGGTACTTTACTATTTTATGCTGATTTTTGAAAAACATTTAAAGGCCATAATTGGATATCTCAACTCCCTCTCATCATCAAATTATATCATCTCTTTCTCGATCTTGTTTACTTTGGTATCTCTTGGAATATTAGAAATATGGGCACTTTTTTGGATATTGGGCCATAACAAAAGAATTTATGAAACAAAGTTACTCGAAGGACGTCATGAATTGTCAGAAAGATATCAGGTAGCGAATAAGATTAATCGAGGTCTGCAGATTAATCGTGGGCTATACCTGATACGAAACTGCGTGTAGGAGAAATATAGGTCACTTAAACTTGAAAAAACCAGATGTTGAATAACCAGACTTGTTATTTCACGTTGATTTTGCTACCGGCTCGAGAACAGGGCTGGACGCAATTTAAAAAATTTTCCGCATCCTGCGGCCAGTCCTGCTCGAGAAGCCCTTCCGAATGAGCTATCATTTTTTTATTTGAATTTAAAGCCCAGAAAACACAGAAATCGAATCGGCTAAATTATTTTCAATTTTGTAAAACTCTTGAGATAAATATTCAAAATAAATAATTTTGAATTAAATTTTAGCTCTCTGAAAATATCCGAACGGCAAAACAATTAATTCCTTGTATACTTATGCATTTCGTTTGTATAATCATTCCTGGAATAAACAATATTGTTGTGTATTTTAATTTATATTCTGGCAAATTTATATCAGATTTTGTTGGTCAGTGCTTATTCACAACTATAACAATTGGCTCGTTTCTTATCGAATTTTTTATGATTATGTAAGTACAACAATTTAAAAAATTGTTTCATGACTTAGAAGTTCAATAATTATGGGTATCTTTATAATTAAAGTTTGTCGTATATTAATTTTGGGACTATTCAAATTAAGGAAGTCTAATTAATTAGCACATAGTTTTAGCGTTGATTGAAATTTCAGGGGTGTTTATGCCTACCTATCTTTTCTATTGTACTGGGTTGTTAGATAAATAATGAGCCTTTTTCGCACTTTTAGTCTTTTTTTATGTATAAGTATTCGAATTCTAGTTAAATTATTTTACATTTACTAGAGTCGATAGTTCACGCTTTTTTCTATTATTCTAAACCATTTAAAAAATTAATTTTGATTTTTGCAGTTTTTTAAAAATTTTTTAAAATTTTGGCCTCAAAATCTGAAATTCGGACTGTTATTTTGTATTGCTTCAAACGCGGTCTAGGTACAACTCAAGCCAAAAAAGAAAATGCCGCCTTGAAGGGCACACGTTGAGCATCTTTTATAATAATCAAGCGATGTTACAAAAAATTCCGTGATGGAGATATGGGCCTAGATGCCAAAAACTCCAAATTTGGGCTAAATTTGGGATTGTACACTGGGAATTAACTCATAAGGCAATGGATTGACGGGAGAAGTCTACAGAACTATATTGGACAGAGTTCAGATTGACTTTAATGGTTTCACTGCTTGTGCGGTTCGTTATGGTCAAGTTGTCTTTCAACAGGAAATTGCACACCCGCATCGCGCGAACGGAACTCAATCCCACATCACGGAAACACTCGAATGGGAACTTTTATTTAATCCGCCTTATTCTCCGGATATTGCGCCGTATGATTACCACTTATTCCGTTCGATAAAAAATCATCTGCGAGATGTGAGGTTCCAAAAGTGTGCGCAACTCTTAAATTGGGTTGCCAACTTTCTTGATACCAAAAGTGCCACTAAATTTTATCAAATGGAAATTCAAAAACTGCTCAACAATTGTCAAGAAGTGCGAGAAAATACTGGGCATTATATTGTTTCTTGATTTCATTTCATTAATTAGTTATAGTAGATTGTTTTATTTATGCGCAAAGGGCTCATTATTTATCTAACAACCCATTAATTGATTTAAAAAAATAAGTCCACTTTAATTTATACCTTATCAATGGATAGAAACAAAATCCAATTAAAATCCAACTAAAACCAAATGGTTCATATGCAAGATTCAACAACTAGGTGCAAAATATATTGATATGTAATCGGAATGCCCATTTGAACCAGGGCTGTGCGCCAGAATTTTCGCGTGGCGCGCCAAACGCCAAACGCCAATTTTTCAAATTTTCAAATCACGCGCCAAAAATCGACCAGAAATCACGCCAAAACGCCATGACGCACAGCCCTGATTTGAACCGATATTTTGGTTATCAGTGCTTTAATAGTTCTGAATGACCCCAATTCTTATATAAATCTAACAAATTATCCGGACTTAAATAACATAAATATTGCGTCTGAGTTTAACAATTTGTAAAATAATTTTTTTCAGTTATCATCCATTTTTAAAACGTGATCTTCTACGCATGTTCTATTCATTTCGGTCTATTATCCATTGTAGAATTTTTGCTTCAAGTAGAGTTGTGCAGGATCCTGTTTATAATGAGCCAAGTATTCTACCAGCAACAAGAACAAGAAGTTTAGCAGCATTACAACCTATGGATATCAATGGAAAACCTTTAATTGAAGATGGAAAAAAAGAAGATTTAGGCGGGGCTTACTTCAAACAATTGGCTATGTCTTGGGAGTAAAAGAATTAGAAGCCATTTTTCCTATGCAATCCCGACATCAAAATATTATTAAACTTAATTCTTGATTGGCTATTATGTAATTGAATCTGACTAAGGCTAGCGGTTTCGGTCACATCCAGAACCGAAAAAAGACCGGATAACCGAAAAAGAGATAAATATGGGCCTTAGCCTTCCAATATTTTCAAAATTTTCGCTTGCGGCGCCAAAAAAGATAAATTTTGCTTAATAACCTTCAAGATTTCTTAAGCTTTTCGCCTGTGGCGCTAAAAAATTAGGGATTTCAACATAAATTCCTAAATGACTGATAATTCTGTTAATTCCCAAATCAATTCTTAATTGCTACCAATCCCTCTATATCCCTCCATTGGGACAGCTTTTCTGCGCTTAGGCGAAAATTTTGAGAATAAAAATTCCGTTTCCGGATAACCGAGGATTTCCCAGGAACCAGCAACCTTAGAGCTGACTAATATGTAGATAGCCCTTTTAAGATATACCTCATTTTAAGACACAATACTGTTGTCACCGAATCGACGTCTGTGATGAAAAGATTTAAATATTTTTGATTAATTTTGTGGTGATCTTTTGCAACGTCTATTTTTAACCATTTGTCTTTGTCCGATATCTTTTTTGTTAGCTACACTCTTTTGTGCTAACCCGATTTCTAATCGTTCTCCGATTTCCGATCGTTTTATTCATTAAGTTTTTTGCTATTTTTAGCTGTATTTTTTCTCTGTGTATTTTTCCTTATTTAACTACATTTTTCCCCACCTGCACTTTATTTATTTTTCCCACTTAAGTTTGGCCTTTAATCCATTTTAATTTCTTTTTAAATACTTTGGCCAAACTTAGGTTTTATTATTTTCACTCATTTTATTAATTGTTTAATTACCCAAGTTTGAGTTTAAGTTCGAGGTCCTGAATAAATAATTTAATTTGTTTATTCCCTTTTGCTTGGTATTCCTATAATTCGCCGTCCTAGAGTCTGTATGTCTGATCCATCTCGTCCGCTAAAGAGAGGCGATCTTATCCGCTCGTCCATTTAAAAGCCGCAATTAAATCCACTTGCCCACAAGGAGTTGGACAATTTATCGAAGAATTGCGGGTTCCCGTGGCCTCCAAGCTCAGCTACTCCCATTGTGTCAAAGATTCTGATAACATAAATACGAAGATGGATTTTAAAAAATTAAAAAATGTTAATGGAAAGCTATTACTTTTAGTAAAAAGTAAAGATATTAAATAGTATGTATGTATTTTAACAATTGAGGATTTGGGAGTAAATTTTATGATAAATTTTTTTATTTTGGTAGACATTAGAAAAATTCTTTAGATGGTAGATGGAATGAACCATCATAAATAATAAATTTTTTCTACATTGATATATTTAAATAAATGAATGATGTATTTACAAATTTGACATATATTTCAATTTAATTTTTTGCCATATAATTGTTCTTTTTGTATGGTTCACTCAATAAAATTAAAAAAATTAAAGTTAGTTAATAAATTTATTGGCAATTTTCTTTTTATTAATTTGTTAATATTATTTTTTAAATTTTTTATAATTAACGTCATTTATATGTATTAAATAAAATAAAATTAAACAAAATTATTTAAATTAAAAAAACTTAATTTATCTAAACAAATTTGATTAAATTTAATAAAAAATCGTATGTATACATAATTTAATAATTGAATTTTATTTTTCCGTTAATTTATTTAATTAAATTATTTATGTTTCAAATGTGACATTTATTGTCTTTTTTCTTTATTTTAATGTTACGATTTGTATACACTTCTTAAGATAATTTGTTTTTTTAATAACTTTAACTGATTTTATTTCAATCAAGACAAGCAAAGGTTTAATCCCAGAAACCCACTTAAATCAGATACTTAGAAATTTAAACATTCTTGTAGATGGGGTCGATTCATCGACATTGTTTCATGATTTAATCTCATAATGATCGAACCCTTAAGGGGAAAGATTTTTTGAGATGAGATGAAAATAAAACGATGCTTCACGAGAAAACAGTGACTGTGATGCGATATTATTTTCGACTTTCTTGGGTTCTTTTGGAATTGGATAGACGTGTAACTTCTTTAGTTCAGTCAAAATTAGCAAACAGGCAGAAGCAAGGGTACCGTTGGCGGATCTGAGGAATTTTTCAGATATCAGGGTCCGTAAATCTAATAAACGGTGGATTATTTTAAATTAGGATTTTTATTTCCGCTTTCTCGTTAAATTGCATTTTTACATCTATTATCTTTATATATAATATGACCGGTGCTTTTACCTGTAAGCTGAAAAATTTATATTTTTATAGGAAAGGTGAAAATAGTTTTATTATTTCATATTGCTTTAAATGGCATTTACTTTTGTTCCCGGGCCGAATTATACAGAGACAGAAACAAAAATATTTTTGGCAGCAGATATTGTAGAACTTGCTGCCAATTCATTATTAGCTTGTCCAATTTCAACTATAAACTTTATTTTAATATTAAAGACTTCAATTTTACATCCAAATTTAAAATTAATTCTTTTATGTCAAAGCTTGTGTATTTTTATTAGAGGAATTGGTAAGGGATAGTTAAAAAATATTTTTGAATAAAAATTATTAGGTAGAATATTATTGAATATTTTTCGAATTTGTTTAAATGATTTTGGATCAGCTGGGCAGCCTGTATTGTCAGCAATTTCCAATCAGTCAATTTTTGTTCGTAATTGTATAATTCATGTAATGATAATTGAGAGGATAATCGCGACGTTTACTTCAAAAAATTATGAAAAACGAAGATGTATTCCATTTCATGTTATTTGGATAACAATTACGGTAATGTTTTAACTCCTACCAAAATTCGTCTTGTACTCGTCCTGTATTAATGTTTATCATTTGAACACAGTAAAATAGTATGAAATTGCTAAGGAAGAAGGTCTGACCATTCTGTACATATCAAGAAAATTTTGAAACTCTAAATAGGGGTTGCGTGGTATATCCATAAATTACCAATTATTTTAATTTACATTGAGAGATATTACATCACTAAATGTACATAAATAATTAATAGATTACTATATTTCTAATTAATTCCAAATTTGCATATATTATTTAAGTTACTCTTCGCATTTTTATATTCATATTTTATAATGTCATTGGAATATAAGCAAATTATTGTAACATATCTTACTTTAATGATTTTGGGAATACTCGAAATATGGGCTCTCTTCTGGATTCTTAATTATAACAAAAGAAATTATGAGAAAAAGCTTCTGGAAGGTTGTCATAAATTGTCACAAAGATATCAGGTTGTTTGTAAACAAAGATTAACCACAAGATACACCATTATACTAATTAATTTAAAGCTTTCGGAAAATATTCGTACATCAAAACAACTATTGCCAAGTATTATAATGCACTTTATTAATATATTATTGCCTAGCTTATTCAGCCTATTATGTTATACAAAAATCTTACATGGACAGTTTAACCAAGATTTTATTTTTCAATGCATTTGTATAATTATTACAATTGACACATTTTTTATAGAATTGTTTATAATTATGTAAGAAATTATTTTTAAAAATAGTTTGGTTTAAACTAGGGAAGCTCCCCGAGCCTTCGGGGTCGTATGTCTCGGGGATCTGGGGTTGCCGGGGTGGCATATCGGGGTTCTGGTCGGGGTTGACTTTTGGTTTTTTATCAGAAAAAGCTGTAATGGCCGCAGAAAAAACCATTAACAACTTTAATCAAAAAAGAGTGAAGAAAAAAAATAATTTGTGGACGGAAATATCTCTATAGAGAGTCGTTATAGATTTAGATTTATTAACGATTCATAGTCGGTTCAAATATCAGTTGAATTTTGAATTCAAAATTATTCAAATTTTTTCTTCAAAGCCATACAAAAATCCAAAAATAACCGAAAATGATAATTACAAGATTTATTTTGTATAGATTCCATCCTTTCTTGAAACGAGATTTTGTACATTATTGGAAACTAATTTTTGGATGTCTTTTGTTTCGAAAGAATGCCGCAGTTAGTCCATTGGATTGTGTCAATGATTTTGATAACATAAACAAGAAAATGAATTTAAACAAATTACAAAACATTAACGGAAAGCCATTAATTTCAGAGAAAAGTGAGGAAGAAATGGATATATATTTTGAACAATTGAAGATTTCTTGGCAATAAATTTAATGATAAAGTTTTTTATTTTGTAAAATGTGTACTTTTTTTAGTCTAAAATTATTTTATAAACACAACAAGTCTGTATTGAATTTAAATTAAGTTTTTGCCGTTATTCTCAAATTCCAGATGTTGGTTATTCTTCAAGGTGTCAGTTATTCAGCTGTTAGTCTACAACGAGTCACCAAGTCTTATTGCTATTGCTTAAACCTTATTGTATTATTTTTTGGGTAAAGCACAGTTGTTACTTTATTGGTTCGGTTATCCCATATAAATCTAAAATTCTTAGTAATCAGAAAATTGAATCGAGGCTAAGAGAAAATAAGTAGGAACCGTCGCCGAACAGTTTTCAGTTAAAAATCGAAGTATTACTATAAGTCGGGGAGTCCTACTCGATTTTAGGATACATTGCTTTCATTGCCTTTGTTGGTGTGTCCAATTTTGTCCTCAGATTGGGTTTTCGATTTCATCGAAAAAAACGCAAAACGCAACGCAAGGCCAAAATTTAAGCAAATAACGCAAAACGCAAAATGCAATGCGCTCACCCCTGATGCAAACCCTACTCTTATGCAGTCTCAGAGAATTATGAAGGATATCATAGGGATTAAAAGGATATCATATCTTGGGTACATGTTAGGTTTTCGAAGGTACTTTGGAATCTGTACTTTTACATTGTCGTGCTCCTAGTTACATACAGTAAAAATTTAAAATTTATTAAATGTGGCGTTCGAAATTAATTACGTTGGCTGGCAACACATTTAAGTATTAATTTAATAAACATTTTTTAATAAATAATTTAACGAGGAATTTTTAAAATATTTTTTACTTTATAAGACAGATGATAATTATCTAATAATTAAATTTCTTTAAATTATATATTTTTATTTTATTATTTTATTAAACTAGCCGCAATTTTTAAATTTTATTTAGATATAGATTGGATTTGATTTTGTTCTCGAACCAAATTATACCTATTTTGATATTTTATCAAAATAGGGAAAAAATGCTGCCAATTCATTGCTACTGCCAGTCGGATTTTAAATATAAATAGGTTGTATAAGATATCAAGATAGGTAACAAATCTGGAGAAACAATTCAAATCCAACTTAAATTGAGGGACAAGGAGAATATCGTGTACATCGACATCGTCCAAATCCTTCTATTTTCGTACAATAAATTATATTGCCTTGATCCCTTCAAACCTCCGCTGGTTTCACATAATTAAGTTAATTCCATCCAAACCTTAATCCGTCCAGATACTTTAAGAATTCAATTAATTTGCCTCTTTACAGTTTTGTTTACTAATTTTGAATAATGTTAGTACTCGGCGGTTAAAACAATCTGATAAAGATGGCAATTAAACTGGCAATAATTTTTCTAATAAACATTCAACTGTTTTACATCTTTTCAACACCCACAATTTCATTAATCTGACATTTTTCTAGTATTTTACCTCATTTTTTATTATTTACCTCAACTACTCATTTTTTCTTATTTCACAACTGCCAATTTCTCGTGTCGTGTCTTGATAAAAACATTAGTTAAAATATTTTTTTATTCAACTCAAAACATTAAAATCATCTTTTCTTTCCAAACTTACCGTATTTACTCGATTAATTCCCCTCTCTTGAATATTCCTCCTGCTATGGATGAGTAGAAACAATAATCCGCCTCCCCAAAAAATCGTTTTCATTGTTCTTATTAAACTTAAATATTAAGTTTCAGACACATAAAATATCAATAGAAAAAACAAAGTTCCAATTTTAAGACTTAAGAAAATATAAATATCTTACTCAAACATGTGAAGACTAAAAATTTATATATTATCGTGTAATATTTTGATCACGTGGATCGAGATTTAAACTTCATAAAGCAGAAAAGCCATTGAAGTCGAAGCTGTCTTTCGAATTAAAAAATTTAAGTGATGTCATTCAAAATAATATATCGCGAAAAGATTGACAGAAGATTAAAATGATTCGATAATTTAAAACAAATTTTTTTCCAGTTTAGTATTTTATTATAATTAAAAGAGCTATTGTATTAGAATACCTACAATTCTTAAATTTAATTGATATGGCATTTAATTTTGTTCCCGGGCCGAATTATACAGAGACAGAAACAAAAATATTTTTGGCAGCAGATATTGTAGAACTTGCTGCCAATTCATTATTAGCTTGTCCAATTTCAACTATAAACTTTATTTTAATATTAAAGACTTCAATTTTACATCCAAATTTAAAATTAATTCTTTTATGTCAAAGCTTGTGTATTTTTATTAGAGGAATTGGTAAGGGATATTTAAAAACATTTTTGAATAAAAATTATTAGGTAGAATATTATTGAATATTTTTCGAATCTATTTTTATGATTTTGGATCAGCTGGGCAGCCTGTATTGTCAGCAATTTCCAACCAGTCAATTTTTGTTCGTAATTGTATAATTCATGTAATGATAATTGAGAGGATAATCGCGACATGTAAATCAAAAAATTACGAAACCCGAAGAAATATTCCATTTCATGCTATTTGGATAACTTTTACGGTAATTTTTTTATAAAAGGGATTAGTGATAGTCGCAACATCCAATTTCAAATAACCGTAACTGCTGCATATTTCATCACAAATTACCGTTTCTTATCTTATTGTTATTTTGATATTAATTCTGTTACAAAACTTATTTTGTAATTAGCTTTACTTAGGGGCATGTTAAAATAAGAAACAGTGATAATATAGGTATGTATACATAGGTATATAAAAAATATTTTATTTTTAATTTCTAAATTATAATTATTTGAGTTTATCTTCGCATTTTTAAATACATACTATTACACAATGTTATATATACAAATTGTTGCCTTGTCATATCTTATTTTAATTATATTGGGGATACTTGAAACATGCGCTCTTTTCTGGATTCTTAACTATAACAAAAGAAATTATGATAAAAGTCTTTTGGAAGGTTGTCATAATTTGTCAGAAAAATATCAGGTTATTTTAATCTAAATAAAATAAACATACCATTCAATTTATTACCATTCAATACTTACTTGCACTTTAGAAAAAAGCAAAGTTATCGAACCCATTTCTAGATCATTACCGACTTGTAAAACCTAACACCTTAACCACGCGACCACCCAACCTTATTTAAAAAAACATAATTCTTTCAATTTTTCATTAATACAAAGTAAGAAAGTACGATTGAATAATGTCCTCGTACTCGTACTTCGTACCAGCCTATTTTTTGCTCATACTCGCACTTGTGTTTCGTACCTAAGTACGAGTATAACTCATGATCTTTATTTATTCTCTCCAAAAATTTTAGAATTTTTGAGTCAGAATTTCATAAATTATAGCCAAAAATGTTAGTTAACCGAAAAATGCTAATTTTTGATTTGATCGACTATAACTAAAATGCAAAATTCTGAATTTTTTGAGAAGATACATCTCCTCATGATCGATTGAGTATTTTATAATAATTAATTTAAGCTTTCGGAAAATATCCGTACAGCAAAACAACTATTGCCATGCATCACCATGCATCTAATTAATATTTTGGTTTCGATAATATATTATTTATTTTGTTACTCAGGAATTGGGCAATTTACCCAAGATTTTATTCTGCAATGCTTTTTTGTAATAGTTACAATTAACTCATTTCTTATAGAATTGTTTATGATTATGTAAGAAATTATTTTTTTTAATTTGATAGCAGACTTAGAATATATTATATCCCATAACCCCTCGAAAAATTTTTTAGCCATGCAGACTCACTGAGACGAGATCTCGAACAAATTTTCTATAGAGATACGATATCTTCTAGAATAGATTCTGATTCGAATCGATATCTTGTTTTTAGTATATATAAGACATAAACAGAGTTTAGAAGACTTAAAAATATGCAATAAATTTGAACGTCCAGTCATTCCGTTTAATCAAGAACATCTCTCCCTCAAAACAGCACAATACTGATAAGCGCAAGATCTATTCTTTTAAGATTCCATCCTTTCTTGAAACGGGAGCTCATACATTGTTGTAAGCGAATTTTTGGATGTTGCCTTCTATTTCAAAAAAATGCTACAGTTAATCCATTGGATTCTGTTAATATCAATACAAAGATGAATTTAAAGAAATTACAAAACATTCACGGAAAACCATTACTTTTAGAAAAAGGTCAAGAAGCAATAGATATATATTTTGAACAATTGAGATTGTCTTGGGAATAAATTTAATGATAAAGTTTTTATTTTGTTCGTATTTATAAAAATTTCTTAGATGGTAGAAGGAACGAACCATCATGGTAAGGGAATTGCTGACTAGGGGGAAGGTCTCATCATAAACACTTACTTCTTAGTCCATGAACTCGAAATTTCCGTCCCCGTGGAGCTCATTCGTGATATAGGGTAAATTAATCACTAGATATTCGACGACGTATGTGTGTTTCAGAATTTATAATTGGCTATAATAATTGGCTATTTAAAATTGGTTTATAATCAACTACAATTGCCTTATCTCTAAAAAATATTTTGATACACTCCATACCCAAAAAATCTTCTCTAGTTTGTTAAAAATTTTGGTTCCGGATCCGGATATTTGTGAATCCCCCTTGATCTCTCGAACACAGTGATATTGAATACATCATTAAAATTTCATTATAATTAGTACACTTCAAATTAGTAGTTTTATAAGATTTTATTTCAATTTACGTGTATTTTAAATCTTTAAAAATTCTGCAGGAAATTATCGAAGGGCAGCTCGTAAGGCTCTATCCTTGTTCCCCTACCCCGAATTCCCAACAACCTCCGTTCCACATGAAAAGTTCCACGTAATCGGTAAGCCCTAATGTGGTACTACTAAAATCTGTTAATCTACGAATAATGCTAAACATTTAATCAAAAAAGGTAAATGCCATAAGTTTTTAATTTTATATTTTTAATTCTTAATTATCAAATATTATTTATCAAATTTTAAATAATTTTTTTCATTTAAATTAGTATTTTTTATTCTAATTAAAATTTTGTTTCAATCGATACACAAATTCCGTGTTAATAATTAAAAACGTTGATGACCTTTATATTGAAGCAAAACATTTTAATTATGTTGGGTTTTAAAATGTTTCGTAAACAATGTTTCTTTACGAGACGTATTCTCATTTATTATTTTAATTTTCTTTTCAATTCTTTTAATAAATAGAATATTTAATGTTAATTAAAAAATACATTCTAACATTTTTTAATAAAAAATGTTTAAAGGTAAAATTTTGTTTTACATTTTCTTTTATTTATGTAATTTAAGAAAAGAAATTAGACTTGGTGATATTAAAATTTTTTAGTGGCAATTAGTAGAGACTTAAAGTAGGTATTTGGATCAGGGCTGGACGCAACTGAAAAAAATTTTCCGCAGCCGCAATCCGCAGTCCGCAAGTCAAAAAACCACGCAATTTACGCAATCCGCAGTCCGCAATCCGCAGTTGCGTCCAGCCCTGATTTGGATCACACTTGTACGAAGCATTTTGTCTCTTTTCTTTAAATAAACAGTTTTTAAAATTTTATTTCGTTTTGTTTCGCCTGAAAAATAGGTATACCGTATTTATTCTAATTGAATTGCACCTCCATTTGAATGACATTTTTGGCGGTATTGAAAACAATGGCTGCCATTCTATTAGAATAAATACGGTAATTCATCTGGATATGATTTATATATAAGGGGCGTTGGCTTGTTTTAAATTAATTTTTATTTAAACTCTATCTTTAAATGACCTTTTTTACATTTTTTTTATTTATTTATAATATGCCAGGTGTTTTTACCGGTAGGTAATGAAAAATTTATATTCTCATATGAAAAAAATATTTTTATTTAATAGTATATCGGTAATTTAAATTTTACGTAATAAAAATTTTAAAGTATTTTACTATTGGTATTTTTATATAAAATTTAGATTTTAAATAATGTTGGCAAATGATATATTTTAGGAAAATATTTAATTTTTAACCAAAAACTTATGGCGTTTAATTATTTTCCCGGGCCGAATTATACAGAGACAGAAACAAAAATATTTTTGGCAGCAGATATTGTAGAACTTGCTGCCAATTCATTATTAGCTTGTCCAATTTCAACTATAAACTTTATTTTAATATTAAAGACTTCAATTTTACATCCAAATTTAAAATTAATTCTTTTATGTCAAAGCTTGTGTATTTTTATTAGAGGAATTGGTAAGGGATATATTTTATGACATATTTGAGTAAAGTAACCTTATGCGGATCCTGCAATTTGAACCTAAAAAATAATAACATTGATATATATATGTATTTTAGAATTAATGATCGGACCATTTGATTCTTCGATAGAATAACTTTAAATATTTCAAATTGACTCTTTCAATTTTGAAGTAGGTATTAGATCTAATTTAGCTTCAAATCTGTTTTCCATTTAGTACCTATTAATACCTGGATTGGTTCAAAAATAATCACTATAAGGGGCAAACATGAGAAATTGGGGAAAGGTCTGCAAAGAGAAAATTCATTATTCTTCAAAAACTAATTTTCAAAACATTCCCAAATGAAATATATTATTAGGTCGAACAATTTTGAATATATTTCGGTTTTGTTTATCTGATGTTTCAACTAGAGGTCCATATGTTTTGATAATAATCTACATGCAGTCTTTATATGTCCGTAATTGTATAATGCATGTAATGGTTATTGAAAGAATAATTGCAACTTTAAAGTCAAGAAATTATGAGAAACACACAAGCATTTTATTCCATGTTGTATGGATTACAATCACGGTAAGCTTATTTGCATTACCTGTTTATTTAAGTTCAATTCATAATTTAAACTATTAATTTTAACGTTACCTATTTTATAATATTTCAATTTCCCCTAAAACATTTTAAAAATATTTCTAAAATCAAAAGGCGGAAGTTGAGCTTCAGAATTACTGCCTTTTTAAGGGAATTGTTCTTGCTTAGATTTGCTTTCTAAACTAGTAAATTATTTAAGATCTGGGGGACAGACAAATGAAATAGAGTATAAGGATGATTCGAAAAATTAAATTTTGTAAACTCCTAAAATTATTTTAGTTTCTTATTGCTCTACTCAACGTTTTATCAGCTCTAATGCTTGATTACTTTCTTGTTGCAATTCTTACATATTCCTCGCTATCCGTTTTAGGGATACTCGAAATATGGGCTCTCTTCTGGATTCTTAATTATAACAAAAGAAAATATGAGAGAAAGCTTCCGGAAGGTTGTCATAATTTGTCAGAAAGATATCAGGTTTTTATACAGTTTTTCTAAACTAATAAAGCTTAGATAAACTGACGTATTAGGAAGAATTAAGAGTTTCTAATAATTTTGAGAATTTAATTTTTAGCCTTAAACTGTGTGGGAGAATTAATAGAGAAATATTAAAGTTTCGTTTACGAGAAGTCTCATAAATCTGATAAGTTATATTCTCAAAATATGACATTATATAATCTTGAAGTATGGGACTAGAAAATCAATCTACAAATGAAACGTTATAGTCTTATGAACATGAGTTGACATTTGGTTAAAGCCACCGAAAGAGATATCCGTACTACAATCAACTGAATAAAATCAATCTTTTACGGTTATAAGTTGTGTTCGGTAAATTGATTTTTACGTCGGTACTTTCGGAAATAACGTGTTAGTATTTTAATACCAAACCGTGCCTAACACTAGTCATAGGTACTTGTGGGAGGATAAATTTAAACCAAGAATATCTTATATGTTGTTTATTAATAATTGACTATTAACAACTATACCTAACAAAAATAATAAATTTAAAAAAATAATAATTAATATCAGATTTCTGAGAATATTCGTACAGCTAAGCAATTGTTACCATGTATTATTATGCACTTGATGAATATCATAGTGCCTGGAATTAATGTTTTCTTCATAAATTTTAATGTATACTCTGGACAGTTTAATCAAGATTTTGTTGAAGAATTTATGTACACATTTGTTACAATTAACAGTTTTTTTATTGAATTGTCGATGATCATGTAGGGAATTAAGTTTATTTAATAACTTGGGATTAATACTTATGGACCGTCAAGCTTCTACCTTTCAAGTTTCATTTTTAAGACTCTTAGCCTTAAGGTCATCTTGGATTTTTCGGTCTTAGTCTCGAGACTAGAAGACAAGCCATATTGGAAGACTAGCCATATTGGAAGACTAGCCATTTGGAAGACTAGCCATAGACTAGAAGACTAGCCATTTAAATGACTAGCCATATTGGGCATCTCAAATACATATTTATAGCATAATTATCAGGTTTTATCGTTTCTTATTAAACTTAAGTTTTTGTTTTGATAAAAGAGACTAATAAATCAAAGTATTAGTGATTATAAAAATATTTTATTTATAGATTCCATCCTTTCTTAAAACGAGATCTTTTACATTTTTGTAAAATATTTTGTGGTCAATGCTTTAATCATTCAAGTACAGTTGTTCCTGGCGATGATAATGATGGCGATACATCAGAGTATAGAAATGTTATAAAATTACAACCAATGGACATTCATGGAAGACCATTAATTTCAAATAAAAAAGGCGATGAATTTGCGAAAGAATATTTTAAACAATTGACAATTTCTTGGCAATAGTTTTAAATAAATATCATTTAATTAAAAATATTTTTTATTGTTTATTATGAAATTTTGATATATCATAAATACTTGAGACTTAGAATCTCAAGATTAGTATTCTAAATTTTTATAAACAACATCCAGACTTTTCTTTCAAAAAGATCTGGGCAAAAATCAAATTTTTTTTCAGTCGACAAAATTTATTAAGAATCGTTTCGTTAACTGAAAGAGATGGTACTAGTGTTGTGTATTGACATTTGAATTTTGGTTGAAAATATTTATTTTGTAATTTTCCCTTTTCCCATCCTTATATTTAATCTCCTTTATTCATCTAAATATTATTTTCCCTCTTAGCTTATTTTTAAATACTTTCCATTTCCTTCTTTGTCTCCTCAACCCAAACCGCTCCTTATCATTAATAATTTAAACTTAAACTTTCAACCTTATATATTTGTTTTCCGCCCTTTTGCCCTCCTATAAATACTCATCTAATCCCCCACAATATTACCTTCTGTTGAACTTTACTTGAAAATATTTGTGTTTTTAAATAAACTTTGAATAAGAGTTAAAATATATAAATAGATTAAGAACCCAAATAAAATATTTGGAGAATTTAATAAAAGTAAAATAAGTTAGACCCCGGATCTAATACTGGTGCCACGACCAAAGGGAAGGGAGAGAGTAATTCTAACTGGCCATTAGATTGCCTCTTCCTACCCCACACATAGTTGTGGAGGAGCTAAAGCGAAAGCTTAAGCTAAAATTTTAAAAATATTCTTATAGAGTTTGAGCTTAAAGCCGACTCAAATTTTTTTTATAAATAAACGGGAGTTCTGAGCTGTGTGCGGACCCCTATAGTGCACTTTAAAAAAAGTACTTTCGGGTGTCCTGAGCTGTGTGCGGGCGAACCCTGTTAAAGAAAATAAATTCGGGTGTCCTGTGCTGTGTGCGGGCGAACCCTGTTTAAAAGGTAGATAAATTTTATAAGGTGTCCTGTGCTGTGTGCGGGCTAGCCTTTTTGAAAAGAATAAATTTGGGTGTCCTGAGCTGTGTGCTGGCAAACCCTTGATAAAAATATTATTAGGTGTCCTGTGCTGTGTGCGGGCGAACCTTTTCAAAGAGTAATCCGGTGTCCTGAGCTGTGTGCGGGCAAACCGAAGTAAAATTTGAACCGTCTACGGACGAAGTATTGGAAATTTTTGAGTAATTTTAAATTGTTTTCTTAATAAATTTTTTTGTAATTCTTACATTTTTAATTTTAATTGTTTAAATGGCTGGATCAGATTTTGATCCTAAATTTTTCACTGCTACAGAGTTAAACAATTTCCAAACGATTTTAACTCGTTTGAGAGCATTCGAAAAGACGGTTGCGCATTCGTTCCGCACCCTTGAAAAGAGAATTGACCAAATTGAGGAGAACGTTAAAAGCAATAAAAATAGTTTGTCAGGGACTAAAGGTTCCATCACAAAATTGAGAAATTCTTTAAAAAATATGGAAAATAATTTTAAAGGAAATTTAAATTTAGTTGTACCCCAAAACGAATCTGAGGATGAAATTGAAATAAATGAAGAGGCTGATTTAGATCTTACTTTAGGAGCAGAAATTAAAATGGGGGACCCATTTCTTAATGGAGGGAGTTTCATCTCGGGATATGACGGAAATCCATCCATTTTGTTTTCTAAATGGATAGAAAAGTTTAAGGATATTTTAAGCTTAATAACCACTCCGCTGACGGAAGAACAGAAACTAGCTAGACTGAGATTTTGTTTAAATGGGCAAGCTAGAGCTGTGTATGATGGAATTAATCCTGCTCCATTAACTTTGGAAGCAGCGATTTTGGTCTTAAAAGGTCGATATGAAAATGGGAACACAAAAATTATTGCCCGACAAGCCTTATCTATTTGTAAGCAGGCCCACGGAGAACCCGTTTTTGACTTTTCGAATAGGTTAAATGAAGCCGTTCGAACTGCTCTTAGTGGAGAAAATGAAGAAACAATACAGAAAAGGCTCTTGGAGGAATTTCTGGACAGGCTATTGCCTGAATTGCAGTTCCAGGTTAAGTCACACAGGCCTACTGAATATGGTATGGCTTATGAACAAGCTCAACATTTTGAGTTATTACTTAGCGCTAGAAAACCTGCCATAAATATTTCAATGTCTGAGTTGGCAGAGAAGGTTGATGCATCTAAAAATAAACATGAGTTTGTTACCTGCTATAGTTGTAGAAAGCAAGGCCATATTGCTCGTTATTGCCCCGAAAACCCGAGAAATTATAGTGGAGAAAGTGGAAGACAATGGAGCTATAATTCCAGAACAAATTATGGTTATAGAGATTATGATAATAGACCAAGGCAAAATTATAATGGAGGATATAGAAATAATCAAAGATATTCCACGAATCGTCGTGAGGAAAATAAGTCATGGAATTATCATAATAGGCAGTCACCGAGAAAGGATAATTATAGAAATGATAATTACAGGAATTACAGTAATCATCAAAATTATCGAGGAAATCCAAACTCTAGAGAAAGTAGTAGGTCTTCTGAACGAAGATCCTCACCCCGCGTTGGATTCCAGCGCAGATCAAGTCCGAGTATTAGAGTTGTGAGTCCACTACTATTCGTGTTTATTGCTATTATATCAGTGTTTTGCAGTGCAAGCGCTCTAAATCCGATGTTAGACCTAAGTAATGTCCGAACATCGCTTTGGAAGTTTCCGGATGATGCAACCTATCCTTCTTGGCAACCATCCGAGTCACCGATACCACTAAACCAGTACGTGGACAGAGCAAATACGTTAGAATACAAAGAACCGGCGACAGTATTTAAATGTGTTAAAAGTAAAATATATAGGAGATTAGGCATTTTTGGTTCAAAAATGAAAGAAAAATTAAGAGAAAATATAAATGTAGTACCAATATTTCATCGATGGCCTTCACTAAATTTTGATGGAGAGAACTCAAAGAACGCAGAAAATGATAATAAAATTGCCGAAGTTAAGATAGCGGACTACGGGTCTGAGATAAACGGACTCAGAACTAAACCATCTTTTTAAGATGAGAATACTTTTACAAATATTTATTATTTTCTTCGCTTATTTATTATGTAAATATTTCTCCCCATGTCTCTAAATTTTAATTTTTAATTACTGCTTGTGTATATTTTTACTTGTAATTCAACTTTTTTTTAATTCAACTTTATTAAATTTATCTTCAATTTTTACTTCAAATGGCTCTGATGGAAATGTTTATTGCCTGGAAATGGACAGCAGCAGTCTTGGCTAATAACAACACCAATTATAAAAATTTACCTCCAATGGATGGAGAGAATGGAATATAAAGACTCCACTTTGAAATTTAAAAAAAAAATTTTTTTTTACTATGGATCCTTTAAAACTAATATAAAAGTATATTATCTCGTTGTGAGATTAAATAAAAGTAAAGTTATTCTAACTATAATACATACACTAAAAAAAAAATTAACCCATCTTTTGGAGAATGAAATTCACTTAATACAACTAAAACTTTATCCGCTGAAAGCGAGGCTTTTATTATTCTACTGTCTTTGCCCTAGAAAGGAGTTTGTTGCAACCAAATATTATATGAAGCCCAAACCGTTCTGGCTGTGGCGGATTTGGAGGTGGAGGATCAAGACTACCTATGCCGTTGCTGCTACTAATTTGAAGGAGGGAGGAGTGTTGTGTATTGACATTTGAATTTTGGTTGAAAATATTTATTTTGTAATTTTCCCTTTTCCCATCCTTATATTTAATCTCCTTTATTCATCTAAATATTATTTTCCCTCTTAGCTTATTTTTAAATACTTTCCATTTCCTTCTTTGTCTCCTCAACCCAAACCGCTCCTTATCATTAATAATTTAAACTTAAACTTTCAACCTTATATATTTGTTTTCCGCCCTTTTGCCCTCCTATAAATACTCATCTAATCCCCCACAATATTACCTTCTGTTGAACTTTACTTGAAAATATTTGTGTTTTTAAATAAACTTTGAATAAGAGTTAAAATATATAAATAGATTAAGAACCCAAATAAAATATTTGGAGAATTTAATAAAAGTAAAATAAGTTAGACCCCGGATCTAATAACTAGGAAAACGCGAATCATTTTAATTTTCAAAATTATCAAATGACTAATAATATTATCTTGAACAGCGTGAAATAAAGTAATCTGAAATCTGAACAATTAGTAATGTTTATTAAAGCTTTAAACGAGTTTATTAAAGCTTTAAACGAGTACGTCCGAGTCGGGTCGAGTACGAGTATACCCGACTCGATCTCTCGACTTTTATACAACTTTACTCGTACTCGATACTCGAGGTATTAGTACTCGGCATTACTCGTACTCGAAAACTTCATACTCGACGTACTCGGTGTAAATCGATATTTTTATGCCCCTATCTGCGGCGCAAAATGGAAGATTTTTGGCTTAAGGATCCTCCAAAATTCTCAAAATTTTCGCCTGCGGCGCTGAAAAAGGAAGAAATTCTGTCCTTGGCATCCAAATTTCTCAAAATTTTCGCCTGCGGCGCTGAAAAAGGAACAAGTCTCTTAATACTCCCAAATCCCAGATAATCAGCCCAAATCCCGCTTAATCCCTTGATATCCATCTCATTCCTCTGTTATCACCTATATCCGCATAACCTACACAAATCCCCCAAAATTATATTGACCATTGATTTTCCACCCGAAGCCCGGAGACAACATGAATCTTGGGCGATATCATGGAATTTCGGCGGATTAAGAGGGATATCGGCGGATTAACGAAAATAACTTTGATTTGTATGATGATCCCCTGCATCACTGCCAACAAATGACCAATACCCAGCACTGATAATGAGTAAAAGTATTGTTTTTGGTAAAATTATTTTAGAATACTGTTTTATAAAAATTACTCGTTTTACCCGTTTTACTCGTACTCGTACTCGGCCTAAAAATTGAAACTCGTACTCGTACCCGGGCTTTTCATACTCGGCTTTACTCGTACTCGGGTTTTTCCAAATTACTCGTACCCGGACGCACTCTACTTTAAATTATTGAAAGTTTATTCGAGGTTATAATGTGTCGGCTTTCAATCCTATGAAATTTATTACATATCCGAGAAAAAAGAAGGGAAAAATATGTACATATGTACGTATTTCTCAGGTCGAAAATTTTGGATCTACGTACAGCATTCGTTCTATATTTTTATACAACATAATTCTAGTAGTTTTAATTTAATTTTATCTTCTCGATTTTGTCCATCATTGATAATGTAGCCAATTATCATAAGGATAGTACCAGCGAAAATATGGAAGTGAATTCCTTAAATATTATTAAAGCTTTATCGAAAACACAATTAAAATTATTCTTAAATTTATCAAAATTTCTTTACGTTCTCTGAATCTGTCCCGGCACCATTATCTTCCAAGTATCCAAAGTCACATCAATTTGCGAATATTTCGAATTTGCTTGTAACTAATTAAAATTATTCTTTTTATTAAAAATAAAAATTTTTTTACAGTTTCGGGATAATAGGCATTTTGATATCCAGGATAAACACAATGAAAATAATAAGACCAATGTGAAGGTGTATGACGATTTTTCTCAATATTTCGAAGTTCTTTGTTAAATTTAATCATTTTTTTGTCAATTTGGTACTTTTCTCCAACAAATTTTCGTTCCAAATATTTTTGTTCGAAGGATTTGTCTCTGTCCATATTTTATTTTTTCGAAAATTAAAAATTGATTTTTTAAAAATAATTTGACAAAAAGTGAAATTTTTTGAAATAAAAGAAAATAAACTCAAGAGATTTTTATTTAATAGTTCTCTGAACAACTGACAGTTTTAAAAGAGTGAGGTCAAAGGAATTTTTGTTTGTTTAGATTAAAGATAGAAAGTTAAATTTTCTTTTTTTTCATAAATTATTTTTTTTCTAAATACATAAATTGGTTCCGGAAAAACACCGAATTGGTTCCGGAAAAAAGTGGCGAAGAAAGAATACTATAAGCTAGTTATAAAGTAAGTAAAGCTACCTGGATCCGGCGCTCCGCAAGATTCAGAGAGAGAAGGGGTTCACCGAATTGGTTCCGGAAAAAAGTGGCGAAGATAAATCATGTAATAAAATAATAATTGTAGGAAAATGAGTATTATTAGCTTTAAACAATCACCAACAATATTATTAAATACAAAAAATATACCTATAAGATTCTTCAGAATTACAAATAAAATTTTATTAGAGCCAAATTTAATGAAAATATAAAAATGAAATAATTTAAGCTTTAGTCAATCACAATATTTTTATTTCCTTCATTATTTTCAACAAAACCATTATTTAATTTGATTCACTTTGTTTGATCATTCATTAAGGAAAATTCACCAATAAATTTAGAACACAAATTTAAACCAAAAATTTCAGACAACGTTGGGATAGATGTAATTTTCTAATAAAAAAAAGTATTAAGAAGCTAAATAAGGTTGGCTGGAGAGGGAATTTCATTTCATGATGCTTAGAGACTAAGCTTGAAACTAAGCTTGAATTCCGAATTTAACCAATCAGCTAGTATTAGGGAACTACTATTCCCCTTCAAATTTAAAATCACCAATTTCCAACACAATTTCTTATAATTTGATAGTAAAAAGTCTGAATAGTCAAAAATACATTTAAATTCCTTTTCCTTAGAATTAAATCCGATGATTCTTGCGGCCAATAACGATCATGGAAACAACCGACAAATGATAGCTCGGATTGTCTCCGTAATTGTTTATTAACCCCTATCACTTGTAAATTAAATTAATTGAATGTTTCTTACTTCACAAACAACAAAAAGTGAAGGCAAAAACAACAAAAGTTGAAATAATCTTGTATTATTACAGTTATCATATGAAATTATTGCATTAATTAAATCTTCTTTGGCCTGAGATATACTTTAAAATATAAAAATAAAATTACTAAAACTTTTTTTTGTTTTTACATATTTTTTGAATTTTCAGAAATTCCAACAATATCTGGTTGGAGTAGTAAAAGCGCTTTTAAAAAGGCAAATTCTGATTGTTTAATGTTTATTCTCAATAAAGGTTGAAGTAATTCAACCTGCAAAAATATTTTTTTTATTTTTTATTTATTAAATTCTCTAAAACAGGTCCATGGTGGTGGATGTTTAATGGTAGATTTTCTTAGTTTTAGCCCAAGAAATTCAAAGTCAGGACTGAAAATCAAGAATATTAGATGTTATGGGGAGGATTTTGGGCGCTCCGACTCGGGCACAGTGATCCATTTGCACAGTAAGACTTTTGCACAGAGGGCATCTGCACATAGGACAATTGCACAGTAATTTGTGGTTAAGTGGATTTGTGTTAGATTTCTAATAAGTTACTTAATAATAAAATGGTGGTTCTTAAATTTTTTATTTATCTGCTATTTAAATGTAAAGCATATAGCCATTTAATTCATAAGTCTGTGCAGTAGGGATCCCGAAAATTGAAAAACAATAGAGGAGACCAGGCTGTTTTTTGGGGTAAAAAATGCGAATATGCTTATTATGCTCATTCGAAAGAGCTCTTCGAGATGAGTCGACTGACACCAAAATCATCTTGATTGGAGGATTCTGAACGAAGTTATGAACCAAGTTTTTTTGTTGATCTGCTATTTAATTGCGTTTATTTCGAGGTTTCGCGAATAGACAGGTCGTTTTGCGAATAAATGGGCAGATGTTCTGCGAATAAACAACACTTTACTGTGCAATTGTCCACTGTGTAATTGTCCTCTGTGCAATTGTCTTACTGTGCAAATGGATCACTGTGCCCAAGTCGTGTCACCAGGATTTTGCCAGGAGATTCGATGAGTTTCTTGCCTTTAGTTTGGATCCAAAGGAAAATTTTCGGAGTATTAGAGGTTAAGGGAGGATTTTGCTAGGAGGTTCGGTGAGTTTCTTGCCCTTAGTTTGGATCCCAAAGGAAGATTTACTGATATCTGGATCCTCCAACTAGAGATCAGACCAAACAAATATTTGATCAAATATTATTTTATAAAATATTTGTTTGAAATCAAATTTTTCAAATGTTGCCGTTTGTCCGATCTCTACCTCCAAACCCTAATTATTACCTACTTCAATTTGTAATTGTATTTGTGTAGCACTTTCTATATTTTCTTCTTCTAGATTTGATGGCAAGAAAAAAGAATTGTTTGGAAGTATAATTAGAGGTGAAGATTTAATTGAGCGTTGTAAACATAAAATTAGAATAAATAGGTTAAAACAACGTTGAATAAGTAAAGACTAAAAAATTATATATATATAGGTTAATAATCTATCAGTAATTCTAAAAATAAACTGAATTTTGCATCTTTTATTAGTTGTAGCGCATTATTAGTTGTAGCGCTCCAACTTAGAGTATGACCGAATTCTATTGCTGTAAATACTTAGAATCGGGGTGGATTCTCCATGCTAAAGGACGAATCTATACAAATTAAATTAATTTAGATATATTACTTTCTCATTAAAAGGTAATTGAGCAATTGGACTGAATGAATATACCCAAAGGACAATATATTCCAAAGCTTGTAATTTAGAATCTTCATTATGTTGTAATTGAACATTTAAATCTATTTGTATCTAAATATAAATTAATTTTTAAAAATATTTTTTGGACTAATACCAATTCATCTAATAAATTTTTCCCAATTAATTTCTCTTCTATTAACGAAGAAAAATTGTTAGATTGTAAAGGAAGTTTTGTCATAATTGTGTTGGTATTAAATAAATTAATTGATGCTGAAGAAGGATGATATTGTGGTAAGAAAGAACACATATCACTTGTTGTTTTTATGTTTAAATTCTTAATATAATTCGGATAGATTATTTTTATTAGTATAACTGAACTCTTTATAGTGTCACATATCGGTTAAGGATTAAGGAGGGTATGGTCCCTGGATATATATTACGAATCGCGGAATATATTCCCTAATACCTTAATCCTTCGATATTTTCGGCAAATCTTTTTAATCACTTATATCTCTCTTTATCCTCCCAAATCCAATTCTATCCCTCTTAATCCCCTTTTTTGACTCCAAATTGCTTTAAAAATATCAAAATTATCCATACTAAAAAGTTATATTAAGCTAGTTAATAAAGGGAATAAAGAAATAGGAGTTAGGTAGTTTGAAGTTAAAGAGGGTCATTCAATTTTGGGGGCCATTCAATTCGAATAAATACGGTACTTACATTATTAGTTAATGAATTACAGGTATATAAACGTGAACGTAAATCGTTTAATTTTAGCGCTTTATCTGAATGCGAATTTTTGCTTCCACGCTGAGTAGATCCAATACGATCACCTAAAAAGTTTAACGGAAAAAATATAAAGAGTATATGTATATTAAATAGTTACGTTCGTTTTGTATTGCTTCAATCCTCATCCCTTCAATCAGACATTTTTTGAATCGGCAAGCTCTACAGGCATTCCGACGAGTTTTGTCGACTTTACAATTGTTTGAGAATCGGCTAAATTAATTATAAATCTTTAAATGTTCGAGTTTTTCTAAAAATATTATTTAACCAAGAATATTGTAGATTTTGCCAAACAGTTCTGCGAAAAAATCCTTTACAACCATTACATGAAACGGCGCCTCAAAATAAAATAAATGATTATATTAAATAATCTCTATATTAAAATTTCATATTTCTTACTAGGGATGTTCCCCGTGCCCGAAAGTCGGGGAATTTAAGAGATTTTTATTAAGATCCCCCGTCCCGCCCCCTCGTCGGAGAACAACCATATCTCTTACTTCGCTTAAGCTTCATTTCTTAAAAAAAGGCCCTGGTAAAGATCACTTTTTAGTGATCTCCAAAATTGAGGTTATTTCTGAGAAAATCACTCCGCACAAAAACCAGTTCCTAAATTAATTTTTAAAAGATAAATTCACCATAATGTTTTCCAATTGCTTTATCATTACAAACAACACAAAAATCTTGTTGTTGTTCATTATTCTGTTGAGAATAATTAAATTTAAAATTATTTAATTGTTCATTATTTAATCTCAAATTGTCAAATAAATAAGAATTTGGAATTGTTGGTAGACATGAAAGTTGTGTTGAAGTTTGAAATGTTTGTGTTGTTGAATTAGAGTTGAAAAGGGGATTTTGAAACATTTTTAATTTTTGTTTGTAAATTATTTAAAGAATAATTATAAATTTTGTAGCAAATTATTTATAAAAAAAAGGTTTTTGGATTTGTCAAAGACAAAAATCACTCATTTGAAAGAGACTGCAATTTGAGAGATACTTCATAGGGGAGTAATTATTAAATACCCAAAAAAGACAATTGAATGAATCACGCTCAATATGGGGGAGAGGAAATAATTCTGAGTAAAAGTGTTTTCGCAAGCCGACTTTTATTAAAGACTGCTACTCATTTCAAGCTCCTTGTTTCAAAAATCAACACAAAATTTATTTTTGTTAATAAACATGGATAAACAAATTTTTAATCCTTCAATGAAATTACGTTCATTGACAATTATCAATGATCAACTAATAAAATAAGAATTTATTATACATGTTGAAGGAAGCTATAAAATAATTTTTTTAATAATTTTTAAAAATTTTGTTGCTTGGAAATTAACAAAATAAATTAATTAATTAAATTTAAAAAAATATTGCAACATTAAAAATAGAGTAATTAAAGTCCCCCGTTATTTTCTCACTCCCTCTCTCCCTCTTTTTTGATTATTTTCTGCTTTTGTCGTTCATTTTTGGTCAATGCTCGATGAATGACAAGGGGAAAATTTTAGGAATGAATCGGAAAGAATGAAAATGTTTAAACAAACATAGAGACAGCCGTAAAGACCGCACTGTTCGGTGCGATCATTTGACGTCACTGGACTATGCTCTCTGAGACCAAATTTGTGTGGCAACAATTTTGTGCTTTTTACGTGAAAAATTTAAAAAAAAGGGAAAAAATTGGTGGAAATATTTAAAATTGTTCATGTTTTAGTATATCCTTTATCTTTAATTCAACAAATCATTGTCAGTATATTTAAAAAGATAAAGGGATTTTAAATATCTCCTGTTGGAAAAATGCCCTAAAAAATTAGATAGTGCAATACTGTAAGAAATACTGTAAGCTTCTGTAAGCATTGATGCTACTGTAAGCCTTGGTGCTAAAAAATAATAAAAATTAAAAATGTGTTTTCTAAAAACTTTATTTATTTAAAAATAATTAATTAATTAATTATAGTGAAATAATAAAAAACGATTGATCTTTGTTTATTCAAGCTTATTCTACATTAATTTAGACATTATGCATCCAATAAAGTTTATGATTCCATTCAGATAAGGTTGGCCTTTACTGGAAAATCTGGAACCGGGACGGAAATTTTCTGGAACCGGAACGGAAATTTTTATTCTCAAATTTTCGCCTACGGCGCTGAAAAGTACAAATCCTCCGATGTCTCTCAAATCCACATTAATACTGTAAATCCAATGATCTTCCCCTCAACCACTGTTGATCCCTGGATATCAGTTTAACTATATTTCCAAGTCTCATTTGAACAAAATTAAATTCTTTATCAACTTTATTAGATTTTTCCGTTTAGACTATTAAAGGGCATTTTTAGATTATTCACGTGAATTTCGATTTGCTTTTTAATTTTTCTTTGACAAATGGATTTCCCAATTACCCCCCTAACATTTTGGCAGACAATTACAAAGTCACAGGGAATTCCTTTTTATTAATTTGGCAAAATAACATCGCGGACAAGTTCATAATATGATGTAATTATTTAAATTTTCAATTAACATATCTCCACGGCATTGGAATTTAAAATTATTAGAAATCACGGATTATTAGAATACAGATTAGAATACACATTTGTCAGTTCCTGCCTCTTAGTCTGATCAACCTCCCATTCCACCTTCACATAAATTTGAACACTTCATTATGTATAATGTAACAATCATCTGCATCGTCGATTTTAGGAATTCTTGGACAACACTGACACAACAGAGTTAACTTCGAAAATAATATTAAACCTAATAATTATAGAAATTGGACTATAAATTAAGCAACAAATAATTTTTCAAGTTATAATTTAATTCCAAATTCATATTTAGAATTATGTAATAATAAAAAAAATTATTTAAAAATTACGTTTAAAAAAATTTAAATTTCTTGCACTTTAATTTCATCGAATTAATTAAAAGCACTTTAATGGACATATGCTCTATTAGCCTTGTGTTTGTGAAAATTTATTATGAAAAAACCCCTCATGTCCAGACATTTCGCAACTTAACTTGATAAATTCATTATATAAGCACTTGAGGATTCTTACACATTAAGTCAAATAAAATTTATTTAATAAATTCTTTAGATTTCTTGTATATTATTATTTTATAAAGTTTTGTTTCTAACGGTTCAGGGAAAATGTTCTAGATATAATCTTCCATATTTTGGGGTGAATGTTAGGCTTTACTCGACGTTTTCACATTACGTTCCGATGCACTACCGGTCGATCTCGGACGATAACCTTCCTTTAGGGCTTGCTCAAATCATATGTATTTAAAAAGGAAACGGGGAAACTTATCATGGGAACAGGGAAACTAAGATATATCCTCGATATCTATAGCGCTTAATTAAAAGCATCTGATAAATATTTGTTGCTTCCAGTAACTAGAATACTTCCGTTTTTTCTATCTAAAAACTATTTAATTTATTTTAGATATCATTTTTAAATTAAAAATGAAATTTGCACTTTTAATAACGTTAACGATTTATTCAACGAATGCCATGGTTAATGTCGTTCCAAGCGTAAATCCCCATGTTTTTGTCAGAGAGATAAATGAACTGAGACGTCATAACACCTACTCGCCTCCTCAAGGCTTTTTGAATAATCAAAGCTCGGATCAGATCAGTTTGAAACGGAAAAACAGTAAATATTATTATTTATAGTTCCCTTCCCACAAGATAACTTCACCAAAAAGTTTGGAATTTAAATATAATTTATTTTAGCGGACCGCAAAATTTCTCGAAAGTTCAAGAATCTCTCGATTACGGCAAAAGCATCTCAATCCGATTTCCATAAATTTGGTGCTGGTGCCATAGAAACACGAAATTCGCGTAAGTCTTCTTATTCTATTAATTAGGAGAAGCTCTGACTATAGAGGAGGCTCAGAGCTCAGAAAGTTCAATTATAAATCAAGTTATTTCTTCTGAGCATCGTAACTGGTTTACCCCAAATTTAAATTTTAGCGAGTTACTACATCAGTTTGACCAATTATTTTAAATTTAGCACCAAATTTCAACGGGGCAGTTGATGATTACACAATGAAAGATCAAAAGGCTAATGAGATTCATGGCCTTTTGACCGATCAGCAAACAAATCGAGAGAATTACAATAAAGAGAAGCTGAAATCTTCACATTTTGAAAATAAAACAAATACAATTGAGGTAATAATTTTATTATTATTTTATCAAATAACAATTGAGTTAGGGATAAATAATGGTCAAACATTAAACTTTTCGATAAACCACTATTGTTCTAAACAGTTTCAAACTTAGGATGCTATAGGTTAGCTCCCCCAAATTAACTCATTAGGGCATAATACTCTTAAAATTCGTAAACCAATCTAATTTTATCATTAATATCATATGTTATTTTTAAAGAGAAACGGCGACTACAAAACTTTAGCCAATGAAAAGAAAACAATCTTTAATCCAAATAAAATTGATCCATTAAATATTCACATATTGAATGGACATGAACATAAAACTTTGGATAAAGGAGCTAGCCGAAGTTACATTTCAATTGAAAAAAGGGCTAATTCTGCACCTGTTATTGAGAACAAAGAAACAGAGTTATTACAAAACAGTGATTTGGAAATTAATGGTAATTACTTTTAGGAATTATTAGAAATTATGTTACTAAAAATTTATTAGTGGAATTTATTATTTATTACTAAAAATTTATTATTCAGAAGTCAGTAGGATTTAAGATTTTATATTCAATGCAGCAGTCTTCCAGCTATTTTTAGACTTGCCTAGGCTAAAAAATTTAATCTTTCTTTAATTTATAAAATTAAAATATTAATTTAATACAGAATTCAATGCTAAAGAAGTTAATAATTTCCTCCATGTAATGAATCGCTTCATTTCAATTGGCGGACTTGCTATGAAAGATTTGATGGATGTTCATGGAAGCACAATGAATAGCCAACAAAGAATTAACTTCATTTATGCTGTTAAAACGTCTGGTTCGGAAAGAATGTTTAATATTGTTAAAGATATATTGAATATATTTGAAATGAATGGTAATAATTGTTTTTGAATTATTTTCTAAAAAATACTGGGATATTTCCTTAATAGCCTTGTATAGGGCCAACGAAGTTTCCTTCCAAACTAGAGGATAATCATGCTCACTATTATGCCCCTCCATTCTTTTGCTATTTCCTTAAATGGACTCGACTTATCTACTATAGTTTGATAAAGTAGATAATTAAAGATCGAGCAAGTTCAAATGTCCAAATGTTAAAAATATTTATTGATTACGATAATAGGGGATGGATGGATTCGCCCGCCTTACTTCATTTATATCCTCATTCATTTAAAAATTAATTTTAGGCATTGAAGACGTCAAAGGAGTTTATTCTCAATTAACTTCGTGGGCTTTTGGCACATTTGCATGCAATCTGCCCTACAGCATTAAAGAAAACAATGGCGATATTGTTCCATTCCCGGCATTTGGAGCGGAAAAGGAATTAAACATGCTTTTGGAGATGATATTATATTAGTAAGTTGTAGAGAGGGGAGGGGGTAAGAGGGGAGGGGAGGGGAGGGGAGAGAATTTATTGAAGAATAATAACTTTAATAACTTATAAATAACAATTTTGGATTGACATAGGAAGCGGCCCCAATCTAAATTAAAAACAATAAATTTTACTGCCACGGGGAAAAATCGTGCTGATAAGATCCCTGATATGTATGAGATGATTTTTAGAGAAAAATGCTTTTAGCCTTTAATATTTAATTGTTTTTGTTTTTAGCAACAAAGAGAATTATGGAAAAATCAAACAAAGCGCCACTGAAGTAATCAAATATATTTCTAAATTATTTTCTGAGGAAGAATTTTGCGACGGGGGTTTTAGTGGTGTATTTAATACACCAAATCTCAAAACAACTCGAATCAATTCCTCACCAGCAGCAATTGAGTTTAACGAATATTTGGGAGATTTCCCTTATGATTTTGAAATGAAAGTCAAATCGCCTGGAATACAAAGTAAAGTTAAAATTAACTTGGAAATTTAACTTGGTTTAGCAAAAGTTTAGCCACCGGGCAGGATTCGAACCTACGACCTCCTCGTAGTGATTGCTAGGCGCTTTCGCTCACCGCTTCAATGGCACATTTCGCTCACCGCTTCAATGACACCTTAAAAAACGCCCTTTAATAAAATCGTATCTGAGATACAATGTACTTTTAAATACATATTTAACAGATTTGAGTTATAAAAATACGAAAATAAATTTATTCTCTCTCATTTATTTAAAGTCACCTATAAGAGAATTTAACTTTTATTTAACAAAATAAAATTAAATATTTTAGCTTTTGACCCTCACGAAATAACTAATTACATAATTAATGTATTGAGATATTCTGAAATAACCACAAATACTCCAAAAGAAATGTTGCAAGAAGCGAGCAAATTTTTTAGTGAAAAGGAGCAAAGAAATAAATTTATTTCATTTCTGGAATATATTAAATCAAAGAGATTAGCTTTAATTAGCAAAGATTTGTTTACTATTTTTGAAATGCATGGAATTCCTGAAGGAGAAAAACGATCACAAGTAAATAAAAAAGATTTTTTTGTTGTAATTTTCAAACAAAATGCTGTGAACATCCTGACAGGATTCGAATCTGTGACATCAGTCACAGTGCTATCGCTTGACAAGCTCAAGTGCCTAACTACCTGAGCTACGGGGCGAAAGATTCTTTCACTTTTCTTCTTATACATAGATCGTTAAACCACGCTTTAAAAAATTAAGGTAAACCAAAGCTAAGATTTTGATCCCGAAAATATTCTTATAATAATGCTGAACTGGGCTAGCCTGAGGAATTAAAATATACCTAAAATCATAAAGAAATAAGTCACAAATAATTTTTAAACATAAATTTATAAATCTTCGATATACAGTCTTATAATATTCTTAAACTTTACCTCCTAGGAAGCTCTCCGTTAGAAATTTAACGGAGACAAGGTCAAGAACAAAAAGATTGGTAATCAAGATTTCTAAATTCTTCAAGATAGAGAAGACCCCCTCCCCCCAGCCTTGTCTATAAACTTCTCCCTCTTCCCTCCATATTCCCTTCAAATTTCAATAAAAATATTTATATATATATTCCAGTTATGTTTCTGGGCAATTAACACATTTCTGTTGAATTTAATCAGTACATCAACAAGAAAAGACCGCAGAGAAATAATTTATTTATATAAATTCAAAATTAACAGAGAACAAATTTCGGAAATGTTAAAACTGATTTATGAAAGGTAGTAAATAATTTTTATGAAATAAATAATTATTTTTATTCTAAGCTCTTCAAATGCCGAGGAAAAGTCAAAAATAAGATGGAGCGCTTTGAATACAGCAACATATATTTTGGAAATGTTTAAAAAAGGAAAGGATGTTTTTGATGGAGGATGTAAAGAAACGTTTTTTGAGGATGATAAAAGCGAGAAGAAAATCAACAGTAAAATTTTGGGAGGAAAGTCCAAAAAATAAATGAGAGAGACAAAAAAGGGAATAATGGACAAGGGAAATTACGGAAAAATTCAAAATGAAGATGCCGGTTTCTGAACAACCAAATTTTAATTCCTTTATTAACAAGCACCAAAATCCCTAGTTCTAGTCCTTTTTGGTGTGTTTGCTGGAAGGATTGTGTGCCTTCTTAATCATCAACTACCCCCCCCCCCCATTTATCGATGTTGAATAGCTTTAGGCTTTAAATAATTTTTGGCTTTGAATCTAAAGTAATTTTAATTGAATTTAGGTTGTCCTAAATAAGATTAGCGATTCAGATACCCTGACCAAAAATAGGCATGATATCCGGAAGAAAGTTAAAATATCAGAAAGTAGGGCATTTTTCCATATCTAAATTTTAGTTCAAAAGCTCTGTTTATTTGCACAATGTCTTCCCACTTTCCTACGTAAACTGGTCCTCTCATTAATTAAAAGCCAGAAAGTATCTAAGCCTAATTCCATCGATACATTTATTTTTATTAGACGTTAGTCAAAAATGCTGAATAAATTCAGCTTTAAATTGAAATAAAATATAGCCAAATTTTGGCTTTTTATTATTAAAAAGAAAGAATAAATTTAAATAATTAATTTGTATTTTTTTGCGATTTTTTGTGTTAAAAGCGGTAATCATCTGAACATTTAAAGATAGGCTAATATAATTACTGCTTGATTAGTTTAAAGATAATTAAGAAGCAATTTACCCTGGTTAAATAAGCTTTATGACAATGCATAAACATATATCAATTTGCCTACTTAAGATCCGATTTGAGAGACTTTTCTAATCAGGAATACTACCTTAGATTTTCAACCACTTTTACTTTACTAGCACCCTTTCAACCACCCTTAATTACTACCCTTACTTTTCTATTATTTCCTCTCAATAACTTTACCAATAAAAAATATTTTCGGTACAAATACATAAATTAAAATAATTTTATTTTTTTTTTTGGACTTTAAACTCAAATAAATTGCTAATAAAAATGTTCCCAAAAGTGTATTTAATTGGAATTGATATAATGATCGATCAGCTGTCATTCACTCCCTTCCCTTTTCTTCCAATTTAATGACTGTTCTCGACCTTTACAAAATGTTTAGTTTCTTCCATTTTCCCTGTCATTTCTCCTTTTTATAATCTGATTGACAGACGCTTGATAAGCCGCAAACCACGACCACAAGAGTTTTTGAGACGATCAATTTGACTTTTAATTAAAAATAAATATTTATTTTATTTTTATATAAACACATATGTTTCTTCTACTTTTATTAAATTATTATTCAGGTATACTCGGGTATCTCCCAAAAATTTGTTTGTTCATATGTTTCCATACACAAAGTCATTCACTCTAACTAGGACAAGTATTCTCATGTCAATCACTGCCAATGTAGAAAAACAATCAAATGTCTCAATTTTATACCCAATTTTTTATTATTTTTTATTTTAATTGATAGAAATTTTATGTTTATTTTAATTAAATTGTAACAACAAATAGAAGTAATTGACTGAAAGATTTTATCAAAAAATCATATAATCATTTATGTATATTATACGAGACCCATAGGCCTATCACCAAGCAGGTATCAAAACTGCGGCCCTCTGGCATCTAGCGACCTAATCGTTTCCGTTCCTGATATTAAAAAATTTTATTACGATCTTAACACCCCCCCCCCACATAAGAAGCGTTCTAAATTCTAGCCAACTGAACTCCCTTGTTTCTTCCATTGTTTTAAATATTACCAAATTTTTCCTTTAGATTATTTTAAAAAATTTTATTTCAAAAACAATTAAAATTTTCTCCTACATATAATTATTTTAGAATGTTGCTCTTTAAAAATATTATTTTCCTATTGTTTTCCATCTTTTTCCTCTTCAAAACAACATTTTCTAAAGGAGTTTCATTTAATTCCAAAAGCACAGATTACGACCCTTTTCAACTAACACGTGAAGAATTGCTCCAATTAAATGAAGATTATGACCCCGGTTATGAAAAAGATGTCGGGAAATTTGTTGGAGATTTTTTCTCCGATTCTTCTAGTCAATTAATAATTGATTTGGATTTATTTAAACAATTATGGAATGAATTAAATGAAATGAGACAGGCAGCTATTGATGGGGATGTTGATTATATTAGAGTAAGAAGATATATTATTTGTATATTTAATTCTGATTCTTCTAGTCAATTAATAATTGATTTGGATGGTAATGGGCTCTTAAATTTTGTGAGACAAGGAAAAATAGAATAAAAGATATACCTATGTTGATGGTTGATAAATAGGGTTCTGGAAGTTTGGAAAAAAATTTGGTTCCTGGAAATTCTTCGGATATCCGAAACCGAACGGAGAACCGAACCAAGAAATTATCGGTTGTTCGGTTCAGTTCGGTCCAGAACTGACAACCTTATTGATAAACCTTTGATTTTCTTATGCAAGAGGTTTAGATGTATCAACAATCACGCTCTCAATAACCTAGGATATTTAAAAGAGATCTAGCTATGTTCCGAACTAGGCTAGATCTCTTTTTTTCTCTTGGCATACATGATCCTCCACTCATGCTGCTCGAAAAAAACATTAAAAATTATCAACTTTATAATTAGTTTTAATTTTCAGGATGTTATCAAATTTTTAGAGCCAATAACCAAATATGATATTTCGGCGGTAAATAAAAATATTATGTTTCAATTCAATTAATAACCATTTAATTAATAGCCATGTTTATCAGATTTAACACATTTTCTTATGACTATCTATAATTATGCAGTAACTGCAAATTCGGCTAGTAAATGTAATAATTGTAGCTGTACTGAAGAATATAGAGAAGAATTTAGAAAATTTCAATGGATTTTTGATGGTTAATTTTAAAAAAAAAATTTCGAATTTAATTTTTAAAAAATTTAGTTGTCGATGCTATGGGAAAGGTTCCAGCAGCCGTTGTTTGTAAGCATTTAAAATTTAAAAAAATACCGAAAGCGGGCTGGCAGGGACCATTCCATTTGAAGGATTAGATAATAGGGTTATTCCCCGACGGGGGGGGAGGGACGGGGACGGGGAATTTTCAAAAAATCTCTCAAATTCCCCGACTTTCGGGGACGGGGACGGGGTAGGTATTACCCTATTAGATCACAGTCTTACATGCCTAACTATCCGCGCCTTAATAATGAACATTAGCCTTTTTTCATTAATTATTTAATAAATGTTGAAATAATTAACCATAATTAATTAATCATTTTAACAGCTGGAAATAATCTATGGACGGGTTCATGGGCAACTTGCCGTAAAATATCCGCAAGCAAGAATAAACAAGGGTTCATGATAAAAGATAATATTTATTATTTATTTTCTGTTTTAGACAATTATGGCAAGGCCAGTATTGTATGGCACGTTTTCAGGTAAATTTTAAAAATACAAAGTTTATTTAATTAAATTCATACTTAATAACAGCCCTACAATCGACACAGTCCCTTAAAAGCTTTTTCTGGCCAACCAACTGATCCTACTGCAGTGTGCAGGTATACACTGAGGATTTTTATTAGGCATATGACCGATACGGAATAAGCGTAATGAACTTGAAAAACATAACTTTAAGTGAAAGAAAATGACATCATAGTGGAGTATTCTACTAATATGTACACAAACTAGTACTTTATTAATATCACACCCGGACCCTTATTTGGGTCTCAGATTAATTTTCCTTTTTTACTATCCTTTTAATATTCGAGAGAATTTAAATTAGTCAAAGCGTTGCTCGGACTGCCAAAAATATTCATCGCGGTTCAACAATCAACAAGATGTTCAGATTTAACCTTTTATCTTAAAATTAAAATATATTATATATTAATACATACTTCTCAATTTAGAGGTAATGCAACAAAGAGTACTCATTTCGACGATTGGAGTGATTATGAAAAAACTTGTTTTGACATGGTTATTTGACATAGGCTCTTTAAAATAATTATTTTTAAATTTCTAGATGCCTTTATTAAATCTAGGTCTATGTACACCGTAAATTTTAGTAAATTTAAACTTGAATATTCACCGTTTTAAGTGATTCCTGTACTGATTACGATGTGAGAAAAATTGTTCAATTTGGTAAAAATTTAGGTGAAAATAATTTTGGAAAATTAATTTTTAAAGTTTACAAAAGTGCTGAACTTGCATTAAATACGAAGCTTGTCTGCAATGTAAAATTTAAATATTAAAAGATACGAGTAGGGTTTTCGTTTCGTAACTGACACATACAAGCGAGGATTTATCGGCCGTATATAAATAAATATATATCCATACAAACGAGGATTTATCGGCCGATTTATCGGCCGGTATTTATCGGTATTCCGTGCCGTTTTACGGAACGGTAAAATTATGAATTTCTACGGTACGGAATACGGTACGGAATAAAATTCCGATCTATAATTAAAATACATAATTATTTTCTGAAGAAAAGCGTTTTTATGAGTAGAATAAACATAATTAACATTTTAATATTTTATTGCTACAAATAATATTCCAAATTTGTGACAACCTTTTTGGGATTTTTTTATGATTTTTGGTTTACTAATTCCCATATTTTCAGGTGTCTGTACAGGTAATAAATATTATAAACTTGCTATTTAATTAACTAAAAGGCCATTGTTTAACACTAATCTTTTTATAGTGTAGCAATTCTAGACCAGAAAATCAAATTTATCATGATCAAAAGTCGATGGCTGTTTTGTTAGCTTTAACTTCCATTAAATTTTCTCATTTTATTTTTTAGATTTTTACTTTTTGCAATAGCTTCATTAATGTTATTCGGCACTTTTTATGATGTTTATGTACATAGACCGTTAGAAAAAAGTTTAAAAATTCAAAGAAGATTAAATGGAGGTAATGGAAAGCCTGTTAGTGTAGAGCCGCAATCAAAATTTGTTACAATTATTAGGCTATTTTCTGTGGTAATTTATACAAATTTGTTTGAATTTTTGTTAAGTATAGGCTCGTAATTTGGACTATATTTTGGACACAAGAATGGAGGAAGGACAGATTCGATGTTTACACGGTGCCAGATTCCTGAGCATGTGCTGGGTTAGCAAATATAACTATTTTTAAATTTTTAGTGTAAAATGCCACGCCGTAAATTCAGGAAAATATTTAACTTATCGAGTTTGAAAAGCCTTGAATTTTTAAGTCATAGTAGTGCCAAATTAGGGTTTTACACTAACCACAAAAGTTCTTCAATTTTTTATAATTTTATATTTTTAGGTCATCTTTGGACATACTGTAAGTTCTTCAATTAAATATGTCTGACCACAAAATAATGCTTAATTCAAGATATGGTTGTAGGATCTGGTTTAGAAAGCTTTATAACCGGTGTCTTCTATAAAATTACGAATTCTTAGGAAATATAAATTTTCTCTGACCCCAAGGATGCGCTTTATGTAAGAAAATATTGAGGTCACTAGGATACTAGTGAATAGAGGAACTTAATATAATAGTGAGGTCCGACTGTATCTAAATAGTTTCTGTAAAATATTTCTATAATTTTACAGTACTACTATATCTGTACAAGTTTAACAACTGGTAATTTAATCAAGAAATTTTCTAAAAATAATAAATAAAGATAATTTACTTCAAACCATGCAAGAATTTACCAAATTTTTTTATAATCAAATGGTTGTACAGGCACCTCTAGCTGTAGACTCGTTCTTTTTACTTAGGTAGATGAAATATTGGAAGTTTTGCTTGAAATTAATATTTTTAGCGGATTGCTTACTTCCTATATTTTTCTTGTAAAACTACAAAAGAAGCAATTTCGGTTAGATTCATTCAGCACCTGGTTAGTTTACAAACACATATTGAAGATTTTACATTTATGGGAATTATTTAGAGATACGGAATAAACTTTTGGGAGGAAATTTATTTCTTTTATTCATCTCCTTGAATAGATCTCTATAACCTAGGATTTTCTGTTCGATTTGTCGGTTTCGGTTAATAAAAAATTTGGACTCTTGAATATAACGTCCTAACTTCCTCTTGAAGATAATGATCTTAGCATTATTTTAAATTAGTTCACACACTTTTTAATGTACAAATTTTGTCCAATTAAAATTTTTTATTAAATTTTAACTTATCTACTTAACCTGATTATGTTATTTATACCGAAAATATAAGTACGCTTGCAAAAATCATACGAATACTCATTTAAAAGATATCTAAAAATATTTTTTTACTCCTTAGGTTCGCTTATTATGTACGCAGATATCTTAGGTTAAACTTCTTTTAAAAATTATTCTTATTTATTTAGACTTACACCTGTATATTTGTTTGTTATGATATTATTGGGTTTGGTTTTTAAAAAATATTTTTAAATTTTTAATTAATATATATCAGTAACTGTACTTAATTACATCTCTGAGGGACCTTTCTGGCAGCCTATTGTATTTTAATTAACCACCATTCCTTTAATGCTTTCCTTTAAGGATCCAAACTTTTGTAGAAATAGTTGGTGGACAAATCTACTTTACATTAACAATTTTGTTTTACAGGCAGATTCGGTTATTCACACTTTATTTTATTTGTTATTTTTAAAATTTAAGTGTATGGGATGGACATGGTATCTAGCTAATGATTTTCAGTTATATGCTTTTGCACCAATTTTAATAATTGCTCTACATAGGTAAAAATAGATACCTCGGGGGGGGGTTTCAATGTAGTTCAAATTTTGCGGGTTTGTGGGACTATCTGATCCTAATGAAGTTAGGATATACGTAAATTCTTAGTTCGGATATCGATCCAAAAATCCGAAAATTTCTCAGGATCAACCACCCTTCATAAAGTATACTTGGGCTATACATATACATATAAGTCACGAAAAGTTTTGTTAGTAAAGGGGTTAGGCCGAAAAATGTTTATAATTTTTGTAACCTTCCTTAGTTAAAATTTAAAAAATTAATTTTAGATATAAAATGGGTGGAGTATTTTTTGGCATTCTCCTTCTCATCTTCTCTTCAGTCTTCACAGTGATAATCACTATAATTAAAGGATATCCCCCAGCACCACTACTTACGACAAAACTTCAAATGTTTTTTTCTTAAAATTATTTAAATTTTTGTAATTCAAAAATCCTTTCCTAGCATAGCCAACCTAAAACAATATTGGTCAGATCTTTACGGTTTTCCTCTATTAATAATGATTATAAAATTTTTATCTTTAGTTAAGCCTTATATCCGTTGCGGGCCCTATATTGTTGGCTGTATTGTTGGGTATTTCCTCTCAGAATGCAAACGACAACGGGAAAATAGATTTCAACTTACAAAAGTACCTATATAAATTCTTAATTTAAATGTGATCATTTTTGGGTTCTACTATAGGGTTCGATATTACGTGTCGGGGGCTGGGAAGGGGGCTTGTGGGGAATTTGGGGAACGGGGACGGAGTGGGGGGTCCCCCACCCCGGGGACGAGGATCGACCCTAGTCTACTCTTTATGATTAGTCAAAAGTTAATTTTTGTAGCTTAGTACCTATATAAATTATGAATGCCTCTTCAAAGATTTCTAATCTCACCAATATTTAACTTATATGGAAGATTTTATGATTTACTTATTTTATATTTATTAATAAATTTTCAGCTCCAATGGGTTCTTGGTTGGTCCATTAGTGCAATTCTAGGTTTTTATTCAATTTTTGGTTTGTATGAATATACACGGACTGGCGACATTTCTTTGTGGTATTCCCTTACATATGCCGCGATTGGAAGATTATCGTTTGCTATAGCTTTGGGATGGATTGCTTTTGCTTGTGAGACAAACCATGGCCGTAATCTCTTAAAATAATTTCCAAAAAAAAATAATTTTTTAAAGAAACAATGAATGCCATTCTTGGCCACAAAATGTTTATTCCTCTTAGCAAGATTACTGTATGTTTCTTTTAAATTTTATAGTAAAATTTTAAATTAAAGTTTTGTGCTTATTTGCTACACCCTATATTGTTGCAATTATATTATTTCAGCCGGCCTAGTGCTTTTCACTTTACTCATTCATTCCAATTGGTAAACCTTCTATTTTGATAAGTGCTTATCAATCCATAATTTCTATATTTTGGATTTTAGTCCTGTTCATAAACACTTAAAGCCGATTAGATGTTGTCGGGAACATAATTTTTCAAATTATTCATTTGAAAACAGAAATATAATTTTCATAAATATTAGAAGTTTCTGCTTGAATAGTCAGTTTCTGCTTGACTGACTATTCTTTAACATATTTAAACAACAACAATAGGGTTGGGGGTTTCGAATAAAGCTGACGTTCGAGTCATTTTTTCGGGCCCCATTTTTATCGGACCGGGTCATTCGAGTCTTTTTTGGGCCTCATTTTTATGGGCCAGACCGGTCGAGTCTTTTTCCGGCCGAAATTCGAGCTTGATTTGATCTATCGAACCGAACTGGGCCTCTAATCCTAATCAACAACACACTTTTCTTAAAATTAGATTTATCAAACTTTCTTTTAGACATCCAAGTTTAAACAAACTAAAATTGACATACTTTTCTCATAAAAGCAAAGTTCAAACTCGATTTTTAGGCTAAAGATCTATTAAAATTAAACAAATTAAAACAAAAAATCATTTCATTATTCAGCTTTTAATGTTCTTCGCAGCAGTCTTTTGTGTTTATGGCTGTGCATTGTTACTTAGCTTGGCAATGGAAGTACCTGTCGCCCATATAGATAAATTAATTTTTGGCCAAGGCGGTGGAGGAAGTCAAAGATTACCCTCTACAGCTAGAAGTAATACGGGAACATCTGACAAGTCAGGAGAGCAGCATCAACTTCAAGATTTTGAAGATGAAGGAGCAGAAACAAAAAAAGAATCTACAGAACTAAATAAATTGTTAAGTAACGACGAAAAAATTGAAATAGAAGAAATAAAATAAAAAATAAATTTTAGAGAGAATTTTAAAAAATTATTTATGTAAAAACTTGCAATAATAATTAGTAAACTAAAATTGTAATAAATAATATAAAACATATCTACCTTCAAATTTAGACTGGGTTTATGTATATGTTTCTCTTCAGATGAAAATGTCTAACTCTAGTTATAAGTATATAACGTGATTGATATCGCCAATAAAAGGGCTGTTGAATGGATTAAGGTGCAGGCGAGGGGATATCAAAGATAAAGGAAGGATAAAAGATTTAAGGTGGATGAAATGGGATTACATATTATAGGCATAATATAACAAGTCGAACGATTTACAAAGCCCCCCCCCCCCTTCTTAATATCCATGCTAATTTATCCAGATCTATCAATCTCCCTTAATCCAAACTTTCACCCGATATCATTTCAAATCATACATACAATCTTTTCAAATCCCTCGATATCTCTTCAAATATCTTAATATTTTTCAAATCCCCTTACACCCCCCTAATCACTACAAATCCCCTGATTTCTCTCCAAAACCTTAAAAATTCCATTAATACCAAGTCCTTGATCTTTCATTTTTAACTTTCAGGTTATAGCCATTCAGAGTTTCCTCGTCATAGTTTATTAAATATCTAATAAATTAACTTAGGCAAAAAGAAATTTTTGAATTTTCTGATACATACATATTCCTTGCCTGATGAAAAACATTTGAAGACAAAGATTATTTTTTTAAATTTCCTTTGTATGTACATACATATGTATTTACTTTTATTTTTTATTTTCCTTTGGAAAAAAAGTCGACCTAGAAATTTTTTATTTTCTCCATTCATTCATCTTATTTCTACATATTTACTATAAAGTTAGTTTCTATGTTAATATTTTTAGTTTTTTTCTTAATTTTAATAAATATGTAGAACGTTAAAACGTGGTGCGACACTTGGGGACGGACTTTTGCGGACCGACATTTGAGGATTGCCATTTGAGTATAAGATATTCTTCAGTATCTTAAAACAGAAATTATCACAAATTATGTACTAAGGTGAAGTTGTTCCACAAGCGGGGGAAGTTGATTTGTTGGCGGGGGATGTTGTTCCTTCAACGGGGGATGTTGTTCAAACGACGAGGAATGTTGTTCCAACGACGGGGGAGGTTATTTCAACACGCAGATTACCTTCCCCCATTGACGAAACAAAAGCTTGCCGTTGACGGAACAACATCCCCTGGTGCTGGAACAACATCCCCCGTCGTTTGAATAACATCCCCCGTTGCTGGAACAACATCCCCGCTTGTGGAACAACTTCGCCTTAGTACATAATTTGTGATAATTTCTGTTTTAAGATACTGAAGAATATCTTATACTCAAATGGCAATCCTCAAATGTCGGTCCGCAATCCTCAAATGTCTCAAATGTCCATCCTCAAATGTCGGTCCGCAAAAGTCCGTCCCCAAGTGTCGTATAACCCGTTAAAATACTTTAATTAGCATGGGGTAGCCTAAAACCTGGTTAGTTCTGCTGAATTAAAGCCTTAATTCAATCAGAATGAAATTTTAACTCTATAGGGTGTAATTATCCAAAAGCATGTCGGCGATCTACGATTAAAACAAAAATCTTAGTTCTAAGCTGATCTCTATATTCGAGCCTGTCTTTTCAAATTCGTGAAAAAGATAAATGGGGGGCGGATAACAAGAGATTGCCTATTTGTTTTATTTAATTTCCAACAATAGTTTTAATAAATTTTCAGATTTAATAATATTTTTTCTTTAAATTTTCGTCAAATGGATCCAACCAAACGAATTAATAAAGTCTGTTTTAATACCTATCTTTGACTGGTAAAAGTCGGTTTTATGTCCCCGTTTTATCTCAATTTTGATTTGCTTTGAAAAATGGCTGACTGACTGACCTTTTTTACATATTTAACGAAAAAAATGACTAGGGGGACGGGGAGGGAAGTAAATAAGTACCTAGTGATATTTCGATATTTTATTTATTTGGTCAGAATATTGTGCTGAGTCAGAATATTTGCTAAATTTTATTTATTTCGACTCCCATATTTCGAGCTTGAGTTTGGGTCCGGATTCGAATTGAATAACTTGAACAATATTCGGTCTAAGCACTCTCGATTACCTACCCGAAACCTCTATAATTTAAACATTTTTTCACTTTTACTGAGCAAGAATAAATTTTTATATTGTATATGTATTTTTGCAGTGTATTTAATTTTGAAAAATTTTTCAGGAGTTTACAGACATTGTACGTCATCCTCCACCTTTGTGTAATGCAGGTCCAATCAATGATGACCCTTATAATTGGCAAGCTACAATTTGTGGACCGCCAAATTCGCCATATGAAGGAGGAGTATTTTTCTTGAGCATTAAGTTCTCAAAAGAATATCCAATTAAACCACCAGAAATATGGTTCAAAACACAGATTTACCATCCAAATATCGATACGGATGGATACATTTGTTTGGACATTCTCCAGCATAAATGGACGCCGGCTTTGACTATTTCTAAAGGTAATTTTATTATGAAATGGATTTATTATGAAATGGCATGGACCAAATTACCGCTCGGTATGGGCTAGATGACGTGGGCAAACCCGCGGCGTGGGTCAGCTTGGCGCTGCCGCTACTATGGTACCTAATCATCGTCTTATACTAGTACTACTGGCCCTGGTTTTTGAAATATATTTTGTTTATTTTCCAGTTTTGGTTTCAATTTGCTCTCTTTTCACCGATCCAAATCCAAAAAGTCCGCTGAGAAATGATCTTGCTGAACAGTACGTAAATGATCGTGCTGCATACGATGCTAAGGCTCGTGAATGGACTCAGAAATATGCGATGTAATCAATTCTGATGGGAAAATAAAATTATTTTTTGTGGACTGATAAGATAAAATCATTGATATTTAATTGACTTTTCCGAAATTTAAATATTTTTTCTAACTAAACAATAAATTTGGATTTTTTCTTCAGCTTCTTAAAAAATAAAAATAAGAATAATTGCAATTAAAAATTAGGTTAATGATAATTTTTCGTTATTTTTTTATGCTAATGCTAACCAACAAACAATCCAAACGGTATTACGACCTTCACACCGAGCATGTCTGTGCCGCGACTTTTGCGCCGAGCGACTTATTATCCGCCGCCACTATCTTTAAAAATTTTATGAATATTTCCGACTTTGATGCATAATGCATATTTTGATGTTTTTGGAAAGAATAACACGTAAATCGCACAAAAGCCTACCAAAATGCTGCTATACAAAAAACATTAGTTCAATATAGCAGATTTTAACAGAGAATTATTTTTATTTTTTAAATCTATTTATCTATAAGGAAACAAATTTAAATAAATATTTACATTTTATTTACATATTTTAATGAAATATAATTTCGAATCGCTAAAGTCTCTAAGCGGAGGTAGTAGCTTCTATGTTTTGTTGATGACCACGTATGTGTGTTTGTAGATTGCTGGCTCGATTAAAAGCTTTTCCACATTGTGTGCATACAAAAGGCTTTACCTTAATTAAATATTTAGATAAAGTTTGGGGTTTTAAGCTAAAACAATTTGAAAAATTTGGGGAAAGTAGGGTAATCTTCTGTTTCATTGGTCCCTAGAAAAAAATGAGAAAAAAGTGCTTGTTCGAGATTTTTGAACCATGACAGTAGATTTTCCTTAAATTAATAATTTCGAATATTTGCCACGAATTCGACTTGTTTCGATTTTTTTTAATTCGACTTATATTTCGGGTCCTGGGTTCGAAATAAGCAAATTCTAATCTCAGACTTTAATATTGAATGTCCTAAACCGGTGATAAATGATTCGATTTCTACATTAATTTGTAGTGAAATCAAAAATAGGTATACATTATCCGAAAACTATTCCCCAATAAAATCCTAATAGTACCGCAAAGCAAAATTTTCAATCCCTCAAATCCCCCAGAATTTGTTTGATTTTTAATGTTACTTCAGCTCCACCGTTTTCATTAATTTTAATTATACATACTAGACAAACTCGTAACCAAAAATAGTAAAAGTAAAAATAGTAATTTTGTTCCAAAGCTAGAGGAAAGTTCTTTAATATTGCTCGAAATACGCAAATTAGATACCCTAAACCTGAGGGAAATTTACACTCCAAAATTTATGATAAAATTTTTCATAAGAGTTTCTTACAGTTGTATGTGTATAAGCATGTCTTGTTAAATTTCCAGGCTGTCTAAATGCTCTTCCACAATGTTCACAAGAGAAAGGCTTTTCACCAGTATGGATACGCTAAAAAATAAGAATTAATAACTTCAGAAATGTAAAAATTAACGGGGGTTTGCTCAGTTTGGCCACTTATATTGGATTTTTTTTTTCAAATTTGTATTTAAGTTACCAACTGTTTAAAATTTATTTCGAGTTTAAGTGGAACCATGAATTATTAATAGTTTATTAATGTTACTTTAAGGCAGATATTCGTAAATTTTTGAAGATTTTTCCTTACAACAAGCTAGGATTGATATTAATAATGGAAATGAGGTCACAATTCCTCATACATTAGGTAACAAAACTTTAACGGACTCGGGTTTTTGACAATTTATCGGGTCATGTATCGGATTGATAAAAAGTAAGCACATTTAGGCTAACCCTGACTAATATTTTTCCATTTATAATTTTTATTTCTTTTGTTTTATTCATTTATAAGCTTTTTCATCTATTTTCTATCCCGAATTTTACTGTTTTAGAGAAAGCTTTTCTCTATGGAAACAGAAAATTTTAGTTATTGTTTTGGATGAGCAAGTTAAGGGAGAAAATAAAAGAATAGAGAGTTGCTATTCTTTTTTCCTTTTTTCATATTATGGGCTTTGACGGAAACAGAAAAGATTCATAATAGAGACAGATTTTCCATGGAAAAATATTTTAGTATAAATTTAGGTATATTGTAATGTATTTTTTTGATTGAGAAAATTTCAGGTAGATAGGCTACGTGGAAAATTAAGAAGAAAAAGTTTTTGGTGTAATTCCTTTCGTCAGCTTAGGGTTAAGGATGGGAATTTAAAAATATTCTCAAACACATCAACTTAAGGGGATCGGGTATAACTATAGCTCTCATTTCAAGTTACAAATCTATCCTAGCATAAAATAGTGTCAGAGTTAATCCTTAACTCATGGAATAGATATTTTCGTTCTTATAATCAGGAGTTTATGAAATAACCAGAATCTTATGAAAAATCTGTTTTTTAAGATTTGGTTTATAATTTAAATATCGTAAGACATTTCCTTCCCTAACCATTCCTAATTAAATATTTCCAAAATTTCTTTCCAATATATTAAAAATCAAAATTTCCCCTCATTTATTTATTCTCTATTTCACCAACCTAATCCTATTTGTCTCCTCAATTTTGCTTAATTGTTGGAGTGGATAATCCTTAATTTTAATTCATTGGCCTTATAACTAATCCTTGAAAATGAGGACATTTTTTTGTCTTTTTTTCATTATTGAGGCACATTAGACATATTTATTGCAAAAAATGTGAGTGAAATAATATTATTTTGATGTGAAAAGTAAAGATATGTTATCAAGTTTTTTTAAAATTTCAGTTTAATTGGCAGGTGAAAATTTTGAAAATTACAAGAATACAGATTGTAATAAAGCTTTTATCTCTATTTCTATTAACTGGGATTTTTCTGTGAATTTTTGAAGATTAAATGGGTGTATAAATTTGAGTTTTGTTTATTCTTGATTCTGATAATATATACCGGATTTATTCTAATAGAACCGCAGTGGTTCTATTTTTCAACCCCTCCATTTGATGTGGTTATATTAGAGACTGTGGTTCAAATAGAGATGTGTTTCTATTAGAATAAATCCGGTAATTTGTTATTTTAACGCAGTTATTCATTGCCCTGTAATAGTGAGTGAGGGGTTGTGGTTTTAAAAGCTTTGGATCTGGTGGACTGCGATAACGGCTAAAGATTTGGGTTGAGGAAAGAACGAGAATCTGATTGGTCCTCATCTTTACCTAAATATCTAAAAATTTTCCCCAAAAAATAATTTCTTACACTTTACCCTAAAAAACTTTTCAATACTTAATTACTCTTATTTATTTATTTCCCACACATTTCCCATCCAATCTTTTTCGCTCCAATTGTTTTTAACAATTTCGCGCGCGCCTTCAATTTAATTCTCAAGTAGCAAGAGAAGGAATATACTTTAATTCTTCCTATTTTTTCTAAAATTATTTTTCTAAATTACTCAATCTCGACTAAATGTCGAGTGTTTTTCTTTCCCTTCCCTTCCCCTTTCTCACTTTCTTGATGACATATCTTTATCTAAAATTATTTTTTTTGTTATTCATTCAATTTTTTGCTGACCCCATCATTATGTCCCCAAAAACAAAACAAAAAAAATTTTTTCTACAATAATGAAGTGGAGTGAATAACTGGGAAAGGAATTGAGGAAAAAGTATTGACGGAAGAAATTAATAAAATAAAAATAAAATTAAGTTGCGCAATGTTTTGGTAATTTACAATTAAATAAAATACTCGAGAAATGGTTTTTGTGGAAAATAATATTTTTAAAATAATTTTTATAGAAGAAGACTCGGGATAAGGAGCCTACAAACAGGCTCCTTAAACAGGCTCCTCCTTTGCCAGCCAAAATGCTATGATCTTTATTTCAATTCGAATTCCCTCGATAAGTAATATCTTTTTTCCGACTGGATTGATCAAGTTTGATCACATATTAATTGCGAAAAACACAAAAAAATTGATCACACTCAATAAGCTTTAAATTATTTAAGGGTCTTAATCCATCCAGTTGGTAGAAGATAACGCTTGGCAATAGTTTTCGAATGATTCGAAAAAACTAAGAAATTATAGTCAATCAAAGTTGGCTGGCGCTCGACTGACACAACTCCCGTGAAGAGGAGTTAAATTAATTTTAGCAAATCTTTTCACTCCAATTAATTAAAATCTTTACCTTATGTGTAATTAACGTATTTGAACGGCTAAAAGTCTTCTCGCAGATATCACATCTATACTTTTTTACATTGGATGAACGATGAGGACCTCCAATTCTACATCCATTTGTTGTTGAATGGTGCCCTCGATTTTGTTTTGTTAAAATTTTCTTTTTCAATTCAATTCTTTAAAAAATTGTTTGTTAAAAATAATTCGGTAATATGGTCGTTTTCAGTTTTTACTTTTATTTTAATCTTGATTTTGGTGCTTGGATTATTTGGATTTCAAACATAAGGACAACATATGGGACTATACATTGCTTAATGGTACCTTATCAAATTGTAATAGAGGGGCTGACTTTTAATGTTGATATAAAACAACCCAGAAAATGACAGCAAACTACATTATGATCACTCAGATACAAAGGCCTAAATCTAAATAATCTTTTGAAATCCAGAAATAGCCACTAAATTAAAAGTAAAATGAGGGGGGGGAGGATTAAGAATTGAATATTACAAAATAATTTCCTTACTTATTTTGCCTTTTCGATTGTATTTGTGGCAAGGTTTTAACAGTATTTTCAGCCAGAAATTTATTCGAATATTCTCTTTGATTTGAATTTCTATGAAGGATGTTGCTGTTTTTGTGCAATCTATTTGTTGATTGGTTATTGTTGATTGAAAAAGTGTTGCGAGAAGCTTTAAAATAAATTTTGGGTTAAATATCCGAAATTTTGGTTTTTAAAATTATATTCGGTAACTATTTGTAATCATCTTTGGAGAATTGTAAAATCCATATAAGATTTTGTTAAAATCTATCCCATGGGCTATTCACAAAATCCCAAACCGATTTTATTTAGGGATGACAATAACAGATAATTTTAAAGATAATTTTAAAAAAAATTAAAAAAAAATTATTTTAAATTATTGTCAAATATCTTTTCCACATTATATTTTTAAAATTCTCATAAAGATTTTTTTCCAATTCTCATTCTTGATGAGTGAATTAGAAATGTTTTTGGGGGTTAAGTTAAGGAAAGGGGGTTAGGTAATTTTATACAAAAATTTCCCAAACTTACAGTAAAAATAACTAATAAAATTACTATATTTTATACCATTTGAAGAATTTCCAAAATCATCTCGATTTCCAAACAAATTCCTTTCTAAAGCTTTCCTTTTTATCATTTCCTGATTTGCTAGTATAAATGTTTGCATTGGGTTTTGCCGACGTAAAGCGGCTGATGCTAAAAATTGCTGCCAACAAAGAGACTGTTGTTGAATTAATATTGGCGAAGGTTTTAATTGGAAACAATTTAAATTATTTGGTAATTCTTGATGGGGGAATTGGAAACGTTGTCGGGGGTTGAGGGGAGGGAAGGTAGCTGATAATTCTGCAACAGATGGAAATGGTCTGGAAATTAAAGAATAGATTAAAACTAGGGTTAGACACAACCGATTATTAGTCGGTACCCCGGATTTCGACCCCCGGTATTCGGTTTCGGTTCATGATTGACCCTGGTTTTTGGTTAACCGAAACAGGTTTTTGCCTGAATTTTTCATCCAGAATATCCCATTCATATTTTGTCTCCTTCAATATACATCAGTCGCTGAATTTGTAAGGATTAAGAGGATTTCAATTAATAAGAGAGTAGATGGATTAAGAGTTGTCGATGATTTGGATGAGATATGGGATTTTATTAAGTGAGATTAATTTATTTTTAACACCCGAGTCCATCAAATTATTTGGGATTGTTTTAAGTAGCAGTCTTGAACTTTCGTATTGTAATAAGTGTATGTCAATATTTGAAAATCATAATTTGCTCGTAAACATACTCATACAAAGGTGTAAGTGCTAATTTTGGAAGGATATATCTTACCCAGAATTAAGAGAATTAATATAGTTATTTGAAGGGATTTGTCCTGTATTAGAATTATATATCATTTGGCCATTGTCTGACAAGTGTTGCTTGAAAAGCCTAACTCTCTGTAGGAATTCCATGGAAGCTGCCGCTGCTGTTGCTGCTGCTATTGCCTTTAAATAATTAAAATTTACTATATGTATGTATATAGTTATAAAATTTCTGATTACCATCTTTTGTTGAGGTGGCTGTTGTTTAAAAGAATTTTGCGAATTATGTTGTTCTGATGCTTGAGAAGAATTATTTAATGATTTGAATTCAGTCTCAGAATCAGGAGAGTTAAGATTGTTTGAATCTGGTTGGGACTGGACAGCAGGCAAAAGCTTTAAAAAATTGCATAAGAGATAAAGCTCTGAGCGAGTACAACTCAAAACTTTACTAAAGACTATTCTTAGGGTTCCTTGTATTATTGTAATGTTATTGTGTCTAGTCTAGGTCCTGTGTTTGAGAATTTTAAGAAACTCTATATAGTATTTTGATATTCATAATATTTCTAATACGAGATTATTTAAATTATCCTTGTTATTTTTGTAATATCTTGTTCAATCTTCAAGTCATATCACTAATTTATCCATACCTTCATTAAAGCATCCAACAAAGACTTTCTTTGATCACTCTCATCTTTATTCTTCTCATTCCTTTTGTTTTCTTCATTATCAAAATGACTAAGGCTAGGAAGCGTTTCTTCAATAGTTTCTTCTTTATCATTATCTCGATTCCTTGCTTCTCCTTGATTTAGACAAGTATTATTATTCTCTTCAAACTCCATTTTAGGTATATTTTCATTTTTATCATGGCATTCTTTCTTATCCCTCACAGAGTTACAAAATATGGTCTTAATTATAAATTAATATAAGATTGAGACATCCAAGTAAAATCATTTCAAATTATATTTTGTGGATAAATGCCACAAATACGCGTGGTATATTTTCTAAATTTTTAACTTTCGGGTAACCGAGCTAAACGATGCTTTTCTGTCATTGATGCTAAAGATGGGTGTAGGGTTGTCGGTCCTGGACCGAGCCAAACCATAAACCGATGATTTTTCGGTTCGGTTCTTCGGTTCGGTTTCGGATATCCGTAGAATTTCCAGGAACCGACAACCCTAGATTGGTGCCTTTCTCTACAGTTTTTTATTAACTATCCCTGCCTACACGTTTATTACTGGCAAAAAATCAAAATATAAATTCCATTTCACCTCATTTGACTTTTTATTCGAAGCAGCTTCAAGGCGTTTCTGTCGTTGTTCGAGGAGAGTGTCTATCAAGAAACAATTTCGTTGTTTTTGTAAAACTGTGATATTGCTGTTTGATGGAATTGTTTTGGAATTTGGAATATTTTTCATTTTTAATTTATTTGCTTAAGCTAAGAAAATTTGTATGTAAAGAATACTCAAATATTTTAAAAAACAAAGAATTTTAAAAATATTTTATGAGTATTACTACAAAATAATACTCAATTTCTTATTTGGGTATGGATATTGATTCACAAATATGGATATTTGATTCACAAATATTTTTTACTAAAACTCTTTTAAGCAACAAAGCTTCGATTTATCGCAAAATAACAGCTCTTAATACATAACAACTAGAATTAAAAAAAATTATCCTTCAATTTAACTAAAGTTAAGTTAGCTAAAGTGTGAAAGAAATTTCTACACCTCGATAAGATAACTGTTAAAAATTTTCTCTTATACATAATTAAAGAGGTAAATAATCTAATTTTCACATATTTTTTAAAATATTTTAATTAATTTTCATCCTTTATTTATCCAAAAAAAACATAAAAGATATAGTAGTATGTGAAGTACTTTTGCCATACTTGCCCATTTATTTATCCAAAACAATTTATTCGCTATTTTAGCTGCTCATTAGCGCTTAAAAAAGATGCACACACGCAAATAAATGTTTGGCAATTAGTTGAATGGAAAATTTGCTTTCCATTCAAGGAAAGGTAAAAATGTGTTGGATTGTGTGACAGGAATCTGGCCATTTTCAATGAATAATGGACTAGCTAGGAAGGGGAAAAACGAGAATGATGGCGCTTCAGCACGGCATTTGGCGCCATCGGCTGGCCGTTCATGAAAGTGGCACGCAGGAAATTACGATTCCGCTCATCAGCTCATTCACAGGGGAAAAGTAAGGGAAGGGAAGGTATATACTAGTAGTTTAGTTGGGTGCGCGAATATTCACTAATGGCATCCCAAATGAAAAGCATTTAACCCAGAAGAGCTACTATTCCTAAAAAGAATTTGTGTGGATGTCGTGCCAACAGGGAATGGATGTGAATAGATAAATATGTGAGTATAAAACTTCCTGGATTTTTATATTCAAAAACAATGAAATGCCAACAATATTATTAAATGATTATTGTATATAGTTAGCTAATTCTGTCTCCATAAAAATATTAATTTTAATCACGTCTGAGGAATAATTTAATTGGAATAATATTCGAATATATATTCTGTCTTGAGTTTAAAAATTATAGAAAATTTTACTGATAAAATCATTTTTTTGATCAAGGAATACTATAAATTAGCTTCACAAACTATAGTCAGAAACTCATTACAAAGATTACAAGCATTACAAATTCAACTCATTTGACATTATCTACGGGTACCTAACTCCCAGTAGAATAAATACTATTTTATGGCAGATCCGGGTTGTTGAAAAATCGAAAAATATCCCCAGACCTTTAATAAATAAATCTAATTTATTAACAATTTCAAATTAGGTATTCATACAAAATTTATTAACCAAAAAGTTCTAATAATTATAAACGTTTATGTATAAAAAATTAATTATGATATCATTGAGGATTTATTCGTAAATATTTTTTTTAATTCTTGGACAAAATTTAAATTATTTCTGGAATTTAAAATTTTAAATAAGGAAAGTTTAAAAAAAATAAAAATAATTAGTTGGAAATTTTATGAAGGTGGGGGGATTTTAATGGGAATAAACGTCAAAAAGGATTAAAGTTTTTATGAATTAAAAAAATTTTTTTATAAAAAATACTTGGATATTAATAATTTATTTGATATAATGTATTTATAGAAAATTAAATAATGTTAATAAAAAATATTAAGAAGGTATCCTGTATTTATTTAACGAGTGGAAAGGATGGAAAAAAATAAAGGGCAGCTATAATTATAACCATGGAAATCATTGTCTCAAAAAATCATGATTACTATTGGCTTACTGAAGGTACTATTGGCTTACTGAAGGATGTCGGGTGAGTTAGGGAGATAACGGAGGATAAAGGACTATCAGTATTTGTAGATTGATTCCGGGGATATCAGGTGATTTGGAGGATAACTTGAGATCTGAGCTCCGGATACTGAACCGATATTTTCTGAGCCGTTCCATGATGAAAAACTGGTATTTATGAAAAACTGGTACTTTTAATTTTTGCCCTCAGATTAAAAAGATAAAAGGGATTTGAGCATATAGTAGGTATCAGCGGTTGAAGAGATATAGCAGGATATCCCTACAAACCCCCTATATCTATTTAAATCAACCTTAATCACAGTAAATCGACCGATAGCCTTCTATCCTCTCAGTTCCGCCGATATTTCCCACTTAGCCACTTTATCCCTCTTCCATTTTCAGCGCCGCAGGCGAAAATTTTGAGAAATTTGGAAAGATAAGAAGCCAGATTTCTCCAATTTTGTCCTCAGATTGTGTATATTTTTTGCGTTAATTTCATCGAAAATAACGCAAAACGCAATGCGCTCACCCCTAATCCCTCCTAGAGATGGCATTAATATTAGTGTTCGGCAAATGGATTTTTTCAATACCAATACCAGTATGTAGTACCGAAAAGTACCGAGTCGGTACTATCGGTAGTACCGAACTGTTAGAATTGAACAAGAAAATAGGGCTAGAAACCTTGAAGAATTAATTTTGGCATAAATAATTAGTTATACAAAGGCCCTACCTACGTAATTCCCGAACAAACATTCTTTAGAAACAAATGAGAAGGACCACGCCTTTTTCTTTAAAAATATTACTTATATTATTGGTTTTTATGTAATTGTTTTGTAATTTTACATATGAAAGCGAATTAATAGAAGAAGTTATTAAGGATGTACAGTAAGGTTGGCGGTTCCGGTTATCCGGAACCGAAAAAAGACCGGATAACCGGAACTTTTCGGTTCGGTTATCGGTTCCGGTTCCGGATAACCGAAATTTTCGGTTCGGTTATCGGTTCCGGTTCCGGATAACCGAAGATTTCCAAGGAACCGCCATCCTTAATGTACAGGACTCTGGCCAGAGTCTCCACGATCTTTTAATATTCTATTAAAAAATATCTTTTTGAAGTACATTTAGAGATGGGAAATTAGAGAAAATCAGAATAATTTTTACCAATTGACATTCCCAAAATTTTGTCAAAATTATGTATATTGTGGCAATATTTCGATCAAGATTTGATTTTGACCTTTCCCATTCAAATCATAGAAATCTAGTTCTAAACAAAATTTTTTAGTAAATTCAGAAAAATAATTATTTAATTTATTCAATAAACCTTTTTAACCAAAAAGGTTTATTAAAAAAAAAGGTTATCAACCTTTTTAACCAAAAAAAGATTTTCCTCAAATTTTCTAAAGCTTTTCCTACACTAAAACTATAACAAAATAAATATACACAGCCATTCATTAGCCATTCAAAAGCTTTGTCCGGTTAACCATTCATTGGTATTGTTCTCTAGAATTTTTAAAACTCCATCCAACCTTCCTTTGTTTAGCCAAATATGAATGGAAAGGCAGGAGGAGAGGAGAGTGTTTTTGTCTGTTTGCCTCTATAAAGCTTTTTAAGCTCCTCCTCCCCTTTTTTGAGGGAAAAAGCGGCTCAATCGGTGAAAAAAGAAAAGAAAATTTTTTGAAAAAAAAGTTAAGGAAATTTAACTAAAAATTCAGCTTTTTCTTTTGTTTTTAAAAAGAAAAAATATTTTTCTAAAAATATTTTTTATAAATTTCTTCTATGCAAAAATAACGTTAAAATGGTCGCCAGGGAATTTAGAGGAAGAGGAAAATGAAAATAACTTCCGTGGAATCGTAAATGAGTCTTTTTTAATAATGAACAAAACGAGAGGCTTATTAATTGCTTTTATGCAGGAGGAAATAAATTTTAAATAAAGCTATACATATAGAGAAATTTAGAATGAAATTAAGGAAATTTTGGGGAATTTATTCTTAACACGTGTCTGGTATTGGATGATGAAGATATCGTATTTTAACCAGATCTGTTACTTATCTTTGAGGGAACCAGCGATACTTTTATTAATTTGAAATTATGTAAGAGTCTAAAATCTAAGTAAGAGTCTAAAATATTTAGACAATGAGTAGGTATCGAATGCGACATTATGAGTTTTAAGTGAAGAATAGGGTTGCGCAAAACATGCAAATGCATGTTCTAGATGAGGATATGCCTAGAACTAGAAGACCAAAGATGATGTTTTTACGTTGTCTTTGGTAATTTTTTCGATTTCGAAAATTTCGAAAGTAATTCGATTTCGAAAGTAATTTTTTCGATTTCTTTGGTAATTTTTTCGATTTCGACCTGTGATGAAAAATATTTTTGATTGTTGCGAAACTAAGATTCCAAAATTAAAAATTATAAAAATAGAAGTAAGGAATTGAAAAATTTATTCAAAAATTTACGAATTAAACAATAATGCTAGAAAACTACAAATTTATTAAGAACGGGGTTTTGTAACAAATCTTATATAGTAACTTGAAAATATTCAGCTCATTTAGATAATTTTCTAGGATTTTACCTTCTTTAAACAATAAAATCCCCGCCTCTTATTTCAATTAAATTACATCATTTGGCCTTTATCAATTTAAAAAAAGGAGGCATTTTAATGGGGGTTTGTGTGTTCCATCAAGTGTTTCTTCTAAATAAGGATTTGAGAGAGAAAGAAAGTTTATATATATAAATCCATTTAAAGTCTTCACTGCGCGAAACTTTTCCTTTTCCTTTCCATCCTAATCCGATTACAAATAATGATGATATAAAAAACTGAAAAGGGATAAATTGAAAAAGAGAAGGGAAAATTTTTAAAGGAGAAAAAAAAAAAAAAAAAGGAGATAAAAAAAAAGGAGATAAAAAAAAAAGGAGATAAAAAAAAGGAGGAGGAGATAAAAAAGGAGATAGGAGATACAAAAAAGGAGATACCGGCAAAGGATACTAAAAAGGGGGTAGAAAGTGAAAAAGTTAAAAGATGACGAGGGAAATGAAATCATTCGAAGCCTTAAAAGTTCTAAATAAAATTTCTGTTAAATAACTCAAAAAATAATTTATAATGAGCTTAACGTCATTTATTAATTATAATTGAGATAATTTCCTGAAAAATTAAGAAAATTCTCAAAATGATTTTTAATTTTTAAATTTTGTGTCGAGCTCTAAATGTTGAAATATTTGCTAGGAATTTCTGAAGTTGATAAAAAATCCAAGCCATAAATAAATATGAAATTTTAGATTTCTATTACTGTAAATGCTCGAATAATTACCCTCTCTCAAATAATTACGCCCTCCCTATCCTTCTCTAATTTTAAATATATTGAAAAAATCATTGTCAATTTTAATTATTGAAACATTATAAGAATCAATATTAAAATATAAATGGATTTCCTCCTCGATTTATTGAGATATACCCCAAATATAGCACATCCTGTCAATTAATTACCCCCTCCAGCGAGAGGGCGAAACAATAATTATCCAGGGTAATTATTCGAGCATATACGGTAAGTATGTTTAAATATAAATAAACGATTTTTCTTGTAAGAAATTTTTATAAAATGTTTTTTTAATTTTAAGAAATTATTGAAATCTGTAAAATAATACAACACAAACTCTGGATATACGTAACCTAATCCGGACAAAAATTTTGAAGTTTAGATCAGAAACAAAAAAACAGTTCGGATGTAATACTTCAGATCCGCTTAAGTAGTTATAAGACCCTAGGAATTAAATTTATAAAATTCATTCTGAAGGCAAATAATTAAATTAATTATTTAAATATACCTAAATTGTTTGTCCATCTACTACCTTAAATCTTAAACAAATAATTCGTTGAAGATGACACAAAGTAAAAAGATATAGTAATGCATTTATAAATTTGTAATGCACACCTGCTTTAATTTTTAAGCCGGAAAGACGGCATTGCTTTTAATTTAGAGTATCTTCAAATATAGCTTAAATTTGTTTATTTCTTATAGTGTTAAGTTACTAAAATTTCAACAAAATAGGTATTTTGCTTTACACGTAACTGTACAAATACCTAATTATTTTGGGGAATTTTCCAATAATTTTAAAGATAATATTCAAGAACATTTTAAATTAAGATCAATTTAAATAACCTCTTTTTTACTTTTTTAAATGCACTGAAATAAAAACTTGTAGAGATAAATAATTTCTAAAAATTAAAATTCCACATATAGATTATTTGTAGACCGATGTTTATGTAGAATAAAATTTCTAATTATCAAAATTGAATAAGATTTATCAAAAAATTTATTAAAAAATAGGTCCTGACAAAAAAATCAGACTGAAAGTTTGATCTAATAGTAGATTGCTTCAAAAATTGGCAATAGATTACTTTTTTTTGTTTTACTTATTTATTTATCAGCAAATCACAGGTAATTTAAAATAATTTTAAAGACAATATTCAATAACAACGTTAAATTGCTGAAAATATTTTTCAACCAAATTTTAATTCTGGTCCCTTCCTCTGACTAAATATCTCCTTTAACTAAGCCTTAAACCCTTATTATCAGACTGAAGTGTATGTGGATATAAAGGGAATTTAATTTAGAATTAAATTAATAAAACTACAATCTAATCTTATGCTAAAACTAGAGTTGCACGAGGTCGAGGTTTTTTGAAAAAACCGAGACCGAGGATCACCGAGGCTGAAAAAGCCGAGATCGAGGTCGAGGGGCAAATTTTGGCCGAGGTCCGAGGTCGAGGTTCGAGGATAACCGAGGTTTTTTTAAAAAAAATTTAACTTTCAAAATCTAAATAAATTTATCAAATTTTATCAAAAATTATCCAAATCATTATCAAACTTCCATATATCCGACATTTCAGAATAAAATTAATAAAATAAACTATTAATAATATTTAATGATTTTGTATTTGAAGAGAAATGAGATTTAGGCTCCTTCCTATACAACAGGGCTGGAGAATTTTGAATTTTAAAAGCGGAAGGCGGAAGCGGAAGCGGATCCAGCCCTGCTATACAACTCATCCAATCCTTAACTCATCTACACGGCCAAAAACGCTCAACTCATCCAATCATTAAAATATCGGTTAAGGACGATTCCGTGCGGCGGTTTCCGTGCCCGTTGTAAATTAATTCTCACAAGAAATTTGGAGGCCCTAAGATACATGTAAGTTGGATAGTATTTTGAGAACTTCTCGAAATTGATTGATTCTCAGAAATCCCCCCAAATCCCCATATCTTTTTAAATCCACTTTAATCCCAGTAAATCGACCGATATTCTTATATCCCCTGAGGTCAACTGATCTTTCCCTTAACCACTCTTGATCCTTCTTCATTTTTAGCGCCGCAGGCGAAAATTTTGAGAATTTTGGAAAGACAAGAAGCCAGATTTCTCCAATTTTGTCCTCAGATTGGGTATATTTTTTGCGTTTTTTTGCGTTAATTCAGGCCAAATTCTCCGATATCCCCTTGTTGATGTTAAAAAACCACCACACGTTTATCAACATTCCCGTAGTAAGGACTCGATATTTTAAGGATTGGATGAGTTGAGCAATTTTGGCCGTGTGGATGAGTTAAGGATTGGATGAGTTAAGCGGACACGGAGATTTAATTTTATTTTGTGATTGAATAAAATAATAAAAAAACCCATTCTTAGGGGTGTATATTTGGCCTCGTTCCTCGGCGAGGTTCTTGGCGAGGACCGAGACCGAGGTTCCGAGACCCGAGGCCAGTCAATCCGAGACCGAGATTGCAAAATGGGCGAGGACCTCGGCCTCGGCCTCGGCGAGGCCTCGACCTCGTGCAACTCTAGCTAAAACTACGTGTATGTTTCGAAAAGCTTATAGAATAGTTTTACTTCACTGACCGATTGTCCACTGATGCACTGTCCGGACACGGTAAGGATCCAGGAGCTAGTTTCTGAGCCAGGGCTAGTTTCTGAGCCAGGGCTTTACCCCGATCCCCAACACAGAAGGGTCGAGTTGCTACCCTAAATCGAACAGAAGTTTACTACAGCATTGCTATAACTAGGGACCGGATTTTATTGAAATAAAATGTTTTTTTGAAAACACAGCCTGTTGAAAGGAGCCCAAATATGCAACTAGTTTTCCGATATTATGATTTTGAACGAAGTTGTATTTCAATTTATTTGAATATTTTGCCAATTTTCCAGTTATTTCAATATTTTTTAAAACAATTTAAAAAATTGAAAATATGTATACCCATAAGAAATATAGCTAATTTTTATTAAAGATTCACATTATGATTTCATTTAGACTAATGATTGTGTTCTAATAGTATATATTAAGCAATTTTCTTTCCGAAATTTCATTATTTGTTAGATTATCTTTGAGGTAGTTAGTCTAATTAAACTTTGTACTCGCAAAAATAAATCTATTCTCATGACTGTCAATCTGACGACTAAGCTAAACAAGATACATAACATCATACCAAAAATGTTAAAATCCATCATTCATAAGGAATTTTCATAATATTTGTTATTTAAAATTTAGAAAAATTAATAGTTAAGGAGAAATTATTGCTATTTTGTAACTGATGTAAAACCGCCTATGATATTTTTGCATGTCAATCTTTATTGACAGATCAAAAGTTGAGAAGGCCTCTTCAAAACTCTTGTTACTTCTACTAGATTCTCTATATTTCTAAAAGATTAAGATGAATCAAGTCTACTATGAGTTGTTGCTAAGTTTGGACAGCTTTTAATAGCTCAAAGAAATTAACCAAATCCAAAATTGACTCCCAAAAAATTAGACGTCGCGCTCACAAAAAATTTGACTCAATTTCATTCCAATATTCTACAATTTATTTAGACATACTCTTTAAATTATATTATATTGTGCAAATTAGATGCTTCGTAAATTCAATGACTAACTATTCTTACTCGTTGATTTCCTTATTCGTAGAGTTCGTTTCTATTCTTCGAAAAAATCATTTTGATATGATAAATTTTTGTATTTTTCTAAACTTGTGACTTCAGGATGCTCCAAAATATTTGTTATTTAAAATTCAAATAAATAAATGATAATTAAAAAAAGAATTAGTTGAATAGATAATTTGTAGAACACTCCATTTATTTTTGCATGTCAATCTTTATTGACAAATCATTAAGTAATTGCAAGGCTTTTGCAAGATCTTTCAAATCCTCAGCTATTTATATTAGGATTGACATTAATGCGGATTTAATGTATAAAGTTTTCCCAAACTTCTACTACAATAGGAATAAATTTTTCAAAAATTTTAATTTACATAATATCTTCTATTCAATATTTTAAAATAAATAAGAATGACAATTAAGATAGAAATAATGAATTTTTTAAAGGTAGTATGAACATCTTTTTGTATGTCAATTTTTATTGACAGATTAGAAGTCTATAAATCAGAGCTTTACAAATTTCTAACATTTTAAAATGGTTAAGATAAATCAAGATAATTAATTGATCGAAACATTACCTAATAATAATCTGTAGCAAAACTAGGACAGCGTATAATTATTCAAAGAATTTAGCCGGGTACACCCCAACTCACCGCGAGCCCAACTCGTCGCAGAGCTATAACTTCGTTCAGAATTGTCGAATCCGGGGCGCCCTGGTATGGTTCGATTCATCTCGTCGAGGCGCATCGAAACATACCAAGACGTACCGGATTCGACAATTCTGACCAAAGTTATAGCTCTGCGGTAAGTTGGGCTCGCGGTAAGTTGGCCTGCTCCCAATTTAGCCAAAATGGAGTTGGCTCCCAAAAAATTACAAATCTACGCAGCCGAACACTAATTTATTTCAAAATTCAAATTTTATTTAGGCATGGTTTTTAACAAATAAGTTATTGTGCAAATTAATGTTTCTAGTATTCACTAACCCAGTGTTATACATTTTTGTATTTCATTACTCGTAGAGTTTGTGTTTATTTTTCACAAAAATTAATTTTATAAAATAAATTTTCAAAATTCTTTCTTTTTCTAATCTTCTTAAATAAACTTAAAGATGTTCCAAAATATTTGTTATTTGAAATTTAACAATAAATAAATTAAAATTAAAACAAATTAGATTTCTTTCCTCTATCATCTTTATATTTTTGGATGTCAATCCTTATTGTCAAATCATATGCTGCTACAGAGAAAAGGTAGCGTTGAACATGACAAGTTAATCTTTGCCTATAGCGGCTCAATTTTTCCCTCACCTGGAAAAATTAACAGATTGTGTTCAACCTCAAAAAATCCTCAGCTATTTCTAATAGGGGTCAAAATCGTGATCGGGATTCAAAAAAACCGGGATAATCCCGTCGATCCTGAGACCGGGATTCTGATCCTGCTCAACTCTAAATTCTAATAGGATGAACATCAATGAGAGTTGATACCCTTTTGTACTTTAAGATTTCCCTAAAACTTAATAGAATATGTACATATGTCCGGTGTGTCCAGCTCGTGTCCCGCATGTCCGCAAAAGGCATTCTGCAAAAAAGTCTTTTTTCTGCCTTTTCCTCTCCTTCTTAATTTTCCTCGCGTAGTCAAATGATGGGTTGACAGTTTGGCGCAAATAATAAAGAAAGTAATAGAAATTATAAATAAAATTTATATTATTATCCAAGTTTTATTACAGTTTTCCAAATTTAAATTTAATAATTTAAAAAGATTAAATAACTTACTACGTTAACAAATTCAGTTTAACAATTGGATATTAGAAACACATTTTAGTTTTTTTAAAATCTGAAAAAGTTTGCTTTTTTATCTTAATAATTAAATAAAAATTTAAAGAATATTCATAAATCTTAAATATACTTCAATTCTGTATTTTAAAAGGGTAAAAGCCTCCAAAGAGCCACAACAGAAAGTTGAAATGAAAATTTTAATTTAAACAATTTCATTAAATTTTCTTTAAAAGCTAATCATAAGCTTCTACCGTTTTAAAATTTTTTTTGAAAATTTTTTAAATTTTTATTACTTTAGAAAATGCTTCATTTTTTATTCATCGAACTTAAATTTTGAAAACTGTAATAAAACTTGGATAATAATATAAATTTTATTTATAATTTCTATTACTTTCTTTATTATTTGCGCCAAACTGTCAACTAGTGACCGGCAAAATCGATTTTTCCGGAACCGGATCCGGATTCCGGATTTGCAACTTGAACCGGACCGGATCCGGCCGGATTTTTCCGGATAAATCCGGTCCGGTTTTAATCCGGTAAAAATAATTTCCGGAGTCCGGCAGAAATTATCCGGATTCCGGACCGGACTCCGGTTTTTTTCCGGATTTTTCAAAAAAAAATTTTTCATTAATTTTTGTGTTAAAATCTTGTAATATACATACGGTATTTTTCCCAATAGAAGCGCACGTCCCATTTGAAGCGCAGTTACATATGTATAGAAGCGCAGTCTACGGGGAGGTTGAAAAATAGAAGCGTACGCGCTTCTATTGGGAAAAATACGGTATGTGTCTTTTATGTGTTAAAATGTTGTTAGGGGGTATCTAAGGATTTTGGAGGCTATGGGGGATATTTTCTGGATTTTTCGAGATTAAGTTTGGAAAATAAAGTAATTCGTGTTTGGAATTTGACCTGCCAATTTTTGAGCATTCGGAGTCCAAGGAGCAATATTTCCTCCAAGGATTTAAAGGATCCTCTTACTCTCAAATCTCTTCCCTGCGCCGCAGGCGAAAATGTTGAGAATTTTGGAGGTCCTTAAGTCAGAATACGTCCATTTTTTGCGCCGCAGGCGAAAATTTTGAAAAATTTTGAAGGCCATTAAGCCGGATTTCTTCCATTTTTCACCGCCGAAGGCGAAAATTTAGAGAATTTTGGAATGCCTTAGGCTAAAAAATTCAATTGTTACCAACCTTACCAAAGCTATTATTGGTCTCATACTGAAACTCAGTTGAGGTATATCCAATGTGGATTCAGTCGTCCTTACGTCTCCAATTTTGTAAGGCCAATAAAGAAGAATTTTCCCTTTTCAGCGCCGCAGGCGAAAATTTTTCGAATTTCATATAGACAAGGGTCAAAAATCATCCTTTTTTATAAAAAAATACAAGAAAATTGGGTAAATCCAGGAACCGATAAAATCCCAAATCCGGTGCTCGAAATTTGCCGGACCCGGATCCGGATTTTCATCTAGAGCCGGACCGGATCCGGCCGGATTTCTCCGGATTAATCCGGTCCGGTTTTAATCCGGAAATTTCGAAAAAACCCGGATTTGGGACCCGGACTCCGGAAAAATCCGGCCGGATCCGGTCCGGTGCCGGTCACTACTGTCAACCCATCATTTGACTATGCGAGGAAAATTAAGAAGGAGAGGAAAAGGCAGAAAAAAGGCTTTTTTGCAGAATGCCTTTTGCGGACATGCGGGACACGAGCTGGACATTTACCCATATGTCCTTAACAATAACTTTTCTATCAAAATTTTTATCCAATTTTTTAAATTAAAAAATTTTTTATTCGAAAATATTCAAGCGGTATTATTCATCAAATCAGTTTCTATTTCTTGACCGGATATGTTTGATTGGATGAGTATGACAATTTCGAGAGTAAACATGCTGAGTGCCATTATTTCCTTTAATTTTAAAATTTATCTCAATTGTGAATTAAATAAAATTTACCAGGAATATGAATTAATAAATAAGGGCAATTATCCCTTGCTTTTGCATTTCTAGTGCATGCATAACGAATTCCATAGCCGACATGTCTGTTTTTTGAGACCTGAATTTTTATTTTTAATTTTATTCTTAAATGAATTTTTAGAAAATTTTTTCAATAATTTTTATTCACCTTAAGATTATACTTAATATCTGTTATTTAAATTAAAATTAAATAAATTTATAATTACAACAGGTATATTTGTTTTGTTGAATCCAAATTCTAATATTATTGAATGTCAATTTTTATTGACAAATCATGTCAGGAAGAAACTATTTTATTCAGAAAAACAGTAGACGAAGGTCATCAAACTCGCTCATTGACCGTGTTGAAGTTAAATAATTCCAAGTTATTCGACAACGGGTGAAAAAATCGTTTTTGTTAATGTCGTTGTTTACAGAAGGCATTCCTTCTAAGCAAAGTTCAGTGACTGTTGAAGTACTGAAAATAATAATGAAATTATAACAGAAAAATGATAAGAGGCCTAGGACCACAATGAGTTAAGATAGTTAAGCCTGGGAAATCAGCGGATATTCGGCGCGGAACTGATATTCTAACCGGAATTTTCTGATATTCAGAATTGCCAAAAGTTTCTTTCTAATCGGAATTTTCTGATATTCAGAATTGCCAAACGTTTCGTTTAAATTAATAAAATGAAATTTAATATACATAAACGAAATAATAAGAAAATAAATACTTTTAAGAATCCGATCAGAAGTAATTCCTTCATAACTTAATTAGGCTTTGCATTAGCTGAAGGGGAAATAACTAGCCCTTTTAAACTTAACACTATCTATCGGACACTCCTCAAGTTATTAATTGGAACATGATTCCTTTTTCGTGGATGAATTTAACTTTAGACCTACCCATTTTTAACAACATTATCCATCCCCATTTCATTAAGCTGCTTCAACTGCCCAATTCTAATCAATTCCTTGGCCATTGCTGCTTTTTCGGCAATAATTGCTTGACTAATTAGTGCCATATTCTCGTTATTTTGCTGGAAAATTTGTTGCATCTGGGCCAAATGTAAGAGTAAAAGTGAATTTGCAGTTTGAACTGACATTTGGACTGGGCTGTTGTTTGGGGAGGTTGTTGGTTCAGAAATATTCAGATTTAAATTAGATATGTTGAAAAGTTCAGCATTAGTAAGAGAAATATTTGAAGTTTGAGGGAAATATGAAGGGGAGCTGGTGCTGCTATTAGTACTTTCAATTTCAGAAATCATTACTAAATTTAATGCTTTATAAATTTCCCTGAAAATTATAAATTTGTAAAATATATAAAATTATTTTTATGTACATTTAAAAATTAGTTCAAAAAGTTAAGAAACAAAAAGAGGACTTTAATTAGCGTTTATTTTTGTAAGCCTATGCATTGCATTGGCTAGTGATATCTAGTGGGTAGAAGGTTTAAGCAATGCTTAGAGGGGTCTAGAATGCCATAACTTAGTCTTTTTGAATCCCAATATTAACTATTGGAGATTGAACTGGGAGTGTCATACGAGAGTTGACGAGATTGACAAATTAAAAATTTCCCTAGAGTTATAAATTTACAAAATATATAAAATTATTTTTAAAGGAATTTAAAAATTAGTTTAATAAGATAGGAAAGACCAGTAGGCGTTCGCATTGGCGTTATATTTTTGTAAGCCATGTATGCATTGGCTAAAGAGATTATAAAGGAGCATGTACAATTTTTTGCGGATTTTTCATATCAAATGCGGATTTTTTCGATCAAAATTGCGGATTTTAAAAAATTCGAGATCGAAGCCCTTATTTAATGCTTTGTAAATACTTTTTAAATTTTCCTAAAATTATCAGTTTACAAAATGAATTATATTATATTTATGTGTATTTAATATTTGTTCAAAAAGTTCAACAACGTCCAGGACAATTTTAGGATCCACGTTTATTTTTGTAAGCCGATGCAATGCATTGGCTAGTTATATGACTGAGAATGTCGTATAATAACCAAGCTACCGTAAATTCTCTATTAGAATGGCCGTCTCTAATAGAATGGCCCCTTGGAGGATGATTGAAAAATAGAATGGCCGTCTCTATTTGAATGGCCCTCTCTAATGGAATGGCCCCCCTTTTTATGATTGAATTTTTTCAAATATGAAAGGATAATTAATTTTAAGCGCTTCTTATAACTTTTTCTTACTTGCAATTTTATTAGGATTGTGGTTTTCGAATTATCAGGGTTGGGGTTTCAATTTTATTAATGTTGGGGGCTTTTCTGGCTTTTTATCGGGCCGACCCGACCGAGTCTTTTTTTCTCATTTTTATCGGGCATAATAATGAATGAAATGCATTAAACTAAATATGTATATTTAATCACCATAATAGAAGAGTTTAGCAACACTTTAGCCACCGGGCAGGATTCGAACCTGCGACCTTATGATAGTTATTGCTGGGCGCTTTCGCTCACGATATACAGAACTCACCATCTACCACTGAGCTACCAGGGCATCGACTAATGCTTCCTCTTTTTCCTTCTTAGATCGTTTAACCTTCGCCTAAGCGTTTTAAATCTCTAGGTGAATCATCCTTACATAATCATCTTCATCGCTTAATAGATTTATATCAAACTCATATTTTTTTAAACAAAAGCTTTTTTCTAACATAAAAGCTTTTTTCCTTTCTAACAAGGAAATATATCGAACTCTAACCAAAAATTTCTAACCCTTATAACTTTTGAAAAAGGGGTCAGGGCAAAAAAAACTCGTATGGCCTGACTCGGAAAAGCTCGAAAATGTGGCGACTCTGATTATTGCAGGATGAAGATTCTTTGGAAATTTAAAAAATTTTAATTTTGTTGCTGCAAATTTTATAAAATTATAAGCTTTTCTAGTGATAAAAATTTTTTTAATTACTATCGAAAAATAGAATGGCCGTCTCTATTTGAATGGCCGTCTCTAATAGAATGGCCCTTTGGAAGGTGATTGAAAAATAGAATGGCCGGCCATTCTATTAGAATAAATACGGTAGTTACATTTATTAAATCAACTATAAGAAGAATAATATTCGATTTTTAGACATTATTTAAAATTTAAAATTAAATTACTTTTTTGGAAGTTAAATTTTTTAAGAAATATTAGAATAATTTTAGAATAAATTTTTTTAGATAAAATATTCTTAGAAATATTTTGAAAAATTTAATTATTCTTATTTTTATAAAATAGTTGGGTAAACCTTTTATTAAATTAATGAAGGATACAATTCTAGAAGAAAATAAATTTAATTTTTACATTATATCAAAAGGTGCGGTAAATTGGCGGCCGTTTTTGTTTCTGCTAGTACATATAACTTCCATTTATAACCAAACCAAAAATTAATTTTTTTCGTGCTAAAAATTTTTGATACTTATTACTGCCCTGAAAACAAAAATTTTCATTTCAATTTCGTTCTGCTTTGAAGCACTGTAGCTTTTGAAATTGCAACTTAAGTTATAATTTACCGTATATGCTCGAATAATACCCTGGATAATTATTGTTTCGCCCTCTCGCTGGAGGGGGTAATTAATTGAGAGGATGGGCTAAATTTGGGGTATATCTCAATAAATCGAGGAGAAAATCCATTTATTTTTTGATATCGAGTCTTATAATGTTTCAATAATTAAAGTTGACAATGATTCTTTCAATATTTTTAAAATTAGAGAAGGATAGGGTAATTATTAAAGAGAGTAATTATTTGAGAGAGGGTAATTATTCGAGCATTTACGGCATACATATTTTAAGGCTTCAGCTAAATTAATGCCCTCATTAGAGGATTTCTTTCTATATTTATCAATCTTCATAAGTTTACCTTCATTGATTGTCTACATATTACAGGTTTGGACAATTATTCGGAACAAATCTCTTCACAATTCTTTCTATAATCTTTTCTGTATTCGAGCATTTTATGTAAATTAAAAATTTTTTTAAATTTAATTTAAGTAATTTTAAAGGGTTTTGTTTACTTTTTTAACTCCTATTATGGATATAGAATTCCGAATTTATTTCCATATTGGTTCATAGCTAATCCATATCCAGAATGGACATTGTCAATAATTGATTTCCTGGCAAGCTATACATTTATTGGCGATAATCTGTCATCATTCTTCATGATGCTAAACAGATTTATAGCTATTGCATGGGCATTCAATTATGAAAAGGTAAGCTGAATAAGGTGAATTCCGTTATATTTACTCTATTGTCTCAAAAATAAAGAAATTGTCTAAAAAATAAAGAAATTGTATGACAATATATAATAGTTAGAAAATTCGTGATTTTATAGATGTTTCTATTGGCATATTTTTTGTGGATTTGTCTAATATTTATTTGCAAAATCGAGTTGAGCGTGGCCATTTAAGTTCTTGACTGCTCTTGAAAAACAAGTCAATCATTCCAACATCATTTTAACATCTCCCGCTGTTATAACATCATTCAGTTTTGAACTATCATCCCCGAAGTTAGAACAACTCGACTAACTGGACACGCTCAAATGACACCTTAGTTATACACATCAGGGATCTAGCCGTCCCGATTCCCGATGGTTCTACTTGACTTTATGAGTCCAATCGAACTTTATGAGTCCAATCGAAGTTTATGAGTCCAATCGAACTTTATGAGTCCAAATAAAACTTTATGAGTCCAATCAAAATTTATGAGTCCAAACAAAACTTTATGAGTCCAATCAAAATTTATGAGTCCAAACAAAACTTTATGAGTCCAATCAAATTTAATGAGTCCGACATCTGGGGCGCTGATGGCTGCTACAAAAGCACCAAAACTCCTCAGAATGTTGAGCTATCTTAAGCATCATAAAACACTCGTGGCAACCGTTGCTGGTTATGAAATCGCAAGTTCTGCTATTATGGGCCTTTTAATCGATAAATTAATTGCACTACTCGAATCAAATCCAGCAACATTTTTCAGTGACTTCTTTCCAATCGTCGTTACTCTCGAATCTGTTGAATTTTTGCTCTCTTCAGAGGATTTTATTGAACTTCGACTTTTTGAAATGTTAGCATCATTGAGGGGAAAGGGCTCTATTGAAATAGGCCCCAGATCAAAAAGAACAGGAGCGCAAGATTAAAAATGAGAAGGCTAGCATGGGACTACTTCTAATGTATTCAGCGAGAGGGGGAAATCGTTTAGACTTCCACATATGTGAAGATTAACATTTTTTCAAATACATAGTAGTTATAATAAATAAGAAAAATTTTACTTTGAGTAATAAAACATGCTTGGAATTATAAATTTTGTTTGGACTCATAAATTTTGATTGGACTCATAAAGTTTTGTTTGGACTCATAAATTTTGATTGGACTCATAAAGTTTTCTTTGGACTCATAAATTTTGATTGGACTCATAAAGTTCGATTGGACTCATAAACTTCGATTGGACTCATAAAGTTCGATTGGACTCATAAAGTCAAGTAGAACCTTCCCGATTCCCGAAAATCGGGAATTCCCGACGTTTTTTGGGTCGGGAATCCCGATTCCCGAAAATCGGGAATTAAATTTTCGCCGGGAATCCCGATTCCCGAAAATCGGGAATTGAATTTTTATGTCGGCTAGACCCCTGATACACATATACTCTCACACATATACTCATATACTCTCACCACTATTAGTGTATTTTTTTATACCGTGTGGTTGCTCATAAATAGGGTTGCCAAAATGGACCGACTCGGACCGAAAGATCGAGTCGGGCCTAGATGTTTGGCCAGAAAAAGACTCGTACCGGCCCGACTCGATAAAAACAAGCCCGAAAAAGACTCGTACCGGCCCGACTCGATAAAAGCAAGCCCGAAAAAATATGACTCGACCGTCGGCCCGACTCGAAAACGTCAACCCTACTCATAAATAAATAAATATTAGTTATATCACTAGTGTCTATGTACATTTTAGGTCCGAAGGATTGATAAATAATTTCGCTTTCAAGTGATAAAATTTGTTTTTAAAAAATTTGAAAAGGGCCAAAATACGATCGACTTTTGAAATATTATTTTGGCATGGAAATATGGAATAGCAAGAGAGTGATTTTAATATTAATTTCTAATTAAGCTATGGCAAAAGATCCATCGAATAGCATGTTTCCTTTGCTTCGCATTACCTCTAAATTGCATTGGAATGCTCTTAATAAGATATACTTATTTTACAGTAAGAGATGATATGAATGAAAATATTATTTCAATTAATATTATTGAATTGAATAATGTTAGTTTGATAATATAAAATTCAAATTATTTTTAAAAAATATTTAAAGGAAGGAAGACTAAATTTCTACATTCAATTAAGTACAATTGAATCAATTTTCTTTCTTTTTGCTTTCATTATAATTAATTTATTGACGATTTTTGCTTACAAAAAGAAAATAAAAAATATAGTCGAAGCTGTTAATGTTGCTGGAACTAAAAATTCTGACGAGAATATTGAACGGAAATTGTGGCTTATTGCTTTGATATCTTCATTTGGCCAAATGCTTATGGCAACAGCCGTGGTAAATTTAATTTTACTATATGTAGTTGCCGATTCTTTGCGTTAAACTGAATCCCTCAATACCAGGGCCCGTGTCGACGCAGAAGACCCACAGACAGAAGACCCAAGGACAGAAGAACCACAGACAAAAGACCCACAGACAGAAGACCCACAAGGACAGAATACCCACAGACAAAAGACCCACAACTATTTTCAGTTTTATTGTGCATAAATTTTGGCGCAAGGGGTATTGTTATTGGTACGATGGGAGTCTTGTCCCAATGACCGGGGAGCTTGTTTAACGAAGAGGGATCTTGATTTCCCTTTTTTCGGGATTTTGATACGGAAAATCCGATTCAGGTCGTGTAAAAACATAATCCGATCAGGTTCAGATATAAAAATTGTATAAAAATAGCCTTCCAAAATTCAAGAATTTCCACCTATGTTGATAAAAATTTAGAAACCTTTCTTCTAGCCCTTTTAAAATTCCCAAAATTTTTGTCTGCGACGATGAAAAGGAAAAGTAGATCAAAGGGACATTTAGTATCAAGGGGTATTTAAGATTAAATATAATTTAAGATTAACTTAATATAATTTAAGATTAACTTAATACCCCTTGATTTAAGATTAAACCCATGATAAGAGATTAACTAATACTCCTTTTATCCTTCTATATCCCTCCACATGGATGGATATAGGTGGATTAGAAGTGGTCAAGGGTATTGGAGATATGCATGGATGTCGTGGGTCATTGGTATTAGCAGAGATTAGGTAATTATTTCTAAGATGGAGGGATATCTCTTGATAAAAGCGGATTAGTAGAATTAAAAAAAGCTTAAAAGTTTTAAATCCGTTTACATCCCTTTAAATCCACTGACATATCCGATTTTCTGTTTAAGTGCGATATCGGAGTATTCCTTCTCCCGGTTCCTGTCATAAACAGTTTACGGGTAAGAATAGACATCGGTGTATTTGAGGTTTTACCCCCATGCCTCTAAATCCCACGCTATTCCTACCTATCCCAATTAATCGCCCGACTCTTCAACCACTTTTTCATTAATCAAATTTAATTGATTAACTTTGAAATAAAATTTTATTAATATTTAAAAATATTTTTTTAATCTTGTGACTAGAAAATAGACAAGTCTTTTTCAAAAATTTTAGAAAATTTCTTAAGTCTTGGTTAAAAAATTTTTCTTGTGGGTCTTTTGTCTGTGGGTATTCTGTCCTTGTGGGTCTTCTGTCTGTGGCTATTTTGTCTGTGGGTCTTCTGTCCTTGGGTCTTCTGTCTGTGGGTCTTCTGTCACTACGCCCCAGGGCCATCGGTTTCACGTGTCGACGCAGAAGACCCACAGACAGAAGACCCAAGGACAGAAGACCCACAGACAAAAGACCCACAGACAGAAGACCCACAAGGACAGAATACCCACAGACAAAAGACCCACAGACAGAAGACCCACAAGGACAGAATACCCACAGACAAAAGACCCACAGACAGAAGACCCACAAGGACAGAATACCCACAGACAAAAGACCCACAACTATTTTTTGTTTCCCTTTTATTGTGCATAAATTTTGGTGCAATGGTTGTTGGCGCAGGGGATTCTATTTGTTTTCCACAATAAGGGGCTGGGGCCTATACAAATTAAAATCTACATTCTACATCTACAGCCTACATCTACAAATTATAAATGTATATGTATAGAATGTAGATTATAGCCGATACAAATTAAACAAAATTTGTAGATATAGATGTCGCCAGAATTATGTAGATTTTCGTCAGAATTATGTAGATTGTAGCCTGTTTAATACAAATTAAAATCTACATTCCAAAAATCTACATTTTCTATCTACATTTTACGGAAATTTGGTAGATGCTAAAAACCTCCTCCCAAATCTAGTTTTTTTATTTTTTACTTGTAAAAATGGATGATCAACTTGAAATAAATAACTTGAATAAAATTGAGATCTGATACAGATTATTAATAAATAACTTGAATAAAATTGAAATCTGATACAGATTATTAAGTACTCAATTATAATCAAAAATATCTTGTGTATTTTCAATATTATTACCGCTATCTTTGTAAAGAATAGCTTGCATCTGTCCTCTACTCTGTAGAGCGTCGTTTGCTATTATATGACCCTCGCATTCAATACTAGCCGGAAGACCAAGAGCAGTCTTCTTTTCAAATATAAGTACCTTTTTATATTCTAAATCAGCTTTTAATATATCTATTTGAAGCAATGATCGTTCACGAGCGAGATCGTCAAGATCTTGACCATAAATTATCTTTGAGATCTTTAAGACCATAAATTATCTTTTTTGACCATAAATTATCTTTGAGATCTTTAACTGCACGATTCGCAAATCGCATATGACCAAGCTTGACACATTCATTAGCTACTTCACTCCATGCATCATCAATTATTTTCTTATAGTTAGGGCCAGTTTGTGTATTAAACAAAACTTCATGTCGGGATTCGACAGCCTGTAATTTTAAAGCTTACGAAAACTTAGTTTTTTTTAATATTACTTTACAAAATGCTGTTAATTCATTATCGGTCCAACTTGGACCTCTTTGTCGAACATTCATTTAATAAGAAAAAATTTAATAAAGAAATATAACTATGAATATTTAAATAAAAATTCAGAACAGATTAATTTATTACGAAATTTGACTTAATGTACATATGTATATATAAAGATTGTTGACTAACATAAGATAGTTTGGACGTTCCCTTTCCAATTTAGTTACTAGATAATATTTTTAAGTGTAGATGTAGATTGTAGATGTAGAAATACCAAAAATATAATTTGGATCAGCTACAATTCTATCTACATTTGCAGAATACAAATCTACAAACTACATCTACTAATCTACATTTTAAATTTATTTGTATTGGCTACATTCTATAAATCTACAATCTACATTTCACTCCAATAAAATTTTTAGATGTTGGAAGTTGAGGTATTAACTAATTTATTATGATGTCCAAGCCTTGTAGCCCCAGCAACATGAGCCAGATATTGAATGACTTTTTTGGTATTTTCTGTTTTGCCTGCACCCGATTCTCCGGTACACAAAATTGATTGGTCTTCATGATCTTTAAAAAATTTATTTGAAAATAATGTTGGGCTTAAATGTTATGCTTTGGTCTCAAAAAAGCGTGTCGACGCAGAAGACCCACAGACAGAAGACCCAAGGACAGAAGACCCACAGACAAAAGACCCACAGACAGAAGACCCACAAGGACAGAATACCCACAGACAAAAGACCCACAACTATTTTTTGTTTCCCTTTTATTGTGCATAAATTTTGGTGCAATGGTTGTTGGCGCAGGGGATTCTATTTGTTTTCCACAATAAGGGGCTGATCCAACAACGGGAAAGTTGTTTCAATATTAGGGAAGGTTGTTCCAAAATCTGGAGGGTTGTTCCAACACTGGGACGTTGTTCCAATTACAAGGAAGTTTGTTCCAACCACGGGCATGTTATTTTAGCAATGGGGAATGTTGCAACAACAGGTGAAGTTGTTCCAACACTGGAAATATTTCCCAATTACCGGAGAGCTTGTTTAACGAAGAGGGATCTTGATTTCCCGGATTATCGGGATTTTTATCCGGAAGATTCGGTCCATGTCGTGTCAAAAAATCTGGATCCGATCAGGTTCAGATATAAAAAATAGTATAAAAATACTTAGAATTTTAAAATTCTTAGAATTCGCACCTGGTTCGCTAAAAAGGTAGAAAACTGGCTCCTTGGAGTTTCAAAATTTCCAAAGTTCATGTCTGTGACGATGAAAGGGAAAAGTAGATCAAATGGATATTTAGAATCAAGGGGTATTTAGGGGATTCTAAACAGTTAGGCCCACATGGAGGGATATAGAAGGATTAGAAGCGATCAAGTGTATTGGAGATATGCAAAGATATAGGGGATCTTTGGGTTAGTAGAGATTACTTATATTTCTGAGTAACATGGAGGGATATCGGTGGATAAAACTCATCCATAAAATTTAACGCTAAAAATTCTTTTGATTAACTTTATAATAAATTTTTTTTATATTTTAAAATTTATTAATTTTGTGCCTTGAGAAATTGGAAATCTTTTTCAGAAATTTCAGAAAATTTCTTATAAAGTTTTAGTTAAAAAATTTTCTTGTGGGTCTTTTGTCTGTGGTTATTCTGTCCTTGTGGGACTTATGTCTGTGGGTCTTTTGTCTGTGGTTCTTCTGTCCTTGGGTCTTCTGTCTGTGGGTCTTCTGTCACTACGCCTCGGTTTCAAAACTTCCGACTCTAAAAATTGGTCAGTTATTTATCTAACAAATTTCGGTTTCTGAAACCTAAGAATTTGGTGAAACCGCTAACTCTACTAAGTTAGCCGCTAACTCTACTAAGTGTAGAGTCCGAGAACGAGTTTGAAAATCTCGGCCTCGGTGAGGTCTCAACCTTGACAAACTTATGAAAAAGAAAAGTTATACTAATATAAAGATATAATCATTATACATCTTAAATCAGATTATGTTATATGTTCTCAATATTTTGGAACAAAAATCATCACATGTATTTGCTAACTATATCTATACAATTGTTATGGATATCGGAATCGTTATATTGCCCAGTTGGCCATTAATTTGTTGCAGTCAATCATTTAGAAATAAATTATTTCGAACAATACTTCCAAAGAAACTTTATAAAAAATTCATTGGATCACTGAAACAACCTTCAAAAATAATACAAAGTGTTCAAAAAACAATTAAGGTTTTACCAGCAAATCCAGCAAATCTATATTAAAATAGAACCTAAATATTGCTGTTAAAAAAATGTTGAGCAAAAATAAATTAATATTTTGTTGAAGTAAATATGCTATTTTATAGACATTTTAATTCTTTATAATTAATGTATATTGGTCGGTATCGTGATCCAGATCGGGAGGAATTATCCAGGTTTCTTGAATTCAGATCCAAATTTCGCTGATCCCGAGACATAAAGTGAAATCCCGATTTCGGAGCCCAGATAGGGATTTGCATAGGATCCCGATGCAAATCCTGATGTGTATATGCAAGAGAAATTCTAGTCTAATTCTAATCATTTGCAACTAATACTTTTATCTCTCACATTTACTGGGGCTTTCCCACTACTATCTGTATCTTTATATAGAAGCTGGAATGAAAAAAAGACGAGTAAACTGGAAATCTTTTCAGAAATGATATTTTGTCAAATATTGAAGAGTCCTCAAAAACCCTGACATATTTTAATGAGTCATACATATTTTATTCTAGCTTAAAAAATATTTGAAAAAGCACTTTGTAAACCTTTTTGTTCTTTCTAAGACTACAAAACGAATTTATTTTCAATGATTGAATGGAAAAATTGAAAGAAAAATAAATTAAAAATGAATGATTATTTTATTTTTTAAAATTTTACTATAATAACAACTTTTTGATTATTATAAAATGTAACGAAATTTTAGGTTTTTTCAGTCAAAAAAGGTTTCTAGTTCTGTTTATTCTAATTTTTCCTCTGTTCTGTTTGGAACAAGCTCAATTTAAAATTTACTTTTAATATTACTTTCGTTACTTAATAGCAGAGGTGGATCGGAATTCCGATTTCCGACGTTTTTTCCTTCCGATTTCCGAGTTCCAACTTTTGAGCCAGTTCCGATTTCCGACATCTCGGACTGTTCCGATCAACCTCTGCTTATTAGTGAACTTCCTTTCATAAGTCCAAGCTCATCTCTGACTAAACATTTTCGGTAATCCCAAAATAATTTTATCAGAATTAAGTAGAATTAGTTTTAATCAGAATAGATTTGATAAAATTCTACGAAATTAAAATCATTCGATGGATTATAAATAAATTATTCTACTGTTATTTTAATTTAAAAATATTCAATTTTATTCTAGAATTATGATGACATTAAACTCCATTATAATCGTTATATTTATTGCTTTATTTGCTGTATTTTCACAGCAAAATGAAGTAAAACCGTCTGATCAACAGTCAAAAGATGTTGAAAAAACTTTTACAAAAATTGGGCTGGAGGGTGGTTATTTAAATTCTAGAGTTTAAAAATCTTTAGGGTTTAAGATTTGGTTTGGTGTTTGAGATAAGATAGAGTCAATAAGTATCCAAAGGGACGAAGACAAAATTCCTACGTATGGTTGTAGGGCTGTTTAACTTTAGTTCGGACTGATAAATTTACTTACTTTTAGAGAATTATTACCAAAATAAATTTTCTAATTTTTAGTCCCTCAACCTAATCAAAGGGGCACCATTCAATATCCTCCGCCTGTGCAATTCGGCCAACGTCGATATGATGTACCAGATCCTCGTTTAGGCTACGGACCACAACAATTAAACTACGGATACAACCCGAATTTATATAGCCATCTTCAGCCTGGACCTGTTTTAGGGTCTAATCCACCTTATAATGGATATGATCTATATTATAGAGCAAATATTTATCGACCACCACAACAATACTATCCTGGACAGCCTATTTATGGGACATTTCCTAAACAAAATACAGGTAAAATAATATACATACTTCTAGAATAAAAATTATCAATTTAGGGGAACAAACTTCACAAATTGTTTAAAATTTGGAACATATTCAGAATGTGAAAATAATTCAAATTATTGATAAATAATTGTTTAATAATTTAAACTACAAGAATAATAAAATATAAATTTTTAACACACTTTTGGTTATTTAATATTCTGTTAGAAATAAACAAGACTAATTTACTGCTAGATTTTTAGCTTATATAATCCTTAGCATCTTTGGTGCAAAAAAAGAAAAATAGGTCTAGGATTTTTATAACACCTTTCCAAATCAAGTAGCGAAACACAAGAACAGGTCCTAAAGCTGTCTACATTTATTATTTCCTTACACAATTCCGTCATATGTCACGGAAACCGATTCGAACAAACGGTATGTCATTCGAAAGAGCTCGCTGAACTGAGCCGAACAATACAAAAATTAGCTTCGTGACTCAACCTTAGGGCGAGATATAGGGGGACAAAGCTGATTTTTGGGGTAAAAATTTGAATATGAAAACATTGTTACATAACTTAGGGCCAAAAAATATTCCAAACAAAAATCAGAGTTGTGTTAATAACCGTTTAGATGTCAATTACCGCCAACCGTAGTCAGGATTATTTTTTTAATTTTTATTATAAAATTAAAAATTATAAAATTAAACATTTATATTTTTTAAAAATCCATAGTTTGTTAATTTAAATATTTTTTGTAGTTTGTAAATTGCTTTATAAAGGGCATTTATTTTAAAGGGCATAGGGTACATTTTAGTTCAAAAATGGATTTTTATATAATTTTTCAATAATTTTTATACGATCATACATATAAATGCCTAATGAAATTAACGACTGTCAGTGTAGTAGCGCCTTTACTTAGTCTTAAATTCACGAGGTAACATTATAAATGAGAGGGTAATTTTTAAGAGGGGCAAGGAGAATTTTTTAATGGCGTTTAAAGGGAATGGGGGACTTTAAGGGAGGCAAGTCGGATTTTCTAAAGGGCATTTCACTCATTGCTATAATTTAAATTTTTTATTTCTCAATTTTTTAATAGAGGGGAACGATGGCGTTTGTACCCGCAATGTGTTTACAACAAACCACGCCTTAGCCGGAGCGTTTTTAAACTCGTTGAAAATAGCTAGAGGCATTCATTTCGGGTATTTTTTAGGGTTTAAATTGTTTTAATAAATAATTACTCTGAAATTATAATAAGGGCATTTACTAACAAAGAAGCCATAAGAATTAAGTAAAACAGCTGGGCTATAGCTATTTCTCTCCTTTAGCTAGTGCAAAAGGTTATTCGGCGGCTGGGAGCGACCCAGCATCTTCAGTAGACCGGACTGACGTGTTAGCCATTACACCACGCCGCCTACTGCACAGCATTAGGAATTAAATAGCTATATGATTTACAATTAGAGCTAAATACTTTCTTTAAATATTTTTAGTTGAAATGTTTATTTTAATATTTCTTCTTATTTTTGACAATCTTCAAGAAGGTAATTTTTCTAAAATAAGGGAATAACATCTTTAATTAATAAAAATTAAAGAAAAAAATTTTCTTTGATTATGTTTTTAGGTTTTTCCAACTCGGAAATCAACGGAATTCATGTTTTGAAAATGGCAAAATGCTACATGGATGCATTTTACCAAAAGCCACCTTCAATTCCTCGTAAACTAAAAATAAAAAAAAAGGAAATATGTATACTTTAAATTTAGGCAATGATATTGTTGCAATGGAAGAAACTTTAAATCCACATTTGGCTTTTTCTGACGAGATCGACGACTGCATGAAGGGCATCAAAGATATTGTAATTCATATAATCTTAAAACGTGCCGGTGCCATACCTTGGGATGGGAATTTGATTTAGGAAGAATTTCTGAAAGCACATTAAATTTGCTATACCATTACCAATTTTTAGTGATGTTCGAGAGTCAAAAAAATTGGATAGATTCAATGATTTTTATTTCCAGTCTACTGTTTTCTATTGATATCAACAGATATGTTTACAGAAATTTTTGTGGATTTTCCGGATTACCTCTAATGCCGAAAATACAAGTGCCTGTATTCTTTTGTGGAGCAATTTAGATTTCTCCGTCCACTTTAAAATTAACTTATTGCAAATTTCTTTAAAATTAAAGCATGATCTGCAAAAAAGTTTGTTTGGGAAGTCAGGTCTAGAAGAATGGCGTCAAACTAAAATTCACGAATTGAAAGAGGAATATAGCAGAAACATTCTGAAATATGCTCCTCTTCCAAACAAAGAAACCACGTTGAGAGAATGGCTTAAAAGCATGGAATTCGAGGAGAAGAAAAAAATATTGTTAAAGTGGCAAAATTATAATCATGAAAAATTAGAAGAGGCATTTTTAAAGGAAATCGATAAAAAGTTTAAAGAATGGCGGGATAATGTCTTTTACGGGTCTTTAGGAAAAACCAACGAACTCAATAGAATGTTGATTTCAAAATATACAAAAATTGGTAAAACTCATTACGATTTATTGGATAAAATTAAAAAAGAGAAGGAAGATGATAAAAAGGAGAACTTGATAAAATCACTTTATGTTAACCTAAATATTAAGGAATTCAAAAAATGGCGTAAACTAACGACAAAAAACATTGGAAAAATTCAGGATATTTTTATTAAAGATATTGACTATAAATATGATAAGTGGCGCACTAAACTCGGCCCCTTTTCTTTGCCGCTAAGGTCCGCTTATTTGGCAGTCGCTAAGGATTTGATTCAAAAATTGGTTAATGAGGTATTTTTAAATATTTAATTCTCAAATTGTTTGAAATAATCATTTTATCTCAATACAAATTTTAATTACAGGGAGACCAGAAACTATTGCCCCCCCCCTTTGACTTCGTATTAAGGCAAGTGGTGGGTACTTCAAAAATTCTTGATTAGTGTTGTTCCTTATTTAATTCTTCCGGCATGAAATTATTTTTAAGATATCAGATGAGGCATTGAAAACAATTTTGAATGGAATGTTACAACGAATAAAAATAGAAATACAAACAAACATTCCGATTATTATGTATTCATTTTTAAGTAAACTAGCGAAGGGGCTCGCCCTACGGGCGAGCCCCTTCGCTAGTCTAAACATAAACAAAACCTTGCCAAAACCCTTAACCTAATCATGTACAATTCTCATGACCATTGTCTGAACACGTCTCTGCCAAATCATAAACGCTTTTCTAAAATATTGACGGATTTTTCTTTTCTCTAACAAAAGCTTCTCTAACTCAAACATAAACTATTTTCTTGGCCATTATCAGATTTCGCCCAAGCCTGAACTTTTCTCTAACTCACTCCTAAACTATTCTATTGCCCATTGACAGAACATTCTCCCAACCAAACCTGTACTGACTTATTGCTGACTCAGAATCAAGAGTTAAGTCGTCAAGGATTTGAATTCACAGTGAGCCATATTTTTATCTCAAGTAATAACTTCATTTGTAAATAACGAAATCTTGTATGATTCAAAACATCTTGACGAACTGGACTCTTTTAGTCTCCATATTTCTCTTTAACAAACATTTTACTTTTTATAATTCGAAGAGTTTAGGGACCCTTCTCATATGCTATAGCTTATTCGAAAAAGCATCTAAAACTGCATCTAAAACCTTGGGGTTGTCGTTGTTTTTGTAGAGATGAGAGGAGCTCGCCCTTCGGGCGAGCTCCTTCGCTAGCACAAAAAATATCAACAAAACCATAGCAGACATTTTCTCTCTCCCATATCGAATCTCTTCTTACGAATCTCTACTCGCTAGCATATCATACCTAATCTTATACAAACTAAAAACAAAAAACATAAACAAATTAAAAACATTTTATTCACAACTAATACTACAATACATACAATATATACAATACATACAATATATACAATACAAACAATATACATACAGCAAAATACTATACCTATCCACAATCTAATTTATAATTTCCTTTACTTCTTCTCACCATCCTTTGCTTTGATTGGAGTCGAAAGCATTTTTCCAATTACCATTTTCTTCTTTGATATTGTGACATCGTCCTCTGAAGTCTTCAGAACAATACATTGGTCTGAATTATTATTAACTAAAACAATTAACTTTAAGAATACCTTCTATAGCAGCAAAACATTTCTTGATTTCCAACACATTCCCTTTGTCAAGATCTTTGAAATCTTTAGATTTTTTGTCGCGTTTATGTGCAGGTCTGCTCTGTTGTTATTTGTATCACCAACAACGACGCATAACAATCCATTGATATCAACAAATGATCCAGACAAAATACATGTAAGAGCTAAATAACTAATAAGAGTAATAACAAAAAAATTTAACCGAAAACTCCAGATTTAGTAATGTCAGCAATTGAAGACACTTTAGTAATTGCTCCCTCAGTTATTTCGACAACCGTTGCAGATTGAACAACAAATTCAAACCCCAAGGGTGTATTGTAGTATTTCTGACCGTCAAACCTTTCAGAATTGAACTTTTGCACTTTAAGGTTTTCAAACTTAACAATCTAAAAAAATTATTTTTTTTATTATTTTTTTAAACTTACATTGCCGCAGACACATGATTCAAGAATAGAAGCAGAATTCTTCGTCGTATGAAAGGCTGTAACAACAAAAAGTTCGCCAGAATCACACTCAAGAATTATTGTTGTTTTAGTCGACGATTTGAGCACACTCTTGATCAAACCACGGCAAAATCTAAAAATTAAACTTTAACGAAAACAAAATTCTATGATTTACCCCAACCAGGATCCTTCAGGATTAAGTTTCAATTCAGCCAAAGAAGACAACTGCATGATAACAGAAAAGTCAACAGTATAATTGTAGAGATGAAGTATGGAGTGATATAAAGTGACTAAAATCATTTACTTTTATAGTAAACAAATTCACTTGCAGTGTGACAGAAACTCGCCTTAACCCTATCAACCATTAATAACTGGATGAATTTAGGGACCCTCCTCATAAGCTATAGCTTATTCGAAAGATCATCAAAAACTGTATCTAAAACCTTGGGGCAATTTTGTTTATAAAACTTTCTCATAAGATAAAACAGATGGAATTATAAATTGTAATTTATATTTGAAGATCTTCAAAGCCGTGTAACTCTGTGAATTTAGGGACCCTCCTCATAAGCTATAGCTTATTCGAAAGAGCATCAAAAACTGTATCTAAAACCTTGGGCAATTTTGTCTACGTCAACCTTCTCAAAAGAGAAATAGATATTTTCATTTCCTCACTCCCCAAATCATTTTACTATAAAAACCCCCATTTCCTCACTCCCCAAATCATTTTACTATAAAAGCCCCCGTTTCCTCATTCCCCAAATCATTTTACTATAAAAGCCTCCATTTCCTCACTCCCCAGATCATTTTACTATAAAAGCCGTGTGACAAACAATTTCCTTCCATTCACAAATTATATATAGGATACTTTGATCAGGATAGCTTTAACAAAATAACTAAAAAATTAGAAGCTGAACTGGAACAAGTTAAAGTCAAAGCAGAATTTGGTAATTTTTCGTCTTTTATTTTATTCCATATTCAAAAAATTATTAATGATTTATCTGCATTAAAATATTAAAAATATTTTTTGACTGTATCTAAAATGTAACAACCAGGCTTCGAAATAAAATTTTTGGTTAAACTAAAAACGAAAAAATTTTTTTTTTCGTTTCTGAGCAAAACTGACTCAAAAAAGAAGTTAGAAGGTCTTGCCTAAAAATCTTCGGAAGATCGAGCGATTTCGAGAATTGGAAATACAGACACAAAAATTTTGGGAATTCACGATTTTCGTGAAATGATTCGGCTAGCCCCATGTTACTCCTAAAATATGATTCAATTATAAATTTTATTCAGAGGATGATTATCAAAATGATATTCCAAAGTTTCCACCAGTTAAGAGAGTTATCTGGTTTGTCCGGCATGGAGAAAGGATTGATAATGATAAAAATGAAAAAAAGAAAGCTCGCGAAAGTAAAGAACAATGCTACTACAGTGAAGATTGTAATAGAAAATTTAAACTTGACAATTCCCCTTTGAACAAGACAGGGATAAAAAGAGCCAAAATATTGAACAAAGTGTAAGATTTATTTTCTGAGTGTTTAAAGAAACTTACGGACTAATTTTAAGAGGCAGATTATTTATCGAAGGAATAAGTATATAGTTGGACATAACTATAAGATTTTTCGATTGAAAATTATAATTTGAGAAGTATCCAAATCTTGGATGCCTCTCAAATGAGAGTATCCGATTCCAATTTTTATCCAACAATTAATATATAAACGATTATAAACTGAGAATTAATTTAAATTTTAGCTTCGACAATATTAACATTCAACACATTTTTGCTTCTCCATATGAACGAACATTGCAAACAGCTTTACTTCTTTTAGGGGAAAGCCATAAAAATTTCGATTCTAAAGGGAATTTGGAGAATGAATTGAAAATAAAGGTAGAGCCAGGATTTATAGAGAACATGATTGATTGTGTTAACAAACCTATTGGTTATGAGGATATTAAGGAATTGGCAAAACATCATTCTCACTTAGATAGTGAATATGTTCCTATTTTAAATAGAGAAGACTTGGCTCGTGAATACAAAGAGGTATAGTAGTATAAATATTAAGGGTACACCCCGATGTACCGCCGAGCTATAACTTATAGCTCGGCGGTACATTGGGCTCGCGGTACACTGGTCTGATCCCAAATATTAACTAGAGATCAGACCTCACCGAGATACTTAACAAAAATCACGATTATCGGGATTACTATTCTTCGGGATATCGATCACGATTCCTGAAGTACCTCCCAGGCCAGCCTTTTTTTTTTTTCTTTATCGACACAAATAAAATGTGAAACAATAAAATAAATACTCCTGGATCCATAAGGATCACTTATGGAGTTAGTTAAGTTATACAAAGAAAAATTTAAAAATAAGGTAATACAGTTTTAAAAAAAAAAATATATATACCTATGTATATATTTAAAAAAAAAATGGAATCCACAGAAAAAAAAATATATATATAAAATAAATGCAAATTAAATTACACAATCAAACGAGTGTCATCAAAAAAATATAATAGTTTAAAGAAAATTTTTTTTAATGTTCAAGTACGATTTAATTAAAACAGTGAACATTTCGGCTAGGATTTATTTTATTAATACATTACGCTCCATTAATCCCTTGCTTATAAATTGGGATCTTCGGTGATTAATATTTTATCTAAAAGTTTTTTAAATTGAGGAATTGTATTGATTTTTTCTAATTCATTTTTAGGAAGTTTATTCCATTTATCTATTACTCTATGTGAAAAGAAATGATTATTCTTAGCTTGTTTTTTAAATAATTGATATCTATGTAAGCGCGGATTATTTCTATTTGGTTTTGAAAATATTTGTTCTGGTTTTATTTTATAGAAACCCTTTACTATTTTGAAGGTTGTCATAAGATCTGTTCTAATACGACGAATATTAGTTGGAGGGAGATTGCATCTTTTTAGTCTTTCGGTATACCCTATTTTCTGATATTTGTATTTATATCTTAAAATTCTCCTTGTAAAACTTTTTTGTGGTTTTTCTAATTGTTTATTAAGATATTCTAATTTGGGGCTAAAATTTTCCGTGGAATATTCCATAATTGGTCTTACGTATGTTTTGAAAGCCTTTACATATGTTTCTATTGGTAATGTTTTGGGTAATATTCCGAGGATATTATTTAGCCTGATAAACGAGGACCTAGTAATTTTTGTTATATGTTGATCGAATTTAAGTTTGTTATCTATGTATATACCTAAGTCTCTTATATTATTAACTTCTTCGATTTTTTCACCACTAATCTCATAATTAAACTTAATTTTGTTGTATATTTTTAAAACCTTAACTTTTGAAGTAGAGAATTCTAACTTATTATTTTTTGCCCATTTATATGCATTGTTTATAGCTTCTTGCAGTTCTACGCAATCTTCTTCTGTCTTAATTTCTGAATAAAGCTTGAAATCGTCTGCATATAATTTTACTTTTATATTTTTTGGAATGTGGCTGGGCAGGTCATTTATATATATCAAAAAAAGCAATGGTCCCAGGACAGTCCCTTGGGGGACACCGGTTTTAGGCAAAAATGGTTGAGAGTAATTCTCATCTATTTTTACAATATGAGATCGATTATTTAGAAAATTTGCTACCCATCTAATTGTTAGCTTATCTATTTTAATTTCTTGTAATTTTCTAATAAGTATTTCATGATCTACTTTATCAAATGCTTTTTGAAAATCAAAATATATGACGTCAGTACCTATTTTCCTATCAAGTGAATTATACCAGTCTTGCATGGATGATAAAATTTGAAGTGTACACGAGCTTTTGGGTAAAAACCCAAATTGCTCTTCAGCAATTATTTTATTTTTGTCAAGTTGTTCTAATAACTTATTCGCTAGCAAGCGCTCAAAAACTCTACAAATGGGAGATGTTAACGCAATTGGTCTATAATTTTTGGGGTCGTTTACTGAACCCTTCTTTTTAAATATCGGTATAATGTGTGCTGTTTTCCATAATTCAGGGACTATTCCGGTCTTAAATGTATTGTTATATAGAATTGATAGAGGAAGAGCTAATGGGGTAGCACATTTCTTTAGGAAATATTGATTGACATTCTCAGGACTATGGGATAATTTATTTGGGAGCTTCTTGAGTAATTTTTCTATTATATATGGTTCAAATATAGTTTCTTCATGATTTTCATCACTAGCTTCGATGCTTATTTGTTTATAGTTTATATCTCCGCTAACCATTTCTTCAAAAATTGTTTTAAATTTTTTAGCTTTGTCAGTGTCTAATGATATTGGGTCACTTCCCTCAGATTCCTTAAGTATTGGTACACCAGAATTAAATTTGTTTTTTTTCATTAATTTATATATCTCCCCTATATGCCCGGATCCTATCTTTTTAGATAGATGTTTGTTTTTAAATTTTTCTATTTCTAATTTACATTTAATTTCGAGACTTTTATAATTGTCTTTACTGATCTCACCTAATTTAAGCTTTTTCCATGCAAAAGCCTTTTGTTTAATGGTTTCTCTAATTTCTTTGGGATATTTCAAGGGTTTTTTTTTCGCCGAATTTCTTAAATGGGATGAATTTTTGAATTGATTGCGTTATTATGGAATTCAGTATTTCGGCCATTTCTGACGGATTTTTGTCATTAAATAGATTGAACCAGTCATATTGAGCTAAATACCAATTTATTTTTTTATATTTTCCCTTCTTAAATAATAATACCTTTCTTTTTTCTTTAGATCTTACTTTTTCAATTGGAAAAGTTACTTCAAATGATATTGGTTTGTGGTCGCTTACAACAAGGTCATTAACTATATTATATTTTTCAATTAATTGTTTATTCTGGAGGATTAAGTCTAGTGTATGGTCATTATTGTACATTGTTGACTCTTTTATTATTTGGTGCAAGTCTAGCTTATTTATGGTATTGTAAAAGTATAAACTCTGCTTATCTTTTGGGAGTGCAGACTCCTGCCAATTTATTTTTGGAAGGTTAAAATCCCCTAATATAACATGTGAAAGTTCGTTTTTGTATTTTTTCTTTATAATTCCCCAAATTTTTTTATCGTCATTTAATTTTGTACTAGGAGGCCTATATATTAAATGAAATCTTATTCTTTTAAATTCTGAGTATATATCAAGGGTAAGAAGTTCGTGATTATGCTGAGACATTGAGAGAGTAGGAATATTAACAATTTTTAGTGCCTTTTTGTAAAACGCGCCTACGCCTCCCCCTCTATTAATTCTATCTATTCTTATAAAGTTATAATTATCTGATATTAAAAGGGTCTTGTCTGATATTTTATCGCTTAGCCATGTCTCGCATAAAAATGCTATGTCGATATTATTTTTAATTAGATAATTCTCTAATTCAACCAATTTATATGTAGTTTTTTCTGAATTAATTGAGCGAATGTTTAAAAGTAAGCATTTCAAATTTTTTATTTTTTCATTTTTCTGTGAGGTCCCTAAATCCTAACCCATGGTCACTGTTTTTTTAAAATGAATTTTAAGATTACGGTAACAAGCAGTTCCATTTCCATGTTTCTGATTAATTTCCCTCACTTGCTGTTTCAGATAGTTTTGCAGCTGTAGTTCAGGTGGGGTTAAGTCCCTTCTTGCGAAGGGACTATGCCCACCCAATTTAGGTTGATGGATATTTCTGTATTGATTAATAAAAGAGTGTGCAGCTGAAGGTGTTGCAAATTTAACTTTGATGATGCGGTGATAGTTGTTTTGTTTTTTGGCTCCATGTCTTTTTACTTCAAATGTTTTATTATCTTGGAAGTTTTTGTTGTTCACAACAGCATTAACATTCTTCTCTACAACCTTAATATCTTCTTCTTCATTAGCTATTTCAGGGAATCTTTCGATGACTGCATAGTAGCTCTTCTTTTCATACAACTCCTTAAGTTTTTCATCGAATTTGGGCTGTTGAAGTTGTTGGATTGTTTCTGCTGCCTGACGAATTTTTGGTGGCATTAGATTTGGGGGGCAACCCCACTGAGATGTTGGTTGTGGGTTTTGGGATGGAAGATTGTTGCTGAATTTTTGATGTAATTGTTCAAATAAGGTTTTAATTGTAGTTTCAATTAATGGTGTTAGAAGTTGAACAACATTACGTGAAATTTGTTCAAGTTGTTCAGTTGATAAAAGCGGTGTTTTATCAATTTCACTGTCCGTACTAATCGATGTGCAGGGTCTTTTCGCGTTTCCCATGAAGATTATTATATTTTTAATAGAGAAGACTTGGCTCGTGAATACAAAGAGGTATAGTAGTATAAATATTAAGGGTACACCCCGATGTACCGCCGAGCTATAACTTATAGCTCGGCGGTACATTGGGCTCGCGGTACACTGGTCTGATCCCAAATATTAACTAGAGATCAGACCTCACCGAGATACTTAACAAAAATCACGATTATCGGGATTACTATTCTTCGGGATATCGATCACGATTCCTGAAGTACCTCCCAGGCCAGCCTTTGAATGTAACTTGGTAATCAGATAAACCTTTTATATTAATAAAGGAGGAAAGCCTCGAATCAGATATTGGTTGTTTCAATCGCGTTGAATATGTGTTAAATCAACTTCTCTATAATGATAAAAAGCAGTGCTTAAAAAATCCATTCTTCAACAAAAGTTTGGTCGACCAAATTGGAAAGGGCAACTATCATAGCGAATGGATACAACCGGGAGAGGAATCCGCTGGTATGATAATTTACTAATAATAGTTATCAATTTAACATATTTAAATAAGGACAGTAATTTTGGGGAGGAGTGATAGGGAATAAAATGTCGATTTTCTACAAAAAAATGTCGATTTTTCGAGGTTTATCACTTTACGTTCAAAAATATTTGGTAAAAAATTGAAAATTTTGTATGAGTTGATCAAAGGTCTCACTGGTCCCAGCTCAGAATGACTGGAACTGCCTTATTCTAAACCAGTTACTACGAAAACTATTAAGATCTTTTCTGATCAGTTAATATTTAAATATTTTCCTAGAACAAATCGTAATAGTTACGCATGGAATGTTGCTTAATGCAGTTCATAATCACATAGCAGGGATGTTTACATATGCTGCTCAAGTCTGTTAATATACCTACATACTATATTAAACTCATAATATTATTTTAGACTTCGATCGTTAAAATTGTTGAATTGGATCCATCAAGGTATATAGTTATCAGGGGTGGGCCGAGTCCCAAAAAATACGAGACACGAGATTCACGAGATACGAGATTCTCAAAAAAATACGAGAACGAGATAAAACGAGATACGAGATCTCTCAAAAATACGAGATTTCACGAGATACGAGACTCAGCCCACCCCTGATAGTTATCTTATCCTTTTATTAGGATCCATATATTACCTTTCAAGGAAATTTTTCAGTGAGTACGCAAAAGGTCAACAAGGAACCACAAGTTCTTCAAACGAAAACGACTATTTCAAAAACCTTCGATTAGTTTATTTTGGTGCTGTTACACCGTTAATAGAAGCCGGAGAGAAATTGGAAGATTTGTTTAATCATTGAGAAGCATCCGTGAGCTGGATCAGATAAACAATTGAGTGTTAACACTGTGTAAAAACTAACCTTATCTAAAAATCCTTTAGTCCTCTGAGCTCTTTCGATTCATAAATTTTATGCAAAATTTCAAGAATTGAGAATGAAAAGAAAATGGAAATAAACTCGAAAACATCGAAAGAGCTTATTTAGTTTATTTTAAATTATTTTTTTATCTAACACCTGGACAAGAAATTTTGCAAAAATAGGGATGAAGCCATGATGTACCCTAGACAAGTCTTGTAAATCAAATAGTGACAAGTTTTCTAACTAAGTATTCACCCAGACAAGAAATCTGAAAAAATTCAAGCAAGCATATTTGTCGATAATATGAGTAAATTAAAAAGACCATTCTTATTTCAGAGTTAAATCTTCATAAAAATATGGGTTCATACATATACTTATATGACAGTAAATCCAATCCTTAAGTGCACATATAAAAATCGAGAAAATGTATCAGGGGAAAGAAGTAAAAATGCAAAATTTCCTTTTACTCTGAATTTTTTTAGTTCTTTAGAAAATGTCTAAAGCGAGAAAATTTTTTTCATTTTTTGAGTGTCGGTTGTTTTTACCCGAGTAAAGTTCTTTTAAATTATTCTTATTTTAAACCGAATCGAAAATTTTCTTCCAAACATCATATCCCAACATAAACTTTTCCAAATTTTGTTTTACTTCATTATCCCCATTGCTTCTGCAATTCTTTAAAGTGAACAGTGGCTTGATCAATTAATTTTGTGGCACTTTTATCTGTTCTTCTTTGATTGTTTCTTAAAAACTTGACGAAACGAATGTAAACAACCAGCGTTACAGCAGCATATAGATATAGCAACTTAGAAAATATTTGAATTTTTAAGAGACAAAATAAGCATTAAAAGATTTTTTAAATATTTTTCACATAAAAATACAAAAAAATTTTATACAAAAATATTAGAAACCCTAAAAAATTATACCCTAGAAAAACTTTTTGACTGAGGTTTATAGAATCTTTTAGCGGATTTTTAGTGGAGCTTTGTTTAATATTTTAAGACTGATTCACCTAGCAGTATTTAAAACGCTTAGGTGGGGTTAAAAGATCTAAAAAGGAAAAAGAGAAAGCATTAGTCGATGCCCCGGTAGCTTAGACGTAGACTCCTGCATATAGTGAGCGAAAGCGCCTAGCGAAAGCGCCTCCTAAACAAAAAATCCCATAACTCAAAAATTTTCAATTCAGATACAAATTCCAGCTTTCCTGATATTTTTCCGTGCCCTTAGAAACTGAATTAATTTAAGGTATATACCAAGTTTATAATATTGTAGTAAAATACATAGGTTGCTATTGACAATTCTTCTTTATATGAGCGAAGGAACACAACGAGTGCATTATATAAAAGGTAAATTGTTGCATAAGCAATATCCATTGGAAGGATTAAACGCATTGAAAGTATGTTCTCGTTGAGTTGAAAACTCGTGCTTAGGCTATAGTCGCTCACACATGACCTATAAATTTGGATGCAGGGCATAATATGTATGTACTGGGAATATTGTCTATACCAAAGAAAAATTCATTTATCAAATTAAAAAAAAGTCGTTATAAAAAGATACCGTATCTATTCTAATACAGCCATGTCGTTTTAATTTTCAGCCCTCTTCTAGGGTGTCTTTATAATAGAGACTATCGTTATAATAGAATAAATACAGTAATAAGAAACAGGGTAGGCAACCAAAATTAGACCAAATGTCATTACTATTTGTCTCCTTTTTTAACGAAAAATTTTTACACAAGGAAAACCTTAATAAAATTTTTGGAATCAGTTTACCTTAACTCTTGTATTCGGCTATTTGTTACAGTAATTCTCCAATCAAAAAATGCTGTTAAAATTACCATTAGTGTTGTCAAAATGGTAATATAAATAATTAGATTAGCTGTACTTTTGTTTACCAAATATAATGCTCCCACAATTTCCATTGAAGGATCGGCAAAAGCCATAAGTATTATAAAAGTCATATAGCCGATTGAAATTACCCACTGGAAAATTAAATAATATGATTTTTTATATTGTGTTATTTAAGTCATATAGCCGATTAACTTCGTTGTAAAAATACAGCCCAGAAGACCCTAACGTTAAACTTTGGATGGCCATAACTCGGCCCAAGGTTATCTTGCAAGAAAACGGATATCACTTCTCAATAGAAACGGATATCACTTCGCAACCAAAAAATATATCAAATTCGTGGTGACAGTAAAAGATGGTTCGTTATGAGGGATAAACTCATTATCTCCTTGTGTAATTTTACTCGGTAATTAGTATTAGGTTTTGAAGAAAAAATAGGAGAACCAGTCTCCGCAATGCTTTAGAAGCTGTCATCAAACTTTTTGAAACAGCTAGAACAGATGCAGAGCTGTTCAATATTTTTTGTGAATCACAAACTCACACTAATAATTATCATAATAACTGTCAGTTTTCTTCCAGCATTTTCATATTTTTTCAAAAATAAGGTTGCTCTCAAACGTTCTAGCATGATACAAAAATGTAGCGAAGGATAACATATCGTTTGCAAATAGAAAGATCCAACTAATATTGAGTCAAGCCATAGAGGAGTTAATAATTCGTGCGGATCTTTGTAGTAAAGAAGAATGATCTTAAGATAATTTTCAAGAATTTTACAAAAAGGAGTTTATTAAAATGGATTTTCAAGGAGCATTTTTTGTCAAAAATATACCCCCAAGAACTACTTCCAGAACTAGTTCCAAAGTTAGTTCCAGGCATTTACTAGTTCCGTATTTCTAGTTACAAGCTAGTTCCAGATAATCGTTAGTTCCGTAGTTCTAGTTCTGGAACTAGAACTAATTAGTTCCGGAACTGGAACTTTGACATCACTGCCCAGAAGTTGGGGAATTATTATAATTAGATAATAAATTACAAAGATTTACAAAATAACGTAGATTAGTGGCAAACTGTGTTGTCGCGTGGATAAAATAAACAATGACGATATTAACAAATAACAACTAAAAATTATTTTTGAAAATTTAAATTTCAAAATAAATTTTATTTTAAGTTAATAAATTTCAAGAACCTATAAATCTAATTTTGGCAATATCCTTATAGTGGGGTCAATAATTAATTCACATACCAAAAGATTTGTATGAATAGCAACACGCTTTTTCAAATATTGTCGTATTAATTCGAAAATCAGCAACAAAATAGTAAATAATAGGACGACAGAAACACGTAAAACAATTACATAAACGGGGCTTAGAAGGCTCTGCTCAAGGTCTATAGCGAGCAAAGTTAAATTTACTTGAGTTGTTGAATTAATGGAAGTCATATTTTCTAAAATTTATATTTAATTATAAAGCTCATAAAGTTATCGTCTTAATCTTGACACGCTATTTCAAATGAAATCTATCGTAAACTGATTTGACAACAGGACTAACTCGATTTTAAAATAAAGCAAAATTCCAATCTGTTGAACAAATTTATACTTTAAAACAACTCACACTTTGCGCATACTAGAGGAAATGTGTGATACGAGGCGCTTATTTTTTTCGATCGACCTCAAGAGAGGGATTATTTTGGAGGGGGGGGGTGGCTTATTTTGAAGGGGGGAGGGCTTACTTGGGGGGGGGCTTATTGGGGGGGGGGGGGGGCTCATTGGGGGGGGGGGGCTCATTTTGGAAGGGGAGCTTATTTTGGAGGGGTGGTGTTGTGTAGTGGTATCGCTATAGTATAAAAGCCAGTGAAAGCGTCAGTCTAGTGGGACCATACTAGCGGGGCTAGTCACTGGTCTCCGTCGTCTGTTCCAGCCCTTTCCACCTTCGCCTACATTGTATATTTCTACGCCGGATAAATTGTTGTTCTTGTGCACGTCAACATCAGACAAACCTCGGACACCTCCGGTCGTAACAATGGCGCAGTCGACTACGGTTCTGCTCGTCTACAGCTCATCTACTGCAGCGACTACGATCGACAACAGCTTCAGAGGGACGAGTGGCATTAGTGTAATGAGGCGAAGTGTAGTGAATTGCTATAAGCAATTAGTGAAGGAGGAGTGTGGACTGACGTCGTAGTGTAGTGATCGGCAAGAAATTAAGATCAGTGCAGTGGACCAGTAATTAGTCAGTGACCGAAAAAGGATTCATTGTGAGTACCTTTGGTCTAAAGTTTAAGGTTAACAAAGACCTAGTTTGAGGCAAAACCAGCCTAGTGGTCCTGAGTGCACAAGCCGATCGAAGTCTAGATCTAAGTCCCTGGCATTCAAGAAAATGTAAGTCCAGAAGTTGAAAATTGAAATTGAAAAATAAATTATGGCCATGAACATGAAAAAGTACAAAAATTGGCAGCAAAAGAACGCGTAAGCCCAATATAAAAGTAAATTCTAAATTTGGCAGCAAAAGAACGCGTAAGCCCAATGTAAAAGTAGTCTAAACTTGGCACCCAGTGAAAGCGTAAGCCCAAAAGTAATTAGGCTGAGGTCAAAGACCAAGAAGCCTAGTCAATGAATCACCCAGACTACACATAGTGTATGTTCAGTGAAGTGTTGCGGTATCTAGTCTTTGACAGAGGCAGGATGACTAGACCATACTAGCGGGGCTAGTCACTGGTCTCCGTCGTCTGTTCCAGCCCTTTCCACCTTCGCCTACATTGTATATTTCTACGCCGGATAAATTGTTGTTCTTGTGCACGTCAACATCAGACAAACCTCGGACACCTCCGGTCGTAACAGGTGGGGGTCTTAATTTAGAGGGTGGCTTATTGGGGGAGGGGCTTATTTTGTAGGGGGGGGCTTATTTTGTGGTGAGGGGGGCTATTTTAGAAAGGGGGAGGGCTTATTTTGGATGGAGGGCTTATTTGGGGGGGGGGGGTATTTTGGAGGGGGTGGGGTCTTAATTTAGAGGGAGCCAATTTTAGAGGAAAACGGTAGGGATAATATATAACAAAATGTATTATAATCAGTTGATTATCCGAGGTTTACCAAAGACCACGAGACAAAGAATAATGTTTATCCACAGTAGATAATTAAAATTAACTTAACGCTTTAAAAACGCTTTTAAAAAATAAAAAGTCAACGAAAAAGAAAAAATTAATTAAAATGATTTTTTATTAAACGCAAGCTTAAACAATTTTTCCTTTAACATAAAAAATAATAACAAAATGTATTTTAGCGTGAGTTTGTTTTAGAAAATGAAGCTTAAACGAAAGAATATACTTTTTTATTAATTATTTAGTACAAAAATTATTTTTTAAATTGAAACAAACATAAGTTTTCATAAAAGTGACTGAATTTGATGTTTGTGGAGTGAAAAAAGAAAATTTTCTAATACAGGGTGCGGCAAATTGGGCGCACTTTTTCTTTGCGCCATAACTTTCTTCAATCTTATCGAAAATTGATAATTCTTTTTTTATTTTAATCCCAAGACTTTAAGAAATTTTTTGATACTAAAATATCCTTAAAATTTTATAATTTAGTCCACTAAATTTTTTCTCAAAGTTTGAGCAAAATTTTTTTAGTAAAAATTGGCCTAGATTCAAGACTAAGATTTTGATATAGGAAATCTTTATATCATTCGAATCAGCTCTGCAATCCGATTCGAATGACGTAAAAATCAAGCAGCTTCGACGAAAATGAACCGAGATATGGAGCTCTGAATGATAAATTAAAATTATTTTGGCAAATATAAATTTTTTGAGTAAAATTTTCAAAAATGGAATTATAAGATATTTCGATGCGCCTGGATGAGATGAGTCGTTTGGTACCAAAATCTTTTGAATTGGATGATTTTGAACAAAGTTATGATCAATTAAACTTTGGGATTAAAAATGTTTTTTTGACGCGTTTGGATGTTTCTAAGCGTTTATCTTTACTATCTTTGAACTAAATTTCCATTGTTTGTTATCAAAAAATTTCTTAAAGTCCTGGGATTAAAATAAAAAAAGAATTATCAATTTTCGATAAGATTGAAGAAAGTTATGGCGCAAAGAAAAAGTGCGCCCAATTTGCCGCACCCTGTATATTTTTCAGTTAAACCAGCAATATCCCTTGCAAAAATGAAAAAAAATTAAAAATTATTTGTAAATTATATTCAGAATTTATCTAAAAAAGGCGTAGATACAGAAGACTCACAGACAGAATATTCACAGACAAAAGACTCACAAGGAAAAATTTTAACTAAAAGTTTAGAAGAACAAGATTGGACAAAGTTACGATACAAAAAACAAAGTAAATCCATGGCCATCAGCAAGATGCATGTGCAAAACTCACGCTTAATGCGGTGTTTTTCGACACGCGTCTCGCAGGGAGTCCGCTGGGTTCTGCTATCGCTGCAGTTGGCATTCCTGGCATCCTTTGCAACAGCAAAACCCCCCAAAAGGAATGGTAAGGAGTCATTATGGAAAGCACAATAGAATAAAAATAAGAAACAAAAGACACGATTCTTAAAAAACTTTGGCTTTTGCTCTGCCAGTCAAATCATAGGCTGACGTTGTTTGGGTGTTAGAAGCGCGAGCGCAGCTGAAGCTTTATCGTTTACCTTTGCTAACACTGTTTGTCTTAATAACAGAAGAAATTCAAAAAAGCGCAGCCAATTTAAATAAAACACCATTTAATTTATCAGACACAAATCTGGTTTATGCTTATGCCAAAGTTATCATTTTCTGCAGTAGATATTGATAGTTTTATTACCGTTCCAACTTTGCTCATGTACGTTGTAGCAGCCGGAAGCAATATGCCTATCCTGTATATTTTTAGGTTTCAAATTTTTTTTTAAAAGTTGACAAGTCCGAAATGAAAACAAAAATCATATCATCTCGAAACTAATTTATAAAGCTCATTTTTAAGCAAGGATTATAGAGAGGCATTCAAAAAAAGTTTAAAACATTTAATTTATGGCAAACAATTAACAACACAAACAATGCCGATAAAAATGCCAAATTGTGTACAAAATGCCGGAATTCAACTAAACAAAATTAATATTGCAAGAATTAATATAAACCCTGTTGTAACGTAATAGCCAACTTTTAGTAGATTTTAGAATTTGAAAACATTTTTTTAATATTTTTCGGTCGAATAAATATGCCTGATTTATGTAGAAGGTTTAATTAAATTTGTTAATTTTCTGGAGCATGTTTATTGTGGCTCGCAACCTTCAGACTTTTCAGAATTAGAATCGGCCGGTAAAGTGCATTTACCCCAATTTTCACAACAAGAAGTAATTTATACATGCTTGAGTTATTTTCAAGCATGTTGACTAATAAATATCATTAAGAGACATTGTATTCATTAAATTTTTTTTAATTTTACATTTCAAATAAATTTTAACAGATTTATTTTGTACTTTTGTAAATAAAAAACTTTCAAATTTAAAAGTATTTAATAATTATTGCGGTAATATATTATTTAATTTATTCGCTACATTGCTTCTTTAAAGGACTACTTAACTTTTAATTTTTAAAATAATTTCCTTATTTTAAAATTACTTTACACTTTAATAATAATTTATCATTAATTTTTTAACTAAAGCAATATAGGCTAAGTAACAAATTTTTTCATATTTTATTAAATTAAGAATTATTATTTTCGAGTCTTTGTTTGAGATTGCATAAGTCGCTAGCACAAGCATAACAATGTAGACGAGGGGGCGGGGGTTGTTGCCGGAAGTGGTAAGTAATAGACGTTTGAGATCAGTAACCATACGGGCTCCAACTAGTATATTGGAAAATGAATATTTTCGGTGCCGGTATTGCGGGAATACCACTTAACACTAAATAGACTCATGCAACACTAGCTTTTCTAATATATGTAATTTTTAAAATTAATTTAAAAGTGTATGTAGTTTAACCCCAATATTCGAAAAATAACTCGAATGACATAAGAAAATCTGGTTTTTCGAATATTGGGGTTCTACATACACTTTTAAATTAATTTTAAAAATTGTTTTAAAAGCAAATAATATTATTTTTTAATATTTAATTCAATAAATTATTAAAATTTAACTAGTTTTGATTAAAATTAAGATAAATATTTACTTGAACTGACTCTATAATGACAGATGTATTTTAAAAATTAACGTTAGTAAAATAAAAAAATACTTTTAAAAATAATAAAAGTTTTCTATAAAATATTAGGGGTATAATTTAGGAACGAATGAACCTTGAGAACCCCAAGATTATCTCTTGTTTGGTTTGTTTCGCGGACCGCGAATTTTATTTTGGTTGACCACAACTATGGACCTTTCATCCGTCACATATCTATCCAGAAATTCAAATTTTTACTTGCATACCTAAAATTCTTTAAACAAAAAATCCTCAATAATTAAGAAATTTTATTCGATTATTTTTAGTACATAGATTCATTATACATTAATTAAACAAAAGAGAAATATGCTGACACCTAACGACTCGGTAAAAACTTTTATTAATCAAGTTTAGAAATTATTAAGGATACGGAAAAACTTAAGAACCCGGATATTCAAAAGTTACAATTTTTGGTTAGCTGGGAATCCAAAAAATTCCCCTGCTGCAGTGAGAGGAAAAACTGAACAAAAATTCGGTTTGGTTTCTGTGAATACGCTAAATTTTCGACCAGACACCGTTTAGAATTTCTAATAATTTTGCAGACACCATTAAGGAAAACTAAAGCGCCATTTAATTTTTTATAAAAATCCATCATCTTATTCAACTAAATTATTTTTTATTCAATACTAGGTCTTCAATTATTATAATACAACGGGAACTTTGTATATTCTCACAGCCAAATATGGCAGTATTGCATTCCTAAGTTTCATAGCGTTTTTATTAAATTCGTTTATGGTCTATACAACATGGAAAAATAAGTTTGTTTATTTATTATTTAAATTAACTTTTGGGGGAATTAAATAAATTTATAAAAATTTTGAAATAAGGGGTTTATCAAAAGCCCCGCAACCGGGAACAACAGAAAAGTGGCCTTTTAGTGGTTATATCCCGGGCGCTTCTCCTCACATTAATTACCTACATTGTAAATATGACTCGATGATACTGCGTTTCTTTTATGTATTTTAAAATATAAAAATATGTAAGGGTCTACATACACTGCGTTCCAAAAGTATATGCACCCCCCTCAAAAAATTTTATTTAGCAATCAAAAAATCCAAAAAAAATTTTCTAAAGATATCTATCAATATAGATAGGAAATACAAAAGAAATGAGTTTTCAGTTGACCCCAGTTTTCAGTTGATTTTCGAGTTTCTAGATCTCGATATTAGAATGATGTTAATAGCTCATTTCTTTTGTATTTCCTATCTATATTGATAGATATCTTTAGAGAAATTTTTTTGGATTTTTTGATTGCTAAATAAAATTTTTTGAGGGGGGTGCATATACTTTTGGAACAGTGAATAATTGGATAATTGGTGATAAAAAAATGAACTGATATGGGATATTTTTATTTTTTTGTTTAAACATTCCCATTTATCTACAAGAATAGGTAGACAAAATGTCTAATCAAAATAGCGAAGAAAAATGAATAAAAAATCAAAAAACTAGGGGTGCGCATATACTTTTGGAACGCAGTGTATTAGATAAACTGTGTTATTGGGAACTATACCGCGCGGAAGGGAACATAGAGGAATACCAGGCTGTTTTGATGGTTTTCCTTTAAATTTTGAGTTTCTGGTGATACATATTGTCGTTTTTTGTTGATTTTATTTTTGAAACATCTCTGGGACTGAAATTTTTATCTGTACATAAAATGAATCCATTGTATTTTAAAAAACAAGAAAATTTTTTAGATGTTTCCATCATCGTTGTAATATCTACATTGCATTAAATTCTCTATTTACCTTACCTCTCCACTTTGGAATGAGTGTTAAATTTATTATTCTACTATCAGGGATTAATTTTATCAGTCTTCTTTCTTGTTATATAATTCAAGTCATTCCTTTGACTTTTACAACATTTGCTACACAAATTCAATTTTATATTGGATTTGACAGATTGCTGAGTATTGCTTTTCCTATCTGGTAATTTTAAATTATTGCAAGTGATTTGGGAACCCTTGAGAAAACTGTCCGCTGGATTCATAAACAATGCAAGTGCACCGAAAAGTGGCGTAGAAGCCAAAAATCATAGAATCATAGAGGCCATATTGTGAAATCTGCATGAATTGAAACCGAGGAACCATTTAATTTTTAAATAAATTATTGTTGGATAACACATTCATAGAAAATTTGAAAGCCCGCAATTTTATCCAATAATTCAGGTATAGATTCAAGGATGCTTATATATCTGTGAGTGTAATAGCTATACTTACAACTGTCAGGACAAGTCGTACATGCTGGAATTTCTTAAGTATGGCAATTCAATTCCCTGAAAGGTATTACACTTTGTTTAGAATTTAAGCATAGTTGCGCCCCGACCCTGTTCCCGAAACATTTTTTTCACATCTATCCTCGAACAACTCGAAAAAGGTTCGGGGTATAAACCCCATAAAATGCCATTTCTTATTGGGAATTTAAAGAGAAAACCTCAGACACTCCCGCCCCTAAGCACTCGAGGCGAACCCTAAATTTAAGAAGAACCTATGCCTCACGAAAACAAACACAAGTCTGTAAAGCATTCTTCTCTAAAATAAGCCCACTCTAGGAGGTAATGAAATTAGAGACGAGTTCTTTAATTAAAATACGGTAATTAACATACTCTAGATTTATTACCAGACCAACAATGTGTGCTACAGGCGATTTGCTTCAACCAGAAATTAATCAAGAGACTCTTGCAACTGCAAATATCTATAATTTGTTAACAGTTGCTTGTTATGTAACTATTTGGATATTAATGACTATTAAAAAACAACACAATTCTAATAGTAAACGTTTAATAAAATCATTGACAGCAATCATCATAATTAATATGGCAGGCTTTGTTAATGTCAGTTGAGAAATTCTCAATTATATTAATACAGTTAAGGGTGGCTCTTTACAAAACTAAAATAGGGTGCAGCCAAACAAAAATAGTATCAAATATTCTCTCTAAAAATCTAATTTATTGCTATCTTTCGAGATATCGCTCTTCTATTACGGTAACCCTTAAGTCCAGAAAATCATGAGGGTGAAAACTTTTATGTACTTAATCATTATATACCAACAAATTAAGTGCCAGCCAACTTTGATCGGCTATAACTTTTTAATGCTAAATCCACTACATATGAATTTTATACCATTCGAATTTGATAGATCAGATCTGATCACTACAGTAAAAGTTATAGACGTTTAAAAACACCAAATAAATCATGTCGCGTTATAACTTTTTAGTAAGTGATCCGTCTTGATCTATCATATTAGAACGATACAGTTATAAATCAGCTGGCACTCAATTTGTGGGTATATAACGGATAAGTAGCAATTCTAATCAAATAAGTTTTCTGATTCTGTCATAAAGACCGATTGTACTTAAAAGCTAATTCCCATCAATTCACAATAATATTTAGACACAAGTCTGGCTCATGTTATTGCCTATATTATCATTTAATGCTGTGAATATTGATAGTTTTGTTGTAACACCAGCTTTGCTTATGTATGTAGCTGCTTCTGGTAGTAACACGCCGGTTTTATTTGCTTTTAGGTTTGTGATTTTTTAGTCTACCGTTTTTTGCATTTCTTTTCTCTTAAAATTCAAATTGTCAGCGATAATCATTGGTCAATTCCAGCTTTTATGTCTGATCGTACCAAAATTTGTTAGAAGAATCGTCTTTGGAAATTGAAATTATTTAGTCTAAGTAGCTTTATTTAATCCTTAAACATTATCTGTCGTTGACAATTTAAAGTTTATATTAAAAAATAAAGTGTACGTAGGTGGATATGTTCCACTCAATATAGTACTTCTTTGAACAAAAATCCTTAGGTCTAGTCGTTTTCGCAATCATTTAAACAATATACCTCAAGTTCTCAAAAATAAACTTTGTATTAAAAAGCTCTTGAAACTCCTTCCTCTAAAAGGGCGTCTTCTAAGATAGGTTCTCCCAAAGGGTATCGAAAAACGAGTCAGTTTTGGAAATTTCGGTCATTAATTAATTAATTTTAATTTCAGTAAGGACTACAACAAAGCATTCAAAAATACTTTTAAACATTTATTTTGTGGAAAACCTCTTGAAGAAACAAAAATTTCAACTATTGGAAATATTAGAACAGCTAATACAAGAGATGTTAATATGAAAAGAATGAATTTGAGTTCCGTAGTTGAACCAGTTAAGAATTGATGAATAGAAAGAGTAAACTATATCGAGATATTAGATCGATATTTACAAAAATCTTCAGATCGATGACCTAGTTTTTTTCGAGATCTCGGCTTTGTCCTATCTAGCTATATTAAGGGTATACCCCAACTTACCGCGAGCCCAACTTACCGCAGAGCTATAACTTCGTTCAAAATGGTCGAATCCGGGACTAGGACGTTCAGGATTCGACAATTATGGACGAAGTTATAGCTCGGCAATAAGTTAGGCTCATGGTAAGTTGGCCTGCTCCCATATATTATCTTTGTAAATTTTATTTAGAAAAATATGCTTAAATTGAAAAACATCCATTCTTGAACCATATTATTTAAATTTATTTTGTGGAAAACCTTTGCAAAAAATAAAAATTCAACTAGAAATTGATCATTATCATAGATTTTCAAGTATAGGTAAACTACATATTATAGAATAATTATAGTGTGAGCCAAGAGGATTAGGAGAAAGTATTTCTGACATAACTTTATTTAAACTGAAGATAATTAGATCATATATATATCATAGGTTTATGGTGAGTTCTGGCTACTAATTTGTTTATAAGAAATATTCGAGAAGTTTCTAATATTCAAAATCAAAAGTCCATTTCAAAATTTATAAAAAGCATTTGTTTTCCAGACATTTAAATAATTTTTTAATATAAATTGATTTTACAAATAATAATGGCATTCATTAAAGGGCATTCCTTATATAAAGTGCATTACTCAGTCTTGCGCAAGGCTGGGAATGCTTTCACAACTGTTTTACCCAATTTATAGACATCTACTTCATTTTATTTAGATATATTTACTTTAAATCCGCTGAGTAACTGAAAGTTGAAAGTGAAATTGGACATAATTTAAATCTAGAGCCAAGAGGATTATATATAAATTGATTTTACATATAATAATGGCATTCAAAATTCAATTTAATTAAAAAATCCGCATTTTTAAAAAAATCCTCATCGACCTATCAAAAATCCACAAAATGAGGAAAAATCCGCAGAAATCGAAGCCCTGGTTTATATATTCAAGAGTTAAAATTCAATTTAATTTTTGGGGCGCTTATTATGATAGAGCATATACCTAATACTTTTGGGACGCATAAAAGTCTTATGGGACGCATGTCCTAAAGTTTAGCCAAAGCTTTACCTTCAAAAGTATATATAGACTTGCCCTAATTTCTTGTCACCTGTCATATATCAATTATATGTAGACAGCTACATATACACTAAATTGGACAAGAGAGGACACAAGAAGTAGAGACATCTCTCCATCCCTCTACTCTCCACCTCCCTCTAAATTTTACCATCCCCTCCTCCCCTTACATCTAATTTGCCTTCCCTCCTCCCTTAACCTTCCCTTCAAAACTAAGCTCTCAACTCCTCCACTTGCTTTTTTTATTTAGTAAATTAATTTTAGAATTAAAAAAATAAGTTTTGCCTTTTTTAATTTTGTAAATTACCACAAGTTTCTTTTAAAATTATGACACTAGGATGATAAGTTAATTGAAGGTTTAAAAATAAATAAATTTAAATTATAGAGATGCATTTGAAATTTATTTTATTATTCTTTAATTTTGTTTGCATTACCTACGTTCATAGTCCTTCACCTCAAGGAAGTGCTAGAGCTTCAAATGTTCCGGCAAACCTGATTGGGAAAAACAAAGAAAATGACAAAATACATGTAGCTAAATTAGCCAAAAAAGCCGAGGACGTTTTGAGTGGATCCGTTCAATTTGTTAATGTAATATTACTTATTTTTGTAAACTATAAGATACTTTTGATAGACTTGAAATCAGTCTAATTTTTAGTAAAAGTCCAACTCGCTATCTATGTATATATCCGCAAAAGGCAGTTGAGCAAAAATTATTTTTTGCTGCATTTTCCTTCTTCTTTCTTTCCTTTAATTGTTTTACAGATTGGCGCCTCTACATTGAGGCTTAAATCATGAAAGTTTAATGAATGTATAATTTTGAATATAATTTAAAATTTTTGACAATACTTAATATCAAAAAGTTTAATAAATCATTCACAGTATCAAAATGAGGATCAACTCCAAAACATCGACATATTGTTGAACTATGTCAAAAACTTGTCCCATGGAAATTTTGGAAATATTATTGACCAACTTCTGAAAGTTAAAGATGCAGCTACAGCACTTTATCAAAAATTTATGAAAAATGACACCGATAATGAAATTGAAACTATTAAAGACGAAGACTTTAAAAACGAAACTTATTTGAATAATATTCTTGAAAAACTCTTGAAAAGTTTCAAAAATAATAAAATTGACGGTGAAACAAAATTAATAGCAATTTTAATTTTGAAGCATTTCATTTTTAAATTTGAAATTCCACCAAGTAATGAATGCATCAACAACAAGAATAATAGCGGAAAGAATAGTAAATACATATCAGGGGTGGCGCAAGACACGAGATTCACGAGATACGAGATTCACAAAAAAATACGAGAACGAGATAAAACGAGATACGAGATCTCTCAAAAAATACGAGATTTCACGAGATACGAGACACGAGATACGTGATATTAAGTATTTATTTTTTTTCAAAATTATTCATACATAAGATTATAAAGTCAAAAATATGAGGGTCTGAATGGATAATATAATAATTAAAGCTGGATTATGAAGGATATTGGGGAATTAGAGGATCAAGGGGATTTATTGAGATATCGGGGATTACGAGAATATCTTGGGATTTAGAGGATCAAGTAGAGTTAAAGAAACAGATACCATGGGACTATTGAGGTAGTCAACTGATTTGAGTGATATAGGATACCGGGAGATATGACACCCAATAAGGAAGCGAAGTTTTCTGAGCCACTCCATGATTCATCAAATCCTCTTAGACACTCGATATCCTTCGTAATTCTCACAATCCATCTCTCGAAATTGATGGATTCCCAGATATCCATGCGAATCCTCATATCTATTTAAATTCACCTTAATCCCAGTAAATCACCCGATATTCTTCTATCCCTTCAGTTACACCGATATTTGCCGCTTGACCAAATTTACCCTCTTCGTTTTTCAGCGCCGCAGACGAAAATTTTGAGAATTTTAGAAAGCCAACAAGCCAGTTTTCTTCCGTTTCCACCGCCGCAGACGTAAATTTTAAGAATTTTAGAAGGCCGTAGGCCAAAAAATTCAACATTTCAGCGCCGCAGGCGAAAATTTTCGAATTTTAGAAGGCCAACAAGCCAGATTTCTTCCGTTTCCAGCGCCGCAGACGAAAATTTTAAGAATTTTAGAAGGCCGTAGGCAAAAATTCAACATTTCAGCGCCGGAGGCGAAAATTTGAGAATCTCGGAAGACCAATGAGCAAGATTTCTACCTTTTTTCCTAATTTAGGATATTAAAATAGCCCCTAATTTTTGACCTTTTTCTAAAATAGATTAAAAATATCTCGTGTCTCGTGGCAAAATACGAGATACGAGACCTCTAAAAATGATACATACGAGACACGAGATACGAGACGAGCGCCACCCCTGATACATATATATTATTTCAAGAAAATTTTAAAAAACTATCAGGAAATAAGAGTCATGGTCATCTTTATGATTCATCGTCATATTGAGTCAAAAAGTTTTCCTATTGTAATCTTAGAATTAACGCTTAGGCTAACTTAATTTACTGCTTAAAATACAAAAAATTAATTTTTATCTTTTATAGCCGTACATCACGTTTTTAAAAAACAGTCACAAACTCGAGGTAAACGTAATAGCAACTGTTCAACACATCCACTTCATATAATGACCTATATGTTAGTTATAGGAATTATTGTTGCAGTTATTATTTTGACTATACTGGTGTTTGCCGGTGTTATACACATACACCTTAATCTTTTTAACTAAATGGAATGTTTGCAAATCGCAGAATGAAGTTTAATTTTTTCCAGATGTCGACATTTGCGGATCGGACATGCATGTTTGTCATACCGCATGTGCGAATCAGCAAATTTTTAATTATTAGATAGGATTGTACCCCAAACATAACACCCTTGCGAGCGACTTTTTAATGATTGATAGCGGTTTTAAAATAAAATATTTCTACCGTTTATGATATAAATCGACTGTTGGAAACTTTTCTGGATTTTTTTTAAATTTAATCAAAAAAATCTTACAACAATTTTTTTGGAATTTTTTAATGTTAAAAAATTTTTTATTGACGGGTAGTATAATCCAGTTACACCCATATACTACCACAAACGTTCGGGATACAATCTATTATTAGAATTCTATTTCACATTGTCTTTATCTCTATTATGTTAGACAGCAGAGGTGGATCGACATTCCGATTTGCGACTTCCGATTTCCGAAATTTTGGAAAAATTTCCGATTTCCGATAATTTTTAAGGCATATTTCCGACTAATAATTTTCCAAAATCCTCAAAATGAAAACTGGCTTAAGTATCTTCCAAAATTCTAAAAATTTTCGCCTCGGACTGTTCCGATCCACCTCTGTTAGACAGAAGACCAACAGACAGAAGTTCTAAATTTTTAGTAAAAATTTCTCCTTGTTGGAGAGGAGAAATTCGAGATAAAAGCCCTGGTCTAATCTATCTATGCATTTAGTATGATGAAAGTTTTTAGAAATATGATGTTACTTGAATTAGCTTAACTCATTAAAATCCTATAAACAATAAAATCTAAATATCAAGCTAAATTATATAAATTAAGTTATTTTCTCTCAATTTTTACTTTGTTTTAATATTATTTTTTTGCACTTTATAAAAATTATTTAAATATTTATTAAATTTTGTTTACATTTATTTTACTTTATATCTGTATTTTAAAGCTATTTATTAAAATAACCAACAATTATATTAAAATTTAAACATTAATTAAGCAGCTGAAAGCGAAACATAACTAATATTTAAAATTTTTTTACTTTGAATTCAAAATTGCTAATTATTTGTGACATAATTATTTGTCTTTTAAAAAAAGTATTCTCGATATCTTTAAAAGTCATCTAGCTTGGGACATATTGTGGAGGCGTAACAAAGAAAAAGACGTCACATTAAGAGTTGAGATCTAGTGCGACTGTCTCTAATAGACCGACCCCTTCTAATAAAACGACCCCTTAGAGGAAAGTTGAAAAATAAACAGACCCGTCGCACTTTTAAAAGCAATACGGTATACTAAATTGAAAATTAACTTTAGTTTAATAATAAGAAATTTAAAAAATTCACAAAATATTATCAAAAAATTAAAAATTCGAATTGTGAAGAAGGAAGATTCAAGAATATTTTCTCATAGAAATGAGCAGACCTTCAACTGATGTATTAGTTTTATTAAAAATTAAATAAATCCTTAATTCAGTCAAATTATTTGGCAAATAAGAATACTGGAATAAAATTGGAATTTTTTGGGCAAGCACTGCCATTAGCTATAGTGGGATTTGTTGGAATTATTTGCAATTCTAGCATCTGTTATATTACTCACAAATATCGGTAAATCAACGAATAAATAATTATTAGGGATTTTTATACAAAAATACTTTTTAAGGCATAAATATTCTGCACTTGGAAGCAAAACTGCTATTTTATTAATAATGAACTCTTGCTTCGAAATTTTACACGAATCTTCACATTTCCTTTTTTTGATAGTTTCTGCAAGTGGAATAAATTTGATTCCGTTTAAAATAGCTGTAATATTTCAAACCCCATCTCTGATTGGGTTTTTCTCTATGTTGGTCATGTTCAGTTCGCTTAGTTTAGACCGATTAATTGCAGCGGCTTTTCCTATATAGTAAGTTTATTTACTATTAAGAAAAATTGGCTCCCTCCCAGGGTTGGGTCTCCCGAAGGTCGAGAGACTTTCGGGAGACGCCCTGGGAGTCCTGTCCCGAACTTAACTAAAACCGATTAAAACAAAACTATTAACAAAATAATTTTATTCAACACAAAAATGGGAAATTTCGGTGGGGAGGGGTCGAGAGAAAAAGCCTTTTCTTTTCTAGCTGTTTTTTATACTGAAATTTTTTGGGCTTTTTCTTTTCTTTTATAAAGTTAAGGGAACGTTAAATAGTAACAGCTGTCAGATCTATAACATTTACATATCTGTTAGAATTTAAATATGGTAGAAGTTTAATTCCGACATTCAACTTTTTGTAGGGGATCTGTGTTATGATCTGTGATAAGATCTGTGTAAGATATGTAAGATTGTATAAGATCTGTGTTATCTTTCCATCTATGTATGTTCTATCTCTTCTAACTCTATCTACCTATTTAAATCTTACTTAGCAAAACTCCATATATCACTAGAATTCAAATTATTTGTAAACCTTTCAGCTATAAGAATCTAAAGAAGAAACACTACATTTATTGCCATGCATCCGTCCTAATTATTGTTAGCTGTTTCATACTCTATAGAATGATTTATGTTGCTATTCAATACCCTGACTGGCCAGTAACTGGAAACATAGCTGATACTTTGGGAATGATTTCTTATGATAGCACAATAATAAATTTTTTATCGAGCCTGTATATGTACATACCACCGTTATTTTGTTATTTTTTGCTTGGATTGATTCTAATATCTAGAAAAGGTATTAATTTACTGGGATTTTCCTTTATCACTTATCTTCTTGTGATTTGAACCTCGATTCAACTTGATCATAGGGGATCAAATGGGAGGAGAATGCCTAGGTCACTTTAAAAGCATATTTATTCTATCTGAGAGATGTCAATTAAGTGGGATCCGGCTCTAGTAAAATTCAAAAAAAAATTTTTTTATTCGTTTAGACACATCAGAACAATATATGAAGAAGATTTACAGATCTATACTTATTATAATTTTTGTAAATATTGGTTTTTATATATCCGGTTTAATGATTGCAACTTTTCTTTATCACCCACTAGCTGATAGCTCCACAAACCCAATAAATTTATTTTTGCTTCAAATGTTTATTATGGTAATTGTGAATATTGGTGGTGCAACTAATGCTCTTATTCTTTATTTAAATAGGTTTAGTGATTTTTAGATTTGCTTAATGCTTTGTAGTTTGGTCGATGTCGTTTATCTTAAAAGTCAGGGCCGGTAACTTGTTACGATACAAAACATTATTGTTAATTAAATAAAAAAGGAATTAGGTAAATCGGTTAGGTAATAAAAAAGTTATGAATTTTTAACTCAAATGGCTCATTATTTATGTTTCAACCTAAGTAGTTATATTTATGTAGTATGACTATGGTCAATGAGTAATTACAACCCTTTATCCCTTAGAGAAATAGTACAAAAGAAGTGTTCAAGTACAACAAAAAAAATTATTATTTTAAGTTGTGACTACCGAAAAGCTTATAAGAAGGAATTCGATAAAATTAAACATTTTGTTTTGTTCAAATGCTTTGGAATAGAACAACAAACAAGTTCAATTCATGTTCTACCTAAAATTAATAATCAAATTCCAAGCGTTGTTAATCCAAAATAATCACAATCAAAATGCATTCATGTTGATCGAATGATTTATAATCCCAAACCAAAAACTCAAATGCGATGTTTCAGAATAAACCCCGAACCAATTCAAAAACGTTAACCTCTCGTTTATTAAATTTTTAAATTAAATTGTAAATAAATCCAAATATTTTTATTTTAAATTACAGTAATCGACAAAAAGATAGGGACAAACAAGAAAAAAATTTAAATCCTTAATTTCTCTCAAAGGAAACAAATTTAGTAAAATCTATATGTAAATTATTTTCTACAGGGTGCGGCAAATTTTGCGCCACTTTTATTTTTGCCATAACTTTCTTCAAAGTCAATGAAAATTGCTAATTCTTTTTTTATTTTATTCCCAATACTCTAAGCAAATTTTTGGTACCAAATAATAGAAATTTGGTTCAAAGATAAAATAGATATTTCAGTCTGAAGATCGAATCGCATCAAAAAATATTTTTATGTCAAATTTTACTTTACCCTAACTTCGCTCAAAGTCATCCAATCTTAATAATTTTGGTACCAATCGACTCGTCTCGATGAGGAGCATCGAAATAGTCTATAATTAGATTTTTGAAAATTTCACCAAAAAAAGTGAAATTTAACTTCTAGTTCCAAATCTATCATTCAAAGACCCATATCTCAGCCCAAGAACAAGATAATTGCTTTGTTTTGACGTCATTCGAATCAGCTTAAAGAGATTATTCGAATGATATAAACTTCCCCCATATCAAACACCTAGCCTTTAAATCAGACGACTTTTGGTCCAAAAAATTTTTCCAAAATTTTAAGAAAAAATAATCAAATTAATTTACAAAATATCGAGAATATTTTGTACCAAAAATTTGCTTAGAGTGTTGGGTATAAAATAAAAAAAGAATTAGCAATTTTCATTGACTCTGAAGAAAGTTATGGCAAAAATAAAAGTGGCGCAAAATTTGCCGCACCCTGTACTTTTAATATCCTTTATAATCAATATTAAATTTAATTTGTAAAAACTTTTTTCTATCTTTAAAATATAAAAAATCTTTTTTTTAATTTTAAATAAATATTGTTTATAGTTAGGTAATATGTATAAAAAAGCTTCACTGTTTTAAGCTAAATGTGGGTAAAAAATAAGATAAGATTTCTTCTTTTTCTCATGATTTGTAAAATTCATTTAACAGAAATTTCAATTTAAAATAATTTAAAATAATTTAAAAATTTTATTAATAAAAATTTTAAAAATTAAATATTTATAGTTTGTAAATTTGTTAATTTTTAGAATCTAAAATACTCATAAGGAATAAATTTTGAAAGAGATGTAGAAAGTGTATTTGGGGGGGGGGGGGGGTATAAATATTTACGAGAGATTATAGACAAAATAATGCTTAATAAAAATACACAAAGAATACTATAATAAGCTCGTAAAAAGTTTATTTAATTTTTAAACTAGACGTGGAAATATTATAGTCTCGAGATTTAAATTGTGTAATTAATTGAGAGGATTTTTAGTTTATTGAACTAAACCATAAAATTAAATTATTTTTTGCAATGTTTTGGCGGTAATCACGCCAGCGTTCTTAACTCGATTCTTTCCTTTAAATTGACAAGAAATGAATAAAAGCATTCATTTTAAATTTTTAATTCATTTTTTAAAATAAACTAGAAAAATAAATTTATTAAGCATTTATTTTTAAATGTAAATAGAATTTCTAGACTCCTTAAGAGCGCCAATTAGCCAGAATCTTGAAAACTGGTTTTAAAATTTTTAGCAGATAACCATGTCAGCCTTGTTGTTGTTGCAACTTTTTTACATCATGGCTGATTGTTTGTCTGTTTTATTCTGTCATTCGCAGTCAGTATTCTATATTATTACATTGTGATGAAGCAGAGCTCTTAATACAAATATAAAATTGGTATTTGTCATAGTAGTCTTCGGTTGACCCGTTGGGTCCCTCCAGGTCCCGAGAAGGACCTGGAGAGACGCGAGTACCCGTGTGTAATTTACTTTAGAAAACTTTTTTTTAATATATTTATTATTTTTATTTATTTAATAAAGGAGGATGAAAGGCCAATTTTCAGCTTTTTATTAAAACGGGAAAAAGTAAAAAGTGATTGTTAGGATTGTTTGGCTTTTCCTCAGATAGTTGGTGACAGCTGTTATAGAAAGGGAAACAACGTCAATAAACAGTATTGAACACAATATGATTCTGATTCCGAAAAAACTTCTGCCGATTTTTATTTTTTGATAAATTAGATTCTCTCTGATTCTAACAATTTTTACCCAAAATATTTTTAAAAAGTTTTGATATTTTTTAACTGAAGATGAAGAAAACTGTTTTTCTGGTCTAAAGGCACACAATAAATTACTTAACATTGTTAACTGAGGGATAAAAAATAATCAGAGTTATATGTTAATAACCGGATAATTGCCGATTACCGTAATTTTAATTTTAATTATATACATTTTAGTTTTAATTAAATATATATAGAATCGATTTATATTTTTTAAATTCGTAGTTTGTAAATTTTAAAATTTTTTGTATTTTGTAAATTACATTTATAAAGGGCATTTATTTCTAAAGGCATAGGATACATTTTTTTAGAGGTGAATTATATATATAATTTTATTTGTCAATTTTAGACAATCATATATATAAATGCCTAATGAAATTAACGACTGTCATTGTATTTCGTCGTTAATTAAAATAAAAAAAAGCCATAAGAATTAAAGCTAAATAGGTACTTTTTTTTAATATTTTTTAGTTGAAATGTTAATTTTAATATTTCTTCTTATTTTTGCCAATCTTCAAGAAGGTAATTTTATAAAATAACGGGAATCTCTTACTTAATTAATAATAATTCAAGAAAAATGTTTATTTAATCAGTGTTTTTAGCATTTTCCGATTTTTCCAACTCGGAAATCAACGGAATTGATGTTTTGAAACTGGCAGACCTTCTGGGTTGATCCCGAATTAACATAATTTAATAAATAAAATTCTTTAAAGAATAAACATATATTTTTAAATAGTTTACAACTTGGAAATCAAGGGACGTGATGCTTTGAAAATGGCAAAATGCTATATGAATGCATTTTACCGAAAACCTTCGATTCCTCGTAAATTAAAAATGGGACGAATACATAATTGTGTTAAAATTTTAGGCAATGATGTTGTTTCAATGGATGAAGCTATGATCCCACATTTGGCGTTTTCTGAGAATATTAACCAATGCCTGGAGAAAATTAAAGATATTGTAATTTATTAAATTTTGTCACAACCCTTCTAATTATTTCATTTTTTAATTTAAGAAAATCTTGCAAGAAGAATTGTTTAATAAATCAGGTTTGAATGAATGGCGTGAAAATTCAATTAAGCATCTTAAAGAAGAATATGACCAAAATATTTTAAAATATTCCCCTCTTTCAGAAAACGTAACTTCATTGAGGGATTGGGTATATAGTGGGGAATCTTGGGAAAATATTTACACAATTTTGAGCATTTGGCTTCAAGATCACCAGGACATACAAGGCAAGAGTATTCCAAAAAGAATTACACGAAATAACGCAGAAAAAATTAAAAATAGTTATCTTAATTCTATGGATGATAAATATAATAGATGGATTCGAAAACTTAGTCCTTTCTCTTTATCGTTAAATTCCGCATATTTGACAATCGCTGAATATCTTATTCAAAAGCTTCTTGATGTACGTTTAAATTATTTATCGAAGTTTGAAATTGGTTTTACCAATATTTTATTTAATTTTCTGTAAATATCAATCATTTTTGCGTTCAAATCTTTTTGAATAGCCTATCAATTAAAGCAAATCAAATAATTCAAAAAATTTTGACTAACAAACGATAACAGGATGATGGAACATCATTCCGTCGGAGGGCACTTTCTTTCGTCGGAGAGCTCTCTCCTCCGTCGGAGGGCACTCTCTTCCGCCAGAGAGCTCTCTCCTCCGTCGGAGGGCACTCTCTTCCGTCGGAGAGCTCTCTCTTCCGTCGGAGGGCACTATCTTCCGGCAGAGAGCTGACTCTTTTGCTATTTTACGAGATGGGTTCGACCGCTTTACTATAAAAATTAGCATATGAATATGAATAAAATATATTTATTTTAGATAAAATTTGCGGATGATGTTATGGTTCGTAATTTAAATGGAATGTTGGAACGAATTGGAATAGAAATAAACACAAACATTTCGATTGTAAAATATTCATTTTTACGTGATTATATTGATGTTGGAACTTTCATTATAAGTCAAAAAACATTAAGGAACAAATTAAAGAATGTCACAGTAAATGGATATCTAGGTAGGTTTGGATTACCGTATTGCTCAAATAATTTAGCAGTGCAAGTATTGCCTTGCCTCCCGCTAGAGGAGGTAATCGAGTGTTGGCAATTATTTGGAGGAAAATAGCTTAAAGAAATAACAATTTAAGATTGGTCTTAATTTTGATTGAACTAAAATGATTAAACCTAAAATGTCCCAACCCAAAATGTCCTAGTGAATAAAAACCCCTAAAATGTCCTAGTGAATAAAATCCCCTAAAATGTCCTTACTCAAAAATGTCCCTTCTCAAAATGTTAAACATATTAAAATACTCAATTCGTCGAACTCAAAACTAAAAACAATTTGGGGACGTTTTTCTGAACATGAAGGAAGTTGTTTCGAGAACAGATGGAGAAATTTTTCAGGAAAATGATTTCCGGAAATTCTCGAAAAATAACTTACGGAAAATTCCGGAAAATGACTTCCGGACTAGTACAGATTTTTCGGAAACCATTTTCCGGATTTTCAACTTTTTTCCAGATTTTAAATTAAAATTACACGAATTCCAAATAAGGAATGGGGTAGGACATTTTAGGGGAGGACATTTTGGGGTTTTTGTTCATTAGGACATTTTGGGGGTAGGGCATTTTGGGGCGCAGCCCATTAAAGGTTTGGGAAATTTTAGGAAAGAAATAAATGGAAGCGGAGTTTTTAAATCTAAATACAAACAGACTAAATATGAAATTTATTCTAGGAGAGAATTATCAAAATTATATTCCATATTTTCCAAAAGTTAAAAGAGTTATCTGGCTTGTCCGTCATGGAGAAAGACTTGATAATGATAAAGAAGTGAAAGAGATGGCAAAAAAAGATGGATGTATTAATGATGAGAACTCTGGTAGAGAATTTTCACTCGACAATTCCCCTCTAAATCAAAGAGGGCTAGAAAGGGCTGCAGCATTAAACAATGTGTAAGTTTAAGTTAATCACTACGCGAAGCTGTTACTTAAAAGTAGGAGTATATGTTTTGTCTCGGCATTTTGAGCAAGATATCAAAAATTGTCATTAATAAATAATTACGACTTACTTGTAGACTTGCGGGGAATTTGACTTCTCTTAAGACTTCGCACCATCAAACTCGCGATGAGGGGCAATATTCTCGAGAAGAAAGACTAATCTAAAACTATTAATTAAGTTTCAACAACATTGACATTCAACACCTTTTTGCCTCGCCTTATGAAAGGGCAATACAAACAGCTGTGAAACTTTTGGGGGATAGCCACAAAAATTATAGCGAATCGAGAATATTAACCTCGCAATTGAAAATAAAAGTGGAACCAGGATTTATCGAGACTATGAGTTGTGTCGATGAGCATATTGGCTATGAGAAAATTAAAGAATTGCGTAAACATCACCCACGCTTAGATGTTACCTATACACCTATTTTTAACAAAAAATTGCTAGCTAAAAATTACAAAGTGGTGAGTACTAATAATTTTGTTATAAAATTTCCAAGATTTGTATACCAGAGGAGTATAAGTTTTTCACGGCATCTTGAGAGGTGGCCAAAAACTTTGAGCTGCATTTTTGATATTCTAGGAGATTGTAACTTAGATTACTCAAAGAGTATTTTGAGTAAACACAACTTTGATGAGGGACAATTTTAGAATGATCATTCTAATAATAACCCATAAAAAAATTTTCTTAAAGCGAAGGCCGTAAATTTGGGTCGCAAATATATTAAACGTATTAATTTTTTATAATTATCATTAAAGGAAGAAGGAGGAAATTCAGATATGGGTTGTTGTAGACGTATTAAAGATGCTTTAAACGGATTGATAGAAAATCTTGAGAATGGAACATTAGACGATAGTAAATTCTTTAATTCAAGTTTGCTTAGTCAAATCAATGAAGGCACATATAAGAATCAATGGATACAGCCAGGGGAGGAAACTGCTGGTATAATAATTTTATTTTTCCAACCAGCGCGCTCCGCGCACTGGATTGAATGCGCCAAAGGCGCATTTAACACGGAGCCTAGAAAAGGTTACTTCCAAAGTGGTTCTTGAAAATTATGCAGATAAAAATTGTACTTATCAGTGATTGCCTATCTTTCGACATACACAGTATTCATATTCCGTATAATTTCTAATCCCCTCTATAACTTTTAATCCCTCTAAATCTTTTATCCCTCTAAATGTTTTAATTTCTATATCTTTTAATCACTCTATCTTTTAATCCCTATAAATGATTTAATCCCTCTAACTTTTAATCACTCTATTTTTTAATCCCTCCAAATCTTTTTTCTCTATCTTTTAAACACTCTCTTTTAATCACTCTAAATCTTTTAATCCCTCTATCTTTTAATTCCTCTAGATCCACCTAATCGCTCCAGATCCACCTAATCCCTCTAAATCATCTTATCCCTCTGAATCTTTTTTAATCTTTTAATCCACTAAATCCATATAATCCCTATAAACCTATCTAGTCCCTCAGATCTCTTGATAGAGGATTAGATGGGAACCCCTCTGAAACCCCTCTAACCCCTCTGAATCTTTTTTTATCTCTTAATTCCCTAAACCCACCTAATCCCTCTGCAATTTTTAATCCCTCTAAATCCATATAATCCCTATAAACCCATCTAATCCCATTAAATATTTTATTCCTCTAAATCCAACTAATAAGCCTGAATCTTTTTTAATCATTTAATCCACCTAATCCCTCTGAATCTTTTAAGCCCCCAATAAACAAAAATCAGAAATAAATCAGAATAAAAATCAAAACAAAAATAAGAACAAAAAAATCAGAACAAAAATAATAACATAAAAATCAGAACAAAAAAATCAGAGAACAAATTAAATATTATTTTTTAATAAAGAAAAAATTGTTTACACCATTTTGGATTCGAACCCTCAACCACACCCACAAAATCTAACACACTAACCACTACACCACATGACAACTATTTCCTTTTCCCTTTTAATTCTCTATGTAAATACAATTTCCGACAAATTTCGACTTTTCGGTCTTAAAAGTCAAAATTTCAAAAATCGGAGATCGACAGTCGATCGGAAATGCTTATTTACATAGGTATGCCAAGTTTCATCTTTTTAAATTAATTTTTAAAAAAACTGGAGACTTTTTAAGATATTTTTGCATGTTTTTCTCTTATACAGAGAATTAAAAATTTAAGTAACACTAAGTTTTAGAGAGTAATTTTGCGATATATGGGTTTGAATGAATAGTGTGGAGTGATATCGTGGATACACGAGGATTACGAAGGATATAAAGGAATTTGATTTAAATAAGGGGTTATAAGGGGATTAGTAGGGAAATGGGGGACATGGGTCAGAGCAGTTATATTTTTGCGTTTTTCCGTTAATTTTGTCAAAAATTGCGGTTCCTGATTTTGGCTGTTCTGGGTATTCGAAACCGAAAAAGTAACTGGAAATTTTGGTTTGGTTATAGGTTCCGTTGCGGGTATTCAAAGATTTCCCAGGAACTGCCAACCTTACACGCCACTGCTCGAAAACGCTTTAAGTCCTTTGGGGATTCATAAGCAATTGTAGCAAGCATGCATATTTTGTTATAGTTATAATTTTTTAAGATCAAATTGTAATAGTCTCACATGCATTGCCAATTTGTGCGGTTCATAATATAGCTGCAGGGATGTATACATATGCGCCTCAGGTTTAATTAAATAAAATTAAAAATAATTTTAAAATATTATAGACTTCGATTACAAAAATCGTTGAACTGGATCTATCGAGGTATTAAATTATAGAGGGTCACAATTTAAGATCATTTTTTAAAAATTGTCTGCCACTGGTAGAGCCATAATTGTAACCTGTTGTTCCGGATACCCTATTTAAGAGATACTTCATATAGGTACGATTTTCGGGATGTGTATCATTAATGTGATGCTTACACTATATTTGGGACACATAGGCTCTAATGGCACACATACCCTGAAGTAAAGCCACAATAATTACATCTACATTTTAAGTTCAAGTTCTTCTACAAGTCATCATCATCCAACTAGTTCAAGCTCCTCAACTGGAAATGATTATACTGAAAATCTTCGTTTGGTTTATTTTGGTGCTACAGCACATTTTGGCGGAGACCTTGACGCAAGCTATTTCAAATATTAATTAGTAGTTATTTTAATAATATATGGGTATAGATAGTGTAAATTCTAGGTGTCTGGTGCCTAAGTCAATTGTCCGCAGATTTTGCATTCTGTGCACAGACCGCAGAATTCTAAGTATATTACTTAGTAGTTACTTTGAAAGGAATTGCATATAATATGCATTTCTTACAAAAATTTTTGAAATTTTTTTGAAATTTTCAAAAATTTTTGCGAAAAAAAATTTAAAAAATTTTTTGAGAATTAAAAAAAATTCTGGGAATAAAACTTACTGATAATAAACATATAGAATTAATCAACGTCTAAAATTATGTTATTATTAAATAAATTAATTTTCCAAGGAAAGATTCGAACTTGTGTCAACTGAAAGAAAATGTTTATATGAGAGCCTTTCAAAATCTTCTGGGCCTTTCAAAATTTTCGCCTGTGACGCTGAAAAATTAAGAAATCTGTCTCCGGTGCCTTTTTTACACTTTTGCCTTTTTCGCTTCGTTTCGTACAAATCTAGACTTTTTTCATCTCTTTGGTTTCGTAAAAATCAAAATTATTTTTTTCGTTTCATTTTTGTTTCGTACATCAACTAATTTTTCTTTATCGTGTTCGCTTCGTAGTAGTTATCCCGGTCACTTTGTTCCATTATTTATCGTACTTTCCTAAAGCATGAGGAGGGCTCCGCAAAATTTCCTAAAGGAATTGTCGGGGTTGGTGGCTGAGTCAGTGGTTTGAGGGGGTGGGGTCCGTACTTTCCAAAAGGATTTGAAGGGGTTGGGGGAGGTGCCCGCAAAATTTTCAAAAGGATTTGACGTGAGTGGGCTGCTTTTCTTTTGATTTTCTTTGTTTACCGCAATTTGATTTTGTAAAGGGTTTCCAAAAAGATCCCTTTACAGGGCGACAAGAAAGTTCGCAGTGAAGAATTTTTCGCCATAACTATCTGTACAACTAATATTTTTAAATAATTTTAAACTCATTTTATAGGCCATTCAATTCTCTATCATTGTACAAAATTAAGAATATAATTTTCGATATAACAAGTTATAGCCATACCGAAAGACATACCAAAATTTCCTCCACAAAATTTTACTTTCAGGATCTCAACGCTGAGGAGTCCGATTTGCGTGATTTTAAAAGAATTTATTCTAGCTTATTAGCGAACATGGTGAATTTTAAATATGAAACCTGTAACTCTTACATGAAGGGCTGTTGAGTAAATGTAATTTGGTTTTGGGTGGAAAATAATTTTATGTTTAGGATGGGTCATTTGTAAATATCTCTCTAAACTCTTAGTTTAAAATTTTTTTTATTTTATAAGTTTTGATGATAAGAGACCACTCTGGCTTCCCAAAAAATTAAAATCAATAACACAATCCGTTCCTAAGTTATATATCTTCAACTACAAAAAGAGGTGCAGGTTTGAATCAAAAATCTTAACACACGCGTTCGATACTGTATCGATGCAGAAAGTTGGAATCCATTAAACTTTAAATAAAATTCATTCTCTATTTAGTTCTCTAGTTTATCATATTTATTTTATATCCGTAGATTATTTTTGATTGAAGTTATGTAAATAGAATAAATACTTCACTCCGAACTTTCCTGTTACCCTGTTATTATAAAAATAGTTATAGTAATGATATTGAACATTGATATTAATCGTTATAATCGTGGCGCGAACTTTCGGACCCGAATTTTGCAGTCGCGAACTTTTCGGACCCGAAATTTGCGGAACAAAATTTGCGGACACTAAAGTTGCGGACTCGAAATTTGTGGACTTGTTTTTGCTGGCCAAAATTTTTAGGACCGATATTTGAGTAAAGAATATATATCGCCAACATTTCCTATGACTTATAGACACATCAAAATGCATAAACTCAGATGTAATTATTTAAATATTTGGGTTAGATCTTCATTAATAAATTTAACTTCCTTTTCGACATTATATATTTTTGATAAATATTTCCCATAAAAACGTTTTATTATAAATTTTTATAGCTTTATTTTGTTGTTTACATCTTGAGTAGTTTTTAAATTGATTTTCTGCATTTTATCAACACAGTTTTCTAGTTGTCTTAATTCTTTTAATTTTACCTGATTATTATTATTGTTTAATTTATTCTTACTATCTTTTAACATGAATGCTCCATTAAGAGTGGTTAATTGTTTAATTGTTCCCTCATCTATTCCTTTTTTTATACCACGTTTTATGAGATTGTTAGCCTTTAAATATATTTATAAACTAATTTGAATAACCTTCTGAAAATTTTGCGGACCCCTCCTCATTCTTTAGGAAAGTGCAGTAAAAAATGCAACAAAGTGGTAGGGATAACTACTCTTCGTTGGGAGCGATATTTTTTTTGGTGCAGTGCCTTGAAATTATATTCTTTGCTCATCTATGTTAAATTTTTCCCCTTTCTTGTAAAACATTCTTTAATTTACGTTTTGGTCTGTGCTTTTAAAACGTTGTAAAATCTTGATATTACTAACTTGAAGTGAGTGAAGAAAAAGTTGACTATATCAGGCCATCCGATAAATCGACTGTCATTTCAAACAAAATAGATTGAACATAGTAGATGGCGGAACGGGCCAGTTGAGTACCGCCAGTTGAGTACCGCCAGTTGAGTACCTGCCGGTTGAGTACCGGCCCAGTTGAGTACCAGCCAGTTGAGTACCGCCGGTTGAGTACCCCCAATAAAAGGGCCGGTTGAGTACCAATATACTTTTTTAATTTTAAGTTTAATTTTTTTAAATTTTAAATTAGTATTTTCATATTTTTTCAAATTTTTAATAATTATTTATCATATTTTCTATTTTTTAGCAAAATGAATATAGAAATTAAAACTAAACCAGACAAAAATTACACCATAACGGATTTCTTTATGTTTTTCAAAAATTGAATTCCGATGGTGACAAAAGATTTTAGAGGTGTCTTCAACAACATATGAACGTTTATTCATGAATATAAAGAATTTCTGGCCGAATTTTTTGTCTATAGATTTTGAAATTGGAGGAGCTATAAAATTGATCTTCTCAAACTCGTCAATCCACCTCTGCTTGTTTCATTTGGTCAGGAACATGAGGAAGAAAATTAGTGAATTTTAGATCAAAGATCCAATTATCCCAATAATTCAGAGATACAATACTGATCCAGAATTCCACAACCCATTATTTAATTTTTGACCGGTATTTCTTCAAATTACCATATGAATGCTTAGTCTCTATTTTTTAATATTATTGATAAAAAATGTTGCTAAAAAATATTTTAAAAATTCATTTTGTTAAGTTTTGAGATGTTTTGTTGTGTTTTTAGTGTAAAAGTATATTGGTACTCAACCGGCCCTCTTATTGGGGTACTCAACCGGCGGTACTCAACTGGCTGGTACTCAACTGGGCCGGTACTCAACCGGCAGGTACTCAACTGGCGGTACTCAACTGGCGGTACTCAACCGGCGGTACTCAACTGACCCCAACCGAGTAGATGGTTATGTAAATATATTTTTGAATGCTTTGTTTAATAGATGGTTAAATGTATTTTTGGATGCTTTGTGTACAAAACATGTTTATCAAAAAACAAACAGATATATTCTCTAGCTCTATGCTTATATTCACTAACTCTATTAACACTCTTCATTATTTTACATGTTATATCATGTTTTGAAATAGTAAACTGAATATTGCAACTGGTCATTTTAAGTTAACGAATTTTTAAATGTAGGTATGTAAAAATTAACAATAGTGTAACAGAATGAGGATAAAATTTTATCCAAAATTGCAAACAAAGAGAATTTTGGATTATATATTCTGCCACACATTAGGCCGAATCATGTCATTTAAATTTTAAATGACACTTAAATGACACAGTATTGTTTCCTAACATTCCTTTTTAGTAATCAGATAAGAACTATGTATTGAAAATAAAATTTATACGAATTGCCTTATAGGTTCAACTATTTGATTTAAATTTGATCTTGTATTGATCCATTCCCTCATAATGCCAATTCTAGCATTGTTATTTAATGAAGTTACCATTATCGTTTCTTGAAGAGGTTTTCCACAAAATAAATGGTTAAATGTATTTTTGAATGCTTTGTTGTAGTCCTTACTGAAATTAAATTATATAATCGGACCTCATTTTTAGATGCCTCTTAAAGTTGAAAAAAGTCGTTCGCATAATGAGATATTTACTAAATAATGGTACGCGATTAGAAATTTTCTACTCAACTACCCCGTGGTCAACTAAATTTGAGATTTTCAATATAATATTGGGTTTATCATAAATTGAGTTTTGGAAGCAAAGTGTTTAGAAAAGAGTTTGAAATTTATTAAAACATATGATCAAAACCTAAAAGCAAATAAAACAGGCATATTACTGCTGGCCGAAGCAACATACAAAAGCAGGGCTGGAACAGCCACATAACTATCAATATCTGCAACATTAAATGACAAAATGGGTACTAACATAAACCATATTTGAGCCTAAAACAAGGGAATCTATTATAAATATTGTGGGATTGGAGTAAAGTATATGATTAGTTATAGTTTGAAAGAAATTAATTTTGAGGGCATTGGACACGGAAAGTTTGGGGCCAAGATTTCTCTGAAATTTGGTCTCCAACTATAATTGAATTTTGGATTCTAAAATTTTAATATTGGGCTCTAAAATTTTTGGCGCGGGGAATTGTTGGAGAATTTACTTTCCGCAAAATTTAGAAGCCCAACCTTTAGCAAAAATCTGTAAACTCACATTCACATATCCTAATAGATTAATCAAAATAATTGCTGTCAGTGATTTCACTAAACGTCTATTAATAGAACTGTACTCCTTTCTAAAAGCCATTAATATCCAAATAGTTACGTAACAAGCAACTGTTAGTAAATTAAAAATATTTGATGTTGTAAGTGTCTCTTGTTTAATTTCAGGTTGTACCATGGCTAAAGTGTCGCACATAGTTGGCCTTGTGATAATTTGTTTTTAAATTTTGAGATTTATTTTATAAAAATTAATTCAAATTTAAAGACTCAAGAATAAAATGAACATTTAAAAGGCAATTTACGGTATTTTTTAGTTAAAAATATTACGGTTCCTTTTCCCGACGTTCAAGCAATGTAAAATATAGTACATTATGGATATGTGGAATGCTCACTGAGCTTGTTGAACATCGACACAGACTTGAGATGTCGGCGATCGGAGTTATGAAATCGAAAAAAAGGTAAAAAGATTACCTACATTATGGTCGAAAATATCATGGGAGTTGGAGTTTCATTATAAATATGTATGGAAATTTTCATACACGTATCCTTACGTATGTTCTTCCTTCAAAATTTCATCGACGTTTTAATGTGCGGTTATGTTCAAGGGTTATTAATGAAGGAATTTGGAAGTTTTCAAAGAACTTTGTAAAATAAATAATTACATACCTATCAGGGAAGCTAATTGCCATGTTTAAAAAATTCCAATAAGTACGGGCTGACCTTATCATTATTAAAATAAAAATAACAATCACAGATTTATATCGATCGTTAAATTTGTACCTATAATAATCATTAATTTAATTAATGCAAAGCTTGGACTTGAATCCCAACTTAATGTTGATTACCCCGTATAGGTGTTTTAGATATTGAAAATTTTATAATGCTCATCCGAGACAAGAAAATTATGACTATTGATGTTTAATATGCGTCAAATCTTTTTATAATTGAAAAAGCGAAATTTGAATGATCTCGCAGTATTTAATAAATTGGGGAATGGATAGGAAAATTGCTCAATTTGGGAGGTGGGGGATGGATAGGAAACCTCGTCCTTATAAGGTGAAATTACACATAAATGTTAGCCAGAACCCTAATTTCACCAAACTATCCATTAATAAAAATAATTACCAGATAGGAAAGGCAATACTTAACAATCTATCAACTCCAATATAAAATTGAATTTGAACAGCCAATGTTATACAAGTTATAGGAAAAACTTGAATAAGATAACAAGTACGAAGACTAATAAAATTGATTCCAAAGAGGAGGATAAAAAATTTAAAACTCATTCCAAAGTGGACTGGTAGCGTAAGGAAAGAATTCAAGCCAATGTAGATATTACAGCGATAATGAAAACATCTAAAAAATAGTTATTGTCAATTTTCACTACTATAGTTGGCGAATTATAAAATCTTGATCAGAAAATTCATCAGATATTGAATTAGGATATCCGAAAATTCCCCACGATTTGCTACCTTACGAAATACTCTTCTATTTCAAAATGGGCAGACATGCTCTTCCCTAATTTCACCTAAATATCACTATAATCATTTAATCATTGAATGCCATGAAATAGAGTGGAATTGAGGAAGGATAAAAATATAAGCATTATGCTGTTGACAAAAAGGAAAATATGGCATACTAAGAAACGATCTAAACAATACAAGTTCCTGAGATAATTCCTGCTATTTACAATTGTCTAAAATCTTAGTTCCTTTAAATTATGCTGCCCTTAATTCCTCGAGTTTCGTTTTTAAAATTTATTTAATCTATTATCTCAAAAGTTATAGAAAGATTCGAACATTTTATCTTGGAATTATTCGCTTAAAAGCAAGAAAGTGAGCTTGGAGAGCGAAAAAATGGAGAAATAAAGGGTCACAAATCTGAAACTTAATAATTATTGAAGCTATACTTATTTTTCCATGTCGTGTATACCATAAAAGAATTAAAGAAAAATGCAACAATGCTTAAAAAGAATATGCTGCTATATTTTGCTGTTAATATGTAAAGTGTTCCAGTTGAGTTGTAATAATTGAAGACCTTAATTTTATTTCTAACAATGTAACTTAATTAAATTATTTACCGGGTCGTTCGGGGTAAGCATATTTATTATAGTATAAAACGCAAAACTGAAAAATATATGGAAATCTTTATAAAATTATGACGAAGGATAGAATATTTAAACTAAAGTAGGCCGGTATCGTGATCCCGACACAAAATCGATATCGTATTTTGGAATGATGATACCTTTCAATATCGGTATCAGAAAATCGGTATCGGGATTCAAAAAAACTGGTATAATACCGCCCGATAGAAGGTCGGGATTCCGATACCGGCAACTCTAATTTAAATTAAAATATATTTTTCCTGAAATATTCATCTTGAGAGCTCGAAGTTGTTGTTATTTTTTAAATATCTAAAGATTAGAGGATTTTCACCTATTGAAGCCTATTTTTGATTGTTTTCGTAAAAATATATTTTTAGTCAAAAATTCTTATCCGAAATAACGTAACAGTTTTTAAAAATTTTTATCTATTTTTCTTGCCAACCGAAAAATCTTTTCAATTTTTGGAAAAATTTGATAATTAGAATTCTCTGAGAAAATTTGTAAAATGTGAATTCATCACAATTTTGTTTTCTCTGTGTAATAAATGAACAAAAAATAAAGAAAATTCCAATTAAAATTTTTAAAGGACAGAAAAGCAGTTGATGACTGCCGCAATTAATGTCCTTTATAATTATTTTTCTCACTTAAACACAAATATTTATTTACAAATAAAAGACTACAAATTATAATTAAAAAATTTTTACAATAAAATTATTACATTTTCTCACATTTTTGAGTCTTTTACGAGACGCTTTTTAAGTTCATTTTGTGTGTAAAAAGCAAATTACTGTAGAAAGTGTACTAAACTTCTATTTCTTTTAAAATTATAATTATTTGCTAAACAAAATATAATTAAAGAATATGCTTGAATAATTTTAGAAAAGACTTATAATTTACATTTAATACTATGTATAAGCTTGTATATTTGTATTTTATTGAGCTTAAATAAACAAACTTATTTTGTGTCGAAAATTAACTGTAATGTTATAAAATCTTTAAAAATATATAAACAATGAAGCGAATAAATACATGAATCAAGTAACAATCTTCGTGACATTTACGGATAGAAGTTGGCAAAAGTGTTTGGAATTTTGAAATTTGCTCGTACTCGTACTCGTACAAGCCCTATTTTTGGTCTTAGAAATATGCAAGGAATTCAAAATTTTCGAATTTTTGAATCAAGGACATATAGGTAGTTCTGTATTATTAGGGTTGATGAAATAATTTTTAAATTTGAAATACTTTGAAGCTATGTATACATCCTCATATCTAATCCATTTTGAGCATTTTGGAGTTCAAGGAGCTTTCTTCCATGGATAGTTCCGGTCTTTTATCCAAAACTAAACACGACGCGTGAAATTTTCAAACCCGAACCGAACCCCGACTTTTCCATGGAACCTTCCACCTTTTAATCCATTGATATCCATCTTAATCTCAAATACCCTTTCTGCGTCAGTAGTTACACCACACAACCTATTCAACAACAGCAACAACATCAGCAGCAACAACAACGACATTATGAACCCGAACTTTGTTATAGCGCTTTGAAATTAAAGAGGCAAGGCAAACTAACGACAAGAGAAACGTTCAGATGGACTGAACCTTTGGTGGTTGTGCCCGAGGGAGGTCGTGCTGGTAATTATCCCTTATACCACACCCCCTCAAAGTAGTGTCCAAAATGTCATAAATGGGGTAATAAAGGGTGCTGATCACGATTATGGTGTTTATTTCTCAATATAAGAACCCCCTCACCCATAAATTGTCATGGTTCATAATGGTCAAACTTCAAGTTTTTATTTAAATAAATATATAGGTATGAGCAATATTAATGCACTAATATTTATTTTGCACTTATATTTATTAATGCACTAATATTTAATATTTATTTTCTGTGTGATTATTGGTCGTTTAATGAGTATATAAACGATTTCATTCACTTGAACCCATAATAATAAAAATAAATAAAAAATGCCCTATAATTACGACACACTAATGGGGGATGTCCTGATGAATCAAACGCTGCAAAATTTTTTCAAAATTGCGGTTTGCTTCATACTGAACGTTTCTGCCATTGTGGTAGTCAAATGCGTCCAAACTTGAAGTTTGACCATTATGAACCATGACAATTTATGGGTGAGGGGGTTCTTATATTGAGAAATAAACAACATAATCGTGATCAGCACCCTTTATTACCCCATTTATGACATTTTGGACACTACTTTGAGGGGGTGTGGTATAAGGGATAAGTACCGTCGTGATAAATGCTGTGTATAAATACTGCGCAAATAGGGAGGTCGTCATAAATGCTGTGTATAAATACTGCGCAAATAAACTGTGCAAAACAGCTTTTAAGGAGGGATTTTATCCGAAATGTCCCTATTGTAGGCTTCAAACTCCGTATTTTAAGTCAACGTTAGGAGTCATTTTTAAGGGTTAAAAAGATTGATTTTTTATTTTTGATATAATTTTTGATCAAGTATATTCATGTTTATTATTTTTGTAAAGTAATTTTTATTAATGAACATCTTTGGGATAACAATTTCTTATTTATAACAGACTTACTTTAATTCCTCATCTTCCTCATCTATCATATTTAATATAAATGACTCATTCTCTTCTATTTTTTCTAAAAATACAATTAAATACAAAATTTGTTTCTCTAAAATCTATAGTTTTATATCTGATTGACATTGATTTTTAATTATTATTTAATTTATTTGGATAATGTTTAGTTTTAAATAAAACTATTTTTTAAAATTATTTTAACATTAATTTATTTTAAACATTGTATTCGTAGTAATATTTTTCAATTTAACCTATTCTAAGTATTTTAAATTCGATTCTTTTTTAATTATTAAAAAATTTCATTTTTTTTACGAAAGTGTGCTTAATTTTTTAATTGATTATTTCTTTGATAAAATTTGAAAAAAAATCTGCTAAATTTATGAAAATAATTGAATCTACTAAAAACAAAATAGTTGATTTTTCAAAATATAGAGAAAATTTAAATAAAAATAATGAATAAATTTTAATGCGTTTTTAAAGATGTCCGAATTCTAAACTTTTATAATAAAAACCATTTCATTAAGATAGAGAATTAAATTTAGTACAAATATTTAAAAAATTCAAAATATATAAGAGAAACCATTTCATATACGATAGAGAATTAAATTTACTACAAACCATGAAAAAGTTCAAAATATATAAAAGAAACCATTTATATACGATAGAGAATTAAATTTACTATAAAACATGAAAAACATCAATCCGATTGACAACTCAGGGAAAGGCTCCCAAGCCTTAACGATATTTATTCTTAACTATTACCATTAATTTTCTCAATTTACCAAATTAATTTACCATCGAGCACCAAACACTTGCGGCTCCCACCACACTCACTACACAACAAAACCAAGATAATAGAAGACTACGCTGCTAACTTGTCATTTATTAAAAACATTTTAATTTTAACTTTTATTTTTGGTTAATTGTAGATTTAATTTTTTGAGCGAGTCTTCTATTATCCCGGTTTTGTTGAGTAGTGAGTGTGGTGGGATCCGCGTGTAAATTTGAATTAATATCGAAAAGGTTTGGGAACCTTTCCCTAAGTTCCGAATCAGGATTAACATTATTAAATTGCTCGGCCATTCTTCTAATATGTGGGTTGTTAGACTTCCCACATAAAACAGCCAAAGTTTCATCTACACCTTTTTTATAGGCAAACTCATAAAGCTTTATCAACTGGGTTTGTTAAATTTGTTCTGAAAAATTTTTCCGAGAAAATGGGATTTGGTATATCCGGTATATACGGATTATCTAGGCCAATTTTCATTTTCATGAAAAATGCAGAAACATGTCAACTGAGATACAAATAGAGCTTTCGATTGATATATAGAACGTATTTTTTGAATGAAAAATTAAGAATTAAAAAAATTTTTTCTAGCGCTTCCATACTTTTTTCCACGACTGTATTTCATAATTTATGTATTAATTTTACATACTGACTTAACTCACGCGCATTATTTGTCAATAAAACTTGGCCAACAATGACTAAATAATCGATATTTTGTTTATTGTCATTTCTTCTTTCCTTTAGTTATTTTTGAATCAATACAAACGTTTGTGAGAGAAAATTCTTAAGAAAAAATTTTTTGTTTGTGGCCACTCTGAAAAAATTAATATATAATGCCTGAATTGCCTTCAAGTTTATTTTGGTGGAGAACACTTGCCGTTCTATGTGAGTGTATTTTATAAGATAGCACTCTTTTTAGTCAAGTGTTGCTTTAGTTAACTATAATTTTTATTGAGATTGTGTGAAATACATATTGCATAAGATTCAATATTTTAAAGTATTAGGCGTGCATATCTAGCTTCGTTCCTCAATAAGATACTTGGCGGGGACCGAGGTTCCGAGACCGAAACTAAAAAATTGGTGAGGGCCTTGGAGGGACTCGACATCTAATTGAAGCCCCGATAAAAGTTTATATTATGCATTTTTTCTTATTTTCCATCTAGAAAAAATAATGAAGGAGTGTTTTTCGATTTTTTTGAGCTTTTCCAGTAGGTAATTAAGTGTTATGGGTTCGAAGATGAGTTAAAATTTATTTTGAAAATTCCTGACATGAATTCGTCTTTAATTTCGAAATTTATAATTAAAATTTTATGGTAAACTGGCACATCTCTTATGTGAGAAATTTCGATTTTCAACGTTTTTTTCTACCGATTTTCGAATTTCGATTCCCGAATTTCTAAGATTTTTTTATTTCGACGCAGCTCTAATGTGAACTCATATTCGGACTTAGCACACTTAATTTACTTCTGGAAAAGCTCAAAAATATTAAAAAAGCATTTTTTCTTATTTTTCTAGGGAGATGAAAAAATGATTTTTAAATTCTGAGAGATCGAAATACCTACTTTATAAAAAAACTTGTTTTTACTTTTTGATAGCAAAAATTGGGCGACCGAGTTTCCGAAAATTTTTAGTGACGAAGTTTCAGTCAACTAGTATAAAAATGAATTTCGATCTCTCAGAATTTAAAAATCATTTTTTCATCTCCCTAGAAAAAATAAGAAAAAATGCTTTTTTAATATTTTTGAGCTTTTCCAGTAGTTAATTAAGTGTGTATACTAGTTGACTGAAACTTCGTCACTAAAAATTTTCGGAAACTCGGTCGCCCAATTTTTGCTATCAAAAAGTAAAAACCCGTTTTTTATAAAGTTATTTTCACTTTATTCAACAAAATAAACTTTATCAAATTAAAATTTCTAGGTTTTGTCGTTTCAATCATCACAATCATTCTCGTTCTATTTACTGGTATTTACTGGCCACTTGTTTTTGTGTTCATTCCGATTGGTGCAGGCTTCGGAATTTTTGGCAGATGTGGAAATACTTCCCCAATAATCGTTCAAAATTATTAAAAAATTCTTTTTTCGATGAAAAATTTTTACAGAATAAATATTTATAATACATAAAAAACACTTATTTTGTAAAAAGCATCTTTAAAAATTGTGATTACGGGGACTGCGATTCTCAGTCCCAACTGGAAATTCCATATTTTTTGAAATAGAGACCAGAGCTTTTTCGTTTGAAAATTTATATTAATAACGGCAGAATCATTGATGTACTTATTATTTTAGTAGACTTTTAGAGATACTGGACTCGGTTAAATTTCTGTAAAAAAGTTTTCGTATGAAAAAGGGAATATTTTTATTAAATAAAATTATTATCAAAATTAACAAAAATCATATTCTTTTTAATTTGTTATCTCTATAATAATGCCACTAGTATTTTAAAATATCCGGTGTTATTTAATTGCATTTAAGCAGTTCTTTGACCTTTGGTGCACAGTTATCATTTCCATTGAAAGATTGCTTAAATAAATTTTTAAGAATAATTCTGACAATTAAATTAAAAGTTAATTACTTTAATACAGTTACAATCTTGGACATCATTTTTGCAACAGTTGTATAATTGTTTTTCTAATTTTAAAAAGTTTTGGATAAAAGTTAAATTATTATAAATAATTCAAGTTAATTATAAGAGTGTACTACTGGGATTTTCAAGCACAAATATATATTCGATGGATGAACTATTTACGTGGGTCTAAAGTAGAGTACGTCCGAGTCCGAGTATTTGAGAAAAACCCGAGTCCGAGTCCGAGTTTTATTTTTTTACCCGAGCCCGAGTACGAGTAAAACGGGTAAAACGAGTAATTTTTATAAAACAGTATTCTAAAATAATTTTAACAAAAACAATACTTTTACTCATTGTCAGTGCTGGGTATTGGGCATTTGTTGACAGTGATGCAGGGGATCATCATCCAAATCCCATTTATTTTCATAATCCGCCTATGCCCTCTCAATCCGACGAAATTCTATGATACGCCAATGATCAATGCTGGCTCCGGGTGAAAAATGAATGGATAATATTATTTCGGGGATTTGTGTAGGGTATGCGGATACGAGTGAGAGGAATGAGATGAATATCAAGGGATTAAGCGGCATTTGGGCTGATTATCATGGGATTTGGGTGTATTAAGAGCAAAATCTGGGAAATTCGAGAGATTAATTGGGATATTTATCATTAGATTATGCATGTCGTTACCGAGTATTAAGTTACCAAGTACCGGCAACGCCGAGTATTAAGACCCCGAGTAACGAGTCCGAGTAAAACAGCAAAAAACTCGACGAACGACACGAGTATACTCGTACTCGTTCGAACTCGGACGAACTCTAGTTTAAAGCCTTAATCAGGGCTTCAAGCCTTAACAGACTGTTTGAGTTTGTTTAGAATTTGAATTTATTGGAAAATTATGATAAATCTTCAAACCGCAAAATTTCCTACAGTCTAGCAATTAATGCAAAAAAAGAAAACGATCAGTAAGTGATAAGATGGTGGTTAACAACCTTGCAGATGAGAGTCTCAGAATTAAGTTTGTCCAATTTTTTTTTGCTATTTTCCGGAATAGGCTCAATCACTTTACTATAATTCGATTTGCGCAAAAGCCTAAACAACGAGGACGGATCGAAATTGTCTTTCGCATATAACGCCTTGCGTTTCTTGCTCAATGTTCAAGTGATTTACGAAATGAACTACCAGGGCGATGTTTTTCCTTATTTTTTAGATAATACATAAATTCCCCTTAAACGTATTGAAGGAGCTTAAGGGATCATTTTCCTTATAATTATAACTTTTAATATAAAAATTACGCTGTTCTATACTGCATTTGCCAGGATTGAAAAAAGCAAACTGAAAATAATTTTTGAAAATGGGAATTTTAATTATTAAAGACCGCTTTAGCTTGCTGACATGGTGAAGAAGCTGGTTGGACATTAGAGTGAGCTTTAATTTCAATTTGTGTATTATACATAAAATAAATTGTTAAAATGAAAAAAATAATTTTGTTTTGCATTTTTGACTAAAAATTATTTTTAAAAAGATATGGGAATTTTACACTCTTGGATATGGAACAATCTTAGCTTAAAATGAGTTGTATCTAATTAAGCGCGTAGTCAAAGATCTCCCTCCAACTAGTCTAATACTTATGTATTTTTAAGCAAGGTCTACAAGTATAGCTCAGAGTCCCCATGTCCAAAAAGTATTCTCTGCTGAAAAGCATGTCCTAAGGCTGTCCCTATGCCCGAAAAGCATTTTCTGCAAAAAGCTTTTTTGGTGCATCTTTCACCATATTTTTGACCCCCTCAAATAATCAAGCAAAAGATTCTACCAACCAATTATTTGACACTGAAAAAGAATTGAAGATAATGATCAGAATATAGCAAAAAAATGTCTTTTGCAGAATGACTTTTGCGGACATAGGGAATACGAGTTTGACATATACTGTGGAATTTTGATTGTATTTTGTTGTTTTTTTAAATGAATTAAATTTTATTTTTGAAAAAGTTTATAAACTAAAAGAAAATACACGTAGGCTAAAGGATGATGACACTTCTCTCGTAGTAAAAATTTAACAAATTCTCATTTTTAGTGTTCTTATAAAGGCAAATTTATTTATAAAACCCCGTCCTAAATTTTTATTTAGAAATATTAATAATTAAACTGCGTATATTTTGATCAAAAACGAACGTTTAAAGTTCAGAAAATGGCTTATAGAATAAAAGCTTAGAATAGCATATTTTCATTTTAAAAATTTTAGTCAATAAAGGGTTTTTTTATACAAATATTGACAAAAGCAAAGTAGGTAAATAAAAGCAGTTAAAATTCTAAAATAAAAAGAGAGGCTAAAGAATTTTTAAATAAGAAAAAGATCAAAGAATTACATATTCAAACTTTTACATGAAAATCAAAAAACAAATGAAGGTTTTTAAAACAAAAGTTTAAAATAAGTGAAGAAATGTCTATTGACGGTTTTGCATAAGTTAAATTGTCGTCGTTTGGAAGTCTAACTATGTGTAAGGGATGACTGATTTCTTTAGCCACTATTAGGTTTACATATATGTGGAACTTATATTATAAAATCATGTATTGTCTCCAAAGACTTTACCATAAAAAATTTTTCTATGGCGGCAAAATTTTTCTAAGAATTTTCGAAGGCCGTGTAGAAAAATTTTTTGAGGATTTAAAATGCCAAAAAATAAAAAGTTAAAATCGTTATTAAGAAACAAAAATGTAAAAGCATCATTTAAAAACTCAAAAAATTAAAAGAATCATTTATAAAACATTAAAAGAAATTTAAAAATTATTTTAAAAACAAATTTTGTTTAAATTATCTTTTTTCTAATTTTAATTTTATTTAAAAATTAATTTCTAATAATTAAAAAAAAAATTTCTTTTACACCATCTTTTTCATAAATTAAATATTCTCCCATTATCGTTTAATAACCAATAATTTCGGTTATTTTAGAATCACCATTAATTAAAATTGAATTACCTCCAAAAACATCTTCAACGTGCATCTATGTAAAATTTGAATAAATTAAAAAATTAAAATGACCCTTTCTCTAAAATTATCTGTTGGGAGCCTGCTGATGGGATCATAAAAAATCCCTTGGGATCATAAAAAATTAAGAAAAATCCATAGCGATATCACATGGATAAAGCTAAAAATATAGGCGGGCATATATGAACTTTTGGAACAGAGTGAGTGAATTGCCCAGACAATGAATGTTCCTATAATTTTTCTAAAATCTCACCTCAACTGTTTTAACATCGCCATTTATAGTACTAATATTTCCGTTTGTTTTTAATTTTTTTAATTCTTCAGAAAACGAATAAGCAGTTTTTATTGGAGTAACAACCTTAAATGACCCATTCATGTTGATTTTTACCGATTTTCCAATTATCTTTTCTTGATAATCTCTTTTAACATATTTAATATTATTCCCATAAATTTTTAATTTTTTTATATCCCCATTTATAGTTAAATGAGTAGTTTCGTAAACTTCATTTTCGTTTTGGACAAACATTTTGTTGGAGAAAACAAAAATTTTTATATAATCGACATCATCATTTATGCACCCTGAAAAACATCCACTTGAACTTCCTCCTGAATAATTAAATCCAGAGAATCCTTAATTTTAATTAAAGATTAAAAATAGGAAAATCTTAGAAAGAACCTAGTCCCAAACCAAGTACAAAAATTTGAAGGATTAGGATTAATTGTCGGCATCTCTCCATGCCTACTACATGTTTAGTATGCTTAACAATTACCTTGTTACTACTAATCATTAAATATTTTTTTGAATAATTTATTTTTACTCTGTATAAGCTTAAATTTCGGACTGCAAATTGCATTTTGACTTGAGGACTGCGGATTAGGACTGCAGATTTTGAGGTTAAAATTGGGGATTGCGGTTGAAAATTTTTTCACTTGCGGACATCCCTGCTCAGTAACCCTACACATGCACCCACTCAAATCCATATCCACAATCAGTTACCCAACAAACACATATTGTAATTAAAATAAAAAATATATAAAGAAAAACAATCGGGATATTAATGAATTAACTTTAATCATTTAATCAATTGAAAAATTAGTAAAATAAAATACCAAAATTTGTAGATCCTTGTTTTCCTTCTGACCAATTTCCACCAGACGTTGTGAAATGTGATCCTTCAGATGTTGGAGACGACCCATCAGGCGATTTAGCTGATCCACTAAACGTTGGATTAGAGTAACCATAAAATGAGCGCCATTCATTGTCATAAGTCTTGCGTTTTTCCTCATCACTAAGGACGCCATAAGCCTCAGTTATTTTTTGTGAAATTTCCAAGGCTTTCGGGTCATTTTTATTTTTGTCCGGATGATGTTTTAGCATTAATTTCTTGTATGCTTTTTTGATTTCCTCATTTGACGCATTTTGTGAAACATCTAAAGTTTTGTAGTGGTCAGGAATTGCCTCTACAATTACAAGGAAAATTAACAAGAAAAGAGTATTAAAATAAAAATGCATCTGTAAATTCAAAAAAATACCGTCATTAGAAAATTTATCAAATTACAAGAATGGTATTTTAAGTTTTGTATTGGGGGTCCTAAACTGAACTTACTAAATTTTGTCTTTAAAAAAGACATCTAAAAATTTCATTAAAGTAGCTCCATTTATATATTCAAGTTTAAGCAACTATGAAATTATCTAGACATTACATGGCTAATTTAATGAAATCCCCGCCCAAAATTATGTAATGTAGACTGATTTTGAAAGTAAAATATAAAGTCCATATTAATGAAAGATTGCATAATTATAAAGGGAAAAAGTGCATTTTTTATTTAAGCCCTTCCATGTTTCCCAAAATAACAGACTTTGGAGATGAACCACCAGGCGATTTAGGTGATCCACCTTTTCAACATTATACAATCGAATTCTAGTATGAGAATCCAAAAGGGGTCTTATAATTTTTTAACACGCAATTTTTTGAAAAAAAAATCATTAAAAATTTAAAACGAAAGTAATCTCTTTGTAACTTTCTCTACCTTAATATTTAAATAATATCTACCATGTATTCAAGTTTTGCGTCATTTAGGCAGTTGGATATATGAGTAATAGCAAAAAATAGGGGTCTTATACTTTCTTAACGGACTTTATAGCTAAACTGCACCTATCTAGAAGGAATTTAAATGGTGAATTCAATAAAATTCTCGCTTATAATTATGTAATATAGACTAATTTCTATATTAAAATATGTAAAAAGTTCATATTAAAGAAAGATTACATAATTATAGATGGCAATAAAGTACATTTTTTATTTAGGACCTTCCATATTTTCTTTATTGTACTTATTTTTTTTAGAGGAAATCATTGATTTCCTTTAAATTTCATTTTTTTAATGAAATTAAAGGAAGATTACATTATTGAAAAGGTCAGATAAAGTACATTTTTTTATTTATTCCTTTCCATTTTTCCCACTACAAGTTTTTATAAAATTAAGAACAAATTTGTGTTATTGAGAAAGCTTAATGATTGTTAATCATTTTCTAGATAAATAATATTTTATAAAAACAACTTTCTTAAGTTTATCTATGTCTCCAAACTTTTTAAATTTTAAGCCAGAGACCGAGAATGAAAAAACCGAGACCGATATTGGAAAAAAGCCGAGAATCTCGGTATCGGTCTCATCCTGTCCAACTCTACTATACTTGCAGATTACCCAAAGCCCGAATTGTATAATTTTATCGATAAAACTAGGTAAGGGATTTATTAGGATTTCTCTTGCACTATTTTTCTGCCCTAGTTGTCTCTTTAGAAAATCCGACTTAACTCACTTAAAGTCCCCCATACACTCATTTTCTCTTTACCACTCTTAAAAATTACCCTCTCGTTTATAATATTATCTCGTTAATTTAAAAGTACACTGACAGTCGTTAATTTCATCAGACATTTATATATATGATCGTCTAAGAATTGGCAAAAAATTATATAAATACTTTACCGCTAAACAAAAATGTATCCTATGCCTTTTGAAATAAATGCCCTTACAAACTACAAAAAATATTAAAATTTACAGTCTACAAATTTAAAAAATATAAATCGATGCTGTATATGTAATATAATAATTTAAAAAAATTTTTGACTATGATTGGCGGTTATCAGCAATGAACCCGTTATTAACCGTAACTCTGATTTTCGTTTAGAATATTTTTTAGCATTCAGAGGCGGAACGGGATCGGGACACGGTCGCGTTTCCCGGTTCCCTGTTAGGGTGGCGTGCTTTGTATAAAAGGCGAAGCCTTTTAGTAGTCAGGGAGTCAGTTACCGAGTCAGTCAGTTATTCTACAGTCAGTCTAAAGCCAACGCATAGTCTCGTCATTTCTATTGTATTGTTGTTTGTGATAAACCTTTGTTTGAGAGTCAAGTCTTGTTCTGTTAGTATCGGACGCAACCGCAAGTCGATAGGTTCCGTGACTTTTGCGCCGAGAACATTTGCGCCGCGACTTATGCGCCGCGACTTTTGCGCCGCGACTTATGCGCCGAGCGACTTTTGCGCCGGGGGACTTTTGCGCCGCGACTTTTGCGCCGGGCGACTTATGCGCCGCGACTTTTGCGCCGGACGACTTTTGCGCCGCCACTATCATTAATAATTATGGAAAACTACAGCCGGACCTTACTATAGAAGATGTAGGATAGTTGGAGATCTTCGGATATCAAGATCCGGATCCGATATCAGACCTAAAATTTTCGGCTATCCGGCCTTTTTCAGATCCGGATATCTGGACCCGACAACCCTACATTATAGTGCACCCTCTTCAGGCAGAAAATCAACCTGAATATGGGTAGCAGACAAAATATCCCGATTTGAAAAAGTCAAGGGGGGGTCATTCCTCCAGCTCTTGGATACCTCTAGGTGGTCGGTTTATTAGAGGGGGCTATTGTACTTCCCGAAATATTGTACTTCCTGAAATTCCTTCAGCTCCTGGATACCATTTTTAAAGAGTACCTATAATTAGGTCCGACTATAGATATTATTTTTTTAAATTATGGCGGCGCAAATGTCGCGGCGCATAAGTCGCCCGGCGCAAAAGTCGCGGCGCACAAGTCGCCCGGCGCATAAGTCGCGGCGCAAAAGTCGCGGCGCAAATGTTCTCGGCGCAAAAGTCGTGATACCAAGTCGATACATAACATTCCCGTTCCTTTTTCCCAGCTTTTCTGAAGATGCCGGGATGAAACCGGGATCGGGAATTCCCGGTTTCCCGGTCCGGGTCCCGGCCGGTTACTTTTCATTTTAATAGTACAAATAAATGTACTTTTTTTATTTAAGACCTTCCATATTTTCTTTATTGTAGCCTTTTTAGATGAAATAAAAAAATAAAAACACCCTTCGTTAGTTTCTCAGTTTCCAAAATTTTGAGCATTCTAGACAAGAATTTCAGAAATCACAATCAAAAATGCAGATTCTCCAAAATTACAATTCTTTTTTCGATTATTACTTTATGAAATTTAAAAAATTTACAAAATTTTTAGAGATTCAATAATAAAAAAAATTGCGAAATTTACAATAATACATATTGGTTGAAATTGTGGCACCGATATTAATTTAAAAAGATAGTAAATATTGCCCTTTATGTATTTTAGAATTTTTTCTAATGACGGCGGTTTTTTAATTTACAGATGCATTTTAATTTTGATCATTTTTTCTTGATAATTTTCCTTGTAATTGTTGAGGCAATTCCTGACCACTACAAAACATTAGATGTCTCAACAAATGCGTCAAAAGAGGAAATCAAAAAATCATACAAGAAATTAATGCTGAAATATCATCCTGACAAACTGGAAATGATCCTGAAGCTTTGGAACTTACATAAAAAATACATGAGGCTCATAAAAATCTATTTAAACCTTTACTGACAACTTTACGATGACAATTTAAATGATTCCGCCCTTATATTCATATAAGACAAAAATTATTAAACTATTATTAATTGGGCAAAGAAATCCACTGTTAAAAGATTGAGGATTGATTTTCTTTACCGATCAAATTTATCAAAAAATATTTTTTGGGAAAACAAAAATTATTAATATTTCAATAATCGCAAAATATTAAAGAAAATTAAAATTTATTTTCTAAACAAATTAAAATTTAAAATATTTATTCTAATTTAATATTCCTTTAAAAGAATAATTTGGTATATTTAAATAAATTTTTAAAAAAATTTTTCTTTTATCCCATCTTTTTTTTTAAAATTAATGATTCTCTCAGTATACGTTTTAATGCCCAATAATTTTTACTTTGACACTTGCACCGCTAATTTGAATTGTATTTCCTCCAGAAACATCTTCAATGTGCATCTGAAAATTATAACAAATTCTTCTTATATCCCTCTTTCTCTAAAATAATCAAGTGAATAAAAAATGGTAAAAAGTTATTAAGCATAAAATTGCACTCTCCGCTTCAGTTTTTTAAATTTTTACGTTTTTTAGGTACTCAGTTTTCAAAAAATTTATTTGCAACATCAGTCATGTAAAATCCTATCAATATTTCAACCTTCATTCTCGAATAAATTTAAAGGTAAAGGACAACTACAAAAATTTATGTAAAAAATTGAAATTATGATAATTATTAAATTATCAGTATATATTTGAATATCTATTAATATTATCAAATATTAATTTTCTATAAATTTATTTGTAACCTTTAATCTTTAATTTTATTTATAAAATTTTTTAAGTTTTTCTTTAGCGGTTTTGTTCTGAACCTTTTTGAAACTTAACAAAAATATTTAATAAACTTTTTCGGTAATCTTCAGTTAGCAGAATCGGATATCTGAATTGGGAAGTCCAGATATTCGCTACGAAAGAGTCTATTCCGTTACAGATATCTGAATTATACATAATACTAACCAGGGCTTTTTAGGAAATTTAGTTTTGGATATAGAGCTAAACGGTTAATCTAGTTTTCCAACTATTATTTTGTCGGCGACATTTGGCTAGACGGCTTAAAAAAGGTGAAAATCAAAATTAAGGCATTTATTACCAGTTCCCTATACATTTCAAAAATATAGATTTATAATCTCACCTCAAATTTATTTGATGCACCATTTATACTCGTGATATATCCGACTGGGTTCAATTTTTTAAATTCTTCAGAAAATATATATGTCGATTTAATTGGGGTAATAACACTAGCTGCTCCCTTTATGCCGATTTTAACTGATTTTCCTATAAGTTCTTTATGGGCTCTATTGACATGTTCAATTTGAATATTATTCCCATAGATTTTGAATTCAGTTGCTGCCCCACATATATTTAAATGTGTAGTTTCGTAAATTTCATTGTTATTTTGTACAAGAATTTTGTTAGACAAAACAAGAATTTTATAATTTTCTGAAACAGAACTTAATTTTATTCCAGAAAGATTTCCTGTCGAACTTCCACTAGACGTTGCAGCTCGAGACGTAGATTCTGGGGATTTGTATGTTTTGAACCACCATTCAAAAAGTTTTTCAAGATTTGAAAAAAATTCTGGTCCAAAATTGAAATTATCTTGTGATGACGACGTTCCTTAATTTCCAAATTTTATTTAATAATTTTTCTCCTAGTATCTAAAACTAGAATTGTGCCGAAAAGGCACAATTTTGCCAAATTATCATTTTTAATTACTTAAAATAGATTATAATATAGGTAATGAAAATTAATCCGGATATTAGTGTATTAACCTATTTACTCATCCTTAAATCAAGATAAATAAAAAATTAGTTAAAATAAAATACCAAAATTTGTAGGTCCTTGTGTTCCTTCTGACCAATTTCCACCAGACGTTGTGAAATGTGTTGGAGATGTTGGAGACGAACTAGCAGGTGATTTAGGTGATCCACTAGACGTTGCATTAGAGAATCCATAAAATGAGCTTAATTCATTGTCATGATTCCTTCGGGCTTCATCGTCCTTAAGAATGTCATAAGCTTCATTTATTTTTTGTGCAATTTCCAAGGCTTCTGGGTCATTTCCAGTTTTGTCCGGATGATATTTTAACATTAATTTCTTGTATGCTTTTTTGATCTCATCTTTTGACGCATTTTGTGAAACATCTAAAGTTTTGTAGTGGTCAGGAATTGCCTCAACAATTACAAGGAAAATTAACAAGAAAAGAGTATTAAAATAAAAATGCATCTGTAAATTCAAAAAAGGCCGTCATTAGAAAAAATTATAATTGGACAAAAACGGTATCTTAAGTTTTATTACGGGATTTCAAAACTTAACGAACTTGGTTTTCGTCGAAAATTTAGCGGAACTTCGGCATTCATATTCTTTAAACTCTTAAATCTGCCTATAATTCATACAAATCTTGTTAGTTATTCACTAAAAGTTGTGTATTTAAATTTTCAGGAAATTTGGATCATGCAAATTAGGGAATTTTTGAAAATAAGGTGGACGTATGATTTTCCGAGTCATGAGTGATATCATGATACCGCTTATTAGTCTCTTCCGAAGCATTTATTAATCCGAAAATTCTTGACTTTTAAAAGGGCAAATTTAAAAATCTATGTATATCTATGTATCTAGGTATATTTATATATTCAAGATTGAGCCAAAGATGCACTTGTCTAGGCGGAAATTAATTAGATAAATTCAATGAAATCCCCACTCAAAATTATGTAATACTTATAGACTGATTTTGAAAGTAAAATATAAAGTCCATATTAAAGAAAGATTACTTAATTAAAAAGGGCTAGAAAAGTGCATTTTTTATTCATATCATAATGCTTTAAATGGATTAAAGAAAAGGTTAGCTTATTGTGAAAGCTTTAAAAAATTCTCTAAAATTTTAAAATGAGATTGTATATGTAAATGAAAATAAAGCGGATTTAATACTCTTTCCGCCTTCACTTCTGCATAGGCTTACGTCAAGTCGTTAATGAGGTTCGCTCGATGAAAATCTGAAAATTTTTGGAGAGCACTTATAAACTTCTGAAATTTATTTTGTAAAATTTTAGTAATCTGGAAAATTTTTAACAATTGTAAGTTTGTATATAGACTTTCATAATAATACACTTCGTCTTTAATTCCATTTAATAGCTTTATGATATTATGTGAAATATGGCAAAGCTTAAATAAAAAAAGCACTATTCTTGCCCTTTTTAATTAAGCAATCTTTCATTAATATGGACTTTATATTTTTATCACAAAATCAGTCTATATTACATAATTTTGAGCTGGGATCTTATTAAATTATCAATTTAAATTCCGTCTTGATAAGTGCATTTCTGGCTCAATTTTGAATATATAAATGGAGATGATTGAATGAATTTTTTAAGATCTGTCCTTTTAAAATCAAAGGATTTTCATATTAAAAAGACATTCGGAAGAGTTTCTTTAATACGATTTTATTATTATCGCCCTAACAACGATTTACTTTACTTATACGATTTTATTATACAAGTTAAGCATATAAGTGTTGAAGTCATCTTGTCATCTTTATCAGATACTCAGGTTTTAGTATCTGGTATACTTCACGTACTTCTCCGTATACTCCGGAGAAGTATCGGGAACTCCTATGATACTATTTTGTTCCATTATAATTTTTTTAAAAGACAGCATTTTTAGAATTTACAGATGCATTTTAATCTTCCTCTTTTCTTGTTAATTTTTCTTGTAATTGTTGAGGCAATTCCTGACCACTACAAAACATTAGATGTTTCACAAAATGCGTCAAAAGATGAAATCAAAAAAGCATACAAGAAATTAATGTTAAAATATCATCCGGACAAAAATAAAAATGACCCGAAAGCCTTGGAAACTACACAAAAAATAAATGCAGCTTATGACATTCTTAAAGACGATGAAACCCGAAGAAATCATGACAATGAATTACGATCATTTTATGGATACACATACAAAACGTCCGGTGGATCATCTACAATGCATGGAGAATCATCTACACCCCCTGAAGGATCATTTACACGGTCTGATGAAAATTCTTCCACATCACCCGATACAACGCCCGATGGTACCTCGCCAAAAGGAACAGAAGCATATACAAATTCAGGTATTTTATTATAAATTTATTGCTCAATTGAATTATTAAACGAATTAATTATTAAAATTGCCAGAAGGTGTGACCATAGGTTCGGCTATCAACAATTATAAAATTTTTGTTTTTTCCAACAAAATTCTTGTGCAGGACGAAACTGAAGTTTACGAAACTACGCATTTAGAAATAAATGGGTCTATAAATGAAGTAGAAATATACGGGAATAATATTCGATTTGAACATGTTTATAGAGGCTTTGATTTAATAATAGGAAAATCCGTTATAATCGAAGTAAATGGCTCAATTAATGATGTTACTCCAACAAAAACCGAATATGTATTTTCTGAAGAATTTAAAAAATTAAAGCCAATTGATATTATTGCGGGTATAGCTGGCGCTATAAATAGAATTGAGGTAAAATTTTATAAGTAAAACACTGACCAGCTCTTTTGTGAATTGTAAACTATTAAATCATGGAAACTACGACCCTATCCGCAAAAGAGGGCGCCTTCATTTTTTTCAACATTTTTCCTACATTCATACAGTCACGGAATAAAAGATAGACTCAAGCATTTGTAAAATAAAAATTTTAAATTTTCTTAACAATTAAAAATAGTTAATGGAAAAATCAAAAAGCAAATTATAGAGCTTTAAAATATGAATAAGATAGCATATTCACTTTAACAAAATATTAATTTGTTTTTGCTCAATTTTGATTTAAATATAATACGTTCATTTTATGCGCGGAAAAAAGATAGACACAAGATAGATTTATCAACTTTTGTTCGGCCAAAAATTCTACAGATGCCAACATTTCCATCAATACCCTTCTTAGTTGACCCCTTTGAGAAGTGATCATTTTAATTATTTAATTTTGTATAATTTTTAGACGCACGTTGAAGATGTTTCTGGAGGTAATACAATTCAAATTATTGGTGCATCTAACAAGATAAAAATTCTTGGTTTTTGAAACGTAAAATAAGAGGACTTTTAATTTATTAAAATGATTGGATAAAAGAAACAATTTTTAATTATAAGAAAAATTATTCTTTTAAATTAAATTTCAATTTAGAATAAAGATAATTTACAAATATGTACATACCTATACTCTTTTAAAATAATAATTTTCAATTTTCCAATGTTTAGTGATTATTATTGTTATTGAACATGATCTTTATTTTCTTTCGGTTCTTTCAGTCTAGTCAGAACAAGCTTTGTTATAAAGGAGTACTAGTTTCGAGTCCAAATCGGAGGATGGACTTATTTTCTCATTATTTACGCTTTTGACTCGTTAGAACGATTTTAAAAACGAATTTTTGGTACCGTAGGCCAAAAATTTTTTTGTAATTTTTTATTTAAAATTCCTGACTTCAGAGGTGATTTCCCAACCCGCTCCCGTTTCCTGATTCCCTGGTTTTTTCTTCTCCCGAACATCGCGCTACAGCGATGTTTAATTAAATTATACAAGTAAGAAATGACTGACTATTTTTTACATCAAGTAAATATTTGGAAATGGGGGGGGGGGGATTAACTAAATACCGGGTAATTATAAAAAGTAGTGTTCGGCATTTGCGATTTTTCGAGACCGAGATCGAGATTATCGAAAAATCTCGATATCGAAAAAATCTCGATTTTTCCAAAAATTGATCGAGACGATATCGATAATCTCGAAAAATCTCGGTCCAAAATTTTCGAGATTATCGCGATATTTCGATATTTTTTATAATCCCTTAGAATTGAATAAAAATTTATTTCAATCAATATAATTATGATCTAAATGTAAATTTAATATTTGTAATGAATCAATGGAAGGGTTTGGTTAAGGAATATCAACATTTCAGCTTTTTCTGGACTCAAAAGTGAGTGATTATTAATTCCTTAAAAGTATCCATTGACTCTCATTTCCCCCATAACACACGTCACACGTGAATCTGGGTAGATAAGAGGGTAGATAAGAGTTCGGACAATGGGTAGATAAGTGTTTTGCCAATGGGTAGATATGAGGGTAATATTCAAGAGTATGGGCCCCCTTTTTTCCTCTCCAATTTTCCCCCTATATTTTTACAAAATGGTCAGACTTTTTCCTTCCATCTATTTTGCCTTTCTAATTTTTGCCTACAATCAGCAAAAAGGATTATTTTTTATATTTTATTTCCCGTTTTACCTCCCTAATTTTTTCCCATATTTTTTAACAAATCAAAAAGGATTATTTTTTTATTCAGTTCTTTCGCAAGGATAAAAAATCGAAACATGATGCCAAAAATTATAAAAAATATTTTCAATATCACCAAAACGTTTTCGCCAAAGAAATTCTGGGAGATAACTTTTATACGTTCCAGTGTTGTTGCCAGCTTGATGTCTGAATTTTCGTTTATAAGTTGACCACAATGATTCAATGTTCTGAGTATGGATATTTGTCTGATTGTTTGTCTGATTGTAGGCCTTTTTGTCTGATTGTAGGCAAGAATTAGAAAGGCAAAATAGATGGAAGGAAAAAGTCTGACCATTTTGTAAAAATATAGGGGGAAAATTGGAGAGGAAAAAAGGGGGCCCATACTCTTGAATATTACCAGATTTACTGAGGGAACTATTTAAATACATATGGGTATTTGGAAAAGGGGCTAAATAACTGAAACATATAGTATAGTAGTAATGAAAAATATTTAAAAATCTTAAATTAGTACATTACAAAAAATGAGATAATAATACTTTTTCATCCCTAACATTTTATTTAAATAAAATTAGTCTTTTCAACTGATCTCAAACGTTGATTCCATTTGACTAGCAGTCGGATTTTTATGAGTTTTCCTATTTCTTCAGAACTCCCATGGTCTGCGAATCATGAATTCGTGTTATTTTGAGATTAAAGGTTTTGCGTTTTTGTATATGGGATCACATTAACATGCCTCTCTTAATTAGGCAGTCTTTATAATAATTAATTTTTAGCTATGTCTAGTATACCTAACCACTACGAAACATTAAAAGTTCCACAAAATGCATCAGCCGAACAGATTAAAGCTTCCTACAGAGAAATAATGCTAAAATATCATCCGGACAAAAATCCTCCAAATGATCCAGTTGCCTTGGAAATTTCAAAAAAATTAAATGTAGCGTATGGCATTCTTGGCAATGAGCAAAAACGGAGGGAGTATGATAAGGAATTACACGCATCTTCTGGAACATCCTCTACGTCTGATGGATCATCAAATCAAGGATATACAAATTTCGGTATTTTATTTTAACTGCTAGCAAATAAAAATTTTAAAAATTAAGGAACGTCTTCAGAAGGAAATTACTCAACTTTCAATAATTTTGGATTTGGATATTTTCCAGATTATGAAAATATTTTTGGAGGGTTCAAAGCATACACCTCTTCAGGATTTACTTGTTCAAAGTCTCATGGCTCAAAAATAAATTCGTGTTCAAACAATTTAAAAATATTTATTTTTTCCAATAAAATTCTTGTACAAAACACAGATAAAGTTATTAAAGAAGCTAATAATATAGAAATAAATGGAGCATCAAATAATTTTAAAATATATGGGAACAATATTTATATTGAAAATGAAAATGTAAATCAGAAGAAGATTGTAGGAAAATCAGTTAAAATCGAAGTAAATGGTCCATGTAATTTTATTCAAAGAAGAAGAACTCCTTATGTATTTTCTGAAGAATTTAAAAGATTAAAACCAAGCGGGAATATTACGAGTATAAATGGTGCTTCCAATACAGTTGAGGTAAAATTCAGAAAAGTAAGGGTTATTGGTAGAGCTAGGATTTTTAGGCACGATAAATTTAAAAATAGGCGCCTATATAGGCACTAAAAACTGCCAAAATAGGCACTAAAATCCGAAAAAAAGTCAAAATATGCAAAAATGTCAAAACAGGCATTTTGCCTAAAATCTCAGCTCTAGTTATTTGAGGAATCTCACTAGAGTTTGCTCCTCCTTATCTGTATCTGTAAATAATATATCTGTAAATAATTTCTACACATTTAATTTAATACTTCTTATTTTTTTTTGAATACAATGTCAGGTTAAGCAGCAAAACCCTTACCGAATTAGTGTTAAGGAAGCCTATTCTGACCGAGCTACCAGATGAACTGGTAGCTGGTAGTATGAACTGGTAGTATGAACTTTTGATAAATTATTATTATAAAAACACGAAAATTATTGAAAATAAAAATAAATTTTTTAAAAATAATGGGCGTTATTAAGGACTTCAAAATATTAAAGCTTATCCATCTCATAATTTTTGAAATAATTTTGCTTATTTTTTTAATTTTCTAATTTTAAATTTTAAAGAATTTCTCTCCCATCTTTTAATTTTATAATATTTTTAGATGCACGTTGACGATGTTTCGGGAAGTAATTTAATTCAAATTAATGGTGCAAATAACGAAATAGAAATTATTGGCACATACTAAAATGTAAATTGAGAGAATTTTAAAAAACGAGATTAAAAAAATTTTTTAATTATTGGATGATTTTTAAAAAGATATTTTAAATTAGAATAAAGATTATGGTGTGTTAAGAAATTATAACGCCACCTAGTAAGAATTTCAGATTAATTGGACAACCAGAACCTAAAAACTGAAAAAAACTAGGTGGCGTTATAATTTCTTAACACACCATATTTGTTTTTAAAATAATTTTTAATTTTAAGGGGGGGGGGCTTTTTTCCAATCCCTCCCGAAATCCTGTATTGTGATAAACAAGAATACGTTGCGTTCAGAGGTGGGTCGGAATTCCGATTTCCGACGTTTTTTTCCTTCCGAAATTTTGGAAAAATTTCGGATTTCCGACAATTTTTAAGGCATATTTCCGACTGAAAATTTTTCTAAAATTTTTAAAATTTTCGCCTGCGGCGCTTAAAATGGAAGATTTTCGGCTTAAGGCTCCCAAAAATTCAGAAAAACTTTAGCTCTGTATCTCGAGCAGGAGTGGTCCTCAAATTTCTTTATCGAATCGCTTTATATCTCATCCCTATATCAGTCCTCAATTTTAATCTCCAAATATCCCTATTAATTCTATAAATTCTCTGATATCCCGTCTAATCCCCACAATATCTCTTTTAATCCCTTCGAATTTGACTTTTGAGTTGCAAAAAGAACTTTTACTCCCTCAAATTACACCCAAGAAGGCCACATTACAATTTTAAATATTATTTCAGTTATGAAAATAAAAATTTTATTTCCGATTTCCGCCTTCCGATTTCCGGCGTTTTTTTCCTTCCGATTTCCGAAAAAAAATTTTGATTTCCGAGTTCGGACTTTTGAGCCATTTCCGATTTCCGACACCTCTGACTGTTCCGACCCACCTCTGGTTGCGTTGAATAAAAAACAAAAGTTCACTTATATGAAAGAAGAATAAAGAGATAAGAAATAGAGAGATGATAGAGAGATAACTCCTAGTATTACATATTTGTAGGAACCATTTTATGACAGCCAAGTAAAATTTTAAAGGGAAAGATTGTTGGCAGCTGTGTATATTTTTATAAATACGTGAAAAAATTGATTTTTTTAATAAGTTGGTTTTTGTTCAACCTAAATTCAGAGACTACCCCTAGAACTTGAATCTGTGATGCTTTTACGTCCTAAGAAAGAACTTGTAATTTTAGATGAGGATTTGTAGTAAAAATACTTTTGGTATTATGAAAATAAATTTATAATCAGACATATTATTATAAATAAATTTTAAATATCTAACTATAGGCCGAATGTTAATTACGGCGGCTCTAACTTTAATGTCACCACACTTGCACATTAAGTGTGAATGAACTAGAGAATTAATTGAAATAGCAAGCTCAGTTACGCAATAAATATCATATAAAAACTTTAATTATTAAATTTCTCATCTTTAACATTTATCTCCAATAATCATCAAAATCCCCTTAAAAATAAATTAATTAAATAAAAACCATCTAAAAAGTTTTACCAATTCGCTAGTTCATTTCTTTTCAATACCAAAATCTTCACCTCACTTTTAGCTTCAATACGCTGACCAAGATTTTTTAATACAAATTTATTTATAAGCGTCTCCTTTATTTTCTCAAATTTAACATTAAATTTAGTTGCAAGTTCATAACTAATTTGTTGGGTGAATTTAATTCCCAAAAGCCAGGAAGTACAGAAATGTTTTCTAAAAAATATTTTTTTTAATTCTAATGCAGGTCTAATGCAGGTCATGCGTTCCAAATGTTCCAAAAGCCGGCGGATTCTTCCCGGTTGGCGGATCCTGGGAAATTCTGACATCCGACATTCATACCAAAATTTTTATTAAAGTAACGAAGTATGTCAGGTACGGAGATGATATTAGGAATAATTTTCGAAGAGCAAAACAATAACTTGTCGGAAGAATGACCCAGAAACCAGCGTACATAAAAATCGAGGACCAAAATAATTTTACCTTTCATCAATCTTCATTCCACATTTTTCTGTTTTCAATCCAATATGACAATAATCAACTTCTTCAAAATTCTCTAGTTGATTAACTAATTCCTTATCAAGCTGTGATTCAATAAACGAACAAAAATTTTCTTGACTGATTTGAGTTGTTGTAATGCAGGAAACAACAATATAATGATTATACTGAAAACATAAAATTAATAAAGTCCTGTTATAGACACCTAGTTATGATTTAATATTTAATTGATATCACTACAAATTACATATATTTAATTAATTAAATTATTTCAAACCAAATAATATATAAAAATTTTATAAAAATATTACCAGCTTTTTGTATTCTGTTCCCTCAATAATTTTTTCAAAATATGATATGTTGTTTTGATGTTGTTGATTTAATAATAATTTGTGTATGTTTTCAAGCCCTTAAATGTAAAAACTCAAAAATATTTATTGTAATATTACTGTTGTATTTGGGAACTGTGCCTGATTTAGTTAGTCTATGTTTGTATGTGCTACTTCCATCACAGATTTATACCCCTAATTATCCCATAATACACCAAATTTTTAGTTAAGCATTATGGTAGCATTATCGCTCATTGTCAGAATTTTTGGTTATTAAATTTCATAAAGGCGGCTAATTACTAGCAAGAAAAATCAGAATATTCGGGCTTAAAACCGGTTGACCTTAGTAGAATTAATACTAAATTACCTTTTAACATTACGTTTACAATAATTTTTAAATTTAATTTTGTAATTTTATAAGTTAAAGATTGCTCAGGATATGTTGGACTATAAATATTAATAATTCCTTCTTGTTCATGATCATTTTGGTCATTCTTTGCTTTGTTTATTATTCTTATAGGGCTTTGCCAATTCCTTAAATTTTAAACTTTAAAAATTATGGAAATAAAAATAACCAAGTAACAAAAGTTAAAAAGAAACGTTCAATTAATTCAACAAAATTGGCTCCAGGATTTAACAAAAATACTTTTGTTAGCATTATTGAAATTGAACTTGCATCAAGAAAGCCAAATTGACTGCCATAGATACAATATCCTAAAAATTATTAGTTTAATTGATTCCATATATGAAAAATTTTGACAAAAATGCAATGATAAACAATGCTTGAGTGGGCCGAAATTTGCAAAATTATTATTCTATTATCGAAAAAAGGTTAATTTTTGTTAAGGATGTACAGAATGGTCAATCAGTCAAAATAAAATAAAAATCCTAAAATATTGAAAATCAAACAAGATTTGACTATGGTATGTTGACGAGCCGCTTATGCAAAACCCCGTGCTTTATATCATAACTTTTTCAAATCTTGGTCAAGCAACGGTGACTTGTCTGTGAAGCATGTTATACCAAATCATTTAAGTAAGATATATACTGGCTGCAGTAATTAAAGCCGCTTGAAATTTCTGTCCGTTAGTTCAGAAAACCATCGACATATTAAATATCAAACCTTTTGCCCAATTTTTTAATGCAATAAATGCTTGAATAAAAATTAGTTTTTCGCATTCATTCACATTCTTTATCAAATTCTCCAAATATTCATAACTTTTGAATAATGCAAGGTTATGCAATGTAATTAATGAGTTCTGTGGTTCTCCATTGCCACTTTCCTTATTTAAATTATTCGATAATTTCTTCATTAATGCTTCAATCCAACTTGAATCCTGGGGAACTATACGCGTTTCTGACTTGTGAACAAAAGTAATATTAATTTCAGTTGTTTCTATTTCAAACTGAAACAATTCATATGATGAGGGTGAACGACGGAGTTTGTTCACAAATCTGCTTTTCTTAAAAATAATTTTTTAAATTAATTTATTAAGAAAATGTTGAATCCTACATTCCAAAATTTTACATTGTTCATAATAAAAGCGTAAATGTTTTGTAGTTGGCATAAGTTTTAATTTTATCCCTTTATCACTACCGCATAATGCACCCAGCTTCTCTAATATCCCACTTAATCTACACAAATTCCATCATTAAATATTACATATTGATTTCCCCAGAGCCAACATGAAGCGCCTTAGAAAATGACCGGCTACTTAGACAATTTAAAAACCACGGAACCGGAGAATCCCGGAATCGAATTCAGCATTATTCCCCTTCATCCTAAGCATTATGCCTCTTACTTCGAACATTGCCTATTTTATAAAATTCAGAAATTAATGAGTATTTACTTAGAAATACATCATTCCCTCAAAATTTCTAACCTTGCAAAGATAACAGAAAAGCGAATTATCCGAACAATTAAACATAAATGGAGGTCTACAAAATGTATTTGGTTTTCCATTAAATATTTGTTTAGCTTTCATTTTTTCTTCTTCCTCTCCTTTCCCTGTTCCGACAGCAACAATAATTGCTTGAATATGCCCTCCTATTTTATTGTATGGACTGGCAATTAATAATCCGAAATTTTTATTTTTTGTTAAATTTATCCATTTATTGAAAAGTGTTAGGAAAAATTCTTTTGGATTTATAATATTTCTTCTATTAGAATATAAATTGTTGATTAAGGCCATAGGATCGTTTCTTTCAAATTCCCGAAAATTATTCGGTCCCGAGTTTGATTCTTCATTTATTTCTGTCTCTTCAAACAATAAAGGTTTATATCCTTCTGGATTTAGATAATCCTCGTTGTTTCTTTGATTATCTGAATAATAATATTTTAATCGAAATATAAATGATTAAGATTAGAAATATAAATGATTAAGGTCCATTATAAGTTTCATTTGGACCATTTCCTAAAAAGTTGTAGTACTAAATTCCTTAGCGCGACCTAGGAGTCAGTAATTTTGCACCCCACTGTATATAATAAATACCTAATTTAATTTGTTCTTCCATCTTAATTAATTTATTAATCCGTTCTTCTATTTTTTCCACCCAATTACTAAATCTATGTCCTTTCTCGTTTAAATTTAGTATTTGCTGAACAAAATTTATCTGATTTTTGGTTAATTTTCCATCCATATTTTGCTCTTTTGTATAAATAAAATATGCACAAATTTTTTGAAAATACAATTTTTCCTTCATTTTATTAACCAAATCTTTTTCTAAAATTTCGTTCCTTTCAAATAAAGGGAATAAATTAATTAATAATTTATTCAATTCTTCTTCAATTTCTTCAATATTTTTTAAAGATTTTTCTTTAATTTCTTTCCAATTCTTTTCAATTTCTAGAAATTTTTCTTCTTCAAAATACACATCAAAAACCAATTTATTTTTTAGTTTCAGCTTCTCAAAAAATTCAAAACGCTTTCCAATCTCATTTGCAAAAATACAAATATTTAATAAATTCCTCCCAATTTCAGTTTTTCCTTTATTAAATTTATTAAAAATTTCAAACAAATTTTTATCTTCAATAAAATATTTAATTTGCCTTTTTTCTTCATTAATTTTATCATCATTTTTTGATAATTCTTGTTTTATTTTGATATTTTCTTCATCCTAAATTATAATAAATTTATAATAAATTACGTGATTAATGCTGGGATCCCTGTATTATGCTTACAGCCGTTCTTCGTACCAGTATAATTTTTGACGATTATAATCTCTTGCCTAAGTAAAAAGAATGTGTGATATACTCTAAGTCACTTATATGTATCTACCTTAATCCTCCTATACTTATAAAACCCACTGATACCCCCTTAATCCATCCAGCCTTCCAAACATTCGAAATTCCCTTAAAACTCTCTTGATCAATTGATATCAATCCAGAAGCCAGCGATATAATCCCAATCTCCTCAAATCCCCTTAACTTTCTTTAAACTTCTTATCAATTAAACTGCAAGGTGAACTCGACTATAGTACTCAAAATGATGCTGTCTGTCTTTAATAAATTTATAATTAATACTTTTGCAGAATTAGGTTCAGCTGATGATACTGGATTAGAAATAATTTTTAGTGCTTTTTCACTTTTTGGTTTATCTTTATTTTTATAATTTTTTTTAACATTCTCATTATTTTTATTTTTTAAATTCATTTTTATCTTCATTTCCTCTTCTTTTTTCATTTCGATTTCAATTTGCTTCTTTACTTCTTCCTCTTTTTTGATTTTCTTTTTTTCGTTTTTAATATTTAATTTAATTTCTTTTTTATTTTGTTTTTTATTTTTTATTAAATTCATTATTTCTTCCAAATTATCATCGTTAATAAAAACTTTAATATTTTCTTCTACTGATTCTAAAGTCGATCCTTTTTTAATTCCTTAAGAACATAATTTAGTTATTTTTCTGCAATTAATAATCTACAATTTCTGTGTTAAAGGAATTTAATTAAATAGATATTATCGAATAAAGCTAACTATCATTTACTTGACTATCTTATTTAAACTAAATAACAGCCTTTCAATTATGGTTGTCCGTTTGAAACCGAACCGAACCGAAAACCCGATGAATTTCGCTTCGGTTTGTCGGTTCGGTTATCAGAAAAATTTGATGAAACCCTTCTTTTAATTATAAAATAATAATTGTTGGACTGTATGGAAATTTTTTAACGAGAACTTTAAATTAGAATACAAGCAGAATTTCCCAGAAAAAAATTTCCTACATACACTGCTCCACATAAGCATAAGTCCACCCCTTTTTTTGAGATTTTTCACTTCCAATGATCCAAATTTTCTGAAAATTTAGATGCACAACTTTTAGTCTTGCTAGAATTTTTGTAGATATTTCCTAAACTTGGTAATATCTTTTTTGAAAAGTGGACTTGTACTTTTGTGGAGGCCGAAAATGCAAATTTTGGTCTAAAAATTTTTTAGATAAAAAATCAGCCAAATATCGATGCACATCTTATTAGTTATTCACTAAAGGTGTGTATCTAAATTTTGAGAAAATTTGGATCATTGGAAGTGAAAAAATCTCGAACTTATACTTATGTGGAGCAGTGTATCTTCATATAATACCTGCAATAATTTTTGTGTGTAATAAACTATCATTTTCATTTAATAAGTTCTTAATTGTTTTGTAATTTTCGGTTTTAATCCATCGCATAAATTCGTTTGATGTATCATTTTTGTTGTATTCTTTATTAAAAAAATAATCCCATTTATCACATAATTCTTCAAATTCGTTTTCTTCTTCATTTTCCTAAATATTTACAAATAAGTTTAATTTATATATAGATTTACGAAAATAGGACGAGTGTAATTTCTAAAATAGAGATTGTAGCGCCACTGTCTATTAACAGAAGAACAAGAAAACGCTAGGGGCTTTTTAAAAATATATTGTAAAATAGTTATTTTCAAAAAAATGCTAATCTTCAGCTAAATGATAGGAAATTGTTTGTAGATAACGAACAGGATCGACAACTCGATCATCAAATTCTGCACTTGATGCTGAAGATTATTATCTTGACGAAGATATAAGCGTTTCCCTTAAGCCCTTATCCTCTTATCCCGGCGCTGTAAGATTGAGACCCAATGGAGGCTATAGGGGGATTAAGATAAATTATGAATGAATTTGGGAAATTCATAGGAGTATAGAGGGAATCTATGATTAACAGTGTTACTATTTGAGAAATGAGTGGCTTTGGGGATTTAATTGATACGGGTATTTTCTTATGTTCAAGTTTGGTGTCTCTTAAATCCTTTTGGTGTCTCTCCTAAATCCTTTGGTGTCTCTTAATATCTCTTAAATCCCGTTATCCCTGATCCCTCGATATTACATCCAAATACATTAACATCCTCTTAAAGTGTAAACACGCGCCACATATAAGAATTTTAAAAACCTTCGAGGGTTCCCAGTAAAATTATTTTTACCCGGATCGAGACTACCGGATCCCGAAATTCCCGACCCGAATTTTGACCACATTAAAAATTGAAATATTTGGCAATGTATTTTACTAGAAAACAAATTTACACTATCATCCTCGTCCATTTTCCCTTCAATCCATAATTTTATTGCTTCCATCATTCCCAAACTGCTGATAATTTTATTCTCTATATCATCATTATTTGATAGGTATAATTCATCAAAAATTAAATTTAAACTTATTTTTCTATCATTCCAAACATTAATCATTAAATTATTTTGGTTTAAACTTTTCCAACTCTTTCCTCCATCAAAAGGATATAATAATTCAAAACGGACATATCTGAACCAAATAACATAATGTGCCATTAAAATATTTGATTTATACACAACTGGAGTTTTTGACATTAATGCTAATATATATTGTTCTATTAATCTTTTATTGTCAAAGAATACTGTAAATTAAAAGATTATTTGATAATGAATAAAATAATGAACGGTAATTTAATAAAATTTTTAGAGAAAATTCTAATAAGTCTTGATCAAATTGTGTAGGAATTAATGTTCGATATGGATTTATTGTTGGATTCCAAAATTTAAATTTTTAATTTCTTTGTATACCGCTTAGGAACTTTGTTTCTAAACAGCAATATTGTAAAAATGTAAGGACTATAAGTAGGGTTGTCGGTTTCAAACCGAACCGAACCGAAAAACCAAAAATTTCGGTTCGGTTTATCGGTTCAGTTTCGGTAACCGAAGGTTCCTCGATTGGACTTCCAATATTCTCAAATTTTTCGCCTGCGGCGCTTAAAAAAGTCTAAGGGTATATTGAAGGATTTGATCGGACTTACTATACTCGTTAAGCAACTCATATTTTCTTAACAATATTATTCTTCCTTTACTTCCTTCAAGAAAAGTCATTAACAGATAAACTGCCCCTTTTGTTTCTCTAAACAATTTACTTGTGTTCACATCCTTATCAAAAATTTTTTCAAAATAATTTAAATGGTCTTTTGCTAAAAATTTTCTGACAGTTAAATAAAAATCATTTTCTATTGAATAATTAATCTCTTTTAAACTTTTATAAACTTCAGATTCTGTTTTGTGAATTGCAAGTTCAATTTCGAGAGACTTTCCTTCTCTAGCTAAATTTACATATTCAATTCTTTTTTCTTCAAGTTTTTTATAAAAATTAAATAATATAAATAATGCAGATTCTATCCCCACATTTCTTAGAAATTCGAATACATCTCTTTTTAGTTTTTTGAGAGCGCCATTTAAATGAATTTTTATAAGAGACTCCCAGTTATCAGCATTTTTCAGTAAACCCAGAATTATCCTTTCGAATATTTCTATTTTACTAAATAATATTGCAGAATTTATTTGCTTTTCCTCTATTGTAAAATAATTTGGTTCATAAAATCTATGCAATTCTTCATAAGGTATATCCATATAAAATATTCTCTCGTATAAGTTCCATCTGTACGAAGGCTCCAATGCTAGCTCGAATTCAGCTATAATTTTTATTGTTTAATTTATCAATGCAAATTATAAAATTTCTAGTTTAAAACGATAATAAACTATAAATAGTCCAATAAAATTATATCCTATTTATTTAGTCTTTGTAGCATGGAGGGATGTTCGTATTATAAAATAAAATACTTCATATAACTTACATTTTGATAAAATTTCTGGATATCCGTTTTCCAACTTTTCTAGAAGTTCAGGCCCAGCCAAATTATTTAGCGCAGTCTTTGTATGAAATGTTATACAATTTTTGGCATCAGGTAACGTTAATATTGTTTGGAGCATTTTATAATGAGAATTGCGTAAATCATTCTTAAATGTTGCTGATTCAAAACATTTTTCTATCATTTCATTAATTTGGTTTTGTGTTTTGCAGTTTATTTTGTTGTCGAGAATTTCATCAGCCTTAATTGTTTTAGTTATAAAATTACCGTATTTATTCTAATATAACGACATGCCGTTTTAATTTTCAACCCACTTCCAGAGTGTCGTTATATTAGAGACTGTCGTTATAATAGATACTGTCGTTTTAAATTCCAACCCTTTATTATAAGATATTTCAAAAAAATCTTTCAAATTACATTTACCTCATCTTCTCTAAGATCAATTTCTTCTAAAGTTCCTCTTCTAAACTCTCATTTCTTCTAAACTCCCTTCTACCCCAAAGTCTAACCCTCGTGTTAAAACGATTTTCGACAGAATTTTAATACAAGGATGAATTAATAATAAATTAGTTCTTACGTTTATAACTGAATTGAGATGCTCATTCCAATATTTATTCTCCAAAAGAGTTTTGTTTTTCATCAACGAATATAAAAAACTATAATATTTACAAAACTTTTTTTCTACCGTCCATTTATTTATATTTTGGTTATATTTAACAATTAGTTCCTTAGCTTCGTCCAAAACATTTTTGAAAGCAATTCCAAATTCACTAGACCATCCATATCCTTCCTTTTACCCTTCTTCACTTTTTGGTATTCCCAATAAATAATTTGAACGGGCATCTTCAATTGGGTCGTCAATTTCTTCATTGTTGTTATAAACGAAAGAAGAAATAAACTTATGAGAGCTTATAATGTATGAGCTTAGAGAAAGTTCTCTCAAAAATTCCTCATCTCTTGGCTCTCTTAAATATTCCAAATACATATCAAAAATTTCGTGTTGGTAACTAATGAAATTAGTTATATCTTCAGATTTTATTTCAAAAAACAATTTTTTATTATTATTTTGACCGCTACCGTCAGTTTTAGTAGCATAATTAATTGTGAAAAAATAAATTAATAAAAAATAAATATTCAGAAACATTGCCAGAATTACGGATTAAATAAAGGAAATGCAAGTTTTATTTATTAAATTTTAAGAAAAATCTATTAAATAAATTATGTAATATTGTAATTAAATGAAATAGCTAGACAAACAAAATAAATATAAGCGCAAATTTATTAAGGCGGCACTAAATAAAAAGATGCACTTTTATTTTTAAAATATTTAATATATTGCGAAATTTATTATCATTATTATACATAATATTATTTGTAATGTCTGGCAGAATCACTTTATTGGTCTTGAAAAAATGGTATTCTCGATTTTGATCTCCAAAACTTTTATATATAAATTTATTCCTAAATTTATTCCTCCGATATATAAATTTATTCCTCAACATATGCGCAATTCAACCCCTGAACACTTTAGTCGACTCCTAGTCACTTTTGATATATCCCAATTTATTGACTCACTCCCAAATCACCTTAAAAGACACTTTTGCAATTTTTAAATTATGTTAAGGAAATCGTTTGTTTACGTTTATTTTATTTATTTATCACATTTTTATTGTCTGAAATCGTCGCGCTGTTGCGTATAAATTTGATTTGATTTGATTTTCCAGATTACAACAGTTATGTTTTTATTTTACATACCGTGTTTACTCGATTAATTCCCCACCCTCGAATAATTCCCCACACTCTAGTAATTCCCCATGCCACGGATGAGTTGAAAAAATAATTCCCCATCCCAAAATACCCTAATACACGTTCAAATTTCAAAACTCGAATAATTTCCCACCCTCTATTAATTCTCCATGCCACGGATGGGTTGAAAAAATAATTCTCAGGGGAATTAATCGAGTAAATACGGTATTTATTTATTTTTTATTTTTTTATTAAATAAAACAGAATTCAACAGGATTTCGAGCAGTCTGATATAAAAAATGTTACCTACTTTAATTTGAAGTTTTTGAGAATTTTGGAAATCAAAAAGTCAAAATTCTTTCATAATTATTGTCTGCAGATTTATTAAATAAAAGAAATGGGAAGTTTTATTATTAAATTCAAAAAAACTATTAATAATTATGAAATTTAAAAATGAAAAACAAGACTAAACGTCTCGTCTACTTTTTGATTGTGTATAATATATGTATTTCATAACATCAGTTTTAATAAAGCCGACTAATGTAGAAATAAAAATATGCACTTTTTATTTACTGAATAAATTTTAAAATTGATTGCTGGAATTGTTTTGGCTAAGCTGGAAAAACTTTGTTTATTAATGTTGAAAATTTCGTTTTTCTTTGATATTTAAAAAAGGTCTCAAATTAAGTCTTTTCTTGTACATAATTGGGTTAAAAATGGCCTCAAATCCTTTGAGGCTACGATAAAAAAGAAGGCAAAACAGGCAGTGTCAAGATCAAGAATTTATCCTGCCATTAGTGTTACAGCAGAAATGATGGATACAATTGAAACAAGTCAAAAATGAAGGAAAAAACAATAAAGAGATGGAGATGTAGATCAGCCAAAATATAGATAAGCATATAAATATAAATTGTGCTATTTTGTTTCTAATATTATTTAATTGTAATGGAGACTCAGATGATATATAATAGATCATAAATAATTCCTTACTCTTGAACAACAAAAGTCATATCCCGACGTCTAATATTTCATAATTAACCTTGACAATATTATTTACTAATAGTAAAATACATTCTCCATATAATAGTAAGTTAGTTCCTAATTTGTTATTAAATAAGAATTGTATTTTTAAAAAGTAAATAAATATTATTGACAGTCTAGTTTTATTTTAATTATGTTTATCTCTTTCAACAACGAAAGAATAAGTGTGTTGATCCTATTAGTTGGCTAAAACTCTTAACGCCTCTTTTTGATTCATTATTCTACTGACTCTGAGCTTATCAACTCGACATTGACGCATCTATAAAGCTAAATGTTCATCAAGATCTACGTCTGTTAAATGACGGCCAGCACCAGCAAGTCTTTTCATTCTTTTCCTTAAATTAAAAAGTTACAAATAGTTGATTTTACCAAAATACAACATTTTGGCTACCTATTGGAAGACATGCCTGGCCCCATCGCCACATAAAACTAAAATGATAATGAAATTCCTTTGATCGTGAAAAACGAGAGGCCCTGTAAACTCATTTTTTTGATATTATTAGTATTATATACAAAATATTATTCACATCCTGAGTTGTCAAAGTTCTGACGAAATTCGCCAACCAGCATGTGAGAAATAAAAGTTTATCGACATTAAAAGTTATCTGGTTGAACATTTAACAGACACTTGAGCGAAGGGACTAGCCAGGCTATTATGATCAGACTAGACTGATACTGGCTTTTATCATATCATAAGACGACTGCTTTATATTAATACCAATTAAAATAAGAGTCACAATACGAAAATCAAATCAAATTCTATCTAAACTTTTTCTTATAATTAAATTCGCTGTCCCACTGGTACTGAAAGCTTTAAAGGGAAACAAGTTAATAAAGTAATACTGTAAATCAAAAAGCAATAAAATTGGATCTATTGAATTTAAACATACAGAGTGTAATAATTTATACTAAAATCCGAAAAATTGATGAAAATGATTGTTTAAAAAATATTAAAACTTTCTAAAATTTATCGCGACTAAAAACAAATGAATAGTCTATTTGAATTGCTGTTCATAAAATATGTTTTTAATTGTCAAAAATTCTTTATAAAATCCAAAAACTCTCCGTTCAACTATTCATTTGTTAAACTACAAATTCGGGTTTTAGTTTAAAAAATTGTTTGTTAATGATTCTGCAACAGATCACTACTAAAATAGGGTTAGATAAACTACATGGTAGTAATCGTTTTACAACCCCAAATCAAAAAAGCTGTCTTAAAAATTCTGAACTGAGTTGATTTTAAACTTTGAATACTTTAATTTTTATAGATTAACGAATTTGCTTGAAAATATTGTTCCATAGAGAGCAAATATTGTTAGTATTATCAATCTGACATATTTAACACAAATCCCAATCCAAAAAATTGAAAATTCGACCCTAACCCGTCGGTCGTCCAGATCCTATTTTTCGTCATTACGATCAATCCCTGCTGGAGAGTTATAGAAAAATAATAAAAGAGTCTTATAAATAGTTAAAGAGTATTTTTAAGTTAATTCTGTTGTATGATAATCTCCATTTTAAGCTTCGACTTTAAATCAACTCAGAATTTAAAAAATACCATAAAATACCGAAAATGAATAAAAAATCATAAATAATATATGGATAAATATTTTAAAGTTAAACATTTTAGTTTAATACAGAGATTTTCTGAAAATAAACACAGGAAAATTTGGAATAACAATAATCTGTATTCGGAATATCGGAACACATTTAGTCAAGTATGGAGAACAGACCGAGGTACTTCAGTTTAACCATAAGCGAAACATTTCCTCCAGATAACATACGCCCTCCCATTTTAATTCCATGACTAATAATAATTTTAATTTATCCATATATCATTAAGCTAAATAGTGCTTAGTGACGGAAATAGCTCCCATCAACTTGACCGAAATGTTCGGTAACACCAAAATAAACCAAACGAAGATTTTCCAAATAATTGTATCCTGTTGAAGAGCTTGCCCCAGATGCATGCTGACTTGCATAAAAACTTTTAAAAAATTTTTAAAAATAAGACCGGCTTTTTCTTGGAGCGTTTCGATTGTTATGTAAATATGAGTTTTCTCGCTTACATCTCAAATTCTCAGTAACTAATGGTAGGATAATGGATAAGCGCTTTAAGCTGCTATTTTGAGTAACGTGATTCTAGTCGAATAGAATAAGCATCGAACATAATTTTCTTTAAAGGGTTTTATGTTCTAATAATTAGAAAAGTAGGAATAGGTCATAGCTAAAACCTTAACAACGTTAAAAGATTTCAAGATATTTAAAAAACTTATTTGCTACCTTGTTGGGTCAAGTTCAACGATTTTTGTAATTGACGTCTAAAATAATTCAAAAACGAATAATCATTAAATTATCTAGTCAGTAAACCTGTGGCGAATAAGTGAAAACCCCTCCAACAAGATTTTGAATTGCAGATATAGCTAATCCATGCGTAACAATTACAATTTGTTCTAAAAGTAAAAATAAAGTATCTTATTTTTTCAGAAATTTTTTTGAAAGTTTCATGAGCTAAATGAAATCAACTAGATTACCAGCATCTTCTTCTCCTGGCAGTATCCATCCATTATTTCCATATTCCACATTATTGCTATAAAATGGATTTGGTATGTCGCCGTTTTCAGCACGTGCGAGAAGTTCATTTAAAACATATTCCATACGTTCAATACATCCAATGTCAGATTTTCGAGCTTCTTGCTATAATATTAAAATGACGATTCATAATATATTGCGCAAATTTAATTTATCATAAAGGCTTACAGCATTTTAGAAATCTTACCACATCTGAGGTTGTAATAAAAGGGAAATGTTCATACACCATATAAACATCTAGAAAATTATTGATACTCGACACAAGGTTATGGGCTGTATTCGCTTGATTTTCTTATTTATTTTTCTTCGCTGCTGTTAGCAGAGCTGAAAACATACCTCTTGATAATTACTGCACAATTCCTCTTTTTTTAAAATAGATTCGTACTCTATATCTAAGCGTCCATAATGTTTTTTCAGTTTGCTAAGTTTGTTAAATCCAATATCTCTTCCGACACAGTCAATCATGCTTTCCATAAACCCTGGTTCAACCTTTATTTTCAATTCAGTTGCAAGTTCGCCCTCGTCATTATAATTTTTGTGACTATCTCCCAAGGCATTCACAGCTGTTTGAATTGTACGATCATACGGAGAGGCAAAAAGGAATTGAATATTTAGATTATCTAACCTGTAGATTATAATGAATTTAATGTTTATATGTACATAAGTGTTCGAGGTCGAATATTTTAGGTTTCTAATTTGTGGGACCCCTTATAGCATAATAATACTAACAATAATGTATGCCAAAATTTTCGCGTGGCGCGCCGATGCTATTTTTTTCAAATTTCTAAAACACGCCAAATGTCAAAAAGCTAAAATTAGCAAGAAATACCCCAAATGCCAAGGCGCAGAGCCTACTATCCAAAACACATCATAAATATAAAAATTTTATTAGAAACTTTACCATTTTAAAAGAACTTACACGTTGTTCAATACTTGCGCTCTTTCTTCACCTGTTTCATTTAAAGGGGAATTGTCAAAATTATAAATTCTTCCTTTATATTTGTATTGTTGTTTTGGAGTATTTTTAACTGCATTTTTTAAATCTTTATCATTATCAAGTCTCTCTCCATGGCGAACAAACCAGAAAACACGTTTTACTTTTGGAAATTGCGGAACATTTCCATTTATTGCTAAATTAAAAATAAGTTTTACTAGGGTTAACAGAACATGGCTGAGGGACAAGGCTAAATATACTTCCTAGAAATTGCCTTTTTTGTAAAAAATTGAAGAAACATTTTCAAAATTTGTGTCTGAGGTGATAAAAAGGAAAAATCTGGGGCCTATTCCACAAAGCGACATTGACATCAAATGTCGACAGAGAAATGTCAACACAAATTAGCGCCAACGATGGTTAGATAGAGATAATAAGAAAAAGAAGACAAAGAAAACTTGATGTCGGGTAGAGTGCTCCTTATTATCTCTAACTACTTTTTTCAATAATTTGTGTTGACATCTCTCTGTCGACAGTGACAGTAAAAGTCGTTTTGTGAATAGGCCCCTGGCCTATTGATCTTCCAAAAATCAGAAAAATTTCGCCTGCTATTTCTCTCCTTCAATAGTGTAAAAGTTTAATTGACAATAATTAAATTATAAGTTATATTAATCTAAAAGAATCTCATCAATGAGGAAATGTCTTAAGATATCAATTATCATATACATATGTATAAAAGTCATGTAAAACAGTAAAAAATACCTCTTTGACTAATCGTGACATCATTCAACAGATTTTCAAAAATTCCATACGATCCAATGAATGAATTATATTCACTAATTTTATTTAAAAAAGAATGCTCTACTATCGAAATATTTGAGGAAACTGATGTTTTGATGCGTTTCAACATACCATTCAAATTGTAATTCTGATACAGTTTCCTTTTCTTAATAAAATATAATTATTATAACCAGCAATAAAGTCCGGCAATATACCATAAGATACAATTTATGCTAAGCTTATTAAAAAATCTCACACATATGAAAATGATTCGGTCTGTCTATTTATGTGTATCGGTGAAAATTTCGAATACTTTTTACATGGTATTTCTGAAAATTTTTTAAATTTCTGGCAAAATTAAAAATATTCATTTTTATATAATTGTTGACAAACAAACTTGACAACAACAAAATTATTATTAAAATTAAAAAAAGTTTTTTTAGAAATTTCTTTCAAGTATTTTTGTATAGAAATTATTACTATATTTTTTTTAATTTTATAGTTCATATATACTATATTGCATATCTTGTGCGGATCTGATAAATTTCGCAGTTTTTGGAGCATATTTTGGGCTTTTCCGATTTTGCGAATATTTTGAGATTTTTAAGACTTATACTATATAACAATCTTATAAAGTTACTCCAATTTGTAATGAGATTAGAATTATTCAACTTTAGTTAATTGTTAGTTAATCTACAATTATCAGCTGTAAATAGTTTACCTCTTAGCAACATCGTTGTGTTTGTTTCTATATAAAATTACCGTATCATTGTTCTACCTAGGCTATTATTATGGGCAATGTTCTAATCTTGTCAAAAGATTCAAAGTCCCAAAAAATAATAACTGATCATCCATTTCCTATCATTTTGAAAAAAATGTTGTCGAGAATTAGCAATACTAGAGAGATTTTGCTCTACATGATTGAAAAAATATCAAAATAAAATTTGAATTTTCTCACAATTTTTGTCCATACTGTTAGGGGTTTTGATGGATCCTTGGAAATCTTTTTAAAAACAATTAATATATGTTTGTAAATTTATTATTCTTAAAATGTAATATTTTAGTAGTCCAGTTAGTAGTCCAGTTTATCCAGATATTTTATATTTTTGGATGCCATTAAGACAATTGGCAAAAATTAGTAATGTATGAGACTGTACTGTTATGCTGATTTCTGAATTTATTTGATGATAAATTCTACTTTTCCAAATCTTACAAAATGCAAATTCTAGATTTTTTTGTCTGCTTATACGAGACAGAAAAAAATAAATAGAGATTTGGAGTCGGTGTTGGTTGGTTGGTATTATGCTTCGGCTCCGGTATATTGGAGATTTGCTTGAATTAAGGGGGGTTTGAAGCCCCCACCACCATGCTGGCACCATATGCCAGGTACCACCCAACCCTATGAGTAAAGCGGCATAATATTGTTAATAGATCATAGATTCCTCCACTTAGAGCCTCAGGCGAAAATTTTGAGTATTTTGGAAGACCAAGTCACCAGAATTCTTCCTTTTTCTGCGCCGAAATCAGAAATTTTGAAAGATCCTTAAGCAAAAAAATTATCCATTTTATTTATTTTGTGATTCTTTTTCTCCATAAATTTAAATTAAATTATATAGGACTTAAAAACTAGAAATTTGTTTCTATCCAATGCTCCTTGTCTGGCTGGACATTCTTTATTTTTTGGATGTTAGTATATATCACTAACAAATCATTTAACTCGAGCTATTATGATAAATTTGAACGGGGAATATGTTATTCGAAAGTGCTCTACTAGCTTAGTCGAAAGACACTAAATTAGGTTCAGTTGCCAATCATGGACCGAAATATAGATTGTTGAAATCTCAGAAACAATAAGGGTGACCAAGGTCATACTTGTGTACATAATATCAATTCCGTTAAGTGATATTACAGTGTTATTACTTAGTGTGCGGCAGTATTTCGTCTAACGGGATTATATGTAGGGTTGTCGGTTCTTGGAAAATCTTCGGATATCCGGAACCGAACCAAAGATTTTCGGATAGCCGGATCCGGTATCCGAACCGAAAATTTCCGGATATCCGGCCTTTTTTCGGATCCGTATCCGTCAACTTTACTGGATAATTTGAATCCATAGCAGAATTTAAGAGGAATAATTGAATAAATGGTTATAAAATGCAGTAAAATATAAGATTTAGAATGCTTGAAAAGTAAATTGAATATTGGAATTTAGCTCGCCTATTTAAAAGGGGAAATAACTATATTTAGAATATTGTGGCTGTTTAAATTTCGGCGAACTGGTAAATATTTTGCAAATATTTGGGTATAAATTCAGCAAAATGTTTAAATATATACAAATGAGTGATATTTTATCATAAAAACTACAAGAAAATATAAAAAATCCTCGTATTCTTCAAAAGACCACAAAAATCCGCAAATCCGCATTTTTAAAAATAATCCTCATTGTCTTATAAAAACCACAAAACCAGATATCTAACTGTTGAAAAAAAATGCTCGAAAAATGGTTCAGAATTCTTTGGATTATTTACAGTGTGGGTTTTGTAGCAAATTTGAAAAAAACCTTGCTCTAATTTTTAAACTTCACGATCGCAGCCCTGTATTTGTAAAGTAATATATGCCGTCACAACTTCAATTGTCATGTTTACATTTTATTTAAAATACAAAACAACTTTTAATTAAAAACCATTATTATTTAATTATTTCCAAATGTTCCCATATTTCTTACGAAATGGTTTTAAGTTCATTAAGGGTATAAAACGGTTGATTACTATAGAAACTGTCTCAAAATTTTAACATTTATTTACAATTTATTTAAATTCTGAGTAAAAATTTTTACACTTTATTAAATTTATTACACTTTATTTACACTTTTTTTTTATTTGTTAGAATTATATAAAAAATGTTTAAATAATTAAAAATTCTTATAATTCGCATTTAATATGTTTAAATTTGTAGTTTATTAGGCTATAGTATAACTACAGTTACCCTTTCTTCTCCTTTCTCAATTTTGTTTTCTAATTTCGTAAATTCTCTAAAACTTTCTCTAAAATAGAACTTTAAGATATCCTGCGACTAATTTAAAAGATTTAAACTTTTATATAAATATTCATAAAAATTAAGAAAATAAAAAATATCGGCAAAAATCAAAAATTGGAGTATATCAAGTATGTATAATTTCTTTTAATAAAAATGTCCAGACCTTCAACTGATGTTTTTTTTTATTAAAAATTAAACAAAATTTCATTTAGGCGGATTACTTGTCTAATAAAAATGCCGGAATAAAATTGGAATTTTTTGGTCAAGCACTGCCTTTATCATTAGTGGGATTTGTTGGAATTATTTGCAATTTTAGCGTCAGTTATATCACTATCAAATATAGGTAAATTAACAAAAGATTAGGGTAATCTAATGATGCAATGGTTCGGTACAGAGAATATGGAAATTATAATTTTTCTGAACTGTTGAACTAAACGATAAATATCAATGTATTTTTTCTCAGGTTTTCGAGTTTTTTAATACCGAATTTCGAGTTTTCCAACATACCGGTCTTCTTATTTTTGCGGTATTCCAATGTCACTATTTGCCAGCATTCTAATCTTGGAAATTCTATTTTTGGAAAGAAAGAATATGAAATAAATCTCCAAGATATTCTCTGGCAAACCCTCGAATTGGGGGTGACGGTCTCACGAAATTCTTCACTTAACCGAACGATAACCCTGGCGAAAATTTATTCTGGTCGGCTCAGTTTAAAATGGACAACCCTTCTTGGAAGAAATAAAATGTGGTTTGCCATCGCATGGCAAAACTTGCCATCGCAAATTGTTTTTATGGTCTTTAAACTTAGTTTTTCTCAAGTAATTTTAGATTTTAGAAATTATTTTAAAGAATAGTACTGGATATTGGGCATTTAGTGTCTCCATGGTTCACACCTTGGCTCTGGAACCGACTGAGCTAGTCCAGGAAAAATACGACCAAATATAACAAAAATAATTTTTAAGACATAAATATTCTGCGCTTGGAAGCAAAACTTCAATTTTGTTAATAATAAACTCAATTCTCGAAATTTTACACGAATCTTCGCATTTTCTTTTTCTGGTTGTTTCCGGAAGTGGAATAAATTTTATTCCATTCAAAATAGCTGTAATATTTCAAACACATTCTCTGATGGGTTTTTTCTCAAATCTATTAATGTTCAGTTCTCTGAGTGTAGACAGATTAATTGCAGCTGCTTTTCCTATATTGTAAGCTTATTTAAGTATTTATTCTATGGCTTGGTTGACACATTCCGATAGAATAAAATCCATTTCCTAATCACCCTGAATTTGAAATTTTTTTCAATTTTTAAGGCCAAGAAGCTTCATTCCTTCTTTTATTCCCAATTTGTTTAAAAATGCAAAAAATTAAAAAAATATTGTAAATTGTGAAGCAAATGTAGAAAATATGGAGAAACATATTTCTATTTTAATATTTTAAATTTTCTAAACGTTTCAGCTACAAGAATCTAAACAAGAAACACTATATTTGTTGTCATGTATCAGTACTAATCATTGTTAGTTGTTACATACTTTATAGAATGATATATGTTGTTACTCAATACCCTGACTGGCCAGTAACTGGAAACATAGCTGATACTTTGGGAATGATTTCTTATGATAGCACAATAATGGATTTTTTATCGAGCCTGCTTATTTACATACCACCGCTATCTTGTTACTTATTACTTGGATTAATACTAATATGTAGAAAAGGTATTTACCTATAATTCCCTTTAACTACAAGCATGTAAGGTTAATCTCGATACAAATAAGTCCGAGTAGAAATGATATATTTCTGGATAGAATATATGTATCTAGTAGGACGTGGGTGTATGTTATATTTAGTCAAGGGTCTGTATAAGTAATTATATTTTCGTTTAGACACCACCGAGCAACATATGAAGAAAATTTATAGATCAATTATTATTATAATTTTTGTAAACATCGGTTTTTATTTACTTGGCTGGATGATTGGACAATTTATTTATGATCCATTAGCAGATAGCTCCACTAACCCAATAAATTTATTTTTGCTTCTATCATTTAGTATGATAATTGTGAATATTGGTGGTGCAACTAATGCCCTTATTCTATTCTTAAATAGGTAAATTATTTAAGAAATGAGACTCAGACCTCGGAGGGGCATTTCCTTATTTTTCTAGATACGTCAGCGAAATTATCTTAGACCATTAGACCCAGAACTTCACAGTAAACTTAACTTAATTTTATTAGTTTATTGGCAAAATTATTTTGTTAATAGGAACGCAACGTATCGCGTCTTGCGCGTCCTAGGAAACTTTTCCCCTTTTTTGTTCATCATATCTATACAAATTACAACTATTTAAAATCTGGTGTCTTTTCTCAGGTGAGAGAGTAACGCAGAGACTAGGCCCCAGAAAATCTAAAAATTTTGATTTTTGCGAATTTCTACGTCAAAAGAATAAGTGCGAGGCAAAAAATTGGTGGGACGATTTCGAGTAAAACTGCAATTTCGAAAAATACGATTCTAGATGGAAATTATTCTAAATTTTACTCCGTTAATCAATACAAAAAATGTCTAATTGCAATAAGTATTATAATTTTAAGTTGTGACTACCAAAAGGCTTATAAGAAGGAATTCAGTATAATTAAACATCTTCTGTTCAAGTGCTTAAATATAAAACAACAGACAAGTACAATCCATATCCCATCGCAAATTCAAAATCAAATCAGAAGAGTTGTTCTGCCATCATAATTATGATAAAACTAATTTCAAATGAGAGGAACCGAAAAAAAAATCTCGACAAAAGTCCGGTTAGAGTGATCGAACTTTAATTCTTGTATGACTTTCCCTCTGTATATAATCTCAATTATAAACGTACAAATAAATATTTGTGATATTAATTTGCACATTTGTTATAATCAATGTTCAAATAAAATACCTCTAGAATAAAATCTACATTATATTTACAAATTTATCTATTAGCTAAACCGATTCTGTACAATTTTTTAACTTTCTCATTCAAAATTTTACCACCTACTATAAAAGTTTAATGAATATAAACAAAATTTTTGACAAATATATTTTGTATTTAATATACAGGGTGCGTAAAAAGTCCTTGCCCATTCTCTTTTTTGCATAAAAATGTAATATAAAAAAGTGGAATCATTTAAAATGTTTGTTTTTTAATTTGTCTTTTGGAGTTTATAAAAACTTAAAAGCCAAGGTTTGGTTTTTTTCTTAATTGAATTGGTTTCTTCTTCAATAACTTCAAGTTTTGGTTTCCAACATATGCGTTTATTTGGTTTTTTCAGTCCTTCTTCACCTATAAAATTTTAGGCTCTTGTCCAGTTTATGCGTCCAATCAAAAGAAAATTGGATTTTTCTTTATATTTTTAAGTTGGGGTTGGGTTCTTTAACATTTATTCATGTTCGGGACCTACGCCCACTGGGTCTGGGACCATTCCTTGCCCCATCCCTGTTATGACCCCGCTTACGAAGAGATCAGAACAAACGTTTATCGCACAAAGAAATACAGAGCAGGTGAAGTAGGTAGAAGAACTAAAACTGCGAGAGCGAATTAACTATTGGCTGGGCTTTTATACTAATCACTTCAAGGGCTAACGCCCATACACAACAATCCCTTGAAATTTCTGAAAGTTGTAGCCAATTTATAAAAATTTTGGAAAAACAATTGTAACTTTCCGAGATTTCGAGGGATAGGGCAAGGAATGGCCCCAGACCCAGTAGGCGTAGGTCCCGAACATGAATAAATGTTAAAGATCCCAACCCCAACTTGAAAATATAAAGAAAAATCCAATTTTCTTTTAATTGGACGCATAAACTGGACAAGAGCTTAAAATTTAAATGTGTAGTTAAAAAATTCTTAAACCTCTCTTTTAAAACAAGTTTATCTTATAGCGAGGTCTGACAGTAACAATAAACCGAAGGTGTATAAAATTCGGTTAACTAATTCGATTTTATTTTTTCCCCAAAAAAGTAAGAATGGGTTCAATTGAGTTTATTTCGTGAGAAACACACAGACACAAATTTAGAAGGGACACGGACACTTAGTCGCAGGCCACTTAGTCGCGACCACTTAGTCGCGACCACTTAGTCGCAGGCCACTTAGTCGCAGGCCCACTTAGTCGCGACCACTTAGTCGCAGGCCACTTAGTCGCGAAGTATTATTTTTTTAATTTTTTAAATTTCTTTTTAGTTTCCTATAATTTCAATTTCTTTTTCTATAAGTCTTCTGTTTTATTATGTTCTTTTGTTTGCTAATGTTGCTTTTTTTAAAGTTCCAATACATATGCTCTCTAATAAAAATTGCGAAAAATATACTCACAACGGCTACTGTTACGTGAAGGATAGAGATAGCGCGGATGGGCAGCTTATATTTTGGCGTTGTGACGAGAGAAGTAACGGATGTAAAGGCAGAATTTGGACTACATCGTGCCAGAATAGGGAGTTTGTTCGATTGATCACCGATCACAGTTGCTCAACAACTGGTAAATTTCATAGTGACTTATTTTCCTACCTTTAATTTTAAATTTCAGGCGATGCTGCAAAAGTTTCTGTACAACAAATATTGACAAGTGTTCGACAACGTGCTGCAACTACAATGGAAAACCCAGCACAAATTAGAAGCAATGTTGTACAAGGAGCTTCTACTGCTGTTTTAGGTTTTTGTTTTTTAATTAGCGAAGTAGTTTCTGCCTCGGGTAACGCCTGGGATTTCACTACAATGGGGGGTGCATTACCGGCTTATACCGGGTCGATAGAGTAATTTAAAAAATCCGAGTAATTTTAAAAAATTTAGGCCAGCTTCAAAACAAATCAGCCATGCGTAAGATCGTGAAACGAGTTCGATTAGAACAACAGCAAGCGCCTAGAAATCCTGACAATAGGGCAACTTTGATAATACCACGTGACTACAGCCGCTACGAGTCAGAACCTGGTGTCTATGAGCAATTTCTGTTGGCAGATAGTGGAGAGGGCGATGAGCAACGCATTCTCATTTTTGGTAGAGAAAGTTTTCAAGGTTTTTGTTTGATTTAATTATGAATTTATTATTTTCTTTAAAGATTGGTCTCATCTTATTGAAGAGCTTTACGTCGACGGCACATTTCTGATTTGCCCTGTTTTGTTTTATCAATTCTTTGTGGTCCTGGCTCGACGAAATGACTATGTTCTGCCGATTTTCTACTGTCTTCTTCCCAACAAAAATGAGAACACTTATGCGACTCAATTAGCGTAGACTTTGAGTTAGCTATTCATAATGCAATTAGGACTATCTTCCCTGAATCTCATATTCGTGGATGTTTCTTTCACTTATTCTCTAATTTAAGAAAGCACTTATCTTCATTAAATCTTCTTAATCATTATAACACAAACCCCGAATTTGCCCTTAATTCTCGAATGATTGTATCACTTGCTTTTGTACCCCAAAATGATCTCTTAGAAGCCCTCGATATGTTAGAAAATTATCTCCCTCTTGAATTGGAACCTATTCTTGCATATTTCACAAATACTTATATTGGTAGAATCCGTAATAACGGTACTCGTGCACCACCTACATTTGTTCCCTCTTCATGGAATGTTTACGAACGTACAATCAACAATCAAGATAAGACTAACAACTACTGCGAGGCGTTTCACAAAAAAGTCCAGTTACAGTTGGGACCTGAAAAAAGGACCTACCTGAAAAAAGGACCTTCGCGACTAAGTGGCCTGCGACTAAGTGGTCGCGACTAAGTGGGCCTGCGACTAAGTGGCCTGCGACTAAGTGGTCGCGACTAAGTGGCCTGCGACTAAGTGGGCCGTACCCATTTAGAAAATGTCCCAACGTTGCTTGTACAACTAATTCCATTTTTAATTCATCCACCCAAAGCTAAGGTAAAATTACAAAATATGGTGCAATCACACACCTACCGTTAGAAATCCAACCTTATTTTTTAAATTTAATACATATAATTTTACAAAAGTTTTGGCCAATGTCTACATACTTTTTTGGAAAAAGAAAAACAGAAAGTAATTCATTATAGGTGTTTTCGGAAAGTTTGGAATAAAAGTTTAAAAAATTCCATTTTTTCGGTATATCTGGTGAAAACGATAAATCAGATGAAGTCACCACGCTCAAATAAACACAACCGGATTGACATGCCACACGTAATTCTTAACAATTGTTGCAGAACTTTTTCTTTTTAAATTCAATGGTTGTTGTATTCCTTCTGATTTTTCTGCCATTGTTCTTTTCTGTTCAGCTAACATTTTCCGTATCTTTATCTTTTCTTCTTCACTTGGCAGTTTTCTTTTAGGCAAAGTATTTAAGTGGGAACTGTTGCTTGTTAAGGCATTGCTTGAACTTGTACTTTTGAAAATTTTTTTAAGAGAGAATCGTGACCCTTTTGAATTGTATATTTGAATATACACCAAAAATAATAGAATAAATAAAAATTTCATCGAAATTTAAAATTTTCTGAACTAAATAATATGAACCAATAAAATATTTAACGACTACGAGGTATGTTGTTCCATCAATAGTGTATGTGTGAAGGCCACAAAAAGTAATAAAAACTAGCTATAGTTAGCTTATAACTCTCTACAATTCTAATTTATCTCCTACCTATCTATTTTACAAACTTTCCCCGAAGTCTTAGACAGTAAACTTTTAAGACGGAGTTTTGCCTGTATGGAGTTGGTAAGGACGGTATTTTGGTGAGACGGAGTTTTCTACACCATCTACTTTTTATCGTTTTAATTATTTGTTGTTTTAAGATTGTCAAGGCCTCATAACCGCAATAGGAGATTTTTTAAGTTAATAATTTAAAAAAAAACAAATAAAAAACACAACTTTTAAGACGGAGTTTTGCCTGTATGGAGTTGGTAAGGACGGTATTTTGGTGAGACGGAGTTTTCTACACCATCTACTTTTTATCGTTTTAATTATTTGTTGTTTTAAGATTGTCAAGGCCTCATAACCGCAATAGGAGATTTTTTAAGTTAATAATTAAAAAAAAAAACAAATAAAAAACACAACTTTTAAGACGGAGTTTTGCCTGTATGGAGTTGGTAAGGACGGTATTTTGGTGAGACGGAGTTTTCTACACCATCTACTTTTTATCGTTTTAATTATTTGTTGTTTTAAGATTGTCAAGGCCTCATAACCGCAATAGGAGATTTCTTAAGTTAATAATTTAAAAATTAATTTTAAATTTTAGCTGACAGGCTATTGAATAATGTATAGTGATAGCAATGAATAGGCTAAAGGAGGGAGGGGATAAGTCTAGCAAGGGAATTAATGAAAGGCAGAAGGGAAAATTTAAAATTAATTTTTTTCAATAAACAAGAAGGCACGTGAATTCAATTAATAGACGAAGAATTAGAAATAGCTATGAGAGAGTAAGAGAATAGATAGTGGAGAGAGGAGTGAAAAGTGATGAGGATAGAGTAAATATGGGGATATATAGCTAAATCATTGTTGTGAAACGGTCACAACTTTGTTTACCTATGTCGGTTTTCGTTAATTTTAGTGTCATTCGACTTATCTCGAAGGGATCTTTCAAATGATATATAATTTGCCATAAAATAAGAAAAACTAGGAACAAATAGAAAGAAAAAAGGGGAGTAACGGCCTCGTATCTTTATCAGCAAGATCGGTATCAGGGTTGTCCGCAAATGAAAAAATTTTCCACAGTCGCAAATTTTATTTTAAAATTCGCAGTTTTATAATCCGAAGTCCGCAAATCCAAAAAAAACGCGCAATTTAAGCAATCAGCAGTCCGCAATTGCTGACTCTGATAGGTATTCAAAAAACTATCGGTCTAGATCCCGTTACCGCCGAATTCTAGTTAAAGCTCCCCTTTCCCAATGCTTTCACAATCACAAGTCTTCATCTCTCCTCTCTAAAATCACAAGGCTTTCCCATCATGGCATTGCTTGTGAAAGCATGGCAAGCAAGAAGCAAAATAACAATATTGATTAACTAAAATTTTAAAAATAATTTTAAATAAATAAATTTGAAAAAATTTTATAATTACGGTAACATATTTTAGGATTTGTGAAAGCGGTATCCAGTAAAATCTAGCCACAGATTCAGATTAGTCACAGTAATTTTATTTTCCTAAAAAAATTCACCTATAAGAAATAATGAGTTTAGTGCACAAGTTTTTTAGATTTTTAGATTTTCATTTCATTTTCATCACTTTTTGGGGGCGTTTGAGTGATTTTTATGATTTGGAAAATTTATCACTTTGTCTCTCGACGGTGAATTTTTTCTGTATAATGAGATAAAAACTATCTTATAGTAAATTTAAAGGGCTTTCAGAAAAGTATCAAATAAAAATTTAACCCACCATATACGGGGTCGAAAATATTTTTTAAAGACCCGTTTACGTTGATTTTCGGATTTTGAGATCACGATGTTGGAAATATATAAAAACTTCATTTCTTTTGTATTTCTTATCTATATTGGTAGATATGTTCAGAAAAATTTTTGTGGAGTTATTTCGTGCTTTAAAAAAATTTTAGTATAGGTGGGTTATAATTTATTAACACTAATTTTTTGAAAAAACATTCAAAAAAAAGTCTGAGATCAGAAATTTTTAAAGATATTTTGTATATATCATTTAATATACATTACAACACTACTGCAAAAATTTCAGAACAACCCGGCAACGGGAAGATAGAGAAACTCAAAAAATTCAAGGGGGGTATAATTTCTTAACACACTGTAACTTAAAGAACTTATTTAACTATTAGAAATTTTTTTCATGAATAAATACCATAATTAATTAAAATTTATAGACATAGGTATTTACAATTAATTTTATTTTCTGATTATGGCTTAAAACATTTTTATTAATTTAATAACAGCTTATGTATTTCTAGCAATAGCTGAGAAAAAAATCCCCAACCTACCTCTCCACTCTCAAACTTATCCCGATCCCGAAATATATATCCCGATCCCGGCCAATCTCAATCCCGAGCCGGGATCCGGGATCGGGATCGGGATGTGCATCAGATCCCGATGCAAATCCCGACTTTATAAATTGACTAGAAGTCTGTGAAATAAAGTTAAAAGAGGGGAGGCATGAAAGAAAGAAAGATTTTCGCCCGCGGCGCAGAAAATGAAAGAAATTTGGCATATTGACATCCAAAATTCTCAAAATTTTCGCCTGCGGCGCCGCAAAAATAAACAAAGATGTCTTTACAACTCTAACGAAATATTGAATGATTTGGTGTGATATCATGGGATCAAGAGAGGTTGAGGGGAGTATCGGTGGATTTGGAGTATAGAAGGATATCGACGGATTTACAGGGATTAAGTTATATTTGAAGAGAATTCTAGAATTCTAGGGCTTAAGAGATATTACTACATGAATATATAAATAAATCCCTCAATCTCAGTTCTTAATCGTCCACATTTGACGTAACGCACTTAATTGTATAGACTTGAATACCCTTGGCCTTCTAAAGTTAAAAAATATTGCGCCTGCGGCGCTTACAAGTCTATGTATCATAATCTATGTATCATTTAGGAGCATGCGATTTTATTTGATTGTTGTTTTTTATTAACTACGTGACAAAACATCAAATATTGTATTTATCAAACTCATTTTATTTTATCTATCACTTGTAAAAAAATATTACGAAAAAATTGTATGTAATTAAAACAAATAAACATTAATTAATTTATTTATCTATCTGCTTTAAAATTTTTATGATAAATTATCACAAATAATTATTCTTCATTTCGTTTTTGTAAACCTCAAATTAATCTTGGATAAATCCCCTGAAATACAAAATTTAGATTCTTAACCAAAAATTATACCAATTTTTAATTTCTTTTGATTTAATTCCAAAAATTTCCAATTGGCTACTAGCTTCTATTTTCGATCCAATATATTTAAATACAAACTGGTTAACAAGTTTTTCTTTGATTTTTTTAACTTTTTCGTTAAATTTTTCAGACATTTGTTTATCTATTTGCTCATTAAATCTAATTCCCAAAAGCCATGAAGTACAAAAATTATTTCTAAATTTATTTTATAAAATTCTCTGTCAAAATAATTTAAGAAGGATTCAGATATTTAACAATATAAATGACTGGGTATTGGGTGAAGGGCAAAACACGGAATTCCAAAACACGGAACAGACAGATTAAAATATTTTAAAAATCATAAAGAATTATTATTTCCATGGACCGTGTTTTGGTAAGTCCGTGTTCTGTCTGTTCCTCGTTTTGGCATGTTCCGTATTTTGGTCATTCCATGTTTTGGTGATTCCTCGTTTCGTCGTTCCGTGTTCTGTCGTTCCGCGTTTTAGCACGACACGCTGGGTATTATGGTTAACTATTTTAAGATAATTTCTAGCTGCAAAAAAGTTGGAGGTTTGATCATAGAAGGGTTATCTAAATTAATTCAAATATATACTTTTGATTAAATTTCCTTCCACATTTGTCTGTTTTTAATCCAATATGACAATAATCAATCTTATCAAACTGTTGTAATTGTTCTATTTCTTTATAAAGGTTTGATTCAATAAATGAGCAAAATTGTTCTTGAGTAACTTGCATTTTTGAGATGCAAGAAATTACAATAAAAATTTTATACTAAATAAACAATTTAATTATTTATTTAAAAATTAAGAAAAACTTATAAAATTTATTTAACTTTATTACCATTTTCGTGAATCCAATTCCAATATATTTTTGTTCATATTCATTAATCATATTCTTATCTTTGTGATAATAATTTACATGATATAATTTGTCAAGACCTTAAATCGAAATTTAATTAATTATCTAGGACCCTGAATCAAAATCTTTGCTTGATATCCATTCTAATCTTCCCAAATCCCTTGTATCATTAATTACCCCTAATAGTGTATTTCGGATTTTTATCTCAACCCGTGACGATCCTAGGGGATGATAAATTGTGCTCAACACTTATAGCGGTGCAAGCGAATTTTTGATAATTTCGTAAGGCCACGAAGAAAAATAAAAAAAATATATACATACAATCAAAATACCTTTTAATAAAGAATTTTCAATAATTCTTAAATTTGTTTTTGTTATTTTCGCCGAAAGCTGTATTTCTGGATAAGTTGGACTGTAAACAGTTATTTCATTCTTTTGCTGAAAATTTTGAAGATTCTTTGGGTTAATTATTCTGATTGGGATTTGCCAATTACTTAATAAAACGAGTATTTTTAAAATGTTTATTAATAACCATGTAGTAAATGTTAAAAAGAAACGTTCCACTAATTCAACAAAATTGGCTCCAGCATATAACAAAAATACTTTTGTTAACATTATTGAAATTGAACTTGCATCAAGAAAGCCAAATTGATTGTTATAGATACAATAATCTAAAAATATACATAAGCCTTTTTTGAAATGTATTCATGAAACCTGCCGCTTAAGGGACTAATTAATTGCGACGGGAAAATATTTGAGGAAATAAAGTTATTGTTACGACTAGTACTAGTAGTGGTTTCTGTATGTAATCTATAGTCCCCTAACTAAGAATCATACATAATTGTATCCATGTACAATAGCGTCTTTATATATCCCAGGTCTTTTTATGCATAACCCGCAGAGGTGTGTCGAAACAGTCAGAAATGTCAGAAATCGGAAGGAAAAAACGTCGGAAATCTGAATTCCGACCCGCCTCTGATAACCCGTAAAAAATTCAACATTTATCTCCGAATTAAGTATCATATTTTAGATTCCTGTCTATGAATGATAAAACAAAAAATATATAGAAAGGTCGAAATAATAATTACCCAGGGTAATTATTCGAGTATATACGGTAGCTAGAAAAAGGTGACAAGAAGTCTTCCATATTAATATTTTTTAAATAAACCTTTTGCCCATCCTTTTAAATAAATGAATGCTTGGCTGATTATTTCTTGCTCTTCTTCATTTCTTTCTTTAATTAAATTCTCCAAATACTCAAAGGTTTTAAATTGAGCAAGATTTAAATTTTGTAAGCTATCTTTGCTATTTTCTTCTTTTGCAAGCTTAATCCAATTAGAATCAGTTGGAACAATACGGGTTTCTGGCTTATGAATTAGTGTTATGTCAAAATCTGTTGTTTCGATGTTAAACTGTATATTTTCATCAGACGAATATACTCGATGGAGATTTTTAATTATTCCGCTTGTCTTAAAAAAATTTTTATCTGAAGACAATAAAAAATATTTGAATGTTTATGTCAATATCTCCTATGATTCGATATTTAACAGTGAAACATTTCTAGGGATTTCCTTAAAATACTTGAATATTTTTGTGAAAAATTATTTATATGCACAAATTATTAGGGAAGTAACCATTACATAGTAAAACATTTACTTTAGTAAAATACCTTGCAAAGATAACAGAAAAGCGAATTATCTGAACAATTAAACATAAATGGAGGTCTACAAAATGTATTTGGTTTTCCATTAAATATTTGTTTAGCTTTAATTTTTTCTTCTTCCTCTCCTTTTCCTGTCCCAACAGCAACAATAATTGCTTGAATATGCCCTCCTATTTTATTGTATGGACTGGCCATAAATAATCCAAAATTGTTATTTTTTGTTAAATTCATCCATTTATTGAAAAGTTTTTGAAAAAATTCTTTTGGATTTTCGACATCTTTTTTATTAGAATATAAATTGTTGATTAATGTTTTGGCATCATATTCCTCATTTAACATGTCCATTGGATCGCTACTCGTCAGCATAAAATTCTTTTTTAAACCTTCAACTGAATGATTTTCTCCTTCTAATTCTTGTTCAATTTGATTATTTTTTAAATAAAAAGTTTGAAATCCTTCCGGATTTAAATAGCCTTCAACATCCATTCCATTATCTATAATAAATATTTTTTTTATTCATTGACACTTGCAAAGCGAACCATCGTTTCTACCGAATTCGACATTTTATTTTACAAAGTCCACAGAAACACGCTTTGCAAGTGTCCTTATATCGTTTAAAAACCTATTTCAATTTGTTCCTTGAGTTTCCTTAAATTATTAACATGTGTTTCAATATTTTCGATTATTTCATTAATTTGTCCTTTCTCGTTTAAATTAAACATTTCCTGAACAAAATTTATCTGATTTTTGGTTAATTTTCCATTCATATTTTGCTCTTTTGTATAAATAAAATATTCACAAATTTTTTGAAAATACAGTTTTTCTTTCATTTGATTAACCAAATTTTTTTCTAAAATTTCGTTTCTTTCAAATAAAGGTAATAAATTAATTAATAATTTATTCATATCATTTTCTATTTCATTCTCATTAATATTCTTCAAAAATTTTTCTTTAATTTCATTCCAATTCTTTTCATTTTCTAAAAATTTCAGTAAATTACCTATGAAATTACCTATAAATTACCTACCCAAAAATTTTTCTTCTTCAAAATAAACATTAAAAACAAATTTATTTTTTAGTTTCAGCTTCTCAAAAAATTCAAAACGCTTTCCAATCTCATTTGCAAAAATACAAATATTTAATAAATTCCTTCCAATTTCAGTTTTTCCTTTATTAAATTTATTAAAAATTTCAAACAAATTTTTATCTTCAATAAAATATTTAATTTGCCTTTCTTCTTCATTAATTTTATCATCATTTTTTGATAATTCGTGTGTTATTTTGATATTTTCTTCATCCTAAATTATAATAAATTTTGAATAATATATGACTAATAGCTGAGCTTTTGCTCTGGCACCTATAGGTAAATATTAGAGTTTCACCGGAAGTTCCGGTCCCGGGCCGGAACTTAGAAAAGTTCCGGTTACGTTTCCGGGAACAGGAACTCAAATTGGATCCGGTTCCGGTCAAAATTTCGGTTCCAGTGAAACACTAGTATTATAAATAGATAATTACTTTTATAGAATCCCTATCAGATTCTGGATTCGAATTAATTTTCAATACTCTTTCACTTTTCGGTTTATCTTTATTTTTATCATTCTTTTTAACATTCTCATTATTTTTATTTTTTAACTTCATTTTTTTATTCACTTCCTCTTTTCTTATTTCAATTTCAATTTTCCTCTTTTCTTCGTCCTCCTTTTTAATTTTCTTCTTTTCGTTTTTAATATTTAATTTAATTTCTTTTTTATTTTGTTTTTTATTATTTTTCATTAAATTCATTATTTCTTCCAAATTATCATCGTTGATAAAAACTTTAATATTATTTTCTATTAATTCTAAAGTCGATCCTTCTTTAATTCCTTAAGAATAATAAAATTATTTACCTAAATATTGTGAAAAATGTAACCAGGCAGTAGAGACGTGCGAGACTCTTGGTCTTGGTCTTGGAACCAAGATTTTTTGGTTTTTTTCGGTCTTGGTCTTGGGGTGTTTGTCTTGGTCTTGTCTTGGTTTTATTTTTGGTCTTGGTTCCTACTTGGCCTTTAGAAATTTTTGAAATTTTCGACTGCGGCGTTGAAAAAAGAAGAGGGATAAATTTGGTCATGCGGGAAATATCGGTGTACCTGAACTCCATAAAATCATTAAGAATTACTCCATGAAATCACACGATATCACTCAAAATACTCAATGAAATAAAAATTGTCCTAAAAATTGTCTCGAGTTTTGTATTATTTTTGGTCTTGAGTCTTGGTCTTGGAAGAATTTTTGTCTTGGGTCTTGAGTCTGGTTTTTATTTTCAATGTCTGTTTTTGGAGAGGGGGTAAAAAACCTTTTTTATGTTTACACCCTTTTTTATTCGCGCCAAACTTTCAATCTATCAGTTGATTACCTGGGGAAAATTATGGTAGATAGAGGAAAGGAGAAGAATGCAGCAAAAATGCATTTCTGCAGAAAGTCATTTGAGGACATGTTGAGGACGAGCTGGACATTTACCCAAGATTTTTTTCAAACTCTTCGAATAATTCTGATTTCTGTCTCGTTAAACTAAGCTCGAAATACCATATAAAGGAAGTAATGGAGAAATAAAATATGTTAAGTCAATCGACAATTATTCTACAAAATAATATACCTTCAATAACGCTGCTGTATAATAAACTATTTTTTTCAATTAATAATTTCTTCATTGTTTTATAATTTTCAGTTTTAACCCATCTAATGAATTTATCAAATTTATCAACTTCCCCATTATATTCTTGTCTATATAATATATCATCCAATTCTTTGCAAAATATATCAAATAATTTATTTTCATTTTGTGATTGCTAAAAAGATTTTTGATTAGATAAAGGAAATGTTTATTGTTATTGAGGGACGGTACTATGGTATCTCTGGATCCCTTTATATTCATTTTCCTTTGTCAATTATCTAAAGCCGAACCAGAAAAATCTTTAGTTTTCGTGTTTATTTTGCTTAAAACTGACAGCCTATATTGCGGGTAGAACAGTTGCAGAAACGCTAAAATGCACCTAACAGTAGCTTACATTGGCTGTGAGTCTTGTCGACATACTTGGGTCTGGAAATTTCCACTGCTAGGATGTATATATTTGGGGATATCATTCCCGATCACTCGGACATATTCTACCGAAATCCTGGGTTTTTCATATTTTAATTTATATACTGTTTTTAGAAAATACATTTACATTATTATCTAGTTCCATTTTTCCTTCAATCCACAATTTTATTCTTTCAAGAATTCCCATTACATTGATAGAAGCAGTTTCTATTGTATCGTTATCTACAAAATAGAATGCTTCGAAAATTAACTTTAAAACGTCTTTTTTATAATTCCAAACTTTAGCTATTATATTCTTTATATCCAAACTTTTCCATTCTCCTTTTCCACTGCTAGGATGTATTTTTAAATAGATATATCTAAAACAAATAATAAAATTTGCCATTAGAATATTCTTTTTAAATAAAAGTTGAGAGCTCGGAAATATAATTGATGTATAGTGTTTGGTCAAATTTTTGTTGTTTAAGTATACTATAATTTAATATATGTATATAGGTAGATAATGGAAATATTTTAATGGGTAGGGCTCAGATTTATATTGAAATAAAATCGGAAAATATGGCCATAAAATACTGGAATAACATGTCAAAATATTGACAAAAAATGCCAAAAATGAGCTAGATATGGATACATTGTTCCATGAACAGATTCCTAGAACAGGAAAACACTCATAATTAAAATTTACCATTTTCGTTAAATAAATCATATTTTTCAATTAATTTTTTTCGATCTTTGCATCCTTCAAGAAAAGACACAAATATAAATTTTGAGCCTTTTGTGCATTCAAACATTTCAAGCGCATATACATCTTCTTTAAACTTTTTATCAAAATAATTTAAATGGTCTTTTGCTAAGAATTTTCTGACGTTCAAATAAAAATCATTTTCCAGCCAGATTTCATTTAAATTTTCAGAAACTTCATTTTTTATCTTCTGCAATTCATTAAAAATTTTAGAATAATTTCCTTCTCTGGCTAAATTTACATATTCTATTGTTTTTTCATGTATTTTTTTATAAAAATTAAATAATATAAACAATGCAGATTCAATCCCCTTATTTCTTAGAAATTCGAAAATTTCTTCTTTAAATGTTGTGAAATAATTTGTTAAATCAGTCATTTTATTATAATCTGGATTCTCATTATTCATTAAACAATTAAAAAGTATCCCTTCAAAAGTCTGGATTTTACTGAACAATAATGAAGCATTTAGCTGTTTTTCTTCTATTGTAATAGCATTTGATTTGTAATTTTTATGTATTTCTTCTTCTGAAGTGCCCAAAAAGAATATTTTTTCGTATAATTTCCATCTGTAGACAGACTCCAATGCTAGCTCGAATTCAGCTTTAATTATTTTCAGAAATTAATTTTGATCAAAATAAATAGAGAAGAAACAACTTAAATTATACAATGATATGAACAATTGATACGATGTGAAGATCTAGTCGAGCTGAGTCAAATGCCGGTTCCACTAGCTCCTGTATGGCTTCGGGAGCTAGCTACGGAGCCCGGATCCGGAGCCCGGATCCGGAGCCGGCGTAGCTAGAGCCGGAGCCAGATTTTAAAATACACGGAGCCGGAGCTGGAGCTAATAATTTAAAATGCCCGGAGCCGGAGCTATAGCCGGAGCCAACAAATGCCAAAAATACAGCACTGGTTCCATACAAACAATTGATACAATCTAGCAAAACATTCTCGAACTATATCATATTTTGTTGGGACTTGGTCATTTCTTATAAATTACACAGTGGCGGAAATTTACTTAGGGAAAAAATTTTTTCACGGATTTTCAAGTTTTACTCAAAAAAATTTTTCATTGGCCTTCTTTATTTTTGTGTATTTTTGTAGCCCTATTAATTACCTATAAAATGGTTAATTACCTATAACCCAAAAGAAAATTTTTTGCGTAAAACCTAAAAAACGTGAAGAGAAAATTTTTCCCTAAGTAATTTTCCGCTCTTGTATCTCTATAAACTAACATTTCAACAAAATTTCTGGATAAACATTCTCCAACTTTCTTAGAAGTGAGGATCCAATCAAATTATTTATTGCCGTCTTTGTATGAAATGTTAAATCTTGACTTTCAAATTTTTTAAATGTCAAATTAAGCAATCTATAGTGTATGAATTTTAATTCTTCATTAAAGGATGGAGAGTCGAAACATTTTTCTATCATCTCATTAATTTGGTTTTCTGTTTCACAATTGATTTTGTTGTCGAAAATCTTGTCATCCTTAATTCAGAATATTATACGCTAAATCCTAAAATTGAATAGCCCTTGAGTTAAACGAAATCTTTTAATGGGCCACCACATAATGTGACCAAAATGTTAGTGCTTAATATTTCCTTTTTGATAATTCCGTAGAGACCATATTCCAAAAAATTTGGTTATTAAAATTACAAGCAAGCTTTATTCTAATGGAAGGGTATTTTATGGTTCAATAAAAAATAAAGTGGGGCTCTCAATTTGAACAGCTTGAAGGATGAGAGGATATCCGATAAATTTTCGATCTCGGGATCAGAAAACCCGGGATCGGAAGGCAAAAAAACCAGGATAATCTCGCCCGATCCCGTCCAACTCTAACGTCCAACTCTAATCCCCTCCAACTAAAAACCACTTCACTTTTATCATTCCTTTTTAATTTAATATAATAATTTTAAACTTGATCTCAAATTATCTGTTACTTTTATGTAGAGTAGTTTCGCATGCTCACTCCAATACTTGTTCTCAGAAAGTTTTTTATTCTTCATCACAGAGTTTATAAAACAAAAATGTTCGCAAAACATTTTTTCCATTGTCCATTTATTGTGCATATAAATCTGTGTATATTTAACAATTAGTTCCTTAGCTCCGTCCAAAACATTTTTGAAAGCAATTCCAAATTCAATAAACCATCCATATCCTTCCTTTTCCCCTTCTTCACTTTTTGGTATTCCCACTAAATAATTCAATCGGGCTTCTTCCATTGGGTCGTCAATTATTTTATTCCCGAAAAAGCTGGAAATAAACATTTGGAAATTTCTAACATATGAATGTAATGAAATTTTCTGCAAAAATTCATTCTCTTTTGGTTGCTTTAAATATTCCAAATACATATTATTAAGCTTATTGTGCTCCTCAATATGATTTTTGATTGTTTCTAATTTCGATTCGAGTGACATTACTTTATCAAAACTTTCAGTAATTTTGTCAGTTTTTGTTGAATAATTAAGTTTTAGAAAATAAAATAAAAACAACAAATAAATAATTTTATTCATTGTCAAATTATAATTCTGAAAGTAAAATAAAACAATGAAGCTTGCCATGTCTCTATGAATACTATGAATTTTTTGGCCTACAGAACTACAAAATTTTAAAAATTATAGGATGCGGCGCTCAACATTAATTATCCATAGAAAAAATTGTATCCGGCTGGATTCTCCCAGCTTTAGGCAAATTTGTCATAATAACGGATTTTTGATGGATCTTCTGCTGGGATTTTCACATCTGTTTTTATTTTTACAAGCACAGCCTATTAAATTTTACATTAAAATGATAAAGGATTCATTTTATTATGCCCTTTTACTACTCTTTCATTTTAAGTACTGTCTCGATTTATTCAGCGACGCTTGTATTTCATAAGTGCATTTTCTTAATGCGGCAAAAATAAAAAGAAATTGTTGCACTTTTATTTTTAAATTAATAAATTGCGTAATTTATTTCATAATTATTTGTAATGTCTGGCAAAATATTTTTTATTGGTTAGGAAACGGTATTTCCTATTTGGTTAGGAAACGGTATTTCCCGTTCTGGCAAGATTTTTCGCTATTAACAAGGATAGTTTTCCAAACATTTTTAATTTCCGAATTCCAGCAAAGTTACCTGGATTCCGGAGGACAATTTTTACATTGCTATGTGTTGCAATTAAATCCGTGACAGATTGTTTTGTTTCTATAAGAGGATAATTAACTATCACTTTTATTTCATTTGTCCAGCCTGTTTGTAATCAAAATATTCTGTCAACGTAATTTAAAAGATATTTTATTATTTTCTTTATTTTCAACTTTGAAAAGTGAGCTTGGACTAATATGGAAAGCACGTCTGATTCCTTCCAAATCTCTCCTTCATCCTCCCATTTACTACAACTTACCCAACATTTAATTATTTTTATTGAATTTATAGACAGAATTAAATATAATTAATTAAATTAACATTTACTTCCTTTTAAGAAAATTTTATTTATAAAATGACGGTTTTGACAATTTTTGTTTCAAAAAATTTTTTTAGCAAATAAAGAGACTGTTTACCCCCAATATTTATTTAATTTATCACTAAAAATGAGAAAATTAAATTTTTTTATTTTTACATCAATTAAATCTACATAAAATTTTCAATCATATGAATATTTCAAATTCGAAGACTAAAATTATTTTTATTGTTTATATTTGTTTTTACATTTTCTCATGACTAAAACTAGTAAAAAATATTTTTTTAAATTGTCTATGGAAAATTATAAACAATTTTAGATTGTTGAGGATCATGGGGTAAAAATAATTTTTAATTATATTCAAAAATAATTTATAAAAAATTTTTTTCTTTATAAAAAAATTAAAATCTATAAAATTTATTTAATTTTAACTTTTTTTAGATTTTATGTTTATTTAAAAAAATAATCAAAACACTCACATTCAAACAATGAATTTCTCCGAGAGAAACTCGGAACTTCTCTCTTCTGGAATAAACCAACAACATTCTCTCTCTTGTAAAGGTAAAGGTTTTATATAAAAAAACTTAATAAATTTAGTCGTATATAAATTATTAAATTATTTCATAGAAAATCAGTTATCCAAATTAATTTTAAAATTGTTAAATAAATAAATTTAACCAATAATGAGCTTAATTAATACAAAAGTTATTTTTGTTTTTATATTTATTATAATGTTTCAAGAAATTGTTTTAGTTGATGGTCAGTGTCCATGCAGCGGAACCTGTCTAAAGTTAATTTTAATATTAATAATCGATATTTATTTTTAATTGAATAGCGGAGGAATATGGAATTGTAATTTTGGAGATCCTATTTGCTTCTAAAATTTTTTTAATTTTTTGATTTCTGCTAAAACCTATTAAATAAATATTAAAGAATTATTTTTGTTGTTGATTTTACTTGATTTTTGAGGTTTAGGATTGTTAAATGCAGTAGTTTTTTATCTTCGAATGATATAACTTAATATATTTCAGGAAATTTTTGCTTAAAATTATAATATTTCAACCTTAATTAATTTTTATTTAAACACTAGGGTGTGCTTTTCATTTTCTGAAAGCATTAACTAAATTTTAATTAAATTTAAATTAAATTAACTAAATTTTCAGTCTTGCTCCGTTAGGTTCATGTGCACTTGCATCTGGAGTATGTTGCTTTTGAATAAATATTTACACATTTAATTACTGCAAAGCTAATTAAATTTTATTATATTTTGAATTTTTTTTAAACTTAAAAAACTTAAACTTGATCTTTAAATAATAAATTTACACGGTTGGCTTAAAATTTGCAAAAAAACAAGAGGTCCATTGAAAGAGAAGTACTTAGAGGTTATAATATGGACATCTTCAAATTCAATATTTCCTTCAGTTCAATATTTCCAACATAAGCCATTTTATGTTTAAATGATTTGTTAAATTAAAACAAAACTCATTCAGCTTTAATACAGATGTCCTTATCAGGAGCATAAAATTCAAACACTTCTATAAAAGTATAAATAAGATTCGTTAAAAACCATTAATATTGACAAAACGATGGATAATAACACTTGATTATTTTGATTAGTTACAATTGATAAAAGTTTCAAAATTCTGAAAATTTTTGCCTACGGCGTAAAAATGAAGATTTATTTTTGAAATATCTCTTGTTATCACTAAAAATCCAGTTATATTCCCATTGATCTTCCAAATCCTACCATATTTATCTTGACCACATTAAATCTTCATAAATACCCCTGATATGCCCGTATAACTTAATATCCTTTGATATCCCTTAATCCTACGATATCTCCCCCAATTCACCTTACATCCTCCGTAATCCCATGTTATCTCTTTAAATCTCCTAGATCCCTCCAAGTCCCATGATATTTATCGTAATCAACTCTCGGTTTTCTGTTAATTACTGAATTTTTTAAAATTTAAAACCATGCTTTTGGTTGTGAGTTTTAATCAAATACCTTTCTTTTGAGGTGAATTTAAAAAATCACTCATTTTCAATAATTTTAGTTTAGTAACGATCATCAACAATCCTAACCTAAACTAAATTTGTTTATAAACAAATATGTATAAATTATAATCCCATTTTTTGTTTAATTATTTCTGCTATACATATTTAAATATTTAAAAATTTTATATAAAAATTTAAACAATTTTTTATTTTCTCTATACATGCAAATCAATTTTAAATTTAAAATTCATTGATTTAATCAATATTTAATGTTTGAAAAAATTTTTTTTTGAAAATTCTTGGGCATTGAAAAATATTTGTAGAGGGGGATATTATTTAAGAAGAAAAAAATTTTTCAATGCATATTATTGAAAAGATATTTTTAAAGAGAGAATAAATTTTAAATATTTTAAAAGAGAGAGTATTAGAGTAAAAAAGAAAAAATCATGCCAGTTTTAGCAATGCCTTTCATGGGCGTGACCACGGACGTCTTAAATTTTCAATTTTCTTGTGCATAAATAATGAAGAAATTACAGCAGAGAGGCAGTTAAATTTTAAAATTTAAATTTTATAAATTCTTTTAATAATTTAATTAAATATTTTAATAAACTTTTAATTGCTAATGTTTTAAATTTACCCCTAAACAGTGTAAAAGGCTTTAATTTTAAATTAATTAAAATAAAAAAAATATTTTTAAAAATTATTTTAGAAATATTTGAAATGAAATATTACATTTTATTTCTTTTATTTATTTTACATATTTGGCTTATTTTACATGTAAATTGCGGAGGGAATAAAGGAAATAAAGCCAAAAGTTCTGCAAGTAAAGGAGTGAAATCTGATAGTGAAAGTGGATTACTGAAACAAGTGTATGTTATTTTGTGCTTTATTAGGCATAAAAATTGTAAATCTATTTGTAATGAGTAAATAAATCTATTTGTATCTATTTTTAGAGATCGATTATTTTCTTCGAAAAAGGATAATGATAAATCTCAAGGAGGGGCTTCGCGTCAAAAAAGTAAAGGAAAAGGGCTGAAGAATTCAGAAAGTCATAAAAAATCTTCTGTTGACTCAGAAAGTGAATATGGATCTGATAACTACGAAGGATCTGATCCTGGTGTGTTTATTTTTTCAAAAAATTCGTATGATTTGTTCAACAAATTCGAGGGTAAATTTTCACCGTGACGCTATCCACCTGCAACCAATCACTCATTACAATTCCCTCATTATTACCTTTAATATTAAATAATCCCTCGATAAACCTTGACATTCCTCTAAATCCGCCCATCCGATGACGAAATATTATTCATTGATTTCTACTCAAATATTATTCTAAGTTTTCAAAATTTTGCTCGATTATATGTAATAAAAATTTAATGATTGTTCCATATACTTGTTATTATTTTATACTTTTTATTCATGAACAAAATAAAATTAATTAAATGTGAAAAAATATTTTTTTGTTAAAAATTTTCATTTTCAGATAGTGAAGATGAATTAGAAGATAAATTTGTACAGAATGGTAATGATGGTTCTAATCACACCCAACAATCTTTTGTTCCTCCAACCCAAAATATGAGAAACCCGAATCCTAGCAGAGGTAGATTAAATTTTAAATCTGGATTATAATCAAGATTTAGTGCCACCAAATATGCGTGTTGGAATGAATACCCCAAATTTTAGAGGACCATCACATCCAATTCGTCCACATAATCCGCAACCGAGTGAATAATTTATAATTTTTTATAAATATACTTTTTTGTAACATAAAACTAATCATAAATTATAATCATTTTTAGTGCGCCCGATTATGCAAAATAGAGGAATTGGAGGGAATCCTAACTTTGGCCCTCGAATGAATAATCCAACTTTCCCTCAGCAAGGGCCGCAATTTGGAGGAAATCCTCAATTTAGAGGAACTTCACAATTTGGACAAAATAACACTCAAATGTTTCCTAATCCTGGTGATTATTTTATCTTTCCGAAACTTTTATTTTAATAATTATTAAAATTAAAATATTTATTCAACACATTAAGGGTATCCAAATATGCCTCCGCAAGTTATGCCTCAACCAATTGTTCCATATACTGGTTATTATTTTATACGTTCTATGCATATAAGTAAAATAACTGATAAAAAATTTAGGTCATGGTAACTACAATCCTGGCTATACTCCTCTACCGGCACCAGGTTTATTATTATATCGTTACTATATTTTGAAATCTTAAATTCAAAAAACTAATTGATCAATAATGTAAAATTTAAATATTATTCAATTTTTTATCAATAATAATTTTTAAACATCAAATAAATTATTTGAACTCAAATTTTTCCCATAAGTTTTATTTTATGGTTAAGGGTATTTGGTTGATTTTAAGGTTGATTGTTTGATTTGGTAAAAGCAGTCAGATTAAAATTACTTTTTAGGAATCTCTTACAAGATGTACATATACTATTTATAAATTTATTTATTAATAATTTAGAACAAGTAAATGCTAATGATGGTAACAATCAGCCTGAACAGAACTATTATTTTGCATATAAGAATGGTCGGGAAGTACGCGTTCCCTATATAAAGAGTAACTGGTGGGAAGCGGTTGATTATTCATATCAATGAGGTTGTCGTCGAGCTGACATTTTGAGAATGTTTTGAGATTTTTTACGGGGATTAAAGTTTTTTGGAACTGATCTTTAGGTAATTTTCTGTCTTTTATAAAAATTATTTTTCTATTTGTCGTTGATCGTATGGTAGTTCAAAGACAATTTATGGCCAATTAACATCAAAACTGTCCAAAACTGACCATATCTGAAGACCTTAGTTATCAATTAATAATACGTTGTGAACTACCATAGTATCGTTAAGGAGTAAAATTTATAGAGCAAAAAAGTTTTTTGAACTTGACAAATTTTATAGTTTCTCATTTTCGGAAAATCTAAGGGACTTTTAAATGATTCTTGGTCTTTACGTTAAAGACAACATTAAGATAACATTCATTAATTTTAATTTATTTTATATTCATTTTTTATATTTATTCTTTTTTATTTAACTTTTTATAATCTGATCAGTTATATGATCGTTTCTTTAAACTATTTTATTTTAAATTTATTTAACATTTTTTTGCATAAATTTTATTCGGGAATTTGTTATATTTTTTAAGATTATTTTAAGTAATTTTTGTTAAAGCCAAAATTTCATAAATAGGTTAATTTAGAAGCATTGCTGTCTTCTTTTAGATTAGAATTACCATAATTCTTTTGAAAATTTTTTGTTTAAAAATTATTTTCAAGAAATTTTGAGTACTTATTATTAGGGGTGCTAATTATATGAAAATCCATATTTTTTTCCTGGATTCCTTTGACTATGAAATGTATAAAAACATGTTTTTGGCTTGTTTTAGGGTTTATAGAATGGTCTATAAAATCCATATTTTTCGATTATATATCCATATAATTGGCACAACTAATTATTATAATAGCATTTGTCCTTTTCTCATAAAGTACAATTGCGTGCTTTCATTGTTTTGACAGATTTTATATTCAAAAGTTTTTTTTGAAAATTTGTATATGAATTTTTTTAATTTAGTAACCATTGGAAACAAGGGCATTAATTAATAGTGGAGTTGGATTGTGAATTTTTTTTGGATTAACGAGGAAAAGGGAATTTAGAAGGATTAAAATGGAATTTGTTTAGTTGAGGTTTCCCTCTCTGTAGAGGTGAATAGAAAATGAAAGCAGATACTTTTATCATTTTTTTATTTTTGACGTGAATATGATTATTATATATATTTGTAATCCCATTTTATAAAATATCAATAATCACAAAATTTTTTAAATTTTAAATGAAGTTTCCAAATCTTTCGCTTTTTCAAAAGTCTTACAAAAAACAATAAATTTTAACCAATAATTAAAATTTTGTATTTAGCTTATATCTACATACTTGAGTTATTTTAAACACAACACTTTATTTTGGCTACAAAAATAAACCAAAAGATATAATAATAACTCCAACATGCTTGATGAAGATTTTTTTTCGAAATCTCTTCAGTATGATCTCTATAAACAAATCATCAAAAAAAGATAATAAAATAATATGTATTAACATTAAATATTTGTTCCCTTAATATAGTAAAGTAATATTATTTTTGAAGTCAAAATCTCATATCGTCTTTCCTCATCATTAAAAAAAATTTTTTTTTATTCAAAAGCTATGATTTTCTGTTGATTTTTGAAAACTTTTTTGAAATAATAAAATTTCAAAGTAACTTTGCAGGTTTATATATTCTCGCATTTCTTTTCCACTCCTCTCCCTCCCACTCCTCCCTCAATGCAATTTTCTTCATCAGGCGGTGTTAATTCTTTACTCTCTACTTCTTTAAGTCCTTGCGCGAGTGAGGTAAGTATTCCTCGTGTTATTTCGCCTCTTTTACAACGGCATTCTGAAGAACAACCCGAAAGTGAAGAACAAGATTTAATTAAAAATCGCCGTCGAACTGCTAGTTTCAATGGTTTTTATTCGGAAAAAAAATTTTTTTTTAATTAAAATTAATTAAAAGAACAACAATTTAAACACAAATATTTGCCTTCAAATTCATTAACAGCTTCTCTTTCCACAAAAATGGTTAGGCAATCGAGTGTGGAAAGTACTGAAAGTTGTTCTGTTCCTCCTCCTCTACCTGTTGACTTTTTTCAAGGAAGTCTTCTTGAAAAGGTTTTTTAGAAGCATTTAAATTATACAGAACATTAAAAGGATTCGAAATTAATTTAATTATTTTTATTAAGATGTTTGACAACAGATTTAGAACACTGCGTGAAAGAAAAGCAGCAAAACCAACACTTAAAAGCAAAGTAATAAATATACATAATTTGTAATTTGATAAATTAAAACCTCCTTTAGTCAACACAACCATAACTAAAATTTCTTTGAAAATATTTCTGTATAGTTTTATAATAACTAGGGCTGGGGTTTTCTAGTCAGGCCATATTCGAGTCATTTTCTCGGGCCTCCTTTTTATCAGGCCGGCCCGACCGAGTCCTTTTCGGGCCAAAATGCGAAACGTGCCCCCAATAATGCCCCCAACTAATAATAACCTCTCACTCTATTTCTTTAATGAATTTCAATGAGGTCCTATATGGAATTAGTTTATTTACATAGAACTATTATTGTCGATTTTTGTAAAATTTTATGAAATACAGAACCGAACTGAAACAAAAAATGTTCTATTCCGACATGAATTCTATTACAAACATTTAGAAAAGAAAACAAATTAATTTAATTTATAAATTAAAAAAATATTCTTAAATTTAAAGGTCTATAATTTTCTGGAAAGGTAAATTAATTTAATTTAAATTTTGTTGTATATCTTTAAATTTTTAATTTGAGGCCAACCGGATGGAAATGTTTTCTCTATCATTTTAGGTAATTTATTAAAGCTTTGAAATAATTGGATAGAATCAAAATAATATTTTATTCCTTCAGTGTATTCAGTCTGGTTCTCATCTGTTTGATTTTGAGTGTACTTTCAACTGTAGAATCTTATAGCAAACCTGCTTCTGAGGCACTTTTTCTGATGGTTAGTAGTTTAACAAAATTAGATTGTCACTTGTATTTAGTCTGACTAGAAGTTCAGATCGTATTTTCGACTGAATCCGAACAGTAGAATAGCCGTGTGATGATTTCCTAGAAACTAAAAAGTGAATATTCAGCTGGTTAGCATTTAAAATTCTTATTAAGCTGGTGTTTAAGATTGATTAAAATAGCTAAGCTACATCGTGTAAGCACGTCAATTGTAAAGCAACTGTACATGGAATACAAAAACACCTAGATACAACTGTCCATTAGGTCGCAGATCGCTGCCTTCCGGGCTTTACTTTTATCCCAATCCTACTCTTATAATAAAAACTAAAATTTAAGGAAGTTTTTCTTGTACTTTTCTTCGGCGTTGAATACAGTGTTCGTCTATGGGGTTTGATTAAATTAATTTTTATTTAGAATTATTTTTTGTAGCAGCTGGATGTCGTTCCAAATATCTTGGAATTTTAGGGCGTTTAAAGGTTTGATCTATATTATTATTAAAATTTCTTCATTTTATAGTTTGCTCGAAAACCCATCTCTATAATTGGTCAGTTTTGATATTTAGTTTAAAAAATATTGAGATAATCCCAATTATTAGGACTGTTCCCTCACGGAGGAGAGCCACGGGGATAACTTTTCGGGCGACAGCGCCAGTGGGGAGGGGGGTCTGTGAACAACCATACCGATTACTAAATTATTGCTCACTAAAATAGGAATTTTATTGTAATTTTTATAAAAATTTTTTGAACTTAGATCTTTGTGTTGTTATTGCTAGTCTTTTTGTTATTTCTGTTGGAAGCGAGGGAAAGGTATTTGCTACAAGTGCCATTAGGTGATTTTAATATTAGCTTAATGGTCTAATCAGTAAAAAATGTTTATGCCTTCACCCTTATGAATTAAAAGTTCATTCTCCTTCAAAAATCATACAGACAAGTTTATATACTGATCAGGGTTGCCGCGGGTACAAAAAATTTTCGGGTACGGGTTTCGGGTATCGGGTTGGAGCGTTTTCATTTCGGGTCACGGGTTTCGGGTTGGAAAAAATATCGGGTACGGGTTTCGGGTTTGGCGAAAAATTCGGGTTATTTTCGGGTGTTCGGCTATTGGTGAACTAAATTGTAAGGAGGCAGGCTATATTGCATAATAGGATTTTGGGTGATATAGAGAGGCAAATTTGAAGAGATTAAAGAGGCATTGTGGGATTTGGGGATTAAGAGATAAATTTATTTTAAAAAATCGGGTAAGGCTAAGTTTTCGGGTATAAATTTCGGGTTTTAACCAATTTCGGGTCACGGGTTTCGGGTTGGAAAAAATATCGGGTACGGGTTTCGGGTTTCGGGTTGGAAAATTTTCAATTCGGGTATCGGGTTTCGGGTACAAAAAAAGGCCGGGTTTCGGGTTTCGGGTATCGGGTATCGGGTTTCGGGTTTCGGGCGGCAACCCTGATACTGATCATTATGTCGATAATATCCAACTATCCCCTTTCACCTAAAGTTTTGCTAAGCTTGATTAAACAATTTTTAAAACATGCAGAAATGATTTTAAAATTACCCCTAATAAATTCATTCAAAAAACTATAATATCTTCAGAGGAGTCCGCTTTTTACAAATTCTTCGCATGTTGCATGTGGACAGACAAGGAGGAACATGGTTTTATAAATTTCTCTTTCATTATTTACAAGAAAAATATCCAAACATAAATTTAGGAGATTACTTGGGTCGGTTGTTTTCATTCATAGACAGGTGTTTGAATAATCGTTTTTTTACTAAAGAAAAAAATAAGGAATTAATTACGACTTTATACATTGGCTTTCTTGGCCTAATTTTTGCCTCATATTTTGTATATTTGGCTGAAAGGGATACTCAACAAATAGGGCCTGATGGTCGGCCAGCTTTTGGAAGTTATGCTGATGCGCTATGGTGGGGAGTGGTCAGTTAGTTTGATATCCTAGTTAATTTCACATTAATTGGGGTCAAAGCTTGTACATCTGTCAAGGATTCTATATCCGTCAAGATCATATGTCGTAGTACGGGGTTTTTTGTCGTAGTACGGGGTATGTCGTAGTACGGGGTTTTCGGCGTGGTTCGGGTCGGGGGAGCAAAATAAAGCATAAAAACTTCTTGTCAGTTATTCAGATCACGATGACAACAATTGGCTATGGAGATGTTGTTCCACAAACGTGGATTGGTAGAATTGTGGCCTCTTGTTTTGCTATATTTGCCATTAGCTTTTTTGCCTTGCCTGCAGTAATAGACAAATAAATCCGGAGCTATAATTTATTTAAAAATCTTAAGGGAATACTAGGATCAGGCTTTGCCTTAAAGGTGCAACAAAAACAAAGGCAAAAACATTTTAACCGGCAAATTCCTGCTGCTGCAACGCTTATCCAGTGCCTCTGGCGTTGTTATGCTGCAGATAAATCTTCCAAATCCATTGCCACTTGGTACATTAAGACATTTTAAATAATTTATTTTTCTGAATGAAACATAAAGGGCCTGGTTAGAATGTTTACTATTATTTATTGTTTACTGTCTTGTCCGGGGGAATATTTTTTGTGTCCGGAAACATATTTTTAACTTTTTTTCGAGCTGAACAGGATTCAGCATTTTTTGGATTAATCCTGACTGTAAATTACACCGCGAATTCGGGACCTTGATTCAGAAAACTTTTTTTCCGAAAACCGGGTTCGGTTCGGCGCGCCGAAATTTGCGGATTTTAATTTGCGGACCCGAAATTTGCGGAGCCGAACTTTGCGGACCCGAATTTTGCGGAGCCGAACTATGCGGACCCGAATTTTGCGGATCTGAGATTTGCGGACCAAAAATTTGCGGACCGACAATAGAGTCTACCGAACCTCGGAAATTTCAAAAATTTTAGCCTGCGGCGTTAATTAGGATAAATTCAGTCATCATGACCTTATAAAATTGCCATATAAATGATCTTTTAAGGAATTTTCTCGATTATTTTAATTATGAAATAATTTTAAGATAAAAAATTGATAAAAATTTTGAAAAATCAAGAAAAAATCTTGAATCCGGTACGGATCATGGTAAACTCTGCTTGAATCCTCGAAAAATAAAATTTTTAATTTTTCCTTTTTACTCAAGTGTCGGCCCTAAAATCTTGGTTCCGCAAAAATCAGGTCCGCAAACCTCGTGTCCGCAACCTTCGGGTCCGCAACTTTCGTTCCGCAAATTTCGGGTCCGCATAGTTCGGGTCCGCAAAATTCGGGTCCGCAAAGTTCGCGCCACGTTCGGTTCTTCACCTGGCGCTATAAGTTATTTTAAGAGGAGATGGAGATATTGTCTACCCTAGCATGAAAGACGTAAATAATTACATAAATTTAAGGCAAATACACGTGGACCCACTAGCAGCACAAAAACAACAAAGGCAAATGATAAGGAGGAGGAGTAATGTAGTTAATTGTCTAAACGGGGGAGGTGTAAATTCATTTCGTGGTCCTTCTGCTTCAACTTCTGGCATTAGTCAACAAAGAGGAGTGCTAGCTCCTAAAAAGCCTTATTATTCAATGACACAGATGTGGAGGGGAGGAAGATCAGTCCTCAATAGGTTAGATGAATTAATTATTTAACTGAATAATTTTGGAATTTTTAAATAAATTTAAAATTGTAAAACTGTCGAATGTATATGTAGAAGAAATTCTTGAAAAGTTTTATCTTAGCGAGAAATGTCGAAGGACACTTCATCTTATAGCCAAGACAGAAATGTCTTCTGATCCTAAAGTTAATCGGTTAACAGAAAAAACCGACAACCCTATACAGAGTAATTAGTGGGATATTGTGTATTAAGGGAGATATCAGTGGATTAAGTGGACACGGAGAGATATTGAAGGATGAATATTGTATCCTACTTTTTATTACTTGATTATAACGAAAGATGATAGAAAAAGATTTACCTTTTTCGAAGTAGAGTTGGACAAGTCGAGATCGATATATGATCTCGAATATTGGTCATTTTCCAATATCGATATCGTTTCATTCGATATCAATCTCGAAACTAATACGAGAATATCGCCCCAAGTATCGACCGATATCGATATTACATATACACCAGGGAACAAGCCGTCCCGATTTCCGAAAATCGGGAATTTCCAACGTTTTTTGGGTCGGTATCACGTTTTCCCGAAATTAGATTATAATTTTATCAGGAATTCCGATTCCCAATTCCCAAAATTTTTTCGAAAAAACGGGAATTTTGCCCATATCTTGTAACTTGGACTGAAAATTCTCACAATTTTCGACTGTGGCGCTAGAAAGCAACATTGTTGTAAACATTTGGTTTTAACAGACATTTTTTCAAAACATTTGGTCCGACAACTTTGGACCAAATTTATTTAAATTATGATGCATAAAATATTAAAAATTTCAGGAGAAACGGCAGCTTTTATCGAAGAAAGCAATCTCAAATATATCTACAACAAAAGTCAGACAAAGATCCCGATAAACAAGTTGAAGGTGATGCAAAAAACACTCCTGAAAATGATTCCCCGTCTTCACCAACATTTAGAAGTAAAAATTAGTTATTGGATAAAATATATGTTTATTTGTTCTTTATTCAAACATCGCATCCTTTAGCGCATTTTTCGTGCCGAATACTAAAAATAAATCTATCGGTTCTGAAATCGTTCATTTTAATTTCTAATTAAAAACGGCTCTGTTCTAGCCGTCTCTTGGTTCCAGTATCAGAGAGAACAATAGATTAGACAATATCCGGATAGAGCTGACGTATGATTGAAGTAAATCTGTACAAATCTATAAATATTTTCATTTTAGTGCTTTGCGGCCCACGAAAAAAGCCATCATTGTTCTTTGATTCTAAATCGGAAGACAATTGCTTTGAAGAACAAGAAGAACAGCACATAAATTCATCTCTTCCATTAATGCGAATTGGGCATGTTTGTGAACTAACAGAAACACACAAAAACGCTATACGTGCAATTAGAAAAATAAAATATTTTGTTGCAAGGAAAAAATTTCAACAAGCGAGAAAGCCTTATGATGTTAGTAAATTTATTTTAGAATTTGTCTTTAAAAAATTATAAAAATACAGGTTCGTGATGTTTTAGAACAATATTCTCAAGGACATTTAAACATGATGGTTAGAATTAAAGAATTACAAAGAAGGTAGGAAATTAGAAGGCCCTCTCCCTTAAAAGACATTATCCAATAGAGCGCCCTATAGAGGCACTACCATAAACGTCCTACAAAAACTGCTTTATATGTGGCTGTTTTTCATCTTTTATTTAAAGATGTTAAAGATGTATAAAAATAAGCTTTTATTTAACTGAAGCTTTGATTTGACCCATCTCTAGAGATTTCTCCTCCTTACATTTATTTCACTTCCGTATTCGCCGAATTTTCGATTTTTTGATTTTAGTCTCAAACTCCTGTCTCAAACATGTTGCAAAGAAGGTAGGAAATTAGACGGCCTTCTCAATAAAAAGACATTATCCAATAGAGCGGCCCTAGGGCTAACAAAAGAACGTCCCTCTACAAAAACTGTATATATGTTAACATATATCTGTTATTAACATATATCTGTTAACATCTTTTATTTAAAGATGTAAAAAATAAAGCTCCAAAGCTTTGATTTGACCTATCTCTAGAGATTTCTCCTCACATCTATTTCCCTTCCGTATTCATCGAATTTTCGCTTTTTTTGTGTTTGCCTTTCGTCTTTCGCTTCTTAAAATCTGTTTCGGGAACTCCTGTTTTGAGACTAATTTATGAATACAGCTGAAAAGCCTTTTCCTTAAGTGCGTTATCTTGAAGGAGATTCAAATATATAGCAGCCGTTCTCAAATTATAGGACAGCATCTAGAATTAAATTTAAAAAATTTTTATAAAGACTTGATCAAACTCTCGGAAAACCTGGCCAATATCAAGCAAACAATGGAAGAAAATCAAACACAATGACTATTGGTTCACGCATTTCCAGGATCGAAATGCAGGCATGTTGATAAATAATTATTTAAATAAATACCAATCCATTGCGATTTTAAGTAATTTTGAAATTCTTACCATTATCGCTCTGCGTTACCGTGGACCGAAAATGGTGAAAATTTCTTAAATAGTAGGATATAATATACCTGTTCTATTAGTTATTATTTTTTAAATCTTAAAAATATCAGTCTAATAAGATGTCAAAAATGCTGGATATATACGGGATTGCCATATTTTTAGCTTTTTTACCCCAATGCATTATTTATTTTATATATTTCCTCATAAGGTTGAAAATATCTATTTCTAAACTCAATCCAATGGAATTTTTCACAGCATTGCTTAATAAATTTTTCAAAAAGATATCGTTTAGTTGAATTCAATGGACCGAAAAATGGAGACTACAACCAGAATACTTCAGTTATTTTTTATTAAAATTAATTAATTATTGTTTTTTCTGCAGGAATCTCTATCGAGTAATTCAACAAAATAACAATCAAGACCTATATAAACGTACATTAAGTCCTGTACCTTCCGCAACGAGTGAAGTACTTGATAATTCTTTTGTGGGATCAAAAGGAGGAAATACAAGAAGAGCTTCCGAACTGTCTGTTTCAGTCCTCGGATTGCATCAACGTCGAAAATCAGAATTTTTATTACCGATTGAACCACCGCTTTCACCAATTACGTTCTAAAAATTTTAAATGTGCTACCTCACTTAAATTCAATTAATTAATTAAACGAGTTTAGAATAATTTGCTCATTTCATTCATTAACTTCTATTATAAACAAATGTTATACTGTGTTAATTTTTTGTCTTTCTGGCTCAAGATTCCTATCTACTCTAAGTATAATCGAAGATAGGATGTACTTTTATTCTTGTCATTAGCTCAGTTTACTGTCCTCTTCCTGGCAACAACCTGATCCGCGGCAATGGAAAAATACGAACTTTCATCTGCGCTAGGTATTTGACATTTTTGTGGCTCAACCTCTGATTTTTTTTCTAACCTTTGTCGAGGGTTAATAAAAATTTTGGTACCCCATACCCTAGGGGAACAACCCTAGGATTTGTATTTCTTTTAAATAATTAAATGGAATAACATAAATAAATTAAATCACCAAAAATTGTGTAAAATCGTATTCAGTTTTCAAAAAAAAAATTCCCGAATAAAATTTATGCAAAAAATAAATAACAAAATAAAATAATTTAAAAAAAGAGCATATAACTGATCAAATTAAAAAAATGAATAGTAAATTTAAAAAAGAGGAAGTTAAAATAAAATTAAATAAATAAGTTTTACCTAGTAAATGAATTGTTTATAACTTAAAAATGTTTTAGAAATCTTTACTTTAAAAATTTAGAAGAATTAACAGAAAGATAAAGTCCCTAAATTTACCGAAAATGAGAAAATAAAAAATATGCCAACCCCAAAAAACCGAAAATTTACTTTCAAATAATTCTTTAGTATGTCGGATAAACATGTTGAATATCCATCACATTATGGTACAATCGTTACCATTTTCTTCATGATGTTGTGGAGCAGGATTGTAGGGTATCCACTGATTAGTGGTGTCATCGAAATAATAATCTCCTTTAGGCGGGTTTCCATAGAAGTTAGCTAAAATAGTAATAATTAATTATATTGTTCCAAAAAATGAACAAATTTAATTCCATGGCCATAAAAGAAAAATTAAATAATTTTTAAAATTATTTTAAAAAATATTTTAAAAAATATTTTAAGAGAAATTCACAACTCTCCTCAAATTTTCAATTTATTCTTGATAAACTGCGAATGTTTTTTTATGTTTTCCTATAAGGAATTTGAACAAATTACAACTTTAGGATTTCAAATTTTATGAATCCTACTCCAATAAAGTATCAATCTAATAAATTAATTTGAATCTGACCGGCCATAAAATAAAACTAATGGGAAAAATTTGATTTCAAACAATTTGATTATTTGATAATTAAAAGCATATTACTTATATTTACAAAAAGTTGAATAATATTTAAATTATTGGCCCGAATAACTCCATCATTGATCAATTAGTTTTTTAATTTCAAAAATTTTAAAAATAGTAGCAATATAGTAACCAACCTTGTTGAAATTCGTCTTTGTGTTGTGGCGTATTATCGTAAAGAGGTTTTCCAGAAATCGCACAATAACCTTTAGGCTGATGGCTTTCAGCATAATCATCTAAAATAGTTTTTCTTATAAAGAATTTGAATTGAATGAACTTTTAGGAATTGAAATTTTATAATTTTGGACATTTATATAAAACTTTAGCCCATAAATTTTAATTCCATAATTTGAAAGAATCGTAAAGATAAAATAAAAAAGCTTAAGTGCAAATTGTCGCCTAAATTATAATTAATTTAAAAAAAGTAATAAAAAAATAAAATAAAAAAAAATTTTAGTTTTTAAATTAATTTCCAGTAACCCTCAACCTCAAAGTAAATTTAAATATTTCGATAAATAATATTTTTTAAACTAATATTTAAAAATATAAAAAACCCCATTATTGATCAATTAGTTTTTTAAATTAAGATTTCAAAAATTTTAAAAATATAGTAGCTCTATAATAACCAACCTCGTGCCGGTTGAGGAGTATAGCTAGGATTGTAGATACCATTACCTAAATTTTTTATCAGTTATAAAGTTTACATTTAAGGCTAGAAAGTATAAAATAATAACCAGTATATGGAACAATTGGTTGAGGCATAACTTGCGAAGGCATATTTGGATACACTAAATATGTTGAAATAGTATTTCAGTTTTAGTAATTATTAAAATAAAAGTTTTAGAAGATAAAATTATCAATCGGATTAAGAAACATTTGTGGGTTAAAATGGATATTTTGTCCAAATTGTTAAATATAATATTAAAAAAATATTTTAAAAGAAATTCACTCTTCCCAAATTTTCTATTTATTTTTGATAAACAGTGAATTTTGATCAAGATATGTTTTTCGACTTTTTCCTATAAGGAATTTGAACAAATTAAAATTTTAATAATTGAAATTCTATTATTTTGGACATTTTTGTAAATAAAACTTTAGCCTATCAATTTTAAAATTCCATATTTTGAAAGAATGTAAAAATAAAATAAAAAAACTAAGTGTGATATGCCAAAATTGTGGCCTAAATTATATCGTATGTCCAGTAATCCTCAACCTCAAAGTAAATTTAAATATTTCGATAAATAATATTTTTAATTAAATTTAAAAATATAGGTAAATAATCACTTTGATGAGGAACCATCTGTTGAGGTTGAAATGTTTGTTGACCAGTGCCATAGTTGAAATTATTCATTCTTCCAGTTCCCTGATTGCTATTTGGAAAATTTGGGGGCACTAAATAATGATAATATTTTAAATTTATTATGTAGATATTAGATTTGGAACATGGGCCTGGCCAACTCGCGGTTATTTGGATTCGGACTGCTGGCCTAATATAATTTGAATCCATTTTTTAATTCAGAATTTAAAAAGCGTGTAAAGGTAATATAAAAATAACAAAAATAAAGATAGAATAAACAACTTGAAGCGTTATATCCGCCATTAGAATTAAAGCCATAACCGCTTGCAAAGCCATGATTGTCAAACATTGAAGGATCTTGTGGTGGTTGATCATAACCTGAATAATATTCGAGTTTAAATCTTCAATCAATTATAATTTTTCAATTTAATTTAGGAATATAAAATAATCACCAGGTTGAGGACCATTATGGGAGTTCAAATAATTATTTCCTCCGAATTGAGAAGGTCCACCGACTTGAGGATTATGAGGAGGAAGAATTGAATGAGAAGGAATTGAACCAAAGTTCGTATTGTTTATTCCTCCTCCAATTCCATTTTTGTGGATGTTCTGAGGCACTAAAAATAATTATGTATTATTTAACATTTAATATGTATGTCAAATTGAATATTTCTAAATTAGTTTCAAATTTTACTCTGTTTTGTCGGATTGTTTGAACTAATCGAGTTGTTTGGAATTTTATTTTGCATATTTGGAGCCTCTGGAAAATCCAATTGAATAAAAATGTATATTTAAACTTATTAATTTTTTACTCGATCGTGGATTGCTATTAATTAGCCGAGAATTCGAATTGGTAGCTCCTCTGTTTGCACTTGTTTGATTCATTACACCAGGCATATTTGGTGGCACTAAATTTAAATTTTGATTAGGACGCGCTAAATGTTCCGAAAAAGTATTTTAGTTTTAGTAATTATTAAAATAAAAGTTTTAGAAAGATAAAATGATAACCGGAATTTGGAAACATTTGCGGGCTATACGGGGTACTTTGTCCAAATGTTGAAGCTCCTCCCAACTGCCCTTGCTGAGGGAAAGTTGGATTATTCATTCGAGAACCAAAGTTAGGATTTCCTCCAGTTCCTCTATTTTGCATAGTCGAGCGCACTAAAAACAATAAAAGTATATTTATAAAAAATTATAAATTATTCACTCGGTTGCGGATTTTGTGAACGAATTGGATTTGATGGTCCTCTAAAATTTGGGTTAGTATTCGGATTTCTCATATTTTGTTTTGCAGGAACAAAAGATTGTTGGTTATTAATAGAACCATCATTACCATTCTGTACAAATTGATCTTCTAGTTCAGCTTCACTATCTGAAAAATGAAAATTTTTAACAGAAAATATTTTTTAACATTTAATTAATTTGATTTTGTTCACAATTCGATACGGTACATTTTAAGGTTTTCCGGTTCAAAAACTTGTAAAACTTCGAATAATTGTTGAATAATATTTGAGTAGAAATCAATGAATAATATTTCGTCATCGGATGGGCGGATTTAGAGGAATGTCAAGGTTTATCGAGGGATTATTTAATATTAAAGGTTATAATGAGGGAATTGTAATGAGTGATTGATTGCAGGTGGATAATGAGGAATATCGGGCGATTTAATAACTTTGGATTAAGCGGGAGAACGAGAGAATTAGTAGAATTCTTATTCTTAATTTAGCCTCTATTATATACGATGTTCATCTGTGGAAAAATTGTTTGGATGGGAGATGGAATTGAACCATCATCGAATGAGCCCAGACCGAAGCAAAAATGACTGTGCCACCATCCAACCCCGATGATGGGTTATTTATTTTCATTTATATTCTTTCTGCAAGTGCTGACACAACAGCCTCGAATTTGTTGAACAAATCACACAAATTTTTTGAAAAAATAAACACACCATAATCAGATTCTTCATAGCTATCAGACCCATAATCACTTTCTGCGTCTTCAGAAAATTTTTTATGATTTTCTGGTTTTTTACTAGTCGATGAATTCTTCAGCCCTTTTTCTTTACTTTTTTGGCTCGAAGGTCCTACTTGCGATTCAACATTATCCTTCTTTTTCGAAGACAATAATCGACCACTAAAATAGATAGATTTGTTATAAATTTAGAAACTAAAATATGTCATTTTAAGCATTTAAAAATAATACAAAAACTTTTGCATCATTATGTCTATTTAATCTAAGTTCATATTTGATTTTATTAAAATTTTATTATTTTCTTTAAGCAATGTCAAAGTTATCCGAAAATGAATATTTTCGTTAAACCAAATTTTTAATGTATGTATATTATTGTTTTTTCAAATAAGACATTAATATAACTTACAAATTCTTTTTGGCCGACTGCCATTTAGACGGTTTACCAGTCGATTCTACATCCTTACTTGCAGAACTTTTGGCTTTATCGCCTTTTTTGTCTCCGCAATTTACATTTAAAATAAGCCAAATATGGAAAATAAATAAAAGAAATAAAATGTAATATTTCATTTCAAATATTTCTAAAATATTTTTAAAAATATTTTTTTTATCTTAATTAATTTAAAATTAAAGCCTTTTACACTGCTTTAGAGTTAAATCTAAAACACTAGCAATTAAATGATTATTAAAATATTTAATTAAATTATTAAAAGATTTTTTAAAATTAAAAGTTAAAATTAAACTGCCTTTTTGCTTTAATTTTTTCTGTATTTATGCTCAAGATTCCTGAAAAGCTAAATGCCCGCCTCGGCAAAAGATGGGAGGAGCTCTTGTATAAAATAAAAAAACCTCTAAAACTCGTGGATTTGAATAGAGTGGTAATCGAATTGTCTTTTTTTCTCTAATACTCTCTCTTGTATAACATTGAAAAAATACTCCCTCTCTGAATAAAGGATTTTAGACAAGGATAGGATAATTGAGAGGGCAAAAGTGCTCATCTAATAAAATTCTTTCTCAATCACCTGCTAGTATTTCCGCTTAAAAAATTAAAAAAATTAAACAATATTGTATTTATTTATGGATTTAATTAATCAATTAATAAATTAATTTAAATTTTTAAAATTGATTGCTAAAAAATTAAAATAAAATTTAATTTTTAATTTAAATATATAAAATTTTAAATAATAAAAGTTAAATTTAAACTAGAGTTGGACAAAACGATACTGGTATCGGCCAACCCGAGACCGAGATTGACCGATACTCAAAACCCGATACCGGGACCGATACCATCATTCTGAGCCGAGACCGATACCGAGAAACGATACTGACCGAGACTAACAGAAATTTTTATTTTATGTCAAAAAATACGTGTAAAAATAATTTTTTAATTATTATTTTAATACTAATTTAATCATTATTATTATTAATTATTATTAATAATTTTTCTTTTAATGGCAAAAATATAAATTTAAATAATTCCTGAAACTACACAAATAATAACAATTACCATGGCAGCACAATTCCTTTAACAAAAGTATTTATTTTAAATAAATGCAAATGTATAATACATAATTTCAATAATAATTATAATTTCACTAGATTTAAATAAAAATTTATCTTTTTTTAATAAACATTTATATACAATAATTTTAACAAATTTGAAAATTAAGTTAGGTTTTTTGTAATTTCCAATAAAATAAAAAAACTCAGTCTAAAAAATTCAAAATTTAGTCTTTCCAAATTTAGTATTAAACGATTCCACTCATCGGGCTAAAGAGATTGGTACCAAAATTGATAAGGGCCAGAAATTTTTTAGCAAGTTATGGCTCTGCGACAATGTGGCCGCGCGACAATGTGGCCGCGCGACAATGTGGCCGCGCGACAATGTGGGCGTGTCCCTTTATTTTAATATCCCTTTTTTTCAAAAAATTCTTTTTTTCCAATTAATAACACGTTTTTTACTTGTCAACCCAATTAAAAATAAAAATAAAATGCGCACGAATTGTTACTTACTTTATGAATCATCGAAAAAAGTTTGACTCATCCATTTTATTGAATAAATGAATGGGAGATTTTTGGAAATATTTTTTTTATTATTTTTTTTCAAATTTTATAGTTTTTTTATTTTTTTTATTTTTATATTTGGAGAAATATAATGGTAAATAATCTGTTTATAAATTTATTTCTTTTATCCTAATTATATTTTTTGGATAATATTTTTTATATTCTTGTAAAAGAAATTATTAAAAAAATTCTTTGATATTTTAAATGAAAGTTGCCCTCAGATAAAATAGTTTATCATGAAATAACTTTTAATTTCGAATTCTTCAGAATTATTATATTCATTGGCTTAATTTGTTGGGGGAAAACTCTAAAATATTTTAAAAAGATACAAATTACCGTATTTTCTCAAATAGTACTGCCCCCTCTAATAGTACTGCCCTTTAGAGGAGGATTGAAAAATAGTATTGCCGGCATTACTATTTGAGAAAATACGGTAAGCTCTCAAATTACACATATACACCTAAACAATACCTCAATTATCTCAACAATACCTCATTTTAGTTTTAAATGAGTTTTTAGTTTTAAATGACTTCTATCCTAGTAAAACAAAAATTAAAAGGATCAGGCATTCTGTGGTTGGATGTTGGGGGTGGTTTTATTGGTTAATAACCACCATCAGAGCATTTACCGATAGAAAGACAGGGCTATAGAGATTAAATTCTTATTCTGATTAATTAAAATAATTGATAAGAAATTTAACTAAAATCAAAATATTTTGTCCAATTTACTTTAAATTTTAAACATTTTTTAATTAATTTATTTTAAATTTTTAACTTTCATTTTTAAACCATTTCTTTCTTTTTTTCCTTTCTTTAATAGGCATTTATTGATCTTATTTTATTTAGACAGCCATCCCCGACTGTCAGATTGGAAAATGGATTGTAATGATGGCTCTTTTTCATGCATCGCTCACTAAAACACCCAACAACCACTCAACAATTTTTATTTTTTTTGTTGCTCAGAATAAGCTCTTCAAAATTCTATAAATATTTTCTTTAAATTTTTTTTTTGTTTTAATTTCTATAAAATTAAATATCTCTTTTAGAATAATTTGTTTTCAATAAAATAATTAATTTCTGAACGATAATTGAGAAAATAGGCACGTGAGTTGATCTTAGGGAAATAAATGTTTAGATTAGTTTTCTTATTTCTTTTGAATATAAATTTTTTTTTATGAAATGAGCTAATAAAAATTAAAATTTTAATTAAGATTTGTATTTTGACCAATTAAAATTAATTTTTAAAAATTAATTTTAATGGTTTTAGTGAAAAAATATTTTTATCTTTAAAATTTTTATTTATTTTTAAATTAAATTCTCTCTCTATACACTCAATCTCTTTAAATTAATTTATGATTGTTATATTATATCGTTTCTGCATTTGTTAACCCTTTATGCCCCATTCTCTCACTTTTAAAATTTTTAAATTTATTGGACATTAGACAGCAGAATTACTTAAACAATACCTCATTTTAGTTACACCTCATTTTTACGTAGAATTTTTTGAGCTTAAAATTATTTACTTAAAATAAAGCTCCTATTTAAAACAATCAAGTACTATTTTTAATAATACCTACATATTAAAATATGTCTACTTCACCATTGAGAGCTTCAATTATAGTAAGTGCTATAGTATTCACAGCTATTGGAATGGGTCTTTCAATTGCTGGATTATTAAGTCCTTCCTGGCAGGTTTTTAATTTAAATTAATTATTTTGTAAAAATTTAAATTTAAAAAGGTAGTTAATTTGCAAGAATATAATTCTGTCCACGAACACGGACTTTGGCTTGACTGTATTAGACATATGAGGGATGTTACTGGAGTTTTGTTAAGGAGGTAATTAATAATGGAGACGGGACTGGACAAGGAGGGTCGTACTAGAATCAAGATATGCATCTCGAAAAATATCGGTTCTCTATAATCGAGATTTTTTGTTCGTGTAAGGATGATTCACCTAGAGCATTTTAAACGCTTAGGCGGGGATTAAACGATCTAAAAGATAAAAGAGAGAGCATTAGTCGATGCCTCGGTATCTCAGTGATAGAGCTACTTTATATGGTGAGAGAAAGCGTCTATCAATAACTGTCAAAACGGTCACAGGTTTAATCCTGCCCGGTGTCTAAATTTTTGCTAAACTCTTTCTTTCGAGATCTCGATTCGTTTATTCTTGGTGGATCCAAAAAATTCTGAGTATTCTTATACCTCGGTTCGGATATCGAATGATATCAGAGGATTTCAGAGGAGTCTTGGGCCGAACTCTGATGAATAGTGAGGTTTTATGAATTGAAGTCTCGTTCAAAAATTTTTTTAAAATATATTTTGGAAGATTTTTTGGGATATCACATTCTAATACCTCAAATCCTGTCTATATTATTTAATTTAAATAATTTTAAAATATATTTCAAGGTATTTAACTGAAACTGAACCTCTTCATTGTGTCTACAAATTCGATTATGACAAGCGAGTGAATTTATTATAATAATTAATGATATGGGCCTACCAACCTACCTAAAAATATAGAGGAATTTAGTTACTGCTTTCTATCCCATTCTTTCAATTGAAATTATAACTTTTAACTAGATATATTTTTAAAGGTATTCAGGGACTTTTGATATTGAGGATGATAATTCTCCTGTTGGGGAAGTTAATAGACATAAATTTTATGGATGGCATACAGCAACACTTATAATGATTGTTTGTTTATTTTCTTGAAAGGATTTATATTTTTTTCGAAAAGATTTCTTTCTTACTTTTAGCCGAAAATTTAGGGAAAACCTCAAAAATTTTTTTATAAAAATTTTAATAATTATTTTTAAATTCCAATATAATTTATTTAGATAATAGCCTTGATCACAGGCTTTTGTTCAATTTGTATAGGTGCTTGTAGTTGTGCTATTCCGTCATTAACTTTGATTTTTACGACTACAATTTTATTAACTAGTATGATTTTGAATTAGTTTTCTAATATGAACAAAAAAGGGATTTCGTTTATAGATTCCGGAAAAAAATTTTAAGGATATCAAAATTGAAAACAAAGAAAATCCAATATAATGATTCTTCCAGCCGATTAGGATTTTTAGAGATTAAGGCCTTGAATCACAATTATTAGGTGCGGACATAATTAGTGCCGTTTTTTTTTAATTTGGATTTTTTAAATGAAGTTCTTTGAAAATATTTTTTATTACAAATCATTTGTTAGTGTATTTTCTAAAAGATCCCAGCATTTGAGAATTTTTGGGTAGGTATTCAGCAGGGGTGTGCCGAAAGTGATTTTAAAAAGCGAAAGGCGAAAAGGCGAAAGTCGATTTAAAAAGCGAAAGACGAAAGGCGAAAATGCGAAAGTCAATTTAAAAAGCGAACGGCGAAAGGCGAAAGACGAAAGTCCAAAAAAGGCGAAAATCGGCGAAAGGCGAAAGACGAAAGGCGAAATTTTTTAAAATTTTTCCGCTATGATAATATGACTCTAAAGATCGGTCAAATCAAAGCTTTGGTTGCAAATCAAAGCATCATTTGAGTGTTACAATCCCTATTAGTATTGGACGGATATAGGGGATATCAAGGGATTTGAGGGGATATCTAAAGGCTAAAAAGTAGAGTTCGTCCGAGTACGAGTAATTTGGAAAAACCCGAGTACGAGTAAAGCCGAGTATGAAAAGTCCGGGTACGAGTACGAGTTTCAATTTTTAGGCCGAGTACGAGTACGAGTAAAACGGGTAAAACGAGTAATTTTTATAAAACAGTATTCTAAAATAATTTTAATAAAAACAATACTTTTATTCATCATAAATGCTGTGTATTGGGCATTTGTTGACGGAGATGCAGGGGATCATCATACAAATCCAAGTTATTTTCGTTAATCCGCCGATATCCCTCTTAATCCGCCAAAATTCCATGATATCGCCCAAGATTCATGTTGTCTCCGGGCTTCGGGTGGAAAATCAATGGATAATGTAATTTCGGGGGATTTGTGTAGGTTATGCGGATATAAGTGATAACTGAGGAATGAGATGGATATCAAGGGATTAAGCGGGATTTGGGCTGATTATCGTGGGATTTGGGAGTGTTAAGAGTTAGATTTGGGAGTGTTAAGAGTTTGGGAGTGTTAAGTGTTACTATCACTAAAATCCAACCAAGTCCATTCACATCCTCCAATATACACAAGTCTTCCTTTTTCAGCGCCGCAGGCGAAAATTTTGAGAAATTTGGAAGGCCAAGGACAGAATTTCTTCCTTTTTCAGCGCCGCAGGCGAAAATTTTGAGAAATTTGGAAGGCCAAGGACAGAATTTCTTCCTTTTCAGCGCCGCAGGCGAAAATTTTGAGAATTTTCGAAGGCCAAGGACAGAATTTCTTCCTTTTTCAGCACCGCAGGCGAAAATTATGGGAAATTTGGAAGATCCTTAAGCCACAAATCTTCCATTTTGCGCCGCAGATAGGGGCATAAAAATACTCGATTTACACCGAGTACGTCGAGTATGAAGTTTTCGAGTACGAGTAATGCCGAGCGCCCAGCCGTGATCCCCACTCGTCTCAGTTTTTCCCTTTCTTTTCTTCTCCCAATTGCCAACTTTTCCTCACATGCCGTCATTAGGGGTGTATAAAAATTTCGCCTTTCGCCCGAAAAAGCGAACGGCGAAAGGCGAAAATGCGAAAGTCAATTTGAAAAGCGAACGGCGAAAGGCGAAAGACGAAAGTCCAAAAAAGGCGAAAATCGGCGAAAGGCGAAAGACGAAAGGCGAAACTCGCACACCCCTGGTATTCAGGGAGTTCTGATCGAAAATATCAAAATTTTCGAAATCATCGGGAATCAAATTTTCTCGAGTATAAATATGTAATGATAATACTTAGTGTAACTTTAAGAATATCCTCATATATAGCTAAACCTGGTATTAAAATGAAGAGTAGATTCAGATTTTTATGTTGATTAATAAAAAAAAAGAATATTCGAAAACAATACCCCTAGAAATTTAATCTAAAAAAACGGCCACTAAGTATGTCCACATATAAGATTTATTTAAATTTCAGCTTTCCTTTCCTCGGTGGCTGAGGGTGTTTTCTTTTTCTTTTCACATCGTGCTGACAATCGTTTTGTTAAAGGAATTGTTGGCACTTATGAAGTAATTTACTTAATTATTGTAAAAATATTATTAAAATATTTTTATTAGCAACGTGTTGGTTTAGCTTTCTTTTTACAAATGGGGGCCTGTTTCTTCCATTTTATCGCCTTCCTTATTGCAATGATGGCTACATTGTACAATATTATTTTTATTTTTAATATTTTTTAATTTCTAGTTTTGCCTTTTCTTCCAAAAATTCTTCATTAAATCATGCACACTCTTTATCAGCAAATTCATTGAAATCAAATATTACTGGAATGGGAAGGTGAATTATTTTCTTTTATTAATCAGTGTTTTCGTAGAGCTTTTAGCCGCCTATTGTCTAAGCTAGACATCGCCACTAACTTTTTTAGAGAATAAAAAGTATCCTAAGGAAAGCGCTGGTGCAGATAAGCTCTAATGGAATAGGCAAAGGCAGATCACTTCTTCATTCATTCAACAGATCCACCGGCCAATCCATCGAGTCTTATAGGGAAGAGCTCTCCTTATATTCCCCCACTGCGAATCATCTATTTCTATACTCTGCGGAGTTCACACATGATTACAACATAATTACTGTCTATAACATCAACTAGACAACGAGGCACTGGGGAACGTGACCAACCGCTTTACTATATTAAAACTAAATTTAATTTTATTATAATCATAAAAATAATTTTAATTTTGGCATAACAAAGGCTCAAACGTCCATATATTACCTCGTTTTAATTTTATTTTTTAATTTATTAGAACCACAAATATGTCTGATCCGACATTACGCCCACTCTTACGTCCAGCGCCCCCACCACCTCCACACTCTCAATCTCGTCCAGGTTCTTCTGCAGCTTTGCAAAATTTTGAGTATATGGGACATGAAGAAACACCACAAGGGTCACTTTCACTCAATTCTGGTGCACCTCCTCTTCCACCACATAATTTAATGACAACACAACAGCAATATGTATTTCCGTCAGCAAAATCTACATCACTTCGACATGAATCGTGAGAATTTTAGCGGTACTACCGATAATATTAACTGTACCTTTTTGGTACTAATGGTATGGTATTGGAAAAATCTATTTGCAGAACATGATTAAACCTTTGAAAACCTTGTTTCGTAAAACTATCATGCTTATGGGTACCAAATCCTGAAAATTTGCCAAATCCCCTGACAAAACTCTAAAATAATCAGTGAAATAATTTTATGTATAAAATCGAATACATAAAACATTATTTATAATTATTAATTAGCCAAAACTATGTTTAGCTTTCAAAAATAATAGCATTTAATTCGGATAATCAAAGTTTATTGTTTTCATTTATAAAAAGTCTATTATATGTTTTCTCATATTAAGCAAAAGAACCTTGTTCGACTTTTTATTTTCTAGCAAATATTTTTAAATTTAAAAGGTCGACAGAATTTGACCACCAAATATTTACCCAAGAACAAATAAACCAACAACAACCAACACCAAAAACACGTTCACAATACTATTCTAGACAAAATGAGAGATTTGAACGTGTACAAGTTGCTGATTCTATGCCAGAATTAAGTGGAAGAATAAGCCAAAAATCAGAAACTTGTGTTTAATAAAATTTTTAAAAATTAAGAGATCTCTATATTTGAATCTGAAAATTTTTTGTATAAATATTTTTTTAATAATTTTTTAAAGTGTTTTTAGATTATCCGTATTTCAAAAGAATACAGAGTGACCAGAAAGTAACTGCACATTTTTCGTTCGGGTAAATGGTCAGCTCAAATATACCGTATTTATTTTAATTGAATGGCCGCCATTTTATTTTTCAATACCTCAAAAAATAGTCATTCAATTGGAAAGGTAATTCAAATAGAGATGGCCATAACTTTTATAATTTCATGGGTCGTACTATTTTAGGGGAAAGGTTGATCTATTAGGATAATTTTAGTAGTCATCCATATATATGTAATAAAATACTTGAAGATTTAAATAGCACTTAATTTATTTTAACGGATTTATTGGCGGATTTTACACAGATTTGGGAGTCTTTTGAGATTGTTTATGTGGATTAAAGTTTTTTGGAACTAGGAAATTTTCTGTCCTTTATAAAAATTATTTTTCTATTGGTCGTTGATAATACGGTAGTTCACAGGCAGCTAAGAACGGACTGAGAATGTTTTTGGCCAGTTAACATCAAAACCTTGTCCAAAACTTAAAATATCTGAAAACTTTTATTATCAATTAACTTCGTGAATACACCGGAATACATCGTGAACTACCATAGTATCATTACGGAGTTAAATTTATAAAGCAAGCAAGTCTTTTGAACTTGGCAAATTTTACAGTTTCTCATTTTTGGAAAATCTAAGCGACTTTTAAATTATTTTAAGGTACTTTATGGTCACCCCTCTTCTATTTTGAGTCTCAGAGTTTTCCTTAAACGTAGAAAAAAAACTTCTCTTAAATTTTCACTTTTTAATTTATAAAGAAGCACCCTCCTTTATAATTACTCCCTCGAGCGTAAGGTTGAAACAATAATTACCCTGGATAATTTAGCAAATAAGGTATCATATTGTCTCTCACCTCTATTAATTACTCCTTCAAGCGTAAGTGATGGAAGTGATTAAATCCATGCAAAGTGATGGATTTAATTAAAATTACAAAAATGGCGGCGACGATTTTTAAAATTTAACCAAAATATTCGACAATTTTGTTTAAACGAAATTCAAGATTATATCAGAAAATATTATTTTAAGTTCATTTCCAAATTCAGTTTAAATTTCCTTCATTACCCATTATAGCCAAATTGATTGTGGGCGATATGGCTTAATAAACTGAAATAAATTAAAATACATAATTAATAACATATTTTCTCTCTAAATTGAAATAGGGATTCCGAATGAAACAAAATCAGCTTGATTCGTTTGAAGACCTTCTCACCCAAAGATTGACCATTTCTTAATATTTACGAGAAAGGACAAGGGAGAAAAATATTTTGATAGGGAGTATCTAAAGGTATAATTAATGTTTAGTACACGGATTTCATAAACAACAAAAACAAGATTTAAAGAGTATCCATTTAGGAAGGCCAACTATAATACTTGTATTTTATTTGTTAGGAGGAAGGATTTAAATATAGGTACTTTAATATACCGTATTTTAAGGAAATATTAAAAATATTTTTTTTCAAAAATTACCGGCAATTGGTTGTCAATTGGAAAACTAGGAGAATAATAATAAATATTGCCTCCAGTTTGTTCATCACCGTTTGGAGCAAATGCAGAATTCCCTTTTTGTTCGTTTGAATCAAGATGACGTTTTCCAATCCGCATTAAATTTCGTAAATTGTTTGATTTGCGTACTCGTAACTAGGAAAAAATTAATATAGCTATAGGCCCACATTTTTATTTTTTTATTGGGTGTAGTTCAGAACTGAACTGAGAGCTTTTTCTCAGTTCGGTTTCCTACACCCAAGAATCCTAATCAAATATTTTTGTTCCATATAAAAAAATATTTTTTATAGTATACTTTACATAGTAAACCCTATTTATTCTAATCGAATGAAAGACATTCTATTTTTCATTGACTAATTTTACACAGGCTTCAGCACAAAATTTAAAATTTTTATTGCTATTAATCATTGCTATTAATTAGAAGTTTCATTCAATTAGAACAAATACGCTTTTATTTTTAATCTCCAAATTTATTTTAATTAAAACCTCGTTATAATCAGGTGTCCTTTTTGATGCCTAAAATAATAGATAATTAATTTTAAAATTATATATGTGTATCTACAATATTGTAAAGCATATATGTAGCTATTTAATTCCTAAGGCTATGCAGTAGGCGGCGTGGTGTAATGGCTAACACATCAGTCCGGTCTACTGAAGATGCTGGTTCGCTCCCAGCCGCCGAATAACCTTTTTCACTAGCTAAAGGAGAGAAGAGCTATAGCCCAGCTTCTTTACTATATTTCTACTAATAGGATGATTTGTATGGCGCTTAAAAATACTATAGAATAATTGGGCATCCTATTAGGGGAAATACAAAATTTTAAATTTTAAACAATGTAAAAATTCCAATTACATAATTCCACAATAAGAAATACTACATACAAATAATTATAAATACTAAATTAGAAAACTTAATTTGCTTTTCCATTCGAAGTAGGGTTGGTTAATTTAATTTTTTGGATGCCTAATATTTATTAGGCAACTTTATTTTTTATTAGCTTAATTAGTGACTAAATGGTTTAGCGCTTATTTTCGCTTAAATTTGCGCTTCGTTAATGCTTACTCTGCACAAGCCAATTTGTTTACTTAGTAGTATTTAAATGTCTAAATTAGCTTCATCGTGCCTGTCAGGCTTTTCACTTTTCAATCTACTCCGCTAGTTTTTATTAACAATAAGTACCTGAAATTGTCCTTGATCAGCAAATGAAGGTATAGCAAATGCTGATAAATGTATTGGTTGCTGATTAGCTTTAGGTGTATTTAATGGACGTAAAGTGCCAAGATGTGTTAAGCTTTAAAATTTAATAAAATTTTCTTTAAAAATCCATAAATAATTTACCCAAGAAATTGTCTCAATTCAGGCATTAATTCATTCAATTTTTGGTAAGTATAAGCTGATTCAACTAAAGATATCGAGCACAGGGCAATGAAGAGAACAAGCTTTGGCTGATCGTTAAATGAAATACTCATTTTATTTTTAATTATTTTTCAGGTAAATTAATTGGGAAACAAGTACTGAAATTTTAAAGAATAAATTTTGGAGTAATTTGTAAAAGTTTAATTTATGACAAAAACTGAACATGGAATGAGTCAAAAGATCAGGGATGAGCCTAAATCATTTTAAAAAGCGGAAGGGCGAAGGGAGAAGAAGACAGAAATTAGTAAATTGTGTCACACGGTAAATAAAGGCGGAAATCATTCACAAAGGGGGTTTACGGGTTTTGATTCTTTTTTAATTATTTAATATTTATTCAGCAATCACAGGTACAAATGAAGTACACTGACAATGATTGTAAATTAAGATAAAATAAAATGTGTGTAAATTACGAATACAATAAATGAAAAAATTAAGTCTTAAATGATCAAAATGAATATTTTGTATATAAAAAAATTTAAAAAACTAGGTACCAGACAGACTAAGTAAATCAATTTTTTGGTATATTCCCTGAATTTTTTAAATTTCTAATCTCAACAATTTCCCTAGGTAATTTATTCCATAAAGAGACTATGCGAGCAAAGAAGTTATTTTTTGACTTGCTAGTGTGTTGTTGTAATTATTATGTGTGTTGTTGTAATTATCATGTGTTGTTGTAATTATTTAATCGGGCCTAGATAGATTCTATCCAGAACATTTAATAAGGGTGTTTTCAAAATTCCCGTTGCCTATTGAAGGGTTTTGACTAAATGAATGAACTATGCCACATATGAATTTAAAAAATGTTAAAATTTCTACATAAATAGGTTATAGAGGTGCTAATGGCTTGGTCCATAAAGAATATGATATCACCAGTCTATAAAAATTCTAGTATTTTTATTTGGCAAACAAATTTTAATTTTTAGCAAAAAATATTTTTGGGATTGAAATTTGTATATAAAAATTATTTATTTATAATTCTTATTTAGAATGTACCATTGTCTATTCAAAGAATTTCGTGGGCCTGAGGTGTTTTAAGCAATGAAAAAGGAATTTATGGTATGTGCTTTTTCTGGAATTAAGAAAAACTAAAATAAAAAACAAAAGGTTTATTACGAGAAAAAAAAATTCGCTCCAATAATTTTTAAAATTAAAATGTATCCAGATTGAATTAGGTGAGAAGGTTGAGCAAATAAAACTGTGAAAACTTGGCATATTTTTGGGGAAGGATACGAACCCTTTTGTTTTATAAAACTAATTATTTTGGCATACCCTGTAACACTCGGGAAACTAAAATGGATAGTTCATGCATTTGTGAAATACATTAAAAGGGGATGTAATAGAACAAGCATGGAGTGAGCTAAGCCGAAGCTCAAAACCGATTATGGGTAAATTTAACATTAATTTTTTTTCTCGTGGCTTGATCAGGGATCCTCCCGAATACAGGAAATTTTTGAGTCGGAAATCCTTGTACTAAAATTGTGAATTTATTTTTGATTCACATTTGAATAAACAAATTAAAATAGAAAAATAAATGGATTTAAAAAACAAAAATAAGAAATTATCAATTTTGTTTTAAAAATTGCAAACAAATTAAAAAATAAAAAAAATAGTTTTTTGCATGAAAACATGCATTCCTTATTTATATATAATTTTTTGCTTTTTGAATTATTAATTTATTACCTTAAAAAATATAAAAAAATGATAAAGAAAAGAATCCTTTGAATGTCTATTTAATAATTAAAAATTCTAAAATTTTATTTTTGGATATTTCCAAATAAAGATTTGAAAAAAAAATAAAATAGAAACAAATTTTGAAATAATTAGCAACATTATTTTTTAAGGCAAATGAAGGGAGGATACCTATGTTCTTTAATGTATAAATTTAGTAAATTATTTAATTTAAGCATTTAAAAAATTATAAGGCTTAAATAGCTAAAAACCAAAAGGGATTCAATTTACAAAACAAATATTTAACTAAATAGAGGATAAGATGACATAAGATAGCTTCGTCCGGCGTATTTTTTAATGTCTTAAAAGTTAAATTTAAACAAGGACATTGCTATTTTAATGAAATCTTATTAGGCTAGATACATGGCGGCACTTTGTGATGTTTGTTTAAAAGAACACATGATTAAGATTGGCAGATTTTGGGAAATTATTTGTATTTGGGATCCAATATCAGTTAGAAATTTTCAGATTTTCGGTTCCGGAAACGATCTTATTATTAAAGTATGAAGATCTTGTTAGGTTAGATACATGGGTAATAGTTTTCGTTAGGATTTATTACCTTTTCTGTTTTGTTAGCAAAATTTAGGATTTTAGAAAAGTCAATAAGAAATCCCTCTTAACAATGAAAAAAAACCACGTAGCTAATAAGCCTAACAAATAAGGAGATTCTTGTCGTAAAAAATATTCGCATCCGGAAACCTCAATCCGCTAAGCTTAAAAATGATTAGATGACTATATAGATCTAACAATTATACATCCTTAACAATAAAAAATGCTTTTTTTAATAAATTCGTAGCTTATTTAATTAATTTGATATAAATAATAATAAAACCCAAACAAAAAATTTATATATAAAATACCAAATATAAATGACGCCGAAAACTTTTAAATTACCCACATATTTATATTCTTAAATTCCAAACTTTTTATCTGTTTAAGCTCTGATTGGCCATTCTCCCACAAAATTTATTTTTATAAAAACCGTATTATTAAAATGCCAATCGTGGGAAAATTAAAAATAAATTTTTTTGTGTTAATGCCAAAACTATCTCCCTCCCAACTTCCTCCCTCCAACCTAATTAACAAGCATTTCGGCTACCTTGGTGAATTAGAATTTTTATTTTTAATTTAAATCTCGTCAGGTTATTTAAAATAATTTTTTGTATGTTGTGAGAATAATGTCGCTCTCAGGAAAACGGTAAAAGCATTTTTGAAATATTGCGGGGGCTTAAAAACTTCCATTTTACATCAAAATAAAAAAAAAGTAAAGCTAAGAATAAATTATTTAAAAAATATTTAAAAAATTGTATTGCCAAAATGTCATTTGAAAATTTGTATTAAATTAAGTACTACATATTACATCATTCTAAATACTAGGAGTTTAAAAGGAGAGCGGAGGTGTAGTGTTAGAATACTCGAATTTTTAAAAATTTTAAAAATTCAAAAAATTCATGCTTAAAACGTTGTGCTAGTCTTAAAAATTAGACAGGCACGAGTATATTTAGTATATTAGTATATTTAGTATATTTAGCTAAAAAAATAAGTACGAGTAAAATCTGTATGGAAGTACGCCTACGAGTATGAGCAAACCTAAATCTCAAAACACTCGTATGGCGAGGATTTGCAGATAAATTTAAAATACGGGAGGATGTGGAGAAAAACTGATTTTTATTTTATTTTGTCTATATGAAATGCTTGAAATTTGCTAGAGAAGCAAGTATAGCATTTATTGTATTTGTTGAATAGGGTATTGCTAAACTTAAACTAAAATTGGAAAAATTTGATTAGAAGAACCAAAAAATTATTTTTCAATTTTATAAAGAATTTATATACTAAATGAAAATATTTTAAAATATATTTCAAAAAATAAAAAAATTAATTATTAATAATTAAATAATTTTAGTTAAATTTATAATTTATATTACACACCTGTTTCTATATTTAGCTAAACAAAAGAAAAATAATTTTATTTAATTTTGCAAATTTGTAACAAAAAAAATGAAATATTATTAAGAATAATATTTTTTATTTTTGAGAATATTTTTATTTTTTTTGCTTTAAAAATAAATGCCAAATATGGAAACAAATTTACAAACTCACAGCTATAATTAATTTAAAAATTTCCCAAAAATTATTTTTTTATTTATTTAAATGTATTTTCCGAATTATTTAAATTCTTTTTTTTTGTTTTTCTGCCATCATATTAATTGTTGACAATTCACTACGCCACAAATTAAAATTTGTACGGAGCTGGTTTATGCCTAAAATTTTTAATTAAATTAATGAAAATAATTTTTTAAATTTATTTTAAAATATAGTTAAGATTTGAATAGACTAAAAATCTCAAAATATAAACTGAAGTAAATGAAGGTAAAAAAAATAATTTTTATGGGATCCCACAGTCAGAATCTTTTCTTAATATTTTTATGGGACTGGATTCTGCAGGTTAATCCTGCAAGATCATGAGGAAATATTATAAAGCATATAGCTAATTCCTAAGGCTATGCAGTAGGCGGCGTGGTGTAATGGCTAACACATCAGTAGGTCTATGAAGATGCTGGTTTGCTCCCAGCCGCAGAATAATCTTTTGCACTAGCTAATGGAGAGAGCTATAGTCCAGCTGCTTTACTATATTAAAGATAAGGGCAGAACGCCAAAAAATAATTAAACTTCTGGATGTATAACTCAAATTTAACAGGGTTAATTTATACTACAATCTTAAACATTTTTTGAGTTTGAGGATTAGTAACTGAATAAAGTTCAGCTTCCAAAAAAATAGATAATGCGCAAGATAGTGAGACTTTAATTTACCTAATAATTCACGAATATTTAAAAACAAAATAATAAAATAATATTTTCGTTTCAGATTTTTAGTAAAAAAATTCAAAAATAATTAGATAAAATAATTTTATAAATTATCAATAAAATAAATACTTTCAAAAGTTGTTACAGCCATTTGTTCTTCATTATAAAAATAATTGATAGAATTATTTATAAATATATTTTCATTATTTGTAGCCAAATCCATTAATTTATATGCCTTTAATTTAATTTATTAATTAAATAGACTACTCTCGGACCTCATTATGTATTAGGAACTTGATTTTTAGGTGTATTGCCTATTTTTTTGAAATTCGCAAGCTCTGAGAAGCATGAGTCCGATGATACTTTTACATTAAGTCAATCGGTTAAGGATTTTCTCATATACCGTATTTTCTCTAAAATAAGCCCCGGGGCTTATTTTTTTCGATCGACCTCTAGAGGGGGCTTATTTTAGAGGGGGGGGGGCTTATTTTGGAGGGGGGGCTTATTTTTTTCGATGTCTAAATTTTTCAAAAACTAAAATTTATTACTAAACATTTAGAAAAAATTTTTCTAAAATTCAATAAGATTCATCCTATACTAAGTCTTTTCAAGAAAAATCCTTGTCCAAAAACTTATCAAGTACTCTGTCAATTGATCCTTCAGATTAGATATGCCTTTAAGTCGGAGATATCGGAGGATTATGGTGAATATTGAGACATTTAGAGGGAGCATTTTGTGTTTTTGGAATTAGTAGGGATATCAAGGGATTTTGGAGGATTAAGAGATGTCAGTGGGATAAAGGTTAAAAAGCATTTTCAGAAATTAAAAGGGTTATCAATGGATTTGATGGGATTTAGGTGATATAGCGAAGAATTTCCCAGATATCCGTCTTTATCTTCCGAGATCCATGACTCCACTAATCCTACGATATTCCTACAAATGACCAATATCTCTGATATCCAGCAAAATCCCCAGATATCCGTTCAAACCATCTTAATCCAATGAACTCACTATTACTCCCTGAAATTCTGGTTAATCACCGAAATTTCTTAATCTCTTAATCTACATAAATCCCTTTTAATCCTTCCAATATCCTTCATAATCTCCCTTAATCTTCACTATCCATATATATCCCATTAAACCTAAAAGTCCTCCGATATCGCTATTAATCACCTAAAATCCCTCGATATCTATGTACGTTGATCCCTTTATATATCTGTTAATCTTCCAAATACACTTCTAACCACTTCTAATCCTTCTATATCCCTCCTGGAGACCAACTCTGAAGGGGACACAAAAATTAATCAACAATTAAAAATTTTTTGGGGGAGGGGGCTTATTTTAGGAGGGGGCTTATTTTAGAGGGGGGGCTTATTTTTTTCGATCTACCTCTAGAGGGGGCTTATTTTAGAGGGGGGGCTTATTTTGGAGGGGGGGGGCTTATTTTAGAGAAAATACGGTATTTTTATTCTGCCTGACATAAACTTGGCCATACTCATCATACGATTATCCACTACAAATAAAACCATTTGATTGAATGGCTAAGTTACTAGCCCATAAGTCTAAACTTAAAAAAAGTTAGTAACGAAGCCACCCCAATATTCAACACTAGATAAAACTAAACATAAAACCCTCTGTTTAAGATACTCTCATTCTTGAGTACCCTGTATTCGGAATAAACCTCTAAAAAAGAACGATTATTTGCCTTTAGGGAGTATGCAAATTGAGGTCCAACTTTAATAATTTAACTTTAAAATTAAAATCTAAACTCTATCCAAAAACCGAATATATTCTGTTGCAATTCTCAAAGTATGTATTTTGCTCATTTTGTCAGACGGAATTGAAGGTATTGTATGTCTAAGTCTTTTAAATGCCTCGTTTAATTCCTAATTTAGAAAAATATTTTGAATAGAATTTTTTAATGAAGAAACTTCCGTTCTTTGTCTTTCTCTACAATTAGCCATATTTCTTTTTAATTCCAAAAGTTTTTGTTCATCAACAATTTGCTCTATCTTACACCCATTTTCTATTGAAAATTATTTTAGTGAGAAAAGAAAAAATTTTTTGAACTAACCAGCATTACTATGTTTTTGTGTCATTGCTTGTTTATAAGCAAATTGAAGAGCCTAAATTTAAAAATTTTTGTTAATTTAAAAATTTATGGATTATTTAGACTGAAATTATCTTAAAAATCTTTGGGTATGAAAAAATCCTGGGTATGAAATTCCAGGAATGTTAAAGTTCATGGAATCTGATTTGAATAGAATTTAATTCAAAATAGAGTTGTTGGCGACAGGAAATCAACACGTACCTACAGTTTTCATTAAACAAATTACCGTATTTCCTCTAATAGAATCTATTTTTCAATCACCTTCAAAAGGGGCATTCTATTTGAATGGAGCATTCTAACGGAGGGGGCATTCTAATAGAGGAAATACGGTAAATATAATTTTGGTTTTTGGTCTTGATTTTTGGTGAAATATTACGTACATAACGGTTTTATTTGAATGGAATTTTCAATTTCAGGTATTAAGATTTGTAAATTCAGATATTAAGATTTTTCTCGGCTCGCTCAACCTTTCGAGTTTTGGGTCCAGCGAGCATGCAACCCTATATGTATGTATTTAAAATTAGGTATAAGATTAATATTTTATCTTAAAAAAATTAAAATTTATACATTAAATGCAGCGTTGTATCGCTGTCTGCAAGGAGCGTTTTGAGGCAAAATTTGTCTTTGAGCTAAAGTAGAAGCTACAAATACTGGTTTATTTATAATTTTGTTGTTTAAATTAATTTTTGTTTCATTTTTTATATTTCTTGACACTGATTTGGTAGATAATTCTTCTTTTTTGCCAAATGTTTCTTCAGTTTGTGGTGAATAAAAGGGAGAAGAAGAGGGATGATTTTGGGGCGGGGAAATTGAGGACATCATAAAGGAAGAATAAAAGAGAAGAAGAAAATTTTGTTAAATTCTTTTAAAAGAGGAAATTCTGTGACTGATAAAAAAAATAATTTTAGAAAAATATAAATAAATAATCATTTTGTGAGAGGATTAATATAAATTATATTATTTATTAAAATTTATAAATTTATAAAAAAAAATCTTGAATGAGGTAGAATGATATTTTAAAAAACATATATTTTTTTTTGTAAGCAGTGTTTAACCACTGCTAAATTTATTAAATAAATTAATAACTGGGAGGGAATTTTAATTCACCAAAAAAGGAAATTACCGTATTTGCTCTAATTAAATGACATCTCTAATTGAATGACACTTTTTTGGGGTATATGGAAAATAGAATGACTGTCATTCTATTAGAGCAAATACGGTATTTCTATTTCGGAACTACATGAACCAAAGTTTAATATCAAGAAATAATATTCAGAAACTAAATTGGATTTGGAAATTTTTTTTTAAATAATTATACTGGCCAGGAAATTGTAAAAACAAAATAAAATTATAAAAAAATTTGTAGAAAAAGTTTAATATAATTTTTATAATTAATTAGAATTTATAAATCTGGAAAAAATATTTTGGAGAAATTTTCAGTTTAAAAAGTTATTATTTTTGCAAGCAGTTCTTAATAACTGCTAATAAACAGAAAATTTGTTGAAATAATTGAAGGTATTAGAGATCGGTATTTTCAAATATCCTGAATCTGGATTTAGGTTAGTACCCTGGTTAGGATTCTTGATGCCTGGATCAAGAAAAAATCCAGGACGATAAAATGCCTGGATCTTGACTCTGGATCCAGAAAAAATCAAGACTGGATCCAGATCCAGACCGATCTCCAAAAATCCTGGATCTAGATTTATATAGGATTGATTTTAATTTAAAGCTAAAAATAATATTTTCTATTTTTTTTCTGATCAAAGAGATGCGCCTAAAACTAAATCATTTTTCTTTCTCTTTTTTGTTATTCTTTAGAGAAAATGTGTTTTCTTTTTAAATGAAAAATTGTGGAAAAGTCAGCTTTTGAAACGATCATAAATTTTGTTTTCTTAACTAAATGGCCAGAGGGGATTGAGAAAGAATTTTGTCAATTTTATTAAGGGTGTGAAGGAGAATAATCGGGGGCCTAATGGGTAATAAAAGAAAGGAAAAGAAGAGCAAATTTGGGTTAAAATACTAAAACTTTTTTGGCGGAATGGGTTTAAGTAGATTGGAAGGAAGGAGTAAAGTTAGGGAAGTAAAATAAATGAAAAATAAATAAAAATAATTTTGGTTACTATCTAAATAAATTATTTTTTTTGGATTTGTCTTTTAAAAATATTTTAAAAAAGAAATCAAAAATTAAAACAATTTTTTTGAAGGAAAATTTCAATATGGGTAAAGTAAAGAGCAATCCCCCTATAATATTATTTCCTAGAAAGCTATTAATTTTACTTCATGTAATTAATCACGATACCAAAATATTGGGTGCTATGTGATTTCGAAAGATGTGAATTGGGCAGTGAGTAAATTGGGCAGTGATTGATTTGGGCAGTGAGTAAATTGGGCAGTAACTGTTGTTTGAGTTTTGAACTTAAAAATTTCCAAAAATAGGTGAGTGATTGTGGCCCGGAGACTTATTTAGCCACCCAACTCTTTTCATTTAATTTTATTGCGATGCCAATTTTCTTTATAATTATTCATTTTTTCGCCTAATCACTCATATCACTCACTACACAAATCATTCACTGGCGAAATCACCAGACACAAAATAGGTATTGTTATTTTAAAATTTCTAGCAGTAATTATGAAGAAAAAATTATAAAATTTTGATTAAAAAAATGATTCACTTAAAAAATATTTTTAGCCAAAATATTTTTTATTAAAAAATTAAACAAAAAAATTATAAATAAAAAAAGTTTTTAGATAAATGGATGGGAAAAGTCTTTAACTTTTGTTTAATAAATAACCGCTTATTTTTTATATTTTCCATTAATTTCTCCTTCAAAAAGAATAAAAATATGTCCCAGCAGCGTGACAAAAAATGTTACTTTTTTATAAATTTGTGACCCTTTTATTTTTGTTAAAAAACAATTTTTTTATGAATAAATTTAAAATAAAAATTTATAAATAATTTTTGAATTAAAATTCTTTAAATTAAATATTGTAAAGGGTCGACTTTTCCAAAAATGATGAATGATTCTGGAAAAATTGCTGGGAAAATTTCTCAAAACGAGTGCGAAATTTAAAGGCAGAGGTGCGTCGGGACAGTCAGAGGTGTCGGAAATCGGAAGAGCCGGAAATCGGAACTGGCTCAAAAGTTGGAACTCGGAATTCCGACCTATCTCTGTTTAAAGTAGAGTTGCACGAGGTCGAGGTTTTTTGAAAAAACCGAGACCGAGGATCACCGAGGCTGAAAAAGCCGAGATCGAGGTCGAGGGGCAAATTTTGGCCGAGGTCCGAGGTCGAGGTTCGAGGATAACCGAGGTTTTTTTAAAAAAATTTAACTTTCAAAATCTAAATAAATTTAACAAATTTTATCAAAAATTATCCAAATCATTATCAAACTTCCATATATCCGACATTTCAGAATAAAATTAATAAAATAAACTATTAATAATATTTATTGATTTTGTATTTGAATAGAAATGAGATTTAGGCTCCTTCCTATACAACAGGGCTGGAGAATTTTGGATTTTAAAAGCGGAAGGCGGAAGCGGCAGAGAGCGGAATAAAATAAAAAAGCGGCAGACGGAAGGCGGAAGACCAAAAAAAAGCGGAATTCTGCGGAAGGCGGAACGCGGAAGCGGATCCAGCCCTGCTATACAACTCATCCAATCCTTAACTCATCTACACGGCCAAAAACGCTCAACTCATCCAATCCTTAAAATATCGGTTAAGGACGATTCCGAGCCGCGGTTTCCGTGGCCGTTGTAAATTTGCCCGTTGTAAATTTAGAGAATTTTGGGAGGCTAAACAGCCGTATTTCATTCTTTTTTAGCGCCGCAGGCGAAAATTTTGAGAATTTTGGAAAGACAAGAAGCCAGATTTCTCCAATTTTGTCCTCAGATTGGGTATATTTTTTGCGTTTTTTTGCGTTAATTCAGGCCAAATTCTCCGATATCCCCTTGTTGATGTTAAAAAACCACCACACGTTTATCAACATTCCCGTAGTAAGGACTCGATATTTTAAGGATTGGATGAGTTGAGCAATTTTGGCCGTGCGGATGAGTTAAGGATTGGATGAGTTAAGCGGACACGGAGATTTAATTTTATTTTGTGAATAAAGCGAGACAGTCTAAGAAAAAACATTATGCCAAAGTTGAGTCAATAGAGAAAATTTAAGCATTTTGATTGAATAAAATAATAAAAAAACCCATTCTTAGGGGTGTATATTTGGCCTCGTTCCTCGGCGAGGTTCTTGGCGAGGACCGAGACCGAGGTTCCGAGACCCGAGGCCAGTCAATCCGAGACCGAGATTGCAAAATGGGCGAGGACCTCGGCCTCGGCCTCGGCGAGGCCTCGACCTCGTGCAACTCTAGTTTAAAGGCGAGACATTTAAGGATAAATTAACTACAAAATCAGGAATAAAAATGATAAACAAGGGTTACTTTTACAAAATCAAACTAAAAAATATAAAATGATTTAGTTTATTAAATATTAAAATTAATTTTAAATATAATTTATAAAATTTAATTTTTTTAATTTCTAAAAAAGGGAATATTTAATTAATTTAATCATTTCAATTCTTCCAACTTTTCTTTTCCTTTAGCGCTTTTATTCAACTCTTTAGTTTCTTCATCTTGATTATTTTTATCATTTTCTAATTGTTTTATTATCGAATCTAAATGTTTAGTGTTTTGGTGAGATAAATAAGGCTGTTGAGGATTTGGAGTTATTTTTATTGCAGTGGGCCGAAAGAGTGTTCGGGGTTCATTGTCAGCAACTTCTATCTCATTTGGATTTTGAACATTTTGTTGATTTTGCAGATAGTCTTCTTGTGCCTTTAATTGTTGTTCCTGAATTGGTATTTTTGAATTTAACGGTTAGAATATATATTCTAATAATTATCTAACTCTTAGATTCAAAAACTATAAACACAAAGGTTCCCATAGCTATTCAAAACTCCCATATCCCCACAAAAGCTCCAAAACAAAAGAAAATAAAAAACGGATGGTGAAGAGATTCCATCCCTTCGACTAACTACTAGCCAGCAGTACTGCAACAGAAATCAAATGAGGTAATATTTTAAAGTCGAACAAACCATGTTATATTTCATGATTTTATCTTCCACGGATTGTTTAATGAAATTTCGTAACATTCCTTCTTGTAATTGCTGTAGACCATTATTTGAATTTTCCACAGGGTTTTGTTGAATTGGTTTAATAAATTGATGTTTTTCATTATTTTGTAGGAATGGATTTTCTTGTGGCAAATTTTGATTGATCAATCCCTTTCCACGTTCTGAGCTTTGTTGTTCTTTATAAGCTTTTTGATTTTGTAATATTTGCATTTGGGTTTGACCACTTTCTAATATTAACGGGTTTTGTTGGAAAGATTGATAATGCTTCCATTCTTCATATTGCCGTCGTAGTTGCATATCAAGTTCATTATCTAGTTGAAAATTTTGTCCAAAACGGGCTCGCTGTCTTTGTTTATATTCTTTTTTCTGTTGCTGATTTTTAAATGGAAACAAGTATTTTTGTAGAGAATTATTTTTCTGATTATAAATTAAATTTTGTTTTTGCATATTTGATGGTTGTCGATAGCCTAAATTTTGCGAAGGTCCTGCTCCTTTATTCAAAGTATATGGTTGTTGAAAATTCTGTCCTGTCTTACTTGATACCTGCTGATAACCCAAATTAGTTGAAGGTTCAGTTATCTTATTTAATGTATTTGTTTGTTGATTTTCTATTTTTAAAGGACGGTTGTCCGATAGAAAATCTATCAACTCCGATTTTTGATTAGTAGAAGAAGATCCAGCTTGTTCTGATCCATTTCTAAAATAATCTATCCATTTATCAGTATAACTCTTAACTAAAATTTGCTGATTATTTTGTTCATTGGTTGGCTTAGGTAGAATAGGCCGTAAATTTGTAGTTGGTTTGAACATGTTAGTTTGTTGGAAATGATCTGGTTTCAGCTATAAATTAAAATAGTTGAAGCGACAGATTAACCTCACTTTAATTTATCCCCAAATGTCAGGAGTTATTGTTACTGTTAGGGTTATTGTCAGCTAATCAGAGCTGTTTCGTAACTAAAAAATCTTTGACAATCGTAAATCGAAATTTCGAAACAGTTCTGTTTCGAAATTTTTCGAGTTTTCACGCTTACATTATTTTGTTTGAGCAATTGTAAAAAATCCATTGGTTTCATAATACTAGTATTTGAAAAATGGCTATTTTCTGGTGTTAAATGTGTTTCAAAAGCATGTTGTTGTACCATTGAAGATTGACTCGAACTCTCCCCAATTTTTCCTATATTTATTCTTTGGTTTCGTATTATATTTGTTGGAGCATAATTTATATTTTTTCCTAGTGATGTCAAAATTGACTTTGATTTTTCCAGACTTGTCATTTCTTTTTTCACGTTAATTAAATTTTCATCTCTGTTTGCTATGAAATTATTAATTAATTTTTGAGTAAAAAACTCAATTTTTCTTTATTTGAACAAGAAATAATTAATTATAATGTATTAACTTAATACTAGGGTAGCGCCCCGTGCCTTCCGGGTCGGACGTGTAGGAGATCGGGGTTACTATAAGAACTGGCATTAGTCCTTAATAATTAAGTTTTGTTCGGGATGCTTTATATAAGGAATTAACTACCAGTAACCAGTGCTTCGAAGCTCGTACCAAAATTCGTACTCGTACCTGGTACGAAGTACGAGTACGAGCAAAATCGAAATTTCGAAGCACTGCCAGTAACATAGAATATTTGAACAGCCCGAAATCAAGAAATTTCGACACTAAACCCGATTCGGGGAAAATTATGAAAAATTCCGACCAGACTTTTCTCCTCAAACCATTTTATGTTCATCCTACATAATCCTCTCAAGTCAAATTCTTGATAATTATTTTCAATTATTTCGTAAGTATTATTTATACCTTTATTTGCCAATGCATTTACTATGCTTCTATTCATGTTTTGTTCATTAATTCCTTGCTGAATTTGCAATGTACTTTTGGGTAATGGAGGTCCTTTCTCTTTTTTTAACGTGCAAATAACTTCTAATTCATTACTTAAGTTATAAATTGAAAGTAAATATTCATTTGCATATAATTCAAAAAACAAGGGTGTTGGGCAGAAAAAGTCTAACTAAACAAAATTATTATTAGTAGAACGTTTTTTAAGAAAATTTCTAATAATTTAATTATTCTCTTCCGACACATTTTTATGGGAAAACTTTAAAATTTTTCAAACAAAATTAAGAAAGAGTGCAAAAGTTTAGCCACCGGGCAGGATTCACATGCGACCTCTTGACAGTTATTGCTAGGCGCCGTCGCTCACCATATACAGGAGCTCTACTATTGAGCTACCTGCTTTTTCTTTTTCCTTTTTAGCTCGTTTAACCCCCGCCTAAGCGTTTTAAATGCTTATTTAAATTTGTATACCTATATTAGGTTGATTGACTAAATGTTTGCTATACCACAGTTCAGGGTTTGAACTGATTGGACCCACAGCCGAGATTTGAAGATAGTCAGAGGCGGGGCTAGGGCTATACATAACCAGCATTGATAGAATGTTTTTATTTAGATTCTCAACCTCGAATAAAAAACTACATACACTTATATTAAATTCCTTTAATTTTAACTGATACTGATCTTCTGGACATGGAATTCCTTCAAAAAATGGTGTATATATGTAACCTGCAGTCGCAAATATTTTTAGATTTTTTAATTCATTTGGAATATTAGAAGGTTTTGTACAGTTTAACTCATCAAAACTTAATTGAACTTGGCCTTGTAAAGGACTTGTGTCAATATAGAATTGAAGAATAAAGCTATTACAATGAAGGAAATATAAAAATAGTTGAATAATAAGGGCAAAGATTTTCATTTTATTTTAGAAAAAATAAATAAATTTAAATTTTTGATTGTCGCTAGACTTTTGATTGAGCTTTTATAATTGTCTAAAATATTTGTCTAAAAGTGCAATCATTAAATCAAAATAAAAGGGCAATGTCTATGAGAAAATAAATTAAGAAATATGCACTTATGTATGTATATTCGTGTGATTGTCAGGTGTCAGACAGGCACATTCTTATTTTGAAATCAATGTTGAAATTCAAAAAGTGAACTTGCAAACATTCAACATGTTGTAAAACACCTGCGGTGTGTTCAAATACAAATAAGAAATCGAGTAACAAACTATGCTTCAACACAAAGGAGCAGTACAATAGATTAAGCGTGACTATGCATTGGAAACTTATGTTTTTTCCGAATCAAAATTTCAGACAATAAATTGTAATGTGATAAAATAAAAAAATTATTTCATTAACATAAAATTCAAAATTGTTTAAATAAATTTAAGAAGATCTAAGTGTGATTTAATAAACCTCTAAGCCGGCATAAGGGGCCTTCTCTGATATACTGGAGCCAATGCATAATTTGGAAGATGCAAAATTTATATGCATAGTTCCAATTTATACTTCTTCATTTTTCTGAGCCGGAGGCAAAATTTTTTAGTATATGATGGCTGATAAATCAGAATTCAACTTTTTACAAAAATTCGGAAGTCGAAAGGGAAAAAACCTCGAAAATCGGAGTTCGAAATTTCGAAACAACTCTGTAGCAGGGCTGGGCGCCCAGCCTGCTCTGTAGTGAATAATTCTCAAAAAAAGGAGTGGAATCAAGATTATTTGTACATTCTATAGTTTTAGTATCCTGGAATCCTTGCTATTGGTTTCACTAATGAACTATGAATAATTGTTTTTGATTGAATTATTCTCACAGTCATGCTGATGAAATAAATTGAGAACTGCTTTAATCAGTCTGCGAAATGATTAAATAAATATAATATAATCAGGTAATTCGATTTTGCGATAAATCATCTTATAACTAATTAAAATATTTTACTGGAATTTTTCCTTTAATTTACTTTATTTTTATGTCTGTTAACCCCATTTCGGCATGATTCTTTGCCCAGGTGAGGCAGAAAAAAAGATCCGACAACCCCACTATAGTGTAGGGTTGTTATCCTGATATCCGAATCTTTTTAACTATACTACTAAAGTGAAGTCTGGCTGTAGTTATTCGTATATTTTTAATGATAGTGGCGACGCAAACCGCGCAAAAGTCACGGAACCGTCATCAAAACTATAATATTTGTGAACATTTATACTATCACAATTGAAAATTACAATAAAATAAATTTTTATAAAATTTATTCGCCAATTTCTCAATTCAACTTTCTTCAATTATCCTCTCAAATCACATACATATATCCTTCTGGCAACAAATCATGACTATTTTTTAATTTTTTTGTATCAATTGAATTTTCCTCATTTTTATTAAATGATTCAGTCCTCGGCCAAAAATAATGTTCGGGTAATTTATGTTCAAAAGGAGATTTCTCCCAACTTTCCTTATGTTCAAATTCAGCAGATTCACCAGACAATGCTTTTTGTTCTGACGCCCAAAAATGGTCGATATGTTCTGTTGCCATCTGTAAATTTAATTTATTATTACATTCATGACGAATATGTTTTGATTAAGCAAAGGAGATAAGCGGAGCTAGTTAGACCTTAAAGTGAAAACCGAGGAGAACCAGGTAAGTAGTGATACTCCTTAATAGGGTTGTCGGTTCTGGACCGAACCGAACCGAAGTTCGAGGATTTTACTGTTAGGTTCTTTGGTTCGGTTTCGGATATCCGAAGAATTTCCAGGAACTGACAACCCTACTCTTCAATATAAAAAATATTTTTATTGCCTTCAATTTTTCAATTTCTTCATGTTTGTCTTCCACAACGTTAATTTTATAACGTCTCATGGCTTCATATTTTCTATAAAAAAGCATCCAGGTATCAACAACTTCGCAAATATTTCTATTTAACCAATTTGGAGGTGTCTTTATAGTTTCTCTATAAAGTTTAATTTCTTCAAAAGTTTTGACTATATTAATTAAATTTTTTGATTTTGTTTCAAAATTTTTATTTTCGATTGTTGAAGATTGTGGAAATGATTTTTTAATTTTATTTTGTAATTCGTCATATAATGTGATTCTTTCATCAACATTTTCTAATATTGGTCTGGCAGCCAAATTTAATTTTAAAGGGCCTTATTTTTAATTAATTATTTTTGGAATTATATTTAATTAAAATTAAAGTTAAAGTATATGTAAAAGTTGCTGATTTCACCTTCTTTTTCAAATATCTTAATGCTAAATCCTAGCCAGATGGATCTCCATACCTCCTATATTTATAATCACTGAACAAAGTTGTTATTTCCCGTTTCTCCACGAATATGAAATGAGAAACGGCTAAAATTTTCTCATTGCAATGAATTGATGAAATTATTTGCTGCTCAAACTATTCGCGATAATTTTGACGTCATTCCACTTTCAGTTTCAAAAACCCAAAAATAGGGGGTGCGTATAATTAGGTGCATATAATCATCGCAAGTTTATTACAAGAAACAATCGCACTTTATTTTAAATTTAACGCAGACATAAAAGAATTTTTTAGACTATGTATCTGCTAAAATCTAAATGTTTTCCCAGTTGACTACTAATTTAATTGTTTAATTATCTACCTCCATAAGGATTATCAACAACCATTAAAAATTGTATCCAATTCTTTACAGGTACCCGAAGGTTAAACCACTTCCAACAATTTTCCTTCCATTCAGAATTTTCAATATGCAACCCGTCCACATAGCTAGGACAGAAAAATTTATTTTTGTCATCAAATATTTCAAAAATAAATTCTAATCGAGTAAATTCACTTTTTAAAGCTTCTATATCTTTTTTAGCTTCTCTAAGTGAAATCTAGAAAAAGCAAGTTTTTATTAAAAAAATATAAAATTTAAATTAACTGATTCAACATTTGAATTCGAAAATTTTTTTTCTTTGTTTTGAAATTCGATATTTCTTAATTGGTGTTTAACTGAATTTTCATTGTGTGATTGATGGTTGCTTGTAGATTCCTTAGTTTCTAAAAATATTTTTGAGAGAATAAATTAAAATTTTAAAAAATTTTTTTGACATTATTTTATTTTTGACATTATTTTAAAAATAAAAGCACACGTGTCTAGCGATAAAAGGGATCGAAAAAGAGGAAAAAGTGCGCGCCCTCATTCCCTCCTTTTTTGTTATTTTATGTCGCAATGTCGCAAGACCAATTAATGTTTCAGTTCTGATCAATTCCAAAAATTTGGCGGTTCCACTGTTATGGATACTCGGCATTAAAGGAGAAATAAAAAGCAAAATTTGTCGTCTCAGTAGACATTAGTAGAGCACATTAGCATAAAGTGTATGTAGGTGAGGACAAGCATACGCTGTCAGCTTTATCGGCATCAGAGGTGAATCGGAAATTCAAAGGTGCCGGAACTTGGAACTGTCAGAAATCGGAAATAGCTAAAAAGTCGGAACTGTCGAAATTTCGATTCACCTCTGATCTGCTTGCTCTCGTTACCTATTGTTTAACTCTTATTCTGTTTCTGCAACTAAGAAACAGTTCTCTCAACTAGAATATTAAAAACAACAAATTTATCTCGTTACCTTTTTTATTATCATCTCCATTAGTAAATCCTTCGACGAATTTTAATTTTACTTGTTGGGAATTTAATATTTGACAGAAGAAAATAAATAAGAAAAAAACTAAATTTTTTGACATTTTTATTTAATTTTTGATTTTATTAAAAATTCGGGTTTCCCTTTTAAACGCATTGTTTTTGATGATGTAATAGGAAGAAAATGCAATATACAATAATTATTGCGTCTTTAAAAATTAATAATTAATAAGGGCATTATAAGCCTATTAAGAAATGGCTAGACGAGATGGGCAATTTTTGTTGTAAATTGCGTGATGTCGGTAATAGGGCGTACTGTTACAATATTTTTTCGTTAAAAAATTTATTTTTCTTTGAAATAAAATTTAAATTATTTTTATTACAATTAAGACTTGCACTTAGAAATCTTTGTTTAACAAATTAAGGGTAACTATATCCTTCCGTTTTTAGGATTTTGAACAGGGCTGTTCTGCGTCCATTTTTGACCGATTTGCATTGTGACGTTTGGCGTGTTTTAAGAATTTGAAAACTTGGCGTTTGGCGCGCCACGTGGAACAACTTATAACTTAATCTACTCCGAATTGCAACAATACAGTTTTGTAATTAAGTTTTTACTTATTTTCCTAAAAGAATGAAATGGGTAGACCTTTTCCATTATCCTTGGTAGAGCTGTCCAAATAGAGATGTCCAAAACAAATAAATATTTATGTTTTGTAAGAGGATATCCCATTATTTACCAACCCAGCTCGTAATTTTTCTTATTTTTACACTAAAAAAGTCGCAATTTACGAATAAATTCATCAATATTTTCATTAAATTCCTTTATTTATTTGCTTAGTTTTTTGATTAAATTTAAGAGGAATCCATTCAGAAGGAAAATCTTTTCTGTGATACAAAGAATTGACCTCAAAATCATCATAATAATAAATTTGAGAATTTATATCATTTAATAAATAACCAATCCACCATCCAAAAGTTGAGGCTGAAGCAGTAATTATTAATGTATTACAAATTTTTGTTGGAAAATAAATGTCCTGTCCTCTAGTCATATTTTTTGGTATAAACACACTTTTTGGCTATTAAATAATTAAATATATTTAAAAGATAATAGAGCCAGTTTGCAGTCCCTAAGTCTGCAAAAATATGCATTCAAGTGCTTGCCTTAATTGCTTTAGCCCTTAATTTTCCTCAGGTCCTCTAGTCATATTCTTGATATTGTCTTACCGTTTGGCGTAATTTTGATAATTCGAAGAGAATTAAACGAGCAAGAAGGGAAGGATTGTAATGTATAAGGTTTAATGAAATAAACGGGCATTTGTACAAGTATTATCCTCAGAAGACGAGGAATAAAGGAATAATGTCGTCTTAAACAGGAAAAGAATTATGAGAATTGTTCTTTTTACAGAATGCCTTTTGCAGATATAGGGACTTCTAACTTGCATTAACCAATTTACCTTAATTCCATCAAAATTTAAATCTGCTAAAAATTTCTTGTCTGCTCCAAGTAGAACTAATGTAATCTCATCACTATCTATTCTTTTCTATAAAATTTTAAATAATTATATCCATATATTTAATAATTTCTTTTAAAAAATTATTTTCGATTATTATGCTGATTGTACGACACTTGCGGACCGACTTTTGCGGACCGACCCTTGCGGACGGACATTTGCGGATTGCGGATAGATATTTGAGGATCGGACATTTGCGGACGACATTTGCGGATTGCGGACCGACTTTTGCGGATCGGACATTTGCGGACCGTTTTTGGGAAAAAAAATTTTAAAAATTAAATTTCATTTTCGAAAGCGAAAAAAATATTTAAGTTTATTTCAATATCTTTTCGATGGGCAACTTTTTTTTTCAAATCATATAAAATTCAAATTTTTTATAAATCATGTCATTCTTTTGAAATCCATCAAGAATACGGGCAAACTAAGTCGCAATTAAATACAGTCTGTCTATTCTTAGTAATTGCTCTGCTTTTTATTAAGTCCATGCTATGTTGGCGGCTTAGATGTTGAATTAATCCGTCTTCGTCTAATTATTTTTCAAAAATTATAAAATATATATTAGCAGCTACCGTAATAACAACAGGTACCGACGACAATTTAAATATTAACTAACAATTAATATTGTACATGTTTAGATTCATCACTGTAATAAAGCATGAGGAACGAATAATGCAAGATCGTATCCGAATTTATCAGCTGGATCCAACACAAGGAGTTAAAATTATTCGTCGTGCCGCCAAATACATAAATAATGATAAAGCAATAAAGGAACTTGTTCTGCGTTTTGACGCAATTCAGAATCCAACAAATGAACAGATTATAGCACATCTGCGTGCGTTACAATATAGACTTGCAGGAAATAATTTCGATGATCTTTAGATATACGAAAACATTTAAAATAATTTTTTAAAAATTATTTTGTCATTTTTTAAAATAATATTTTTATTAAATATTTTTAAAATTTTTTTTCCCAAAAACGGTCCGCAAATGTCGGTCCGCAAATGTCCGTCCGCAAAAGTCGGTCCGCAAATGTCGGTCCGCAAATGTCGGTCCGCAATCCGCAAAATTTAGTCCGCAAATGTCGGTCCGCAAGTGTCGCACTACGATTATGCTCACTCAAAACAAACATATATATTTTGATTTCAAATCTCTCTCATTAATTTTAAATTTATTTTTCTTATCAATGTTTTACAACATTTACTCATTAACCTTCTTTCGCCCATATAAATGTTTTTTTCTCCTTTCAAGCTCGGTTTGATTAAACTTGCTACCCAACTTAGAAATAGATTTTTCAAAATAAACTTAACAAATTGTGTATTAAAAGAATATTTATAACTTAATTTAATATAAGAACCCTGATATAATACATACTTTAAATACCAATTAAATACCTTTATTTCATTAAAAACATATTTTGTTGATTCTTCAGTAAAATCTTTTTTTGATGGATGATGTCTAGGGTTCTTGGGTGGTCCAAAATCGCCTAATCTTGTATATACACATAATTTATGTGAAAGATCATTTCTGCAATTTATTTTAAAATTTAAAATGGCTTTTATTAAATGAAATTAATGTATTTTTAATATAGTGGATATAGCTCATGGAGTTAGCCTCAGGAGCCAGCTCCAACCAGAGCCTATGTAGGTATTGAGTCACTTGCCATTAGAAGATGGAAGATCTTTAGTGATAAAAATTTAGTTTATATGTAACGTACCCAAATATTTCATCAATATATTTGTCAACAATTGTTCTCATTTTGGTTGAAAATGAATATAATTCTTTAATTTGATTTTTTACGTCCTTAAATAAATCATGTATTTGTGGAGGGTAATGAATTCTTAAATATTTTTCTTTTGTTTCAATTACTTCATTAATACTAAAATTCATTTTAAATATTGTATCACCTCCAACTTCTTCTGGCTTTAACGAAAACAATTTTAAAAACTACTTTAGAAAAGCCTTAAAAGATAGGGTTGTTCCCCGACGGGGGGGGGGGGGGGGGGGGCCCCGGGGAAAATTTTCGGAGAGGCAGCGCCACGGGGGGGGGACGGGGACGGGGGAAAAATTTTTACGGGGAAAGTTTGGGGAATCAAAAATTTTTTTGCGCCTTCGGCGCCAAAAATTTTCATTTTTTTGCGCCGCAGGCGAAAATTTTGAAATTGTTGAGGTTCTTAAGCCAGATTTCTTCATTTTTTGCGCCGCAGGCGAAAATTTTGAGAGTTTTTGAAGTCCTTAAGCCAGATTTCTTCCATTTTTTGCGCCGCAGGCGAAAATTTTGAGAATTTTAGATGTCAAGAAGCCAGATTCTTCTCTTTTCAGCGCCGCAGGCAAAAAAATCGCCCAAATACCTCGACTTTCGGGGACTGGGACGGGGTACAACCCTATTAAAAGACACCTTAAAAGGAGCAAAAATTCTGTGAGCGACAGGAAATGTTTCTTCCATTTCACTTGGAGTATTTTTGAAAGCATCACAAGAAAATGTAGGTGTGTTAAGATATCCTGGATAACGTTGAGTTTGTAGACCCCAAACATAAATTATTGCAAAAGTCCACATCTATTAAATATTTAATATATTTGAAGACTTTAATGTAGGATTAGATCTTAAACTTGTATACCCCGACGCCGAACGATTTTTTTTAACTCAACTCTGACATTTTTTACTTCGACAATAGCAAACCTCCTCTCCATTAATCCTTAATATACCTCATAATCCCTTTTTCCTATTATTCCTCCGAAATCAACAGATATACATCAATCGCTTCAAATCTAACTTGATCCCTCGAAAAATCATTAACTTTCGAATAATCCAAATTCAAAATTTCAATGAATTTTTTGTAAGATAAAACTTTTCAAATTCGATTCGCTTTGAACTAAATTTATACTTCCAATTAGGTAGATTTTTCTTATGATCTTGGGGTTATTTGTTTAGCTTTTTTGTATGTTTTGGGTATAATCATTCCTGTATTTTCTTTTAAAATTTTAGCTCCATCCCCTCTACTTCAATATAAACGTGCTTATTTACTTGATTAGCAAGACGTCCACAAGATCCGTGAAAATGATCTTCAGTTATTTCTAATAAAATAAATTTTGTTGTTCCTTGTCTTCTCCAAATTTCTAATTTAGACAAATTTATATATTTTAAATTTAAATGTTTTTGTTTTTGCCATTCTTCAATTTCATTGTAAACCTCTCTTGTACCATTAAATGTTGATGAATACTTTGTTACAGTCAAATATTCAGGAAAATCAAAAAATTTGAAAACTTAATTTTATAATTTAACATAAATTTATAGACAATTCATATTTTGGACTATAACTCTTTTGATTCAAAACCGACTAAAATAATTTCTATATTATTCTAGAGCTATGGATGTGAAGATTATTTTAGCTAATAGGATTGATTTAGTCAGATCATCCTAAAAAATGCTACATGAAGATAAGTGTGCTCAATCGTGATTACTGATTTTTATTCAGCTATAAAATTTTGTATTATGATCTGAGCAAATCAATCCTGTTAGCTACTAAGATACCGTTAGATTTCGAGTTTTTTGACTTACCAAAATAAATAGTAATTACAAAAAACAATAAAACAACTATTTTATTTTTGCCCATATTTTAAATTTATTTTGTCAATTTATTTGATAAAAAATAATTAATGACTATCTATACAAAAAAATTATACATAGAAGATGAATTAAAGCACGGGTTTTTAGTAGAGGTCGGTAAAATCACATTTGCAGAATCCATGTATCAGGATTGGGCTTTAAAATTTCGTCAACCGGATCCTGCAGGATTAATTAGAGTTCAGCGGGATCGGGATCCCGGTCGGGATCGGGCGGGATTATCCCGGGTTTTCAAATCCCGATCCCGGGTTTTTGTCAAAATCCCGATCCCGTTGAACTCTAGGATTAATCCTGAAAATCATGAAATCCTGACAATCATGAAAACTGATCCTGAAAAATCCTGCGCAGGATCCTGTCCTGCTCCGACCTCTAGTTTTTAGTCAAATAAGTTTTTCCTATGCCTAAGAAAGTAAAAAAAATTTTATGGAAGAAGATGTAATTAAAAATTAAAATTTCAGTAAAAGCCTTCCAAAATTTATATTTTAAATTGATTTTTAAATAAAAAAATTGCTTAAACAAATAGAAAAAAATATTTTTGAAGAAGCAATTAAATATAAAATGAAAAGGTGATTAAATAAATAGTTATATAATAATATATAATTTTTGCCACCGTAATTATAGATTTTCTGTTAGAAACATTTTATACATTTTAGGTATATTATAATTAAGAAATTTTAGAAAAATTTCTTAATTAAAAATTAAAGTAAAAGAAAAAGTACATTGCACTTAAATTATAATGTCTATTTATAAAGCAATTTACATTAATTTACAGACTTATTTATTAATATTTTTTGCCCTTTCAATTTACATTTTAATAGCTACATACATACATATACATATTTAAAATTTATCTTTTAAAAAATAAAAAAATATATTTAGAAATATTTTTTTTAATTATTAAAAAGTCTTTCAATCATCCCACCACCGACTGACTTATCGTCTTAATTACTTATATTACCTTATTCTCTAGGTTAGGTGGAAACATCGCCGGTCTTACAATAATATAATTAAGCTAACTGTTAAAAGATCCGTATAGTTTTTTTTGTTTGCCATTGGGGCTCTAAAAAACTTTATTTTCTATAATCCCAAATAGGGTTTGTGGCCCGATCCGGCCCGGTCCGAAAGGCGTGTCGGACCTTAAATTTTGGCCCAAAAAATGAGGCCCGAAAAAAATGACTCGAACGTCGGCCCGACTCGAAAACCCCAACCCTAATCCCAAACCCTAATTTTTGTTTATTAATTTTACTATATTAAATTTTTAGAATGATTTTTCGAAATTTTTTCGTAATATTCTTAATAAAAGGAATTTTTGGTATGTAAATTATTTGATTAAAACAATTTTCGATGATACATAGATTTATGAAAATTTTCAAAAAAATTTTTTAAATTAATTTAAGGGCTGTTGAAAATGCCTCAATCCGAAGAAGGAAAACCAAGGCTTTTGGTTGAAAATTGGAAAAATGATGTTGTTTATTTAGTCCAATACCCAAGAATTGAATCATTACCAAATTTATCAATAAAATGTTTGTTAATCGAGAGTTGGCTGAAAATTAAAAATGTGCAGTTTATTGTAAGTTAATCAAAATTTTTTTAATTAATTAATATATTAATCTCATAAATTTCATGTGCGTGTTTTTTTCTCTAAAGGTGATAATTTCGAAACATCGAAATGGTGCATGGCCCCACAAAAAATGGCATTATAATTGATAGTGATTCGTTATAAAATTAAAATATTCTGGTATAAACGTTGAAACCCACGGAATTGCCATATCTAGCTTGCAAATTTTAACTTTTTCATGTGACCGTATTTTTATGAAATATGACAAAATACGGTAAAATTGAATTGTGGAAGATGGGACAGATTTCGAGTCCTCCGTTGTCTTCCCACAATTTTTTTCTTTTGATAAAAATGGTCAAGCTTGTGTTTTTTATTTTATTTTAGAAACCTGTAATTATCACCTAGAATTTAAAAATGTAAATATTTATTTGAATAGCTTAATTTAAATAATTATTTCTAAGTATTAATATTTAAAAAACTTCCTGTAGAGAATCAACAATCATTTTCTGCTTGGTTCTCCACATTATGGAACTGTTCCATTTGTCCAATTCAATGGAATTTTTATTGAGGGTTCAGAGAATATTATGAAAAATTTGGAACATTTGGGAATGAAATTGGAACGAAATTCGAATGAAAATCAAATAATTAGGATAGTTGATGAAATACTTATCCCGTTAGTTAAAAATTATTACTGTTTCACATTACTTACTATATTAACTACCTAGAAATATATTCTCTATTCATAAAGTGCTTGAAATGTCGCTCGTTGAATTTTCAATTTAACGATACTGCCCATTCAGAAGCCTCATTTATAAAATCACTTATCGTTAATGTTGACTGACGGCACCGATTATGAAACGTTAAAAAAGCATACGCTTCTAAATATAATCATTGCTAAGCAAAATTAAATATGGTCCCCATGAAGTGGAGAGAATATTTTATAATGTCTCAATTATTTCTAATTATTAAGTAATGACCCCTTCATTGTCCTAATTACTTAGTGTACATCGGTTACATTAACTGTCCAGAATATATTTATAAAATGTACATACATATCTAGTTTAGGCTAATAAACTCTATAATTAAATAATAAAATTATTTAAGAATTCTGATGGAAGATCGGACACTTAAAATAAACGGAAAATGTGGATTAGATTTTCTGAACTATGATAATGGAATCAGAAAACAGTTAATTAAAAATCTTCCAGAATTTATGGAATACAAACATATACAAATTGCCATCGAAAATTTTGGATATATCCTTGCTATAAATTCTAATTTTTGGCAAGAATATTTCCAATTGAATTTAAGTGATGCTCTAACTGATAATGATGAAAAGAAAATTATTATTTTTATGAAAAAATATATTAAACCAGTTATGGGCAGTTTTGATATGGGTGATTGGCAGAGATTAAATAATTGGTTAAAGATGTATATAGATGAAATGTTACAAAAATATTTTAATGGGGATGGGGAAGGGAGCATGTTTACAAAGGTTATTGTCTAAGAAGCATTTATCTAAGACTAGTGTTCGGCAAATGGATTTTTTCGGTACCGGTACCAGGAGTACCGGAAAATACCGACTCGGTATTTTCGGGAGTACTTCGGGAGTACCGAACATGGCCGAACACTATTTAAGACCATTATCTTGAATTTACCTATGATTATTTGTTTTAAGATTGTATTAAAATTCTTACGCTCATACCTCTGTACGAGCATAGAAGAAATAATAAAAAATTTTACAAGAATTAAAAAATCAAAAAAAAAAAAGGGATTAGAGAGGATATAAAAAGAGGGATTAGAGAGGATATTAGGGTACATAAGAGGATTAGGTATTAAACTGTGAAGGATTAAGTGCAGTTTCAAAGGATATCAATGATTTGGAGGGATATAGATGGATTAGGGTTTGAGTGGGAGATATCAGGGAATTTTGGTGGATATCAAACATAACTTAGCATTTACTAAAAAAATTTTATAGATAAAACATTATTTAAATAAAATATCGCTTAATCATTCCTCTGAATTATTCGACAACCAATTGTCAATAATTGCTGAAAGGTTACTTTTAACTGGAGCATATCTATTTGGCAGTGAATTAACTAAAGCTGATCTTTCCCTGTTTTCTGTGCTAGTCCAATATTTTGAAGGTCCATTGAATAACAGAGAAATAAAAAAATATTTTCTGAAAGAATCCGAAAAAACATTGGAAAATCAGACTTATGTAGGTAAAGGGAAGAAAAAGATTTATGAAGAAGATTTGGATGAAATTGTTGAATTTAAAGAAGATAGGGGTAAAGTGAGTACTTCAAGCAGTAATTTAGATGATGCTTATATTGACTGGAGAATTGAAATAATTTATGAATTTGTTGAAAGAATCAAAAGACATTTGGGATTTGCAAACAATCAAGAATGGAAAAGTTTGCAAGTCGAACCGTGGATTTTGAATTATGAAACTGAGAAAAATTTTTCTGAGAAATATGATGGTAAATTATACCTAATTTGTTTTTCTTAGGCACAGTGAAATATACCGAATTTATATGAAAATTACGATATAAAAAAGCTTGCTCTGGATAATAATTAAAAAAGATTATCATGAATATTCAATAAAATAAAAAAATATTTTGGCAGCTATTTTATAGCGAGATTTTTTCTATTTATAAAGTCCCTACTCGAAGAAAAATAGGTAATATTTAACACTGCTGGCGAAAATTTTGAAAATTTTGGTCGATCATGAAGCTAAATTTCTTCCTTTTATGGAAACAGTCTGCGAAATTTCTGCAGATCGAGTTTCTGGTTGGTCTAAAAAAGTCTGGGTATCTGATTTTGCTTAATTTGGCCCTTCTAAATATGCATGCCATTTTTCATTTAGGCCCTTTCCAAGTCAAAACAGATGAATTGACTGATCTTGATAAACTCTTGGATTATAACAAATTTACCCATGCAGTTTCAATATTTTTCGGTAAAAAAAGGCTCGAAAAGAGTTCAAGCTCAAAAATGATTGGAAAAGTAAAAGATGCATTGAAAGGTAAATCAAAACCAGAAATTGAAGATTTTGATGAATTAATTCAAAAAATTGTAAAAAAACTTTTTAATTTTCTTGAGGATCATATTTTTGTTGAAAAAGAAAGAAAAGGATATGGAACTATCGCTTTAAATGCTATAGCTGCTTATTTGTGCAATCTTGGGGGAGAATTTAAAGAAATGGGTAAGTAAAATTACCATATTTCCGCAAAATAGCCCCTATTCATAAAAATTTAATTGCTTTTGGCATTGAATTTTTCAAAACGTTGAACAGTTGAGTTATTACTAGAGCTCGATATATTGTATTACAGACGGTATTTATCGGCATTTTATATAGTAATACGGTCCGGAATACAATTTGAAATTGATCGGTATTTATAGGTATCGGTATTTTTCGGTATTACGATACGGAATACGTTACTGTACAAAATTCCGGGACTAGTTATTACTATAGTTCAATAAGAATTAAAAGCATTAAGAAAGCTATCGCTGGACTTAGAGTAAAATTGGGGATTAAGAGTGATTTTGGGATTAAAATGAATCTGGTGTAATTCGAGATGTTAAAGAGATACCCCCAAATCCACAGATATCTCGTATTCGTTCAAATCATAGGGTATCTCATATCCAAATTAGAATTTAAAACAAAATCTTCTGATTTATAAGTTTTTGTTTCCTACGTGAAACTGTGTGTGGCATAAAATGTTTTTAAGACTAATTTGAATAAACAACCAAAATGTTAAATTATATTAAATTGCAGAAGAAAAATGCAGGCAAAATTACCTTTCAAATATAATTGAAAATGAGATTAAACTTTATGCAACTATAAAAGACCCCATGGGTATAGAGGCTACAGTAGCAAATACTGAGTATATAATTAGGGAGCATGAAAGAATTAATGAAAAAAGTAATTTTTATCAACTAAAAGCACGTGAAATAGCTAATGAAACAATAAAAGAATATAACGAAAATAAAATTGGAAAGGAAGTTTTAAAGGCAATCCGCGAGGCTTGGGATATTGAAAAAGCACAGAAGAAAAATGAGGGGACGAGTAGTGTTGACAACAAACTGTTTGAGATTGAGGAGGATGATTTGGATATTATGGGGGAGTTCTAATGAAGATGAAATTAATTATGAGTTAATATTATTTAATTATAAAAATGTAATGATAAAAAATTTTAAACTCTAAATGTAATAAGATAAAATTAATTTTAATATGTTCTAGTACATATCTATTGAAATTTGTAAATTTTAAAGTTCAAAACACTCGGGAGCGGGCATGTTGATGTATTTGGGTTTGGTGTTTTAATGAAAAATTTTTTTCAAAATGAAGGTTCCAAAAAATAATACTCTCTCGTTCTATTTTCGGTAAATCATTCAGAATTTAATAGAGATTTGAAGGATTAGAGAGGATATTTGGGTTGGGGTATTAACTGTTGGCTATTTGGACTGGGGTATTAAACTTTATATATGAATATACGTGGGATTTTAAAGGATTAAGGGAAGTTTCGAAGGATATCAATGAGTTTGAGGGATATCGACGATTAGGGTTTGAGTGGGAGATATCAGGTTCTTAAAATCTATCCTGTTCTAGAATTATCATTCTAAAATCTGTTAATAAATTGTGCTGTTAATTAGAGATCGGACCGTACCGTACTACGGCCGTATTTTTCGGTATTTATCGGTATTCCGTATCGGTAATACGGTACGGAATACGGTACGGTAAAATTTTGAAGTTGATCGGTATTTTTCGGTATCGGTATTTTTCGGTATTCCGTACCGTTCTACGGAACGGAAAAATCTGAATACCGATAATACCGACCGATAAAAATTTTTGAGGTTTTATTTTATTTTAAGGAAAAAAGTCTTAGTGGACTTTGATAATTTTCAAAATTTTCGCCTGCGGCGCTAAAAAGGAAGAAATTTTGCTTCCTGGACTCACATCTTTTTCAAAATTTTCGTCTGAGGATTTGAAATTTTGAGTATAATTGAGGGTTATAGAGGGGTTTTGGAGTAATTAAATAGATTTAGAAGATCTTTAGAGGATGCTAATTCACTTGCCCTCTAAATCCACTTATATCCACATTAAACATCCGATATACGAATCCCACTTATCACTACAGAACTAACGATATCCCCTCAAGCTCAAGATATCCATTCAACTCCTCTTAATACTGAAAATCCATCATATCTCTCTAAATCCTTAGATATCCTTCCAAATCAATCTTAATCCATGCAACTCACTGATATACCTCTTTATCCCTCAAATTTATATATAAAAATAATTATTTTTAAATAAATTAATTTTTTTAAAATACGGTACGGAATACCGATAAATTTTTATCGGTATTTATCGGTATCGGTATTTTTCGGTATTCCGTACCGTTCTACGGAACGGTAAAATTTTAAATTTTATCGGTATTTATCGGTATCGGTATTATACGGTATTACGGTACGGAATACGGTACGGAACGAAATTCCGATCTCTACTGTTAATAGATTGTGCTCAGGCAAATATTTTCAATTATTTGTATGATTAATTCCGGCAAAATTTGAAAATTATTGAAGGAAATAAATGACAAATATTTATTTAATTTTTCATTGATAACTGATAAAATAAAATTGATAATTGAAACTTAAATTAATCATTTAAATTTAGAACTTTCCTACTCAAGAAAAAATTTCCATTCTTGTGCTAAGCTTGATCAGCTTATAAGATAAGCTTGATAAGCTTGCTAAGCAAGATCCGAACAATTTTTGTTTCAGAAAAGATAATGAGTAAAAGGATAGAGTTTGAATACTTAAATAAACAATTATGTCAAATAAAATTTCTAAATTTTTAATTCAAATCAGAATACAACAAAAAATGTAAAATTGTGTTAATTCAAAAATACATTTAGCAAATTATCTAAAATAGTCTTAATTTAATTTCAAATATTATTTTCCACATATAATTCCTATTAATATATGTAATAATTTTCAATATTAATTAATTAATTTCTGCATTGATTTCTCCTGTTCATTCTTGCGCAATTCCCCATTGCTCAAAAACAATGCTTCACTCTAAATTATATATTAATTTTTTATTTTGGTCGAATTATAGTTAAAAAAAATATCAGAAAATCAATTAAAGACGGTCAGTTTCCTAAATCGCTCAGAAATATTTACTAAATGTAATTCGTAATGGAGACCGGACCGAGACGAGATCTCGATCGATAATTTTTCGGGATCTCGATTCTCGTACGTCACACAGACTGTTTTTATTCACGAGTCAAACGTCTTCTACTAAATTAATCCAAATTAATAATTCTAATATTTATGGCTATTTCAATGATAAATCATAAAAATAATTCACTCGAATATGTTAACTTAACTCGGAAAAACCCCTGAATATTACTAAACAATCATTCAAGAAATTAAAAATTTTGTAGAAAATACCAACAGGGGTTGATTGTTCATCCTTTTTTGCACTAGCAGACCCATTACTAGCCTTATCAGTTCGATATTTTGTCTTTCCACCCCTCAAAACATAGGCATGAAGGAAGAAATTAATGAATAGAATTAAATAACTAACTGTAATAAATTATTAAAAATATATTTTTTTAAATTTATTTTTAGAATATACCGTCCATACTAACAGCAAATGCAAAAACTTTACTATCCAAGTCGCATTTAACCTGAATTGAAATTTTATTTAAAACTGGACACAATTGTCATTAACTAACGCCCACAATTTTAGGGTATTCTTTTCGATCCCCGGTTTTCTGTTCCGTTCGGTTAACCGTTTGTGATATTTATTAATTTTCAGCAAGCAAAATTATTGCAAAATTCTTTTTTTTTAATTTTTCGGTTTTTCATATTTTTTTCTTTTCGAATAACACTCCTAAATTGACAATCAATGGTTATGAACGATTTAAATTAGAATAATAATCAGAGTTCTTGGGAATGTATATGATATAAAGGATCAAACCAAAGAAAAGAACCGAGGATTTTTTTGTTTTGTTTTTCGGTTCGAAACCGTCTACTATACTAATAATCTTGTTAGAGTTTTCACTAATTTCACTAACACCAAAATAAATTTTACATTTTCTACAAAAGTTAACCATCCAAGATGTATTAGAATGGCAACAGAAATTATAAATTGCCAAATTTGAATAGTAGTTACAAATTTTGCAACAGGGCCAGGCACTTTAATTTTCATTGAACGAAGAAAATAATACTTTAAACAATCAAAAATTAATTTTGATTTAAGAAATCACTAACAGAGTACATATACGAATGTACCAAATAGTTTAGATAAATGCCCCAACGATTGAATGCTGGTGTGATAGGGTAGGAATAGAATGCATATAGCATTGTCTAAAATGAAAAAATAAAGTTATATTTTATTATTTATTAGGATTTTTGACATAAAATTTTTTATCCAATTTATATAAATTGTCATAAGAATTAATTTTTAAAATGAAAAAATGAGCCCTGGCATAAGATTAAAATAAACATTAAATTACTAGATTAATATTAAAGCCCGCCAAAAGGTCTGGTTTGTATTTTTCGAAAATCACGTATGATATCGAAAAATAGGGCCAATAGCTAAATGCCAATTAAGGTCCTGATGGGATTTCCTCCAAAACAAAATTAGAATATAAATAATCTGTAAAAAACATGGGTAAGGTTGGAGGAAAATCTTGGAATCAACTATGGGGCAGTTCTAACTTTCAATAAATTTCTCAAAAATTCAACGAAATTGGTCTCTAAGACTGATTATTTGACCAAAGTTATTTTTCCAAAAATTTATAATAAACTTACAAGAATGTGGTGATACCAATGAAGAAAGAGTAATGGTCGTTTCCTCAATACCTAAAATATTCCGTAACCAAAACACAAAAATTCTGAACTTGCCAAGAATACAGTATCCATCAATTCAAACATTTTACTAACAATAAAAAGCCAGACCCAATATCCGTTTGTTCCAAGAGTATAATTATGGACATGGCAATAAGAACCTTTAAAAATTAGAAATAGATAATGAGAGATAAGAAGTTTTTGCCAAATTAAGGACTATAAATTTCTGAATATGTAGACACATTGAGGTTTGTTTGCCTATCCCGCATACGGGATTCTTTCTTAATATCTTTCAGATATTTAGATATCTTTCAGATATCTTTCAGAGGATGGATACTGAGGGAAAAAATTCACGGCACGTAAAACCCGAAAATCAAAAGGATGCGGGATCGTTGAAAAATTATAAGCAGTATCCCTTCTCGCGCAGGTCAGTCGCTAAAAGTAAATGATTGAATTTTTTGAAATTTGTAATATATGGATGTAATTAGAATTTTTTACTCTTTGGATTACTAATTCAAATAAATATGCAAAATTTCATGCATTTATACCCCTTATAAGTTAACGCTTTAATAAAGTTTCCGTATTGAGGTAAGTTTAACTCTAAGACAAATTACATATTAATTTAAAAATTCCCTACTCTGTAGTCCATGTGTCAAAATTGTCTCAAAAAAATCATAACTAAGTTTAAAAGCTCCCATGGTTGAGAAAATGGCAAGAAAAAGGTTCCAAACATTCAAAGGAACAAAAAGAGAAAATGGTTCTCTGTTGCGCATAAAATGCCTCGTTCCAAAAACAACAATAACATAAAGAATGCAAAGCTGTTGAATTAAAAATATTTTACTAAGTTTTTAAGGGGGGGGGGTATATCTGAAATCGGGTATATCTCCTCGGGTATATCTGAAATAGTAATTATAAAGAGGTTTAATTTAAATTAGAACTAGATCTTAGGCATCCATCCATCTAGTCCCACCTCCCGTAAAGTGGGCAATTAAGTTTACACTTTATCTAGTATGGTTGTTTGTAGTGGTTCTTGCTACAATAAGTACAACAAAAACATAGAGAATATAAAGTATATTGTCGTTGGGAGTGGATCTGGCTACCGCTAAGTGTGTCTGGACATACGAAGATTATTATCTCGTTTTGATAATCTTATATTGTGATCCAACAAATTAAGAACCTGTATAGTTAAGGGATATCTGTCATCAACCCATTTACGTGCTTCGACTTCAGGAAAATCAGAAGCTGTTAGAATTTCAACAAATTTTAGAGTATTGAAATCACGTTGAGTTGTTATATTTTTCCAAAGAGAAGGAAGTTTATTAATTTGAGATTCAGCTGTTTCAAGCATTTTAATTGCAAAATAATGAAGCCCTAAAGATTAAATGATATAAAAAATTTCTGTAACAAAAAAGGGGAAAAATGGAAAGATCTAACCGTGTTCAATTCAGTTTTCCCTTGAGTTTACACAAAGGCTCTCTTCTGTACCCAGGTCTTCTCTTAATTCTCTTCCAGGGTTTTCTAATAGTGTTAACGAAGAGATTCTAAGGGACTAGGGCTTAATGAAATTCAAAAAAAAAAGAACATAAAGACTTAAAAAGAATAAAAATTTAGGCTTTTTGAAACCTAGGGCTTCAATAAATTTGTCTTAATCCAAACTTCTATTGAATACTAGAGAGCGAGCTGGATCTGGATTCAGAGTTCCTTGATTTTTCCTTGACAAAAGGTCAAGAATCTGGTCAAGGACCTCAATTAAAATCTAGGTCAAGGAGCAAGGTTAATGTTTTTTGAATATTCGCTTTCTATTGAATACATAAAGCCCTTTTTTTAATAAAGCTACCGATTCTCTCCATATTTTAAAATTAAACTTTAATACTATTTAATTTTACCAAATATTAATTAATAAAAATGCAAAAAATAAAATTAAACTAAAACTAAAACAAATATTAATGGAAAGAAAATTGTTATAATAAATTTATGTTTTAGTGACAAGAAAAAATGAGAAGATTTATTATATTATTATTATTAACGATCACCCCACTAAATAAATAAATAATTTATTGCTTAAATGTAATATTAAAAATAGAAATAGTATAATAATTATTATTCTTTGTACCTTTTTTTATCTCACTCCATTTTAATATTAATAATTGATATTAAAAATAGGAGAGATAAACATCAATATATTGTTTTAAAATCAAACTTCTATTGAATAAAGCCTTTTTTAAATAAGGGGAAAACATAAGGCGGGGAAAACTTAAGGCTTTATAACCATCGAACCAACAAATACATTTATAGCGGGATTAGACATTATAGCAGAATTCTAAATACATTCCTAGGAGCTCGGGAGCCCCTATATTTGCCAATATTGTTGCCATGGATAAATTTTGATGTCTGACTCATATTAGGCAGCTGAGCTCTTCGTAGGGTATTAATTATCCAGTCCGGTTTGATAAAAATTCAGATTCATATTGGGGTTCAATGTAAATCTAATCGATCTAGAAATAGATAGTAAAACCATAGTTCTGTATCCTGAATAATCTTGATGCAATAATTGACGGACAAATACGTTGAATTCAAAGCTGTAAAACGATAACTTCATCTCATCATTCCTTAATTTTCTGAACATTTTCTAGAAAATATATTTATTTATTGTATTTTTATTAATTTTGCACTTTTATTACTCTTAATTACATAATAAAATCAATTAATCTATTAACTTGTTTTTAAATAGACTGATTGCGCAAGCCGTGTGAGAGTCTCGCATTAAATGCCCTTTAATTTTTATTTTGAAATAGTGAGTGTTTACTTTAATTTAAATAGCTATAACGTTATAACATTTTTAAATTATTTTTTATATTAGCCTATTTTTTATGTTGTAAGTAAGGCAAAGTTTCCTCCCCTCCTAACAATTAAAGCAAAATTAAAAATAGTATAATGCGGATGGATCGTCAACGGAATTTGCCTCGGAGAGATCTCTGGGTCCAATCAAATCCAATCCTTTACTATTTTCTAGGCTTTACTATGATATATTATTTAATCCTTACATCTCATTCAGCAAATATATAAATGTTTCTAATTTATCATTAAATTTTTATTTTTAACTAGAAATTAATTTTTAGTTCGAAAACTAAAATGATAAAATTGTTTAATTATTTTATTTTAATTTTTTTATTGTTGTACATATTATGTGTTGAATCTACAAAAACTGGTAATTAATATTTAGCTTGGATTCCTCCTATTTATCAAAATAGAAAATTTCAAAATTCAAAATGTTCGAAATCTTAAATCGAGTAAAAAAAGATGCGACTTCGTTCCACCCAATGTTGGATGGGTGGAAAACCTATCTCCGGCTTTGACTTTTCAAATCTTGGTTCCATCTAAAATCCTTTCCCTGTTGCGGCAACGGCCATGCCTGGTCCTGGCTATTCGGTGGTATGCTCAATATTAATCATACTACTATGTTCCTCACTCCTGGGCCCGTACTATAAGACGTGGTAGGTTGTTTTCAAGATTCCGGTTCCGGTAACCGGAATTTCGGTTACGGTGAAACACTACTAAATAGAGATATAGACCTCAGCGTTTTATCAATTTTTCTCGTAAATTTAAAAAATTTAAGATTTAAAAGTCAACGATCTTTACGTAGATTTGTTTACGGAAACTGTAATGGATAAAAACAATTTGAGAGCTGGAAAAATTAAAAAAGTTAATTTTTTGGTTTTTGTTGAGTCTGTACAAGATAAAATAATTTTGATTAAAAAAATAATAAAAAAATTGAATGAAAATATTAAAAAACAAAATAATCCTAAAAAACAAGAAATTTCTGAAAATTCAAAGAAAATTGGTAGTTTAATTGAGGAATGTAAAAATTTTATTAATCAAGTTGAGGGAGAAGGGAAGATTGCAAGTAATTGGGATATTTGCCATATTTGGGAATTTTACGAAACTTTTAGGTAGTTAAAGAATATTTTAAAAATATAATTTGACTAATGAAATTCACAAAAATTCACAAAAAAAAATATTGAAATTCACAAGAAATTCATTATGAGACTCAACATTTTCCAAAACCCAGAATGCTTTTATTTTTCTCTTTACTTACATGTTTTTGATAAGTTTAATCAAAGATTTAACGTAAGCTCCAGAGCCAAAGCTCGTTGAAACCGATCCCTGTTTCCTCTAGCTTTTGACATGTATACATAGTTTTTATAAATCCTTTAACATAAAGGCAGCTGCCTTAGATTTTTAAATAAAGTTTTTTTTATCATTTAGATAAAAAAGCCAGCCCCATAACGAGAAAATATATTCAAAAATTTAAAAATTAAAATTCATCTTATTAAAAAATTTCAGCCAACTCGAATATGAATTGGCGAGTAAAATTAATGGAAACTTGCAATTAGAAATAAAAATAGATTTACCAGGCAAATGCGAGGATTTAAGAAAATCAAGTTCAAAAAATAATAAACGAAAAAAACAATTACCAAAATGGATACCCGTTTTTGAAAAAGCAATTTTTGAAGCCCATTTTAAACATCTTAAAATGAGTTTATTCCGTAATGAAGAGGATAAAGTTTTAAAAATTGCAGAAAGAATAGAGGGAATATTAGAGAGAGATGGGCTTTTAGAAAAAAGAAATTTATCCGAAATTTTTGAATTGAATTCTGAGACAAGTAAGATTTTAGTAAAATATAAAGACGTTGACGCATTGGCATGAAGAAACTTATCTTGCATGCATTATGCATAAAGACGCGATACATAAACAAGCGAGATGCGCGAGATACTGACGGCCACCGAATCCCGTTTGATCTATCCCTGTTAATCTCCAAAATCCCTTCTAAATTAACCTTCTAAATTACATCTATATTAGCCCTTTCAATGAAATAGGTTCTGGTTCGAGCCCCAATTTAAAATGAGTATAGAATTCTAGACTTTTCTACGAAATTCTAAAAATTTTTGCCTGCAGGCTAAATATCACAGCATTTTCTTCAAATTTTGATTATTATTAAATAATTTTATTTTATTTAAGCGATTTCACTAACATTTGAAGACAATGTTACTCTTAACGACGATATTTTTGAGGCACTCTATATTGCTCTTTTCGGAGAGCCATATGGTACAATCAAAACTATAAATGCCGAATGTCTCTTAAGCATTAATTTCTTGTTTGATTTAATTGTAGAAGAATGTTCTAAGAATAAATTTTTGATAAAACAATTAAATATTTTATGGAATATTGCAAATCCTGCATTGAAAAAATTATTTAAAGAAGAGAAGATGACTGGAATTGTTTTGGAATTGAATGAATTTTTAGAATTGATGCAAGCAAAAAACTGTAAGAAACACATAAAAGCAAAATAAATGATCGCAACATATTCTCAAGAACGTTCATAAATACATAAAATTCCAAAAAAAATCTGCTAGCGTCTATCTTTCAGCCCCTCATAGGCTGAAGCAATATATAGATTAAGGATCGTGCTTCTAATAGTGACTGGGTTCTGTATTTCGGGGGTTGTTAGAGATTTGCCGCCAACAGGCACGAATGGAAGTTTAGAGATTAACAATGTATGCGAATAAATGAATGAGATTAGGAAACCTGCTATTTTGATCTAAATAGATTGAAACTTGCGTTTATATTCATGATTAACACGACTACACAGGCTTATAGGTATAACGCCACAGGCAGTGTTGTGTTTTGGGCATTTGTTGACTCCGGCTCCGAGCATTTCAAATTCTTGGGTTCCAGCAACGGGAGTTTCAAAATCCTAGCCGGAGCCGCAGCTAGCTCCCGGAGCCATACACAGCACTGACGACAGGTTCTATTAATGCGTTGACAGTGATATTTAAATTCATGCTATTAATTAATTTATGATATGATGGAGTTCATATCAGAAAATAAAAATAAAAGTTTCCGGATAGGACGTTTTGATTTGATTAAATTCAAAATATTTCTAGCATTAACTAAAGAAAAACAAATAGAAACGCAAGCAAAAAAAGAAAATCATAACCAAAATGAAAATCCTTTACTATCAATTATTCGGCCCAAATTATTAGAATCACATAAAAATCAGATTTTTGATCTATATAACGAAAGAAGCAAATTTAAAACATTTATTGCCAATAGTTGGGGTGGAAGAATGTTGATTTTTCAATTTTTCCATGCAGATGGATTAAATGACGAATATATTAATTTGAAATATATTCTCTATTATGGTAAATTGTTTGTCAGTTTTTGTAACCTCTTCGTATATCATGAAAAGAAGAACATTTTTGGAAAATTTGTATGCCTTGTAATCACCATTGCCATGTTTATGTTCACTTTTAGGACATTTAGGAACGTTTCTGACAGCATGAAAACCCTGGTTTCAGAAGCCGGATTCTGAAACCAATGCTGCCGTAATTACTTGTATCGTTGCCAAGTTTCAAGGAACTAAACATCCTATTCAGATTAAAAATGAAATGCATAGGCACTAGAGTTTTATAAGACATTTTATGAAACCTAAATTTTTTTGGCAACCCAAACTAAACTTTCCTAGGCAGAAAACGGTAATCTTCCGCTTTACTGGTCCCTAGATTAATCTAAGCTCAGATTCGGACTCAGCAAGCTCGATTACCTACTGGATTGCCTCTCGAAAAAACATTTTTTCCTCATTTTTTTCTAGGGACCAGTAAAGCGGAAGATTACCCAGAAAACTAAATTTAAAAGAACTAATTAATTTTTATAAAATATGTAGATGAACGGCAACTTCTTGATTTTCTTATGTATTTCTACAAACTTAGATTATTTAACGATAATAAAAGTTGTTTTGGTCTTGTTGAAAGAGCAGCTAATATATTTGCTTTGGTCATCTCTTTGGATAATATTGCTGAGAAAATTAAACTAAACGAGCTTCCAAGATGGACTCCAATTAGGAACTATTCATTAATCACTGCAGATGGATTTTACTATTTCTATCAAAGATCTGCAGTTAACGGATTAATATATGAAAATATACTTTTTGGAATTTGGATAGCTTTAACTAGAAACGATTTTACAGATAGAAGTTTTGATTTAGATAGAATTGTTTCGAATATCCCAGAACAACTAGCACATGAAGGAAAATTATTCCTTCCAGATATACACGTAAAAGAATTAAATGCAATGCATGCTCATTATATTAGTTATTTTATGAATAACAATCATGACTTTAAAGATGAAGTGATAAAAAGTAAAATTTTTATTTTCAAAATGATAAATAAATTACAGTATTTTTTGTATTAGAGCCCCATGGGACTCTATTTTTCAACTATCCTCCAAAGTGGGGCTCTAATAGAGCGTGGGTGGATTAAGTCTGGTTCAATGGATATCGGCAGATTAAGGTGGTATTAATCCACAAATAACCTCTTAATCGCATATACATAATTTCTAACATTGGCACAGAACAATAAATAAAAGAAAAAACAGTATAGTATTAAAAATGAACAATTTATTATACCATAGGTAAATTTTAAAAAGTGGGGCTCTAATACAGCGTGGGGCTCTATTTTTCAACTATCTTTTAAAGTGGGGCTTTATTACAGCGTGGGGCTCTAATACGAAAAATACGGTATTAAGCTTTAAAAAGTTTAAAAAGTATTTTTAATTGCCCAATAAAGATCGAGCAGGACCTGGACCAAGGCCTGGGTTTTTTCTGTACCCAGAGACAGTCCCAGGCATTTTTTGACCTTCCTTGGTTTTTCCTGAATTACAGGCCCAGAATCCAGTTCAGGTCAATAAATCAAACCCAGAGTCTAGGAACATGTCCAGGCTTTTCAAAAATCTCGATCTCTATTGCCCATATATGTCAACGAAGAAAAAATTAACGAAAATTTCCGATTTTTCGAAGAATTCCCGAGAAAAAAATTCCGAGGAAAATTAGGTAAATTCACGTTTTAGGGAATCAGTAATTCTCTTCTAATTAAAAATATATTTCTAACTAAATATATTTAAGGGAAAAATTCTGAAGTGTTTTTATCGAATATTAAATGCTTGATTGGTCAAATTCAAATTAATATATCTCTTGATGAAACACAGGAGGTGAAAAGTAAAAGAAAAATATTTTTTAAATTTTTATTTTAGATGGATATTGATGATGATCTATTTAATTTATCAAATGCAAATAATAATGCTGTGAGTTATTAATAATTTTTAAAATTATTAATAGTCTTTATTAAGTGTATGCAGTTGTACGTTTTAAGCCCAAAATTTAACGTTTCTTATAAGATTTCTCAAGCTCGGTTAATCCAAATTAACATACTCTTCGATAATTTTTTGGGCCCAAATATATCCAGCTGTGCAAAGTATACGGTAAATAGGTGATATCTCATCAAGTATGCGAATCTTTGTGTCACGTTTTGCTCTCTAATAACGTTTTCGACCCATACAGAACCAAATCAGTTCGGTCCAGTTAACAAAAGAATATGGTATATGGTAAAACCGTTAGCACTACTTTCGCCCCTTGACAGGGGTATTTGTGTTCCGAGTTTTTGAGCAGCATAGATTATTATAGAATGCGTAAATTAATAAAAAAATTTAATTCTTAAAACATTATTTTAAATTAGTCTTTTAAGATAAAAACACATTTAACATGCCCAGAAAAAAGTGGACATCAAGTTGTCTCATCGGATGAATCATTAGATAAAAAATTTGATAAAGAATTGATAGAAATGTATACAAAATATCTTGCTAATGAGAAAAAAGATGATAAAATTGAACATAAAAATTTAACATTAGCAACAATTTATTATTATTATTTGAATTTTATAAGAGAATTGAGTGGTCATGAAATAATTGATGAAATGAAAACATCCCAAGATTATGAAGCAATTTATTTTTATTTTATTGATAATGACCCTAGTATTGAGGATTCCGATAATTCTGGCTGGAATGAAAATTTTGAAGAAAAATTTACAAAATTTTCTCGAGATGCGCTCGAATTACTTCAAAAACTTGAAGTTGAAGATGAGGAAATAAGCAAGACAGAAGGGTCTATTGAGGAAGGAAAAGTGAAAAATAAATGGAAAAAGCTTTGCTTGCTTCATAATTTTGTTTATACAGTGTTGCATGAAGCAAAAAAATTGGATAATAATGTTTTTTTAAATGCAGCGAGAGTTAGAACCGGAATAAATATTATTGTATGTTTTTATTATTTGCTAACTTAAGTTAAAATGAACAATTATAATGTCAAATAGTAGTCTCTCCGTCTCACATGTCCAACTGGGACGTGTGGGTCGTATGTGGGGGGGGGGGGGTTTACTACTTCAAACATTATTTAACGTTTAATGTAAGGTTGTCGATTCTGCGAACCGAAGAACCAATGATTATTCGATTCGGATATCGGTTCTGTTACGGATATCCGAAGATTTTCCAGGAACCGACAACCCTATACTTCAATGTAATGATGTCACCAATCATACATCCGTCGCATAATTATATGAACATCCGTAAATATAACTATTTAATGCATTTATTAAGCTTAATATATTCCTAAAATATACCAAAAACAACTTTAAATAAGAAAATCTCTTTAGCAAGCAGAGAGATGTTTAATTGTTGTTATTGTAAAGCACATCTAGTTGGGAAAAAATACTGACGGCCTCATATAAAAAAGTTATATAAATTTTTTAATTTTAGGATATTAGCGAACGCGATAATTATGATTGTAATAGCAAAGGACAAGTAAAAAAAGTTATTGATAAATATACAACAGGAAAAAGAAATAATCAGCTTTTTTTTATTCACCAAAGCAATATAAAAATTTTTATTAAAGAAAGCTTGCAGATGAGATATTTTTTCTGTTATAATTTTTCTAAAAGTCAGTTAATCAAGTTGGTTGATAATAATGTATTGTTGTTATTAGAAAACTCATTTCCAGAAGTTTTACAAATCCGTAAGTTTATTCAAATTTATTTTCGAGATATTAAATATTTTCTGGGATTTATTGAGGAAATAATGCTTAAGTATATTTAGACTCTTTAATAGGGAAAGTTATCCAAAAAGGTTATCCAACGAATAGCCAACGACCCTTTTCTGGTTATCTCATGTTGACTCTTCACATTAGTTCTAGCGTCCGCATTCTAGGTTACCTAATCCTGAAAGGTCTATTACCTTTCAAGATTAACCTAGAATGAGTGTTCATGTAGAAAAGGTCCCTGTAGAAAAAGTCAGCCGCGGAAATAGCATTGTCGACAAAAATGTTAGCCAACGACCCTTTTTTGGATAGCAAACTACCCTTTCCTAAGAATTTGAATATCAACAATTAAGAACATCTGGGGAAACTAGCATGAGTAGGTGATAAGCTATCTGTGCTAAAAATACATCGTACAACTAATTTGTTGAACTTTTTATTATTCAAGATAAAATAGAGCCATCAATTAAAGAATTTCTTTATAAAATAATACTGAAATTTAGCGAAGATTATGAAAATAAAATATCAAATGAGGATTTTGATATTAATGAAGATCAAGGAAAAATAACTAAGGAGAAGGAGGAAAGATTATTAGTAGAAATCAGATTATATACAGCTCTTTTGCTAAATAAATATATTGACTTGATGAATAAATTAAAAGAAAATTCAAAAATTTTTGAAAGAATAAGCTTTAAAAATACATTTGATTATGTTAGAACAATTATTTATGAAAAAATAACGGAAACAAACTTTCATTTGGCAGTACATATTCTCGGTGAAATCATTTATAATTAAAAAAAAAGTTAGAATATGATAATAACCCTGTCAGAAAATGATAAGTACCCCTTAGTTTTACGTAAAAACATATGTATTTAAGTTTAAAGTATTATAATTTTAAAATTTTTTACGAATTTCTAATTCATATTCGAAAGAAAAAAACAATAAGATATAAATTATTTATGGGTAGTATGGGATATAACTGGTATTTTCTAAAAAACGACTGTCAGATAATTATAAGCACCCCTTACTTAAGTCTCTAAACAAATTATTATAATTATTCATATGTTTAACTTAAATATATACAGAGTCCGGCAAAAGTTTCCATACTTTTATTAAGCATAAAATTTATTTCAAATATTTTCTTAAATTTTATAAAAACTTGATATTAAGCATAAAATTTATTTCAAATATTTGTTAAATTTTATAAAAACTTGAAAAAGGGATCATTACTAATATCTAAAGTAAAGAAAAATCATAACAAATATTCAAAATGTCCTCCCTCCGCTCATTATTATGGTTGCTCAACTACAGTAATCGAGTCCCAAGCCTTTTGCTTAATAAAAATACGGGAAATTTTGCCGCACCCTGTATTATTGGGGCCAATGTTAAGGAGTCTCCAATAACAATGGTAACAACCAATCCTTGATCATGTATTTAATTGTCGATTCGGTTCAGATAACGATTGATCGGACAGAGAATAATCTCGAGTCCTGATACAATTAACAAATAAAGTTATTATTTTTGCTTTAATCTCATATAACTAAATTTTTCAAGTTCAAAGCATTAGTTTGATCAATGATTATAATAAACTCGATGAAGAAAAACAAGTCAAACTCACAGAATGGCCTAATGAATTCAGGCTTGAAATAGAAATTTTAATAAAAAAATTTGATGAAGAAGAAACAACGATAATCTCAATTAGAGATGAAGCAAGAAAGATGCTACAAGCTGATCATTATAATTATTTACATAATAAATTCAATACAGATAAAGAATTTTTAAAAAAATTTAAACTAATTAATGGGACAAAAGCAGCACTTTATTATTTGTTAAAGGAAGGAGAATACTTCAAAAAATTAGTTATTGATGAGTTCAAAATTGTAACCGAAAATTGTAAGAAAAAATTTCTATAAACCTTTAATGATAAAAAATTTTGCTAATAAAGCTAGGCGTTAAGATCTTTCTGATCTAGGCAAGGGGTTGTGAATTGAATGCGGTTAACTAGAGGGATTAAAGGGATTTATCAAAATAGATTTATTAAGGCATATATTCATGTCGCACATATGAATAACCTAAATAGTTCAATAGAATATTATATTAATCACGGAAAAATAGGGCTGATTCGGAAGAATAAATCTCAACTTTAACTACCATTTTTTGTACGTCAAATAATGGGGAGCCGGAAGGGATAAAATTAAATAAAAAGTAAGCGTTTGGAGAGTTTGGCGTGTGATGATTGGGATATACTGGAAAAAATTTTGAATGGTTGTTTACTTGGTTAGGAATTAGGGTGGTTCACGACCGGTTTTAAAACCGATATTTTGATATATTTTGCCAAAAATTAACTGTTTATATAAAATTTAAAAAACCGAAAACTGGAAATGAGTGATTTTATTAAAAATTCCCCCAAAATAAAACCAATATTTGTCTACAACTCGAAACCGAAAACCGGGTTTTTAAAATATGGATAGACTGAAAACCGGGGATAACGGTTAATAATCAATAGTGAACAACCTATTAGGAATGTTGAATGAATATAATAATAAATTTAATCCATAAAAGTCAGCTAAATAAACAATAAAAATTATAAAGCAAAAATAAATTATTTAGCTTTAATGGACCGGCAACTACTCATCAAGCATTATATCCAAGCATTATTTCCAAAAAACATTAAGGATCAATTATTTAATCAATTAGGAGCTGATTTTATTGTTTGGTATCGTTCTATGACTTCTGATTTAAGAAATAAACAAAAATGGAAAATAGAGGACGCGCATTTTTCTGCAAGAAAAAAATTCGACAAAGAATTTATAGTTTATTTCTTCCTTTATGATATTATTTATAACGAATCTTTTATCGAAGTTAGAGGAAGAACTGGAGATTATTTAATAAAAAGTATGGCTATTATTAAGAATAGAATGGATGTTGATATGGGAAGTACTGGAATAGATTTTGATATAGAGGTAGAAAGAATTATAAAAGAAATTATGTATTTAGTAGTGATATTCAAACGCGATTTTGCGGTATCGGTATTTCGGTAAAATACCGATACCGAAAAAATACCGATTTTTTTAAAATTGTGCGGTACGTATTCGGTATCGGTATTTCGGTAAAAATACACCGGTATTACCGAAAAATACCGCGGTAATACGGTACCGTGAATAACACTAGTATTTAGCCATTTTCAAAGTACATATATAAATCAGGGCATTAATCCTTGATAGTACATCCAGATCGTATATCCTCCCATATATCTTATACGTACATACATCTTCTTACATCTTCCAGCGCGCAAGAATCGTGTTTAGGGATCCTGTTATGGGGTTTAGTGTATTTTATCTATCCTGAATTTAAAATTTTAAAAGATAGAGGGTACCGTATTTCCTAAAATAGTACTGCCCCCTAAATTAGTACTGCCCTGAAATAGTACTGCGCTTTAGAAATGGGTTGAGGAATAGTACTGCCGGGAGCACTATTTTAGGAAATACGGTAATTAAAGACCTCAATCCCCTATTTTGGTAATGTCATATAAAATTCCCTCTTCTCTAGTCCCGATGTGTATAGGCAGTGGACAATTGGACATTTAATAATGTTGACATTTGTATTACATATAATTTCATTAAATAAACATCTAGAAACCAACCATTTTTAAAGACAAATCTATGAAATTTTTAAATTTTAGGAAAGAGAATTATCTCAAGCCGATATATATGGTGAGGAATCTACTAGTTCCTCTCAAGTGGAAGAATATGTAGATTTAAATCCTTTTAAAAAATGGCTAAAAGAGAAGCATTTATTGGAATTGAAAGAATTAATAATAAAAAATGAAAATTTTCGTGAAGAGATTGAAAAAAGTATGTCTAAATAAAATATATTTAAATTGGTAAAAAAAGAAAGGGTGGGTAAAGGATCGTAAAAGAAAAAATGATAGATTCATCCAATATTACATCATGCTTATATGTATGAATCAAAATAAAGAAAGAGTTTAGCAAAAGTTTAGCCACCGGGTAGGAATCGAACCTGCGAGCTATGCACTTTCGCTCACCTCATACAGGAGCTCTACCAGTTCTACAGGGGCGTCGACTTCGACTAAGGCCTTCACTTTTTTTATAGATCGAATAACCCCCGCATAAGCGTTTTAAATGCTCTGATGAATCATCCTTAAAATAAATCGAGAGAGAAACGTAATTATTAGAGAAACCTTATATCGAACTTCACATGAAAAATAATTTTAATTAGGGGCAGGGGTCCATTAAATAAAATATATTTAAAATTCAGAAATTGAACAATATGGAAAGCCAAAATTTTTGGAATCATTATCTACTCTTATAGAAGAAAATAATTTTAATTTAATTTTTGATTTATTAAAGAAATATTCCAAAAATAAGATATCAGATAAATCAAAAGAGATTTGGGACAATAATTTGGATAAACAATTAATGATTATTGAAAGCAAGGATAGCAATAAAGATAAAAGGTCTGTCTAATAGAAAATAAGGTTGTCGGATCCGGATATACGGATCCGAAAAAAGGCTGGATTGGTTCGGATATCGGATGCGGATATCCGGAGATCACCAACTATCTGACAACCTTATTAGAGAAACTGTGAACACTGATAGTTAGTTAATAGTATCGCAAAAGGACAGGACTTGTTTCTGACATAAACAGAAAAAAGTATAGATATTTGAGAATTCGAACCTAAATAAGATTGAAAAATATAGGTTCAGTTTAGCCATTAATAAAATATGTATAACAATTTTAGCAAGGGAAAAGCGAAAAATAAAAAGAATCGAAATAAAAAAATTAAAAATGAAAATAAAAATGAAATTTCCAACGAAATTTCAACTCAAGATATTCCAAGATCACAGGAGAAAATTGGTTCATCATCTAATAAAAATTTGGAAATTAAGAAGAAAATGAAAAAGATATTTGTTAAAAAAGAGGATGATTATTTTGGAATAAATTTTGATAAAGATTTGATATTAAAATGGAATATTGATGAATTAACTAATGAAGAAAATAATTCTAATTTAATTTTGGAAATATATAAAGATTTTATTGAAGATCCAAAAAGTGGAAAAAAGTATTTATTAAATGTGGCAGCATGTATTGGAGAAATTGTTGGGAGATTTAAGGTAAAACGAATCGTGTTTAAGTTTATAATGAAATAAAAATTATAAACCCAAAGGCCCGAGCCATAAGAACACGATTGTTCGTTGTTCTTCACAAGCCAGCAGTCTTACTAATGCGCATGGATAATTAATACTAGAATGGCAGATCAGGATATCTGTATACAAAAAGTCTGGTATAAGAAAAATTCGCTTCGGATCCGGATATTCGGGGATTTCATAAGATCAAGGACTCTAAAGGGATTGTATCTGAGATAATTAAAAGTCTGGCATATGAGAAAAAGCTGAATTTTGCAAAATTTAGATAGATATAATTACTAATTTAAGGTAATTCATTACCTAAAGAAATGCCACCCTCATATATCAAATATATTCTTTACTGAAGAAAAGAAGATAGAAAATAAACGAGAAATTGAGGTGCCAGAATCTCCAAAAAAGAAATATTTGAAAAATCGTTTGGAAGAAAAATGGGAAAATTTAATAAACAAAAAAGAAATTAATTTAGCAATATCAAATCGTCAATCATTTATTAAATTTGAAATAAAATTATTTGAATTTTTAAGAGAAATTATTTTTATAATGAAAGGAATAATTGATGGAAGACACTTGGGGAAAAATAAAAAAGAAATTATTTTAAAAATTAAAAAACAATTACATTTAAAAAATTTGGGGTTAATTAGTGAAGAATGGAAGGACAAAATTGAAGGAAATAAAAAGAAAGAAATTTTTAAAATTTTATTTTTTGAGGGGGAGGAAGGAAATGTTAATGATATTGTTAAATTAAATGAAGATTTTGAATTATGGGGAAAATATAAAAAACAAAGAGATTTAGGTAAACGTTTAGCCTCGACAGGCATATATCCTTCAACAACTTGGCCCCGATTTTAATTGATGAGTAGGGATGGGATTTATATGGACTACTATCAATCGAAAAATATGGACATATAATATGGACTAAAGATCTCAAAATATGGACTAAAATCCAAAATATGGATTAAATATGGACCGAAAACTGAAAATTTTTAACGGAAAAATTTATATTTTTAAGCAAAAAATGTTAAATAAGTTAATTTTGATGCAAAATAGTACAAATAAATTAATTTATGCTAGTTTTCTGCCAGGAAAAAATAATGAAATCCATATAAATCCCTTCCCTATTGATGAGAGATTCTGCGGACTAATTCTCTGGACAGAATTCAGAATATCTGGTCAATTAAAATTGTGCCTGGTTGTTATGATAGGTACTTCACTCCTTACCCACTTCCTCAAATTGATCAGATTTCCAACACTGCTCAATCTTAAAAGATAATTTTTCAATTTAAGATAGCCAGATATATGGTGGAATTGGACCTACAAAGTATTTGAATCCAGAATACTTCCAAGAGATTAATTTTGAAACAAAAGATGTTACCTCAATTAAGGTACTAAATGGAAAGGGTTTTGTAATTGCTGTAGCTGGGCAAGAAATATTAAAATCCTACATTTTCCGAAGAACCGAAAAGAAAAACTGGAACCGATATCCGACAAACCTCTAAATTTTCGGTTAGGTTCGAACCGAAAATCTCAATCATTAGCCTTTTTTATGAAGGCATCCAAAAATAATAACTCAGTACCTGATGACATCCAACCCAAAGTTTAATATAAGATTCAACATAAATAGGCATAAATATTTTAAAGTTAATACGGTTTAAGTTGAATACAAGACCTGCAGAAATTCTTTAATTTTAGAAAAACTTAAAATTCACAAAATTATATTCTCATATTTTGTTGGGAGCAGGCCCGCAAGCCCAATGTACCGCCGAGCTATAACTTCTTTCAAAATTGTCGAATCCGTGGCGCCCTGGTATGATTCGGCTCAGCTTGTAGAGCCGCATCGAACCATACCAAGGCGCCACGGATTAGACAATTTTGAACAAAGTTATAGCTCGGCGGTACATTGGGCTCGCGGTACATCGGGGTGTACCCCTTTCTGTTAGATCTGACATTTAATAATAGTCTATTTCCTTGTCAGGACAAAACTTAGTCAAACAAAACATATACATAAGACACTGTCCGACCAAAACTGTCCACCCAAAATAATATTTATTTAAAATTAAGTTATTCCAACTAATCGAGGGTCATTCACGTGATCATGTAATTGGTGATAAAGCAGTAAAAGTATTGAAAAAGCATTATTCAAGATGGTCCCAAACAATTGGGTGTTTAAGTAAATTATTGATAAGTGGCTCTGTTATGTTGGGAATTAATACGATAAATTCTGATGTTGATGCAGTTGTTATTTTAGAAGAAAATGAAAAGGAAAACGAGAAAATAAATATTCCTAAATTTGGACAAAATTATTCAGAAGAGGTGCAAAAATATGAAAATTTGACAGAAAGGCCGTCAAGTTCAAATTGTGAGGAATTAAGACTTGGAGACGGAAGTTTCGGGAATAACCCACTATTAGCTTCCTTAATTTGTTCAAAGGATGAGAAAATAAATAAAGAAATGAATGAGGATAATCAAATTATAGAAATTGATATTAAAGAAAAAAGATTAAATCAAGTTTTTGGCACTGAGAATGTAAATTGTCAATTTGGTAAAAGAGAGGAATGTAATGATCAGTCTTTGTTTTGCTTCCTTTGTCGAGTTTGTTTTTAAATTTAAGGTTTTATCCCTATCACGTTTCCTTGTTGTGTTCGTTTGTATGGGAGTTGTTACTGGATACCGAGTATAAGAAATAGGTTCTCCCTTAAGACCTGATTGCTGGACGGCCGTCATCTCAGTTGAAGGAATGAAGTGATCTTTAGTATATGTACATATTTCATCAGAGCTTACCGTATTTTCTCTAGTAATCCCCCAGGAGGATTATTGTTTCAACCCATCTCTAGGGTGGGGAATTAATAGAGACTGGGGAATTAATAAAGACTGGGGGATTACTAGAGAAAATACAGTATATGCTTGGGCCCAATTCACAATACATTCCGAAGCTCAGTTGGTGTTAATCCTAGATAATAGGCACTTTTGCCCTTTGAGTATGTCCGTTTATGATGAGGGAGAATGTTCAACTGATTTATGTAGAACTAAGAGCCCTCCCTATCAGGGGTGGCACGAGTCCCACAAAATACGAGACACGAGATACGAGATTCTCAAAAAAATACGAGAACGAGATAAAACGAGATACGAGATCTCTCAAAAAATACGAGTTCTCTCAAAAAATACGAGTTTTTTCAAATTTATTCATACATAAGATTGTAAAGCCGAAAATATAAAGGTTTGAATGGATAATGATTACAGCTGGATTATGAAGGATATTGGGGAGTTAGAGGATCAAGGGAATTTATTGGGATATCGGGGATTACGGAGAATATCATGGGATTTAGAGGATCATGGAGTGTTAAAGAAACAGATACCATGGGATTATTGAGGTAGTCAACTGATTTGAGTGATATAGGATATCGGGAGATATGGACACCTGATAAGGAGGTGAAGTTTTTCTGAGCCACTCCATGATTCTGAGCCACTCCAATGGCAAGATTTCTTCCTTTTTTCTAATTCTAGGATCTTAAAATAGTCCGAAATTTTGGGCATTTTTTCTAAAATAAATTGAAAATATCTCGTGTCTCGTGGCAAAATATGAGATACGAGACACGAGATACGAGACCTCTTAAAAACACGAGATTTCACGAGATACGAGCGATACCCCTGCTCCCTATCTTATACAATTCTGAACTATCTCGCCAAAATAATTTATTTTTATGTTTCTTATACATATTAAAAATTATTTAATTTATTTTATTCAATATTAGGATAGAAGAGTAACTGACATTAAAAGGATAACAGAAGCATGGATAAAATTGATAGAATTTAAAATATTTGGAGTGGATATAGATATTGCTTTTGTTGGTTTACCTGAATGGCCTTTGAAAGAAAATTCTGATGAATGGTTAAATGCTGTTTTGGCTAGTAACAAAAATAATGTTTTATCTAATTTACAACCAATATCGGGATATAGTTCAAATAAATATCTAATTATTTTATTGAATAACAAAGAAAATAATAATAAAATGCCTATTACTTTTTGTAATGCTTTAATTGCTCTTAAGATATGGGCTAAAAGTAAGAGCTTTATTATATTATAACTTTTATGAATCCGAAACTAAAAGGCCCACTAATTAGTTATGCAAATTAAAGGAAAATTTTCACTTATAGATGGTTGACTTATAGATGGTTGGTTCCATCTATATATTTTCACTTATAGATGGAAATTTCACTTATAGATGGGCGTATGAGGTGTCATTCGACTCAGCTCGACGAGCTGAGTCGAATGAGGGGTGGGAGATGTATGTCCATTACCTAGGGACCGAGATACAGGGGGCTCAAAATGGTCAAAAATCGTAGGTGCCATCATAAGTATGCAAATAATAGCTCATTTGAAAGAGCTCCTCGAGCTGAGTCGAATGACAACAAAATCAGCTCTATTGACAAGTTTGGACAAAGTTATGACACAAAAAACAACAACGTAAACCTATGGGACGTCGGCGAGGCGCTTGTGCAAAACCCGCGCTTCGCGCGGGGTTTTGCGGCACGCGCCTCGCGGGGAGTCAACGGTCGCTGGGTTCTGAGTCAGTAACATAAACATATTCCTATCTCACTTACTCTTGACATATTTGGGGACATATACCAGCTATAAGTGAAGAGTACCAATTAAAGATTCAATTCTCCTGGCTTCTATGCCATTTTCCAAAAATTTTATAAGTAAAAATATAAAGCCAACATGAAGCGGCTCCGAAAAATTTGAGTTCCTGGCGGAGGTGTAGAAAATAGGTATAGAAAATAGTAGAGCGCGAACTTAATCCAATCTCTATATCTCAATTAAATAAAACATTTTTCCATATCTAAGACATTCATTTTACTAAAATTAAAGTTTTTAATTCAATGTTTCATATTTTTTAGAGCTTTTATCTTAAAAAATAATTTTATTAATTTAAAGATAATTCAATATATGGAAATATAAACGGATTTTTAAATGGAGCAGCATTGACTTTATTATTAGCAAAAGTTTTCCTTTTTTATCCGAATGCATCAACTATTGCATTAATTGAGCGATTCTTTCTCACATATCTGACATGGTTATTTAAATTTAAATTTTAAATATTCTTCCGGTTAAACTCTTAATTCCTCTATAATATTTTATGAACAATAATTGAGAAAAAATCTTCAAAATATATGAAAGATTAGGGTTGCCATTTTCGAGTCGGGCTGACTGTCAAGTCATTTTTTCGGGCATAATTTTTATAGAGTCGGGCCGAATGTACGAGTCTTTTTCGGGCCAAATATTTTATGCCCGACTCTATCTTTCGGTCAGAGTCGGCCCATTTTGGCAACTCTATGAAAGCTCGAAAGATTAAAAATTTATTTTCAAAAATACTCAAAATTATTTTTAATAAAATAAAAATAAATTTAGGAATTGGCCAATACCCGTCCGATTAAAAAATACAGAAAAGATGAGTGACATACATAGTTGGTCAATCGCTCAAGAAATATCTGCAAAGGAAACTAATATAAAGCCTATAAATGATTTATTTGGAAATTTGAGAAACAAAGAAACAGCCACTAGACTCTTGAATCATTCAAAATTAATAATGCCAATAATAACCCCTATATATCCCGAACAATCAGCAGCCTTTAACGTTAATTATTCAACGCATAAAATAATTATGAAAACATTATTTGAGGGGTTGAAAAAGTTAAGGGATGTTAATATTGTTGGTCTTAAAACTGGAGCTATAGAAAAAGCATGGGAAAAGTGGATTAAAGGAATTAAATTTGAAGAAAAGGTGTTTGTTTAAAATAATAATTTGTAGATAGAAATAAAATTCGAAATAGATTAGTGTATCTAACCGAGTAATCCTTTTCTTATTCGATGGATTATTCCGATGATTTATTCGCATGCAGGAAGACTCTAAATTAACCGAGCACCTTATTTTTGGCATAACCATATTCATATTAAAGATATGAGATAAAATAAAGATTAGATCGTTGTATTCGCACTTGCTAAGGAAATAAGAATTATTTTCATTATCCATCTCACAGTCAATGAATTTTACATAGCATGAATATAATAGATATATTATAGTTACCCTGGCGTTCAAGTTCCCTGAACTGGGAAATGTCTCTATGATTAGTAAAGTAAAAGAAGGTGGTAAAAGTTTATTATCCAGCGTTAAATGTTAATCCCTTATAATAAGCAAAAAATTGTAAACCTAAAATTATTTTTTCAGTATGAACATTTTATTGTGGCAGTCTGTGCTACAAAAATAGGGAATGAACATTTTTGTGGATATGCTTCAACAAAACTTAAATTACATTTAATTTGGACAATTGAAGAGAAAAACGAATTTAATCAAGTTGAATATTGTCATATTTCTAATTTAATGAAAGAAGATTTTTGCAAAGGGGAAGCAGCAAAATTATTAGGGTGAATTTTATTTTTTTGGTATTTTTTAGTTTTAGACAATCGGTTATTAGCCGATTGTGGTTATGGTTAACTAAATTTAAAAAAACCGGCATATAACCTGCAGTGTCCCACACTATATATTCGACTCCTACAATATTCAACCCCGAGAAAATGAAATTTCGTCTTCCCAATAAATTTTGTTACAAAAGGGTATTGGTCTAACTCTATTAAGAGTCACTGGATTGTGTATTATAAAAACTCACAAAAATCAGCTTAGAAACTCATTTTCTATATTAAAATCCTCGATAAACTAAGAACCTAAATTATTATTAATTTTATCAGCATAAGCATCTTGCTTAGCTTCCAAAAAATGAAATTAGAAAAATAAATAACTACATATAAATCTATGAGCAAATAAATCTTTGAATATTGCTAAATATTTTATATCTTATATTTTTCAAATTATCTTTAGTAATGACACCTATTGTGAAACTAGACTTATTGGAATGCAATTATTAGGAGAATTAGATAAATCAGAAATGGAAGAAAGATTTGAAGTCTTAGGTAAAAATATAATTGATGGATATAGATTACCTAATTTTATGAAAGATAAAAGTGGAATTTCTTTTAAATTATTTTATTCCTCAAAAGCTGAATTGAAAAATTGGTTTGTCTTTTGTAACGAGTAAATTCAAGTTTAGAATAATCAAAGGGGAGACTGGACTTGAGTTTCGATTATATCAAATCACGATCTAGGCTTGATAATTGCGATTTCACCTAGGACCGTGCCTTTACATAATAACAAAATTCATATTTGATTATTTAATTGGGAAATTTAAAAAATTGTCATCTACAGTCTTTTGCAGGCTTGATAATGGATACGGATACAGATAAGTTCAAAATACCTGCGTCTGTATCCGCCTAAATATCCGGATACAAAATCCATGTCCTACTACCAAGCTGGGTTTAATGAGCATTTGTATCTGTTCACCTGAAATACCTGGCAAAAACTAATAGGACTACTTAGAGGTCTTTTATTTACTATAACTTGAAATATCTGTCAATTTTTATATAATTTTTAAACAAATTACAGGAATTTGATTGAAAGCTGAGATTTATCAAAATTTTGTAAGAATATATCACAAGAATTCTACTTTTTAGATTTTATTATTTTACATTTAATTGATATTTTTCTTCTCAAAAAATTTTACATAAAATAGGTATTTATTGTATACATTTGTAAAGAATTTTTTTAAATAGGTTGAATTATTAGACTGAGTTATCTATGATTTAATATTCCGTATTTATTCTAATTGAATTGCCGCCATTCTATTTTTCAATATCCCAAAAAATTGTCATTCAATTGGAGGGGCAATTCAAATAGAAAGGCCATTTAATTAAAATAAATACGGTATTTATAAAGACATTAAGTTTTGCCACTTTCAAAAATTGTTGGTGGAAATAATTACATAAAAGAGATTCCAAAACTGACATCGAACCATTATTTTTAAATATCTCTAAGTTTGAAATGTCTAATACTCGATTATTTTAGCTTAAGACTTTCTTTATACCGTTTAAAAAAATAAATAGGTAAATGTTCTACAAAAATAATATAAGCTCTGTAATAAAACTGGCAGGCAATAACTTGCGGACCGACTTTTGCGGACCGAAACTTGCGGTCCGCATTTCTCAAAACATAGCTCATTCGAAAGAGTTCGACGAGCTGAGTCGAATGACATCAAAATCATCGTGATTGTACGTGATTGTACAAAATCGATCGTGATTGTAATGTTTAAAAGTTAATTGACCTTCCTTTCTCCTTCAATCTTGAAAAGATATTTTTGTTATGGAATGATTTCAAAGCATTAAAATAACAAAGAAAAATTCAAATCTATATAAATTTTATACTACTAAATTTTATGAAATAATATATTTCGAATATAAAACTACATGTCTAAAGTTTACTGTGAAGTTGTTTAAAAATTTTAAATATTGACTGATTTGAGAATTGTTGTTGAAATTTAATTTTTGTAAATTTTTTTATTTTTAAAATATTTCCCTATCCAAAACGTGTAACATTTAGAGCAGATACGTATCGTGTTATGCAAATCCAGAAACCTATATTTGACATTAAACCCTTATTTTCACCCCCACCCCAACCTATCACTGTTTTAAAGAACTTAGAAACCCCTTTCCGAATAATAATTTAGATTGTTATGTTAAGAAAAATAAAGTTTTCATGTTTTTTTCATGAAAAAAAATTTAATTTCAACACAATCTCACTTCAAGTCTTTGAAAAATATATATATTTTGAAAATGTCTACTAAACTAATATAGGTATGTATGTACATTCCATCAAAACAGTAATTCACATAATTGTGCAACAGCAATCGCAATCCTCCTCTTCTTCCTGAAATTTATTTTCTTCGTCAGTTTCTGGCAATTTGTTTTTAATATGAATTTCCTCCTGTTCCTGCATTTCTCGATCGATGCTTTTATAATAGTCTTCGTCAGCCTTGTCTCCAGCTTGGAATGGGAAATTGTTGTTAATATTTCCACCGAATACCGGAGTTTCTCCTCCAGTTCTATTCCAGGTGCGATTACTAAAATATGATCCATCTTCATTCTCATCTAAGCCATCTTCATCTGAAACAATTTCATATACTTCTTGTCCACTTTCTTCAGAATCACGTTGACTTTCAACATCGTTTGATAAATAATGTTGATGTTCCATTGAAGAAACATAAACAACAAAACAAGCAAAAAATACAGAGAAGTTCATTAATTTAGACATTGTTTTTAGCAAACTTGACTGAATTTAACTGAAAAAACATTTTAAATGATTAATTTAAAATTAAACATATTATGTAAATTGATAAATAAAAAATCAAGCCCGAGACAACTTATTTAATTATGAGAGATTTTCTAGCATAGATAAATAATATCATTAACTAACATTTATGGGAAACAATTAAAACTATATTAATTAATTAATTTATTTACATATAAAAACATTATTAAGGCTTTAGTGAGTGAATGTCAAGGGGGGGGGGGGGGGTTTTTAATTATGAATCCCCCCTCCCCTCGACAGAGTGGCAATTGATTTACAGCCTGTCATGCGAAAAGCAAAACACATTAAGAATTAAAAATCAATTTTTTATATATAAAATTTAAATAAAAAAGTTTTAAGAAAATCTTTCCCAAACAATAGTTACGTAATGGAGAAATGGAATAAGTTCCATGCTTCATTTCTACCTCTACCGTAACCATTGCTTACAAGATACTCTATTTTCTATGCAGTGTTGTGTCCTATAAATAATTTGTAAATGGATGAAAATTGTTTGTTTGTGTGTTTGTTTATCACACGGATACTGTTTTTATATTAAAGTGATTTGGGCAGTGAGGACGTGAGCTTTTATAGTAGTGATTTGGGGCGAGGATACTCTTTCGAATAAGCTATAGCTTTTAAGAAGGGTCCCTAAACTCATCGAGTTAGACCAATTTGAAGCTTAACCCAGCCTAAATGGAGGTTGGAGTTCGGCTCAGAACTTACGGTCTGTCGCAACTTCATAACGCCGGTTTGGGGGTTGAGGATTGAGTGGGGAGGCGCAGAGGATTAAAATAGAGAAAATTGAAAAATATTTTGTAGTTGTTTGGGGATTGTGTTAGTGCTTTGATGCCCCAATTACTGTAGTTGCTCATAGTTTGTCATAGTTAGGGTGGCGCGCTTAGTATAAAAGGCGCAGCCTTTTAGTAGTCGAGGAGCTAGCTAGTCCAGAGTCAGTCTTAGTCCGCAGTCAAAGCTAGTATTCTACTCCAGCGCATAGTCTCGTCATTTCCATTGTATTGTTACCTTCGAGATAAACCTTGTTAGTTAGTCAGTTAGTTAGTCTTTCTGTTAGTATCGGACACAACCGCAAGTCGATACGTAACAGTTTGTTTTTTTTGAAAATAATTTTCTTTGAAAAGCCCGAGATTGCGCAACATAGCTATAAGAAAAAAATCCACTCTAAAATCACAAGGCTTTTCCAATATATGGCAATTGATTGTGAAAGCCTGGCAGGCTAAATGCCAAATAAATTTATTGATTAAGAAAAATTTTACATGGCCAAAATATATGTTGTGTTGCGGTTGATTTCAACGACGCAAACAAATGAAAACACGTTGTCCAATGTGTTTGTGTTTGTTTTTTTATTTCCAAATCTGAAAGGGATGTTGGAGTTTATAAAAAGGTTTATAAAAAAGCCCGAGAACTACTTAGTAGCTAAACATAAAAGACTAATCAATTTTAAAATTTGAAAACGGCAATGCCATCTGGAATACTTGTTTCCTCCAGAACTTTAAAACATTTTTCCAAAATTAGAATTAAACTCAAATTCTCATAATATTAGGTCGGGTCATAATTAGTGTCGCTTTTTTTATTTGGGTTTTTTCGATTTTTAAAATTAAGTTTTCTGAAAAATTTTTTTATTTTTATTACGAATCATCTGTTAGACTATGCTCTAAAGGATCCCAGCATTTGAGAATTTTTCGTTAGGTATTCAGGGAGTTCTGGTCGAAAATATCAAAATTCCCGAAATCATCGGGAATCAAATTTTCTCAAGTATATGTATTGATAATAGCTAGTGTGATATATCATTCGAAAGCTCTTCAAAAACTCTAAATGTTGGGCACAATTTCGAATTTTTTCGGATTTAGTATAAGCTCTCTATGAGATTTAAAAAACCGTTTAGATCATCCTGATCGGATGATTTTACGCTGAGTTCTAAGAAAACGTTTTTGGGGGGGATGTCGTGTCGTTTATTTCATTTTTGAAATGTGAGTACACGCGGCATTTGATTTGTCTTCCTGAAGCGCAGACCGCGTTTTTCGAGTCACCCGTGGCCTTACGTATAGAGAAGATATCCCTCTACAATTCAGCAGAAGAAATTACCGGATTCCATCTTAGCCGGCCAAGCAGGACCGTTTTTCTTAATGACACCCGTCTTCCTCGACCATGTTTGCTTCTGAGAGTCATACGACCTCCATCGTAAAGCCTGAACCCTATTATTGCTGTCTAGGATAGATAACGATCCCATTGACTAGATCATTAAGATTTTTTGCTTCTTGTGTCCATTTTTGGTAATTTATAATTCATGGTGCAAATGCTTGAGAATTTCACTACGAGGTAGCGAAGTTCAAAAAATCATAACTTTATGAATATCACTCATATATACCTAAACCTGGTATTAAAATGAAAAGTAGATTCAGATCTTTAAGTTGGTTAATAAGAAAAAAAGATATTTGTAAAATAACACTCCTAAAAATTTAATCGAAAAAAAGCGGCACTAATTATGACCCGACCTAATAGAATTTTAGCGATTATACATATGTATATTCAATATTCTATTTTTAATTTTTTTGTTATTTAAAGAACCTTAAACATATTTTTGTATAGATTATAAAATTAAAAATTTATTTTTTGAAGCTAGATTATTCTTCAATTTTACTTAAAATATGGAATAACGAAACTTTTTGTTCAAGCATGATCTAAACCTGAGGATTGGTTAATGAACTTGATATGCTATGAATGTCCGAAAATAAATTTAATAGTTTTAGGGGCAATCCCGGAGAATCGAGCTCGATGTAGCTCGATGAGCCCTTTCGAATGAGCTATCATTTGAATATAATAATTTCGGTTCTGGATTCGAAATTCGGTTCTGTTAGGTATGTGTGGGTCTAGTATAAAAGGAGTCGTTAGAGATCAGTCTGGGTCGACACCTGGGTCGACCGGCGCCGTCTGTCCTTCATCATTCTTGCCTTTTGCCACCTTCATTATTATTGTATTTAGTCTTGTAGATAAAGCACAGTTGTTAGTCACTGTCTTATCTTGTTATTCTTGCTAGTACGTAGACACGCAATTCACGTACATAACGGGTTCGGGTTCGGGATTCGACTTTTTCAAAATCTGAGCTCAGATTCGTAATCAGCATATTTTTTTACTCTAGAAAAATCATTTTTCTTATTTTTAAAATTTTTTCCGAAGAAACCCCTATCCTCCGGGATTGCCGTCCTAGACTATCATAGCAAAAAATCAAAAAAATTTTTTTTATCAAATTTTTTTGTCTAAATAATTTTTGTCCTTTTAACATAAACAATTTTTCATCTTTTTTTATTTCTTATGTAATAATTCTTTAGCATTTTTCTCTTTTCATTTACACATTTATTTGTTTCAGCCTGCAGGCTTCTTTATGTTTTTAATGTTCTTTGTAGCTGATATTCATTGATACACTAATAATTAATTGTAATAGTGCACTCTGCCCTTTCTCTATTACTTTTTATAAGCTTTTTTTGATCGTTTTTAGTGCTAATTTGTAACGCTTTGACAATGAATATTTAAAAAAAATACACAAAAGATTACTTATTTTACTCCCTATTTAAAAATAAATTTAACGTTAATCATAAATAAATTTAATTAAACAAAACTATTGTCGAGCAGTCGGTAATAGCCTAAAGATTTTTTGTGTATACCTAAAAAGAGTTTGGGTGTTGATCTTCTATAAAAAACAATTTTAAAAATTTTTATTGCTTAGAATTTTCAAATAATTTGTTGTAAAAATTTGTATTTATCTGATTATGAATATGTTGTGGAGTATATAAAATAATGTTTTATCTTACTTCCTATTTAAATTAAGGTTAAAATCTGTTCATAAATAAGCTTGTTTAGATGAACTTAATTGTTTAGCATTCAATGATTTAAATAAGATTTATTTTTGTATGCCTGAAAATATTTCAGGTAAATGTTCAAATTTTTTAACACGGATTTTAATAATTTAAAATTCTAAAAGTTTAAATTAATTTTTTGAAAAGAATTTCTTCAATTAAATAATTTTACTCCTTATTTAAAAAAGGATTAAACTTTTTTAAAATATATTTGCTTGAATAAAAGAAATTATCATTGATGTTCAAATCCTAAGTCATTTATTTTTGTATGCCTGAACAGAGTTCAGGTAAAACTTAATTTTCATTTGTAAATAGAGGCAGATATATGTTTGTTCTCGCGGGTTATTAGTAGAGACATTATCAAAGATCAAGAACGAAATTCTCGATCATCGAAATCGATTTTTGAGATATCTCCTACGATACTCCCAGTCCGGTCTCTAGTTATTAGTTTAATCGAGCATTAGGCTTATCGAACCCACAGAAGTCTGCCCGGCATATTTAAGAATTGGGAAGTTTGTTGTTCTACTTCGAACATAATTTTTAGATTAATACCCTTATGGGTGTTGCTTGATACATAACAAACTCCCTAGCTGAACATGTCTTCCATCTAAACTAACTACTTTTCCCATATTAGTTTTCCATGAATGTTTCTTTTAATGACTTTATAGGTCTGAGAAATGTTCCAAGTAAGAGTTGCTATTATTTGGAAATTTTAAAATTTTTTAAATTTAATACAAAATAATTTCTTATTTTACTCCTTATTTTAAAAGCAGAATTTAATTTTAATAAAAAAATCTATTTAACACTTTTAGTAGTTCTTTTTCTCCGAAGTTGAGCATATATTTTTGCATACCCGAACAGTGTTCAGGTAAAAGTAGAACTAAAAATTTTAACAATTCTTATACCCCAAAATTTTAAAAATTTTTATTAAAATTCCTCCCATTAAGCCCATCAGACTCCTTTTTATTTATCAATCCCTCTTTTTTACTCTTCTTCTTTCCTTTCAATTTCCTTTAGGGGTTGGGCTTCCTCTCCTCCGATTTGCAAAAAGAAGAAGAAGAACAACGCTTTCACTTTGTCTTCTTTGCAAATTTTTTCAACTTTTTTTTTCTTCTTTATTTATTCACATGTTTATATTTAAAAGCTGGAAATATTTTCTATTTATTTTTTATTTTACTATCATTTTTTAAATCTACAATAGCGACCTTTATAGCTAATTAATAAATAAATCTTCTTATTACATAAGAATGTCTGATCAATATATATTAATCTAAATGTTCATCTTTAAAGAGTTTTAAGGCTTATAAATTCAAAATTTAGCTTGAAATAAGAGACATTAATCAATTAGAAACCTAGTTATCCCTCTACATATACCTATTTTCTAAAATAATTATTCTGTGTGAGTATTGTTTCAACTCACTCACTTTAGGTGTAAAATAAGGTTTTGGTTAGGATGTCAAGATCTGAAAAGATCCTGGATATTTTAGGATTCGACATAGAATTTGAATATCAGGGGATTTTCCAGTATCCGCCTATATTAGGAGCAATTATTCGAGGGAGGGCATTTATTTAGACAACTCCATAATTTTTATTGGTATCATTTATTATCCGGTCTATATCCTTTTGTATAGGCCCCTATCTTGACTAACCCTCTAAAAGTTAGTCAAGATCAGTAAATAAATCAGGCAAAAATATTTTTTATTTCAAGTTTAATTTCTACCCCTCCCACAAACTTAATGTTATTCAAATCGAGAATTCTTTCACTAAATTGAAAAATTTTTTTTAATTTTAAAAACGTTTTAAATAAACTTTCCACTCCTCTACACTCATTTATTTTATCTGAATTTTCGTTTTTCGCATATTTAAATTTTTTTAAAGAAAGTTAAATTGCACAATAATTTTTTCGTCTCGATTTGATTGAGTTAGTAAATGAGGGTAAATTATTTTGTAAATTTTGAGATAATTCTCCCAAAATTTGAAAAAAATTTTTCATGTCTGGAATTTTACACCATATTAAATTTTTAAATATTTATGGTTATTTATAATAAATTTTATATTTAACTTTTGTTTCTGTTCCGATACGCTGTTATGTATTTTTGGAAGCTTTGATTAAAACAAGGCTAGCGTTTATGAAAAATTTGTGTAACTTTTATGATAATTTATATGTTAACTAATTAATTCAGGCAAAAATTTTAAAATTCTGACAGGTCAAGAAGCTTGATTTTTTATGTATAAAATAGTTTCTAGATTTTTTCCACTTTATTCTACAATAATTTATGTTAGAGATGAATTTAATTATCTAAATAATTGGAATATTTTTGCCCAATAAATTTTTAGGCTTACAAAAATATAAACGCAAGTTACAAATTAATTTATTTTGTAATTAAGCTCTAATTTTTAAAATATATTTAAATAATTTTATAATATTGTGTAGATTCCTCAACTTTTTAATTTGGATAATTAAAATTATTTTTAAAAAAATTTTCCAATTCATTCCCCTTTTTTCTAAATTTTTTTTAATTATAAAAAAATTTTTTTAAATGAAATATATCAAAAATTAAATGTTCCCCATTTATTTTTAAATTATTTTTTTGCACAAATTTACAAAAAAAATTTTTCCATTTAATTTTCTCTTTTTCCTTCCAGTTTTCACTTAATTAAATGATTATCCCTTTAAATTATTTCCCTTCTTCTTCAATTACTTTCAAGGATGAAGATGAGACGGTGATTAAAAATAATACTTTTGGAGGAGCAAAAATGACCACTAAAAAATTTAAAAGGAATGGGCAATTAATGGAGGTGATTTATTAACAGAGATTATCCCTGAGTATCGACTCCATATGTTCGTTCATACCAAAAATAGTGGAAGTTTGTTCCACGGGTAGGGAGGTTGTTCCAACTACTTGAAAAGTTGTTCCAATGATGGGAAAGCTTGTTCCGGTAACAGGACCGGAAACAAACATTTGGAACAATCTTCCCCCCAAGCAGAGGTGGGTCGGAACAATCACAGGTGTCGGAATAGGAAGAGCCGGAAATCGGAACTGGCTTAAAAGACAGAACTCGGAAATCTGAATTCAAAATTTTTTTCGGAAATCGGAAGGACAAAAACGACGGAAATCGGAATTCGACCCACCTCTGCCCCCTAGTTTCCTCAATTTTTCGATAATAGAGTTATTCTATAACAATATTCTATAATACATATTGTTTCGATACCCCTAATTTTCTTATTTTTAGCCAACTAAAGCAACAAAAAATAAATGTACTAGTCGATTTTGTAGTAATACAACAGACTGTCCTAATGGGCGAAGGACTCAATTTGTGCCATTTTTTGTTCACCAAATTTCGTTATTGTTGCTGGCAATATTTATTTTGTTTGTTGGATTGAAATGTAGGTGGTTTTTTAAATTTCAATCTCAAATAAAACAGCTTCCGATAAAATTTGCTAAAATACTTATTTAAAATTTTATGGCAACAAAATAGCGACATGAATCGAATTTATAAGTGTAAAATCGGAATGTGTTTCTACTTGATTTGTGGATGGTATTTTTGTTGGAAAACACAGTTTGTCGAACTGTGTTTTGCCCCTCATTTATATTTTTTAAATTCTTTTCTTCTTTAAACTTTAAAGTAGAGACCGGCAAAATCGTGTTTGCGGGATCCCGCATGCGGGATTTTTTTTAAATCTTTGCGGGACGGGATCCCGCGGGATAAATCCCGCATCCCGCAAAATCCCGCAAATCGAAAAAAGTGCGGGATTGCGGGAGCGGGACCCCGCAAAATCCCGCGCGGGATCCCGTCCCGCGCCGGTCTCTACTTTAAAGTTACAAACCGCTAATTTTATTCTTACACAATACTTTGTGTTAAAAAATATTTTAATTTTTCCAATTTCAACCTTTTTTTTCCTTTTAATTTTAATCGCAAAGTTGTGTAGGTATTTTTTAATTAAATTGAAATACAAAATTTCTAAATTGTATTTTTTTAATGTTTTCATAACGCATTTTTATTTAACATTTATCTTTTTTCCCCAATTTTTTTATTTTTCTGTTTTTATTTTCTTTAAATATTTTTACATTTTTTTAACAAAAAAGTTGAATTACTTAATATATATATATTAAAATTATTTCATTATTTTATAAGTTTAACGAAGGAACCAGAGTGATCAAAAGATAAGTATCCTATTCTTCTGTGTTATTTTTGAAAGCTAAAGCATGCTTTAGCTAAAAATTAAACGTTTTTTCGTTTTACAGTTGTTTATCAAACTATTTACTACTTAAACTAAAATTTATTAATATATAATTATTCATAAATTTATCAATAAATTTAACGATATAATTATTTTAAATACTTCCTTTCTTGTGTTCTTTAATGTTATTTTTGGAAGTTGAAGTTTGCTTTAACTAAAAAATTATTTTAAAGTTTAAGAATACAGTCGAAACTAATTTTTAGGGGATCCATCTGGGTCGATTTTATCTTATAATGAAGGAGTATTATATATAGAAACTAACATTCTAGGCAACTTTCTCCACGTATTAACCAGACTAATTTTAAATAAGCATTTATATTGATATGTAATCTTTCTCTCAAACTACTTAATATATATTATACGTATTTTTTAATTTCATAAGTTTATCGATATAAGGACTTGAAAATTTAGTAACCTATAATGCGATTATTTTTGTAAGCTAAAGCCTGCTTTAGCTAAAATTAATTATGATTTTAAATACGAATATCGATCGAGCTTTTCACTTGTTAAGCTATCATTATTTCCATCTTCAACATATGACTAAATGTATTCATTAAAATGTTTTACCGTATTTCTTGAACCTCATGTGGCTCTTTTTTCCAACTGACCTTTACTACATATGATGTGTTTCTATTTCAAGTGTGGGGCTTTATTTTAGGGAATACGGTATCTATCTAAATCCTATTTTATAGAGCTCAGACCTCTTTTAGAAAGCTTGTTTGGCTGTAATTTAAGAGAGATGTCCGTTACTTTATTTTTAAGGACCATTCAAAAATCCCTTCCACATTCCCTTCTTCTCTCCTTTCGCCCTCCAAATCTCTTTTAGAAATCTTCCTGGCCGTCATTTAAGAGGGATGTTCGAGACTTTATTTTTAAGGACCATTTAAAACCTCTTTCAAATTCCTTCCAAATTCCTTTCCTCCCCTTCTTTTACCCTCCAAAAACATTCCATTTTACCTAAACCAATCTGTGCGGCATTAAAATATTTTCATTATTTACGTGCAATTAATACAGCTTCAAATAAATATTCAAAATAACCCGCTTTTTATCTTCTTTAGAATAGTTAAAAATGGCAGACGCGCCATTGACCTCGACGGGGGGTTTTTAGACGAAAGAAAAAAGAAAAGTTTTGGTGGCCGTCACAGCTTGTTGGAACCGAAATGGAATGAAAAAAAGAGTGAAAGTAAATGAGAATAAAAGTTGAAAAAAAATACAAAAACTTGTTTTTGTTGTCAGATGTTTGTAAAAATAAATGAAAGAGAAAAGAATTTGAAGGGAGAAAAAAAAAGATGAGTTGTGATTTGGTATTTATGTGTGTGTCTGGATTAATTGATAATTAATGGGGGGATTAAATGAGAGAAAAAAATATGAGAATAATAAATAATGAGAATAATTGATTTGAAAAATTCTTGTAAAGATAAAACGAATTTTTTTTGGGAACATTTGAAAAATGGTGTAAAAAAAAATTTTTTTTTCAAATTTTAATTTATTTTCTCAATGAATTTTATTTTTTGTTAAATGTTACTGTCAAATCTCATTAATAATAGATACCTAAAAGTAGATACCCAACAATTTTATTTACGTTTGCATATTTAAATGGTCACTAGGACGAGAAAATGACTTCTTAATTTATATACCCTTCGTTATAAAATGCAATCGGACTTCGTCTTTCTTTTTCTGTTTTATTGTTGGCAAAAAATTGATGGCTTTAAAATTTTTTCAATTTAATTTTAGCTAAAACAAGCTTTAGCTTACAAAAATAATAGAGAGTCTTGACTGGACAACCAACTTCTAAAACTTATCTTGTTAAACATAGATAATAATGAAATAGTTTTAATGTATATTAAGTAATTATTTTATTAAAATGTTGGAAATAGAGATGGCATTTTATACATTACCTTTCTACATACTTTACTAAAGATAGGTATTACTGAAAAATACTGTCGGTGGTACAGTAGATTCGATCTTTAGTGTACTTAGTTGATATGAAAAATTTAATAAAAATATACAGAAAATTATAAAGCTGGAGAAAAAAATTAAAAAAAAATATGAATAAAAATTCAATCCGGGAATCATAAAAAAATTTAAAACTAAACTACAAGTTGTAAGTGTTAAAACGAGAGGGTTCTTATTCGAGATAAATTAATCGAGAAATATTTGAGTTACCTATTTTCTTCTTACTATTTTTATTTTTTCAGGTGTATCCGCAGGAAAGATGGATGTTGACAACGATATTGAAGAGGGGGAATTCCTTCACACTTTTCTCAAAAGTGATGATAATGAAAATCATCAAATTACAGAAGAACACCATTTCGATGAAGAAATGCCAACACCCCCAACTTTAATACCCTCGTTTCTGACAGGACCGGATTCTTCTGATTCAACAGAAAGGTGGGTATTTTATTTTTATTTATTCCTTACGTCTACAACTCTGGTAATCCCCTTAAACATATTAAATTTTCAATTTTTATTGTTATTTATGCTAATTTTTATATTAAATTTTGTATGGTCCAGGTCGGAGTCTTCCATGATTTATTTTTGGATGCCTTGATAAAACAAGGATAAGGTCTATTAATTGGATACGAGTCTTTAAAAATAAGTAGAGAATGTTTGTGGATAGTGGATCAAATGCTATTATGTATACTTAAATTTGTCTTCTAGTTTCTCACAAACTAGACCGAATATTTTATTAAATCTGACTCCACTTTTTCCTAAATTTTGAATTTATATGTATAATAATTTAAATTGTCTTTTGAATTCTAGTTCAACAAAATCAACAACAACCACAACCACCACAAAAACTACAAAAAAGACAACAACAACGACCACAACAACTACCGAAGCTTCTACTGAAACAACAACATTAGATCGAGAAAAACAAATGTTAAAATCGGCTGAACGTTCATCTTTACTAAATAGAAAGCCAACCAGAAAAAGAGTTGCAGGAGAATGCAACGATTTACATGGTTGGGAATTTTGTTTAAATTATTTTTAAATTTGATGTTTTGTTGGTCACTTCTTATTTCTAGTGATCTTATTTATATTGATTCCCATATCTCCTCTCCCTGGCCCTTTTGGGTTCTGGATAGTGTTCGGCACTTCGATACTATCGCGGTATTACTAATGGTATTGCAAAAAACTTAGTTTTAGCATATGTTGATAGGGTAGTTCTTGTGTTGTCAATCCGTAGCTTTCATAATTCAGTGATATTTTATATTCTTAGTCTGTATTTTGCCAATATTTTTTTTCGATTGGTAGTCCATATAATTCCTTATCTTACTTATTAGCTAAGATTTAATAGGTGCATCTTACATTTGAATTCTTCCTAGTTGCGAATAAATCAAAACCTTATAGTCTCAGGGTAAGATTATTTTAAGTGTCAGCTAAATCATCTAAATTTAGCATTACCTATCTTAAGTTGAGGAGTTCCTAATTTTGTAACGTCTACAAAAAATTTTTAAAAAGTGATTAAGTATACTGTGTTTTGCGTCCTTAAATCAATTTTTGTTAAAGCAAGCTTTAACATCCAAAAATAATCATATGGCACTGATGAAAACAGCAATTCTGATAATGTTATCAGCAAATTTATTAATAAATTTGTGAATAAATTATTATATATGAAGCAATTTAGATTTTCGTCGTATCATTAAATTAATTTTTTTAACCTTCAAGAATATGACTTTTTACTAACAAATTATCAGAAATTAGAATTATTTATTTATCTTATAATAGATCTCTGTAAATTTTGGACATCAATTGGTGAATGTAAAAATAACAAGGATTGGATGCGGGATCATTGTCCTGTTAGTTGTGATGTTTGTACTAATGGTAAAAGAATAAATATTTTTTTGAAGGAGGGGAAATATAATAGAATTTTTAAAGGATCCTCAGTCTGTGTCGATCGTCATCGTCTCTGTGATTTTTGGGCGTCTATGAAAGAATGTGAAACAAATGCTGTTTGGATGCTTGTAAATTGTCCTCGTTCTTGTAAGGTGTGAAAAAGGAATTTTTTTGAAATTTATTTCATAAATCGGACCTTGATTATCCATAAACATTGGATGATCAGAAATTATCTAACAAAATGAGAGTGCCTGAGGTGTCCGTGGGACTTCGGGATGAAATTTGGTAGACAGATAGATCAAACCATACTTTATTTATGAAATTTTCGGCCGTATATGAAAGGAATGCGGCACTCATAATTTTTCCTACTCCCATAATGGTCAATTTTTCAATATAATTCTCTCAATTTCTGATACGTGCCTTAAGACTATAAACGCAAAAGGATTATTTTTCTTTTATGTTGTGAGCATTTACTTTGTTTCTGTCCGATGTGTGTGCTTGTTTTGTCTGTCCGAGTTCGTCAGACAAAACACGGACGAACTCGGACGGACACAGACAGACAAAATACGGACAGACAAAAGACGGACGAACTCGGACGGACAGACAAAACACGGACGAACTCGGACGGACACAGACAGACAAAAGACGGACGAACTCGGACGGACACAGACAGACAAAAGAAGGACGAACTCGGACAGACAAAACACGGACGAGCACGGACAGACAAAACACGGACGAAGACGGACAGACAAAAGACGGACGAACTCGGACGGACAGACAAAACACGGACCAACTCGGACAGACAAAACACGCACACACATCGGACAGAAAAAAAGTAAATGCTCAGAAAATTAAAGAAAAATAATCCTTTTGCGTTTATAGTTCGCGTGTATTTTCTCTACGGCATAAATCAAATATAGAGAGAAATTGACCATTATGGGGAGTAGGAAAAATTATGAGTGCCGCATTCCTTTCATATACGGCCAAATTTTCTCCATTTTCGCTGCGGGGTACCGTAGACCCCGGACCTCACTGGATGAGATGTTAGGGATTAAGGACTTGAAACTCGGCCTATTGTTATTTGAAGCAAACTTTATAGCCTGCATTTTAGAGCATATATTCTTTTATTACCCAACCCCTGCCTGAGCTTCTTAATTAATAGCAGCCTGATTTTCTATCTTAACTATTTAATATTAATTATTTTAACTTTGATTTGAATTAATTCTGGGAACTTATGTTAGTACATGGGTAACAGAGGGAATGTGATTTATTTTTTGGAAGCTTGACATTGTTCATAGCTAATTTATTGCTATTTTTTGTTTGGCCCATTCAAACACAGCACTCTTAAATTTAATAAAAATATTTTGATTTTGTTGTTTAAATAGCTATGTAAAGGAGCTTCGGCAAAACGAGCGGAATTGGGAATATTTGAAGAATCTGACTGTACTTTTGTTTCAACACATGAAGGTCAATATTCAAAAATTTTATTTTCTCCGAGTTTTCGAAAATCTGAGATTCAAAATTTCTAGAATCAAAAACCTCGAAATTCGAAACAGTTCTGTTTCCCTTTAGATACCACAATTCGTCGAACAATTTCCACATCAGATGTCCGTGTAAGCAACAATGCTTTTGGTTGTTCTCCCGCATTAACTAGACCAAATTGTAACAAAAATCTCTGCTATCATTTAAAATTCCGAACTCTAGATGGTTCGTTTATTTATTAATTTTGGGCAAATTGGGCAATTATAAAACGTTTTTTGTTGATATCTTTTCTAGAAAAAATATAAATTATTTTGTTTTTAAAGTTTAATAAACATTTTTGTCCGATAAATGTTTAACTAGTACAAATTTTATTTATCACAGTAGATATTTTTGGAAGTCAGAACATTGTTCTAGACTATAAATATTTTTTTTTGTAAAATTTTATCACTGTTACTGATAATATTCGTGGATGGGGTTGATCATGAAATGCCGAAGATATAACTAGATGGGATATATCCCATAAATTTTATAAGGATATTGATATTAAAATTTATTCACTGAGCATTCCTGCTTATTCAAGATCACTCCAAATTAAATTTATTTTGAATTTAGGAACTTGTAACAATTTGGAAAAGCCTTTGTTTGGTGCGGCATTTATGCCTTTGGCTAGGTGCAAATTAATTCGATACAATAATTTTTTTTAAATTTCAAGACTAAAAGAACCTGTTTACGATGACAAGATGGCAGCTCCTGTTGGTATATTATTTTTTAATATTATAGGGGCAATACACCGTCCGACATATACGGATTTCCATATTTTTTTCCTGACTCGTTGGGTTTTTGAGATTTTTAGTCCATCTTATATGTCCATATTTTTCGATTGATAATCTATATAAATCCTAACCATAATTATAACTCATACGTCCAAAATTTTATTTTTAAATTTGTTCATCTAAGCGAAATGTGCGATTGATTTTACTCTAATTTGTGAACCAGGGCTTTGCGCCAAAATTTTCGCGTGGCGCGCCAAACGCCAATTTTTCAAATTTTAAAAACACGCCAATGCCATGACGCACAGCCCAGGTGTGAACGATATTTTTGTCGGACAGTTTTTTGTACCTACACAAAAAATATAATATCAGTTTCTTATCTCATAAATATTTTCTAGCTTCAATTAATCATTTGAAACCCTCATCAAGAGAAGCAAGCAGATTAGTTAGTTAATCTTTCTGAGTACTGAGTAAGCTTTTAAAATTAGATGCTCAGTTCAACAGCAGAAATTCCAACAAAATGGAATGCTCTCCTTATGCAATGGGGGCAATTTATTGCCCACGATGTTTCCAAAACTACAATGTTAAATAATCAGGTAAATTAAAGGAAATAATCCGGAGATCGTGAAAAAATAAACATGGATTTTAGACCCGGACTGAGAAAGACCGTCCATCGTCGGGCTGTTATGTATCGACTTGCGGTGTGTCCGATACTAACAGTAAGACTAGAATAACTAACAAGGTTTATCACGAAGCTAACAATACAATATAATAACGAGACTATTCGATGGAGTAGAATACTATGTAGCTTTGACTACGGACTAAGACTGACTAACTGGCGACTCCCCGACTACTAAAAGGCTGCGCCTTTTATACTAAGCGCGCCACCCTAATACGGGCACTGATTTAAGCATTGTAGAATAATTTATTTTTGTTGTACACTTACAGATCTGTGCTAGTTGTCTTCCAGAAGGCGGTACTTGTTTTCCTGTAATGCTTAGCCGCCTAGATCCTACGTAAAAATTTTTAAAATTTATTTTTTAAAGAAAATTTCTAATAAAATTTGTGAGATAATTTAAGATTTGGTCGTTTTCTCTGCCTTCCGGTTGCTCGTTCGTCTCCTGTATCTAAAAAAATTAATAAAAGATTCATCTTTTCAATTTTTAGGTCTGCGGAACAGGAGAAGACAATAATGTTCGTCAGCAATACAATGAAAACACAGCTTTTATTGATGGATCTATGGTAAGAATTGGTGCCCGGATCTGCTCCGGATGGATTTTTTGGGTTCTGGGTATAGGTCCAAAATCCGCTCAATAAAATTTATAACCGCGAACGATGTTCCAGTTTCCAAAAATAATCAAACAGTCTCCAACCGCTTCAAAAGCTTAGACAAAAACCTAATGTTTATTAAAATTTAAAAACGAAACAATTTATATTCTTCAGAAAGGGTTAAAATTAATCTTTTCTTACCTAAATTACTAAAAATTTAACTATCAAGAGTTTATAATTCTAAATGTTAGCAGAGATTTTTGCTACAATTTATACTTACATACCGGATTAATTCAATGAAATCCAGTTGATACGATCCGGGATGAGCTCGAAATTCTAATTTTCTTCAAAAAAATTTTTCAAAAAATTCGAAAAAATCAGGTTTCAGGAAAAATAATTTTTCGGGCATTATTAAAAATAATATTTAAAAATTATTTTTAATTTTTAAATATTGATAAACATATTTTAGTAGATTATTTAGTACATATGAATTATTGGAATAGATTCTTGTTAATAATATTTAGGTATTTGACAAAATAATCACTTGATCTCTCAACACTTCGGGAGCTTAATTTTTTGGATGCTTAATATTTCTTAAGCAATTAAACTGAAAAATGATACAAAATTTAAAAAATTGTAGCATAGTAATTCCTAACATAATTATCTAAAGGTTTATGGAAGCAGCCATCGAGACCAATTTGTGTTTCGCCAAGGTGCTTTTATGAAAACAAACGTCCTTCGTTCCCGTGTATTTCCACCTGTCGACAATAATCAAAATATTATTGCGGGAGATGATAGAGCGAATATTTTTGTTGGTTTAGCTGCTTTGCATACCCTTTTTGTTCGGGAACACAATCGGTTGGTTTATGGAACAATAAATTATTTTTTGTTGATGTGTACCAGGGATCTAACCGGCTTGATTACAGAAAATCTTGGATTTATTTATGTTGGCTTCCCTACATATTAATTAATAGAATATTGCTTTGTTAATAGATATTCTTTATCTGTAGCAATCACCTCGATTTTAATAGCTGCTCTTTATTTTTTGGGTGCCTAATATTCCTTAGGCAATTATTTAATATTTAACCGACTCGATTTCCGTTGAGTTTTTCAAGTACAAGGATGAATAAAATTTTTAAAATTTCATAACGGATAACCAACCCGAAGTCTTTTGTTCGGGATTTCCTAATCCTAAAATTGGAAATTTATATTTCGAATGCGGACTGAACTCTATGTGATTCGTTTATATAAGGTTGGTGGGTCCGGATGTCCGAAAATTTTCGGGTTGGATAAGGGATTTCGATAAGGCCAATTCTATCTATAAGTCACACCCCTATTAAAAATCTTCCAACATTAGTTTTGTTATTTTTAAGTATTGCTTTGCTCCTTCAAAAAGTGAATCCACATTGGGACCATGATAGAATTTATTTGGAGACAAGAAGAATTGTTGGGGCTGTTATACAAGTATTTAGTTTAATGAGTTTAGAGAATTTTCTGTTAATTTCAGAAAATAACATATGAAGATTATTTGCCTAGGCTTTTTGGCAAAAAATTTGATGAACTTATTGGAAAATATAAGGGATATAATCCAAAAGTTGACCCCTCAATTTTTGTAGGTTTTATTAAAATTGTTTTATTTTTGGGGTATTTTCTGCATTATTATCCATTATTATCGTGGTCGGAAACAAACAGTTTAGTGAATCGGGACTAAAAACCCGGTGACTTGGACATTCTTCAAAAGTATTTACTGAAGAATATTCATTGATTATGAATTGAATTAACCAAAAAGCGGACTCGGATCTCCAAAAACCGTGGGTTTTTCAATATCCCTTCCAATAAATATTGCCATATCACAATTATAACTCTGTGATACGAGTTATTAATCGGTTGTGCTTAGCCCTACTTTATATTAATTAATCTAATGAAGATTTTGTTTAAATAATTTCGTTTAAATGCTAAACACTCAGCATTTCAATAAGGGAACGGTCTATTTTTGGAAGCCAATTTCTCTTTGGCTAAGTCGTTTAGGGGTCCTTTTTTATCATTTATCTCGTTTTTGGCTGATCTTTTGTATTTTTTGGACTCGCAAAAATCTCTCAATAAAATCTCGATAGTATGTAGGAAAAGAAGGGAGAGTGAATTTCGAAACTATTTTACCTCCAAATCCTTCCTTAATTTTTTTTTAATTTTTAGAATGAATTTACAAGTTGCGCATTTCGGTTCGGCCATGGAATGATTCAAGTTCCTTCCCATTATGATTTAAAAATAAAAAAATTTTTTTTAGGAATTTTATCCTTTTTTTAATCAAGAATTTGCTCAAATTGGTAAAAATTATTTTTAAAAATATTTTAAAATAATTTTTGTCATTTTTGGGTGGAATACCATTCAATGAAGGAATGTTTAAATCAGTCCACATTTTGTAAGAAAAAAATTTTTTTCAGAAAATTTTTTTTTTATTTTTTAGAAATAATGGAATAGATCCTTTAGTAAGAGGTGATTTTTACAAAAAATTTTTTAATTTTAAAGAGAATTTTCAAAAAATATTTTTTAGGTTTAATGTCATTACCTGCAAGACTGCCACAAAGACTAACTGTTTCTGTAACCGAAAAGATTTTTGGAAATTCTGATTTGGGGTAAAAGTTAAAATTTAATTAAAGCAATAAAGCTAAGATTTTTTGAGTTGGGTTTTCTTGTCTATTTTTGCCAAATATTTTCAAGCTTCTTAATATAAAGATACTGTAGTTACTCCAATTTACTCAGAAAACCACCATTTTTTTGAGCTTAATATGAGAAATCTAAAAATTATTTTTATATTGCCTAACTAAATCTTGCCATATTACATTTCTTGGGAATTATCATGTTTATTTTTGTAAGCTAAACGGCGTTTTAGCTATCTAATATTTAATTTACAATTTTAAGAGGTTAGTAAAATAAGCAACTTATTTTTAAGAAATGAATTTCTTCGCTCTTTTGTGTTGGGAAATTTGACATCTTTTTTTTGTTAATTTATAGACACTTCTACGAAAGTTTTAGCTTTTTAAAACTTAATTTTAAAAAATTAGGAATAATAAAAATTTCTTTCAATTAATAAAATTCTGAAGACATAAACAGATTTATTATTTTAACCAAAATATTTCCAAGTCTAAAGATTTGGACTATGAGGAACTATTATGTCATTGGGTCATCTAATTTCTACCTTTAAATTTACTCAGAGATCTTTGAGTGAATTTTGTAAAATTATCATTAAATTAGCAAGCGGCAACCCAATAAAAATAGCTTTAAAAATAAAAAAATTTAGTTAATATAATTATTTTCAATTATATACGAATGAAAGTGCGTATTCTTTTATTCAATGTTTTCCCTTAATCTAGTCTTGAAATTTTTTGGAAGCTAGGCTTTTTACCTTAGCTATTATTCATTAAAGATTTAAATTTAAAAAAACCCTCTCAATTTCCAGTTCAATCAACATTCAACGAGGGAGAGACCACGGAATTCCTGGATATATTGCTTGGCGTAATTTATGTAATTTGCCACATGTCAAAGACTTTGCTGATTTAAACACAACAATTAGTAATGAAATTGTGAGGGAAAACTTGAAAATTTTGTATAAAAAAGTTGAATTGATTGATATGTATGTTGGTGCTCTTTTAGAGGATCCTATTGAAGGGGCACTTATTGGTGGGTTTCGGAAATTTAAGGGAGAATTTTCTAAAGTTTTTACAAAAAGTTAATATAAATGAGGTCCGCTAAATTCATTACATTAACACCTTCTAGGATCGGGTATTGGACTTTGGATCGCAAAATTTTCTGAATATTGGTGTTCGGATAACATGTGAAATGCCCGCTTCCTTATCTATTTGTGTTTAATATAAAAAATCCAAAAAAAATTTTATAAAATTTAAATCTTGAAATATACAATATTAGTAGTAATAAATATTTTTCTGATGATTATTTTTGTAAGCTAAGCAACGCTTTAGCTATTTAATAATAAATGTTCATCTCAGATTCCATTTAAAGAAATTTCTTAAAAAAATTTTTTTCTTCCAAGCTTTATGGTAAAAAATCGTCCTCTTTAGAATAATGGAGATTCTTTAAAATCATTTCCTAAATTTCACATTTAATTTTAACAAATTTCTTAGGTCCAACATTAGCTTGTGTTGTTTCCAAGCAGTTCAAATCTCTAAGAGATGGTGATCGGTCAGTTTTACAAAAGATTAATTACCTTATTTTCTTTAAAATTTGGCATTATTTCGAACAAATTTTTAAGAATTTTCGAAATTATAAAATAAATCTGACCTTAGGCGACCTTGAAATGGCAAAAGTAAATAAAAAGCTCAATTAAGATAAGATTTAAATAATTTGAAACACGATTGGCTCTTTTCTCAAGTCTTTATTATTATCCTTTCTGTCTCAATATCGAGAGATTTTTAAGTAACACTAGCATAATTCTGAAACATAAATTAATTTAAGGACGAGAAAAAATTTTTTAGAAGAGGGGAATATACCGTTTTTATTCCCCATTTCCTAAATTGGGACTTTATTTTTTATGTCGGAACATTCTCTCATGTCTCCCCTTTTCTTCCAAGAATTAAAAAATTAAACTTTGCCCTAATCTGTAATTTTCTTATTTAGAATTTACATCAAAATTTCTAAACAAATAATTTTATTAGATTTTTCTTTCTTCACAGATTTTTCTACGAAAACCCAGACATACTTTCCAGTGAACAAATAAAACAAATAAAACGTGCAACTCTAGCTAGAATACTTTGTGATTCTGGCGATTCTATGAAAAAAGTTTGTAAATTTGTTTTATTAAATTTAGTTCAGTGATTAGAAAATAAAGTCTAGAAATTTTCAAAAAATATAATTTTAACAAATTTTACAAACTAAATTAAGAACGTCTATCTTGAAATAATAAAAATAGCTTTTTTTGTAACTTATTAATTAATACAATTAATTACCTATAATTTTTTAAATAAATTACCTTTTAATTAATTAGCTTCTGAACAACAGCAGCCTTTAATTTTTTGGATGTCTAAATATTTAAATTAGACAAATTTATTAATTGGGACTTATAGTCGCAAATCCCTCAACATTTTTCTTTTTTTTCGGCGCCGCAGGCGAAAATTTTGAGAATTTTGGAGGATCCTTAAGCTAAAAATTTTCCCATTTTCTGCACCGCAGGCGAAAATTTTGGAAAACTCGGGTCGGGTTTTAAAAAATAAAAATTCTCGGGTCGGGTATCGGGTTTCGAGTATGTTGTGTATGGGCGTCACCCCTTAAAGTGTTTAGTATAAAAGACAGCCAATAGTTAGTTCACTCTCCCAGTTTTAGTTCTTCCTACCCCAATCTTCACCTTCATTGTATTTTCGTGTGTGATAAACTTCTGTTGTCTTCCTCTACGTAAGCGGGGTCGTAACAGAGTAACCCGTGACATCCCTGATTGGGACCTTAACTTTTTAGTCAACTAGCGTTGGCTAAAAATAAAAAATTAAATTCCTAGACTTTTGATTCATAAATCAAATAATTTGAAATTTTTGATTTTCGCTACCAGTCAAGTTTCAGACCCAAAGCTTTTGAAATTTTTTTTACCTAAACCTTGGTTTAACCGATTTCTAATTAATTCTTTCAGGTACCCAGACATGCATTTAATCAAGCAAAGGCTGAAGACCTTATTAATTGTGATCAGATCGATTCACCGAATTATTTTAAATGGAAGGAGGACCAGCTTGGATTTTAAATAATTTTTCTAAATAGAAATTTTTCTATTATTTTATTTGTCCCAATTATTATTTTCAATATAGTTTAACTCTTATACAATTCTAAAAAAATTTTTCCAATGAAAACCTTACCTATATTTACGGCGCGTAAATTTTTTAATTAAATTTTCACCACTGACCAGTAAGTTATAAAACCAATTGAAGAACCAATCATTTTTAGAGCCGTATTTTTAATTATAACTGTTACAGATATTCAAAAATTCCCAGAATATACAGTCCTGGCCTGAATTCTTAGGGTGGTCTGGACAAGAGATTTTATTATCGTTGGTGGGAAGGACTAAATTATAGTGCTGGGGGTCTCCGTCATTGTAGCTAGGCTAAAAATGATTTTTAGTTCCGAATCAATCCAAAATAAATATTTTTATATGTACCAAATTAATTATCTTTCATACATATGACAAAAAATAATGTAACGAAATTTCTCTAAAATAAACTTTATTGAGCTTTCATTCAACTACTCCTATAGTTAAATTCTCCGACAAGACGCTCGTGTGCTTATATAAAATCGGCATTTTTAGCAAAGATTAATTTTTTTTTGTTTTTTTGTTTTATTTAAGTCACTCGCGTCTTTCTTAAGATATACGCGTTATTTTTAAGTAGCCCACGCATTATAATGTTTATTTTAGAGAAAATTTGGCATTTATTTATTTCATTTATTAAATACTTTAAAATTTTGTATCTAATTTTTAAAATATTTTTTATAATTCCCCTCCGTCTAAATTTTTGCTCAAAATTATTTAAACCAATTAAAATAAATAAAAATTAATTTTTTTTGTATTTTTCTATTAAATAATTAAAATAATTTAAATTAATTTTTGATAAAAATTTTCAATTTCCATGGATTATCGAAAATCATTTTTTTGCTTTAGATTAATTAATTTATTTAGGATTTTATTTATTTTTCTTTCCGGTATTGCAGGATATCAGTTAAATGACCTAGATTTTTATGCCTATTTTTGGAAGCCCTTTTACTCGGGCTAATTTTCCTTTAGGCAGGATTTTCTTTAATTTTAACTCTTCGTTATATTTATGTCTCGTCGATTCCAATTAACTAAATTTTTTATTTTAATTTCATAATATCTTGATTATCAGATATAAGTATATAACTCTATAACTTCAACTTTTTTTTTGGATTTTTCTGTTGAATAAACGATAAATTATTTCAATATTTAGATAATTTTCGGCATTTTTTGTCAATATTTTACCAATTTATTTCAATATTTTATGGCCATATTTGGCGATTTTATTTCAATAAAAATCCGGTCCCTAGTTATAACAATGACTAACAAGTTGTGAATAACAATATACAATAATTTGAACAATAGGCCCGTATATATTAAAGATTGTATAGGATAATAGCAATAATTTTTAGTTTATGTATTTTTTGGAATTTCTTTTAAATTCAGAAAGCTTCAATACAATTGTTTTGACTTATTTTAGAATTAGTTTTGGAAGTAACAGAAGCAGTGATGGTATTTCGCCGTCCAATAATAATTATACTTTTGACGATATGTAACTGTTTGTTGGGTATCGGCTTAGTATAAAAGACTTCCTGTTATTCAGTCGTGGTCTTAGTCTTATTGTCGCAGAGTTATTCTATTCTTTCTTCAATATATTCGGCGCTTAGCCATTCCTATTGTGCGCAACCTATTGTATATTTAGTATTGTAGATAAAGCACAGTTGTATACTGTCTTATCTTGTTATTCTTTGTTAGTACGTAAACATACAAGTCACGTACATAACACTGTTTAAATATTATTTTAATTATTTTGTTAAGTTCCTTACTGTAATAATATATAATTAAATTATCTAGTGATTATTTAAATAACAATTAATTTACGAGTGACTTAATAGATAATTACACCTGCTCATGCACTTTACAATTTTTAAAAATTATACAACTACGAACAGGACGAAAGGAATTTTATGAATAATTAAATAACGAAAATGTTTATATCAGCTTAAATAATACTTAATATTATATAAAATATATTATTCAAAAAAACTTCCTGTTTACTTTAAGACTTTACCTTTTAAAAACGTAAATTAAAAAAAATTTTTTTAAATAAATTTTAAAATAATATATTAGTATTATATTAGTAAAATATATTAGTAAAAAAAATTTTTTTAAATAAATTTTAAAATAATATATTAGTATAATGTCTATGAACGAAAATATCACAAGTATTTTAACAGCAAATATCCCAGCTCCAATCGTATTAAATAAAATAACATCTCTTTACGATATTTTTGCAACTTCTGGACTTTCATTTATTTTGATAATTTTTGTAGGTATTCGCTGGTTAATTTCTGTAGTCGGCATTATTTTAAATTTGCTTTTATTTTGGATAACAATTAGAACAAAGTAACCTTTTAGTGTTTAATGAAATAAATTTTAAAATCGTTAAATTTGCTATATTATAACAGCTAACCCTCGAGACCTACCTTACCTGGCATATAAGGTTAGGTAATGTATATATTAATGGATCAAACATGCTAAACCATCCTTAAGATAAGAATTGAGGTGATCTCGGAAGACTACTTTAGAGGAAGTCGCACAATAATGTGTTATCACACAATAGAAATACAATAAAAGTTGAAGAAAAAATAAGGTTGGGGTATTGCAATTAGGAGACAATTAGGAGACACGGACTGACAATTATGTGAGGCATTTATTGTATTAATAAGGTTTAAATACTAGCCACCACAACACAAGAGTATAATGAAGGCTGTAATGCAAGTTTTCTTTAATTTTCCTATTGCAAAGTATACTGTAAACTTGACTCTATTTATCAGATAAACTCTTAGCATTTAAATAATTTTAATTTCATTCATTTGCAGAACACTAACCAGTTGCTGCAATTATTTAATAGCAATTGATGCCCTATTCACAGCCATATACCAAACAAGTAATTCAATTTCAATGTTTGTTGTCTTGACAGGAATTAATTTTATTAATTTGGAGATTTGTTTTTATTTAATGATTTATTCTATCTTATCTACTATGATGACTACATGCTTAACTTTTTTTATTGGATTTGATCGTCTTCTTTCTGTTTTATTTCCATTTACGTTAGTTTGTGATAGGGTAGACTAGGGTTGTCGGTTTCACCAAATTCTTCGGTTAACTGAAACCGTGCCGAAAAGCCGAACCGAAGCCTTCGGTTCTGTTTGAAACCGACAACCTAGACATTCTATGAAGAAAGGTGTTTGCGGAGAATTAGCCCCGACAATCTTTTACCTGAGGTATTCCCTGGGGAATTTTCTGAAAATTCCAAATACTTGGAAATTTAAATAAAATTCGGAAACCGGTATTTTAACTTAATTTCCCCCGTTCCACGGGTATTGATTACGGTAATGTCCTTTTCCTTCCTAAAGGTATTAAAAAATGGTCAGACATTCAACCCCAAATTCATCTCCCTGTCTTAACTTCGGGCCGAGATACAGACCACTGAATAGTGTTAAACTACAGGGAGGTCTTTTAACTTAATATTAATAAAGTACCACAATTTAGTTTTGGCAGTAACGAATATTCACGACGAATCATTATAATGTCTACATCAATTTCAGCAAGTTACGCATTTTTTATGATTTGCGAATCTTATCAATTAAATATCACGATACCTAAAACGTTATTTTTTTCGTTTTTTATTTTCCTTTTAACTACATTTTAGCCCAGTTATTTGTTCAATTTCTGATTGCTTTCAACAAGATGTTGGCCAGATGGTTCTTTGAAATTTTTATAGATTTCAATTTTTTTTATTTTAAAGAGTTTCCGCAATTCTTTTATTATTATGGCATTTTCTACTTTAAATTATATTTTAATCTGCATTTTAATAAAATATCGTTCAAGTACTACTTTATTTAATAAAAGTAAATTTTTGAATTTATTTTCCTTTATTAATTTAAGGAATAAAGGGTGTTAAAAATAGGAGATTAAATCATTGCACCGTTAGCCCACTAGCACAATTACATGGTAACTATAGCTGTTAATAATAACTGCCAGAAAATTGCATCTGTGAGCTTATGTTTATTTAGAGACACAAAAAACTAGTGATTTTTCTTTTCGAATTTTTATGAATTAATCTTGATAGTTTGATAACCTAATTTTTATGTAATTTCCAGAAGGTGCAGATTACACAAAACGGATTTTTAAATCATTGGCCATTATTATGTCAATGGGGGTTGCAGGGTAAATTTACTAATAAAAATATTACCGTACTTGCTGTAATATAAGCCTTGGGCTCATATTTTTCAAAGTTCGCTTTGAATAGGCTTATATTGGAGACTGGGCTTCTATTAGAGACTGGGATTATATTCTTCGTAGGCCTCCTAGGGGGGGGGGCTTATATTGGAGACATGGGCTTATATTAGAGCATTTACAGTGTTTGAAATTTTATCAAAAGGTTGTTGCTTAATTGTACCTGTCGCTATATTATGCCTCTACTTTCCCTTAATTCTTTACAAACATTTTATATTTCTTCGATACTTGGATGGATAACTAATTTTGCTATGGCCTGTAATGCACCTGTATTATACAAATTTTGGTAAAAATAAATTTAGAGAGATTAATTATAATTGAAATAATTTTTAGTAAGGATTACAAAACTGCTTTTAATGCTTTTTTTAAAAAAATGCAACTGTGGGCGTTCAAATTAAACATTAAAGCTGAAATGAAAATTAAATTAAATTTTGGATTACATGAAAAAATGACAAATAATGATAATTTTTTTCAAAGACATGAGGAAGATCCATAGATAGAAAAAATTTTTTTTTTCAAATGATTGACTCTTTTTCTTTTTTATCCTCCATTTCTTCTAAATTTTCTTTTGAAATTTTATTTTCGTCATTGTCGATTAAATTGCTGACAGATAAAACTGACTGACCCATCAATGTTCCACTAGATGTGTGACATTTTTGCGCCTCTAAAATTAATTGTTTTAATTTTAAAAATCCAATTTATCATTCGACAATAGATTTTAAAGGTTTCCATAAAGATACTTAATAGCAGGAACTTTAAAAAATTGGAGGGAAAGCGGGAGGGATCAGAGCCTGGAGAAATCAGAATTCCTTTTTTGGTTTCATCTCGGTAATTCCAGAAAGAAGGTGAAAAGTGTTGAAAGGTGTCAACCAAACTAATAAAAAAATTCCGATGAGATTTAAAGAAGGATTTAACGATATATTTATTAGTCAGATAAATGACTAACTTAAATTATTATTTTCGTCTTCCAAAATTATAGCAGCACTGCTAGGCCGTTGAGGAAGCTTTTTAATTAAATCATTCTTTATATTAAAGGGTGAAGATGATTTGCAATGAGCTGATTTGTTTATCGAAAGATTTTTAATTGTATCACTTAATAATTGAGGTGGGTCTTCTGGCTCTGGAAATTCTTTCGATTTTAATTTAGTTGTTGTTTTTTGGGTGTCTTCCTTTAATTGCCTGTAAAATCTGTTCAAACAATCTGGGAAGAGATTTCGATCCCAAGAGTAAGTCCATAGGTCTATTGCCTTAAATACATTGTTAACCTTTTTTAAATAATTTATTTTTAAATAGTACTTGCATGCGAAACCTAGGCTAATCTTTTACCATTTTTCCAGATACTGCCTTAATAAAACTAAAGCAAGTAATTTGATATAAGACTAAAAAATAGCTAAATCATGTTTAGCTTCCAAAAATATCTATCATATCAGGTGAACTCTTCACTAACAGAAAAAATTTCCTTGGGTTAACAAAGCTAAGTATAAACAGATTTTTCATATTAAGCATAAAATCAAAATTAATGATCGAATTTTTAGACCCCCAAGACGCAACATACAATACTTAAATTTATATTTTTCTGTTATATAGGTGCTTTTATGTTTATTTCAGGCAGGCATAACGGTAATAAAATTATTATTTTTCTAAGCCAACAAATTTATGACTAAGAATATTTTGCAAGATTATCAAAGAGGTGATGATTTTAAAATTAAGGGCACAGCCCAAACGACGTAACTAGGGTCTGACCCTTATCAATTTTGGTACCAATCTTCTTAGCTTGATGAGAGGAATCTTTTAATGCTAAATCTGGTATGATTAGAAAAGCTCAAAGCACGTTATGGCTTCGTGCCGTTATGGCCGCGCGCCGTTTTGGGCGTGTTCCTAGAATTACTTATTAATGGTGTTTATTTAATAAATTAGTTATTTTTTAAATTTTAATATCAACCTACAATCATCAAAAGTCTTTTAGTTTCCTCCTCTATCATAATATTATTCGAACAAAGCCATCTCCTACAGGCCATAATTAATCTCTCACACTCTGAATTATTTAATAAAGATAATTGTTGTCCATAATTAACTATAACATTTGCTAAACACTTTAAAATAATTTTAAAAAATATTTTTTAAAATTTACGTGTAAATCTCTATCATCAGGATCCTCACTCACTAGCATTTTAAGGCAACGAAATAGAGGGTCAATTAAACAAGCACTTAGACATTTGTCTATTTTTCTTGAATAAATTCATTTTTTATTTAAATACATATTTTTAAATTTTATCAACCTGTAAACAGGATAAAGCTCTACAAGAGTGCAAACAAAGTTTCTAAACATTGCACGACTCTGTTTGCGAATATCATGTCTTGTATTGAAATCACGTAAAGCAAATGAGAGAACTTGTGAGCAAACAGTAACATTCTGATTAAAATTGATAAATAGATCTACCGTATATACTGTATTTATTATTACACCCTTCAGATTATTTCGATCTCCAGCGAGAGTTCGAAACATACTTGCCCCCACCCCCCTCAAATAATTACTCACTATTTTTACTAGGTTAAATTTTAAAATATTTATTAGAAATCATTATGATTTTAATAATGGTCATTTCAAGGATCAATATAAAGTAAAACGAGAAAATAAAAGGATTTGGAGGAGATATCGCGGAATTTATGCTAATTAAGGGAGATGAAAAGGATTTTGTTTGACTTTGTGTGATTAAAAGGAATCAGTTTGTGTTATTTCAACACTAAATAGATTATAAAGGCCGTGAACTCGTCTCGTCAATTTTGTAAGAACTAACACAAGGACAAGACTGTTTTATGCTTTAATTTTGCTTGACTTTTTTCAAGCTTCCAAAAAATATATCATCAACTTTTCCAACAAAATTAAAATATGCAAAAACAGCTAATTAATAAAAATTACAAGATGTGTTAAATTATACCGAGCAAGGCGAATTAAATTTCAGAAAGTCGAAAAATTTTACATATAAGATCTACCCGTATTTCCTCTAATAGAGCGGCCGCCTCCATTTGAACGGCCGCCAGCGGCCCTTTGACACGGGATTGAATTATATAGTGGCCGGCCACTCAATTAGAGGAAATACGGTATTTGGATGTCTTAATTAAATGCTGTCGTAGTTAAATGCACTGTCTGTCAACATCATAATCAGCATATGTCAAATGTTGCTCTGGCAAAATCAATGCTAAGGATTTTATTCGCAGCTAACTTTTTATCTGCACTTGTGCACTGTTATTATTAGTCTAATTTTTACTTAGTTATTTTATATTTCGGGCTATATAATTTATAGATTTTCCAGTTTGAAATAAAAATCTTATGAACTAAATTCCTGTGTGCTAAATATAAAAATAAACTAACATCACTCATTTGGTATACAATTTTTGGAGCAATCAAAGAAAAATTTTGATCCGCCAACCATCGTTGATGTAAATGTTCGGCAATAGCTTGTGGAGGTGCTGCACTTATTAAAGTCGAAAATGCATAAACTATAAAAATTTATATTTCCCAAATTTTATCAGACTAGCACATGGATACAGATATTATAAAAATCCCTGCGGATATCCGTCTGTATCCGCCGTAAATATGCGGATACGGATACCAAAATCAGTATCCGTGTGTAAGGTTGGCGGTTCCGGTTATCCGGAACCGAAAAAAGACCGGATAACCGGAACTTTTCGGTTCGGTTATCGGTTCCGGTTCCGGATAACCGAAGATTTCCAAGGAACCGCCATCCTTATCCGTGTGCTAGTCTGTATTTTATCAATTAAAAACCTGGAACATCTCCATAGGCGGATAAATGCCCTATAGAAGATAACAAATTATGTAGCCGTTCCTCTTCCGCTTTTAATTGGTTTTGTCGAAATTTTAGGTTATTTTGGTAATTTCCAGTCTGTGGACGAGGGGAATGTGACAAACTTTTTAAATTAGACATTAAATTTTAAATAAAATTATTTAAATAATTTTGTTTTTGTTTAAGCTTTAGAATTTAGTTTATTATTATTTAAAGATTAGTTTTGATTGTTGACTAAATTCAACAGTTGTTCATTCAACTAATAAATTGACCTTGCTATTTATTAATTTTTTGTTTCAAAAGCTTTCTAATATCCTAAAGTTTGGAAAATGTTAAAAGAATTAAAATTTTTGAAATAAATATAATTTAAATAAAATAAATTTTTTTAAATTTTTTATTCTGATTTAAATTAACTATTAACCAATAATAAATATGCACAAATTAAAAAAATGAAAGTTATTGAAATTTTTTAGAAACCTATATCATACCTTGATAGGCAGAATGTTTAACTAAATAAATCTTAAATTCTTAATTTTGGCGCAACAATATTTAAAATGTTCATTTTTTATAATTAAAGTTTCACAAGTTCTGTGCTTCTATTGTAATTTATCATAATATTGACTGAAAAATCAGTCATCCAAAAAATTACGTGCAGACAATGAATGCTATCATCTACTTAGGACAGCTCTTTTTTAAATAAATATTCATGTTAATTATTATTTTCTATATTAATTGGGTGGTCCAAAACATGCAAATGCATATTTTGTATGTGGATATGTCTATGAAGGGACACGCCCAAGTAGGCGCGCGGCCAAGTAGGCGCAAAGCCATAACTACCCGGAAATTTTCTGGACCTTAACAATTTTGGTACCATTCTCTTTAGCTCGATGAGAGGTTAATACTAAATTTTCGTTTAATACTAAATTTTGAAAGATATGGAAATTTTGAAGCAAGTTATGGCTTTGCGCCTACTTGGCCGCGCGCCTACTTGGGCTGTACCCGTCTATGAAGATGTTCCAGGAAACGGAAAAATCTGAGCCGAATTTTTTTTTATTTCGTTTTCTACTAAAAAAATTTTCTACTAAATAATATAAAAATTTGAAAACATTTATTTTTTATATCAAAAAAATTTTCAATCGTATTAAAATATATTGTTGTTGCATGTTTAATACTGAAAGACTCATTCTTCTCTCATCCAAAACTAAAGTCCAGAAGTCAAACCCATTCAGAAGTCAAACGGCATGATAAGTATTTTTAAACAAAAAGAGCAACAAATGAATATTTTGTTTCATTAGAGAACTTTGAAGAATTTTCTCATCCAGAAATTTCTCATCCATAAGTGCACATATATTTTAAACAAAACATTATTTGTCTTTTTTTTTTGTCAGAAATACATTTTTTAATTAAAATATTTCATTGTTTTAATTTTTTATTTTTTTTTCAACGTTTTAAAATTTTTATATTTTTAGATCTATATTATTTAATTACTTTAATTTTATCGTTGTTTTGTTAATAAAATTAAATTTTTTTTATTTACTCTTTTCGTCTGCACTTTAAACTTTATTTTCCCATAAATCAACGAAGATGCCAGTGTCCCCATTTTATTTTTCTTTCGATGCGCAATTAAAAATTCCGACTCCTTCACAAAAAATTTAAAAAAAAATTTTTTTTTATATTTTTGTTTAGGTCAACAATATTAAATTTATATAAAAGATGCTTTGTTAAAAATAATATTCTTTAATGGGTCATTTTCTGCATCATTTTCTGACATTATTTTCTGGTGCATCAACCCTTATAAGTTGCATTAAAATTTTATTTAAAATTCTGTTGCACAATTTATATGTTTTGTGATTTTTTTTGTTATTTTGGTTTCATTATTATTATTTATTTTCTATTTTTATTTATCAAAATAATTCGTTTATTTTTTAATTAACGTGTCAAACATCTATTTTTTTTTAATTAACTTGTTTATTTTTAATTTAAATTAAATTTAAAATGTTTAATAATTAAGTGCAATTTTACTCTAATTTTTATTTTGTGTTTTCTTTATTTGTAAAGGAATTTATGAAAAATTGAATTATGTACATATATGTTTATTAATTTTATATTTTAAATTTTTGATACGTAAGCATATTTAAGAGGACAAAATAGGGACAACATATGATTCGTATGTTGCGCGTAAATTTTATTTAAAATTTCCTAAATAATAAATACCAGTAGATTATTTTTTAATATTTTAGTCGGTACTACCTTTTAAATGTGTAGATAAAAAATAAATTTATTTAAATTAAAACAAGTTTCTTATTTTTATGGTATCGTTGCCTGACCCAATGTATGAAGAATGAGTTTAGCAAAAGCGACCTCGTAGTTATTGCTAGGCACTCTCACTCACCACATACAGGAGCTCTACCACTGAGCTACTCTTTTATCATTTTTTAGATCATTTACCCCCACCAACTAAGAGTTTTAAATGCTGCTAGTTGAATTGTCCATATAAGGGATATTAAAATTAAAGATCGAAAGGAGGGATCACATAGAGATCTAAATCTATGTCTCGAAAAATATTGATCTCGATAACCAAGATTTTTGTTCGATATCACGTATATCTCTTAATCAGGTCTCTAATTAAAATATAAACTATGGTTGTTCCTAAGAATATACTTAGTTAAATGTAAAAATTTAATTTAAATAATTTTAGTAATTTAAAATGTTAAAAACAATTCTTTTTAGCCTAATATTTTTTCTTTTTATTTTTAAATTTATTTTTGGTTTGGAAAAAATCAGAAAGGTTAAAAGAAATTTTATGAAAAAATTATTTTTTTTTAAATTTTTAAAGTGTTCATGTGTAGAGCAATACAATTGTTTTGATAACATGAAAGAGGATGTAGGTGAATGCTTCGATGAGTGTATTGATAGGGCTGGACTCGAAACTGTTCGAATTTAATTTAAAAAATAAAAAAAATTAATTTAAAGGAAGTAAATGAAGCTAATTGTATGCCTATGCGCAAACGAATCCTTTACAGTTATTATAGCTGTATTCATAGTGAAACAAGTATGAACCAAAGGTACATATGTGGATTTTTAATTGAGCCTTACAAGCGAGGATTCAGCTTCATGAGTCGTTTAGAATTATCAAGTCTAACCGATTTTTAGTAACATGCGACAAAATAGTCAGGGAAAATAGGGGTCCAAATCAAAGTAAAATTAATAGGAGTAAAATAATATATTAGGATGATAACACAGTAAGATGAATAGGAGGATAACACAGTGTTTTTAAATAATTACAGGCTTAGAGTAAAGTTATAGCTACAAAATATTTCCAATTAGAATCTCTTTAATGAGGTTGTCGATAGTTGAAAACCTTCGGATATCCGGATCCGATATCCGAACCGAAAATTTCCGAATATCCGGTCTTTTTTCAGATCCTGATATCCGGATTCGACAACCTTACATTCTAAACTAAAGGTTAATGGATAAATTAGTTTAATATGACTTATAAACTTTTGCGAGACTTTTGTTCTTTCGAGGTTTATCTCTAGGTTTAGTAACCAATATAAAGACCTTTAAACACTGTAATTACTAACTAATAAAGGTCATTTTTAACACAAATAAAATAAAAACAGTCCTCCACATAACTATACAGCCACCCTATTTTTCGAAATTTTTCCCGCTTAAATATGAATTTGGAAATTTTTACACTTAAATATAATAGACAAGTAGCAAATGGACCGATTATTATGCTTTTTCAGAAATTGTTAAGTTTTATTCAGTGATTTTTCACTTTACCTGACAAAATTACCTCCACATAACTATACAGCCACTTGTATTTTCGACCTTAGGAGTGGTCGGAAAATAAAATTGATGCTATCTTGTAGCAAATTTCAAGGGCTTTCAAATAAGCCCAAAATAAAATTTTCATTTCACCTGTAAGGGGTCAAAAATATTTTTTAAAGACGTCTACCTCCTGTTTTCCGTTGATTTTTGTGTTTTTGGATCTCGATGATAGAAGTACATATGAACTTCATTTCTTTTGTATTTTCTATACATATCAATGGATATGTTTACAGGAATTTTTGTAGATTTTTCGGACCACTCCTAAGGTCGAAAATACAAGTGGCCGTATAGTTATGTGGAGGTAATTTTGTCAGGTAAAGTGAAAAATAACTGAATAAAACTTAACAATTTCTGAAAAAGCATAATAATCGGTCCATTTGCTGCTTGTCTATTATATTTAAGTGTAAAAATTTCCAAATTCATATTTAAGCGGGAAAAATTTCGAAAAATAAGGTGGCTGTACTGTATAATTCAGTTGTGCATGGACAAGCGATGAGCAAAAAGTTGAGTTTCGCGATTTTGACGCTATATTTCTTCGACTTATTCGTCCAATCGCTGACAGAGAATATCAACATTTAGAGTGTAAATAATTACCATTTTTTAATCATACCTAAATTTAATTTCACAAAAAGTGCTTTCTTATGGAACTGATCTTCCTTTTGTAAGACGCACAATTTCAATTGAAAAATGCGCACGTGAATGTGGAATGAAAAAACTTAAAAATTTACTATGTTTTAGTCAAAGAAGGTAAAAATATTTAGCAAATTAAAGTATCATTTTCAACCAGAAAAAATATTACATAAAAAATCTGGTCATAATATACGGCAAAGTTTATGTCCAAGGGTGCGGTCTAACCTGGTGACTAACAGAATAACACAAGAATAGAATAACACATTTATCCAAATAGTAAATTCAAGAATAACGAAGGTGGCAAAAGGTCGGCCCAGGTCCTAACAGTATGATTGATTAGGATCCTGATTTGAAACTAGATTCCGGTCATTAAATAATTCGAATATAGTAAAAGCAAGGTAAAAGTTTAATCCCAGGCAGGCTTCGATCCTGCGACCTCCTGGCAGTTATTGCTAGGCGCTTTTGCTCACCACGTACAGGTGCTCTAGCAACTGAGCTACCGGGACGCTGCTTCACCTTCTTTTTTATTAGATCTTAAACCCCCGCCTAGCGAGCGTTTTAAATGCTAGCCTGCTGGATCTTTCTCTTCCTTACAATATGCAAAAACCCAGATTTGGAACTCAGACTCCCGAAAATCCGGATGGATCCGGTCGGCGCAGTTCACTATTATTTATTAAATTTCAAGGTGCGGTCTTTATGTCAATGAATTTGGGCTTGGTGAAATAATGGAGAAATGTGAACAACAAATGAATTTAAAAGACAGATTTGCTGAAGTTTGTGATTGTTTTACGAAAAGTGGAGCTAGGTAATTATAACATTTGAAATTATTTATTTTTACAATTTTAGTGAGATCGCCCCGTTTTGTGCCAAAATTCGAACAAAACAATTTCCTTAAATAATCTGAAACATAATGTTAATGAAATAATTTTTTCATAGTTTTAATAAAAAATTTTATTTTTGAATTTTGTAATTTCTATTTTGTGTACCGAACGAGGATGCTTATTAAACGAAGGTGCTTGTTCGTTTCCAACAGTCGATATTACTTTTGCACTAGCTTAAATAGAAATAGTTATAGCCCAGTTTAGCTTTACTGAATCTTGTCTAGAATACCGACAGTGATAAATTTTTTTAGAAAGATAGCCCTTTTGTATCATTTAGCAAATTTTATGGGCTTTCAGATAGGCCGAAAGAAAAATTTAAAATTTTTAAGTACTATAACTACATATATTTTCGTTGATTTTCGAGATTTAAGATCTCGATAAAGGAAGGATTTTTCGATTTCGTTCTTTTTCTATTTTGTTTACCTATTGATATTTTTACTATTTTTTAATTTTTTATTTTTAAATATTCTTTACTGAATATAATTTATTTTAAAAATAATAAAAATAATTTTTTTTAAGTTTTAAATCATGAATATATTTATAAAAATAAAATCAAAAAATAATAAAATAAATGCTTAATCACATTAATAAAATTCAAAAAAAGCCTATTTAATGAATAAATTCAAATAGAGGAAAACTTTTTTTAAATATTCTAAGTATGATCGTCAAAATATTATTAAAATATTTTTATATAAAGCATTAAAATAATAAATAATTGGAATATTTAACCAAGTAAATTTTCTTATTTTTGCTTTAGACTATTTCAAAATTTTTATTATTAGTAATTCTTTTTCACCAGACATTAAAATGTTGGTAATTGTATATGGACTGATTTTTGTACTCGCCGGCTTCGTAGTAGTATAATCTTTATTGTATTAATGAGAGAAAGAGTGTTCGAATTCTGCCACCGGGCAGAATTCGAACCTGTGACCACCTGGGCCCGTACTATAAGAACGAGTCGTAGATTTGTTACTATAAGAATCTGGTCATTTGCCCAGGTCATCTAACCCATACCGAGCGGTAATTTGGTACTATATGAGGCTTGGTATTTTTTCTTCTTGCTTACCACGAACCATGTTCTTATAGTACCGACTAAAAATGAAAAATTATTTAATGTATTTTGACTTGAAAATACGTGGTTCGTGAACATGGTTCGTGGTGGACATGGTGATGGTGGTAAGAACATGGTTCGTGGATGCTCATCTGACTAAATAAAAAAAGTAAAAACTAAATGAATTTTTATGGTTTCTCTTTGATTGCCACACCTATGTACTATTGTTGAATAATGAAACGCAAATTTGGTTTTTAAAAAAGGGCGGAAGAAAATGAATGATCTTTCGTAAACAAAAATATTTTCGTTTATTCTAAAAGTTTGTAAAATGGCTCTATTTACCACTGAAATTTCCATATGTGTATATTTGAAAAAAGGCTGTCTAAAACTTCCTGTTAAATTTATAGATTGCTATACCAAAAATATAGAGGAGATACTTCTTAATATTACCCCAAATATTTGAGGACTTCAAAATTTTAGCTAACCCTGCTATAGAGCAGGGTATAATTTTTACCATTCGGTAGGGTTGTTATTAAATTCACAGTTAATAAAAATTCTGAAATTTTTATTAGAATTTTAAATAACCTCCTTCTTACACTAACACCCATTTAAACTCTAAAATTGGCTGAAAAAGGGGTACCTTGCGGTTTCCCTCATAACTCAAAAAATAATTATCCAAAAATTCTAGAAATTTTATAGGTGATTGTAGACATGCTAGAGAATATAAATTTAAATTTTTGTAATTTTACTAATTTTTTGTATCGAGTTATAGACTTCGAAATTCTTGCAAACCATGCGGAGAGCAGGGTCTGAGATTTACCACTCGGTAGGGGTTAAATGACCAAAAAGTGCTTTTCATATAGTACTGGTTAACCAATGGGCAAATGACCTGGTTAAATGACCTGGTCATTTGACCAAAAACCAGAGGTTTTTCTTATAGTAGCAAAGGTACCTCTGGTAACCGGTTAAATGACCACAAACCACGTTCTTATAGTACGGGCCCTGCTAGTTGTTGCTATGCGCTTCGCTCACGATATGCAGGAGCTCTACCTCTGAGCTACCGGGGCATCGACTAATGCTTTCTCTTTTTCCTTTTTAGATCGTTTAACCCCCGCCTAAGCGTTTTAAATGCTGCTGGATGAATAATCTTTAAATGAGAAATAGTTTACAATTAGTAGTACAATTAGGTAGGGGACCGATTCTTTCGCTTAAGATAAGGTTTATCACTTATATCTTTCTGAAGAATGCTTAAATCAGATAGGTCTCTGGTTGTCAGATTTAAAACGAACAGAAACGGAAAGCCGAAAATTATCCTTTCTTTTAATCTTTCGGTTAGCTAAAAATTTTGTTGAATACCGACAATCAGGTCCGGTAATGAAAATGATTATGCATTGAAGGATAAACATGACTAGAGTCCTTAATCTAATTAATATTTTTATAAATTTTAGAAAAGTTCTGAGGTTGAAAGTCTTCCATTAGAGACTGAATCTGCACCAATTTCTCATCCATTAACCTCTTCTGAATTGGAGTAAATAAAGTTCGATTACAATTAATTTAACCATTTTAGACATGAACGACAAAATGCTAAAGGATCTAAACATAAACTACGTTATTATGCTCCTCGTAATTCAGACACAAAGAGGAAGGGCAGGTCTCCATTTTATTACTGGGATTGTTATGATTGCTGAAATACACAAATCTAATAATTGAAAGATTAAAAAGATAAAATTTCGATAAATTTACCTATTTATGTAATTTAAATAAAAATTGCATAAATATTAAATGTCTTGCTTTTAGATTAGCCTACAAGTCCGAATCAGTGGTGGCGCAAGAACGCTCTCAAAAAATGCAACGCAATGCCAAAATTTAACTCACATATAGCAAAACGAACAACGCAAAATTAAATATTTTAACCATTAAATATTTTCCATCAATACACCCTCTAATAGCACACTCTATAGCCCCCACCTAATAGCCCCCAATGGCCCACTCTAACAGAATGTCCCCCTTGAGGAAATTGAAAATAGAATGGGCGTCATTCTATTTGAGGAAATATGGTCTATTATATGTAGAGTTTGACCCCGACCCCGTACCCCGACCATATTTTGCTCCCCCGACCCGAATCATGCCCCGAAACATTTCGAAAACCCCGTACCCCGACATACCCGCCCCCGAACGTTCGGGGTCAAACCCTAATTATATGTTGCAAGAATGATTTTATCGTTAAGGTATTAAAGATTTTGCAAAAAAAAACAAACAACTTAGACCTATTAGATTTATAATGTTTTATTTATTTTAAATATTTTTCTTAGTTTTAAAATAAAGTTTTAAACAAAATTTGTTTTGTTTGTTTTTGTTATATACGAAGTTTATGCTGTGGAAAAGTTGTTTCAACAGAAAATTAATTAAATATAATTTAATATTATTCTAAATTAAGCATATGCTAATTAATTTAATTTATTCTTCGCTGTGATAATTATTTAAAATTTAATTAATTATATATTACTTTTCATAGAAGGAGGTTTTTATTATTTTCATTATCAAGTTGTTCATTAAAATTATTTTTATGTAATGTGTTTTTGGGCTGCGCCTTAGGGTGTGCTAATTTTACCTATAAAAACAATACACAAACATATAAACTACAAGCCATTTTATTAATTTAGGCTTGTTTTTATCGAGTCGAGCCTTACGAGTCTTTTCGGGCCAAAATACTTTTCGGCCCGACTCGATCTTTCGGTTCGAGTCGGTCCATTTTGGCAACCCTAATTTAGAATGAATTATTTGTTTGACATTTTTTCGGCATTTTTAATAATTTAGTTTATTTTTTTTTTAATTTCTTAGTATGTATAAAAGCTTTATTACTTAGTTGTGCCATAAATAATTAGCCCCCTTTAAATCATTAAAGTTTAAAAATGTATATCTCAATGTTCAGATCTCCAATCTATTTAATTTTTTTGTCATATATATTCACAACGATGCCTTCTTCATTTTCTGAAAGTGGTGTAATTCTGTCATCCTCCATAGTATGTCTCCAGCTACGTATTTCAGATTTAAGAGCACAATTAGCCTTTGTGGCCGATTTAATTACATACACAAAAAACCTCGAACATCGAATAATTAAATTTAGTTAGATTTCTCTTAATTTCAATTTTTATTTCCTTAATAGGATCTAATATAGAAACATAATTGTCTGAGAACTCTCCTTAAGGGCTTAATAAAAATAAAATTATATATTTGTAAATTTAATTTTCCGTTTATTTCTGTCTCAAATTAATTTAATCATTACCTTCTATTTTTATTACAGGTGAAATTTAATTTCCTCGTCAAGTTTAAGTTCTTAGAAAATTTTCTATAAAGAAATAAAGTATATAATTTAATTTATTAAAATTTGTCTTAAAAGATATTTCAGTAATTTATTTTATTAACTCTTTTAATATTATTTTTGTTGCGTAAATGAAGATAATATTTAACAAAATTGTTATACCAATAAATATATGTACATATTAATTAATGTAATTATTAGCATTAAATGGATGATGTGTTCTAGCGTAGAATAAATTTAGTTCAAAATTTGAATTAAATTTTAAAATTGTTAATTTAATTTAATATCTTCTTACTAATGTAATACCTTTAAAATTGAAGGATTTTATAAGCAATTTCATCTAGGGCTGTAGGCTCTTAGAAAGTGCCGGATATCCTGAATCAAACCGAAGAAACATAAAATACGTGGCTTTTCATCTCGGAGTGGTTCCGAAAAAGGAATCACATTAAATCCCTTTAATAAATGGAGCTTTGCTAGGCCGGTATTTCAGTCGTATATCGCAGAATAGATTTCTGATCATCCCTAAACTTTACATTCTCTTATTTAAGACACTTTTTATTTTGCCATAACTTTTTTCTCATTTATATTTTTTACTATTATTGTAGGAGCTATTCAAATAACTCTTACAAATTAATTTAATCAAAAAATATAAAATTTTTTTTTATATTTTTATTTTATTTATTTTTCAACAAAAACCAAAGGAGAAAATTTATTTAATTTTAAAAAAATATTATTTTTCAATAAAAAAATCTAAGTGAATTGAAGAGAAGTGAAGGAAGCTTAAGTGAATAAAAACGAATAAAAAACATAAGGCAAGCTAAAGGATTGGAAAAATAGATAAGATCTATAATTGTTTAAAGCTTACAATAATTTATGGGAAAGAATAAAAATATGTATTTCTTGGAATCGTCGGAGGTTATCCGCGACATTCCGGGGGCCCAAAAACAAATTTATTTTTGTCAAAAGTATTTTTATTAATTTGGTGTTTCTTCTATTTCCCGAATCCTTCATAACCTTCATTAGAATTGCATTGCCAGGTTTTCGAGTTATTGTTGTTTTTCCAATTTTTCTGTTGTTTGTAGGGAGTGTAACGAATAGAATAAGAAGGTTGTTTTTGTTGTTGATTAATATTAGAAGAAGATTCTAATTCATTTCGGGTCTTTACAATAGCTATCTCGGCCTTTCTTTTAATGTTAGCGCTTCTTTTATATTGTTCGTGTAGCAAAAGAGCTTGTTTAGTCAATTCAGCGCCAAGCTTGAGCAACCCTTCTACTTTTTCTATTTCATTATGCGACAAGCCTTCATGGTCTAATTTAAAGCCGCGCCCTTCATATTCGTTGGTATCATTTTTAGTAATTTCTACTGTTGTTGTTGGCCGCGTTATTTTCCCAGTTTCTGGATCAACCTGCCCCGCTTCTTTTTGGCTATTTACCGCTGCGAGTTGCAAGGTCTGAACAGCACGCAATAACGGCGGCATTTTCTTCGCTTTTTCTTTACAATCATTTAGAAAGTCTTCGCGTTTTTTGAAACCCGCTGCGGCGCCGTATTCTTTTTTCTGTTGGGTGCTTGGTTTGCCTTTAGCGCTTTTTTCAACCCACCACTTTTCCAATTTTTGATGCTCATCCGGTGCTGCTGATGAAACAATTTCAGCCTCCAATGGTGGGGGAACAGGGCCATAATAAATGTTTGTTGACTTTTCTGAATTAGTTGGTGAAGAAGCAGGTGAAATATTAGAGAGTAGTTCGTTGTTCATTTTGTTTGAATAATTTAAAGAATTAGAATTTGTAATAATAATTAAAATAATTATAATTCTAAAAATTAATTTCCAAATTTTGTGAATTGGGTTTACGCGAATTAATAATATTATGACAATAATCGCGAGAAATGTGGCTACAAGCAGAAAAAGACTTTGAGGCAGGCCTAAGAAGAAGTAGCCGAGAAAAGCCCAGTCTATACTATTTTCCGCGAGAGCTTGAGTATTTTGCGCGCGAATCAAGCTTAGCCAATTTTGTTGTATTATGTATTTTAATTTTCCCTTTAGCCGGAAGTGTGTATCCCCCGCGGGACAATTCACAGTGCAGTTTGCCGAAATGTCTGCATTTTCTAGAACTAAGGGTATTTTGTGTTGTCCATTGCAGAAAAGCGAGAATTCAAAGTTTTTGCCGCTTTTTTGGACACAATATACATGTGCGAGCGCTCCATTTCCAAAACTAGGAGTGCAATTTAACTCAAAACTTGCTCCCGCAATGCATGAGTAACAGCCAATTAATGCGCTTGGGCTTATCTCACATTTGACTCGGTCATGTGTGGCAATTAGCTGATAATTTTCCATAGATACTTGCAATTCGATGGAAGCATGCGGTAACGAGGCGTATAAGCGGTTTTTCTCGTTTTTGAGCGCAAAGCTTTGAGAAATAATAGGTAGGACTCTAGCTGGATTTTCAAGAAATTGTTTATCCAAACGTCCATTTTTACATTGGCACGTAACTGTAGGATCAGTAACTGAGCATTTACAAGCGTCTGCGTCTAATTGACACCCGTTGAATGACTCTGCCTCTCCTTGCGTGGCGCAATATAATTTAGAATTTAGATGGTCCGCGATCATTACTTTATTACCATCGGTCAGAAAGCGCGTGGCGAGAATTGGCGTAGGCGCTTTAGTAATTGCGTTAATCGACAATTTTAGACCGCTAGTTTCGGTTAAAATCCCATTGTATAGCATGATTTTATCTATTTGGGTCGTTCCTTTGTTGTCTGTCCTTTTTATCGCCAGCTCTATTGCGTATTGCCAGGCGGGACAGTTAAAGAATTCATAAATCTTTTTAGACCTTTCTACAGCGTGCAAGCGGTAAAAAATGCAGGAGGTCGTTGGAAATCCGCATCCACACATTAGAAAGCTGCAGCTGTCAATACAAAAGGTATTACCTGGTAGGTCGTTTACCGCGTTTAATTCAGGTATTTTTGAATCGAGCTTTGTATCTGCGCATGTATTTCCGGTACAACTACCTTGCATGGGGCATCGTTTGCTAGAGTACGTTTTTATTTCGTGGCTGCGCGAAAAATATTCAGAAGATTTTTGGCACTCCACTACTATGTCCTCTATTGTTATATCCACAATACCCATTGGCAGTTTATTTGCTCCCCTGATTAGCAGTTGCGCGATTCGATGACTAGGGGTTAGCGTTAAAATGGTTTCGTAGCTAATGTGGCATTTAGTTTGATTATTTTCCATTTTAGTGCAATCTTCTTCATTCGCGGAAAAAGAAGCGAATTGCGAAGCGCCGTTAGCTAAATGGATTATAGCCAATATTACAACTATTTTATTTATAGTTGTTCCTCGGGCCCCGAATTTTTTCCTAAAAGGAATAAATGGTTTAAATTCCCGTTGTTTTTCAATTTTAATTTCCGCTAGTTCAATGTCGTTTTTTGCATTGTTTTTCTGCTGCTCTTTATTTTTGAGCCTAGCTTCAATTATTTTTCTTATAATTAAATAGGGAATTTTTATTATTAATTTTAAAACGATTTTTAGAATGCGCAGTGTTGTTTTTAGACACCAGACCAATTCAGCAATTGTAAGGCAAATTTTATTTAATAGAAGACAGAATTTGAATAAGCAAGTGCATAATATTGCAATTAGTATTCCTCCTATTATTGCTGCGTAAATTGGCCAGCATTCAGGATTCGCTAATAATTCTGTGCATATGTAACAATTTATTAGTTCGCAAATATTAACGCTTGGACATTCTACAACAATTTTATTTATTGGGTTGCTTTTTGTCGTCCAAAGCTGCATTGAGCATGTGTGCTCGTTTAATAAAATGTCAATACAGACTTCATCCTTATCGAATACGTCTATTGTTCGAATTTGTAATTGTTGGACATGATGAATATTTCCATTAAATAATTCAATCGTAGGAATAAGGATAGAAATATCGTTGTCTGATTCAATTTGTTCATGGGAAGCTATATTATTTAATTTTGCTTGCTCGTATATTACGTAATTGTTTGTATGCGAGCATCCGGCTGCCCAGTCGGGACATTTACCGCAATTGTCTAAGCAGCTCCAGCCTCCTGATACTGGTGTCAGAAATTTTTCGCCGCAAGATTTAATTTTATAGCATAATTCTGGAGGGTCTTTTCCGGTTTTTGAATAAATTAAAATGCCCTTTGAATTGCAATTGCTTTCTGTATGTAATAACTGCCCTTCCGCTTCACATTCATAAGGTAAAAGCGGTGTGCGGAAATTTGTTGCGTTAGCACAAGCGATTAATTGCAGGCACAATATTAAGAAAGGTATTGCTTTTAAGCCATATGCATTCGCGTTGATTTTTTGCAAGGCTTTTTCTTTCGCATCTCTTTTAATTTTCATTCGCTCTTCGATTTTCTTTGGCTCTATCTGCGTTTCCTTTGGTTGGGGAATCGATTCTTTACCCCCACCTATCTCAAGCGGAACTAAATGCGCTAGAGCTCTTTTTAAAATTTTGCCGCTCGGCATTAATACTTTGGCAGAGCGAATAGATGTCGGATCTCCGGGTGGTAATTCCGAAATTCTTCCTAAGCGCCAACTTGCCCTGGGGGTGTTCTCATCTGTTAGTAAAACTACCTCTCCAATTCTAGGAATAATGTCGTTTCCTTTCATTTTATGGCGTTGTTGTCGGCGTTCTTTAAGAAAATTTAAATATTCGTGTTGCCAAGTATTCCAGAATTTATTTTGAATACGAAGAGAATTTTTGTATGTCGTTAATAATTTTTCTGGCGCGCTTAAGTCTGGTTTCCATTCTTCCTCGTTTTCTTTTATTGGAGGGAGTCCGGGTTCTCCGCTTTCCAAAAGGAAGTCAAATGGTCTTAGCGTGCGTACCGAGTCTGGGTTATCATCCATAGGAACTAAAGGTCGGGAGTTTAATATACCTTCGACCTCCGAAATGACTGTGTTCATTTCGTCGAGCTGGAGGATTCTTTTACCAATTGCGCGTTTAAATGCGTTTTTTGCTAATCCGCATAATCTTTCATAAGCGCCTCCTTCCCAGCAAGACAGCGGTACAATGAATTTCCAATTTATTTTTTCTTTTGAGGCGAAATTCATTGTTTCGGATAAGTTAATAATTTTTCCCCAGATTTCATCTAATGTTTTCGCTGTTAGATGAAAGTTAGTTGCGTTATCAGATAATATATAGCTAGGTCGGCCTCTTTTTGCTATGAACCGGCGTAATGCGTTTAGAAATGTTTTTGCCGATAAATCTAACACGCTATCTAGCCATACTGCTCTAGTCGCTAAGCAAGTTATTAATAATACCCAAAGCTTGTGTTTGCTGTGGTCGGGCATTGTAACTAGTGTTGGGCCTAGATAATCCAATCCAATGTTTGCAAATACTGGCGATTTTTGCATGCGCTCTATTGGATATGGAGGAAATGGCGGGAGAGTGTACGGTAATAATTTACTTCTTTTACAGTCCAGACATTTCCCTAGTATTTTGCGTATGTTTCGCTTTGTAATTCCGCAAAATTTTTGAATAAGGGAGTAGTGCGTTAATTGCACTCCCGAATGAAAGTGTTTTTTATGCACGCTTAATACGATTAGTTGCGTTAATTTATCCTCCTTTGGCAAGAATATGGGTTCAATAGAGTCGCGCGGAAGGGAGCTCCATTGCAGTCTGCTTTTAGAACGCCATAATCCGTTTGTATCTTCAAAAAGCGAGTATTCTTTTTTAATTTTCTCATTGGAGGTAAGCATGCTTCTGTTTTGCGCTTCTTTTAATGCAAATATTTCTGCAATTTTATAATCTAAAGCATTAAATTCTTTATTGATTGAGAATTTTTCTAATAGCTTATTTTTAAAAGAATGAGCTTTTAATGCTAAAAGTGATTTTAAGAAGCGAAGAATAAACATAATGCACATTAACATTTTTCCCAACTGCTAAAGCGAGCAGGATCGATCTCTGGCCGCTTCCTTTCTTCTACTTTAGGCAGTGCGAATTGTGCAATAAATTCTTCCCCTTCGTCTTTGGGAGGGGTAATGATTTTTTGTGGCCTCTCTTTTTCGTTTTTAAGCCAACTAGGACCATGCCACCAAATTTTCGCGTGGGTTAACTCTTTAGCGTTTATGCCTCGCGTGGCTAGGTCCGCAGGATTAGAAGCGGTACCGACATGTCGGAAAGAAATATTATGATTTCGTATTTCCTTTAAGCGATTGGCAATAAATACTGGTTGTCTTTCGTTTGATCCAATCCAGCTAAGCGCTATTTCGCTGTCAGTCCAAAGTATTGTTTTTGCTTCCTCTAATCCCATTTCTTTTTTAATGAAATTTCCCGCTCGAACCCCAATAACTATACCTAATAATTCTAATTTCGGGATAGTAATTTTTGAATTTATTGGCGCGAGGCGGCTTCTTGCAAATACTAAATTTATTTTGCTCTCTTTTTCGCTCGTAGTTTGTAGATATACGGCGGTTGCGTAACAAGCTAGTGAAGCGTCGCAAAAAATGTGTATTTGAGAAGAATGATTTTGATTTATGCATAGTGAGCGGGGTAGCTCTATAACCGCGTCTTCCCACTCTGTGGCTATTGACATCCATTCCAATTGTTTTTCTTCTGGTAGGGGTGTGTCCCATTTTATTTTTAATTCCCATAGTGATTGGAAGAATATGCGCGCTTTGAGTGAGGCTGGATAAAGCAATCCAAGTGGGTCAAAGATACTGTTTAGGACACGGAGAATTTTTCGCATAGTCCAGTCTACAGCATTAGCTTTAGGGAATGAAAATTTAATTTTATCTTCCCCGTTGTTCCAGCTTATTCCAAGGAATTTTTTGTGAGGTGCAATTTTAGCGGTTTCCTCTAATTCGCTCAGAACACTTTCATTATTGGCCAGAAATTCGCGTAATTCCATATTTGCGTCTATAAAAATTTCGCGAATAATGTTAATTTTATTTTTGCCTTCTTCTTCAGAGTTAGCTGTAAGTAATATATTGTCCATATAAATGGAATTTTCCACTTCTTTAGCAATACTAGGATATTTTTTAGCGATTGCCGAATTTCTTAAGTGGTGTATTACAGTAGCTCCTAGCAAAAAGGGAGATGAAACTGCTCCAAAGAGAACTCGCCGAAATCGCAATATTTTTATATTGGCTTGCGTAGGCGGTTTATTTAAATCTCTTAACCAAAGAAATCGTGTCAGATCTCTGTCTTCTTTGTGCAGCTCTAACATTAAAAATGCAGCTTTAATATCGCAGGCTATTACTATTTTTGCTTGGCGCCAGCGTAAGAGAACGGCTGCAACCTTTGGCAGTAATACTGGGCCGCGATATAGCGTGTCGTTTAGAGAGGGGTGACCTTTAATATGAGCCGAACAATCGAAAACTATGCGCAATTTTTTCTTATCTTGCCGATAAACCGCTTGATGGGGTATGAAATGACATAGATTCTCGGTTTCCTGTTCATCTTCGGGTATTTCCTCAATTATTTTTTCATTTAATTGGTCTGTAAATGTTTCGTCGTACATTTCTAGTAAATTTGGCGGATCTTCTATGCTTTTTAATTTGCGCAATGTAGAATTTAAGCGGCTTAGGCATAGATTTTTGTTTGTAGGTAACGGCGGCGCGTTTGGGCGTCGAGGTAGGCGGACGCAATAACTATTTCCGTTTTTTGTAATTGTTTTATCGAATAAGTTTTGCGCGCTTTCGTCCTCATTTTCAGTTGGCGAATCTGTGATGCCAATGCCCTCCAGGCCGTAAAGTTTTTGTTGATCCGTTAAATTTTCAAAAAGACCGTATGTTAAAACATTTTCACTACCGTAGCAATTAATAGCGTTTGCGTTTTTTGTATTTATTTTACCGCAAACTATAGGACCTAAAAGCGTTTCAACTAAACATATTCCTCTGGGTAAGTGCTCTATATTTGTGACTAATTCCCAGAAATGGTCCATTCCTATTAATATTTCTGCTTCGTAGTTTTCTGTAGGAATGTTTATTTTTTCATGTTTTGGTCTTTTGCGTAATAAATGTATTTCGCGGTCGGTTAGCTTTGCTGTAGCTATTTTACCGGTGATTTTTTCGGCAGTGCAAAAGCGAAATTCTTTAAATTCTAATTTTTGCCGCCAATTTCCGCGAAGTCCAAGCTTTAATTGCACGCTTTTACTAGCAAATGAAGTTGCGTGATTAAACATCCCTTGTGCATTAATTGTTATTTCTGGCGCTTCTTTTAAATCAATAGCTAGTTTGCTCGCCAATTCTTTTTTAATAAATGATCTAGAGGAACCTGGGTCGATGAATGCTTTAATGCCTCTTATAACCTTTCCATTTCCTGCTAGAACAGTGATTTGGCGTGTCATTAAAAGAATGTCTCTTTGCGCCTGAGATTGCGTTGCAAGAGAGTGTTGTTGGACTGTTTCGCTTTTTTCTTTTTCAATAGCGAATTTTTTGCAAACTATGTCTTTATGAGTCCCATCGCATAATTTGCATTTGTATTTTGCGAGACAGTTATTATGATTTGCGTCTTTAAAACACCAAATGCATTTTTTCAATATTGCGAGTCTTTTTTGGCGTGCTTCTCCTGTTGAGTATTTTTGGCACGACGTGCTTCTATGTGACTTATCATTGCAAAAAATGCATGGTAATATTTTGCGCTCTGGTTTTTGTCTACGCGCTTGCGGTTTGCTCTTTTGTGCATTATTTTTGTTTACAAAATTCAAATTCTGTTTTGTTTGCGCGTTTGAGTTAAAAAATACCCGCGCATTTTCCGAAAAATTTCTCTCCGGATTTTACCTCTTTTCATTTTTAAATTTATTTTCTAACTGAGGCATTCTATTCACTTTTTCGTGCAATTCAATAATTTTTGCTAATTTTTTAAGTACCTTTTCTGTGTCCCATATGAAAGGCTCACGTCATCGCTTTCTTCGCATTTGGCCATAGCTTTTTGTTTAGCTTTTTCCAATTCAAGAAGAATCCATTTTGGCATTTTTTCCTCAATGACTGATGAAATAAAGGATTGATTTATATTTTCTCCCATTTGTTGTAATTGTTGAATAATTCGATCAATGTTGTCTGTTGTTAATCGAATAGAATTGATGAATTTATTTGCTGGAGGTAAAGCTCTTAATTCAGCGCGCAGATTTGCTTTAATGCGTTCTTCGTCACCATATCGCTCGCGAAGTTTATTAATAGCAATATGATAATTTGCTTCAGTTATAAAATAATTTTGAATTAATTTTTTCGCTTCACCTTTTACACAACCGTTTAGATAATTGAATCTATCTATATCCGTTAAAAGCGCGTTTTCATGTATGGCAGAGCGATAATTGTCCCAAAATGATGGCCAAAGGTTTAAATCACCATAAAACTCAGGTAATGAGTTTTTGGGCAAACGTATTTGTGAATGTCTGCTTGGCGTCGCTTGGCGAATAGAAGATGCGCGGTCAGAGTCAATGCTTTTTTGCCTTATGGCATTCTCTCCAATTTCTATGGAGGTGCCTAGGTCAACCGCTAGTTCGTTCGCCTCCTCTATTTTTACCAAAAGGCCCTCTTCTCCTCCTGCCACCGCCTCGTAGAGTGAGTTTTCTCTCTCTGCTTGTTCTGGTTGTGATTGGACGATTACTTTAGTCCAATTTTCAGTAAAGGTTGATATTCTGGAAAGGGTCCGCTCTAGCTTTGAATTAGCATTTTTTAGTTTTTGAACCCAAAGTGTCCAATTTTCAATTTCCTCATTCTGATTTGGTCTCTCATCCAATATCGTTTTAGCTTCTGCGATTGCACGAATGAGAGTTGCTTTTGCGGGTCCTAAGCTCTGGCGTATAGGTCCGCTCATTTTTTCGCGTTTGGCTATTTTTGCGCTTGCGAAGATTTGTTTGGTTCAGATTTTTCGGCTTTGCGTTTTGCGTTTAGCCGTTGCACCACTTTTTGTAGGAGCTATTCAAATAACTCTTACAAATTAATTTAATCAAAAAATATAAAATTTTTTTTTATATTTTTATTTTATTTATTTTTCAACAAAAACCAAAGGAGAAAATTTATTTAATTTTAAAAAAATATTATTTTTCAATAAAAAAATCTAAGTGAATTGAAGAGAAGTGAAGGAAGCTTAAGTGAATAAAAACGAATAAAAAACATAAGGCAAGCTAAAGGATTGGAAAAATAGATAAGATCTATAATTGTTTAAAGCTTACAATAATTTATGGGAAAGAATAAAAATATGTATTTCTTGGAATCGTCGGAGGTTATCCGCGACAATTATTAAAGGGCTTATAAGCCAGGTTACAGGGCTTAATAAAGTTATGGCATAAAAAGTGTGTCCTAAACTTTAATGGTCACCCTGAATATAGAAAACTCTTTTAATTCAATGCTTATGTTTCCATATATGTTTCTTCTCAGAACTCTAAAATAGTATTTAATATCTATGTATTATAATAGGTAATATGTAATTATTTTAGCGAATTAATATTATTTGTGTTATTTCCAAAATTTTTATTTTATTGCTCCTTCCACCTAAAAAATAAATTCAGTAAACCATGCACGCGGAAATAAAAAAAATTTTAACCAAAAAATAACTGCATAAAAGTGGAATAATTAATACAAAAACTTTAAGTTTGTTTTTCCTATTTATAAAATAAAGGCTATTTTTATTTTATTATGTTCACCTGCATGCGTTTCCGAGTAACGTAATACTTGTTTTTAAATTTAGCTTAATATTAAGTATAGCACAGAAGTAGACATGTTTCTGTGAGCACATTCTTTCACGTTTCTCACCACATAAAATGTTATCGAAAGTGAATAATGGTAACAAAATCAGACTAAAATCGTCTAGATCCAACATTTTAGGACTATTTAGACCTTGCGGTTGACTGAGCTGTGGATGGATATGTATATACTACGAAATTTTTCATATTACCTATAAGTTGAATAAAGTTATGCCAAAAATAAAGTGCCCGGTTACTTTTTTGTCACCCTGTAATGTTACAAATTTACAGTTTTTATGTTACGATATTTTAAAATATTATATCTGACTCTAACTATAACTGCTTCAAATTATATCTGCTTATTATATCTGCTTCTAACTATTAAGCAAAACATTTTTTAACAACACGTAGATAATAAAAAATGTCTTCATTCAGTATTTATGGAATAATTGAATTAACTCTCTCAATTATTTTATTAGCTGTTCAAGCTGTAACTCTTCCTGTTAGTTGATTTAAAAATTTAAATTAAAAAAATTTTAATTCTTCCAGCATTTTATGATACATGCTGAATATCGAAAAGTCATTTCCTATCAATTAATGTTTATAATTGGTGTTTTTGAAGCTTATTTGATTATTGGAACTGGTGTTATACCATTTTTTAAATATATTGGAATTCTTGGCTATTGGTCTGAAAGAGTAAAAAAATTTTAAACTTTTTTTTAAAATGACGGGATCACCGCTGAGTGTCTACAACCCTTATATCTAATTACACTGAGTGATTATATACACTTTGCCAGGACATTTGAATTAATGATGTAGAGGAATTTTAGAGGATAAGTGGGATATCGTCTCCTTCATCTCTCCAAACCAATAATGTCACTCCAATATAAATTTGAGAGGATAGAAAGTTTGTACACATCCAGCGTACATAAACATGCAGGGGTGGCCCAAAAATGACAATTTTCTTATCATATTCTTTGATAAAAAAAATTTTTATACACGAAATTAGTTTATTCAAAAAATCAGATAACCGGTGCTTTATACGAAGCAGCTCTTGATGTACTTTTTATTATGAATTTGGCCTTGGCATTAAATAGGTTATTTGTAATGGTGAAATTGTATATTCTAAAGCAAGTTAATGTAAGTGAATCTGCTTGGGAATTGATGTTTTATAAGGTAAAAATTTTAATTTTTAAATCTTGATAACCGAGAAACTCAATCCGATCTATAATTTGGACCTGAAAAAATATAATAATATATTTTCTATGCTTGAGTCTAACAATCCTATCAATTAAAGCAGTTCTTTGAGATTGTATTCAAATATAATGTGATCGGCTGCCTTTTAAAGATATTACGGTAATTTGGGAAATCACAGGCATCCAGAAGAATGTAACATTTATTAATTAGAGGCAAGACAATTCAAATATAATCTGATCGGCTGCCTACTATTAACATTCCTAAAAATTCATTGCTTTAAAAATTATTTTAGTTCCTTTTCGCTATATTTGGATTAATTACCACTGGAATTACATTATTGTTTATATCGCCATATTGTGGTCTATATTTAGATGGAGAAAATAATTGTTTCCGTTATGATAAAGAATTAAAATATTCAATCTATGCTTATCATTTTGAGTCGAAATTGTATCTAATTGCGACTATTTGTTGTTTTATCATTTATTGTGGAATAGTTTTGCTAATAAAAGTTGTAAGATTTTTGCTATATATTTTGCTAGAAGTTTTAAATAATTGATATCATATTTTGACAATTTATAAATAAATAATATATCGGAGATTTAAGTAATTATAATAATATATAGGAAAAATTATTTATAATTCTGACTCTTCCAGAAAATATTTTAATTCTGATCCTTCTTTAAATTATGTATTATTTATTAAAGATACGTATTTTCAAAATTTCTGGATCTGGATTTAGTTCAGTGACAGGACAGGGTTCTGGATCAAGAAAAATCAGACTGGATCCAGATCCAGACCGATACCTATTATGTATATCCTGGTATACCTTAGAAACACTTTAAATAGTTAAATATTAACATATTCTTTAATAATTCTCAGAATGCTCCTAAAGTTTCTCAATTCGGCAACAGTACACTTGGCCAGAACAGACGAAATCGAGAGATGAGAATTCTTATCCAGTCTTTCATTCAATACGTACTCTTTCTTTTTCCATTAGCATTTGGAATGATAGGTATACATTTGAATTATCTAATAGGGTTGGATAAGATCTGTTGGATATTTTTTTAGATTTTTTATCTGATTTTGATAAGATACACCAAACATGAATTTATAAAAAAGTGTTTATGCTTTTTGTGCTTCTGAAATTTCCAAAGGCCGAGGGATTAAAGGGTATTCGAACATAGCAGGATTAAGGTATTAGGGCAGGATAGAAGAATTAATTGGTAACAGGATTAAGGTGGATAGAAAATAAAGAGATTACAGTGGATATAATGGTATTTATAGAAATTAATGGGATTTGAATACCCCGATATCTTTCCTAATTTACCAACCCCGACTTTTATCTTCCATGCTTGAACGTAAGAGAATATATTTTCGACCAAATCCACTAAATCCTCAAAAGTCTTTCGATGCCCGACTCGAAAACCCAAACTTAATTATTATTTTGTTAATCATTTGTATTATATGTAAAATTAACTTTTAAAAAATTTAAAAATAATTTATTTAAGGTGCCGAACCAGGATGGAGTATGATCGACTATTACGGATTAATAACAATTATCGAAATAATTTTCTTTGGATTAAACCCAATTCTTTACTTCATTTCATTATCGTAATAATTAGTTAAATAATTTAAATTTTTATTTTTTAGAAGCTTTCGAATTAAAGTAATAAACGGATTATGTTTTTGGAAAAAGACAAATACAAATAGCGTTGTCATTCCAAAATCAGTAAAAGTTAAACCAACTAATGTAGATGCCAGACTTTCACTACAACTGTAATTTTAAATTCATATTATTTTTTTATTTTTTTAAAATGTCTAAAATAAATTTGTATTCTCCAGTTTATCAGTCCAAACAAACTTTATGAATCCAATCACAGTTTATGAGTCCAATGACGCTTTATGAGTCCCATAAAATATTATTAGTCCAATGGAAAGTTTATGAGTCCAGTCATAGTGGTTGAAAAGCTAATCAAGTTTAAGGATGATTAACTTGATTAGCTTTTCAACCACTATGACTGGACTCATAAACTTTCCATTGGACTAATAATATTTTATGGGACTCATAAAGCGTCATTGGACTCATAAACTGTGATTGGATTCATAAAGTTTGTTTGGACTTATAAACTGGAGCAGAGCCACATTTTTATGAACCTATCTATAGTGTATCAGAATAACCGTTGATAAATAAATAAGTTGGTCCACCGAGTTTTGATAAGTCAATTATTTCAATTTTAATTATAAAAATTAGCTACTACATTAATTTAATTTTAAATTATTTAATTTATTTTATTTAGACTATTATACTACAAAATTTTTAATAAAAATATTTTTAAATTTAATTCACAGAATTCCTTTTCATTTTTTCTTTTAGATTATTTTCCGTTTTTTATTCCAAAAATTGTTAAAAATTCTTCTCCACCAAAAAACCCTCCTTCTCATGTAGTCCAACGTGAAATATTGTTACCATCAATTTCAATTACAGTTTCACCGTTACTGGAACCTCCATAATGGTTATTTCTAATCTCAACTTTGTTTGTATCTTTTGTACTCTCCTCCTTACCAAAAGTGTTTCCTTCCCCAATCATTCGAGCCTCCGTAATTTCACCATTTATTTCAATATAATTATTAGCATTTACATTATCAATATGCATCTAAATTTTAAGATTAAGAGCGATATTGACACAAGTCAATGAGTTATCGATGTTAACTTTGTGGAGTTATATTTGAGCGATCTGAAGGTATACCGGACACCGTGGATTGAACGTACAGTGTAGGTTTTTTAAAGTTCAAGGCTTTAAAAAATCTTATGATCATGATATCGATATTGTCTAAATAAAATATGAGTTAAGATGTTATTTGGAAGCAATTTTGCACATATTGGAGACAGGAGGGCAATTCTAATCTGTCTTTTTTTATAATGAACACTGTACATATAAATACTATCACATTTCCCAACTTTAGAATGGACACATGAACTATCGGAAAATAAAATATTTCAAGTAATAACCTCGAGATTTCCAATGCGACCATTTATTGAAAGAGCACCACCTACTGGTCTATTTGGATTGCTTTGTTTAAATTCATATTTATTTCTCGGCGTAGGAATATTCCGAACTTTTCCATTAACATGAACTTTTATAGCCTTTGCTTTTATCAGGGTATATCCTTTCATGTTAGTATTTGTATTTATGTTACGCCCTGTTATTTGAATCTTGTCACCATTTTTCTTGATTCTAACGCCATCAACGTTCGTCACCCCTTCAGCATAATGAACATTACTTCCATTGATGAATATCTTTGTTTTTAACAAATATTCTGTTATTTTTATGTTATTTCCATTAATTATTGCCCTTCCTATACCACCATTGATGTTTAAATATTTAACAAACTCAGGATAATGTTGAGGGCTTTCAACAAGAATTCCTTCTTTGAATATTGATAATTTAACAGAACTACAAGCTCGATTCCAATCAGTATCTTAATAATTAAATATTATTTGTATGGATCCTATAGTTTCTCTTAATATAGCTTATGTATCGGTCCGAATGCCCGTATCAAACCCATCTAATAGTAAACCCTTTTATCTAGCCGTGAGGCCGAAGGCACGAAACAACACCATTAGTAGGGCAGACGTTTTGGGCCAGTCATCAAAACATTCTAGCAGCGCCCCCAAAGCCGATAGTCTTCGCATCGCCCTAAAGAAGTTTAAAAATATATTTGGATTTTTCTTACATTGGTCATTCTTTCCAACTGTGAATTTTGTGCGAAATGAAGGTCCTGCTTCACCAAATGGGAATCCTTTTCCAAATTCAAATTCTGATTCTGAGTCATAAGAGGACTCTGAGTCAGATGTGTCTGATCCTTCAACTGAGGATCTTCTGTTAAATATGCCCCCAGAGACAAATCCACCTACTCCATTGCCATTAAAAGTTCCTGTGTTATGAATTGTTCCTCCTCTGAAATGATGCGATCCACCACCAAAAGATTGCGCCCTTCCTTGAGTCTCTTCTTCATTTTGAGATCCAGCATTAGGTGATCTACCAAATGAGGATCCCATGTTAATTTGATCTCCTGAGATAAATCCACCATTTCCGTTGCCACGGAATGTTGATCCAACGTTATGAATTGTTCCTCCTCTAATATGATGCGATCCTCCACCAAAAGTTTGCGCCCTTCCCTGGGAATTCTTATCTTTATGGTATGCAGTTTTTGAACTTTCCCCTTCCTTAGATTTTCCTTTCTTGTTAGCAAGTTCTCTATCATATTCTTCTCTTTTTGTTTTATCGCTAAGAACCGAATGAGCTTCTGACAATTTTTCCAAATTATCGAAAAAAGCTTTATCGCTCTGTTTTGCAGTTCGATTTTTCTCCTTCCTTTCATTAAATGCATCTTCAATCTCACCAGGAGAAGCATTTTTATCAACCATTAATGTTTTGTAGTGGGTGGATTCAATTTTAAAAATAAAATTGATCAAAAAGAGTAAAAGAAACAAATAGATGGATGCCATCTATTTGAAATTTTTTGTTTAGAATATTTATCTTAAATAAAAATTTAGAATTATTGATTCCAATTTAATCTAAATTTATAAATTATTCCAATTTAATCTAAGGAAGAAGAGAGATCCAGCTAAATCTCTTTTTGTAAGAGAGATCCATGAAGAGAGATCCAAGAAGAGAGATCCAGGAAGATAGATCCAAGAAGAGAGATCCATGAAGAGAGATCCAAGAAGAGAGATCCAGGAAGATAGATCCAAGAAGAGAGATCCATGAAGAGAGATCCAAGAAGAGAGATCCATGAAGAGAGATCCAAGAAGAGAGATCCATGAAGAGAGATCCAAGAAGAGAGATCCATGAAGAGAGATCCAAGAAGAAAGATCCATGAAGAGAGATCCAAGAAGAGAGATCCATGAAGAGAGATCCAAGAAGAGAGATCCATGAAGAGAGATCCAAGAAGAGAGATCCATGAAGAGAGATCCAAGAAGAGAGATCCATGAAGAGAGATCCAAGAAGAAAGATCCAAGAAGAGAGATCCATGAAGAGAGATCCAGGAAGAGAGATCCGATGGATCTCTCTTCTAACACAGAGGAGATATACAACTGGTTTAAAATCTATTAAAGAGAATGTAGACTGATATTTTGGCAAATTATTATTCTCTTAAATAGTCAATTAATTATTATGTAATAATTTCTTAATTATTACATATTTGCCCTTTTTATTTATTTCTCATTAATTGTTGTCTTGATTCTTTCTCAAGATTTGCCCTTTTTCACTATTTCCGATATTATTTTATCATTACTACCTTCTCAAATATCTGCCCTTTATGTCTTTCCAATAGTCTATCTAACCTTTATATCAAATTAGTCTGATCTTTAAACCAAGAAATTTTTAAATACATAATTTATTTTTCTTCGACATTTTTAAATTTTTAGAAAGTTTCCGTTAGATTTTGTCTTTATTATCGTCTTTCTACAAAGGAGCCTCCATCTCTAGTCGAACGACCGTCACAAATAGTGCACAACTATGATAATGAATTACTTAATAAGAGACTGTCAATCGTCAATAAGAGACTGCCCTCGAAAGATAATTATTGTTTATTGTCTTAAATATCACTCTTTTTCACTGCAACAACATTATTGAATTTGTTTTGTAGTAGCTCCGTTTATCTCTTATATTTGAGTTGTCTCTTATCTCTTATCTTATCTCCAAGTTGGCCTCCTTTTGTTTTGAAGCTTTTGATTGAACAAGACCCTGGGATCGTTTGTATTTTTCAATAGCTTCGATAAAATGACGCTAAAAATAAAACGAAAATTGAAAATTAAAGTTTTTTAGTGGGAGCCTCGAATTTTTACTAACATATTAATTTTAAAATTTAAACGTGGAAAACTCAAATTTTTGATAAAAAAGTAAATAGAGATGGGAAGTTAAAATTAAATGACAACAAGTCTGGTTTTAATTTTTTTGTCAGAAAAAATAATTTTTTATTAAAAAAAATTGTTGATGCTATAATATTTTATTTACATAAAACATTTAACAATACATGAGGGAGAGAAATGTTTCTTTTACTCACTGAGAAATGAGAAAGAAAATTTTTTCTAAGGTGAAATTTTATTGTTTGAATGAGAGTGTTTTAATGATTGATGAAATTTGTAGTTTTAAATTAATTAAATTTTAAATTATTTAGGGTTTTTTTATTTTTTGAAAAAAATTACTAGAAAAAAATTTTAAGAAGAATTGTTTCATTTAAAATCAAATTACATTTTAAATAATTACCCTAGATAATTAATGTTTAAACTAGTGTTCGGCAAATGGATTTTTTCGGTACCGGTACTAGTGTCTGATTGAAACTTTCAATCAGAACTGCCCACAGGTATACAGGCGGATAAATTTTTTTAATTAAAATTAAAAAAATTTCCTTCCAGTTAGTTTTAGTCTTTTACAGAACAAATAAACGATTAAATTTTTATTTTTGAATTTAGTAATATTCATCTTATGATCGAAATATTATTTTTCGGAAATAAAGTGTTGGATTTATTTAATATAAAAAATTAAATAAACGTTGTTAGATGATAAATTAAATAAATATTTGGAATAAAATGTTGATAAATAAATTTATATGTAAATTTGAAAGAAAATTTCCTTATTGTTTATTCACAAAAATTTTATTTTTGTTGTTTTTTTTGATAGCATTTATGTAAGTGTCAAACAAACAATATTTGACTAAAATTTACAAAAAGGAAGTAAATATAAATTTAAATTATTATAAATGTCTGTATATAAAAGATAATATAAATTAGTAAAAATTAAAATTATTTTATAAAAATTATTGAATAAAGTATTTGAATAAAGCTACGCCATAAATAAAGTGCCCGGTTACTACTTGTAACCCTGTAACTTCAGAAATGAAGGTAATTTATAAAATAAAAATAATTTTAAAATTATTAAATTTTAGTTAATTTTGCTCAGTTTATTAGTAATATATTCACAACTTATTGTCAATAGAATCGAGGCACAAAAATGCGAAAATGAGATTTTAATAAATAATGTGGTTAGAAAATATTTTTTTATTAAAGAAGGAAATTATAGTAGAATTTTTATTATAATTGGGAAAATTTTTAAATTTATCAGGCTTATTGGGTAGATTTTTTGATTAAATTATTTCAATAATTTTTTAAATTCGATTTTAAATTCTAAAAAAAATTTCTAAAAATATATAATTAAGAAAGTACCATCAACATTTGATTTGGTTGGATTAGGATTTGGATTAGGCTTTACACCTGGCAAAAGTATTCAATTTGTTGGAACCATAAAATCAGGTTCAAGTTGTATTAAATTGGCAAATCCTGGAGAGATTCTGAAGGATGCTGACGTTGTTTTCCATTTTAGTCCACGACCAGGTCTTTTAGGTCTTTTCAAACATGTAAGACAATAATTAAAAAGAGTTAATACTTATAAAATTAAATTAAGATTGAACGAAATAGTTGGAGTAAAAGAACGGGATGGACACCTGTAGATTCAAGCGGTGGTTGGCCAATTAAGCCAAATAATAATTTCGAGATGGAATGGATTGCGGGACCTAATAATGCAATAAATGTACGCATTTAACTACTATATTATGAAGGTTCTTTATTAATATCCCGCCCCCCCCCCCCCCACCCCTATTTGAGGGGTGGGGGGCGGGATACTACGCGCCCTTTTGGGCTGTACACCTCAACTATCATAAGTTTCTAACTTGCCTTTTACTTATAATATTCTAGGGAAGAAAATGAGTGGCATTAAAAAAGGAGGGAAAGAAATGATTGGAAGGTAATAAGGAAGATTAATCTGAGACTCAAATAGGGATGGGGGCGGGATATTAATAAAGTACCGTTATGAAAATTAAAGAATTTCTAGGTCTACATCGACAAAAAATTTTTTACAACTTATAATAAATGGGATACGAGTAAAGTTGCCCAACTTAATATTGTTGATGCTATTGCAATTAGCTCTATTAAATTGTGTGGAGGAAAACCTGATCCAACACCACCTCCTCCAAAATGTGAAAATCCAATTCTTATCGATAAAGTGGTAAGGGATATTCATTGTTTTTAAAATTCAACCCAACATCTGGGCCCGAAGAATGAGAAGATGTTTAGCAGAGCTGTTTCGGCATTGGACCGTCTATTCTTGATGTTCGAAATTTTTCATAAATTTAAATTTTTGGCGAAAAGCTGAAATTCTGACTCATTAACCTACCAAAGATCTCAAAAGTGAGAATTTTTTTCCCATATTTTGACGGTTACTGGTCACAAATAAGCGTGATGTGTATCAGAGGTCGGAAATGACGAAGGTGCGGGAAATCTGAACTGTAGGAAATTGGAAATGCCAGACGACAAAATGCCACAAAATAAAATGTCGAGGAATGACTTTTATTCCAAATTGTGAACTAAATTGTATAGGGCAAGCTATAGTCCATAATTGGATTCAATAATAGAATATCGAGGAAGGCAAATCTAAAAAGATTAAAAGAGATACTGATGCATTTGGGTGATTAAAAAGGATATGAGGAAATTTGAAGAATAGGATTGATATTTGTGTATATTTTCATTACGATATTTTCAATACTATATAAATTAAAATATATACTAATTAAGCCAATACCATCAACATTTGATTTGGTTAAACTTGGATTTGGATTAGGCTTTACACCTGGCAAAAGTATTCAATTTGTTGGAACCATAAAATCAGGTTCAAGTTGTATTAAATTGGCAAATCCCGGAGAGATTCTGAAGGATGCTGACGTTGTTTTCCATTTTAGTCCACGACCAGGTCTTTTCAAACATGTAAGAATATAATTAAAAAGAATTAATACTTATAGTAAAATTAAGATTGAACGAAATAGTTGGAGTAAAAGAACGGGATGGACACCTGTAGATTCAAGCGGTGGTTGGCCAATTAAGCCAAATAATAATTTCGAGATGGAATGGATTGCGGGACCTAATAATGCAATAAATGTACGCATTTAACTATGGCATAGAAATTAAATAATTTCAAGGTCTACATCGACAAAAAATTTTTTACAACTTATAATAAATGGGATACGAGTAAAGTTGCCCAACTTAATATTGTTGATGCTATTGCAATTAGCTCTATTAAATTGTGTGGAGGAAAACCTGATCCAACACCAACACCTCCTCCAAAATGTCCCAATGAAGTTCTTATAACTAACGTGGTTAGTAAAGTAAAGCAGCTCGGTATAGCTATTTCTCTCCTTTAGCTAGTGCAAAAGGTTATTTGGCGGCTGGGAGCGAACAGCATTTCAGTAGACCTGAATGGTATGTTAGCCATTACACCACGCCGCCTACTGCACAGCTTTAGAAATTAAATAGCTATATGCTTTACAGTAAGGAACTATGTTTAATTAAAAACCCCGAAATTTAGTCAATTGGAAACATTAATCTGATTAAATATGGATTTGGAAAAGGGTTTACTGTAGGCAAGAGTATTATTATGACTGGAACTTTTCTCAATGGTGGAAGTTGTATTAAACTAGCAGATCCGGGTGCAATTGCTTTAACTGCTAATGTTCCTGTGCATTTTGCTAATGACCCTACTAAGAAACTTGTGAGCATTTAAAAAATCTTTGAGTGAATAAAAAATTATTTTAAGCAAAGATTTAATAGTTGGATAAAAGGTAAAGGTTGGACACCTGAAGATAGAACTGGCGGTTATCCTTTTAAGGCTAACAACCAATTCGTTATGGAATGGAGTGCTGAAAATAGAACTACAATACGAGTGAGTGGATTTTATTAAAATGTTTTTAATGAAGAAAACTTTTAGGTAATTGTTGACGGCAAATTCTGGAAATTATTTTCTCGTGAAGATTTGAGTAATATTGAGCAACTGGACTTTTCCTATTTTATCAGAATAAGCTCTGTTAAATTGTGCCGACAAGAAATAGAAACAACTACACCTGAGATACCAACAACAACACCTTCTCCTCCAACATGTCCCAATGAAGTTCTTATAACTAACGTGGTTAGTAGAGAATTAAGTTAATTATTTTAAATAAAAACCCGGAACTTTAGTCAATTGGAAACGTTAATCTTCTTAACTATGGATTTGGAATTGGGTTTACTGAAGGCAAAAGTATTATTATGACTGGAACATTACTAAATGGTGGAAGTTGTATTAAACTGGGGGATCCGGGTGTGCTTTTGCAAACTGCTGATGCTGTCTTCCATTTTAGCCCAAACAATGTTGCCAAACATGTACATAATTTATTACATATTTGAGTGACTAAAAAGTTATTTTAAGGTTATTTGTAACAGTTGGATGAAAGGAAAGGGTTGGACACCTGAAGATAAATCAGGCGGTTATCCTTTTAATCCTAACAACCAATTCGAGTTGCAATGGATTGCTGAACCTAACAATATTGTAAAAGTGAGGGGATTTATTATAATTTGCGTAATGGCTGTTCGATAATCTAAAGCATCGAAATATGTTAACAAACATTTGCCCCTAATACTATAGGCGCTTAAAGTTAAGTATCTAAAACAACTTGTGAAATGGATGTGGAAGAATTTCTGGATTGGGGTTGGCAAATCCTGGGTATCTGAAAAGAAAATACATGAATAACCTTATTCTGAACCTGAATTTTTATTAAATTATCGGGAATAATTTTCGGGGTGTCAGCGCCACTTCATTAAAACCAAACCCGAAAATCCCGATTTTCCTATAAATTTTTCTAGGCACGTTTCAAGTCAGGCCTGATGTTTCAGAGCCATTTTTCGGGTTAATTTTATCGAGTCGGCTATACGAGTCTTCGGGGTAAATAACCTTGGCCCGACTGATCTTTCGATTTGAGTTGTAGAAGCTATATTTCGCTTCTTGGACACACAAAATTACATTTAAGAAAAGTTTAAATCAAAGGAAACCCCTCAAAAATCGAAGGCTGAAATTCGATACAGCTTTGTTCGGCTTTTTAATTTAATTCTAATGAATCTCAAACATTTTAGATATATGTCGATCGCAAATTCTTTAGAACATTTTCACGTGAAGATCTGAGTAAAGTTGTCCAAATTGACTTTTCATATGCTATCAGAATTAGCTCTATTAAATTGTGCCGAGAAGAAATTGAAACAACTACACCAGAGATACCAACAACAACACCTCCTCCTCCAACATGTCCCAATGAAGTTCTTATAACTAACGTGGTTAGTAAGGAATTTATTAATTTATGTTTAAATAAAAAAACAAAAAATTTAGTCAATTGGAAACATTAATCTGATTAAATATGGATTTGGAAAAGGGTTTACTGTAGGCAAGAGTATTATCATAACTGGAACTTTTCTAAATGGTGGAAGCTGTATTAAACTGGCAGATGCGGGTGTAATTACTGTAACTGGTAATGTTCCTTTCCATTTTGCTACAGACCCTACTAAAAAACTTGTAAGTAATTAAGAAATATTCGAGTGAATAGATAATTATTTTTAGACAATTTGTAATAGTTGGATGAAAGGTAAGGGTTGGACACCTGAAGATAGAAGTGGCGTTTATCCTTTTAATCCTAACAACCAATTCTTTATGGAATGGGTTGCTGAACCTAACAATACAATAAGAGTGAGGGGATTTTATTAAGCATTGTCTTTATTTGAAAAATTTGATTAGTTAAATGTTGACGGCAAATTCTGGAAAACGTTTTCTCGTGAAGATTTGAGTAATATTGAGCAACTGGACTTTTCCTATTTTATCAGAATAAGCTCTGTTAAATTGTGCCGACAAGATATAGAAACAACTACTCCAACTATACCAACACCTCCTCCAAAATGTCCCAATGAAGTTCTCATAACTAACGTGGTTAGAGGAGATTAGTGTTCCGCCGGAAGTCATGTTCCTGTAGGCCGGAAGTTCCGGGATTTTTGGTTCCGGTTTCGGTCCGAAACCAAAAAATTAGATCCGGTTCCGGATCCGGTCAATATTTCAGTTCCGGTTTTGTCGTTCCGGCGGAACACTAGTAGAGAATGTATTTAATTATTTTAAATAAAAAAACACGAAATTTAGTCTATTGGAAACGTTAATCTTCTTAAATATGGATTTGGAATTGGGTTTACTGTGGGCAAAAGTATTATTATGACTGGAAAATTACTAAATGGTGGAAGTTGTATCAAACTGGGAGAGGAGGGTGTGCTTTTGCAAACTGCTAATGCTGTCTTCCATTTTAGTCCAGACAATGTTGCCAAACATGTAAATAATTAATTAAAAATAATTATACATACTTGGGTGAATACTAAATTATTTTAAGGTTATTTGCAACAGTTGGATGAAAGGAAAGGGTTGGACACCTGAAGATAAATCAGGCGGTTATCCTTTTAATCCTAACAACCAATTCGAGTTGCAATGGATTGCTGAACCTAACAATACAGTAAAAGTGAGGGGATTTATTATAATTTGCGTAATGGCTGTTCGATAATCTAAAGCATCGAAATATGTTAACAAACATTTGCCCCTAATACTATAGGCGCTTCAAGTTAAGTATCTAAAACAACTTGTGAAATGGATGTGGAAGAATTTCTGGAGTAGGGTTGGCAAATCCTGGGTATCTGAAAAGAAAATACATGGATAACCTTATTCTGAACCTGAATTTTTATTAAATTATCGGGAATAATTTTCGGGGTGTCAGCGCCACTTTATTAAAACCAAACCCGAAAATCCCGATTTTCCTATAAATTTTTCTAGGCACACTTCAAGTCAGGCCTGATGTTTCAGAGCCATTTTTTCGGGTTAATTTTATCGAGTCGGCTATACGAGTCTTCGGGGTAAATAACCTTGGCCCGACTGATCTTTCGATTTGAGTTGTAGAAGCTATATCTCGCTTCTTGGACACACAAAATTACATTTAAGAAAAGTCGAAATCAAAGGAAACCCCTCAAAAATCGAAGGCTGAAATTCGATACAGCTTTGTTCGGCTTTTTAATTTAATTCTAATGAATCTCAAACATTTTAGATATATATCGATCGCAAATTCTTTAGAACATTTTCACGTGAAGATCTGAGTAAAGTTGTCCAAATTGACTTTTCATATGCTATCAGAATTAGCTCTATTAAATTGTGCCGAGAAGAAATTGAAACTACTACACCAGAGATACCAACAACAACACCTCCTCCTCCAACATGTCCCAATGAAGTTCTTATAACTAACGTGGTTAGTAAGGAATTTATTAATTTATGTTTAAATAAAAAAACAAAAAATTTAGTCAATTGGAAACATTAATCTGATTAAATATGGATTTGGAAAAGGGTTTACTGTAGGCAAGAGTATTATCATAACTGGAACTTTTCTAAATGGTGGAAGCTGTATTAAACTGGCAGATGCGGGTGTAATTACTGTAACTGGTAATGTTCCTTTCCATTTTGCTACGGACCCTACTAAAAAACTTGTAAGTAATTAAGAAATATTCGAGTGAATAAAAAATTATTTTTAGACAATTTGTAATAGTTGGATGAAAGGTAAGGGTTGGACACCTGAAGATAGAAGTGGCGGTTATCCTTTTAATCCTAACAACCAATTCTTTATGGAATGGGTTGCTGAACCTAACAATACAATAAGAGTGAGGGGATTTTATTAAGCATTGTCTTTATTTGAAAAATTTGATTAGTTAAATGTTGACGGCAAATTCTGTAAAACGTTTTCTCGTGAAGATTTGAGTCATATTGAGCAACTGGACTTTTCCTATTTTATCAGAATAAGCTCTGTTAAATTGTGCCGACAAGATATAGAAACAACTACTCCAACTATACCAACACCTCCTCCAAAATGTCCCAATGAAGTTCTCATAACTAACGTGGTTAGAGGAGATTAGTGTTCCGCCGGAAGTCATGTTCCTGTAGGCCGGAAGTTCCGGGATTTTTTGGTTCCGGTTTCGGTCCGAAACCAAAAAATTAGATCCGGTTCCGGATCCGGTCAAAATTTCAGTTCCGGTTTTGCGGTTCCGGCGGAACACTAGTAGAGAATGTATTTAATTATTTTAAATAAAAAAACACGAAATTTAGTCTATTGGAAACGTTAATCTTCTTAAATATGGATTTGGAATTGGTTTTACTGTGGGCAAAAGTATTATTATGACTGGAAAATTACTAAATGGTGGAAGTTGTATCAAACTGGGAGAGGAGGGTGTGCTTTTGCAAACTGCTAATGCTGTCTTCCATTTTAGTCCAGACAACAAAGCCAAACATGTACATAATTAATTAAAAATGGCTGTACATATTTGAGTTAACAAAAAGTTATTTTAAGGTTATTTGTAATAGTTGGATGAAAGGAAAAGGTTGGACACCTGAAGATAAAACAGGCGGTTATCCTTTTAATCCTAACAACGATTTTGTGTTGGAATGGATTGCTGAAGCTGGAAATACTATAAGAGTGAGGGGATTTATTATATATGTCTTTAGCCAACAATTCATTATATGTAGATAAATGTCGACGGCAAATTCTTTAGAACATTTTCACGTGAAGATTTGAGTAAAGTTGTCCAAATTGACTTTTCTTATGCTATCAGAATTAGCTCTATTAGATTATGCAGAGCTGATGAAATCCCCACAACAACAATAACTCCAACTACACCTCCTCCCAATGTTCCTTGTCCTTATTTTTCACTTAAATTGGATTTGGTTAGTTGATTATTTATTTCATCATTTAGAATATTTTATCTTGGGTTGATTTATTCAAAAATAAATTAAATGCTAAATTTAATCGCCAAATTATCTCTAAATAGAATAAATTAAAAATTAGGTTTTCTGATCAAAATTTTGAATTTTTCAAAAATTAATATGCCGGATTATTCTTATATTATCTAAGTATATGTATAAAAAAAAATTTTTTAAATTAAAGGTAATACCAATAGCAATCAATTTGGAAAACGGATTTAAACCAGGAAAACATATTACAATTATTGGAACACCAACTGATCAATTTCCTGACTTTGTTGTTGGTCTTGGAGAGCCTGGCATTATGAGAGAGACTGCTAACGTTCTTTTCAGTTTCAGCCCCCAATTAAATTCTAAATCAGTAAAGAATATCTTTCGAATTAAAATCATTTAAACAATTTTTTAAAGGTTACAGTCAACACTTTGATAATAGGGATTGGATGGGAAACTGAACTGACTTATGGACATTCACCTTTTAAAGTTGGCGAGCCATTTGTTTTAGAAATCAAGGCAGGGCTGAACAATCAAATAGAAGTAATATTCAAATTATGTGGCGCTGGTCTAGTTTATGCGTCCAATGAAACTTTATGAATCCAATCAAAAAACAATTGGATTTTTCTTAGTATTGCAAAGTTGGGGTATGGTACCAAGACATTTATTCATGTTCGGGACCTAAGCCCACTGGGTCTGGGACTATTCCTTGCCCTATCCCTCGAAATTTCGGAAAAACAATTATATCTTTCAAAAATTTCGAGGGATAGGGCAAGGAATGGTACCAGACCCAGTAGGCGTAGGTCCCGAAAATGAAGAAATGCTTCGGAACCATACCCAACTTTGCGACAACATGAAAAATCTAATTTTTTGTGATTGGACTCATAAAAGTTTGATTTGACGCATAAAAGTTCATTTTACACATAAACTAGACCAGCGCCTATTATTTTTGATAAAGTTTTTGAATTTGAATTTAAGGTTTTTGTGAATTACGTGGCATATCTCAGATTTACACGTCATGATTTAAGCAAAGTGACCCAGATACAAATTATTAGAGCAGTCAAAGTGTGCTCTATTGTTACTTGCAATTGAACAATGTTTAAAAAGAGAAAATTAATTGAAAGATTTTATAAAACATAAAGAAATTGTAATATTTTAATTTGAGATAAAATGAATAATCATTCTATATTTTATTTTTTATAAATTAATCAAAAGTAAAGTGAAAAGTACATATATTGCTAAGCTTTTTATCGATAATTGTAGTGAATTTTGATTTATAGATTTCATTAATAATGTATATCGTTTATTAATATATCGCTCTAACAGAGAGTGGGGCTCTAATATAGGAAATACGGTACTTCCCCCAAACCTATTTGAGACTTAGAAGGAGAAATGTACGGAAGGAGAACAAGCAGAGGGAAGTGAGAAATTTATGAAAATTTCTTTTTGTATCAAGCACGGTTTAAACCTCTTGAACTATTAGGTAGGGTCATAATTAGTGTCGCTTTTTTCGATTAAATTTTTAGGGGCGTTATTTTACAAATATTTTTTTCCTTATTAACCATCATAAAGATCTGAATCTACTCTTCATTTTAATACCAGGTTAGCGATTCTCAAGCTCATTTCAAGTGTAATTTCTCATTTATTTGTTCGAATTTTCTTATAAAAATTGCTCAATCAACTGTTGGAGTCAAAAAATATAATGCACAAGTATGCTTTTACAGATGAAACGACAAAGTTTGTCGTTTCCATCCCTGATTTACTGATAAATAAAAAATTATTAAATGAATATAAAAACAGGTATAAAATTTAAGCATTATCAGAATTCTTTTTCGCTAACACATTTTTGTTCGCATTAATTTAAAAATCGTTTTGATTCAATTCAAATCCCATAAAAATATATTTACCGAAACAAAATAAAAATATCGAAACAATATAAAAATACAAATTCATACGAAACAATTTAGATAGGTGAATTATTTCGATTGTTCTGCACCGATTATGTCTGAAAAATAAAATCCTCTGATTTTTGAGTTAAAGGAAATTACAATATCGATGTCGAACACGAAATAACTTTTTTCGAAAGCAATAATTCTTAAAACAGAAATTGTATAATTTTGTAAAACAGATGTGTAAGACAGATGATAAATTAAAAATGAAAGGTTTATCTAAACAGTGAGGCGACGTTTTTGAGGGTAGGACAATTTTAGAGAGGGACAATTTTTGGCATTTTTTGTCAATATTTTGCCCACATATTTCAATATTTTATGGCCATATTTTGCGATTTTATTTCAATATAAATCCGAGCCCTAATAATAACCCATAATAATCATAATAAATAACCCATAATCGGTTTGAATGGTGGCACAAATGGCTGTGCTTCATGGGCTCATTCCGTGATGGTTCAATTCCATCTCCCAACCAATGAATTTTTCCGCGGCATGAACTCGTATACAATACGTGGTATATCCATAAAGTACCAAGAATTATTCCAGAATTTAGTGTTAAATGTCGATACGTTTTTTAAAAAGTTTTTAATGATGACCTTTAAAAATTGTTAACAGTTTGTCCTTGTCCAACCTAATTTGGTGATAAATAAAAAAATGATTAATGGAAATTAAAAAGGTAATAAAATTTAAACATTCGCCACCCTCAAAACTCTTCAATCTTTAACATTTTGTTTGTTCGCACTAATTCAAAAATCGTTTTGATTCAACTCAAACCCCCTAAAATATATTTAATTTATGTAAATAAATTTTTCCATTTTAAACAAACCAATTTTCAATTTCCTCTTTTAATATAACAAATATTTTCAAATCATCAGTAACTCCTGTTGTTCCAACACCCTTTTCTATTTCAAATTTCAACATTTCCTTGTTTAGAACTCGGTCTTTAATTTTAATTCCAACAAGCCATGAAGTACAAAAATTTAAACTGAAATTTTAAAATATTAAAGAAAATTTTTAGTCCGAAATTTTATTTAGTTCAAAAGTTTAATTTGTTTGAGAGGAGGATGGTTGTTTGTTCTTGGAACTCCTAACCAGTGCTGGGTATAGCTCCGGGAGCCCGGCTCCGCCGGGCCGGCTCCCGGAGCTAAGATTTTGGAAACCCCGGAGCCGGGGCTGGAACCGAGCCAAGCCGGAGCCAACAAATGGCAAATACCCAGCACTGCTCCTTACGTTAACTCAAATTTCAGTCCATAATATTTTTATATTGACTTTCGCAACGTCTTTATTACAATGTTTTTCAATACATTTTTTTCGACTTCATAAGGCTGTATTGGAAAGGAGGACAACAAGTTGGATTTTTGTTCTGACAGTCCTGCCTTAACTTTACATCAAAATAACTAAATACAGAAAATTATAAAATCTTGAAATAGCCTTGCATGCTGATTATATAAATTTTTTCGACTTGTTAGGGACCCGTATTTTGTTATTCCCTACTTTAATTGTCCTTCCGCTTGTACATTTTCTTCTTCCTCAAATTGATGTTCATCTTCATTTTTAATTTTCTGAATTTCTGTAGGACAATCTTCTGTTTTTAATCCAATATGATAAATTTCTATCTGATTAATTTTCTCAATTTGTTCATTTATTTTATCCAAATTCTCCAAAAATCCACAATTGCTCTCCTGCCCATCTAATTCTTCAGTAATACACGAAAAAACAATAAAATGTTTGTACTGAAAATAATTTAAAAATTATTTATTTTCAAATTATAATTCACAATTTTAACAAATTCTGATCCTTCAACTTTGTTTTTTAAATAATCCAATTCATTCTTATTTTTCTTTTGATATCCCTTTTTTGTTTGAGTTGAATTAAATTTTACAACAACTTGAAGACCTATTATTGAATTTATTTATTTTTAAAATTTTAGGTTTAAAATAAAGAAGGAATTATTAATTTTCATTGGTAACAAAATAACAAAGTGATCTCGATTTGCCATAATTAAATGGTGAAAAATGAATTTTTTGGACGCTTTTGTCAAGGACCACGTTTATTAGTGATTTTACACTCCCTGCTCCATCATTCCGTAACACTGCCTCCTAGAAAGTTCTCCACAGTGTTCCCTGACGGGAGCAATCTATGGAATGTAATTAATAAAAATAATTGCCAAATATTAAAGCATTCAAAATAATATGTTGATTTGTCTTTGTTATTTTGCTCGTAATTGAATGTTCAGGATGTGTTGTAGTGTAAATTGTAATATTTTTCTCTTGTTTTTCTTCTTTATTTTGTTTGTTTTTAATTCGAAGGGGATAATGCCAATCCCTTAATGAAATTAATTTTTATTGAAATATTCTGAGGAAATTTACCAAGTTGAAAAAGTTATGAAATAACGTTCAATTAATTCAATAACATTTGCTTCGGGATATAAAAGAAATACTTTTGTGAGCATTACAGAAATGGAGGTTCCATCGAGAAACCCAAACTGTTTGTTGTAAATACAATGAGCTGAAATTTAGATTTAATTTTTGTAGTTCAGTTACTATGCAAAAGTTTCGATTTGTGAATGTGAAAAAGACTAAATGGCATTAATCGTTTAAATAGAAATCATAACAGTTATGCATTTAACAAACATCTAGTGGGGGAATTGTCGCGGAATCAAAAATTATTTTGATTCTTTTTGCACTTTGTAGTTGAATGAAATTTTTATAAAAGCCAATTTTTTACTGATAGGAATTAAATTGTTTACATATGCCAAAATTACTACGTTTATATTTTTATATGTCTGTGTTAATATTTAAAAATTCCAACAGACCCATTTTGGAACACTTCGGCTTACAATGGGCTAAAACCTTTCTTATCAAACATAGCTAATTGCCACGCTTGAAAGTGGGCCAAAGTGGTCCAAAAACTAAATTTTTTTAGTTTTTATTTAACTTTATTGAAATTTTCCTCATAAAAGTTCTTGTTTTTTGTCCTGTTCTTAGTGAAAGGTTGTTTACCCTAGGCCATGCTCAACAACATACTTTAACATTTTAAAAATTCCAAACCTTTTGCCCAATTTTTCAAAGCCATAAAAGTTTGATTCAGTATATTTCTCTCTTCGACATTTTTACTTTTTAATAACACCTCCAAATATTCATAAGTTTTGAACAACGAAAGATTATAAAGAATCGCACCCTTTTGTTGTTGTTCCTTGCTATTCCTCTTTTTATCTAAATTTTTTGAAATTTTCCTCATAAAAGTTTCGATCCAATTTGTATCATTTTGAACTACACGTTCTTCTTTATAATAAACAAAAGTTATTTCAAACTCTGTGCCATTCTCTTCATAATAAATATTTTCATCAGAAACGGGGAGAAGTTTATACTCTCCACTGAGCTGTTGCTTTCTTACATTCTAAATTACTTATATAATTAGATATAAATCTGAGTCGGGCTTTCTGGGATGTCTGCTCACGTAATAAGTATAACGAGGAATTTTACCTACAGTGCGATTTTATTAAGGGATTTGGTGATTTATCCCCGATATATCTTTATCTCCCTTTATCCTTTCAACTTCCTGCAAATCCATCGATATACCTTTTTAATTCTCAGATATCCCTCCAAATCCACTAATTATTTTTAAATAAATCTTTATAAAAAGACTCGAAACTGTCTCGGTCCGAAAAGAATGCATCGACCGTTGGCCCGGCTCGAACCTTTTTGAGACTCCACCCTTTTTGAGACTCTCTTACCCTTAAAAGATGACAATAAAGCGATTTGTCCATGTCCAAGCATTCGCTATTAAATAAATTTAGTAAAGCAATGTTTGCTTTATCAACAAATAATTCTTTAATTATATCATCGTTAACTTTCCCAGCTCCAATAGCTAAAACAATTGCATGTACATGTCCTCCTTGTTTATTGACAGGGGCTGACATAAATAATCGGAAATTTTTAATCTCTTTAATGCCATTCCTTTTTGTAATATTTTTCCATTCTTCGAAAAGTTTATTAAATGAATCAGTTGGAACAATATTAACTTTTGTAGATAAAGCGTTCCAGTCTTCATTTAATGATAAAGGTTTGTATAAGTCTGGATGAAGATAAACTTGAGCATTTTCGGAGTTATCTTAAAATATTATTTTTTATAAATTACTAAATACAAAGGGAATATCTTATATGCGAACTGCTTCTCAGAAAATTTCCCCCGAATCTAGGGTTGTTCCTCATTCTTTCTAAAAGTGGGAATTAGAGACAAAAAATTTCAACGTCTTCAGCTCACTCCCCCAATCCTTCCCCACGTGGCTAGCTGACCTGACACTGACTTTTCAGCTCTTAAATAGCAACAGAACTTCGGGAGCAGGCCAGTATACCGCCGAGCTATAACTTCGTTCAAAATTGTCGAATCCGTGAATCCAGCTATGTTTTGATTCAGCTCGTTGAGGCGCATCGAACCATACCAGGGCCTCCGGATTCGACAATTTCGAACGAAGTTATAGCTCGGAGGTATACTGGTCTTGCGGTATAACGGGTTGTACCCCAGAACTTCACAATAACCGTGCCTCTAGAACACAAACCTATATCCAATTGTTCTTTCATTTGTTTCAGCTCTTTAATTCTTTTTTCTATTTTTAATACCCATTCATCCAAAATCTCCTTTTTTTCTACTTTACAAATTTCTGTGATTAATTGTCTCTGATTGTCGATTAATACACTCCAATTAATCTTAATATGTTCCACAAAATATTTCGAGATCTTTTCCAAATACAAATTTTCTTTGATTTTTCCAAACGTTTCCTTATCTAATACGAGCTTTCCATCGAGTACTTTTGATATTTCAATTAATAAATGATACAATTCATTTTCAACTTTTCTATTTTCTTCATCTTCATTTTTTGAAATTAATTTTTCTTTTATTATCCCCCAATAATTTTCCATTCTTTTAAACTTTTTAAAATTCACAAAATAAATTTCAAAAATTTTATTATAATTTTTCTTTAAATTCTCCAAAAATTCAAAACGCTTCCCAATCTCATTTGCAAAAATTCCAACATCAACAAAACTTTGATTAATTGAATGTTTTCCTTTAGTAATTTGATTAAAAATATCAAACAGATTTTTATCCTCTGTAAAGTACTCCACTTTTATTTCTTCATCCTTCTCAATTTTAGTTATATTTTTAGTTTCTGTCTCCTTTTCTTCCTTAACCTCTGTCAAGTTTTCGTTTTGAACCTTAAAATTATATTATTAATTTTTACATAGTCACAGACTTTGTAATGGACATGGATTTTATATCCGTTTCTGGATATTTACGGTGGATACAAGCGGATATACGCAGGCATTTCTATATTCTCTGTATAAATATCCATATCCATTACCAATTCTGCATATTCAAATGAAATTGCCAATTTATTTCAATATTTTGTGGTCATATTTTGCGATTTTATTTCAATAAAAATCCGGTCTCTACTCATAGCAATAAATATAAGTCATCGCCCAAATGTAATGTTAGTCCAATGATAATTTGCCGGTATAGGACTGTTTATTCCATTCCTTACATATCCCTCGAAAGTTCTGAAGTATAATCGTTTTTCTGAATTTTTAAAAATTCGATATAACTCCCAGAAATTTAGAGAGATAGGTTAAGGAACGGTCCCAGAGAAAGTAAGTGTAGGTCCGGAAGATGAACTGTTAAGGATCCAGACCCAAGCTTCGAAACACAATGAAGAATCCAAATTTTGTGTTTCAATCCCCAAATGGCTGTCCAAATGATCATTTGGACTAACATTACATCTGGATCTTTACAAATAAATATATAAAAGGGTAATTATATGCTAATCGTACCTCTGCAATTGCAACCTTTTGAGGCTTATCATGAGAAATCGTCGTACTTTTACTTTGTTTCTTTGCTTTTTCTTTTTGTGGTTTTTTGTTTTTTACATTTTTAGAAATATTTAGTTGATCTTTAGCTAGATTTTTTAATTTTTCCATTAATATATTTGAATGTTCAACAGTGACAAAATTTTTTAATTTATCATTTAATATGTTTTGTCTATCATTGAATATTCCTTAATTTAAAAAATAATTTTTAATGCTTACAACTATGGCTAGGATTTTTAGGTTTTATGACAATCAATGATAAAGCCTTTCCCATTTTAACTGTCACTTTGTCACGCAGAATTCTTTTATTAGACTTTTACTCAATTATTAGTTAGATACTTTGCAATTTTCTGTTTATTTCGTAAATTCTGCGTGTCTAATAGATGGGCGAACGATAAAATGATTAAGGCAGTGGCCAATGATGGCAGTACTAACACATAGTGTTTCATAGAGATATCAAGAAATTACCTGGCAAAAATTTAGCCAATTCACTATTTTTATCATTTAGGAAGTTATTTAAAGTTTTATATTGTACTTTATTTAACCAATCATCAAATTTATCTTGAATTTTTATGTACGATTCCTTTATATCGAATTCATTTTTATATTTATTATCTTCCAGTTCTTTACTGATAGCTTTAATTTCCATATTTGTTATGGTTTGCCATACACCAACCCATTTATTGTAGAGTTCTTCATTTGTCTTAATAAAATCAGAACATTATAATTATAAAAGTTGACGGTTAATTGAAACCTATATTCAATAGCGAGATAAAATATTGTGAGTTATCGCAAACAAGTAATGTTTCGATATCTTTTGTGTGTGCCTCAACTCTGGTTTGATAGAATTTTTATTCCTATAAAGTCAAATGGAAATAAGTAAACTATTGGAAATAAAATTGTAGTACATATCCCCATAGGTTCAAATTATTGAAGTTGGAGTTTTTTTTGCATTCAGTATAAAAGTCCACATAAATATGTATATCCGCAGAATTGAGTTCGGCCCGTAGTGTCTTTTTCGGACTAACTATCTTAGGTCCAACTCGAGTCACACGTAATCCCTAAATCAACTTATATCCCCAGATTAATCTTTATATCCCGGATTGCTGATTGCGTGGTCCATTGACCTATTGACTGCAGATTTGTCTGCAAATTTTAATGTTAAAATTGCGGAAGCCAGATAAGGAGCTAAAAATTCTTCTTTTCAGCGCTGCAGGCGAAAATTTTGAGAATTTTGGAAAGGACAAAACTGGTAAAAATTTTCCGAGCCATTCTTTTCGGGCATGTTTTTAGTCAGTCCATTCAGTCTATTTTGGCCCCTAATTATATTCATATCTTTACTAACTATGAGTTTATCTTTTTGCTGCACGCCTACATATTCCTTCAAGAAATACATTTTGTAAACCAATGTTTCCTTTATATTTTCAATATTCTCTTCATCACTCCATAACATTTTTCCATAAACAGTTTTAAAAAAAATACTAGTATCCTTGACGACATCACGCATGCTTGTGCAATTGTTTGTTATTTCCCATTGCTTTTTTACTCTAACTGAATTATCTACCCATCTGAACCAAAGAAGATAATCAACAATAATCTTGTTTGCTCGTTGATTAATTGAATCCTTCAATGCTTCGAAATATAATTTGTAGTGTTTTGTTAACGTTTCATCTTTTCGAAGAACTAAATTTAAAATTGTTTTACTATTTTTTAAATTCATAGACTTTTGATAATATCTGTGGGCGAGGTAAAATGGGAGTCGAGAGGAGAGCAATAGTCCGTATGAGGATGGACTATCCACGCACTGCTCTCCGAGCCAAGCCACAAAAGGATTAAAAGGAAAGAGGAGAGGCTGAGCACCAATAGTCGACTATTTGAGAGTCGACTAATTGGGAGTCGACTAAAGGGAGTCGACTAAGTGAGGAGTCGACAGTCGACTATTGAAGAGTCGACTAATGAAGGGACGATAATTAAAAGGCGAGAAACAAATATAAGTTTATTGCAGCCAAATAAAAATAATAAGCGCACAAATAAAATATGGAGGGAACAATGGACTGGGGAAGGAATTTGTGAATGGAAGGAATGAATGAACTGAACACTAAAAATAAAGTAAAAGGCAAAGCCTTAAATAAGAGAGCTGGCAGGTCTGCCTGGGTGTGGCTTATTCCGACCAGCCAGCTAGTAAAAAGGGGCGTGGTTAACAACAAAAAGTGAAGAAAAAGGAAATAGTGAGTAAACTGACAACACGTGTAAAAATAAATGGAAATTAGAGAAATGGGGAAAATATAAGGTAAAATTAAGAGACGGCGAAAACCTATGAAAAAGGTGACATTAGAGTCGCCTGTCGGCGACACTCCCGCCCCAAAGAATCGACTTTTAGTCGAAATCATCTTCTTCCCACTTCTTGTTCTTCCTTCTCTTCATCATCGTTCCTTTCTATCATCGACATCTTGCATTGACATTGTTCGGCAGAAGTGCCACAGTATTGATTTCCATTTGGCATGTCGATGATCAAGTTCTGGTCATTGATACAAATTTGGCATTGTGTTGACAATCGTTCATGGTGAAACATTAACTTTATATGAAGTGGTGCTTGTTGACGACATGTCAAGTGCGGGCACATAGTTAATGCTTGTAATTGTTGCTCCATGTTCGAGTTTGATCGCATGTTTGATTGTCGGGGCATGTCGTTGGTAGGCACTTGCGGGTGAGTAAATGAACGTGAGCGATTAGTAATCGACTGCGGGCGATTATCCATCCCTCGGCGGGATTGTCGAGTAATTGAATGTGGTCGAGTAGTTGACTGCACATTTTGACGCACATTGCGATCTGAGTTACGAATATTGTTTAAAATCGGTCTAGCCATAGGTTCTATTGGTATAGCTGAGTCCCGTTGGCTGAATCCACCATTATCGAATGGCTCAATGTCCTTTCTAGGTTTTTGATATGCTATCACTGGTGAAATTGTTATTTTTGGGACTTGGAAAGTCCCATATTCATTTGGCGTAGAAGTTCTATTAGCGGTTGACTTTGGAGTAGCATGTTCTCCATCAGTGTTATGTTCCGGTTGAGCACTAACATTTTCAAAATGCTGTTCATTGTCACGTGCTGTTTGTTTCAACTTGATCCAATAAATTCTTTCTGGTGGGATCAGTTCGTAGTGTCTTTCTCCTTGTCTCCAACATGCTTTTCCACGATTGCGACTAAGCGATTTAGCACTTGATCCACGGAATCCATGTCGGTTCTCACGTTCCAGCGGATTTCCAAAAATCATGCAGGGTAGATCAGGTCGTATCAGTGTAACTCCCTTGTTCCAGTAGTGACGGTTGACGGTGCAGTTAGGCATAATCAGTTCCTTGTTGGCAGGCAGTTCAGTAAATCCTGCGAGTCCTGCTGGTCGTCGCACGGTTCTTTCTGCAGTCAAAACTTTCAGTTCGGCGCTTTCAGTTTCTAATATCTGGACAATTGCTACTCCGGCTTCAAATTTAGTCTTTTCATCCCGATTCCATCCAGGGTGATGATAGTCAAGCCAACTGTCCAATTGGTTTGGAATTATTTGATCAATGGTGAGAAGGCGCATCATATTCTTTAACAATTTTTCCAAGTTGTTGAAATGACGTATGGATGGCATACTGAGCTGAGCTTTTATAGCCAAAAGTGGGCGTGACCATTGATATAAGTTTGTCGTTGTTAAGCTCGTAAGTAGTGTAGGCGGTGCCAATTTTTTAAAGTGGGTGTGCCAAGTTTTCCCATAAGTTGTTCGAGACTCGAGGCATAAAGTCGAGGTTGTCGAGACTTCTCTCCAAGTGTTAAGTTGAGGTTCGAGACCATAGTTCACATATGTCGAGGTTTGCATTTTCTCCCGTCCGTAGGGCCCTCCCGGCGCCTGAGTTGCGAAGCAAAGTGGTGTGATGAGTAGTACAAGTCGAGCTGCTGCCTTCCAGACTCGAAATACTAAGTTGAGGCGCACAAATAGGTACAGTAGTCCAATTCCAATAATAAGTGCAAGTAGTAGGGAGGTGATACTTGAGATTGCCTGAGGTATATTCTCCACCATTGTAACCTAAAGCAATTCCATGTTCATTTCTAAGTAACAAAGTAGTTGTTTGGCCTCTCGGTAGCAAAGTTAATGTTGTGGCATAGTTGAGCACAAATGATATTCCTGTTGGTCCTCGTCGGCAGCTCACTGACTTCGTGGTGACTGCGACGGTATTGGAGGAATAAGTTTGTTTGGCCAAAGTAAGTAGCGCGACCAAAGGTATCCAATTTGTAGGTACGGGTCGTCTACCAAGTATCCGGTCCAGGTGAGCACGTCTCCATTCCTGTCCGGTCTGTTGATGGTTGCGGCTTGCTTGGTTCAATTGTTGTCTTACAATACGAGCTCGAGTTGCGATTCCTGTAGTTCTAGCCAAAGTTTGAGCTTGTTGTGTCGTTTTCCTTGTACAAAGTGTTCCACATCCCGCTATACAGTAACATATTGACATAAGTTTATTGAGCAAGCAGGTAATTTCCAGGGTCCATGGTGTAACAACATCCAATGTTGTTTTGTATTTTGTTCTCGGACGAGGATACCATTTCTTGATGATTGCTTTGTTGGTTCCATTCGCCTTCTCGGTTCTAGGTTGAGTTCGACCTTTATTGAAGATGAGCACTTCTCGTTGTTGTTGGTTGACATTCGCTTTCCATTGCTAGAGTTGATTGAGATCACTGCCACTGATCTGTTTGAGCTGTGGAGCCGAAAAGTTGATTCTCCTCCAGGCATTTTGCCAAGGAAGGTATCAATGAGGTGGAGTCCTGGTAATATTGATTTCCAACTGGTGAGGTACTTCCAAAAATGATGGATGCCAGTCATAATTGCTGGTGCCTCGTGTGAAATTGTGATTGAGTCTTTGAAGTCGGCTCCAGGCATAAATTCTTTGTTGTCATCACAGTAAACTGTATTGAACGGGTTGGTAATCTCTTGAACACGGTTGAGCACACAATTCTCCCATGTTTCATCTGAACGTTGTAACTTGAGTTCATACATTGGTGAATAAAATTTGAACGAGTCGTTCGTTGAGCCTCCAAAGGCTTCAACTTTCATTTGTTCGGCGACTACGCGCGGTGGTTGTAGTTCTTTCACGAGATCCTTGGTAATGTAGCTTGCCATACTGCCTGAGTTTTTCTTTGCTGGACCACTAGTATGAAGACTGAGTATTGAATGAGCTGGTTCCTCTGACTTATCCTTGTTCTGTTGCTGCTTCTCATGAGCAACGGCAATTCTCTGTTCCGGTTCTGTGGTACATTGACGGTTCTGGTTCACTGCTGCTTGTTGGCAGGCCAGACGTAGTTGATTAAGTTGAGCACTTTTCTGCTTTGGTTGTGCTGTCCATTGACAGCTCTGGTTTACTGCGGCTTGTTGGCAGGCCAGATGTGGTTGACTAAGTTGATCACTTCTCGGTTGTGCTGTCCCTTGACAGCTCTGGTTTACTGCGGCTTGTTGGCAGGCCAGATGTGGTTGACTAAGTTGATCACTTCTCGGTTGTGCTGTCCATTGACAGCTCTGGTTTACTGCGGCTTGTTGGCAGGCCAGATGTGGTTGACTAAGTTGATCACTTCTCGGTTGTGCTGTCCATTGACAGCTCTGGTTTACTGCGGCTTGTTGGCAGGCCAGATGTGGTTGACTAAGTTGATCAGTTCTCGGTTGTGCTGTCCATTGACAGCTCTGGTTTACTGCGGCTTGTTGGCAGGCCAGACGTAGATGCGGGCCCTTGCATCTGTAACAAGTCCATTGGTTTTGACAGTCGGATGCATGATGACCTTCCCTGAGGCATCTGATGCATCTATTTGTTTCCAATAGTCTTCTCAGTCGGTCCCTGGCAGTTGGATAAATGCGGCAGCGGTTTGGCAAATGTCCTGGTTTTGCACACAGTGAGCATATTCTTCGATTGTATTTCTTTGTTTCAAAGTGTTGATGCTGCGCCACTGCAGCGAATGTTCTCACAATATCTCGTGGTGGTGTTGTTTGGGGTTTGATCTCCCTTTTGACATGTGGCGATTTGTCCATTGAGTGTACACAATACAAAACCTCCTCTCTGAGACTGATGATTTCTTGCAGTTGCTTCAGTAGATCCTTGTGGGTCCATAGCCGACGAGATTCCTTCTCACGCATCAGGAGTTCTCGAAGTACGCCAGAGGGTAGCTTACTCCGGATCTGCAACATAGTTTGAGTTGAGTCAGGCGATTGTCCCTGCGACTCCAATTGATAGCATATTCTATCCACAGTGTCCATAAAATTGCGAAGTGATGATGAGGCATCAGTTGCTCTCGGTAATTGCATCAGTTCTGAGTAAAGGTTGTCGATCAGTCTCTTTGAGTTTCCAAATCGGTCTTTCAAAATATTGAGTACGTGCTGGTAGTTGGCGTCCGACGGTTCATAATGTTCAATAGCTTTTCGTGCTGGTGAGTTGGCTGGCAAACACATCAAAAGGTAGGTGTGCTTCTGGAAGGCGGACAAGGTTGGTTGCTGATCAACTGCGATTGAAAATGCATTCCACCATGTTCTGTAGCGGTGGGCTTCTCCATCGAAGCGCGGTAGTTCCAATGTGGGTAGTCGGACGGCTTGTTGTACCACATTTGGGTGATTGACTTGTTGTGCGGGCAGCTGCTGGCCCTGATGACCCTCCAAGGTCAAGTTAATTAGTTCCACAATTCCTCTTGCTCTCTCGTGTAAGTCCATGAAGTGTTCATGCGGCAAATCCAGTTCGGCCTCTGGTTGCGGCGGATAGTTGTCATATAGTTCTTCCTCTGAATGTAGAGCATTTTCTTCCAAATTGTCCATATATTCCAGCCAACGAGTATTGAGTTCATTCACGCGTTCCATTGACGATTCCAGTTGAGTTCTGACCACACGAAGTCCATTAGCTGTTGCCTGGTTTATCACTGGTTGATCCAAAAGTCCATTAGCATCTGCAATTCTGTCCCTTATAGTACGCAAAACAGGAGCAATAGCACGGCGAATTGGTCCTGAAGACGGCATTTCTCTGCTGTAGTCGATTAGTTGTAGTAGACGACTGACAGTTGAGTATAGTCGACGCTGAAGATGGTCGATTGTAGTTCTCACACAGATATGGTAGTCGACGCTGAAGGTGGTCGATTGTAGTTGTCTCACACAGATATGGTATTCGACGGGTCGATTGTAGTAGTTGACTCTCACGGTCGGTTGTAGTTGACGGTCGATTGTAGTTGACGGTCGATTATAGTTGACGGTCGATTATAGTTGACGGTCGATTGTAGTTGACGGTCGATTGTAGTTGACGGTCGATTGTAGTTGACAGTCGATTTTAGTTGACGGTCGATTATAATTGACAGTCGATTATAGTTGACGGTCGATTGTAGTTGACGGTCGATTATAGTTGACGGTCACTTGTAGTTGACGGTCGATTGTTTGCCCGAGGTGGCACGCTGACAGTTGATTGTGGGTGCCTTCCCGGCCGTTGCACTACTTTATGTGGGCGAGGTAAAATGGGAGTCGAGAGGAGAGCAATAGTCCGTATGAGGATGGACTATCCACGCACTGCTCTCAGAGCCAAGCCACAAAAAGGATTAAAAGGAAAGAGGAGAGGCTGAGCACCAATAGTCGACTATTTGAGAGTCGACTAATTTGGAAGTCGACTAAAGGGAGTCGACTAAGTGAGGAGTCGACAGTCGACTATTGAAGAGTCGACTAATGAAGGGACGATAATTAAAAGGCGAGAAACAAATATAAGTTTATTGCAGCCAAATAAAAATAATAAGCGCACAAATAAAATATGGAGGGAACAATGGACTGGGGAAGGAATTTGTGAATGGAAGGAATGAATGAACTGAACACTAAAAATAAAGTAAAAGGCAAAGCCTTAAATAAGAGGCTGGCAGGTCTGCCTGGGTGTGGCTTATTCCGACCAGCCAGCTAGTAAAAAGGGGCGTGGTTAACAACAAAAAGTGAAGAAAAAGGAAATAGTGAGTAAACTGACAACACGTGTAAAAATAAATGGAAATTAGAGAAATGGGGAAAATATAAGGTAAAATTAAGAGACGGCGAAAACCTATGAAAAAGGTGACATTAGAGTCGCCTGTCGGCGACAATATCCAATGTTTGTACAATTCCCCTATCACATATACTACTACTACTCTCCCCTCTAATCTCACGGTTAATGATCACTTCTCTTTAAAAAAATTTTTAAATTATCACTTTTTAACCCAAAATCTATAGATTTGGGAGTACCTCCATTTATAACTCTTAATTCGAATCCACGATATCCATATACTCATACCACATTAATCACACAAAACCACCTAAATATATCAGTAGTAAGCCATAGCCCCTCGTAGTCAAATAAAATAGGTACAACCGTAGTCAGAAGCATTGAGAACAAAAAGATAAATAATTTAAAAAATTAACCCCTTTATTTTCCTTACTTTTCAATGATCCCTTTTTCTTTTGTTAGACAAAAAAAAGTTTATTTCGACTCACACTAATCCAATTATGTAAATTTAATTTCTCAAAACTACTTTTAGTTTTTGTACTGACTTTTAATCTTTTTGAGGTCAATCTATTCTTTATGTGAAAAGAATTAACCTAAAAATTTCTATTATTAAAAATTCTTTTCAGTGAGACAGTGGAAAAACGAACTTTAAAATTTTTCTTTTGTATTTTTCTTATTCAAATTTAACCTAAATTTTGAAATTTTATTCAACGAAAAATTATCTATAAATTGACCTAAAACCCCAAAATTTTCAAAGGATTAAAATTTATGACGAAAGATTTTTCAATTCAAAGATTAACCTAAAACCAATCAAAAATTTCAATAGGCTCAAAATTTTTATTGTGTACAGATCAAAAGATATTTCTATTCAAAGATTCAACCTAAAAAACTGAAATTTCTATTGTTTCAATTTGTAAGCAAAATAAGGAAAGCCCTTGAATTATGTAAATACGTTAAAAATGTTGAACAAATAATGAAATAATATAAAAAATAAAATTGAATGTTCAAGGGTAAATATTAAATACTGTTCAGATTGGTTAATGCGTATGTTCTAATTATCTTGTATTATATATTTTGAGTGAATATAGTTTGAGATTGTATAGTGTGAATATTTCTTGAAAATATTTTATTTTATAAAATTCTGCCAAACGTATGTTTAAACAGGCAAGCTCATGAACTCTGTATCAGCGTCAGTATATTTAAATCATACTAACCCTGTTAGACACTGATCTCTTCATGTTCCAACCAAACCACCATTGCTAAGTATATATGTATGTGATAAAGTCCACAATTTCCCTCTTTAATAAAATATTATAAAATTTACCAAAAACTAGGTCAATTTTCCAAGGCTATTATTAAAATTTTTAACTTAGTTAAGAAATTTCTTTTAAAAAATCCAGCTGTGTTTAATTTGAAAACCATTTCAATAGGTGGAGCCAGTGAGTAAGTATAAAATGTGGTGTATTTTAACAGGAAAATTCATACTACTTATTGTTCAACGCCTACTCCAAAGAAATCACATCATACTATTACCACACACTTGACTTGATTTACCTATTAAATTTATATAAAATTCAATTTAGCTATAATTTTTAAAATTTTTCTTTTTCTTTGAAAAATAATTATTTATCTTTGCTTTAACTTTCTTCTATATCTTACGCAAATTTAATTCATTTTCATTTTACCTTTTTAAAAATGCAACCTACCCCACCCAAGAAAATAAGAACTACCCGTACTGAAAATCTTGATCTCTATGTTAAAAAACTTGGGGACGAACTTAAATTTACCCAAAAATTTAACCTTCTTAAGTTATCATCTAAGTTTCTAATCACTAATGTTCCCAATAATCCGGAAAGTTTACTAGGCTCCATTTTCCAGTATTGTATTGATCAAACTCTATTAGAAAACCATGAACGCCAAATGGAACCTGACCAGCTAGGGTGTATAATATCGAGTCAACACCTTGACTCGGACGTCTGGATCCCAGTCAGGGAAATCACCTCCAACACAATTGATTCAATCTTGAATCAATTCCTTAAGGTTGCCCAGAGTAGAAAGCAGGATAAAGGAATGTTATGGGGGGCCCCCTTCTTAGTTTCAGTAACCACCATTCAGAGAAAAGGTTTAATTCCGCGTACAATGCATGGTAGTGGTAGAATTCAAAAAATACGTCATAAGATTAATGACAACGCTCTCATCAAAATCCGAAATACTGATGCCTACTGCCTCTTCTATGCTCTGATGGTTACATTTGTTCACGCGGTGTTTTGCTGGCCAAGATGGAAATTCTATAATTATCTACACAGTAGAAGAGGAATGAAAAAACTTCTTGAACAGGACACATTGAATCTAATGGAAACCGTAGGTGCACCCTTTGACCAGGATAGCTACGACGCAGAAGAATGGGTTCCTCGTGTTGTTGACTTATGGAACACCTCAAATAAAGGCTGGTTTAAAGTTTATATATTTGAAGAACTTGGGGAATATAAACCAATTTATAAATATGGCCCCGATAATTTTGATACACCCATAATTTTGTTTTATAATAAAGAGCACTTTGATGGGGTTCGTAGGGCTAGCGACCTTTTTGGACAACCCTATTGCTTATCCTGTGAAAAAATATTTTCTCATCAAAAACAACACGATATTTCATGTAAGGCTAGGTGCCCTAACTGTTCAAGGGTTGGCCCAGGTTTTCCATGTAAAAGTTTAAACGATTTCTGTAAATATTGTAATGGTTGTGGGAAAGACTTTAGAAATGAAAACTGTTATAACCATCATATCACCTCGAATTTCTGTAGTTCTTCTAAAAAAATGCGAAAAATGCGGGGGTATTTGGAATGTTAATTATAATAATAGGAATGGGAGGACGGGTCATATTTGTTTTGAACGCTATTGCACCACCTGCGGTAGCTACCACGATACCAAGCGTGGGTGTTACATCAAACCCCTTGTCATTAAACCCCCAAAGGCATACCGAATCGTCGCCTTTGATTTTGAAACCATGCAATACCGTGAAGGAGAAAAGGGTAAAATGCACGATGTTAACTTTATAGGGGTAAAGATAAATTGTCCCGGGTGTATCACTAATGGACCTGACCCTGAATGCATAGTTTGCGGAGGATACCGTACTATTACATTTTCAACAAGACATTTCCGTAACACAAAGGTTGATCAACAGAATCTCACACTGAATCCTTTATCCTCATTCGTTTCTTGGATAATTATGCCCAAAAACTTGGATACAATAGCATTCTCACATTTTGGGGGTAGATTTGATATGGTATTAGTTTTTAAGGAATTGTTTCTTAGAGGGTTGACCCCTGACATGATTAAGAAAGGTAATAAGCTTTATGAAATGAAGGTAAAAGTTGGTAAAAAGAACTGGGTTATTTTCCGAGATACCTTTAATTTAATGCCCATGTCCCTTGCTTCCTTGGTCCCTGCCTTTGCACTTAGTATAGAGGACAAACCTTTCTTCCCACACATGGTAAATAGACCGGAAAATTATGGTAAGGAAATTTTCCCGGTGAAGGATGACTATCTGGCTGATGGAATGATGCCCGAGAAGAGAGCACAATTTGATAAATGGTTTGCTGAACACAAGAATGAACCCTTCAATTTGGATGAATCCCTGGCATCATATTGTACCAATGACGTGGAAATTCTAATGGCTGCACTGGTGACATTTCGGCGCGAATTTTTGGAAGTCTCAAATGGATTGGATGTGCTGAGGAGGCAATGACAATTGCAAGTGCCTGCATGAAACACTTTAGGACTAATCATCTACAATCTCAACACCTTGGAATTGTTCCAGAGATTGGATATGACAACACAGACAACCAGAGTTTGCTTGCTCTTCGATTCCTCAGCTGGTACGCTGAGGAACACAAGGTCAATATACGTAATGCTTATTCTAAAGAAGGGGAAAAGAGGTTTGGAGATTATAGAGTAGATGGATGGGTTGAAGAAAGGAAATTGGTTATAGAAATTAATGGATGTTGTTGGCATGGGTGTAAAAAATGTTTCCCAGATGATGAAATAAGACTTCCCAATGGTATTACAGCAGGGAAGCAAAGGGAAAAGGATGAAAGAAGGTTAGAATTTATTGAAAGTTTCGGTGTAAATGTTGAAGTTTACTGGGAGTGCGACATAAGGGGATGCTTTCAAGGGATAGGGTTATGAGATTAAAGTTTAAAAATTACTTGGACAATGGACCGATCGATATTCGATCGGCCTTCTTTGGGGGAGAACTGGCCCACTTAAGTTATTCCACAAAACGGGGGAGGGGCAAAAAATTTCCTACTATGATGTGACCTCATTGTATCCGTTCATCAATATGTCAACACGATACCCAATTGGTCACCCTGATGTGCATATTCTGAACAACGACGTCAACTGGACTCAACCATCAGACAACACATATGAATTGGCTCTTCTAAAAGTTTTTGTAATACCACCACGCAGCATTGACGTACCAGTGCTACCTATGAAAAATGGAGACGACGACGAACGACTACTATTCCCCCTTTGCTCCACTTGTGCAAAGGATCATCCAAATGGAGATGTGAATGAGAAATACAGCTGTCATCATTCAGATAAACAACGGGGATGGGTCTCTACTTGCACATCAATAGAGTTGAACGAGGCATTGAAGGAAGGATATGTGGTCACCAAAGTCTTTAGAGTTTTGGAATATAAAAAATACGACGACAATCTCTTTCGTCCCTACATCCGTGAATTTATGGCACAGAAAATTCACGCTAGCGGCTTTGACATCGACATCAAAGAAGACCAGCAGAAGGAAGAGAACTTCATCAAGGAGTGTGAAGAAATTTTTGGGATCATCATCGACAGGGAGAAAATGAAGGCCAATAAAGGTAAAAGGACGCAAGCCAAATTATGCCTAAACAACTTATGGGGTCGCTTTTCTCTTCGTAATTTTGGATTATCTCAGTGTGTGGTTACGGACGACCCTGCAGTGTTCATCAAATATTCAAACGACCCTTCAATTATTATTGATACTGTCGAAGGACTGACTGACGATACCCTTCTTATTTCGTACAGCAAAAAGAAGGAATTTGTAGAAGAGCATGCCTCGTCAAATGTCATCATCTCGTTGTGGACTACGTCAGCAGCAAGAATCCACTTGCTTCACGCCATGCAACAGGTTGTGAGAGGTTGGTTGCTGATCAACTGCGATTGAAAATGCATTCCACCATGTTCTGTAGCGGTGGGCTTCTCCATCGAAGCGCGGTAGTTCCAATGTGGGTAGTCGGACGGCTTGTTGTACCACATTTGGGTGATTGACTTGTTGTGCGGGCAGCTGCTGGCCCTGATGACCCTCCAAGGTCAAGTTAATTAGTTCCACAATTCCTCTTGCTCTCTCGTGTAAGTCCATGAAGTGTTCATGCGGCAAATCCAGTTCGGCCTCTGGTTGCGGCGGATAGTTGTCATATAGTTCTTCCTCTGAATGTAGAGCATTTTCTTCCAAATTGTCCATATATTCCAGCCAACGAGTATTGAGTTCATTCACGCGTTCCATTGACGATTCCAGTTGAGTTCTGACCACACGAAGTCCATTAGCTGTTGCCTGGTTTATCACTGGTTGATCCAAAAGTCCATTAGCATCTGCAATTCTGTCCCTTATAGTACGCAAAACAGGAGCAATAGCACGGCGAATTGGTCCTGAAGACGGCATTTCTCTGCTGTAGTCGATTAGTTGTAGTAGACGACTGACAGTTGAGTATAGTCGACGCTGAAGATGGTCGATTGTAGTTCTCACACAGATATGGTAGTCGACGCTGAAGGTGGTCGATTGTAGTTGTCTCACACAGATATGGTATTCGACGGGTCGATTGTAGTAGTTGACTCTCACGGTCGGTTGTAGTTGACGGTCGATTGTAGTTGACGGTCGATTATAGTTGACGGTCGATTATAGTTGACGGTCGATTGTAGTTGACGGTCGATTGTAGTTGACGGTCGATTGTAGTTGACAGTCGATTTTAGTTGACGGTCGATTATAATTGACAGTCGATTATAGTTGACGGTCGATTGTAGTTGACGGTCGATTATAGTTGACGGTCACTTGTAGTTGACGGTCGATTGTTTGCCCGAGGTGGCACGCTGACAGTTGATTGTGGGTGCCTTCCCGGCCGTTGCACTACTTTATGTGGGCGAGGTAAAATGGGAGTCGAGAGGAGAGCAATAGTCCGTATGAGGATGGACTATCCACGCACTGCTCTCCGAGCCAAGCCACAAAAGGATTAAAAGGAAAGAGGAGAGGCTGAGCACCAATAGTCGACTATTTGAGAGTCGACTAATTTGGAGTCGACTAAAGGGAGTCGACTAAGTGAGGAGTCGACAGTCGACTATTGAAGAGTCGACTAATGAAGGGACGATAATTAAAAGGCGAGAAACAAATATAAGTTTATTGCAGCCAAATAAAAATAATAAGCGCACAAATAAAATATGGAGGGAACAATGGACTGGGGAAGGAATTTGTGAATGGAAGGAATGAATGAACTGAACACTAAAAATAAAGTAAAAGGCAAAGCCTTAAATAAGAGGCTGGCAGGTCTGCCTGGGTGTGGCTTATTCCGACCAGCCAGCTAGTAAAAAGGGGCGTGGTTAACAACAAAAAGTGAAGAAAAGGAAATAGTGAGTAAACTGACAACACGTGTAAAAATAAATGGAAATTAGAGAAATGGGGGGAAAATATAAGGTAAAATTAAGAGACGGCGAAAACCTATGAAAAAGGTGACATTAGAGTCGCCTGTCGGCGACAATATCCAATGTTTGTACAATTCCCCCTATCACATATACTACTACTACTCTCCCTCTAATCTCACGGTTAATGATCACTTCTCTTTAAAAAATTTTTAAATTATCACTTTTTAACCCAAAATCTATAGATTTGGGAGTACCTCCATTTATAACTCTTAATTCGAATCCACGATATCCATATACTCATACCACATTAATCACACAAAACCACCTAAATATATCAGTAGTAAGCCATAGCCCCTCGTAGTCAAATAAAATAGGTACAACCGTAGTCAGAAGCATTGAGAACAAAAAGATAAATAATTTAAAAATTAACCCCTTTATTTTCCTTACTTTTCAATGATCCCTTTTTCTTTTGTTAGACAAAAAAAGTTTATTTCGACTCACACTAATCCAATTATGTAAATTTAATTTCTCAAAACTACTTTTAGTTTTTTGTACTGACTTTTAATCTTTTTGAGGTCAATCTATTCTTTATGTGAAAAGAATTAACCTAAAAATTTCTATTATTAAAAATTCTTTTCAGTGAGACAGTGGAAAAACGAACTTTAAAATTTTTCTTTTGTATTTTTCTTATTCAAATTTAACCTAAATTTTGAAATTTTATTCAACGAAAAATTATCTATAAATTGACCTAAAACCCCAAAATTTTCAAAGGATTAAAATTTATGACGAAAGATTTTTCAATTCAAAGATTAACCTAAAACCAATCAAAAATTTCAATAGGCTCAAAATTTTTATTGTGTACAGATCAAAAGATATTTCTATTCAAAGATTCAACCTAAAAAACTGAAATTTCTATTGTTTCAATTTGTAAGCAAAATAAGGAAAGCCCTTGAATTATGTAAATACGTTAAAAATGTTGAACAAATAATGAAATAATATAAAAAATAAAATTGAATGTTCAAGGGTAAATATTAAATACTGTTCAGATTGGTTAATGCGTATGTTCTAATTATCTTGTATTATATATTTTGAGTGAATATAGTTTGAGATTGTATAGTGTGAATATTTCTTGAAAATATTTTATTTTATAAAATTCTGCCAAACGTATGTTTAAACAGGCAAGCTCATGAACTCTGTATCAGCGTCAGTATATTTAAATCATACTAACCCTGTTAGACACTGATCTCTTCATGTTCCAACCAAACCACCATTGCTAAGTATATATGTATGTGATAAAGTCCACAATTTCCCTCTTTAATAAAATAAATATTATAAAATTTACCAAAAACTAGGTCAATTTTCCAAGGCTATTATTAAAATTTTTAACTTAGTTAAGAAATTTCTTTTAAAAAATCCAGCTGTGTTTAATTTGAAAACCATTTCAATAGGTGGAGCCAGTGAGTAAGTATAAAATGTGGTGTATTTTAACAGGAAAATTCATACTACTTATTGTTCAACGCCTACTCCAAAGAAATCACATCATACTATTACCACACACTTGACTTGATTTACCTATTAAATTTATATAAAATTCAATTTAGCTATAATTTTAAAATTTTTCTTTTTCTTTGAAAAATAATTATTTATCTTTGCTTTAACTTTCTTCTATATCTTACGCAAATTTAATTCATTTTCATTTTACCTTTTTAAAAATGCAACCTACCCCACCCAAGAAAATAAGAACTACCCGTACTGAAAATCTTGATCTCTATGTTAAAAAACTTGGGGACGAACTTAAATTTACCCAAAAATTTAACCTTCTTAAGTTATCATCTAAGTTTCTAATCACTAATGTTCCCAATAATCCGGAAAGTTTACTAGGCTCCATTTTCCAGTATTGTATTGATCAAACTCTATTAGAAAACCATGAACGCCAAATGGAACCTGACCAGCTAGGGTGTATAATATCGAGTCAACACCTTGACTCGGACGTCTGGATCCCAGTCAGGAAATCACCTCCAACACAATTGATTCAATCTTGAATCAATTCCTTAAGGTTGCCCAGAGTAGAAAGCAGGATAAAGGAATGTTATGGGGGGCCCCCTTCTTAGTTTCAGTAACCACCATTCAGAGAAAAGGTTTAATTCCGCGTACAATGCATGGTAGTGGTAGAATTCAAAAAATACGTCATAAGATTAATGACAACGCTCTCATCAAAATCCGAAATACTGATGCCTACTGCCTCTTCTATGCTCTGATGGTTACATTTGTTCACGCGGTGTTTTGCTGGCCAAGATGGAAATTCTATAATTATCTACACAGTAGAAGAGGAATGAAAAAACTTCTTGAACAGGACACATTGAATCTAATGGAAACCGTAGGTGCACCCTTTGACCAGGATAGCTACGACGCAGAAGAATGGGTTCCTCGTGTTGTTGACTTATGGAACACCTCAAATAAAGGCTGGTTTAAAGTTTATATATTTGAAGAACTTGGGGAATATAAACCAATTTATAAATATGGCCCCGATAATTTTGATACACCCATAATTTTGTTTTATAATAAAGAGCACTTTGATGGGGTTCGTAGGGCTAGCGACCTTTTTGGACAACCCTATTGCTTATCCTGTGAAAAAATATTTTCTCATCAAAAACAACACGATATTTCATGTAAGGCTAGGTGCCCTAACTGTTCAAGGGTTGGCCCAGGTTTTCCATGTAAAAGTTTAAACGATTTCTGTAAATATTGTAATGGTTGTGGGAAAGACTTTAGAAATGAAAACTGTTATAACCATCATATCACCTCGAATTTCTGTAGTTCTTCTAAAAAATGCGAAAAATGCGGGGGTATTTGGAATGTTAATTATAATAATAGGAATGGGAGGACGGGTCATATTTGTTTTGAACGCTATTGCACCACCTGCGGTAGCTACCACGATACCAAGCGTGGGTGTTACATCAAACCCCTTGTCATTAAACCCCCAAAGGCATACCGAATCGTCGCCTTTGATTTTGAAACCATGCAATACCGTGAAGGAGAAAAGGGTAAAATGCACGATGTTAACTTTATAGGGGTAAAGATAAATTGTCCCGGGTGTATCACTAATGGACCTGACCCTGAATGCATAGTTTGCGGAGGATACCGTACTATTACATTTTCAACAAGACATTTCCGTAACACAAAGGTTGATCAACAGAATCTCACACTGAATCCTTTATCCTCATTCGTTTCTTGGATAATTATGCCCAAAAACTTGGATACAATAGCATTCTCACATTTTGGGGGTAGATTTGATATGGTATTAGTTTTTAAGGAATTGTTTCTTAGAGGGTTGACCCCTGACATGATTAAGAAAGGTAATAAGCTTTATGAAATGAAGGTAAAAGTTGGTAAAAAGAACTGGGTTATTTTCCGAGATACCTTTAATTTAATGCCCATGTCCCTTGCTTCCTTGGTCCCTGCCTTTGCACTTAGTATAGAGGACAAACCTTTCTTCCCACACATGGTAAATAGACCGGAAAATTATGGTAAGGAAATTTTCCCGGTGAAGGATGACTATCTGGCTGATGGAATGATGCCCGAGAAGAGAGCACAATTTGATAAATGGTTTGCTGAACACAAGAATGAACCCTTCAATTTGGATGAATCCCTGGCATCATATTGTACCAATGACGTGGAAATTCTAATGGCTGCACTGGTGACATTTCGGCGCGAATTTTTGGAAGTCTCAAATGGATTGGATGTGCTGAGGGAGGCAATGACAATTGCAAGTGCCTGCATGAAACACTTTAGGACTAATCATCTACAATCTCAACACCTTGGAATTGTTCCAGAGATTGGATATGACAACACAGACAACCAGAGTTTGCTTGCTCTTCGATTCCTCAGCTGGTACGCTGAGGAACACAAGGTCAATATACGTAATGCTTATTCTAAAGAAGGGGAAAAGAGGTTTGGAGATTATAGAGTAGATGGATGGGTTGAAGAAAGGAAATTGGTTATAGAAATTAATGGATGTTGTTGGCATGGGTGTAAAAAATGTTTCCCAGATGATGAAATAAGACTTCCCAATGGTATTACAGCAGGGAAGCAAAGGGAAAAGGATGAAAGAAGGTTAGAATTTATTGAAAGTTTCGGTGTAAATGTTGAAGTTTACTGGGAGTGCGACATAAGGGGGATGCTTTCAAGGGATAGGGTTATGAGATTAAAGTTTAAAAATTACTTGGACAATGGACCGATCGATATTCGATCGGCCTTCTTTGGGGGAGAACTGGCCCACTTAAGTTATTCCACAAAACGGGGAGGGGCAAAAAATTTCCTACTATGATGTGACCTCATTGTATCCGTTCATCAATATGTCAACACGATACCCAATTGGTCACCCTGATGTGCATATTCTGAACAACGACGTCAACTGGACTCAACCATCAGACAACACATATGAATTGGCTCTTCTAAAAGTTTTTGTAATACCACCACGCAGCATTGACGTACCAGTGCTACCTATGAAAAATGGAGACGACGACGAACGACTACTATTCCCCCTTTGCTCCACTTGTGCAAAGGATCATCCAAATGGAGATGTGAATGAGAAATACAGCTGTCATCATTCAGATAAACAACGGGGATGGGTCTCTACTTGCACATCAATAGAGTTGAACGAGGCATTGAAGGAAGGATATGTGGTCACCAAAGTCTTTAGAGTTTTGGAATATAAAAAATACGACGACAATCTCTTTCGTCCCTACATCCGTGAATTTATGGCACAGAAAATTCACGCTAGCGGCTTTGACATCGACATCAAAGAAGACCAGCAGAAGGAAGAGAACTTCATCAAGGAGTGTGAAGAAATTTTTGGGATCATCATCGACAGGGAGAAAATGAAGGCCAATAAAGGTAAAAGGACGCAAGCCAAATTATGCCTAAACAACTTATGGGGTCGCTTTTCTCTTCGTAATTTTGGATTATCTCAGTGTGTGGTTACGGACGACCCTGCAGTGTTCATCAAATATTCAAACGACCCTTCAATTATTATTGATACTGTCGAAGGACTGACTGACGATACCCTTCTTATTTCGTACAGCAAAAAGAAGGAATTTGTAGAAGAGCATGCCTCGTCAAATGTCATCATCTCGTTGTGGACTACGTCAGCAGCAAGAATCCACTTGCTTCACGCCATGCAACAGGTTGTGAGAGGTTGGTTGCTGATCAACTGCGATTGAAAATGCATTCCACCATGTTCTGTAGCGGTGGGCTTCTCCATCGAAGCGCGGTAGTTCCAATGTGGGTAGTCGGACGGCTTGTTGTACCACATTTGGGTGATTGACTTGTTGTGCGGGCAGCTGCTGGCCCTGATGACCCTCCAAGGTCAAGTTAATTAGTTCCACAATTCCTCTTGCTCTCTCGTGTAAGTCCATGAAGTGTTCATGCGGCAAATCCAGTTCGGCCTCTGGTTGCGGCGGATAGTTGTCATATAGTTCTTCCTCTGAATGTAGAGCATTTTCTTCCAAATTGTCCATATATTCCAGCCAACGAGTATTGAGTTCATTCACGCGTTCCATTGACGATTCCAGTTGAGTTCTGACCACACGAAGTCCATTAGCTGTTGCCTGGTTTATCACTGGTTGATCCAAAAGTCCATTAGCATCTGCAATTCTGTCCCTTATAGTACGCAAAACAGGAGCAATAGCACGGCGAATTGGTCCTGAAGACGGCATTTCTCTGCTGTAGTCGATTAGTTGTAGTAGACGACTGACAGTTGAGTATAGTCGACGCTGAAGATGGTCGATTGTAGTTCTCACACAGATATGGTAGTCGACGCTGAAGGTGGTCGATTGTAGTTGTCTCACACAGATATGGTATTCGACGGGTCGATTGTAGTAGTTGACTCTCACGGTCGGTTGTAGTTGACGGTCGATTGTAGTTGACGGTCGATTATAGTTGACGGTCGATTATAGTTGACGGTCGATTGTAGTTGACGGTCGATTGTAGTTGACGGTCGATTGTAGTTGACAGTCGATTTTAGTTGACGGTCGATTATAATTGACAGTCGATTATAGTTGACGGTCGATTGTAGTTGACGGTCGATTATAGTTGACGGTCACTTGTAGTTGACGGTCGATTGTTTGCCCGAGGTGGCACGCTGACAGTTGATTGTGGGTGCCTTCCCGGCCGTTGCACTACTTTATGTGGGCGAGGTAAAATGGGAGTCGAGAGGAGAGCAATAGTCCGTATGAGGATGGACTATCCACGCACTGCTCTCCGAGCCAAGCCACAAAAGGATTAAAAGGAAAGAGGAGAGGCTGAGCACCAATAGTCGACTATTTGAGAGTCGACTAATTTGGAGTCGACTAAAGGGAGTCGACTAAGTGAGGAGTCGACAGTCGACTATTGAAGAGTCGACTAATGAAGGGACGATAATTAAAAGGCGAGAAACAAATATAAGTTTATTGCAGCCAAATAAAAATAATAAGCGCACAAATAAAATATGGAGGGAACAATGGACTGGGGAAGGAATTTGTGAATGGAAGGAATGAATGAACTGAACACTAAAAATAAAGTAAAAGGCAAAGCCTTAAATAAGAGGCTGGCAGGTCTGCCTGGGTGTGGCTTATTCCGACCAGCCAGCTAGTAAAAAGGGGCGTGGTTAACAACAAAAAGTGAAGAAAAGGAAATAGTGAGTAAACTGACAACACGTGTAAAAATAAATGGAAATTAGAGAAATGGGGGAAAATATAAGGTAAAATTAAGAGACGGCGAAAACCTATGAAAAAGGTGACATTAGAGTCGCCTGTCGGCGACAATATCCAATGTTTGTACAATTCCCCCTATCACATATACTACTACTACTCTCCCCTCTAATCTCACGGTTAATGATCACTTCTCTTTAAAAAATTTTTAAATTATCACTTTTTAACCCAAAATCTATAGATTTGGGAGTACCTCCATTTATAACTCTTAATTCGAATCCACGATATCCATATACTCATACCACATTAATCACACAAAACCACCTAAATATATCAGTAGTAAGCCATAGCCCCTCGTAGTCAAATAAAATAGGTACAACCGTAGTCAGAAGCATTGAGAACAAAAAGATAAATAATTTAAAAAATTAACCCCTTTATTTTCCTTACTTTTCAATGATCCCTTTTTCTTTTGTTAGACAAAAAAAAGTTTATTTCGACTCACACTAATCCAATTATGTAAATTTAATTTCTCAAAACTACTTTTAGTTTTTGTACTGACTTTTAATCTTTTTGAGGTCAATCTATTCTTTATGTGAAAAGAATTAACCTAAAAATTTCTATTATTAAAAATTCTTTTCAGTGAGACAGTGGAAAAACGAACTTTAAAATTTTTCTTTTGTATTTTTCTTATTCAAATTTAACCTAAATTTTGAAATTTTATTCAACGAAAAATTATCTATAAATTGACCTAAAACCCCAAAATTTTCAAAGGATTAAAATTTATGACGAAAGATTTTTCAATTCAAAGATTAACCTAAAACCAATCAAAAATTTCAATAGGCTCAAAATTTTTATTGTGTACAGATCAAAAGATATTTCTATTCAAAGATTCAACCTAAAAAACTGAAATTTCTATTGTTTCAATTTGTAAGCAAAATAAGGAAAGCCCTTGAATTATGTAAATACGTTAAAAATGTTGAACAAATAATGAAATAATATAAAAAATAAAATTGAATGTTCAAGGGTAAATATTAAATACTGTTCAGATTGGTTAATGCGTATGTTCTAATTATCTTGTATTATATATTTTGAGTGAATATAGTTTGAGATTGTATAGTGTGAATATTTCTTGAAAATATTTTATTTTATAAAATTCTGCCAAACGTATGTTTAAACAGGCAAGCTCATGAACTCTGTATCAGCGTCAGTATATTTAAATCATACTAACCCTGTTAGACACTGATCTCTTCATGTTCCAACCAAACCACCATTGCTAAGTATATATGTATGTGATAAAGTCCACAATTTCCCTCTTTAATAAAATATTATAAAATTTACCAAAAACTAGGTCAATTTTCCAAGGCTATTATTAAAATTTTTAACTTAGTTAAGAAATTTCTTTTAAAAAATCCAGCTGTGTTTAATTTGAAAACCATTTCAATAGGTGGAGCCAGTGAGTAAGTATAAAATGTGGTGTATTTTAACAGGAAAATTCATACTACTTATTGTTCAACGCCTACTCCAAAGAAATCACATCATACTATTACCACACACTTGACTTGATTTACCTATTAAATTTATATAAAATTCAATTTAGCTATAATTTTAAAATTTTTCTTTTTCTTTGAAAAATAATTATTTATCTTTGCTTTAACTTTCTTCTATATCTTACGCAAATTTAATTCATTTTCATTTTACCTTTTTAAAAAATGCAACCTACCCCACCCAAGAAAATAAGAACTACCCGTACTGAAAATCTTGATCTCTATGTTAAAAAACTTGGGGACGAACTTAAATTTACCCAAAAATTTAACCTTCTTAAGTTATCATCTAAGTTTCTAATCACTAATGTTCCCAATAATCCGGAAAGTTTACTAGGCTCCATTTTCCAGTATTGTATTGATCAAACTCTATTAGAAAACCATGAACGCCAAATGGAACCTGACCAGCTAGGGTGTATAATATCGAGTCAACACCTTGACTCGGACGTCTGGATCCCAGTCAGGGAAATCACCTCCAACACAATTGATTCAATCTTGAATCAATTCCTTAAGGTTGCCCAGAGTAGAAAGCAGGATAAAGGAATGTTATGGGGGCCCCTTCTTAGTTTCAGTAACCACCATTCAGAGAAAAGGTTTAATTCCGCGTACAATGCATGGTAGTGGTAGAATTCAAAAAATACGTCATAAGATTAATGACAACGCTCTCATCAAAATCCGAAATACTGATGCCTACTGCCTCTTCTATGCTCTGATGGTTACATTTGTTCACGCGGTGTTTTGCTGGCCAAGATGGAAATTCTATAATTATCTACACAGTAGAAGAGGAATGAAAAAACTTCTTGAACAGGACACATTGAATCTAATGGAAACCGTAGGTGCACCCTTTGACCAGGATAGCTACGACGCAGAAGAATGGGTTCCTCGTGTTGTTGACTTATGGAACACCTCAAATAAAGGCTGGTTTAAAGTTTATATATTTGAAGAACTTGGGGAATATAAACCAATTTATAAATATGGCCCCGATAATTTTGATACACCCATAATTTTGTTTTATAATAAAGAGCACTTTGATGGGGTTCGTAGGGCTAGCGACCTTTTTGGACAACCCTATTGCTTATCCTGTGAAAAAATATTTTCTCATCAAAAACAACACGATATTTCATGTAAGGCTAGGTGCCCTAACTGTTCAAGGGTTGGCCCAGGTTTTCCATGTAAAAGTTTAAACGATTTCTGTAAATATTGTAATGGTTGTGGGAAAGACTTTAGAAATGAAAACTGTTATAACCATCATATCACCTCGAATTTCTGTAGTTCTTCTAAAAAATGCGAAAAATGCGGGGGTATTTGGAATGTTAATTATAATAATAGGAATGGGAGGACGGGTCATATTTGTTTTGAACGCTATTGCACCACCTGCGGTAGCTACCACGATACCAAGCGTGGGTGTTACATCAAACCCCTTGTCATTAAACCCCCAAAGGCATACCGAATCGTCGCCTTTGATTTTGAAACCATGCAATACCGTGAAGGAGAAAAGGGTAAAATGCACGATGTTAACTTTATAGGGGTAAAGATAAATTGTCCCGGGTGTATCACTAATGGACCTGACCCTGAATGCATAGTTTGCGGAGGATACCGTACTATTACATTTTCAACAAGACATTTCCGTAACACAAAGGTTGATCAACAGAATCTCACACTGAATCCTTTATCCTCATTCGTTTCTTGGATAATTATGCCCAAAAACTTGGATACAATAGCATTCTCACATTTTGGGGGTAGATTTGATATGGTATTAGTTTTTAAGGAATTGTTTCTTAGAGGGTTGACCCCTGACATGATTAAGAAAGGTAATAAGCTTTATGAAATGAAGGTAAAAGTTGGTAAAAAGAACTGGGTTATTTTCCGAGATACCTTTAATTTAATGCCCATGTCCCTTGCTTCCTTGGTCCCTGCCTTTGCACTTAGTATAGAGGACAAACCTTTCTTCCCACACATGGTAAATAGACCGGAAAATTATGGTAAGGAAATTTTCCCGGTGAAGGATGACTATCTGGCTGATGGAATGATGCCCGAGAAGAGAGCACAATTTGATAAATGGTTTGCTGAACACAAGAATGAACCCTTCAATTTGGATGAATCCCTGGCATCATATTGTACCAATGACGTGGAAATTCTAATGGCTGCACTGGTGACATTTCGGCGCGAATTTTTGGAAGTCTCAAATGGATTGGATGTGCTGAGGGAGGCAATGACAATTGCAAGTGCCTGCATGAAACACTTTAGGACTAATCATCTACAATCTCAACACCTTGGAATTGTTCCAGAGATTGGATATGACAACACAGACAACCAGAGTTTGCTTGCTCTTCGATTCCTCAGCTGGTACGCTGAGGAACACAAGGTCAATATACGTAATGCTTATTCTAAAGAAGGGGAAAAGAGGTTTGGAGATTATAGAGTAGATGGATGGGTTGAAGAAAGGAAATTGGTTATAGAAATTAATGGATGTTGTTGGCATGGGTGTAAAAAATGTTTCCCAGATGATGAAATAAGACTTCCCAATGGTATTACAGCAGGGAAGCAAAGGGAAAAGGATGAAAGAAGGTTAGAATTTATTGAAAGTTTCGGTGTAAATGTTGAAGTTTACTGGGAGTGCGACATAAGGGGGATGCTTTCAAGGGATAGGGTTATGAGATTAAAGTTTAAAAATTACTTGGACAATGGACCGATCGATATTCGATCGGCCTTCTTTGGGGGAGAACTGGCCCACTTAAGTTATTCCACAAAACGGGGAGGGGCAAAAAATTTCCTACTATGATGTGACCTCATTGTATCCGTTCATCAATATGTCAACACGATACCCAATTGGTCACCCTGATGTGCATATTCTGAACAACGACGTCAACTGGACTCAACCATCAGACAACACATATGAATTGGCTCTTCTAAAAGTTTTTGTAATACCACCACGCAGCATTGACGTACCAGTGCTACCTATGAAAAATGGAGACGACGACGAACGACTACTATTCCCCCTTTGCTCCACTTGTGCAAAGGATCATCCAAATGGAGATGTGAATGAGAAATACAGCTGTCATCATTCAGATAAACAACGGGGATGGGTCTCTACTTGCACATCAATAGAGTTGAACGAGGCATTGAAGGAAGGATATGTGGTCACCAAAGTCTTTAGAGTTTTGGAATATAAAAAATACGACGACAATCTCTTTCGTCCCTACATCCGTGAATTTATGGCACAGAAAATTCACGCTAGCGGCTTTGACATCGACATCAAAGAAGACCAGCAGAAGGAAGAGAACTTCATCAAGGAGTGTGAAGAAATTTTTGGGATCATCATCGACAGGGAGAAAATGAAGGCCAATAAAGGTAAAAGGACGCAAGCCAAATTATGCCTAAACAACTTATGGGGTCGCTTTTCTCTTCGTAATTTTGGATTATCTCAGTGTGTGGTTACGGACGACCCTGCAGTGTTCATCAAATATTCAAACGACCCTTCAATTATTATTGATACTGTCGAAGGACTGACTGACGATACCCTTCTTATTTCGTACAGCAAAAGAAGGAATTTGTAGAAGAGCATGCCTCGTCAAATGTCATCATCTCGTTGTGGACTACGTCAGCAGCAAGAATCCACTTGCTTCACGCCATGCAACAGGTTGTGAGAACTCCTGGTTGCTCATTGCTCTACACTGACACTGACTCTTTAATCTTTTCACACCCAACTGACAACTGCCCTCTTCAATTAGGACCTCATCTGGGTCAATTCACAGATGAGTACCCGGACTTCAATATTTTGGAATTTTGCTCTGGTGGCGCGAAACAATATGGCTTGAAGATGGAAAAGAAGGATGAGCCTGAGACTGAACCAGTCTACGTGCTCAAAGTTCGTGGAATGACTTTGAACTGGGATGTAATAAACAATCAAGGAATGCGGTACGAGAAATTTAAAGAAAAGATTTTCAATTTTGTTAAAGGTGATTATGATCCCATTACTGTTTCATACCCCAACTTTTTACGTCCATCTGTTAAGGATGGATCTGTGACCACTCTGCCTTTTAAGAAAATTTATAAGCCCTACATCGGAAAGGGAGTAGTCCGCCCTTCCGATTTTTCTGTATTGGACTTTGGATTTACCAATTTGTAATTTTTCCCAACTTGGAGATGGAAAGTAGTCAGGGGTATGGACACCCAAACTCTATACCAACCACCGTAATGTTGCGAGTCACACCTCTCATTGACTTGTCGATGATTATCAAATGTGTAATTCACATATTGTGAGGTAATCCTCGCATTGAAAATCGGTGGGAGCGGACTTGAGTAAATTCTCAAGTCCCTGATTGAGTTTGGCGATGTCAGTCGAATGGCGAAGCCATTCTCCTTCCCTTTTTTTTCATTATTTTTTCAATTTTTATTCATTATTTAATCATTGTTGTATTTATTTTTTATTCGTGATAAAAATTTTATAATATGCTTTTAATTATTTAAAAAAATACAGAATTAAGGAAAATTAAGATAAAATAAATTACATAATTAAGAGAAATAGGTTTACAATTTTAGGGGTAAAATTGCATAATTAAGGAAAATTGTTTACATTTTTTAAAAATAAATTTACATAATTAAGTGTAAAGTGCTGAATTAAGGAAAAGAAAATTACAATTTTAGGGGTAAAATTGCGGAATTAAGGAAAAATATTAAATTTTTATCATTTTTCAATGTATATAGGGGTACATACAAGGGGGTGCATATACATATAGGGGCATAGATATCTTTACCATTTGTCTTGACTTAGGTCTCCTCTATAAATTTCATTATCATCTTCCTTGTTCATAAATATTGTTGGACTTCCAGGTGATGAAATTGATTCAGATTGTGATTTATCTTCTTGTAGTGTTAAACGTCCCATCTCTACTGCTAAATGATTTATCTTATCCATGTGTTCTTCATCAATGAACTCCAATACTTCCAAGGGATAAAAACGATCCTTCTCAAACGGTCTGCGATCAATAACACAATTTAAATAAGGATTGCGCAGACGAATGCGATGTCTTGTGTAAAAATGTTGTGATATAGTAACATTATAATGACTCCTAAGACGTCCATAGGCGCGAATTCTGTTTGCGCCTTTTCTTGTCAAACCTCCAAATAAAAACTTTTTCCTCTGATAATCTTTGTTCAGATAGGTTGTTTGAACTTTACGATCCAAAAATTCTTTCATAACTTTAATACGAGTCTGAGGATTTACTAGATGCCCGCTTAGACTGAGAACTGAACATTCAAGAAGGCGAGCGATTTCATCGATTACGCGGACCATTTTTGCAGAAAGAATTTAATAAAATGAAGAATGAAACTTTTGTTACAAGATATTTGGGTTTATATATGACTCCTCCGTACTTTTTTCATAACTGGTTATTAGCCCTATCTACACCTCAATGTGAGGTTAACCTATTTTTAGCACACACACATCAAAATTTGACTCATTCTTGGTAAATTGATTCAGGAAATTCAAGGTGTTAAGTGAGCTTGATTATTATGGACTTACATCTTAAAATACAATTCATTACTAAAATTATTATTGTTTTATATTTTTATTATTGATAAAAATTTAGAATGTTTTTATTTAATTTAAATATGTAAATATTTAATTAAAAATATTTAATACATGATTACTTATTTGATTTTAATGTCACTTTTTTTTGCTCGGGTAATTTTATTTAATTTATTATCTTTATATATTGTTTCTGATAATCCTATTGTAATTTCACTAATTCCTCAACAGAAGCAACAACAGACCGGAAAATACATAGATGTAGGCGTTGTAGAGCAGACTTCTTTATTGGTTGGTAATTTTTAAAAAATAAAAATTTATTCACAAGTTAAAAAGGTTTGACCTTCAGATGGTTCTCCTTTGCCAGAAACTTAAACAATCTGTACAAGAAACATTTGAAGAATTGGATTAGTGTTTAGAACAATTAGAGACATTTCAAATTTGTCCTTAGATTGTAGATAATAGATTTATATCTTCCTTAGCTGTAGAAACCCAGGTGCACTATTTGATTTATCGGGGTGTTCACAAATTCATGAGACTGACACCCAGTCGCTTAGATAGTATACTTAATTACTCTTTAATTATTTATTTTCATGTAAATTACTAATTGGACTAAAACAAAGGATTAGAGATATCAGATATCAACCTATACTCAGAGAAGTCAAGTGTAAATTTAACTACCTACTAATTAATTCCATAGAATTCGCACAATATTTAAATTAAGCCAAGAGGTTTAGAGACTTCTCGTATGACCAATGACGCTTCAATACAAAAAGCTTAAGGGAATTTTTTTATTTTGATAGATTGATAGATTTTTTTGATAGATTTTTTAATTTTGATAGATTTTTTAATTTTGATGAATTTTTTAATTTTGATGATTTTGATATGATATTTTTTTAATTTTGATAGATAATTTTGATTTCCTCATCTATCAAAATTAAAAAATTCCTTAAGCTTTTTGTATTGAAGCGTCATTGGTCATACGAGAAGTCTCTAAACCTCTTGGCTTAATTTAAATATTGTGCGAATTCTATGGAATTAATTAGTAGGTAGTTAAATTTACACTTGACTTCTCTGAGTATAGGTTGATATCTGATATCTCTAATCCTTTGTTTTAGTCCAATTAGTAATTTACATGAAAATAAATAATTAAAGAGTAATTAAGTATACTATCTAAGCGACTGGGTGTCAGTCTCATGAATTTGTGAACACCCCGATAAATCAAATAGTGCACCTGGGTTTCTACAGCTAAGGAAGATATAAATCTATTATCTACAATCTAAGGACAAATTTGAAATGTCTCTAATTGTTCTAAACACTAATCCAATTCTTCAAATGTTTCTTGTACAGATTGTTTAAGTTTCTGGCAAAGGAGAACCATCTGAAGGTCAAACCTTTTTAACTTGTGAATAAATTTTTATTTTTTAAAAATTACCAACCAATAAAGAAGTCTGCTCTACAACGCCTACATCTATGTATTTTCCGGTCTGTTGTTGCTTCTGTTGAGGAATTAGTGAAATTACAATAGGATTATCAGAAACAATATATAAAGATAATAAATTAAATAAAATTACCCGAGCAAAAAAAAAAGTGACATTAAAATCAAATAAGTAATCATGTATTAAATATTTTTAATTAAATATTTACATATTTAAATTAAATAAAAAACATTCTAAATTTTTATCAATAATAAAAATATAAAACAATAATAATTTTAGTAATGAATTGTATTTTAAGATGTAAGTCCATAATAATCAAGCTCACTTAACACCTTGAATTTCCTGAATCAATTTACCAAGAATGAGTCAAATTTTGATGTGTGTGTGCTAAAAATAGGTTAACCTCACATTGAGGTGTAGATAGGGCTAATAACCAGTTATGAAAAAAGTACGGAGGAGTCATATATAAACCCAAATATCTTGTAACAAAAGTTTCATTCTTCATTTTATTAAATTCTTTCTGCAAAAATGGTCCGCGTAATCGATGAAATCGCTCGCCTTCTTGAATGTTCAGTTCTCAGTCTAAGCGGGCATCTAGTAAATCCTCAGACTCGTATTAAAGTTATGAAAGAATTTTTGGATCGTAAAGTTCAAACAACCTATCTGAACAAAGATTATCAGAGGAAAAAGTTTTTATTTGGAGGTTTGACAAGAAAAGGCGCAAACAGAATTCGCGCCTATGGACGTCTTAGGAGTCATTATAATGTTACTATATCACAACATTTTTACACAAGACATCGCATTCGTCTGCGCAATCCTTATTTAAATTGTGTTATTGATCGCAGACCGTTTGAGAAGGATCGTTTTTATCCCTTGGAAGTATTGGAGTTCATTGATGAAGAACACATGGATAAGATAAATCATTTAGCAGTAGAGATGGGACGTTTAACACTACAAGAAGATAAATCACAATCTGAATCAATTTCATCACCTGGAAGTCCAACAATATTTATGAACAAGGAAGATGATAATGAAATTTATAGAGGAGACCTAAGTCAAGACAAATGGTAAAGATATCTATGCCCCCTATATGTATATGCACCCCCTTGTATGTACCCCTATATACATTGAAAAATGATAAAAATTTAATATTTTTCCTTAATTCCGCAATTTTACCCCTAAAATTGTAATTTTCTTTTCCTTAATTCCGCACTTTACACTTAATTATGTAAATTTATTTTTAAAAAATGTAAACAATTTTCCTTAATTATGCAATTTTACCCCTAAAATTGTAAACCTATTTCTCTTAATTATGTAATTTATTTTATCTTAATTTTCCTTAATTCTGTATTTTTTTAAATAATTAAAAGCATATTATAAAATTTTTATCACGAATAAAAAATAAATACAACAATGATTAAATAATGAATAAAAATTGAAAAAATAATGAAAAAAAGGAAAGGAGAATGGCTTCGCCATTCGACTGACATCACCAAACTCAATCAGGGACTTGAGAATTTACTCAAGTCCGCTCCCACCGATTTTCAATGCGAGGATTACCTCACAATATGTGAATTACACATTTGATAATCATCGACAAGTCAATGAGAGGTGTGACTCGCAACATTACGGTGGTTGGTATAGAGTTTGGGTGTCCATACCCCTGACTACTTTCCATCTCCAAGTTGGGAAAAATTACAAATTGGTAAATCCAAAGTCCAATACAGAAAAATCGGAAGGGCGGACTACTCCCTTTCCGATGTAGGGCTTATAAATTTTCTTAAAAGGCAGAGTGGTCACAGATCCATCCTTAACAGATGGACGTAAAAAGTTGGGGTATGAAACAGTAATGGGATCATAATCACCTTTAACAAAATTGAAAATCTTTTCTTTAAATTTCTCGTACCGCATTCCTTGATTGTTTATTACATCCCAGTTCAAAGTCATTCCACGAACTTTGAGCACGTAGACTGGTTCAGTCTCAGGCTCATCCTTCTTTTCCATCTTCAAGCCATATTGTTTCGCGCCACCAGAGCAAAATTCCAAAATATTGAAGTCCGGGTACTCATCTGTGAATTGACCCAGATGAGGTCCTAATTGAAGAGGGCAGTTGTCAGTTGGGTGTGAAAAGATTAAAGAGTCAGTGTCAGTGTAGAGCAATGAGCAACCAGGAGTTCTCACAACCTGTTGCATGGCGTGAAGCAAGTGGATTCTTGCTGCTGACGTAGTCCACAACGAGATGATGACATTTGACGAGGCATGCTCTTCTACAAATTCCTTCTTTTTGCTGTACGAAATAAGAAGGGTATCGTCAGTCAGTCCTTCGACAGTATCAATAATAATTGAAGGGTCGTTTGAATATTTGATGAACACTGCAGGGTCGTCCGTAACCACACACTGAGATAATCCAAAATTACGAAGAGAAAAGCGACCCCATAAGTTGTTTAGGCATAATTTGGCTTGCGTCCTTTTACCTTTATTGGCCTTCATTTTCTCCCTGTCGATGATGATCCCAAAAATTTCTTCACACTCCTTGATGAAGTTCTCTTCCTTCTGCTGGTCTTCTTTGATGTCGATGTCAAAGCCGCTAGCGTGAATTTTCTGTGCCATAAATTCACGGATGTAGGGACGAAAGAGATTGTCGTCGTATTTTTTATATTCCAAAACTCTAAAGACTTTGGTGACCACATATCCTTCCTTCAATGCCTCGTTCAACTCTATTGATGTGCAAGTAGAGACCCATCCCCGTTGTTTATCTGAATGATGACAGCTGTATTTCTCATTCACATCTCCATTTGGATGATCCTTTGCACAAGTGGAGCAAAGGGGGAATAGTAGTCGTTCGTCGTCGTCTCCATTTTTCATAGGTAGCACTGGTACGTCAATGCTGCGTGGTGGTATTACAAAAACTTTTAGAAGAGCCAATTCATATGTGTTGTCTGATGGTTGAGTCCAGTTGACGTCGTTGTTCAGAATATGCACATCAGGGTGACCAATTGGGTATCGTGTTGACATATTGATGAACGGATACAATGAGGTCACATCATAGTAGGAAATTTTTTGCCCCTCCCCCGTTTTGTGGAATAACTTAAGTGGGCCAGTTCTCCCCCCAAAGAAGGCCGATCGAATATCGATCGGTCCATTGTCCAAGTAATTTTTAAACTTTAATCTCATAACCCTATCCCTTGAAAGCATCCCCCTTATGTCGCACTCCCAGTAAACTTCAACATTTACACCGAAACTTTCAATAAATTCTAACCTTCTTTCATCCTTTTCCCTTTGCTTCCCTGCTGTAATACCATTGGGAAGTCTTATTTCATCATCTGGGAAACATTTTTTACACCCATGCCAACAACATCCATTAATTTCTATAACCAATTTCCTTTCTTCAACCCATCCATCTACTCTATAATCTCCAAACCTCTTTTCCCCTTCTTTAGAATAAGCATTACGTATATTGACCTTGTGTTCCTCAGCGTACCAGCTGAGGAATCGAAGAGCAAGCAAACTCTGGTTGTCTGTGTTGTCATATCCAATCTCTGGAACAATTCCAAGGTGTTGAGATTGTAGATGATTAGTCCTAAAGTGTTTCATGCAGGCACTTGCAATTGTCATTGCCTCCCTCAGCACATCCAATCCATTTGAGACTTCCAAAAATTCGCGCCGAAATGTCACCAGTGCAGCCATTAGAATTTCCACGTCATTGGTACAATATGATGCCAGGGATTCATCCAAATTGAAGGGTTCATTCTTGTGTTCAGCAAACCATTTATCAAATTGTGCTCTCTTCTCGGGCATCATTCCATCAGCCAGATAGTCATCCTTCACCGGGAAAATTTCCTTACCATAATTTTCCGGTCTATTTACCATGTGTGGGAAGAAAGGTTTGTCCTCTATACTAAGTGCAAAGGCAGGGACCAAGGAAGCAAGGGACATGGGCATTAAATTAAAGGTATCTCGGAAAATAACCCAGTTCTTTTTACCAACTTTTACCTTCATTTCATAAAGCTTATTACCTTTCTTAATCATGTCAGGGGTCAACCCTCTAAGAAACAATTCCTTAAAAACTAATACCATATCAAATCTACCCCCAAAATGTGAGAATGCTATTGTATCCAAGTTTTTGGGCATAATTATCCAAGAAACGAATGAGGATAAAGGATTCAGTGTGAGATTCTGTTGATCAACCTTTGTGTTACGGAAATGTCTTGTTGAAAATGTAATAGTACGGTATCCTCCGCAAACTATGCATTCAGGGTCAGGTCCATTAGTGATACACCCGGGACAATTTATCTTTACCCCTATAAAGTTAACATCGTGCATTTTACCCTTTTCTCCTTCACGGTATTGCATGGTTTCAAAATCAAAGGCGACGATTCGGTATGCCTTTGGGGGTTTAATGACAAGGGGTTTGATGTAACACCCACGCTTGGTATCGTGGTAGCTACCGCAGGTGGTGCAATAGCGTTCAAAACAAATATGACCCGTCCTCCCATTCCTATTATTATAATTAACATTCCAAATACCCCCGCATTTTTCGCATTTTTTAGAAGAACTACAGAAATTCGAGGTGATATGATGGTTATAACAGTTTTCATTTCTAAAGTCTTTCCCACAACCATTACAATATTTACAGAAATCGTTTAAACTTTTACATGGAAAACCTGGGCCAACCCTTGAACAGTTAGGGCACCTAGCCTTACATGAAATATCGTGTTGTTTTTGATGAGAAAATATTTTTTCACAGGATAAGCAATAGGGTTGTCCAAAAAGGTCGCTAGCCCTACGAACCCCATCAAAGTGCTCTTTATTATAAAACAAAATTATGGGTGTATCAAAATTATCGGGGCCATATTTATAAATTGGTTTATATTCCCCAAGTTCTTCAAATATATAAACTTTAAACCAGCCTTTATTTGAGGTGTTCCATAAGTCAACAACACGAGGAACCCATTCTTCTGCGTCGTAGCTATCCTGGTCAAAGGGTGCACCTACGGTTTCCATTAGATTCAATGTGTCCTGTTCAAGAAGTTTTTTCATTCCTCTTCTACTGTGTAGATAATTATAGAATTTCCATCTTGGCCAGCAAAACACCGCGTGAACAAATGTAACCATCAGAGCATAGAAGAGGCAGTAGGCATCAGTATTTCGGATTTTGATGAGAGCGTTGTCATTAATCTTATGACGTATTTTTTGAATTCTACCACTACCATGCATTGTACGCGGAATTAAACCTTTTCTCTGAATGGTGGTTACTGAAACTAAGAAGGGGGCCCCCCATAACATTCCTTTATCCTGCTTTCTACTCTGGGCAACCTTAAGGAATTGATTCAAGATTGAATCAATTGTGTTGGAGGTGATTTCCCTGACTGGGATCCAGACGTCCGAGTCAAGGTGTTGACTCGATATTATACACCCTAGCTGGTCAGGTTCCATTTGGCGTTCATGGTTTTCTAATAGAGTTTGATCAATACAATACTGGAAAATGGAGCCTAGTAAACTTTCCGGATTATTGGGAACATTAGTGATTAGAAACTTAGATGATAACTTAAGAAGGTTAAATTTTTGGGTAAATTTAAGTTCGTCCCCAAGTTTTTTAACATAGAGATCAAGATTTTCAGTACGGGTAGTTCTTATTTTCTTGGGTGGGGTAGGTTGCATTTTTTAAAAAGGTAAAATGAAAATGAATTAAATTTGCGTAAGATATAGAAGAAAGTTAAAGCAAAGATAAATAATTATTTTTCAAAGAAAAAGAAAAATTTTAAAATTATAGCTAAATTGAATTTTATATAAATTTAATAGGTAAATCAAGTCAAGTGTGTGGTAATAGTATGATGTGATTTCTTTGGAGTAGGCGTTGAACAATAAGTAGTATGAATTTTCCTGTTAAAATACACCACATTTTATACTTACTCACTGGCTCCACCTATTGAAATGGTTTTCAAATTAAACACAGCTGGATTTTTTAAAAGAAATTTCTTAACTAAGTTAAAAATTTTAATAATAGCCTTGGAAAATTGACCTAGTTTTTGGTAAATTTTATAATATTTTATTAAAGAGGGAAATTGTGGACTTTATCACATACATATATACTTAGCAATGGTGGTTTGGTTGGAACATGAAGAGATCAGTGTCTAACAGGGTTAGTATGATTTAAATATACTGACGCTGATACAGAGTTCATGAGCTTGCCTGTTTAAACATACGTTTGGCAGAATTTTATAAAATAAAATATTTTCAAGAAATATTCACACTATACAATCTCAAACTATATTCACTCAAAATATATAATACAAGATAATTAGAACATACGCATTAACCAATCTGAACAGTATTTAATATTTACCCTTGAACATTCAATTTTATTTTTTATATTATTTCATTATTTGTTCAACATTTTTAACGTATTTACATAATTCAAGGGCTTTCCTTATTTTGCTTACAAATTGAAACAATAGAAATTTCAGTTTTTTTGGTTGAATCTTTGAATAGAAATATCTTTTGATCTGTACACAATAAAAATTTTGAGCCTATTGAAATTTTTGATTGGTTTTAGGTTAATCTTTGAATTGAAAAATCTTTCGTCATAAATTTTAATCCTTTGAAAATTTTGGGGTTTTAGGTCAATTTATAGATAATTTTTCGTTGAATAAAATTTCAAAATTTAGGTTAAATTTGAATAAGAAAAATACAAAAGAAAAATTTTAAAGTTCGTTTTTCCACTGTCTCACTGAAAAGAATTTTTAATAATAGAAATTTTTAGGTTAATTCTTTTCACATAAAGAATAGATTGACCTCAAAAAGATTAAAAGTCAGTACAAAAACTAAAAGTAGTTTTGAGAAATTAAATTTACATAATTGGATTAGTGTGAGTCGAAATAAACTTTTTTTTGTCTAACAAAAGAAAAAGGGATCATTGAAAAGTAAGGAAAATAAAGGGGTTAATTTTTTAAATTATTTATCTTTTTGTTCTCAATGCTTCTGACTACGGTTGTACCTATTTTATTTGACTACGAGGGGCTATGGCTTACTACTTATATCCCTTTAATCTTCAAAATTTCCGCTATCTATATTACTCACCCACACCATCTTTTAGTTAATTAATTTATAAGTTTAAAAGTATAAGGACAATAATATAAAAGTTACCGTCAACTTCGAGTAATCCATTTTCTTTCATTACTTCAGTTATATCACGATGACCTCCCAATATATTATAAACACAATATATTGAGCCGTCCTTCTTTTGTAATATCTTTCTTATCTCTTTATCATTTAATATTTCTTTAAAGTACTCCATATGTTCTTTATTCAAAAATTTTCTCATTTCAAAAATTGATAGTGTATTAGAAAGATATGCTAAATTTTCAATTTCCTCATCAACTTTCTCTATTATCTTTTCAGTTTTCCCATCGTTAACATGATTTTTATACGCTGCTTCCTTTTTTGTCAAAAGTTTTACAATATTGGACAAAAGCTGAACACATGAAGGAGGAGCTTTGACATATAGATCATAAAGAACTGATTTTACTTTGACAAACAAATCATCCAATTTTTTCGAATTTAAATTTTTCTCAACATTATCCATCCTTTTCCAAAGCAGTTCAATAGTTATAAGCACTTCTTCTGTAGTTATATATTTGGAACTATCAATCTCATGCATTTTTCCTCTTGTTGATCAATCTTTAATATCTTTAGATAATTGTCTACTCGTTCTTCTTTATTCAACAAAACTTAAATTTAATATGTTTTTAATATTAAAATCATAAAATTGATCCTTCTCAGCTTCCTTATCCCAAAAAAGGAAGATTATAATGCCTCGTTCAGCCAATATTAAATAAAAGTTAAACATACATTTAACAGATTTTTATGTGGCACTATAAATGCGCAGCACTTTTTGTTATGTCCGCACTTGCAGAAAGAACATAAATGAAAACAAATAACCCAGCAATGGGTTGGATGGTGACACAGTCGGTTGTGCTTTCGGTTTGGACCCTTTCCGTGATGGTTCTATTCCATCTCCCATCCACAATTTTTCCACAGCATGAACACTCGGACATGACACTTTTATCTCGCTATAAATAACTCGCATAAACTCGAATAACTCGCAATAAATATTAAAAATATTCAATATTAAAATTTAGTGTAAATAATATTTTCTTACGTTTTTGAAAATGTTTCTGAGCCACTTTTAAGAAGTTAGCTTTAAATTTTTCGTATTCTTCATTTCCTATCAAATTTAATGCTTTGTCTTCTGTTCCTTTTTTCCGAGAACAAATATTTGTAAATCGGCATAAAAATTGTTTATAAAATGTAAATGCGCAAAATTAATTAATGCTTTATTCTCAAAACATTTTTCTATCATTTGATTAATTTGTTCATCATTTTCACACAAAATTTGATTTTCAAAAATATTCTTCTTAAAAATTTAAAAATAAAAAAACTGAAAGTTTAACTAGGGTTTGGCCTCGAATGCTCAGGGCAGGTATTTTACAGACTTAGGCAATTGATATAGCAATTGTGTTCTTCCCAATATATTTAAAAAAATTTTTTACATACATAATTTAATATGGTTATATAGTTATTCCAATATTTATTTTTTAAAAGTTTTTCGTTTTTAATCCATTTATCAGCTAAACTATAAATTTCACAAAATTTCTTTTCCAACGACCAATTTTCATTTATAAAAAGCTCTTCCAATAATTTCACGGCTTCTTTATGGAATTTTTTAAATTCATCGCCAAACTCGTCATTCCATTCAAAATTTTCAGAATTAATTTTCTCCGATTCATATCCTTTTTTATCATTAATAGGCATTAATTTAATAAGATTAATGAAAATCTCATTATCATCAATTCCTCCAATATTTCCGGCAACATTTTCAAGAAAAATTTTAAAATAATTCGAAACCGATTTAATTGACAGTTTTTGCAAACTTTCATCATCCATTCCTTCTTGATTTTCTTCAAAGTAATTTTTATACATTTTTAATAGTTCCTCAATTTCTTCATTATGTAGATTATCTCTCAGGATTTGACAATTTTTATCTCCTAACAAATTTAATAATTTATGTTTTGTTTCTCCATAAACAAATATTTTCAAATCTTTTGTATAATTGTATATAAATTTTGTATGCATTGTTTTAACCATATCCTTAAATGCTTCGTTTTCAAAACATTTTTGGACTATCCCATTAATTTGGTCATCATTTTCACACAAAATTTGATTTTCAAATATTATCTTCTGAAAAAAAGATCAAAATTATATTTGAATTGCAAATTAGCTCGAATTATATTTCAAACTGTTCTTTGAAATATGCTTGTCTAACATTAGCGCTGCGACTTAGATACCTGTGTCGCTGTCTTTTGCGGCACGATTTTTGTGACGCGAAATTTGCGCTGCGACAAATAGAAAATAAAATCTTGGGCAAAACTTATTATATTTTAGGAAAATTGTGTTTGAGAAACTAGAATCTATAGGCTCTATAGTGTCATCGAGATGACTGTGGTTTTGATGTTAGGAGTTTAGCTGCTACTGAAATTTGTATTTCTGCTGTGTCAGCATTTTCACCTTCCTAAATTATAATAATTTTTAATAATATTTTTAATTTTTAGGTTAGGGCGGAGGAAAAGTCGCGAATCTAGTGCAAACGGCGCAAATGTTTAATTCGGCCGACCCAATTGAATTTGATCAAAAAATCTAATTTGTGATACATACATAATATATATTGTCTTTTACATAATCATTCCAATATTTATTTTTTAAAAGTTTTTCGTTTTTAATCCATTTATCAGCTAAACTATAAATTTCACAAAATTTCTTTTCCAACGACCAATTTTCATTTATAAAAAGCTCTTCCAATAATTTCACGGCTTCTTTATGGAATTTTTTAAATTCAACGCCAAATTCGTCATTCCATTCAAAATTATTTTTTATTTTTAATTTTCTCCGATTCATATCCTTTTTTACGAGACATTAATTTGACAAAACTTTCCTCTTCATTACCTTCAGGTTCCGCATTTTTTCCAGTAACCTCTTCAGGTTCCGCATTTTTTCCAGTAACCTCTTCAGGTTCCGCATTTTTTCCAGAAACCTTTTCAGGGTCCGCATTTTTTCCAGAAACCTTTTTAAGCAAATCTTCATAATAAATTTTTACTATGTTCATTGACAGTTTTTCCAAACTTTGCTCATCCATTCCTTCTCCCAAATATTTTTTATACATTTCTAGCATTTCATCCTTTTCTTTTTCAACAAATTTGCTATATTCCTCGGTTTTGAGGATATCTCTCGTTGTTTCAATTATCACAACAAAATAAAAAATTAGTATGAAATATGCAGATAAACGCAGCATTGCGTAAATCTTTAAAAAAAAAACTTAGATTTATGTGAATGCATTTGAGAATAGAAAAATAACAGTCTGCGGTAGAGGCTGGATTTTACTTTAGGAGGCTTTAAAATTTACAAAAAGGATGGCTGAGCTTATGCATTAACATAAGTTCATATTTCAAAACTTTTAATACTTTTTCTCTATTACATCTCAAGAGCGCGTTTTAAACATATTAACAATGTTAATTATTAATTGAGTGGAAATTATAAAAGTTATTTAAATTAAAAAAAATTTAAAATGAATGCCTCGCTTATTTTATTTAATTTTATAGACAAGCATTTAGTTGAGAAAGGACATTAGCTAAATAAAAATGCCTTTAAACGATTTGCCTTTAAACACTAATTACAAATTAACACATGTAAATATGTATTTTTCTCTATATTTTATTTCATAAAATACTCTCTAATTAAAGGCACTCACTAAAATACGCACTCCTTAATAGTCTCTCGATTATTGCAATGTAAAATGGTAAACAGCGCGGGCCTCCCTCCTCTCATCCTAAATTTTAACCAGAGAAAGAGGAGAGAGAAGATGTGGGGAAGTAGTGGGAGGAGAAGAAAAGGAGTAGGATGATGCCGCGACATTGATTTTTCTCTCACTCTGTAGGTAGCGGCTCTTGACAGGGAGGTCAGCTTTTACCGCACTAACCCGCGCTAAATGTTTGAGCTTTAACCAGCCCCTCAAAAAGATTTGACTTTAAGTCAAATCCAATCAAAAGTATCTGGCTTAAAAGTCAAAAAGTCGGCCGACATCCCACTACTATTAACTACGCAACAGAGATGCACGAAAATTTTTCGTTTCGTTTCGTTTTCGTAGATTTTCGTGGATTTTTGATGATTTTCGTTTTGTTTCGTGTTTCGTTTAAAAATAATTTTTTTCGTTTCTTTCGTTTCGTATTTCACTAAAAAATTATTTTCGTTTCGTTTTCGTTTCGTAAACTCAATTTTTGGACGAAAATGACGAAAAAATATTCGATATTTTTAGACAAATTTTTTACTATTTTGGCGTATTTTTAAGTCAAAAATTGAAAATTTTTCTTCCGGGAACTGGAAATTCAAAAATTTTGCCTGCGGCGCTGAAAATTGGATGGAATTTCAAGGCTTTATTAAGGTATTTAAGATATAGTTGGATCTTATCAAGTGACTGGTCTCCCATGTATATACATCGGTTCAGTCCTATTGGTTTAATGAGATCATGAAGGATAAAGGGGAAATAGAGGCTTTTGATGGGATATAGTAGAATGTGAGCTTGATATCGGCAGACCAAGAAGGATTTAAGGGGATATAGTGGATCAGATTATATCACAGAATCTAGAAGGACTTAGATAGATTATGAGGGATATTGATGGATTTGGAGGTCCAATGGGAATATCAAGTAATTTAGGGGAATATAAGGGGATTTGAAGGAATATCTGTGATTTGGAGCAATTAAGGGGGATTGGACAGATATGGGGATGTTAGGATATTTGAAGGGATATCAGGCAGGATTTGGGGCCCTGACTCCGGAAAAATCCGGCCAGATCCGGTCCTATAAAAGAAAAGTAATCTGAGATAAAAAGAAAAGTAATCTGAGACTCAAATATTGGTGGGGGTGGGATTTTAATAAAGTAATGATTTGAAAGGATATTGCGAGATAATGGGACACCTAAATAATTAGGCATTCGAGGGGAAATAGTTAATAAATTAGGCATTTTTATAATTTTGATTTTTTTCGTTTCGTTTCGTTTCGTTTCGTGAAAATTGAGATTTTTTTCGTTTCTTTCGTTTCGTAAAAATGAAATTTATTTTTTTTGTTTCGTTTTCGTTTCGTACATTGGCGAATTTATTTTTTTCGTTTTCGTTTCGTTGAGAGCGAAATTCTATTTTCGTGCATCTCTGCTACGCAACATATTAATATTTTTTTAAATTTGAAATCTCAAACTTAGGTAATTAAACTTGGGTAAATTATATAGAAACCCCATACATTTTTCCAAGGTCTTTCTATACATTTCTAAAAGTTCCTCCAATATTTTTTACAAAAATTGTTCATATTTCTCGGTTTTGAGGAAATCCCTGATGTTGCAATTAATTAAACTGCTCCAGCGAGAGTTTGACAACATATTTAATGTATTTATTTAAGAAATACAGCATATAAAAATTATTAAAAATAAAAATTTTTAAAATGAACACCTCTTTATTTCTCAATTTAAAAGCAAGCATTTTTAAAGTCACGCATATGATTTTTGTCTATTGCCAGAGTTAGAGGGCAATATGACAATTTTATTAAGCTTTTATAAGATAGGCTACAATTTTCTACGACACATCTTGTATAAAATATTACCCATTTACCTCAAAACTCTTTAAACTCTAATAGAAATATTATTTACTACTAGCAAATATTTTTATATTAACAAAGAGATTTTAATTATTTTCCTTTAATTGAATGACTATTTTTGCCTACAAAATGAGGGTAAAAATAAAATTGAACCAGTTAACATTGCTGGAGCTAAAAGTTCTGATGACAAAATAGAGAATCAAACAACAAAAATTAGACGTTAAAATTAAAGTTGGAAAGCTTTCAGACCTAATGTAATTCGGCTCGATAATTGAAACCTGGGTTGATTATAATTTGAGGAGTGTCATAGGTACATATAATCTCTTATTTTTATAGTTTAGTATAAATCATTAAATAATGTTGTAATTTATTAGTTTTAACAAAACCAGTAAATCATTTAAAATTAATTATCATCTAGCTTTTTTTAGTTTTATTCGGCATTTAGGTTCACTTAGATTCTATTTAGAAGGCCATGAAGCCAAAGTTCTATTTAGTTTGTAAACACAGTTTCTTTCTTTTTCAGCGGCACGGGCAAAGATATGTAGGCCATGAAGCCAAAATTTTCGCCTGCGACGCTGAAATATATAATTTATTATTGTGTTGATAATTTTTTGCGATCGTCTAACTATAGATCGGAAAAGATCAAATTCAGATCTCGAGATCCCTTGGAATTCCTTCAAATCCCTAAATCCTATATTATACTCCAAACCTCTGATATCACCGATTTAGGGAATTAGGAAGGATATAGAGAAATCTCCTTCAGTTTGATATCAGGAGAGTAGGTATCACCCAGATTTTGGGACAGAGGGAAATGCCGTCAATATTTTTATTGATGTTCAAAAGGATTCTAACAACCTATTGACTGGTTTGGCGGGGGAAAATTTTCTAACGATAAATTTTCAAAATTATAAAAGTTCAAATAAAAAATTAAATAAAAATTAAATTATGAAATCAAAAAGCATTTTTGGCTTTAAGTAAGATGATGTAATTGTGAGACAAATTAAAGGAAAACATAAAGGGCAATAGTTGAGAAATTATTGAGGACAATAGTAGTTGAGAAATAATCAAATTAAAAAAAACCTAGTGGGAAATACATGAAAAGTGCAAATACATATGTAATAGGCAAATGCCGACAATCTTTTGATTGTCGGCATTTGCCGGCAATTAAGAAATGTCACAATTAAGAAATTCTTAGTGATATTTAAGAGAATAATAATTTACCAAAAAATCAGTTTGTATTCCTTTAATAAATCTTAAATACCTTCCTAGTCTAGATGGATCTCTCTTCTTCGTTAAATTAAGTTGGGACACCTCCGGTCCGTAATCCGGGTAAATTCAGCCGGACATCGGAAACTGGCTTATATATTCTTAACGATAAAACCTAACAAAATTTCAAGAAGTTTAGCCTTCAACGGTAAAGAGTAGTAAACCTGGCTTATTATACGATACCGAAGCAGTTCAGTCTATCGATAATCCAAATCTCTTTAATTCTTGAATTTATAGACTTGATATTTAAATTTTTTCAATTAAAGAGTTAAAGTATGGCAAATATTTATTTGATCCTTTTTCTCTCTTTGTTCAATTTTATTTTGAAAATTGAATCCACCCACTACAAAACATTAATGGTTGATAAAAATGCTTCACCTGATGAGATTGAAGATGCATTTAATGAAAGGAAGGAGAAAAATCGAACTGCCAAACAGAGCGATAAAGACTTTTTTGATAATTTGGGAAAATTGTCGGAAGCTTATTCGATTCTTGGTGATAAAACAAAAAGGGAAAAATATGATAGAGAACTTGCTAAAAATAAAGGAAAATCTAAGGAAGGGGAAAGTTCAAATGCTGGAAATATAAACCAAGAAGATCATTTTAGAGGGGAACAATTCATAACACAGGCAGCACTTTCTTTGGCAAAGGAAATGCTGAATTTGTCACAGGAGACCAAATTAACATGGGATCCTCATTTGGCGGATCGAGATCCTCAATTGGAAAAGGGTTCCCACGTGGAGGGAATATCCGAAGTAAGCAAAACTCATAATAAATTTTGCAACTTTATAGAGCATAAAAGTATATTCATTCACGCCTCGTTATCTCTAAACAATGTCCATGTATCTTCTATTTATATAAGATACATTCAAAATTCGTTTATAAAAATCTTTACATCCCTAAATTTTCTATTAATTTAAATCAATAACAAAAAAATTGGGTGCAAACATAACCAAATTTATAATTAATACTTTAATATAAAGGTTGGAATGGAGGAGTTAATTTCGTGAAATTATCAGTATTCAAAGAAGGAATTGTTGTTGAAAGCCCTGAACAGTATTCTGAGTTTGTTAAAAATTTAAGCATCAATGGTGGGTTAGTGAATGCAATAATTTATGGAAATAACATAAAGGCAAAATCCAACGGATCCAAATTCATAGAAGAACCGGTTAAAGTTAGTGTTAATGGAGGGATCGGCAATGTTTCCACGACTACAAGTAGATATGTATTTGAAGAAATCAAACCAAATCACACAATAAAGGACAGTTTTTCAATAAATGGTGGCATCCAAACTCTCGAGGTTATCCAAAGAATTAATTTTGTATTCAGATTGTTTATGTGTCCATCTTAAAGTCGTTATAGTGTTAAGATCATTTTGAAATTTAGGTCCATATTGGTGATGAAAATGGTAATAATAATATCAAAATAAATGGAGGAATTTCTAATGTTCAAATGATTGGGGAAGCTAATACTTACGGAAATCAAGGAGGAGGTAATGCCGGGTATCAAAGAGCCTCCTCTTTTGGCGGAGGATCGCATCATTCAAGGGGAAGAACATATAACACAGGGTCATTCTCTGCCGATGGATATGGTCAATTTGGCTCAGGATTTCAATCTGCTCAGCATAGTCAAAGTGAGCAAAACTCATAATAAATTTTAAAACTTTATAGAGTATGGGCATTTTTTAAAATCAATTTTCTAAAAATATAGAGACAAACATAACTCGATATGTTTTTCAAATAATGTAAGAGAGATAAATGTTTAGCCAAGAGCAGGCATTGATCCTCCCAATTTACTGGTGCTTACCGACTGAGCTACCTGGGTGTAAGCTGGATCAGTTTTGTTGATTACAATATTTTAGTTAATTCAAAACTGCTTTTATACTAATTAATATTTAAATATAAAGGTTGGAATGGAGGATTAGGTTCTGTAAAAGTATCAGTATTCGATGAAGGAATTCTTGTCGAAAGCTCTCAACATTATTCTGAGTTTGTTAAAAATTTAAAGATCAATGGTGGGGTAGGGAATGCAATAATTAATGGAAACAACATAAAATTTACTGAATATTGGTCGAAGACTGATATATTCATTAATGGAGTAAATGTTCGTTATAACGAGGGGTGACAACTGTAGACGGTGTTAGAATTGAGAAAAATGGAGAAAAGATAAAAATAACAGGACGTAACATTACTCCAAATACTAATTTGAAGGGATATAAAATGATGAAAGGAAAGGCTTTTGAATTTCGTGCTCATGGAGGGGTCGGAAATATTACTACGTCAAGAGATAGATATGTATTTAACCAAATAAAGCCACAAGGACAAGCAGGGAATGCTCTTTCAATAAATGGTGGTATCACAACTCTCGAGGTAGTCAAAAGGACTATTTTTTTCAAATTGTTCCATTCAAAAAATTTAACTCTTGTTGGGCTTTCCTTCTGAGTTTCCAAATAACATAGAAAACAAAATTTTATTCCAGGGGTTGGATTCGGCTTATAAATTCTAACAGAAGATTTGACTAACAAACATGCTTATCACAAATGTTGCAATACAATAGAATAAGCGATACTTGAGTAGAAACTGACTGCGACTAGGAATAACACTAACATAAGACTAACAACAAACTAACACACACCTACTAAAAGGTCAAAAATGCAGAACTTTCAGAAAAATCTTGGAACAAAACCTTTCCGGGTCCAAATTTCCAAATCTTTCCTACATCTCTAAATATACATAACTTAAATATCAATCCTAAAATTTAGATGCATATTGCTGATGTAAAGGGTAATAATTATATTAAATTAAATGGCGGAGTTTCTAATGCTCACATGAATGGGGCAGGAAACACTTTTGGTAAGGAAGAGATTAAGGACGATAAAAGCACAGTTCACATTACTAAAAATTCTGGAGGTTACAATAGCGGTGAAACTGTAATTACAATTGAAGGGAATTCGGTTAGTACTTGGAGTTCAGGTTGGAATTCGGGAGTGTTTTTCGGCTGAGAAGGCTCTTGAAGCAATTTTTGGAATAAAGTAACTAAGAAAATTTTTAAAAGAATTAAATGAAAAGAAAAATAATTCAATGAATTAAATTTAAAAAATTTTATTTAAAGATTGTTTAGTATATTAGTCTAAATAAAGTAATTTATTATAATTAAATTTATGTAGCTGTTAAATTTTTATATTTAAAATTAAATTTTTCACAATTAAATTTGGAATGTTTGACCAGGATATAATTTGTAGTTTTTAAATTAACAAGCTCAAAATAGGCTAATTCAATTTCTCATAATTCAATTGAAGGCTAATTATTAACAACTAATTGTGAGCCCCTTTAAATTTGTAAAACTGAGGGCGGATGCCCTTAATCCGCCGGGTGATGGCCTAGGCTAAAGGCGCCTTTCACTTTTTCAGCGAAAGACGAAAAGCGAAAAAATTGGTCTAAAATGTGAAAGACAAAGGGCGGAGATGATAAACTAAATTTATATGTATAGCGAAAGGCAAAATACCAGAAAGAAATTGCTCGGCACATCCCTTCTGTATCACTTCAGTACCGGCGCATACCTCTAACCGGTCCCCCTGGTTAAAGATTAACCTAAAAATGCAATCTTTAGAAACCGGCAGTTAGGGCACCTGGATAAAGGTTTACCGTGTTTTTTTATACAGTAGCTGGCTAATTTCGCAAAACACCCGGTTAACGTAACTCTAAACGTAAGCGGTTAATTGGTTGCGTACAACCCTAATAATTATCAACTAACATAACAAAAGTGTAACCTTTTTTACTCTAAAATGTTTCGTAATTTATAATTATTTATTTCAATTTTGTTTACTAATTTTAAATAATTTTTAGATTGTTTTAATAATTTAAATTACACTTTTTGTTTATGAAAAAATATTTAATTATACTCTTTAAATTTAAAAAAAAATGGTAAAAATTGTTACGTTTGATATAACTTAATGAGCAGTTAGAAGCTTGCCTTCTATATTTTTAAGGCTTAGTTTTTAAACATCCTCTCACTAGAGCGAGAAATCGGTACTTCCCTATTTTTTATGCATATTTGACATTTTTTGTGAAATTTTTTAAAAAATTTTTAAAAAAACTTTTGGCAAAATATTTAATTTTGCTAGAAGAGATTTTAATTTTTTAACAAATCTTTTGTCTTTAAGTTTTAAATAAAATCAACAACTTAAGAATGGTTTGCGGACCATCTTTGGACGTAAGAATCTTTAAATTTTAGGAAAATTTAAATAAATTATTTAGCCTGATTATTTGTCAAATAAAGATGCCGGAGTTAAGTTGGCATTTGTAATGCCAGCCATTGAATTTTCGTTGATTTCGCTAATTGGAATTATTTTTAATTCTAGTGTTTGTTATATAACATTCAAATACAGGTAATTAAGTATATAAAAATTCCACATTTTTTGTGTGACCTATGAAGGAGAACATTTGCGTTACCATGATCTTGTGAATTTTCTAATTATAGTGGTTTTCTCAAATTCTAGAAATGAGCTCCAAAAATCAAGTCCCGTTTAGTTTTTGTCACAATCTGAAAAGGTTCCAAGGTGCTTTACTCACCAAAAATTTAAGAAATGTCAGATCAAGCTAACTAACTTTTAGATGACTAGATGCTGATTTAGGATTTATATGAGCTCGATCTATTTGGCTTATGGCTTTGCTACTGTAATGAGCTTCACCTAGGGCATTTTAAACGCTTAGGCGGGGGTTAAACGATCTAAAAGGATCAAGTAGCTAAGTGGTAGAGCATCTTCATTTGTGTTAGCAAGGCTGAGCGATCCTTCCCGTTGGCTAAACTTTTGCGAAACGCCTTCTCTACATAACTACCACTATTCAATTATAATTTGATTAATTTAGAAAACAATATACAACGCTTGGAAGTAAAACAGCTATACTAATCACATTGAATTCTTTCTTCGAAATTTTGCTTTTAAGTGCTCATTTCCTCTTTCTAGCTGTTACAGCAAGCGGAACAAATTTTATTCCTTTCAAGAAGGCTATCATCTTCCACTTTCCTTCAATGATTGGATATTTCTCTACATTCTTAATGATGTATTCTCTAAGTTTTGACAGGCTTTTAGCTGTTGCATTTCCATTTTTGTATGTTTTTTTAGATTTTAAGTTATTATATTTAAAATAAATGTTTAAATAAAGTAAGGGGTGTGCCGAAATTTATTTTAAAATTCTAAAGGCAAAAATCATCAGATGATTTAAAAGCCAAAACGGTAGGTCAAAGAGACGGTAGGTACATTGTGGTTGCTCAATTATTCAAGTTATTATTATAATTCTCATTAAATTAATTTTTTTACATATATTTGTCTTTTTACATATATCTTTGTCTTTTTACATATATCTTTTGACTTTCACCACTATTAGCATTTTTTATACCTTGTGGTTGCTCATAAATAAATAATATACCTAAATAAATAAATAAATAAATAAATAAATAAATAAATAAATAAAGAGTAAAGCTAAACGGCTTCCCCTATTTCTAGCGGAACATAAGCTTGCTAAGCATTTTATAAATTGAGGAAGACTAATTGAAATAGTGGGTAAGGAGTAGAATGCAGCAAAAATGTTTTTTGCAGAATGAGCAACATTTACACAATTATAAGCACATTTTTAAAAAAGTTATTCTATTTATAGCTATCAATCAGTAAAACGTCACTACTATATTTGTGTGCACCTGACAGTTGTCATAACTTTTATCTGTTTTATTATCTACAGAATTATTCAAGTTATTATCCTCTATCCAGAATGGCCAGTTAATGGGAGCATTGGAGACACGTTATCATTGATTACACTAAATAGCAGTATTTGGGCATTTATTTCTTCACCATTATCCATGCTTCCTTCAATTATTCCTTATTTAATTATTGGTTTGATTGTCAAATGCCTAAAGGGTAAATTTTATGATGAGGATATTTATGAACCAAGTACTTAGAAATGGTGTTAAGATTGTAAAAGGATTCCCCGGGTACACCCCGATGTACCGCGAGCCCAATGTACCGCCGAGCTATAACTTTGTTCGAAATTGTCGAATCCGTGGCGCCCTGGTATGGTTCGATGTGGCTCGACCAGCTGAATCGAACCATACCAGAGCGCCACGGATTCGACAATTTTGAACCAAGTTATAGCTCGGCGGTACATTGGGCTCGCGGTACACTGGCTTGCTTCCGGATTCCCCGGAATCAATAGATTCAATACCATTGGTTGCCTGGTCGGAAATGCTTATGAAAAAGCCGGATATCCAAAGATTTTCGTTTGTGTATTGGAATACCTAATTCCCTAACATCCTTAACATATTCCGTACCTTTATCAAATTTTCATAAATATTAATTAAGTTTCTTCAAATGACAACAAAAAGAGCAAACTTTGGCGATCGTTGTTTTTAATTGTTTTTGTAGATATTGGTGGTTATTTTATTAATTTTTCAATTATGATGTTTATTCTCGCTCCAATTAAATGTGATAATCCGATACGTTTTCTCAGTCTGGTGATATTTCCTGGACTGTTTCTAAATTTGGCAATTATGTCAACAGCTCCCATTCTATTTATAAACAGGTAAATTTAAAAAAATTTTACTATATTTGGTAATGGTGGCTTTTACTGTTGTCACATGAAAAAATGAGGAAGAGTATTCTATCGGTGTTTTTAAGGTTTGATAGGAGGTAATTACGTGTGCTGAGTCCAAATATGGTCGAAACACATTAATTTTTATACGATTCGACTCATTTTGAAGAGCCGAGTCGGAACGTATACTGAGTCATAGAAACTAATGTCACTTATATTTTTTGATTCAAATCCAAATTTTCAGTACTGATTACAACAAAGCATACAGGAAAGAATTCAACAAAATAAAGGTAATTATAAGAAAAATGCTTGGAATAAAAGTACATCCAACAATCCAAGTTAAACCTTGTAGCAACATAATTGCTGGTATTAATATAGAGAGTGTATGTTAACTGATGTTGTCTATTCTTGGAAAGTTCTTGGATATACGGAACTGAACCTTGGTGGATGTCGGTTCGGTTTCAAATTAGCAACACTATTCTTAACAAAAAAAATAAACAATAGAAAAGATGTAATTAAAAAAGTTTTTTATCATTGTATACTAAGCTACATCGTTTTAAATATAAAATGTGTTTAAAATAAAAGTTAAAAAATAAATTTTAAATAAAAATAATTTCATACTTTAAAAAAATAATGGTGCTTTTTAGACGGGTAGTGACCAGAGATGGATCGGAACAGTCAGAGGTGTCGGAAATCGGAATTCCGATCCACCTCTGGTGGTGACCAACAGAAAAGAAATTTTGCTGGAGCTCTAAGAAATGGAAAAAATTTCTTACTGTAAAAATCTTCTAAAAAACTAAAAAAAAATTTTTTAGTGTAAGAAAAATTTTTTACATCTTTTTTACTTTCCCTGATCCATTTTCTCGATTTTTATAGGTGCACTTAAAGATTGGATTTACTGTCATAGGGGGAAGATCTCGAAAATGAAGAATCTCGAGTGGGAAGAATGAGATATGGTCTTTTTAGTTTCCTCATACTATCGAAAATATGTTTGCTTGAATTTTTTCAGTTTTTTTTTTGTCCGGGTGAATACATAATTACAAGACTTGACCCTATCTGAGCTACAAGACTTGTCTAGGGTACATTATGGCTTCATCCCTCTTTATGCAAAATTTCTTGTTCTGAGGTTAGATATAAAAAATAATTTAAAATAAACTAAGTAAGCTCTTTCGATGTTTTCAAGTTTTTAGGTATTTCTATTTTTCATTCTCAATTGCTTGAATTTTTTGGATAAAATTTAAATCGGAAGAGCTCAGAAGACTAAGGATTTTTAAATAAGGTTAGTTTTTACACAGTGTTAACACTCAATCGTTTTGCTGTTCCACCTCACGGATGCTTCTCAATGATTGAACAAATCTTCCATTTTCTCTCCTTCTTCCAATAACGGTGTGACCGCCCCAAAATAAATTAATCGGAGGTTTTTAAAATAGTCGTTTCCGTTCGAAGAACTTGTGATTCCTTGTTGACCTTTTGCATACTCACTGAAAAATTTTCTTGAAAGTTATTGTTCGGATCAATGTAAAAGCATAAAAAAACTATATCATTACCTTGATGGATCCAATTCAACAATTTTAACAATCGAAGTCTAAAACAATATTAAGATTTAAATATATTTATGTATATTAGCAGACCTGAGCCGCATATGTAAACATCCCTGAAATTTGATTATGGAAGGCATTAATCATCAATCCATGCGCAACAATTACAATTTGTTCTGGTAATTATTAGGTATTTGATAAAAAAATCGCAGTCTGTGTTTTAGTCTGACTCAAGCAGATTTTAAAAAATACCTGCGGTCTCCTCTCCCGGCTGCATCCATTCATTAAGATCCTTGTCTTTTTTGCCTTGATCGGCCAGACTTTTGTTGAAGAATGGATCTTTTAAACATTGTTTTTCATCATTATAGAGAAGTTGGTTTAACACATATTCAAGACGGTTATTACAACCTATATCTGATCTTCGGCTTTCGTCCTTTATTAAAATTTATGTGATTACTAAAATTAGGATTTGTAACAACTATTAATCTAAAAAGATGGTAAATATGGATAGATAGTCAGTGCGGCACGCGTCAGGACACCGTAATGAATTTCCAGGACCCTTCCCAGAATATGGGGTTTAAGAGAGAAATGGGATTAGCAGGACTTACAGGATTAACCAATCGGGATCCCGTCCCATTCTACCTCTTTAAAAAATTTGTTTACGATTTTCAATGGACTCTAATAGCCCAATAAAACAACATAGGTGTGCTAAAATTGTTCTTGTAACTTTAGAATCCAGAGAAGCAAGGAAAAATTGAAATCCATATAGGTCCCATCCATACTAATTTTGTTCTGATATAATATACCTCTTTGTAATCTTGTGCCAATTTCTCTCTATTTAAAATAGGCACATATGCAGTATCTAAGCGAGAATGATGCTTTGCCAATTCTTCAATATCATCATAACCAATAGGTTTATTGACACAGTCAATCATGTTCTCTATAAATCCTGGTTCTACCTTTATTTTCAATTCATTCTCCAAATTCCCTTCTGAATCGAAATTTTTGTGGCTTTCCCCTAAAAGAAGTAAAGCTGTTTGCAATGCCCGTTCATATGGGGAAGAAAAAATGTGTTGAATATTGATATTGTCGAAGCTTTAAAATAACAAAAATATTTAAAAATTAAGTTCGGTCCCAAAAGTATTCCAAATATTTAAAATCTTGTTTAAGCTTGGGGTAGTCTTAGTGGAGGTTGGAGTTGTAAGACCGTTTGCTAAAATGGTCCTGCCATTTTAGCAAATTTTCAAATGACATTATAGGTATTCCTATAAGATCTTTATTGGAATAGAGAGCCGGTAAATGTCCAGTTGACTCCTCGCTAATAAGTCTTTTAAGAATTAAAAAATCAGCAAGGCATTCCAATATATAGTCAGCAAGGCATTCCAAAATGCCTATTTGGGGGCATTCCATAAATAATTCAGAAATAAATCTTACACTTTTCTCAATATTGTAGCTCTCTTTTTCCCAGTTTCGTTCAAAGGGGAATTGTCGAGTCCAAATTTTCTGTTACAATCTTCACTATAGTAACATTGTTCTTTACTTTCGAGAGCTTTCTTTTTTCCTCCTTATCATTGTCAAGTCTTTCTCCATGGCGGACAACCGAAATAACTTTTAGGACCTTTGGAAACTGTGGACTATACTCTTGATAATTTTCTCCTAAAATAAAATTTTTATTTAATTTATTTGTTATCGTTAAAGTTAGAAAAAACATTCAAATGTTTGTTTTGTACATAGCTATGCTTTGATGAGAGAAGCTCTAATATAGTGTCTTTACTATGAATGGTCCGACTTTTTCTGGACCCAGTAATTAATGCCTATATTTGCCAATTTGGCACTCTCGTGCATATGTGCATGAGTTGCTTATTCTAAGTTATCTTGCATATTTTGTACATGTTTTGAGTTTTTCAATACTAGAGCCGGCAAAATCGTGTTTGCGGGATCCCGCATGCGGGTTTTAAAATCCCACAAATCGAAAAAAGTGCGGTATCCCGCAAAATCCCGCGCAGGATCCCGTCCCGCGCCAGTCTCTACTCAATACACATTGCAATTTCGCATAAATGCTTTGACTACACCTTAACTACTGAGGGTCGAAAACCGTAAGCTAAACAGAATATATCAGTCCAAAACTACTAGATCAAATAAAAATTTTTCCACTTTTGAATAATAAATAAACGCCAAAAAATACCAAGTTCTCCTTTAACTTTAACTGATTTAAGTGAAGATTCCAATTTTTTATTTGCTTCGTTAAAAGCTTTAGGGTCAAATTTTTTACGTAAAAATGAATATGCAACATTCGAAAAGTTTGATTCAATTTCTATTTTAATACGTTGTAACATTCCATTCAGAGTTGTTCTCAACTCCTCATCAGATATCTTAAAATCGTTAAATTAATTTTTATTTAAATTTTATCTATTCATAACTTCAAAGGATCTAAACATAACACAAACAAGAAGCATCTCAAAATCTAATAAAACAAAAGGAAAATCTGATCACGAATAACTAAACTTTTCTGATCACGAATAACTAAACCACGACGGGATAAAAGCCTTATGCTTCTATATTAGGCACATAACCAACAGTTTAATCCTCCTGTCCGTGAGAGGTATTTTTGATTGTAGTGGTATTAAGATAGTATAAAAGCCAGTGTAAGCGTTAGTCTAGTGGAATCATACTAGCGGGGCTAGTCACTGATCTCCTTCGTCTGTCCCGTTCCCTTCGCCTTCATTGTCTATTTCTACATCGGATAAATTGTTATTATTGTGCTCGTCGACATTAGTTATAATTCGTAAATTCCACCTACGAGAGGTATTTTTGTTGTATAGTGGTATTAGGATAGTATAAAAGCCAGTGTAAGCGCCAATCTAGTTGGATCAAATTAGCGAGACTAGTCACTGATCTCCGCCGTCTCGTGCACGTGAAAATTAGTTAAATCTCGGACAACCCTCGGACATAACAATTTTCACCAAAGGAGACAAATTTAAAAATAAATTAGAATATTATTTATTTTTAAATACCTTAATAACCAGTTTTCGAATCAAACCCCCACCAAAGGTCAAATAAGCGGATCTCAAAGGCATAGAAAAAGTGCTGAGTGTTTTGCGCCATGTATTGTAACTATAGTCAATATTTTTAAGAAAAATTTTTTGAATTTTTTCAATGTTTGTTTTCGTTAGTTTACGCCATTTTTTGAATTTCTTAATATTTAGGCTAAAATAAAGTGATTTTATCAAATTTTCCTTTTTTTCAGCATCCTTTTTATCATCTTCCTTTTTCTCATCTTCCATCTCTTTTTTGATTTTATCCAACAAATCGGTATGAATTTTACCTATTTTTGTAAATTTTGAAATCAACATTCTCTTAAGTTCGTCAGTTTTTCCCAAAGACTCGTAAAAGACATTATCCCTCCATTCTTTAAACACTTTATCGAATTCTTTTAAAAAGGCCTCTTTCAATTTTTCAGGATTATAATTTTGCCAGGTTAACAATATTTTTTTCTTCTCCTCGAATTTCATGTTTTTAAGCCATTCTCTCAATGTAGTTTCTTTGTTTGGAAGAGGAACATATTTTTGAATATTTGTTTGATATTCCTTTTTCAGTTTTTGAATTCTAGTTTGACGCCATTTAGTCAGACCCGAGTTTTCAAACAAACTTTTGTGCAGTTTATCCTTAATTTTAAAGAAAAATTTAAAATAAGCTAGCTTAAAATTCGAAAAGAGAAATCTATATTGAACATCCCCCCCCCTCCCTAAGTTTTGTTTTTCTTAGATTCTGTTTATCTTGTCTCTCACATGATCCTCTTATTCAACAAAGCATGCGAGACCTTTCTTATTTAATGCCTTATTAGGGGGAGAGATAAGGGAAGAGATAAGGGAAGGAAAAGAGAAAAGGCATCGTGATTTTGTCTCTCCTTCTTTTGAATGTTCTAGTATTTTGACTTTTGTTTAAGCATAGAATGACAATATCCAACAAATCGCTCCGAGTTTTAAACAACTTCCCAATATTCTTCCTAAGAGGTCCAAATAATTTCTTCCTTAATATACGTCCATATTTTAGTTATACGGCCGGTATGTCTTTGGTAATATAAACATTACAATAGCTTCTATATCCATCAAGCAGTTGTCGATCTGTTCAGAAAAGGCCAAATGTGGATTTAAAGTTTCTTCCATTGCAACGATATCATTACCTAAATTTACAGAAATTATTTCCCTTTTATAGTTTTTAATTTACGAGGAATTGAAGGTGGCTTTTGGTAAAATGCATCCATGTAGCATTTTGCCATTTTCAAAGCATCAATTCCGTTGATTTCCGTCTCGGAAAAACCTAAAAAACATTTTTTCGATTTTATCTATCTAGGAAGGGATTCCTAGAATTTCAAAATTTACCTTTTTGAAGGTTGATAAAAACAAGAAGAAATATTAAAATTAACATTTCAACTAAAATTAAAAAAAAATTTGTGCGGCGCATTAAAGCATTTTAACTTGCGTGTGTATGGCTTTACTATTATAATTTGAGGGTAATTATTAATAAAAAAAATTTAAAAATAGTATGAAAATAAAATGACAGAAATGAATGGCTCTACCTAATTTTTGTCAAATTTAAAAACAAGGGTAGGGGAAGGCGTGGTAAGGGAATGAGGAGGCATTGAGAGCAAAACACGCCTTATTTTCCTTCTTAAAAAATTTTAAAATTCAAAATTTTAAACAAACACCCTTTATAAATCCGACTTAACTCTCTTAAATGCCCTCTCTACACATTAAATGCTATGAAGAAATCTGTAAAGAATTCTCTAAAAATTACTCTCCATCCCTCTTAAAAATTACCCTCTCGTTTATAATATTCCCTAATAAATTTAAAAATGAAGCGGAGAGGCATTACAAGCTTTAATGCCCTTTGTCAGCTTTTTGGGGATTAATGTATATGCCCTATTAATGTATATGCCCTTATAATATTTCCCGCTTAACCCCCATCTTTTGTCATGTCTTTAAGTGCAATTTACAAACTACAAAAAATATTACAAACTACAATTAAAAAATATAAATCAATGCTTAATTAATAAAAATTAAATTTAAAAAATTATAAAAAAATAGAATAAATTTTAACTATGCTGCCAGAAACTGGCAATTCAACAAAGATTGCTTATATACTTAATTATGTTGGTTTATCAGTCAAAAAAGTTTAGAGCTATAATCTTCTATCAAAGAAGGATTGGAAATCACTAATGATTTGAGTCGGGATGATTCTTAAATTAATTTATAATTCAATTCCTAAAATTTATATTAATTTAATTTTAGCGTTATAATGTTTGTAAAATATGGAAAATTTTAAATTTAATTCCTTTTATACTTATGATACCCACTAGATTCTAGTGTTACGCACAAGTTACAACTTAATTTTTTGGAAGCCTATTATTATAGGCTACATATGATGTTAAAGGATTATGAACCTATGCGATTATGTCAGACCAAAATATTATAAAATAATGGAGATGATTATTTATGTTAATCAAGTGGTTCAATAATTTTTAGTAAAATGAAAATACAAAATTTTAGGCTCTTGTCTAGATTATGCATCCAATCGCACCTTTATACGTCCAATGATAATTAATAATTCGTACGTCCAGCCAATGAAGTTAAGATCTGGTTCTGTTCTACCATGAAATCTATAAGAATAGGAAGCTTTAACACCCAGTTATTGTACACACGAACGTTACCGTATTTATCGTCATGGATTGGACGTATAGGAATTTGTTTAAACGTATAAATCTTTGACGTATAAAGTTTGATTGGATGCAGAAACTAGGCAAGAGCAGATTTTTTCTGCCGTGCTTTGTAAGACCTTAGTTTGCCTCCCAACAATTTGCTTACTCTACAAATTATCCTCAAGTAAGAGCAAAATCGAAATTTCCAAATATTTGTTTTGACATTTATTTATTACTAGGGACTCACAAAACATGCAAATGCATGTTTTGTATGCGGATATGCCTTGAGCTGGGAAGCCCAAAAATGGTGTTTTTACATTGGTCCGAGCACTTTAGGACCCGGTTCTTAATGTATATATGTGCATATTTAGGCCCTCCCGTGCATATTTGTGCATATTTTGCGATTTTCCGTGCATATTTTGTGAGTCCCTATTTATTACTTAATTATTCACAGTTATGTAGAAAATTTCAACACTTTTTAAATTTTATTACAAGTAATATTTTGTAAAAAATCTGATAAGGATGATTTTATTACATTTTTCTCATCCTTTTTATGTTACCTGCTTTTATGTTTTTCTATTTACTTATTTAGTTAATTCAACATTTATTGCCCTTTCGAAATTTCTCTTTATTTTTATCAAAATGTGTATAATTAATCTAATTATTCGTCAGAATTTAGGCTGTTTCCTTAGACACATTCCCAGACTTCTGATTGTGTATAGGCTATTTCATCGGTTTAGTATGAAGCATTTGTGAAATGCCATATGTGTTAGTATCAGTGCGATAAACCTTGTGAATGTGTTTGTCGACTTTATCGAAATCTGTCTGTACACCCGAACATTTCAGTTTGGATATCAGATCCGTGGATTTCACACAGACCTCCAACCCTATGCCGGAATTAAAAATTTTCTTCATAAATTGTGTGTATAAATCTTAAATTTTAAATTTGTAATTTCGAATATTTTTCATAATGTAGTAGTTTTATTTTTGTAAGCAAAATATTATTTTTGCTAGAATAACCCCACCCCATTAACAAAATTCTAAAAATAATTTTATTTATTTATTTGAAACCCCTCCACGTCAGATTTTTCATTCTTTTTTGTTCATCATTCAAGTTTTATTTCATTCTCTCTCCCCACAGCGTGTTCCTTTTAAGTATACCCCTACTTAGTTTGTATTTACTAACGCGATTTTCTTTTTCATTTTTATTGCAACTTTTTATTCCATCGATTACAACTTATTCCACACCATTTAAAAATCAAACTATCTAAAAAATTATTAGATTGAATGATATTTACATATCAGGTATTAGATGTACTATTTGAAATCCAAACTTAGCCCCAATCCTGGGCTTTTCTTCGCCCGAACCGCGTTTCGAATAAAATTGTGGGGAACCCACCTCGAACTCCGTCACAACTTTTCTCAACCCGGCCCATCCCTGATAAGCATAAATTACCGTTTATGACCATAATCCTTGATGAGCGAAAGGGACAATTGCGGAAAAATCCAAGCGATCCGCAGGAAATATTTTCATGTTATCTTTGTACACTTCCACTGTTACTTTCATTCTACCATGGCTGACAATGGCTTTAATTAGTTCAAATAGTTTTTGTCGCGTTCAGCCGAAATCAGATTAATTTTGTTAGGAACCTTCAAAATTCCTCAGTTCCAGCATTTTTCCAATGTATTTTCTCCTCAATAATCATCCACATACACGCATTTCTCTATTGTTATTTCAATAAAGTCTAGTCATTCTCCCTCATTTTATTAACACAATATAGTTAATTATTCTCTTATTTTTCCGGTTTTGTAAAGAGACAGTCATCGTCCCAATCCTTTCATCTTCTACCCTTCCTCCAATTTTTGCACCATTTATTTATTAAAGACATTTAATCGCAGTCTATTTAGCTTGTTAGCTAGTTAGCTAAGCAATATTTAGAAAAGAATCCATGATTTAAATGATATTTTAATTCAAAAATTTGCTATTGTGTACTCAAAGTGCGAGTGTTGTGTATATTCGACTTAGACATAAGGTTTTTTAGTATTAAAATCTCCTTTTCCTCCTATACTCAATTTTAATTTATTTGCGAATATATGGGGCGTCTCATCATTTTTTTCAATGTATTTGCAGCTGCCCTTCCAATAAATAATAATTTTTATTTTATATTTCTCTCACGCGTTCCCATCATTTTTAGTAATATTCCTCTCTTCATCTCAATCATCATTTTGCCTTTACAATCCAATCAACCAAATAAATATATACACTAGTTGTTTTGTTATTTTTATGTTTTTATTCACCTTTCCTTTTTAATTCTTCGTTCGCGTAAATTTGTACTTTTTAGCTTATAAAATTGTTTACAAAAAATTGAATTTGTACATAACTAGTCGATATGATATTTTTATTTGTTATGCTGCGTTTGCTTTCGATTTGCGTTAAAATTTGATTTGCGTCTTGCGATAGAAAATAACATTTAGCGACAGATACATGTATAAAACAATTTAGCCAAAACAAGATTTCGGCTCACAAAAATATAAATACCTCCTCTGTCCTCAGCGTTAATAAGTTGAACGATCATAAGCATAAATAAAAACATAAATAAATTAATTAATATTATTTAGAAACGCATAAATCATTGCTAGAATTTGGTTGGGGACTTGATAATTTATTAAAAATTCTTTGGGTAAATTTTCTTAACGAATGAGATTTCCAATTAGCATTTTAGCAATGAAATCCATTGCTTACAAAAATACATCTATATCTCCCTTAAACAACACTTGATTAAATTTTGTTTTTCTTCATTATTTCCCTCTGATAAAAATTTTAAAGAAAATACGGGGTCAGAATAGGGGGAGGTCCGGCGGATTTTTTTAAGTTTAAATGTCATATCGGTCTAGAAAAATTAGGAGACCGTCAGAAGCTGGAAACTGACGGCCGGTACTAAAAGACATCATTTCATTTAAAGAATTAAAAAAAATTTTAAATCCGCAATCGCGTAACCGCAATTGTCTGGGATATCTATAAAGATATAAAATTTATCTGAATATTCTTCCAAAATTATTCTTTACTTTTTCTTCCAAAAAATTAAAGCAAAATTTAAATGAAAGTCAGGTATTAGTTTAGTTGTTTATTGCACTCCTTTTGCGGTTTTATTATTTTTTGGTGAAATTTTTATTACCTTTTTTACGTTAATTCGCGTTAAATTTTAATATTTTTTTCAATTTTATGTTACCCAAGTCTTACTTTTGAAATTTATTTGTGTCAAATGATTATCGTCTTTTTTGCATTCTTAATAATTTGAGTGTTCTTTTTCGTATTTTTATTGCCTAACCGTTAAAAATTCCTCCAAATTACTTAAAAATATTTTTGGTGTTTTTAACTTGGTATTCGTTATATTTGGTGATGCTTTCTAACAGTGATGCAGAAATTCCAAAATTTTGCCGGTTCCAGTTCCTTTAGTTGCTAAGCTAGCAACGCGAAATACTCTTTGAATTGGGGAGACTATATTGGGGACTATACCTGGAAAGGGACTCAAACTACCCCAACTTTGCCTCATTTTCTTTAATTTTTTTATAACTTTGGTTCTGGATTTCTGACCAAAACATTTATAAAGATTAACCTATTCCAGCCTTATATCCCTAGAAAACTAATCTTTAAACAATGCTGAAATATTTAGTGATGTTTATCATCACTTCCAAAAAATTTCACTACCAACAAATTCCCTGTAACGAAGATCTGAAGTCTTAAAAATTTGGATTTCACTTTAACCTAATAATTATTTTAATTAGAATATTGGATATCTTACAAGTTGACTTTATTCTGAATTAAAGATTTTAGTCGTATGAGGACCGCACGAGATGTCCCGAAAAATTTAGATAATTGATATCCGGCTTCGATTCTGAATTACTACAAAATCATTTCTTCCTTGTTTCTCCAGGTTAAAAGAAAATTTACAGAATAGAAAATGTACATATTATTAAATTTTGTGTGGGTATGGCAGATCGTTTCTGCTCGTGAGCTAGCAGAGTCAAAAATTCCAAGATATTTAATATTCTAATTAAAATACTACTTCGGTTAAAATGATAATCAAAAATTTTAAGCATGTGAGACGTCGTGGCGTATCATTTTTTGGAAGTGATGAACATCACTAAATATTTGTATACTTAAATTTCTGGCCCCTATAGCCAACCTATGCTTTTAATAGGATAATTTAATTTTGTTATGTAATCATTATTGCTCCCCGCATTTACCTAAAAATAACATAAAGAATGATTGTGGTCAAAAGAGGCAGTGTTTCTATATTACCCACCCCCCCTGTCCCAATTCAAACACTCTTTGAAGGGGAATATAGAACCATTAACCTGACCGAGTCGATATCTCGAGCAAAAATCTCGGTTATTGATAATCGAGATATTTCTACGACCCTCACGGTCCGTTCTCCATATAAAAAACTCTTTAATTTGTAAAAACATCAATGAACACTAATTTACTTTTAACTAATTTCATTTGACCAAAAATTAGTGTTCACAAATATGTGTTCTTTTACTTGAAGAGAAAATCACACTTCAAGGCCATTTTTTAAATTATAAACTAAAATAATATTTAAAAAGATCAATAATTGGATTTATTTATGATATTTGTTTAGTAACCCCAGTTATTTTTAAAATCCGCAGCCGCAATCCGCAAGTCGAAAAAACACTGAATTTTACGCAATCCCCAACTGCGTCCAGCCCTGCTTCTTAAGCCTTGTACATTTACTGTTCCCGGTTTACCACAAGATGCAAGGGATAAAGACCGACTGGAAGAAGAGAAAAAGACGGGATTCCTCGGATAACGGATTTTCAATTACCATTTTTGTCTATGATTTATTCAAAAGCTATTTTAGCCAATTTTGATTGGCTTGCAAAAAATAACCACTGCCTCAATGACTTGTCAATAAATATATTTTTGGTTTATATGTATTTATAAAATAATTAATGAAAATAAATATATTGTTAGATTTCAAGTGATTTTTGCCTTTTACAAGTTTGGGGCTTTAATGATTTTTCTGATCACATTACGTTCGAAAAAGTCCGTTTTTTGAAGTTACAGTATCTTGGGGGTAACAAAAAACTTTAAACGATTTTTGTTTGGCAGAATATTCTCCATATTACCTATTTCTATTTTTGTAAGCTAGATAAGCTCTGTTTATTTAAAAATTTAATAACAATGAGATAACATTTAGCCTACTAAAGCTGCTTTAAAATTACAAACTTATAGCCAAATCTAATGTTTGGCTTACAAAAATATCATCGATCAGTCGAGCGTCAATCATGCATCCATTGACATATTTTATTTAAAAATCATAAATTAAAATATTAATGTGTAGTAGAATTACTACAAATTTAAAAGTTTTCAGTTTTTAATTCAACCTGTTTTGAGTATGGCGCTGGTCAAACATAGTACGCTGTTCTAAAACATAAATTTCCTTGCCACGTTTTCTACATCGATTTTGACATTTTGGTGATTTTTCGGTTTTCGAAACTTTTTTGTTTTGAAGCTGTCTCCGAAAACTCTTAATTTAAAAAAACTCTCATTCCCCTAAATTTCTTAGCCTTTACCCCTACAAAAATAACTTTATTAAACTGTTTTTCTATCAAAACAGCTTTTTATTTTTCTAATCGAATTGTTTATTTGGCCCATAAATGCACTGTTGGCCCCTCTCCCTTCCCATCATTTTCTTCCCTCTCTTCTTCCCCTCTATTTACTGCCACATACAAAATCATTCCCAGTAAATATGTAAATAGAGAAAGAAGAAAATCAGAGAAAAAAGAATAGAGAAACAGAAGAAAAAGGCGAATAAATAGTCGCGTCTAGGAGTTGTTTATATATGCGCATTCTACTATAAAAGCCTCCCAACAATTTTATTTTCTTCTATTTTCCACTCTACTCCCTAGTTTCTTTTTAAAATAAGAGGAGAGGAAAAGAGTGTGGGCATCGGCTATTGTCCAAAAGAGACTTTTAATGGACAGAGGGCGCAAGGCTGTTTTCCACAAAAATTTTTTTTCTCTTTTTCTTTCAACATTCGTTCTCCCAGCAACCACGACATTTTTAATTTTGTTATTTGCATCGATCTACATATATTTCGCGACTTTTTGTTGTTTTTATTTTTACATTTATTCGCGATAATTTTTATTGTTGTTGATTTTGGATAATTTTAAGACATGTTCCAAATCCATAAATAATTTTCCCTAAATGCCGTTCAGTTTCTAAAATATTAATAAATTCTTTTACTTTTTCATTTATACATTTTTTTCATTCACTTTATTTGCTTTAACTAGGTAGTCTTTTGAATTGTGTGTATTTTTGGGAGCCAAACTCCAACTTTGGCTAGATTATATTAAATCATTTTAAAATAAAATTTTTTGTGTAAAAACAAAGACGTCCTTACCAACATACTGTCCAAAGAAAATTCTTGAGGTCGGATGGTATTATAATTTGATAGGAGCGGATTTAGCGAAAGGTATTCTGTCGAGACTGTCGGACTATCTTTTATCCAGTTAATATCCCGCTCTTCAGCACCCTAATTTTGAGACGATTTCTAGTCATTTTTAAATGATTTCTAATGATTTATGTAAAGATGATTTTTGGCTTTGATTTATTGATTTCTAAATAGTGTTAATTAATTTTTTTATTTTTCAATTTATGAATATCGTTGTTCCCTTTTTTTGCCTACGGAATTGTCCATTGATTTGTATATGTATTTTTGGGAGCCAAACCTAAGCTTTGGCTAAATTTTATATTAAAATGTTTATGAATTGTCTTCCTGTATCTGACTTTGGATGCCTAATTTTCGTAAACAATTTTTACTGATTTTTTGTCTCGTTCATTTTCTCATTTTCCTCTTATAAGAAAGGATTTAATCTCTTTAAATCTTATTAAAAAATTTTAAAAAATCGGTATAATCCAGTCGGAAAGCATTTTAAAAATGAATAAAGTATTATAGTACTTTAGCCAAATCTAGAGTTCAGCTCACAAAAATACTGCTTACAGAAAATTTTTGACGACAAACAAAGTAATTGTTTATTTACATAAATGCAAAAAATTAATAGATTAATTAACATTATTTAGAATTAGCCAAAGCTTAGGTTTAGCTCCCAAAAATATCAAGTCCATTATGAAGAAGGGTCTTGGAAATGTTTTGCACTTTTCCGTTATACACCCGCAAAGTTTTTTTGGATGTATTTTAGACTGTGTTTAAATTTACATATCCTTCGTTAAGTTAAATGGAATCATTTTCTATGATCGGAAATACCTGTGAACCGATATATAGGTCTCCTAAATTGTAAAGCTATAGGGGGGAGTAAGCTGTTATTTGTGGTGAAAAATTTTGTTATACAAATAATAGCTCATTCGAAAGAGCTAGTTTAGTAAAATCGGATTGATTCGATGATTCTGAACAAAATTAATTACCAACTGCTAAATTAAAACAAAAGACTTGCGGGCGTATAATGGAAAATAACCAAATGTTTTTATATATTTAGCCAAATTCAAAGTTTGGCTCCTAAAAATACACTATCATTGGACAAAAAGATGATAAATATAGAGAAGTTGTTAAATGCATAAATAGGAAAAGTAAATGAATTAATTAACATTGTTTAGAACCAATAAATCATTTCTTCAAATTATCTGGAGTCTCAAAAATTATGAAAAAGTTATTAAAATTATTCTCATTTTAAAAATTTTATTTTTTATATTCAGCTGTGTATATTTTAAATACTTGCACTTTTGAGACATTTAAATATTATTACTTGGATTTATTGACTTGATGTTTATTTTAAATTTTATTTTGAATTTCTTCTAACAATACTTTAACTTTTAAATAATGTTAATTATTTTATTAATTTATTATTAAAGTGCGGATTTATATGCAAGTAAAAACAGCGAAATATGCGCATAAAATATGCACCAAAAATGCAAAATATGCACAAAAATATGCAGTTAAAAATGAAAAAATAGGTTATAAAACTTATATATAAAACTTATAACTATAACTCGACCAACTCACAAAACGTCCCATCACAAAATGTCCCACCACCAAAACGCCTCGTCTCAAAATGTCCAACAGTAAAAATACTCAATTTGTCGAACTATAAATTAAAAATGGGAATTCTCTTGATCCATTCGCGGATCCATGCCGTGTTTGATTGACTTTTAGGCATAACTCTGTAAAAAATGGCAAAATATGCAAAAATATGCGCAAAAATTGTAAAATATGCAAAAAGGCACAAAAAGCACAAAATATGCAAAAATATGCAAAATAAAAGTCACTCTAGACTCTTCTTACCAAGCTAAAAACACGTTTTTTGAACGTATTACGTTATGCCAAGCTTGCAAAAAATATGCATTTGCATATAAATCCGCACTTTATTTATTATATTTACATATGTAAATGACCGTTCACTTTGTTGGGATGTTTCTTGTTCAAAATACATTTATTTTTGAAAGCCGAACTCTAGTTTTGGCTAAATTGTGTTACTTTAATTATTTTTAAACCTTTTTTTTTGTAAAAGAAAAAAATGAGAAAATTCGACCTTTTCAAAATCCGAGCTTGGATTCGTAATCAGCATATTTTTTTACCCTAAAAAATCCTCTTTCTTATTTTTAAACTTTTTATTCGAAGAAACCCCTATTCTCCGGGATTGCCTCATCCCAACTTTTATTCGCGCTTAATTCATATTTTTACATAATTTTCAAAATTTTTTTATTTTTCAGCTATTTTCTATTTATTTTATTGCTTTATGCAACATGGTATGGGGAGAAGGAGACAGTTTTGATAGTTTTGCGAACGATGCTTTTGCAACAGGTGGATTTGGTAATTCTGGTGGTGGAGGTGGAAACAAAACCAAAAATAGTGGGTTTTATATTTTTGTTAAAATACTGTAAATTACTTTAAAAACTGGGCGTTTATTTTTCAAAGGGTTTCGTGAGGGAGAGCTTCAAATACGAGAGCAACAACTAAGCTTTTAACATTGCATAATATAACCTTTTCTATTTTTGTATTTATTTATGTGGATTTCCGTTTATCACTTATGTATAGTCCACTTTCTTTTGGTAGTTTTATTTTTGGGAGCCAATCTTAGAATTGGCTAAATTCGTGAAAAGATTTGTGGAAAAAATAAATTTAAATAAGTTAACTTGGATCATTTTTCTGATTAATTTGATTTAGCCCTTCAATTTAATTTCTAGAACTTTTTTACAATGTTTAATATTTCTTCCAACCTTCTCAAATTTATTTTTTAAGATAAACATATATTTTTCAAAGGGTGAGGGAGATTCTAATAGGCTTCACAAATACGCTTCTATTGCATACCCTCTTTTCAATTTTATTTAATTTCTACAAGTTTTTTTACAATGTCTAATATTTTCTCCTTTATTCTCAAATTTATATTTTTTTACGATAAACAGTTTAAATTTTTCAATGTGTCTTGTGAGATAGATTTTAATAGGCTTCACAAATGAGCTTCTATTGTGTGATTAATATATTTTTTTCTATTTTTGTATTTATTTATAAGGGGTTTCGCTTATCGCCTTAATGTTGTAACACTTAAATTGCTGGTTTATTTTTGGAAGCCAATCCTTTAATTGGCTAAATTCATAGAAATTTTTGTGGAAAAAATATCTGAGTTAGCGCGAAGCATTTTTTCTGGATTATTTATTTTACCCCTTTTTCAATACCTTTTTTACAATGTTTAATATGTATTTCCTCTATTATTCTCAAATTTTTTACGATAAACAGATTTATTTTTCAATGTACATATGTATCATTGAGTGAGATTTTAATAGGCTTCACAAATAACCCTCTAATAGTTTGATTAATATAACCCTTTCAATTTTTGTATTTATTTATAGTGATTTTTGCTTATCGCTCATGAGATCGTCCACTTTATTAATTTATTTATTTTTGGGAGCCAACCCTAGAATTGGCTAAATTCATGGAAAGATTTGTGGAGGAAGTATCTGAGTTAACTCGAATTATTTTTTCTTATTAATTAGGTTTGCCCTTCTTTCAATTTTATTTCTGGGACTTTTCCACAATTTTTAATATTTCTTCCATTATTATCCAAATTTATATTTTTTACGATTTCGTAATTTTTCTCTTTTTCTTCTATTTATGCCAAAACAGACTTGCTAAATTAGAATTGTTTACAAAATATTTTTATATAAAGTTAGAGGAGCGTGTGGTCTCTTTCTCTTTAAATTTGTTTTGCCATTCTCAGTGCCTTGTAAGCTTTGGTCATTTAAATGTGTGCCGGCCGTCTTTTTTGAATAAATCTTGATGTATTGAGGGGGTCGGGATTAAATAAGGGGATTAAAAATATTTTTTCTGATTGTATTTATTTTAATATTTATTTGTTGCAGATCATCTCCTTATGTTCCTTTTGTATAAATATCTGGGCAAGTCTAGGGGTTGGTCCCCGTACCTGTCTAACTCCGTCTTTTTTAGTAAAATCCCGACAAATCCCGTCCAGAGCTTTTCGATCGAAGATTCGAGGTCCACCCCCTAGTTAAAGTTTCTGATAACTGTGAGATAACCCAAAAATTGTCATTCAATTAGAATGAACATTCAAATATGGGTTAGATTTTCAGCTGGAGAGGCCATTCAATTAGTTTATTTATAATAGTGTTCGGCAAATGGGTATTTTCTGTAACGGTAATAACGAGAATTACCAACGTATTACTGTACTTGCCGAACACTATTTTTTTTAAATTTTACTTAATATTACAATATTTATTAACCTATGTTTTTAAGTTTATACATACTTCACGGTGATGTTTCATATTCTTACGTTTGGGTTTTATTTTTGCAAGCCAAATTGTTTAACTTTGGCTAAATTTGCTAGTTAAATATTATTTTGTCAACCTCAGACTGTTGAAACCGTTCTGTAAAAATATCATAGATTTACATGCATGACTTAGCTGAAGCCTCTTCACGTTAAACAAAATTGCCATAAATGCGTAAACCTTGCACCCATTACATTTTTATTTGTGGCCATTCAAAATGTTTACCCTCAACTTTGCGCGACATCCACTGTCCAACGCATCTGTCCAAAACTTTACGAAAGGCTCTATGGGAAAATAAATGCTTGCCATATTCCTCATTCCCTTTAGGTTTTCATTTTTTTATTATGTGAGAACACTCCATATAATCGCTAAATATTTTCATAATGCTCCTTAATAACACGGTAATAAATTTTTTGTTTATTATCTTTTGTTTTATTGCACACTTTTCCTTTGCCAATTTTAAATGATTAATATAAGATTTTCCAAATTTAACCTTTTATATGTGTATTAAATATTTCTTCTTTACTTGTTGTTTTTTTTTTCATCCTTTTTTTTGTGAGCCAAGCTATAGCTTTGGCTAAATTTAGACCAATTCTTTAAAGACTTTCTATCATAAATTTTAATTTAGATTCCACTTCGCGATTTTCTGTTTCATTACATGATACGAATACTTTCATAACGTTAATGAGAGATTTAATGTATTTAATCGCGAGTACGATTTTTATAAATCCTATTTTGTAGCTTTTATTTGGAAAATTTTCCCTTAAACTCTTACGCTAACTTTACACTTTGCTGATCCTAACATTAATATACACAATATTATTATTTAATTTAACCTTTTATATGTATATATCTGATATTTCTTCATTCATCTGATTGGGAGTTTATTAATATGTTTATTTTTTGGGAGCCAAACTTTTTGCTTTGGTTAAATTTGTCATTAAGATTTGTTATATTTTGTCATCTCAATTACTATTTTAATTTGAGGGGGGAATCACGATCGGTTTTAAAAAACAAAATTTTGATATTTTTTTTATCAAAATTGACCGTTTTTTTTTAATTTTAAAAACTGAAAATTTTTGAAAATAAGTGATTTCTTTAAAAATTCCACCAAAATAAAACCGGTATTTGACTAAAAATTAAAACTGAAAACAGCGTCCATAAAATTTGGATTAAGCGAAAATCAACAGTATTGATTAATAAAAGCCCCTTACTTTAAATTAGTGGTCAGCAAATGGATTTTTTCAATACCAGTAGTACCTTGAAGTACCGAGTCGGTACTATCTGTAGTACTGCGGTAGTATCGAACGGTGCCGAACACTAATTTAAAAACCATTTCATTTATTATTTTCCCTTCCCTGCGATTATATGGCTAGCGAATGTATTCCCCCTTTTTTCTTCTTCTAACACAAAAACTCAATAGCCAGTGGCCGGCAGAGTGGGGGAGTTAAAAGAGTGCTTGCGAGCTTTTTGCGCGTCCTATTCTTCCTTTTTAACTATTTTTTCATTTGTTTGAGGGTGGTGGCCATTTCTCAGACTTTTCCCTCTCTCTTATTTTTCCCAGTTTTTCCTCGCATCGATCCCAAGCTTTTTTGCAAACATTTGACTTCACAATTCTTTTTGTTTGGGTCGCCGTGACTTTATTTTTATTTAAATTCCATTACGAAATGTCCTAAAAAAATTTTTTGAGATTTTGATTATTTTTTAATAAGCTAAGTAAATTCACATGAAAGGATATAGTATGGTATCCCAGTGGTAAGGTTTCGATACAAGGCCCATACCATTCGATTCGTCTCGACGAGCTGAGTCGAACGGTCCTACTCTTCCGTAGATGCCCGAACGTCCTACTCTTTTTTCCGGAGATGCCTGTGGACCGAGGTATAGGTCCCCGAAAATCGAAAAACCATAGGAGCGAGTAAGCACAAACTATATACAGCAACATGAAATCAGTGTTAATTTTATTTTATAATTGTGAGACAACGCTTCTTCCTTTGATTATTAATATAACTTTTCTCATACTTGATATCTTTATATGCATATGATGTTATTTATAATGGACCTAATATATATAGACTTCTTATTTTTGCGAGCCAATCCTAGAATTAGGCTAAATTTGATAATCTTATACTTCTGTTATTAAACACCGCTAAGAAATTAAGTTTTATTTTTGCTAAACTTACAGTACATGAATAATTCAAGTAAATTCCATATGACCTCAGAATCATTGCTCAGAATTTTGTAATCGTGAACCAACCGTATTTTACTTAATATAGCTTCTTTCACACTTAATATTTTTATATCTAGTATATTGTTACTTCTTTTTTTATTTTACTTCGTTACTTCTTTTTTATTTTTGAGAGCCAATCCTAGAATTTGGCTAAATTTGATAATCCTATAATTTCATTATTAAACACCGCTAAGAATTAAAAGTTTTATTTTTGCTAAGCTTACATAACGTATATAAATAATTCAAATAAATTCCAAATGTCTTAGATAGGTTGGCTCAGAATTTTGTAATTGTTAACCAACCGTCTTCTACTTAATATAAATTTTCTCATACTTAATATTTTTATATCTAGTTATGGTGGGATCTGCCATATTGCCGTCCAATACTTCTCTTTTTATTTTTGCGAGCCAAGCTTAGAATTTGGCTATTTTATATTTTTGCACCAGTTCAAACGTTTCTAACTTTTCTTATTTTAGAAAATAGCGGCGGTTTCGGTTCTTCAAAAAACGTCAGCTTTAGTGCTGGAAATAAAGGAGGTTCTTCTAGTAACAACTCAAATTCACGCCCAGGTGGCGGATTCACTAGCAGTCTGAATATTGGTAGCAGCAGTGGTGGTGGAGGCAGTTGGAAGCCTAAAATTAAGGATTGGGAACCTGTTGGCAATTTGTGGGTTTTTATTTTTTAAATTTTATTTATGGTAGAGTAATACATAGTTTCGTCACCACATTCTATTTACCTTTTTCCAATATCTTCCTTTTTCCCTATGGAAACCTACACGAAACTCGGTATTACTGAAGGCAAATACTTTGGTTTTTGACATCTCAAATTACGTTGAGACATTTTTATACTGTTTTTATCAATAAAAACCAAAGTAATGCCAAGAAAAGTTCAAAACTAAATGTGCCATGTTTTTAAAAAAATTTTAGAAGTTTGAAAAAATCCTTCGATAGAATCTATTATGTTTTTAAATATAATTGTCTAAATTTTTTAATTGACGGTGTTCTGGGTTGATTGTGTGTACACTCTTTACTAATTTAAGAAAAATATCTCGTTGGGGTTTAAGGTCTAAGAAAATCTTTCATAAAAATAATATTCCGAGTAATGGGACACTAGGTAGGGAAAGACAACTAACGTTTACACGATTAGGCCATCTACAATTTATTACTTACAATAGTTGGAGTCTATTGTTGTTTTGTTTTTTATATTCGAGTTTTTCAATTTTATAAATTAAAAATATTTTTTAAATTTTTTTTTATTCATTACTTATTTTCTTCAAAAATTTGATTATTTCTTTATTTAATTGATTATTATATTGATATTGAAATTTTTATTCAGCCTGTTGGTCAAATTAAAAAATTTCTGTCTTATGAATATTTTACAAATTTTGACTTTATTTTCCAGTAATTAGCATTTTTTTTCAAAAAAATTTTTTAAACTTTAATAAGAATACCTTGCCCTTACATTTCTAACATTTACTTTTGTTATTCCAGCTGTTTTTTAAATTGAGTTTGGTCTATTAGTTTGTGAAATTGTAAATATCTTTTGAGGCGTTCTTCATCCGCCTAATATAATTTTTTTATATTTGATCCTTTTATATATATAATACATGGTTGTTGCGCTCACTGGTGATGTTTGTATGTGATGTTTGTATTTTTGTAAGCCAATCTTAGAACTGGCTAAATTAGATATATTGACAAAAATTAACAGAAATCTTTTAAAAAATATGTTATATTTGACCTTTTGTAACCTCTTGCTTTTAGTTAAGTTCTTGACTATCCTCATAGTATGACATATGTATAACAGGACGCATCTAAGAAATTTAGCGAATTGTATACTTGGCTTACAAAAACATCAACAAATAATAGTTATTAAATTTCAAATCCACAAAAAATCCAATTTTTAAAATAGCTTTAATTGAAAAAAGTACTCAGTATGGTTACTTTTATTTTAAAAACAATGTCAACTGATTTGACTGAACAAAGTTGTCATTATTTTTGTAACAGCGATAACTCTGCTAAATATGTCTTTTTTATTTAATGATATTTTAAATAATTAATTTTTGTGTGTTTAAATAATTACTTTACGGAATTTCGCGTATATTTTTGAAAGCCAAGTATTCAAGTATTTTTTAATTCCAGTGGTCAATACTTTCCAATTTTGAAGGGTTAGCACTATTTTTGATATATATTTTTTTATATTTTTTATTCCAAAGGATCATAAAAGCTGTATTTAAAGCATTTTAAAAGCTTTCTCTATTTTTGGCTAATTATTGAGTGAATTTTTTCATTGAATGCCTGCCAGAAAAATTTTTTTTCTCCGCATATCCTCGATAAATTTAAAAATAATTATTAAACACGTTTTTTTAAATGATTTTTATTTGTTCACCTTTACTTAACTTTTTTTATCTTACTTTAAGGGTTTGGCAGGATTTTTTCTAATTTTTGTAAATTTTTGTTTTTTTATTAATTTAAAAATTTTGATATTTTTTGAATTTATTTTTATTTTTCAATTTTCCACTTCAAGTAACTTTAAATCAAGAAGATATTTATGGGTCGAAAAAAATATGTGTCCTCGGAGATTTACAAAATTTCCTTCGGTTCGAGTCTCGTGTCGAAAAAATGTCCGAGTTTTAATCTCAGAACGGTGTCAGTGATGAGCGCATTGCGTTATTTGCGTTAAATTTTGGCCTTGCATTTTGTGTTATTTCAATTGTCGCATAAACCACCCCTGTTCGGGGTTTTAGTAACCCGATTCATCTCTAGTGGATGAATTTTATATTTTATCTTTAAACATCCAATTAATCACTTTCCGTCCTAAGATTTCCTTTAGATGAGACTGCTCCGGTCGAAACAATTCCCCACAAATGGATTCTAAATAATATAATCTAGCTTATTTACTTTTCTATTTATTTATGCATTGGTTATCTCTCTATGTCTATGTACTCTTCATTCTATGCACTCTCGTATAATTTTTGGAAGCCAAATTTTGACTTTGGTTAAAAATGTATTATTTTTAGCCTATAGAATTATTTTTCATTTATTTCATTAATATGTATTTAAATGATTTTTGGCAGAAATTTAACAAGTCAATTCCCAATGATAGCAATTTCTGTTTTGTTTTTTTTACTTTTAATATTGGGGATCATTTTGCTAGGAAGTGAGTTCTGAGAACTTTGTCCTCAATTCTTATAATAAGTATTGTGACTTATCATTTTTATTCTAATACAATGACCTCTCCAATTGAATTACGTATATATTGTTTCTTGAATACGGTATATATTGTTTCTGGTCCGATTGCGACAAATGATATGTATTCGAAAACTATTTCGAGCCCTGCTTGTATACTGACTTCTTCATCTCTGACTCAATTTTTGAATATCTTTTGAATAACATATCATTCATCAAAATCGGTTGAGTAACACAAAACATTATATAATTTCAAAAATATAAATTATTTTCTTTTTTCGTCTGTTTATGGATATTTAGGATCATTTAATTAGGACTGGACTCCATGGTCATTCATTTTTTGGGAGCTAAACTTGAATTTGGCTAAAGTGTTAAAAAAAGCCGGAAGTCTAGTTCGAGAGATTAGGAGGAATATCACTTGATACCCCTCCTAATCTCAAAAAATCCCTTGAATCACCAAATCCACAATTTATCTTACTCCCTCTAAATCTCTCGATATCCACCTTAATCCACTTATATTCACATTAATCATTAATCGCTTATATCCCTCGATACCCCTCCAAATTGAACGATATCTTCTTGACGAAAAGTACCTTGATGTTTACTTTAATCCTTTCAAAGGCCCAGATATCACTCTTAATCCTTTTAATCTTATTAAACTATTGGGACTCAATTGAGGTATATACTTATATAGTATATACAATATATATATCACTTGATATATATATATATTGTATATATATCACTTGAATATATATCACTTGAATCCAATTAATTATACGAATGGATTCTCCTAAGTATCAATTATTTTCTTTATTTTTCTATTTATACATAATATTTCGATCACTTCGATGTGTGTTGGGTACCTCCATTTAAATTTTTTGGAAGTCAAACTCTGAATTTGGCTAAAAATTTAGACTATGAGTTATTTTTATTTCTCTTTACTCTGAATAGTTCAGGTTTTAACTATTTCAAATTGTTTTCCTTTATAAAAAACATTAAATATTTTTGTATTTTGCTATCATAATTGTAATAATAATTATGACCGAAATTAAAAATAATTTATTTTAAATACAATTTTCTTGACAAATTGTCATTTTTTTCATTTTTCCATGTTTTTTTCTTTACTTCACAACGTTGACTGATCATAATTTTTTCTTTTGTGCGTAATTTTATTTTTTAAGTTGAGAGAGAGAAAAGGTCGCGTGTTTATTTTATTTATTATTATTTAGTTGCGCGCACTTCAATTATGAATTTTAAGGGGGAAGTTTGGAGGGGGGGGGGGTAATCATTTTGTTCTTTTTTTTACCAGACTCTCTCCTTTTTAGGAAGAATATTAAAAAAAATTTTTTTTGAGAAAAGAAAATTAAGGGGAAATGTTTAGGATGAAAAATAAAAATTTTTTTACGAGTCCCTTTTTACAATTAAAAAACCAGTCTTTTTTCTGTCTATTGTATTTTTTATTCAAGTTTGTTAAGTGAAAATTGAAAAAAAATATAAATTTTATCAGGAAGGTAGACATTCTAAGACCAATTTTAGAATTATGGCATTAATTTGAAATTTTTTACTAAGGTATGACTTCAAAGACTCTTAATTATTTTGTCCCTTATTTAATCCTCTATCATATAGTTTTTATTTAATCCCATTATCCTCACTTTGAATAATGTTATGGCATAAATAGTCTGCCCGGTTACTTTCTGGTCACTCTGTAACATTAAATTTATTTTTAAGAAAAAAACAGCATGCAATTTTTGATTAAATCCTTATTTCCTTTTTTAATCCTTTTTTGCGGTTTTTACTGGATTTTTATTTAAAAACTGGTTTGTTGCAAAACAGAAATTGTAAAAACATTTTTTGTTCTTGTTTGATTGCATGGATGTAAATTCCATTCATGACAGCGCACTTCTCTCTTATACAACGACGTTTATTTGCGAGCATAGCGAGTGTCTTCTTATTTCTCTCTCACTCTTTCCACCTTCACATCCCCCCCCCCATATTTAGTGTCAGCTGAACTTCGATTAAAATCCATGACGTTTCTTTCTCAATTTCTCTTAATTTTTTTAATATTTAAAATCTCTGAATTTTTTATTTTTTAAATGTTTTTATGGGTAAAAATGTTCCGTTAGGCCTATTGAAAACTTCCGCTAAATCCAAACTCGAATATTTAAATGTAAGCTGATTGGAATATTTTCTCCATGTTAAATTTTAATTATTTTGTTCTTTATATTTATATATTTTGTATTTTAATTTTTCGAGCATGGTGGACGTGAGGACGATATTTTTTGGAAGCTGATATTATCAGCTAATCTCGAATTGAAATTCTTATTGTCATTTGTTAACTGAATTCTTGAAAAATTTCCCATTTCCATAGGATGTATCGAATTTCTGCTTCTTATTATTAATTTCAAAATTTTAACTTAATTAACTATTATTGGGTATTTAATAATAGTTTTTGTTCCATTTCGGGTGGAGTAGTATTTTTGTAAGTCAACTTTAGTTGACTAAATTTTTCTTTTTCAAATCTTTTTAGGTGTCCAAGACTTTGGATGGGATTACGAATAGGAAAAAGTCTAGCGCTTTCGAGTAACACGACCCTCTTATAGTTGAAAAGATTTTTGACTCAAAAAATGAGTCAAGAAAAAAATTTTTTGACTTCCTAAAATTTAATCAACCCCCGGAAAGATAAATAAAACAAAAAACTTTAATTAATTAAATAATTTAACTTGTATGTATTTGTTTATTTTTTCTCAAATTTGGAGAAAACATTTTTTAACACAGAAAACTTTCGCTAACTTTTTAAAAATTTTTTCAAATTTTCGCTTTTTTAAATGTATTTTCCTTAATTCCTATTTTGACCATTTATGTATTTTCTAAAAATCCCTTTCATAAAATTCCCAGAAATATCAATTATTTTCTTTATTTTTCTATTTATTATATTGTTGATCGCTTCAATGCCTGCTTCTTTGTTATGTTGTCAGTTTATTTTTGGGAGCCAAACTCGGAATTTGGCTAAAATATATTAGAAGCATAATCAAGAAGAAATTCTTAATTTTAAATAATTCAAGTTACAAATTCATCTCGAGACTTTTAAGAGAACTAATAATCTTTCGTTTTTTTCTTCTCCTGAATATTTTTTAAGTTTTGAAATGTTGGCGTATTGAATATTTTCTCCATGTTAATTATATAATTATTTTGTGCTATATAGATATATTAAATTTTACTACAGTTTGTTATTGTGTGTGATTTGTATGTTGTTTATTTTTGGAAACCGATATTATCGGCTAAATTTTCAATTTTTTTTTTGCTTTTCAATTTTTAAATAAATTTGCCGATATTATTTTAAAAATTTTGAGAAATTCCTTTCATAAAGAACCTAGCGCACTATTTAAATTAGTCTATTTATAACATTAAGCGCTATTTTCTTCTTCATTTCATCATTTATTTTTAAAGCTAAAAGGACTTTCTGATAAAAATTTCAATTCAATCGGACCTCAATAATTTTGATAAAATTAAATAAAAATTTCTGGTGTCTCTATAATTACGAAATACTCTTATTTTTGGTCTCATACCGCGTACTTCGCTATTTACGAAAAAGTAAAAAAAGCTAATTTTTATGATTTTCTATTGCTTAAGTCACCAGAAATTGATCTTTGGAAAATAATAATTTGTACTAAGTACGAATACAAAGTTGGATTTGAAAATACGAGAGTTGAAGCTCACTGGTTTATCGCTAGATGCTTTTGCTCACCACGCAGATGCTAGTAAGCGGTTTCAATGCTAACCAGCTGATATCTCTATTGTTCTTTACAATATTCTGTCAATCCATAAATATACCGTAAAGGCTCTAATAGAGTCCCTGGGCTTATATTTTTCAATACCCCCATCGGGTAGGCTTATAATAGGGCATTGGCTTCTATTAGAGTCTTTACGGTATTTACAGAAAAATTGTTAAAGCAAATAAACAATTATTTAAAAAATATGTAGTTTTATGAGTTAATATTTCAATATTTCATTTTTATATTTTTGTTTATCTTTTTCCTCTTCTTTCTTCTACAAGAAAATTATTTTTTCCTCTTTTGGTAACTTTATATTTATAGAACTAAAATAAATTATATTTCGAAATGCGCACTAAAAAATGGAGTTAAAAAATTTATGTAGATATCTACATAAATTCTACATAAATTATCTACATAAATTTTTTAACTCCATTTTTTTACTGCGCATTTCGAAATATAATTTATTTTTAGTTCTTTTTTCCTTTTTTTCTGGTGTTATATGTTGAAATTTTTTTATTTCTTTTGATCATTTATCATCCTGGAAGGAGAGAAATTTAAAAAATATTTTTTCTCTCATTTTCTATTTTTATCAAAATCTTTTAATCTTAATCAGATCATTGCTTGATTATTAGAATATTATAACATTCTCATTAATCTTAATTTAATCCGTTTTTAGTTAAGAGATGTGTTAAGAAACTATAACCCCACTTGAAATTAATTTTGATTTCCCTGTTAAAAATGGTTGAAAATTTTTACGAAAATTTCTGTGAACATTTCCAAAGATAATGGGAGGAAAATAAAAATGAAACAAAGTCCATAAATTTTTTAACATCGAAATCCAAAATTTCAAAAATCAACGGGAAATGGCGGTAAAGTATTTCAAAAAATATTTTCTCTATCTGATAGAAATATCAAAAATTTTATTTTCAGTTAAGTTAGGTATATGTAATTTCCTAACACACCATATTATTAATTTGAAGTTTTTAAATTTATTAATGTTAATAATTTTTTGAAAAATACGGATCAAGTATGTGGAAGTTGTTTTATTTTTGTGAGTCAAAGATTTTTTGACTAAAATTAATTAATCACCAATAAATACTTAATCTCTAAATCGCATGTTATCTCAAATCCCCTCAATCCATGCAAATCCCACGGTATCTCCCTTAATCTATTGATATATTACAAATATTGATTTATAAATGTTATTTAGGTATTATTATGTTAATTATTCCCCCAATAATGAAATTTATAGGTAATTCCAAAATTTTGAAAAAATTTGATATTTGATCAAATATTTGACATTTTTGAACAAAATTTTTTTTCAAATAATTTCAAATATCAAATAATTTGTTTTGATATTTGATTTTGCCGTTTGTCCAATCTCTAGTTGAAAGTAACTTTTGCAAGTCCAAGAAACTTTTAGGAACTATTTAATTTTTGTGCCCCTTCTTGTTAAAATTCTAAATGCTTTTTTCCTTTATCTCTTTAATTTTTATTTTATTCGTTAGATTAAAAAATTAACAATTTTAGCTTAAAAATTTTTAAACCAGTTCTTATTGTCTAAAATCAAAAAAAAAAGAAATATATAAACAACTCTTCTAGTCTTTATTTTTAAAAATTATGTTTAATCGAAAACAACAACACGCAACAATATCAATGGGCCCAACCCATTATGAACATTCGGGTAGTGGTGATTGGTCTAGAAATTTGTGAGTAAATGTATTTGGAGTTTTTTGAGAAATAATATGGCTGATATTTATTAGAAGCAACCCATATTTTGGAAAGTTTCCGTAACCTAACGGTTTGGGTCAATTTTCTGTTTGATGCGGCGCTGTTGATTTACCCCAGAAATTTCCCGAAACCTCGAATTTTCCACGACCCAAAAATTTATTCAAATTTTCTTGAATCGGAACGACTCGTTTCCTCGTATATGTATTAGGTTTTTAATTTAATTTTAAATAGTATCAATTAATCAAAAAGTTTTGTGTCAAAAAGGTACTGTTCTTATCTGTGATTATTATTTAAAAATGATATGAACTGACTGTAATTTTTTGGAAGCAATGCTACATCATTGCTAATTAGTCTTATGTTGATAATAGCTAATAAACTGTCAGGGATTTTTATTTTATCCTTTTTTACATTAAGAGAGATAGCCCTGTGAAGGATCCAGAAATACCCCTCTGTTTATTGCTGGGTACTTTCAAACACTCGTACAGATGCTCCACCGAATGATATACCGGGGCCACTGCTTTACCTTTTCTTTTACATTGATAGTTAGTCTTAAGCTAATAAATAAGGTCCGGATTTGTATTGAAGTAAATCTTTTTTTTGCAAACAAATTTGCCAATAGAAGTCCAACTTATTAAATGTTTTAAATGATAGCTAACTGAAATAAAGAAGCTATTCTAAGAAGATGAATATTTGTTGAATGTCGTAGCGACAGAATTTCTTGGAAGCAATGCTAGATCATTGCTAGTTAGACTTAAGCCAATAATAAAGATCTAATAAAATTCATTTATTATTCAATTTCATATATTTATCACAAAAGTGAATACAAGAATAACGAGGGTGGAAGTAATCAGGAATAATGAATAGATCCCGATAATCGTTAATGAGTGCTTTTATACTTTATACCTTAGTTTAGCTATTTTAAATAATATTAATTATTCCAATTTTATGTGGCATGAAGGAAAAGCTAACCTAGGACTAGTAACCCATAGAGGAACTGGTTTGACATTTTTGGAAGCAATACTTGATCATTGCTAATTCTATTTAGGCTGATAATTAGCTAATAAATGTTAGTGTCTTCATTTTATCCTTAAAAATTATATTCCTTTTAAAAATCCGTCGATTTTTTATTTAGATTATGTGTATTCGGATGAATCAAAGGGCGCGGGTTTTTGTAAGAAATAAAAGAAAAGGGGTAGAGATGGGGATATGTTGCGAAGGGCAAAGATGTATGTAAAAAATCGCCAACCCCTTTGTAGTAAAAAAATGTTTTCTGATGACATTGCATTGTCCAATTTTTTTGTAAAAAGGGGGATGGATAGGTTTCATTATATAAGCAAAAGGAGAAGAGAATCGTTTTTTCTCTTTTTTATTTAATATATTTATTTACAACTTTCGCATATTTTTATTATTCCTTATAAAAGTTTAATCAATCGTATTTTTTAGCTTATTCCGATTCTTTCAGATTTTTTTCTTTTTAAAAAAACAATTTTATTTAACTAAATTCCTAGATCAAAAAGATATTTTAACGACCAGATTGCCTTTAAAATTAGGGGTATTAAACACCCCCAGAATTATGTTAATTTTCTATAGGGTTTCTTTTAACATAAGAATGTTCTTCTAGTATTCGATTTCTGTCGATTATCATCGACATCCAAAAAATAAATGTTGCGCACCGTTCATCCAACAAATTTTCTAATATTAAAACATTTTAATAGAATTATATTTAAAATAATTAATACTTTTGTTTTATTCGCAAGAAAATTTTTGTTACTCAGATTTATACCCACAGTCTCCTTTCATTCCCCTTTCTGTTTTCTCATAAATAATACGAAATTGTCATCAGGACTGAAATTATTTAAAAAACAATTATTTTTCTTAGCAATATATACCCATTAGGGCTTCGCCGGAACCGTAAATTTAGCCGGAACCGTAATATCCAGCCTGCCAATATTAACTCAACGTTGATATTGGTTCTAATTTCAGCAGCTTGTGACACTCCTGATCCTTATAATTAATGATCATTGTTAATACATTTATGAGAAAAAAGGGGAATGTATGTGCATAAACGCATATTTCCAAATTTTTAAAATATTTTATTTAGCTTTAATTGAAATTAAATATTTTTAAAGTTAGGCATATAGTTGTTCATTCAGTATAAAATAAATTTATTTAATATGTTGAAATAGAATGGGCGATTATTGTGATGATGAGTAAGTAAATTAAAGAAAGGTTGACTATATCTGAGAAATAGGGTTCGAGGAGCTTGATATCCGTTGATTACGAGAGTCCTTAAATAGAGTTGAACCTTAATTCTTTATATGCCTTGGGCATATAAAAGAGAGGGTTGCCATATTATAAAAAGAAAATCAAAATGGTTACCCGATTTCTGTCGATTATCATCGACATCCAAAAAATATGCATGGTTCATACAACAACGTCTACAAATTTTCTAATATTAAAATAATTTTCTAATATCAAAAATAATTTTTGATATACCTTTCAGTTATCATTTCTATGCATAGTAGACTTGCTTTCTTTGACTGTTATAGGTTCCCAATTTAAATAAAAGTGAAAAACTTTGGGAGGAAATAAGAATGCCTTTTAATAAAGTTCAAAAGTTATATTTAAATTTAATTTTTAGGAATAAGATGATTGGTGTGCACAATTTGCCTTTCTTTGGCCAGACCCAAGCGTTTATGGGTAAAATAAATTAATTTTATTAAATAAAATTTTGGCTATATTTGTCTTAAAACCTTTTTTTGACAAGGACAGGGTTTAGCGAGTGCCATCGGCTTGCAAAAATATTCTTCAGATCAAAACCTTTTTTAGTCCTTGTTTACAAAAGTAAAAATAATGCATCCTATGCTTATTTTTTAACCCTAGTTGTGGCCAGAATTTGCCTAACTAAAACTCAGAAAACCCAATTTTCATAGACGGGCCAATCCTGGTATAATTAATTTAATATTCTAATTTTTAAATTTATTTCACATTTCAGGCAAAACGCTTTGGGATTGGTTCAAAAGGTCAAAAGCCCATTTTTCTGATATCATTGACCGGTTAAATTGCCATATTGTGCCCATGTTTTTAATGTTTTTTGTTATGATGATCTCAGCAAATATGTTGGTTTTTTTGAATTATTTTGTCCTATTGATTCCCTGCCTAGCATTTTGATAAGTGGATATAGATTTCCATTCCTGGCATTTTAGATGCTAGAATAAGTATTTTTCAAGTAGGGACCGGAATCTCGGTTATCGAGATCGAGAATTTTTCGAGATCTCGATTACTTTACTTTAAAGTATGTTCTTAATGACAAGTTCTGGTAACACCAAACCTTGCCCCTTCTTTTTTACTAAAGAATGTACATAATGGGCAGATTATTTCCTTCATCAATTTTCACTATAATATTCCCCGGTGGCATATTCAAACTATAAATTTTATTCCGTACGTTTAAAGGATAGTAAAGTTCCTTGAAGAAGTCTAAACTCTATGCTTTTAGCCATGCATAATAGTGATGGCTCTCTCCCTCTAAACCCTAAAATCAAGTTTGGATTGAAACCTACACCCTTTAATCTATCAACTAATTATTTAATTTGATTTTTCATATAGTTTTGGTGCCTTTGGTATGGAACCTATGCGTTGCTTGGTATTTTTTTAAATTTACTCTAAAAATATTCTGAAAATTTTCTCGTATTAACCATTAACTCCAATTTCTCAAAAAAATATTTAATAAATTTATTAGCGCAGTCCAGAGCTTAACGAAGAAGAACGAGAATATGCCCTCGATTATTGTATGTCCAAAAACACTTATTATGTTGCACCCGAGGAAGGAATACCTTGGTCTAACAAGGAAAGGCGTGAGAGACAGCTTGGATATTACCATGTTTGTTTTTAATTTTTTGTTAAATATGAATGTTTACAATTATATTTCTCATTTAAGTCAGCTAAATCAAAAACCGTGTGCTATTCTTTAAGTTGTTTATCTTTAATTTTTTGGGAGCTGATTAGAATCAGCTAATATATTAGCTTTAAAAATACTTTCCTACATTCCCGTTAGCTCTTCACAGGCATATTAAAACAAAATGGTAAAACACAAACATTAAAATTCCAAAAAATTGATTGTGCATAGAGTTCTAAATAATTCATCTGGCATATTTTATTTTTCGAAATATACTTAATATATATATTTTTATGTACAATAACATTTATGAGTAATCGCTTATTTTTCCATCTAACTTTTCTGGTAGTAATTTGTCGGCACCTTATTTTTCTAAGCTGATTCAATCAGCTAAAAATTTACTAAAATTATTAACTAAAAATTCCATTTATTGACTAAAATTTCACTGCCGCTATATCATTTAAAGATCCAAATAAATTATTAACTAAAATTTTGTAGTTATGTCCATATCAATCTAATAAAATATAACATTTCAATTTGAAATTTCTAAAATTCTATTTTAAAATTTAACAAATTACTTTACTCCATTTTTTCTTAACTTTGGAAATTGAATTTAAATATATTTATTTTTTCAAGTGGGTGCCTATAATGATGTTTTTACAAGCAATGCTTTTTATGTTACCAAATTGGTTGTGGAATGCACTCAATCAACAGAGTGGTTGGGGTTTTTTTATTAATATACTATTTGGCATTCGGTATTTTCTGTAATAAAAATTCTTAAGTCTATACATCAGGGAACGCGCCGACAGAAAATTAAATTCCCGAATTTCGGGAATCGAGTCGGCGCGATCCCTGCTATACATATTAATAAGATTAGAAAAAATTTCGAAACAACTTGCTAACCCGACTGGGATTTTTGAATATGAATTTATAATGATTTAATTTACCAATATTTATTTTGGGAAAAGTAGGGATCGTTTAATAAGTTCTAAAGCTAGCTTATGTAAATAAGCTTCCAAAAAATTCACTGCGAGCACATCTGAAAATCACCGATTAAACAAAATACAAATACAAACATAAAGGAAATTATATTTTAAACTTTCCATATTTTGCAAACCTCATTATGCTGGAATCTAAATTAATAATTTTAGGTATTGAATTTATAAAATTCATTGAAGAATCATCCCGACTCAAAACATTAGAGCTTTCAAATCCAGAAAGGCCAACTTTGCTTCATGAATTGCAGGAAAAGATTGCTGAGGTGCCTATTCAAACCATTAATTTAACGTTAAATAAGATAGATTTGATAGAGTGATCATTTATAGTCCTTCTAACCTTTTTAACTCTTAGCCTTAGATGGATGTTCCCTTAGTAAGAATAAAAATCTCCATCTAGTTAACTGGGTGCTAGAGTATAGTTTTATCTGCTGAATTAAGATATAAAAAGATTATAAAAAAGTAAAAACAAGTAAGTCGATTTTCCAAAAAATTTGAGGGTGTCAAGGTTTTTGGAACGGATTTTAGTCCTTCTAAACTTTTTAACTTTTAGCCTTAGATTGCTGTTCTCTTACTTAGTAAGAATAAGAAATTCCCATCAAGTTAACAGGATGCTAGGGTACTCCAGTGCTGGGTATTGGGCATTTGTTGGCTCCGGGCTTTTAAAATCTTAGCTCCGGTTCCGCCAGCCGGAGCTAAGAGCCCGCCTACTTAGCTAGAGCCGGAGCTATACCAAGCACTGTTGATCAGTCCCCGAAATTGAGAGAATTGACTTTTTGTTTTCCATTTACCCTCCCTAGATTAGCATAAATCGAGGTTAAATTTAATAATCACAAAATTTTAGGCAATTCTTAATCGTCAAGCTTATTTTCGTCGAAGAATGGCTGGGTGCCGGTTTGGCCAAAGTATGGGATCTTATGTTTCAGTAAGAGAAATATAATCATTCCCCCATTTATCCCCTCTTATTTCAGTGGTTATACGTCTTTATAAAAGCTCTTTATTTGCTAAACGTCACGGGTCAATTTTTTATTCTCAATTCTTTCATTGGAAGTACCTACCGATGGTGGGGAATTGATGTATTAAATGCTTTACTTGCTGGGGAGAATTGGCAGGTATTTTGGTTAAAAAGGAAATCCAAGCACTTCAAATTAATTTTAAAGGATTCTCCAATATTTCCTCGTCTTACTCTTTGTGATGTTCCAATACGTCGGTTGGGAGACACTCCAAGATATACACTTCAATGTCATTTGAGAATAAATACATACAACGAAAAGATTTATTTATTTATTTGGTTGGCTTTTTAAAAGTTTAATCGTCTTAATTGAGTTAATGGTCATAATTGAAAGTTAACCCCGACCAGCCTGACAAACTTTTTTGGGGAACAAAGTTGGGTAAATATATTGGGGTCTAGGATCCTAAGTTTATGCCATATATGATATATCCTATTTTTACAACATTTATATCTTCCCCAAATCGTTTTAGTCTCTTGATTGAATTAAGGTTGTAATAGGACGGTATCAAGAAAACCCCAAAATTGTCCAACTAAATCGTTTGGAATTGGGGAACACTTGTACAAAACGCTCGGGGTTCTGTGACAGCGTTCGCGGGGAGTCAGCGGTTGCTCGTTTTGTTCACAGTAACATAGACTTATCATAGACTTTTAATGTAAACAAGTTCCTACATATTTACTGACTTAATCAGCATCCAAAATAAATATGGTCATACTGAACTTAAAGACTGTTCTAATTTTGATAAATATATGATTAAAAATTTAAATGATTATATATAAGTAATTTTAATATTCCGGTTTGATAATTTCTTCTTGTTTTCATTCTGTTGCTTTTTTTATTTTTGGATGCTGATTAATACAGCAAAATATAATTGGATTCACCCTCGACTGGGAAAGACTAGAAAAAAATTTCCTGACTAGAAAAATCTTAAATTACTTCCCTTAATTTTCCTTTAATTTAAAGGTGGGGCTTTCTACTCGTTTCAATTCTAACTTTCTTCAACTTTTGGTACTACCTCCTTGTACTTATTTGTTTGCCTTGTACACAAGAAAATTCTGTTAGACATTTGCTCAAACAAGTAAAGAAAATTTAGAATTTGTTGGATTCATAAAATTCTTTCAATTTTACAGGATCGACACGAAAACATGGTTTATTCAACAAAGAAAAGGGATCGGAAGTTGATCAAGTCGTTTGCAGAGGAGGCGCTTTGCAAGGACGGGGTAAAATAATTTTTGAATATGTTTAGCTTATACAGTCAGACCTAACTCTAATATATTAAGTCCTAAGACTAACATATAGCAATGAATAAAAATAACATGTTTATCACAGGAGTAATAAAAAAAATAACGAATTTGGTAATTATCAGGAATAAATATAAATTCTGTTTTAATTTAATTTTTATTAGGTTATTTATATTAGTTTACTTAAAAAGGAATAATGAAGGTTAGGTGGATACAGCATTTAGTTCCTGGAAAACCAGACTGATTAGACCAGACCTTTACTAGATCCATTATTAAATTTATCTGTTCGTTTTCTATTAATTTTTTTATTCTCCCTTCAGATTCTTCTCTTCTGGTTTATTGAGGGTCATGCTGGACCACTTATTGCTAGAGAAATACTCGGAGAAATATTTGACTACTACAAGGGAAAAATGGTTAGTTTTGTTGATTTTTATATAGCATGATAGCTAGATTTGCTCAATATATAATTTTCCGATTTGGGTTGTACTTATAAGTTTATGTTTTATTCAAGTTAGTTCTGGGCAGCTTTCAAGATTCTTATTTTTTGGGAGTCAAGCTTTGCTTTGGCTAAATTTAACAAAATTTATACGTGGAAAGAACTCGAAAGACCCTAATAATTTTAAAATTTGGAAAATATTTATTTTTTGATTTAGTTGTATTTATAAGTTTATGTTTTATTCAGTTAAGTATGGTGTCCTTTTGATGTGATATTTATTTTTTGCAAGTCAAGCTTTGCTTTGGCTAAATTTAACAAAATTTAAAATTCATACTTGAAAGAAAGAGCTTGAAAGCCCTGAATATTGTCAAAATTTTAAACTCATTTTTCTGATGTTTTCACGTTTTAGCACTACGAAGATGACGGAGAAGACGATTTAATTAAAAAATCTGGCAAAAGTTCTTTCTCTTCACAAAGTACTGGTTCGATGGAGGACGATTATGTTGAGGGAGAGGATGATGAGGATTTTTATGGTGGAGGGAAGGCTGCTTTAACTCACAGATTTGGAAATAATGGAGGTTAGGAGAACAAATTATAATACTTATTAGTCAACTGTTTCCATTCGGTGCTAAAATTGCGTATCTCTAGTTCACTTTTCGAATCAAGGTTAAAAGGTATGTTTGCGGTGATTGTCAAGATGTGCCCCCAATCATATTTGCTGATTTTATCAGCATCCAAAAATAAATAGATTGTTCAAACAAAAGAAGAAGGAACTCCAAATCCAAACCAAATAGTTAGATATAGATATTTAAATTTTCAATTAAATATTAAGCATATCCTGGTTAGTACATGAACGACAATGACCGCGCCTAACTTGTTTTTCTTATTTCTTCCGTTAAATCGGGGCTTGGATCAGAAAAATGTGAAGTTTAAGTACAAAAAGTTTAAGTTAAAAGTCTTTCTGGGGGAATTTGTTTCAAGGGAAAACTGAGTAAAAAATAATCTTTTCTTTATTAATGCCTATCGTTGAACATGCCAAAGGGAAAATGTAGGGAATTGGTAAAGGAGAAAGTTACATATGAAGGAAAAATATAAAAAGTAACCTGCGAATATATGGAAGGGGTGTGGCAGAACCGAAAAGTTTTTTTTTCCAATGAAAAAAATTTTTCTTCCAAATGAGTCTAAATAATTTTATTATTTCTAAGGTATTCCATCCCCCACAGCTCCTCCAAAATTGCCTTTAGGAGAGGCTACAAGCATTTCCTCCTCTTCACAAGAAAGAGAATTATTACCAACAACTGTAGAGGGAGGTGTAGATACAAATACAACAGAAACTTCACATTTATATTCTTCAACACCTAGAAGGAAGGGAGCAGGAAATTCAGCTAGAGCAAGGTATGGAAATGTGGCAGATGAACGACGACCTCCGAATTTTTATAATAGTGGTATTTAAATAATATATAATTTTACTTTAATTTATCTATGTATATGTTATGTATTTGGAATATATGTAATCCTCCGTGCGCATATTTTTATATTTTTGTAAGCCGGTCAATCTTGGCTAATATATAGTTTATATTAATTTCTGTTTTTGTAATTTGTAATTTTTGTAATTCGGTATATCTCGGCTGGAATGTTGTTCTCATTTTTTGTGTTTTGCATCAGTTCTTGTTCACATTTTTGACCAAATTAAGATTCTAACTTCAACATTCAAATTATCCTTAAATTTCAGGCCATAGACGCAGTATTCGACGTGAAAACAATAACAACGAAAACCCTGAAGGGGGAAGGAATATATTTTCCCGTTTCTTTCGTTTTCTTTTTGGTTTTGGCGGTGGAAATAACGGAATGAATGATAATTATTATAGAAATCAACGATTGCCTATATTAGCTACACCTTTTACAAACCCAACAGGGCCTGCAGGGAATTATTATGGTAAAGCACTTGTAAAGGAGGTTTGAAATGTTTTTTTGAGTGTTGATTATTCTGAAATTTCTTAAATTTATCATGTGACTAAAGAGGTAAAAAGGATTGTATTAAGGAAAAAATAAATTACAAAAAGTGAAATTTAAATTAATTTCGATTTGGTTATGAAATTGCCTTGATTTTTTTGAAAAATAGTGTTAATTATATTTATTGATTATTAAATATAAAAAAATTAATAATTTACTAAATGTAAGATCGGACGAACGAACGTTATATTTTTGGAAGCAATGATTTTTCATTGCTAAATCTAATGTCGCTTTAGACATAGTAATTTGTAAATTTAGGAACGAGAAAATGAATCTTTCTTTTTTTTTAACTTTCTTTAGTCACATTTGTTTAACACGAAATTAATTGTTGTGAAGATCTCTCTATAAACGTCTCTTCAATTTCTATCATTTCTTCTCTTATGTCTTCTCTAATGGACCAGAGTAAGTGTTTTGTCCGGTTTCCATCCTTTCTCAGCACTCCCTTCTTCGGCTGTGTGACGTTATATAGAGAGATTCCACTTAATTTATATCCTCATTTATTTTGCTATTCACTTCCATTTTTGTTAAAATATCAGTGCTGCGCATAAGCGCTTAAACATGCTTTGCTTTCACAAAAAGTTTTCAGGGATCTTTTCTAAAAATTTTTTTTTAAATTAATTATTTTTTAATTAATATTTTGTCCTATTTTATTTTTAAAATAATTTTTATTCCCCCTTAATCCTTTAAAATTTTTAATGTTGGAAGCAAATATTTTTTCTCGCGCCTAAATATTTCCAATCTTTTAAGCTTTTACAAGCTTCAATGGGTTTCCTAAAATTTTTTTGTTGTCCAAGCTTTAAAGATTTAGTGTCTCCTAAAGACCAAACCAGACTAGATCTCTTATTGTATATCCTGTGACTTTGTGATACTCTAGTTTTGAAAACTAACTATTTTTTGAACTAAAATTTCCTAAACTTCTAAAGGTACTACTATTTCACTCCCCAAAATCCTTCAAATTTGTCTACTAAAATTCCCAATTATTTTTCCCTTTTATTATTTGCTTCCAGTATTTTTCAAAATTATACTCTTACTATAAAACAGTAATCTCATTAATTAAAAAATGTCTTGGTTGTCCTTTTAATTATAATACTAATTATTTATTTTTCTACTCTCATGGTTTTTATTTTATCCGTTTTTAAAATTACTTTCATTTTTTAACCCCCTATTCACTTCTTTTTTATAAAAACACTTCTTTTTTCTTGCATCATATTTAATTCATTTTTTTTTTAATTTTAAAATTTTCGATAATATTTTTTAAAAATATTTTTGGTCAGTTGAACGCTAAATTGAGTTGGGAAAATATTTTTGGCTTCTGATAATAAATTCGACCGGGAAGTACAACTGAGTCCCTAATTTTTGACTCAAAAGATGTATCGACCTTTTATCGGTCAGTCGAAAATTCTAACCTTTTGATTACTGTAGTTACTGTAAAATTGAAGATAAACTAGTTCATGGGTGTGTTACCAAATATTTGCTGATATAATCAGGATCCAAAAATAAATTAATATAATATTTTAGGAGCATGAGTTACAAAACATGGTAAGTTATCAACCCGGAATATAAAAATTATATATAAATATTTAAATTTTCAATTATATATTTAGCAGAACCAGGGATCTCATTAAAGCCAGAAAATATTTTAAGTCGAGAATTAGAGCTATTTTGATAAAAATTTACTTTTTAACCCTTCTAGTGTTCAACTGACTATAAAAAAATAATTTTTCTTTTTGCGTTTGTATTTTTTAAAAAACATTCCAACAAATTGCAATATCATTACCCAACTAATTTTTTTTATTTATTTTTAATTTTTTTAATTAAAAATTTAATTTTCTCTTGTCTGAGAGAAATTTTTTTCAATTTAAAGAGAGGGTATTTTTTTTGGGGGAAATTTAAATTTGGTTTAAAATAATAGATCTACTCCGAATTCAATTGGGTTGGTTTATTGGTATCTTTATTGGTTTTTAATGGTGGCTTAGGATTCCTTAGGATTCTGACCTAGCCCAATCAAACTTTTTTCTAAATACAGACTCCAGACCAACCGGGCGTACAATCAAAATAAACCAATGAATGTCTCTAACACTAAAAATCTTGGGAAATCCTAAGCCACCTTTATAAATCAATGAAACCCAATTAATTAAAATTTTGCCGGCCAAAATGAATTTGGACTAAAACTAAATTTGAAAGGCCGACATTAAAATACTCTCTAAATTTTTAAAAACAATTTAAATATATTTTTGAAAATTGTATTCCTCGATTAAATTTTATTTTCACTTAATATATTGTATTTTTAACTTTGAGATAAAAAATTTTTTGGAAAAATAAATTTTGGAGTTAAAAAAATTATAAAGTTTAAATAATTTTTTCAATTCACTACAAGCCTGTTTGTGTTGTTGTCGAATACCGTATTTTCTCTAGTAATCCCCCAGTCTTTATTAATTCCCCAGTCTCTATTAATTCCCCACCCTGGGGATGGGTTGAAAAATAATCCCCCTGGGGGATTACTAGAGAAAATACGGTAAGTGGCACGCCCTTTCGATGACATTTTTTATGTTAATAAATAAAAAATTGATTAATTAATTCAAGTGCATACTAAATATTTGCTGATATAATCAGCATCCAAAATAAATTATATATAATATTTAGATGAAGAGAAACCGCAAAAGGTAAATTATCAACCCGGAATATAAAAATTATATATAAATATTTAAATTTTCAATTAAATATTTAGCAGAAGAAGTAAGTCCCCCACAAATGTATCACTTGAGGGGTCCATTGAAAAAGCCTGTGCCTGAGGTGCGGTATTTTTTCTTTGAAGATGCCGCCAAATCCGTGCCTAGAGGGTGTTAGTGTTGTCTTTTTCTTTTCAATGCATAATTTTATTATTCCGGTTTGATAAATTAACTTAATTTTAAAATTATTTTTAATTTATTTTTGAATGTTGAATAGATCACATCGAACACATTGTTGTACTTCCTATTAGAAAGGTTAATCTCCAATCGAATGAGACAGACTTTATTATATTTAAGAATGTTTGTTTCAAAATTAAAAATTGTATAAGATCTATGTTAGTTACAGTATTGGCCTTTTAATGTTCTTAGATCTCCCTATTCTATTTTAATTATTCAATCAACGCTGTGCTGCCATCGGAATTACTTTGGTTGAATTGTTCGCAGTTTTACAGAAAATAAATTTTAGCAAATCACGTGCACCTCTCTTAAATGCTTCTCTGTATTCATCACTGAAATTAGTAATTTAAAGGCGATTAAAACATTTATTTACTCATTAGTGTTGTCTTTTCTTGGAAAATCTTTCGATTTTATTATGTTATCTGTAATAAAATTCATTTGAGATGAGATAGAACCACATGGAATAATTCCAGACCGAAGAATAAAACCGAAGAACAAAACAGAAAATTTAGGGTAGGAGACTTTCATTATCCTTTACATATTAGTTATTTCCCTGATAGAAATTTCTCCGTCACATTTGAAGTCAATGTCTCTTCGCGGAACAGGCCCCACGATTTATTTCTTAAAAACCTCGGAAAAATTGAAATCAAGACTTAAGAACTACATAGATCGAAAACCTGTTCAAGTAAAGAATCGGCCCGACAGAAGCAGCGGCTGTATTCAAGAAAAGTCCATAAACTAAAGTACAATACCAATATTGAACTGGAGTTAGTTGAATAAATGGAAGGTGTGTGAAGGCAATAAATGTATAAAAAATTAGATAGCCTCCAATATTGATCAAAACAATCAAAGAAAGAGAGCGATAAAGCTTTTTGATTCTGTCATCCGATGTATCTGTTGAAAAGTTTTTAGAATTTTAAATTTAATAAAATCCCGAAATTTTTACTGGAGCGTATTCGACACTGTAATGACCAAAAATGACCGAATACCGATAATATAGATGAAATTCATAACCTTTCCTTTCTGTGTTTTGACATACTACAATACGGAAATGGGGTCGCTTTAGTATAGACCCACCGAGATCGAAACTCGAAGTATATACCATTCGATTCGTATCACGAGCTGAGTTTAAATATGCAAGAATATTCTGCGAGAAACATAAACTCGCAGAGTTATAGGCTATTGAATATCGAAAAACCATAGGGGGAGTAAGCGGAGTTTTGGGCTTTACTAACGACATTCGATATTTTTTTAGATTTTTATTATTTCGACGATCTATTGTTTCGATATTTAAATTTTTTCGATAAATATCAAAACCAAATATCGAAAAATATCTAAAAAATATCGTATCGATCTGATCACTAATCCATGTAGTTTTGTCTATTAATGATTCTAAATCGGAACAATTCTTATTGAAATCATTAGATGGCTAAAGCCATCTTCTAAAAAATAAATATAAAAATGCCATTCAGGTAGGTTAAGGATCATTACTTTCAAATTATTAGGAATTTTTTTTGATAAAGAACATATTTTACAAAAATGAATTATTAAAAAACTACCCGTTCTTAATTTAATCAAGATGCCAACAATTAAATAATTAAAGACAGATCCAAGAGCAACAGCCAAATTCAAATATTGGTTCAATTCTTTTGCTCCAGGCGGTGCACTTCTTAAATCGCTAAGTCCTCCCGACACCATTAAATTGGGTTTGCTAATTGCTGAATAAACCATTTCAAATGTGTAATGAACGATGTAGATTAGAATGAAAATTAAATGTTTCATAATATATTTTGATTGGTGGAAATGTGAGTATCTAAATAGAGTTTAATGAATTTAAATAGATAAACTCGGGGTTTCAGGGTTTGAGTCGGGTCGGGGGGTCTTTGCCAAAAAATCGTCGTGGATGGGGTGCTACCCTATTCTAAAATAAAGTAAAGCAGCTGGGCTATAGCTATTTCTCTCCATTAGCTAGTGCAAAAGGTTATTCGGCGGCTGGGAGCGAACCATCATCTTCATAGACCGGACTAATGTGTTAGCAATTACACCACGCCGCCTACTGCATAGCCTTAGGAATTAAATAGCTATATGCTTTACAATAAGTTGATTTTGGTGACAATCGAATCGCACGATGAGCTCTTTCGAATGAGCTATGTTGCATTTTTGACCCCCAAGTATTTTTGTTTGAAAGCCATATTCTTAGATTTTAGCCAGACTAATTTTTCGGTGTACAGCCTTATTTTTTCATTGCCAGTTAATCTTCATACTATAATCGTTTATATTTATTTTATGTATTTTAAATAAAAATTTTTTTGATAAATTTGGTTGATGTATATGTCTATGCTTATTTTTGGATGTCGCATTAAATGATGGCAAAAAATAATTACACAAATTGGGGTTTCGTATGTTCATTTATACTTATTGAACATTCTTTGTTCTTACGGCCAATATTTATTGGCCGTAGGCAAAATCCCCAATCCAATCAAAAAACAATTGGATTTTTCTTAGTATTGCAAAGTTGGGGTATGGTACCAAAACATTTATTCATGTTCGGGACCTACGCCCACTGGGTCTTGAACCATTCCTTGCCTATCCCTCGAAATTTCGGAAAGTTATAATTGTTTTTCTGAAATTTTTAAAAATTGGCTATAACTTTTCGAAATTTCGAAGGATAGGGTAAGGAATGTTTCCAGACACAGTGGGCGTAGGTCCCGAACATGAATAAATGTTTTGGTACCATACCCCACCTTTGCAATACAAAGAAAAATCAATTGTTTTTTGATTGGACTCAAAGTTTCATTGGACGCATAAACTAGATCAGCGCCAATATGTTTGTATTGGCACTTCCGATGGACATTTGAAGTTAATGTCGCTTCGTGAAGTAAGCCCTAAATGGCCAAATTATTATCAAAATCCACTCCTTACTTTATAGGAATAGCAATAGCCAAAAGTCTATCAGCACTCAACGAAAACAAAGTACAAACAGCTCCACCGACACCAAAAGTTGGGATAAACATCATAAAAGATGTTATCTTTGCCGTTATAAATTTTGTCCCAAAAATTAAAAATTTGAAAAAGAAAATTATATGCCCGCTTTGATGCATAATTTCAAGAAGGGATTCGACTGCAAGAAGTATGGAAGTATTAGAGCGAAGTGTTGTGTAGTATTTTCTTTGAAATTTGAAAAATTATTAAGATTTGTTAATCATTGAGAACTAATTAAATTCACACCACTTAGTAGGTAACTATGGGGTATGTGACTGACTAGAAGTCGTAAAAGTGGCGGACCTTGGATCAGAATCTGACTATTATAAAATTCCTCTATATTATTTTACATAATATTATAAAAATTAATTTTGATTTTATTTATGTAAATTTAAAAAATTGTTATTGCGTAGTTGGTTGTCCGTATTTGGAACTTATTTTTGTAAATCTGTCGAGGGACAGATTAATTTACTATAATTACAAAGTATAATTACAAAGGCAAGCTTCACTACAATTCGTCTATTCGATACGCGATAAATTAACTGTTAGTGCCGTATACATTTGTAAATCTCTGATATAACAAGCCTGTTATCTTTGCTTCTATTGTATTTTACATACAACTAATTTACCTATTTCAAATCTTGTCTACGTTGTGTTTACATTAAAATTCGGAAGACTCTGGACATAACACTTAAAAAATATTTATTTGTTTTACTTTTTTGTTGATCAAGGTTTTATGTTCCTAATGTAAATTACCTATATTTTACAGTAGTGATGCAAACACATGTATTGAATATGATTCCGAATGTGGCCAATAAAGCATAAACACAAGCTGTCAAACTTATACTCAGTCTAAAATCGGCATCTGTGTCATAAGCCAAATAGAGCTGAAAATAAATTTATTAGCTTGGCATATGTGCTTGGCCCCAAAAATGATTTTAAAACCAACTAAGAATCTAAAAGCTTATAAATTTGAGAAACATTTAAGATTGTTTAATTTTTTTCTTAAATTAAGAGTTTTAGCTAACTTTAGGCACCGGGTAGGGGTAGAATTGTGACCAAATGACAGTGCGCCGGTTAAACCTTTACAGGTCTTTTTCATCTTGCTACTGGGGCAAATCTTTTGACTTATTTTACCGTATAGATCGTTTAACCCTTCACCTAGGCTTCTAATTGAGACAGGTGGATTACCGTATTTTCTCTAAAATAGCCCCCGGGGGCTATTTTTCGATCGACCTCTAGAGGGGGCTATTTTGGAGAGGGGGCTATTTTTTTCGATCGACCCCTAGAGGGGGCTATTTTGGAGAGGGGGCTATTTTTTTCGATCGACCCCTAGAGGGGGCTATTTTGGAGAGGGGGCTATTTTTTCGATCGACCCCTAGAGGGGGCTATTTTGGAGAGGGGGCTATTTTAGAGAAAATACGGTATCTTTAAATTTTTAAATTTACTCACTGGACTAGCAACTACTGTTTCAGATACAGTATCTATTGTTGTAGACGTTGTTACGTTCATTTTACCCAATTTATAAGACTGTTCTAATAAGCGTTTAAGTTTATAAGTAGGAGGGAAAGAATTTCCAACGGTAAATTAAAATTTAATTGTTGACAGCTATTCGAATGTTTAAGGGAAATTATTATTTATTATTATTTTTTGATATAATTTTATAAACAATTTTAAGTATATGCACTAAAATTAAATTTAACAAAAGTAAGAAACTTTTGATTTTATTTAATTAAGAAAATTTTTAAAAATAATTGGAAAAAATTAAATTATCCAATTTTCGCAGCTCGACATTCGCGTCTGTTACGTCCCGAGGTGTCCGAGGTTCAACTAATGTCAACGAGCACAATAATAACACTTTATCACATATAGAAATAAACAATGTGTAGGCGAAGGGAATGGGACAGACGAAGGAGATCAGTGACTAGCCCCGCTAGTATGATCCAAATAGACTGACGCTTTCACTGGCTTTTATACTAAACACTTTAAGGGCTGACGCCCATGCACAACAGCGTCACGCTTTTGTTAATATATTGTTGTTATAATATCGAAAAAAACTCTAGAACATATTCTACATAGAGTGTGTTATATTGTAATAGAGCTGTTCGAGACACGGTCTTATGTCCTGATTCAATACATAACTTGGTGGTTAATTTCAGCTTGGTCTTGGGGTCTTGTCATGGAATTTTAAAATTTTGGTCATGGACAGAACTAGGCAGTATTAACCAGGATCATAAGGATAGACGACATTAAATTTTTTCACACGATTTTTCCAATGGCGTTTAAGTGTTTGAAGCACTGTAGATTTAATTTACATTTCATTAAGTTATTAAATTTCATTATTTTTTTGTCAAAGTGTAATTAAATTTGATAAAAAAATTTTTAAGAGACTTGGCAGTTATAATTAAATAATAAAAGAAAAATTTGATAAATTCTAATTTAATTTGTTAACGTAAATGTTTTTTAACAAACAGTTAGCAGTAATTAAAATGAAAAAAAATAATAATAAAAAAATCCGGCATATCCCCCAACTCTTCCTCACACAAGCTCGTTAGGCTGAGTTCAGGCCAGTTCAGGCTGAGCTCGTTAGGCTGAGTTCATTTATCGAGTGACACAAAATCATTGTCGATCTAACAAGGCTTCGGCAAAGGATATAATATAAATAAGAAAAAAAACCGAGTAACCTTATTAGATTTGACCATATCTAACACTACTATAATAACATTCTGCAGTCATGATTATGATTAAATAAAGCATGTAATAACTAAATTATAAAATAATCCCAAAATCAACTTTATCTACTTCTAAAATAAAAAAAACATTTAAATAACCAATAAAAATATCAAACTCGTAAGAATGTTCATTACCGCTTATGTTCAAATAATTACCCTGGGAATTTATTGCATCAATTTCTCACTGGAGAGATAATAGGATATAGTGTAATTATTTGAGCATATACGGTATCTATCTTTAAAGATATAAAAATCCCCACTATAAGATACATCGATTTTTAATGATTTTCTTAAATTTGTTATGCCTCTTGATTGGAGCGATACCCAAATCAACTCTAAATTAAGGTACCCTATAAGGTACAATTTCTAGCACTAAAGGATATCTTATAGTGTGATAAACCAAAAATGCCCAAAATAAAATAAGCACTAAGCAGCCCAACATAATCTGGGTGATGGTTATAGTTGGAGGTTATGGAAACCTCATATCAAACTTTTCCAAATGTTGGACTGCACCTACGCAATAAATAAATTGTAAAAAATTAACGAACGTAAAATGTTAATATAACTAAAAATACGTTTCTAGGTACGATTACTGGAAAATCATCGGATATCCAGAATCGTAACCTATATCCATACAGGAAATTTTCGCAAAACTTCCATTGTTTCAGGATAACAGAAACGACAAACACTATGATAAAACACCGAAAAACAGTAAAAAAATAATCTATTTGAGAAAAAGTGGAAATACTTGGTAAACTTGCTTGAGGTAAATATTTTCTAATTTAATTTGGAGTGTACTTTTTATTTGGAAATTTATTCCCTATGTACTTTTAAATCGAGATTTTTGTACTTTTGATTGGTATTTTGTCGATGAAAACCCTGTTTTATTCAGATGGTATCTAAAATAGTTTTAAAGTCTAGACGAGAAAAGTCAAAGTTAAGTCATCGAAAACATAAATAGCAGAAACTTTCTACTAAAAATTTCGCTAGGATCAATTATGAGTTTTAGATCAAATCAGTTTTTCGATGTCAAACTTTCCTGTTCGGAATCTGTAATTAGTTTTTAAACTAGTCCGTAACTTAAAGTTGTTTTAATTTTTTTCTAGTTTTGGAACAAGCTTGGTAAGATTCAACACCGCCTATTTAAGATTCCAAGCATTCTAGCTACAGGATTTACGAAATAAAATGACAGAAGATATGCACATAATTTGGACAGAATAGTTGTTAAATTTGAACAGCGCAAATGTTCAATGAAATAAACCGAAGAGAATAAAACTTGCTTTCTCGACGTTCAAAAAGCCCATCTAGTTGTTGACGAGTGGAATATGTATGTGTATAACACCTTTTGCCACCAGTATAACAAAGAGAACAACAGCGACAACAAGTCCAAGAGCAGAGGCAATCACGCATCGATGACGTTTCGCTGTTGGGCAGCCATTAGTGCGTTTACGTCGAATTGGTGTTGACATTTTAGGAAATGAATGAGCTATGAAAGATAAAAATTAATTCATATTTTAAACATCGAATTAAAGAGTTATACAAGCCTTAATGCCTAAGATACAGTGTTTTTTATCCCAAAGTTTAAGTAACCTGTATTAATACTAGGTTAAGTCTGAGTTCGATCAAGTACGAGACTCGATCGCTCTGGTTTTTTCGTCTTTACTCGGGATCCTAATACTCGGCATTACTCTTACACGAACTTATTACTCGGCTAGAAAGTTGAACACTTACTCGAACTCGTGGCTTTCAAACTCGGCATTACTCGAGCTCGGTTTTTCACAATTACTCGGTAATTGACTTTATCTAATTAATACACTGGATAGTTAGTTATAAATTTGAGAATAAATTTCCTATAGAATTTGAGAAAAAAATTAAGTTGGAATTTGAATTATCCGGAGATTTCGTGCATTCTTTCCAAAATTTCAGTGTTAAAACAAAATTTCCCTGAACTAAAATTAACTTACGAGTCGCTTTTCCACTTGTCTTCAAGTCGCAGGTGCATTCAGTAGTTGACGGAGTTCCAAAGTACTTCCAAATTGAAATTGCATTTGACATTGTCTCATTATTAACACTACCTTCCTCAACGCCTTTCAAAAGATGGCCTAAAATTTGATTCAAAAAAGTCTGGTTGTTCAATTCTTCATTTTTAATAGGTTTAATGTCTTTGAATTTTTCCTTGTATGGCTGATAAAGTTTTGATGCCGCATCTTGAACTTTTGAAGGTAGTTCAACCATAAGTTCAAAATTTTCCAAGTTTTTGACATATTCCAGCAATGTATTGATATTCTTATCTTCAACCTAAGAATAGAGCTGTAGGATCCGGGTATCCGGAAGTAAAAATAGAAAGGATATTCGGAATCTTTCATTTCATATTGTTACGGATATCTGGGTATTCCCGGGATCCGCCTACGCTACCTATCTGATTAAAAGCGAGCATTATTTATGTTTTACAATTTTTAACTACTGTATGTTTTTAATTTTTTTTAATTATTTAGCTTAGATTATAAAAAAAATAAAAATAATTAAATCTCTAATAACAAAAAAAAATATTACATGGCCAATTTCACTTAAAATTTGCTTAGCTTTTTCGGCTAGTTCTATATTTTCATTGTTGTTTTTATGATGAAAACAATGAATCCCGATAAAATAAAAAGTTAATAATAAAACAGCTTTTAAACGCATCGCTATAATTTAAAATTAATTTAATTTATTTTACAACCTTATCGGCATAACGTTAAAACATGAAGGGAGATAAAGGTAAAAGGCAAAAATTTATTAATAGCAATATAATGAAGGGAGGGTTGTTTATAAATGAAAGGTGAAGGAGAGGAGTGGAGGGCCTATATTGAATGCCAAATTTTAAAGTGGAGAAAAGAGGATGGCCAAGTTGGGTGTGGGGAGTGGAGAAAGCCTATCTTGGCGAAGAGTAGAGAAAGAGTGGAGGGGGAGAGTAGACATGTCTGACATATTTAAGTGGAGGGAGTGGAGGGCCTGTTTTATAGGAAAGGTGAAGGAGAGGAGTGGAGGGCCTATATTGAAGGGAATTTTAAGGTGGAGAGGAGGGGATAATTAATTTCGCGGTGGGGGGAGTGGAGAGGGTCTATCTTGACACATGCCTGACATATTTAAGAGTGTGACTGTCTATTATTGACAAATGACATGCGAGAAAATCACCGGTTACTTCGATTTTTTATTTTGGCTAGTGTGTAGCGAATGTCTAATTTGCCCTTTTTAAATTTAAATGTTTTAGAAAAAATTGTTTTTCAATGTTTCAATATTTAATTTTATTCAATTTTTTTTTAAAATGTTCGATTGCTCAGTCCTTTGAAATACTGTTGTCTGTTTCAAACCGAATCTAAAATCTGCTAGAATTAAGGGGATTATATCCACTTTTGTAATTGAAAAATAAAAAGTTAATACATTGTAAGCCACGGACCACACTCATTTTACTAATTTCCGTTCCCATCCTTTATCCTCCCCGAACATTTCCAAACACAGCGTGGGAAGTTGCTTAACAAAGAATAATGTCGACGGTAGGTTAGGCGTGCTGTAGGTTAATGTACCACCAACCTCCCAAAATCGGTTAGACACGATTCCGCGCCCACGTTCGACTACGGAGGATATCAAGGTATGATGGTTCAATTGCCTAACTTATTCCTAAGGTAATTGAATTTGCTAGACAAAAATTCACTCAAATTTCAAAATTTACTAATCGAAAAATAACCCCTCCCCCCATTTGAATTTTCCCCACTAAAGGAGCGCTCTTTTTGAATGTGGCTTGTATTCTATTAAAAGAATTATTGTGTTTTTGATAGAATTATTGTGTTCTTCTAAAATTAAATATGAACTTCACATTTTTTCGATTGTTTCTTATACACTTTAATGAAGCTCTTAGTTATAAAGCAGATTTAAATAACAATTTTTATTGAATTGTCTACAAACTCATTGTATGTTTAAAGATTTTGGGTTCATTTTAATTTTTTTAACTTTCTCGATCATTTTTCTTCGAAACAGCATGGCCTAAAACATTTTAAAATTCCTTCATCTTTTGATTTGTGGCGTTATCCCCATTGTTTTTGCAATTCTTTGAAGTGGATAGAGGCCTGATCAATTAATTTTATGGTTTTTTCATTATTTCTCTGTTGATTGTTTCTTATAAACTTAATGAAGCGAATGTAGACAACCAGAGTTACAGCAGCATATAGATATAGTAACTTTGAAAATATAAGCTGATTTTTGAGAATAAAAAAGGGTTTTATCGTCCCGAAAACCAAAAAAAAAGGGTTTTATCGTCCTGAAGACCTATTTACCCTGAAGACCTACAACTTTTTGATCAACACAATTTTTTACTTTTTACTTCTTTACAAGTCTAATCGGGGAATTTAAGGAGGTAAAGAGGAACTAGGAGGCATTAAGGGGATATCGATGGATTTGAAGGTTTTAAAGGGGATAAAGAGGGATTAAGGGGGTATTGAGGATTTTGAGTATTAAAATGGATAGAGGGATTTATCGGGATGAAGAGGATCTACTATTAAACTTGTAAAGAAAAAAAATAATTTTAGTTGATCAAAAAGTTGTAGGTCTTCAGGGTGTATGTAGGTCTTAAGGGTGTAGGTCTTGGGGGTGTAGGTCTTCAGGGTTGACCCCCTAAGAAAAAAGAATTTTAAATTTATTACCATATTCAAAACATTGTAGTAAAATACATAAGTCGCTGCTGTCAATTCATATCTATATGAGCGGAGGAGTACAACAAGTGCATTATATAAAAGATAAATTGTTGCATAAGCAATATCCATTGGAAGAATTAAACGCATTGAAAGCAAGTTCTCGTTAAGTTGAAAACTTATGCTTAAGCTATAGTCGGTAACACGTGACCTAAAAATGTTAGAGTTGTATATACTTGAATATACTATCGAGTTTAATTAATCGAGGAGATATGGGAGAATATGTTAAACTTTTTTCAAATACATTTTACTTGATGATTATGAAAGATAAATGGCAAAGTTTAGCCAAATCCTGCGAGCTACTGGAAGTTATGTTAGGTCAATCCTGCGAGCTACTGGAAGTTATGTTAGGTCAATCCTGCGAGCTACTGGAAGTTATGTTAGGTCAATCCTGCGAGCTACTGGAAGTTATATTAGGTCAATCCTGCGAGCTACTGGAAGTTATGTTAGGAAACCACCTACAAGCTAGTGATGTTCGAGACTTAAAAAAGCCGAGAGTCGAGACCGAGAGATTAAGAGGAATATCACTGATGTCCCTCTTAATCCCAAAAAATCCTTTGATGTACCTCATAATCTCCAAATCACTTGAATCCCCAAGTCCACCTTATATATCCACTGATATACACATCAATCTCTTAAAATCCCTTCATACCATAACTAAAATTTTAAACCAAAACTCTCGAACATCACCACTACAAGCTGGACTTGTTTCTTGCTTATAATTAGATATCAAGAACGAAAAATATTTATTTTTAAACGAGAAATATTTTTCGTAAATTTTCTAAAAAAAATCCTCGACTGACCTCGATTCCTGTATCCTTCTATTCATTATAGTGATTCTCCAATCACTGAATGCTGTTATTATCACCATTATTGTTGTAAAAATATTTACATAAATTAGTATTTCGGATGTGCTTTTAGTTGTCAAATATAATGCTCCCAAAATTTCCATCGAAGGATCAGCATACGCTTCAAGTAGTATAAATGTCATAAAACCAATTGAAGTTGCCCACTGTAAAAGTGATAAAATAGTCATAGTTATACTTAAAGATCGGACAAAGACCGATCTGGTTCCTAGGATATTACACAGAACCTTATGAAGATTAAGTTTTTAGAACTTCTTAGGACCAAAACGCGATACCCTTTAATTAATTGAAGACAAGTGGAGAGGCCAATTTACAATGTAACGACAAGCTATAACTTTCCTAAGAATTGTCAATATATGACCCCTGGTACACATCACGGCTTCGAGTATTCGAACCCTTCGAGTTAGAAAATTGGAAACAGATGTACTATTTAGTAACATACAGTGATAGTTATCATAAAAATTGCCAATTTTCTTCCCTCGTTTTCATATTTATTTAGAAACAATGTTGCCCTCAAACGTTCTAGCATGACACAAAAATGTAGCGCAGGATAACATAATACTTGGATATAGAAAGATCCAACTAATAATGAGACAAGCCATAGAGGTGCTAATAATTCGTGTGGATCCTTGTAGTAAAGAAGAATAACCTTAAAATATTTCAAAAATACATGCTCTAAAAATACCGTATTTATTCTATTTGAATGGCCCCTCCATTTGAATGGCCCTCTAATTGAATGGACCTTGTTTGAGGGTATCGAAAAATAGAATGGCGGCCATTTTATTAGAATAAATACGGTAAGCTTAAATATGCATGCTCCCAAAAAATTATAATTTAAAATCCACAGTGAATAAACTGTCCAAGTGCGAAATATTATGGAATGGACGTTATTACGTACCTTCCATAAAAGTTGTGCATGCCACTTTCTCTGCTCGTGGTAATACGATTAAGTTCCCCACCCTAACCCATAACTATGCTTCAAAAATTATACTCGATGTCACTACTATAATAAATTAAAAATACTTACAAAATAACGTAGAACAGTAGCAAATTGTGTTGCTGAATGGATAAAGTAAAGAACGACAATACTGACAAATAACAACTAAAAAGTTAATGTAAATTTTAAATTCAATTACATATAGCCTCAATTTTTTTCAGGCCGGCACGACCGAGTCTTTTGCGGACCAAAATTCAAGGCCCGACTCGATCTATCGATCGACCACAACACTACTCCCAATACAGTGGTCAGCTTAATTTTTATACACATTGATAGAGTTGTCGGTTCCTGGAAATTGTTTGGAGATCTGGAACCCAAACGAAGAACGAACCGAATTTTTCGAATATACGAAACCGAACCTCGGTTCTTCGGCTCGGTCCAGAACCGACAACCCTACAAATTGATGTTAATATTGACTGTATAACATACCAAAAGATTTATATGAATAGCAATACGTCTCTTTAAAAATTGTCGTATCAATTCGAAAATCAACAACAAAATAGTAAATAACAAGACAATTTCAGTACGCAAGACAATCACATAGGCCGGGCTTAAAAGGCTCTGCTCTAGGTCTATAGCTAGAGATGTTAAATTAATTTGTGTTGTTGAATTAATTGACGTCATACTGTAAAATCAAAAGTAAAACACTAGAAAAACTCTGCTTTGAATTTCTTAATAAACTTAACTATATAAGAATAGCTAGCTAGCTGCCTGATCAAGCCCAAATTTGTCTAAAAATTAGGGTTCAGCGGTATCAGGAGCCCGACCGGTATCGGGCGGTATTATACCGCTCTTTGAATACCGATACCGATTTTACTGATACCAATACCGAGGCCGGTATCGGTATCGGGATTAGCGTCGGATACCGATGAATATCGGTATTTTTAACACCCCTTTTTTAACACCCTTTTTCAATACCGAGTCGGTATCGGTATTGGTATCATCAATCCGAAATACCGATACCGTTTTTTTCTCGGAATACCGGTACCGCTGAACTAAAAATATGATGGATTAGTTAGAGTTGCATAGCGTGTTTTATGATTATGGTTAATAGAAAATGTGGGCACCAATTAATAACCGTTAGTGACAACCAGTGTTTGAAATTTTAAGATTGCTAGTACTCGTACTTTCGTATAAGCCTGTTTTTACCTCGCACTCGTACAGGTACACAGCAGAGGTGGGTCGGAGCAGTCAGCGGTGTCGGAAATCAGAAGAGCCGAAAATCGGAACGGGCTTACAAGTTGGAACTCGGCAATCAAAGTTTTTTCGGATGTCGGAATTCCTACCGTCCTCTGGTACACGGGTACGTTTGCGAGTACGAATTTTGCTACGAGCTTCCAAACACTGTTGACAACACAATTAAAGTCCAAAATCACATTTAAAAAAGAACGAAACTCGAAAATAATTTAACAATTAATGAGAGTAAAATAAAAAATTCATTTAAAATTTCTTTCGAGTATTATAAATTGCGTGACATAATAAACTTCTAAATTTTTGTATTTCCACGAGAACATGAAATTAATTAAAATAATAATTTTTAACATACTCGAGCGTAAACAATGTTTTATTAAACGTTAAAAAATAATTAAAATATGTAGTTTGGCGTGAGTTTCTTTTAGAAAAATTTTTTAAAGCAAGAAGTTTCTCATTAATAATTATTTAGTACAAAAATATTATTAATATTGAAACATAACTTTTAAAAAAATGGATGATTTTGATGTTCTTTTCTTTACTATGAGCTTTGTTTATTTTTAATATAAATAAAAATTATTAGAGAGTATAAATTGAAAATTTAATAGAGGATATGAAGTGGGGCGGATGAACGCGATTAAAAATTTCCTCGCATATTAGAATAAAATTCTACGTATACTTTATTATAGTACTATAAAGTTTATTTTATGTGGGTGATAATTTTAGAGTTGCCCGATCGGCGCTAGATACGTTTTGCAATTTTGGATGCGGCATTGAATGGCGGCAAAGAATTAGTGTAAGTTGTTATTAACCCAGTCGGATCTCACTTATATGAAACTTCTCGTACAGAGGAAACTGAAATCAAGGTGCGACTATTACACAATTGAAAGCCGTAAAGAGGTGAAAAGCCTCTTAGTAGTCGTGGAGTTGTCAGTTAGTCAATATTAAAAATAAAAAAATATATTTATTTATAGGATAGACATTAAATATATTTAATTACAAGAAATAAAGAATATTATTTAATTTTTATTATTTTTGTGGTTTCTAAGAGAGAGTCTATTTATTTTATAATTTTTTAAAATTTAATTTTCTTCACAACCCATTTAATTTATTTTTAATAAAATTCTCAAGGGCACTCAATATAAGTTATTGTAGCTTTGCAACTTTCTTTCATTGAACATCCCATATCAAAAAATGCATAATAAGATAAATCAACTTCATTGACTTTCATTTCAATAGTTACATCAGTAATTGGAACAATAATTCTAAAATAATAAATTTATTATAAATAGAGCCCGGATTTTTAGGCAAATGCCTGTTCTTTCCCAAATAGGCCTGATGCTGAAACGTCCAAATCAGGTGTTATTTTTATAAAAAAATTATAAAGAAATTTTTATAATTTTATAATTTCATTTACGTTCAAATTTCATAAAAACAATTAATTTATTATAAATAGAGAGAGGATTTTTCATTTTACTTTTATGAAATCTGCTTTCAAACAACTTTTATCGTTGCCTATAACCTATAATTATGCTTGCCCTATTTTGCCTTTTTTCGGATTTTAGTGCCTATTTTGGCAGTTTTTTAGTGCCTATATAGGCGCCTATTTTTAACTTTATCGTGCCTAAAAATCCTGTCTCTAATTATAAATTAATTTTTAAAGAAATTACTTTTTATCTCCTCTTTCAGCTTGAACACATTTATTTATACAAGCAGCTTCATCACGTATAAAATGTTTATCAGGCAAGCAGGATTGTTTATATTGTCCATTGTGAAAGAGTCCCCATACAGCATCACCAACAGCAGCATGATAAGGCTTAAAAAATTTTTTTGAAAATTTATTTTAATTAAATGATAATATTGAAAAGCATAGAAAAAGGTTTATATTAGCCCCCATTCGTTTCTCCTTTTGAATTAACTAAATAAGAAATATATGTATGTATAGGTATAATAGTGATTAGAGATGTCCGAGACTCTTGGTCTTGGTCTTGGAACCAAGACTTTTCTTGGTTTTTTTTCGGTCTTGGTCTTGGTCTTGGGGTGTTTGTCTTGGTCTTGTCTTGGTTTTATTTTTTGGTCTTGGTTTTTTGGCCTTTTTGGACCTAGTGCTTGGCCGTCCAAAATCCTCAAAATTTTCGCCTGCGGCGCAGAAAAGGGAAGAAATCTGGCTTTTTGAGCTCCAAAATTCAAAAAATTTTGCCTGCGGCGCTGAAAAAGTGAAATTTTTTGGCCTACAGCCTTTTAAATTCTCAAAAATTTCGCCTGCGGCGCTGGGATGAGAAAATTTTTGGCTTAAAATTCCTCCAACTCCGCTAGTGGGTATAAAGTAGACGATGGATAAAATTGAGGATGGACCCAAATCCTCTGAGATAATATATCTCATTGATTTTCCACCCGGATAAATTCCCCAAAATTCTTTGAATTTCGCATAGATTTTTCGAAATTATAGGTGATTGTGCTGAAGTTGACTGTGATTGTGTCAAAATAATAAAAAATAAACCAAAAATTTGACCTATGGGACCTAAAACTTGTCTCGAGTCTTGTATTATTTTTGGTCTTGAGTCTTGGAGTTTTGGTCTTGGTCTTGAGTCTTGGTCTTGGAAAAAATTTTGTCTTGGGTCTTGAGTCTTGGAAAAATTTCGGTCTCGGACATCTCTAATAGTGATGTTCTGATATCCCGACTCCCGACTCGGGAAAATTTTCCGAGTTTTTGGCCTCCCGATCCGACCCGACTCCCGTTTCCTGATTTTTTCTTCTCCCGAACATCACTAGTATATAACCAAGTCCAATATTATTATTTACCCTTAACTATCACAACAACAACAACAATTAATATGTTGTATTATATACGAAGGTCTTGCTGTGGAAAAATTCATTGGATGGGAGATGGAATAGAACCATCACGGAATGAGCCCAGACCGAAGCACAGCCGACTGTGCCACCATCCAAACCGATGACGGGTTATTTATTGTTATTTACATTCTTTCTGCAAGTGCGGACACAAGACAATAAATAATATATTTTTTTACGAAAAACATACAAGTCCGCAACTAAATCCACAAGCAGCATTATTAGGACAAGATCTATTATGATACATAAGTTGTCCTTGATAAGCTATATTTAAATGTGTTGTAATTTTATCTGGAGTAGTTTTTGTTTGACTGAGACAAGTTTCTTTTGTTGTATAAGGATGTTTATAATAAAGAGTATTTCCATTAATTGTAACAGAATTTTGTGGATCATTTAAACCAATTTGTTCTTTAAGCGAGTTAGCTGAAGCTAATTTTATTTTTAAAAAAATAGTCAAAGAAAATAAAATTATAAATATTTTTGTTGTCATTTTTTTATTAATTTTTAAATTCAATTTTAATTTTAATTGAATTGTTTTAATTAAATGATGTTTATAATGGTAAAATTGAGCTGTTTTTATATTACTTAAATTTTTTAAAAATTTAAAACTTAGACGTTTATAAAAATAATCTTTAATTTTTTAAATATTTGAATAGCCCTTAAATTTTTTTAAAATGAAAAGAATCTATTAAGAAAAATTTTTTTAAACTAAAAATTATAGCTTAGCTATGTTTAACTCTTTTGCTATGAAAGAAAAATTTTTTTAATTTTAATATTATAATTATATTTCTTTTATTTAAACCTTCTAATTTAGAAACAGTCAGAAATTATTATAAAAATTTTTTTTTAAATTTTATTTAATTTTGTTTGAACAGATTTTTAAATTTATTTTTTATTTTAGTAATTTAATTAAAAAAATTAAATTTGCCAACATGAAATTTTTTAATAATTTTTTTTCTACTAGTGTTTTATCTCAATTTTTAATGGTAATATTGAATTAATTAATTCAAAAACGAAACTTCTCGTACAGAGAAAACTGAAATCAAGGTGCGAGTATTACACAATTTGAAGCCGTAAAGAGGCAAAGCCTCTTAGTAGTCGGGGAGTTGCCAGTTAGTCAGTCTTATTCCGTAGGCTAGCTAATAACTATTCTACTCCATCGCATAGTTTATTAGTGTTCTCGTGATAAGCCTGTTTTTAGTCTATAATCTGTCTTTTTTTTTTCTTATTTTCTTTATGAAATTTTTCAATAAAATGGTAAAAACTAAAGTTATGCCGCTCAGACCTTTCGGTCTAGTGCACCTTCAGAGCGCCGGTTTGGGGATTTTGGGGATTAAGTGGGGAGGCGCAGAGGACCTTAATTTACCAATTTAATTAAAATATATTCATTTAAAACATTTATCTCATATTTAAAATATAGATTAAATGAGTTTTTGGTTCAGCATAAATATTAGAATAATGAAAAGTAATATATTAGGGATTAGGACATTGACACTTTATGGGACTGAACACATCTGAACTAGTGTTAGGCAAATGGATTTTTTCGGTACCGGTACAGGTAGTACCGAAAAGTACCGAAACCGAAAATTTTTTAGTTAGTTGAACTGGACCGTCTTGAATTATTTAAATAATTATTTGGTACTTCTACAGCAGCTAAGGTAAAATTACGTTGAACTGGATTAATGTTGTTTTGCACAGTTTTGATTGAAATAATCCGATGTTGATTTTCGATTATCTGGAATTAAATTTTTTAACAATTTTAGATAATAGATTAATGCAAAGAAGACATATAAATTGAATTATGAATGAGATCCGGTTGTTCGCAGACGGTAATCAGAAATACTTGATTGTGAATAGACTCAGAAATATGAATAAATACAGCTTATTAGATGGCTAAAGTACACTGCATACTATGCTATGCGAGCTATTATTATGACCTGCGGAAATTTGTAACCGAAAGATACCATCTTTAATTGTATTTACTTCGTTTGCCGTATCATCACTATTATTTTTGTCAATCTGGATTACTTCATTTTGTTTTAAATTTAGATTAGCTTCGTTATTAATATTCTCTCCAATATTTATTTCCTCATTTTCTTCGTGTATTGTAATTTGTCTTTCTCTCAACGAATTTTCAGCACAAACAGAATTGGCAATTATAGATGCTTTTCTGCTTTGTTTGCTAGATGTAGGCAAATTTACATAAAATGGATATTTGTTGGTAAAGTTTAGCTGAAAATAGTACTTGTCTTAAATTTGTATGGAATAGCTTTTTAGTCCATCTGACAAGGGAACATAGCGAATTATTACTTTTATTATTGAAAATTTTTTGTAGTTTTTAGCCCTGACCCGAAAAATCTTTCAATGTAACAAATGTTGGTTAAAGTTATGGAAAAAGCAGAGGAAATAAGATTCGAGGGCAGGGCCAAAAGATGGCAATATAAACTGCCTCGCTCTACACAATGGTACGAGTTATATCGCAAAATTTTTGCCTATAAATCGAGGTGTTCCTTTTTTAGACAGATTTTTTACTTAACCTACCTGACTATCATTGTAAAAATATTTGTGACTATCACTTTTAGAATCTTCTGCATAAAATTTTTGGCCTAATTTTACAGTAACCTAAAGTAATTTATTATGTAAATTACATTGTTTTTAGAAAACCTCTTTTCGATTAGGCATGAATAAAACCATTGATGCTGGTTTTTCAACTAAATCTTTAACCTCTCCGTTTGGTGAAAATACAGAAGCAGCCTCTAGTGCAGCTTTTTTAAAAGTATTTTGATTGCCTAATTGAATGTCTGTTAAAGGCGGCACTGCATCAATATAACGCAATTTTCTTTGTGGAAGGCTACCGATAATTATAGGTACATTTAGTTCCAATGCGTCTACGACTTAATTTTATTTTAAAATTTTTTAGGCACCTTATATAAATTTAGGTTTTGTGAGGGTCTGTTCTGGGTAGTAGGTATTTTGAGGTAGGAGATTTTGATTTTCTCTCCAAACGGGAGTTAAAAGTATGCTAGGTAACTCTGCATTCATTATAATGAAGAGTAATCGAACCCTTCTATTGACCCAGGGTAATTATTTTATCATATACTGTAATTAGAGCTAGAATGCAGTAGTGGTCGGGCGTAATCACTTAGCGGATGTCAATAATCTCAAAAACACCAAAACAATTTTAAAAATAATACCATCCGTAGTAACATAAATACACAATTGGTAGTTGACATTTATTAAGCGTTCCTGGTTTTCAATGCTTCCCTCGTTAGTTATATTTTGTTGGGCGGAATTTCGTCTTTTACATTTATTGATAATTTCGATACTTATTTTACGATTTGCAACAAATTTATTTCCTTCTGTTGTCGCGGAGGCATAACAGGCCTCTGGATCAGAACCGTCTAGAGCATATGAACTAAGTTTGTGAGTACCAACAGTTTTATTTAGAAATCTTGTTAGATACCTTGGAGGTAGTGGAGGTAATGCAAAATAACGCACAAATTTAAGACTAAAATTGTTTTGTAATATTTACTGTTAAAAATGGGGTAATTTTTGATCTAATAAAATAAATCAGGAATGGGTTAGATTAAGATAAAAGTCAGGTTAAAAATTTTCTTCGGAGTTCAGCAAATTCTTCTAGATATTAACCTTACATTTGATTTAGTAAAATTAGATTCGAGTTTAAACTTTTTGTTAACGTAACAGGTTTCTGGATCAGTATTACCTATCCAAAGTATTTACCTATTGTTATAATAAGTTAATCTAGCGTCCCATTGACTAAGAAAATTTTCCCCAAACAAACGTCGATCCAGGGTCCACAAATAAAGCAAGGCTATCTTCATTTATATCGTTTACATCGGTCAAATTCGAATTTCTGCAGAGACCCGCCATATTTATTTCAACAAGTTGTTTTAAACGTGCAGCAACTTTATCAACACGTCGATCAGTTCGATTCTCAATTTTTCCTGAATTTTTTTTTAATTCCGGTAAGCATTTAAAGCAATATACCTTCAATAACAATATTTTCTCCTCCAACAAAAGCAACACGATTAATTGAAAAATGTAAACGAATCTGCCCTCCTGTACAAGAAAATAAACCAAATTTTTTGACAATATTTTGGACATGGGGCAAAAAATAAAATTTTGGCATTCGTGCCAAATCAAAGCAATCAACTACAGTAAAACCACAAATCGTTTTTGCTTTAATCTCATCTTCGCTCTCTTAAAAAAATATTTTTAATCAAAATTAAGTTAAATATAGGCTTGTGAAAAATTGAGTTAACTTATAGGCAGAGTAAAAGTCAAAAAATGAATCGAATTTACTTCCTCATGCCTATAATGCTTCATAATTTTCACTTTAGTAGGGTCAGTCTATTTTCTTTACATTTTATTCCTGGGTTTATACTTTATTATTTTTCCTTTTGAATAATGAGCGTAATATTTTGCGGTGTGCCACAAGAATCCAGAGGACTTGATCAGTCCTTAATCTTTTTTTATAAGAGTTAGAATCGAGTTCCACTAAATTCTCTAATTTTAATACTAGTACGTTCCAATTAATGTAAATATACAATTCCTATAATATTTATAATTTCATTATGGTCATTTAGAACTTAGTTTCTTAATATTAGTTTGTAAATTTACTAAGCTTTATAATCTTAATAAAACTTATCAGATGTTAAGCTCTCTTTAATTTTCATTCGTTCTATTTTTGTATGACTAACATTGGTTAGTTAAAAATATGGATACAATAAAGAGTGTCCGAATTTTCAGGAAAAATCCCCAAAATAGTAACTACCTTATTGGCATTTTATTCTAAAATATTTTCATTAAATTTCTAAACTCACTATTATTTCTATACATTAATTCAAGCTGTATAGTATACAAAACCGATACACTTTTACTCTCCAAACTCGTAACAAGTCCTCGTTGAGGTAATCGAATCTTAAAATTTAAAAATTTTTTTTTTAAATTTATTCATTTTAAACCTCAAATTTAATAGTTTTAACCTCCCCAGCTCTAACTTCCGACGATGTATTTATATTATTTACATCATTAACAAGTAGATCAGCTTCCATATGTAAAAATTGATGTTCATTTATCTGTTGAAATTTAATTAAGGAAAATTTATTTGATAGATCCAATACTCCAACCGGACAAGCAATGTGCCATTTGAAATAAATCTACGAGCTTTGTCTAATGCACAAAATTAAGCTCGGAACTCACATATTTTCCGAGTTATAGTCTCATGATCGTCAAAGAATCTAAGAGGGACTAGACTGATTTAGGAGTGATAAATTCAAATTTACAAATGCGATCGAGCCTTCTATGCTAGATTTATAGCATTCGACTCGATCAACGAGCTTTTTTGAGTGGAGCCTTAATTAAATTTGTAGCCTTAATTAAACCTACCTTAATTAGATTTTGTTTATTATTTTCTTCCTTTAATCTGGCACTTCCTGAGACTATCATCTTCAATTTATTTATATGAAGAGAATCGTCATTTTCTGTTGAAGAATGCAGACATTTTTTGAAATTAATTATTTTATTCGTTTTTTCATTAAATATTGTAGAAGCTATTATATACACTGATCCAGCAATAACATCACCTGGGGCAAAACAAGCATCCTTCTCGTCTAGCTTGACATTAAAATGTTCTAAATGAACGGGAGGGATCTGTTAAAAAAACTAAGTTTTAGTAGTTAACTCTTTTAATTTTACTTCTTTCCTTTATCTGAGTATTTGCATAGTTTAAGGTTGAGTTTGAGTAATATCGGGAGAGATTATTAGAGGGGTTAAAGGGAATATGGCTTTTATGATTATGCTTACTCGTTCCCTTGATGTCCTCTTACTTCCCCCGATATCCTCCTTAATCCTACTATGTTCCCTTAATCCTTCGATATATCCAGATGTCCCTAATATTTGCTCAAATCCCTCAATGTTCTTTTTAACTCCTCGATAATATCTCCGGTTCTTGAAGTTTAGTTGGAGCCACAAAACGCTAATGAGTTGGAACGACAACACAAAACGCTGAAAAGGAAGAAGTATGGATATATCGGGGTGTAAGGATGATTCACCCAGCAGCATTTAAAACGCTTAGGCGGGGGTTAAACGATCTAAAAAGGAAAAAGAGAAAACACTAGTCGATGCCCCGGTAGCTCAGAGGTAGAGCTCCTGCATATAGTGAGCGAAAGCGCCTAGCAACAACTAGCAGGTGGTCACAGGTTCGATTCCTGCCCGGTGGCTAAACTTTTGCAAACTCTTTCTGGAGTATTTGCATAGATTAGCTGGATTTGGAGGAATATTCTGTGATATCAAGGAATTTGGGCTTTCAGCTTTTACACCATTTCCATCGTGTTTCAAATTTAAGAGTCAAATAAACTAATAAATTATTTACGTTTCTAGGCTGACAACATGGACGTATATAATCTCTTCGTGGCAAAATTGCAGGTAGAGACTGCCTTTTAAGATTAGAAATAAAAACAGCATCTTCACTATTTGCCAAATCTTCACTACTTTTCGACATTTCTTCTCGTACTTTTGTGGCATACATTTTTTAAAAAATTTTAAGTTCAAAATTTGTTTTATTTCAAAGAATTTTTAAGAATAAAAAAAATTTTTTTGATAAATGGTAGCTGTTCTAAATTTCTCTTTTCTCCATTTCCGGCAATTTAACGAGCAGTTTAATGTATTCCAATGATGTATATAAATGTTCTATTTTTATTTAAGGACATGAATGAAATTTATTTTTTATTTAAAATTCAAAAGATTATTTTAAAATGATGTAAAAATGTAGCAATATTTAAATTAAAAAGAATTAAATTTTAAAGAAATTTAGATTTTGGTTGTTAGAACATAGGGCATACAAGAAGGAGGAATGGACATGGGCAAATAGTTTTAAAAGTTTTGAAGAAATATTTTTTTTAATTCGAAAAACTTTTTATTAATTATTTTTAAAAATGGAAATTTTTACGTCATTTCTGAAGTAAAGCAGTTGGGCTATAGCTATTTCTCTCCTTTAGCTAGTGCAAAAGGTTATTCGGCGGCTGGGAGCGAACCAGCATCTTCCGTAGACCGGACTGATGTGTTAGCCATTACACCACGCCGCCTACCTCATAGCCTTAGGAATTAAATAGCTATATGCTTTACACTGATTTATCTGTGAAGATTTTGAAAGGGAAATAGTACATTAACTTTTATTCCAACTAGTAATTTGTCTATTTTTGGCAACTATTTTGGTGTAAAATTTTTTGTTTTTTTTTTGCAATTTAGGTACCTATTTTAACGTTTTAATTTTAAAAATCCGATCCCTAATATTATAATTTAGTAATTAATTTTAAATTTCCTGTTTAGTATTCCATCAAAAAATGCTATATTATTAAAATAAATTGAATTATAAATAGATTTACTAAATTATAAATAGAATAGTAATTATTAGTTTTTATTTAGCTTTTTTCGAATAAAAATTAAATTAGGTATTATTACTTTTTTGAAATTGATGTTAGAGTTATATAATTATAAAATATTTTGAGAAATTCTTTCTGAAAATTTTTCTTATAATTTAATAAAACTTGTGGAGTAAATTATTTCCAAATTAAATTAAAAAAATTACAATTTTTTGAAATAATATCTTTTTCAAAATTTAATTAAATTTTTATTAGCCAAGAAACTTTAATTTTATTTTAAAAGAGTCTGGAAATTAAATATTAGTTTTAGTAGTAGTTACAAATAATTTTTTTTAAATTTATGCCGAAAACTAATTTAAGAATAAGTAAATATTTAAAAATTCTTAAAATTATACCCGATACTCCATTAATAACTAGATATCATTTAAGTCCTCGAACACCCCCCATAATTCGCCTAAATCGTCCTATATCCCTCTTAATACACCCAAAATCCTCCTCATCCTCTTATCCCACGATTTACTATTAGTCCTTGATTTTTCACTCGGTGCACGGGGCCAGGATTTTAAAATAAGACAGAGCCTTAGCACGATTTAAAAAAGCACGATTCCACAAAATTCATCGAAATTCTCCCAGGATATCGACTCCCATATAGCTTTGGAATTTCCAGAGAGGTTTCTTTGCTTAGGCTGGGTCTTATTGCCTAAGAATTTTAAATGAAAAGATCAGTTACCGTATATGCTCTATTAATTACCCTCTCTCAAATAATTACCCCGCTCTATTAATTACTCCCTCCAGCAAGAGGTTGAAACAATAATTACCCAGGGTTTAAACTGAAAATATTTTTAGATAAAATTTTTCTTTGGTCAATTAATTTCTTAAAGCCGTCAAATTACGAGACACAAGATCTATTCGAATGACAACTCCTCCAGTTGATGTAAATAAATTAAAAATAAAATTAAAAATTAATTAATTTTTAGCCTAATTATGTTGCTTACAAAGATAAAGGAATTATATTTGAATTTCTATTACCGGCTATTATTTATTCAATTTTGGGAATAATTTCTATTCTGCTTAATTTTAGCGTTTGCTATATAACTATTAAATACAGGTACTTTTAAAAAATTAACGAGGTTTTAAAAAATTAAAAAAAAATTTTAATATAACTTTCGCAATTAGAAAGTGATGTTAAGTGGCCAGAAATACTGTGATACGGTACATGTTTGAGTAAAATAATTAGAGATATTGCAAGATACAGTATGAGTCTTGTGAACATAAATTAACAATAAATTTAACAATTTAGAAAAGAATATGATGCATTAAAAAGCAACACAGCTATACTTTTAATTTTAAACTCTTTCTTTGAAATTCTTCATCAAACTGGACAGTTTTATTATTTGATAATAGCAGCAACAGGGCGCAATTTCGTTTCGTGGAGGGAGGCTTTTGTGTTTTCAACTCCTGCGCTAATTGGATTTTTTAGTGCCATTTTTATGTTTATTTCTCTTAGCTTTGACAGGCTTTTAGCTGTTGCATTTCCAATTTTGTATTTTCGAAATTTTTTAATAATTAATTTCCCTCGATCTACAAAGTGGCATTTATATTACGTTATGGAGTTAAATTAAGTAAAGGATTACCGGAATTAGGAACCCTCAATTTTTTAAAGTGGTATGGTAAAGGGACAAGCAAACCTTTATAACATCGACCATTCTATACCATTTTATAAGGTATTTTACTTCATTGTCGCGGTGTAGTGTAACAAACCCGACCTGTCTCAATTCTGATGCCAGGCGAAAATTTGTCGAGTCTGTTTTGGTGTAGTTCCTCTATAACACTATGAAGAACGGCACGCTCCTAGTGGGGGGTCTCACTTTTAGTAATACGTTATTGACCCAACTACTTCTAACAACTATCCAAATCCATTAACAATCCTCTTCACATTTAAGTCTATAAATAGCCTTTGTGGTCGATTTAATTAGACTAAAAACTTCAATAATTTAGTTATAAAAATATCAATAAACGCCTATATATTCGTGCACATCTTGTTGCTATTCTTTTGTTCATAATCTTCATACTTGTAATGATAGTCAGATCAGCTTATGACTTTCCTAACTGGCTTATAAATGGCAATAATTATGAGGCTTATGAAATAGTCGCATATGATAATGGACTTGGCTCATTATTGCTATTTATGTTTATTCCCATAATTATCTTTTATGTCCTTGTTGGATTAATATTGGCATTTAGAAAGGGTAAAATTTTAAAATTAATGCAAATTATTAATTCTAGGGATGTTTAATTTAAAAAACACATAAAACATAAAATAGAATTGCCCGAACCGAAAATTTTCGATCCAAAGAGCTTCCTTAGGGGATGTCTTTCCTAATGATCCAATTGTTTAGCTATAAGTAATTTTTTAATATAAAAGTATCAGGTCTTATAAAGTTATACATAAAGGTCTATAAGTTAATCAAAAATCGCCCATGGTTCCAAGAAATGTTTGTGTGACATGTTCAGTTATCAAAGGTTAAAACAGATATAAATTATTTAGGTTCTTCTGATAGTACAATGAAAAAGGTTTACCGTTCACTCATTCTAATTGTTTTAATTAATGTTGGAGGATATGTATTGTGTAGTTTAATAATGGTATTGATACTAGTTCCGATTACAAGTGGAAATCAGTTTTCGTTATTACTATATGGAATAATTCCTTCAGTTTTACTTAATACAGCTAGTGCATCTACTGCCCCAATTCTTTATATAAATTGGTGAATTTATATTGGTATTGTAAAATTGGCATTGTTCTATCTCTCTATATTCTGAAACAAATCAGTCATTTCTGAAAATTTAGGAGGAAAATTTCCTTGTAATTAACGAGACTCTCACTGATATCTATATTTTTATTAACATCGGTGTAAAGAATAAAAATTTCAGTTAATCATTTGTAGATCAAAGCAGACTAGGACATGGATATGGATATTATAAAAAATATCCGCTGTAAATATCCGGATACGGATACCAAAATCCGTGTCCTAGTCTGGGTCAAAAAGAAGAAATGTTCGAACCGGAAATTTTCCGACCCAAAGGCAAAAAATTGTTAAGAATTTGTATTAACTTTAAGAGATGGTTTTATTTAGTTAAACTAAGACTTTATAAAAAAATTTAAGTTAACAAAATTTTAATTTTAGTAGTGACTATAACAAAGCTTACAAAAAGGAATATAAGTTAATTAAACGCTTTATATTTAAATTGCTACGAATTAAAAATAATACAATTACAACTACAACCACGACAGTTTTTTAAAAGATATTTAACTTTTATTATTTATTATTTAATTTCTTATTAAATTACGTTTTAGTGTATATTAAAATTTTAATTTTTTATACTATTAATTATGATTAAAATTTTTTCCCGTCGTTGAGGCTTTAGTGATTGTCTCTTGGAAAAATATCTATGGAGACAAGGCCTCTGTAGCAGGTCCACCTTCATTGTCATGAAAAATCATAGTTAACTAATTTTAAATCAAATATACAGATTTTCGATTTACAAATATTTTTTTCTAGACGTTAGTTAAACTCTTAATATTAAAGAAAATATTTATACTTGCTTATATATGACAAAAATTAATAAGGTTTTGGTTTAATTGTGATGATTGTAGGTTTTATTTTTGGGAGTCTGGCACATATCCAGGCTATTAAACTTATTTTAAGCTTTATCTGGCTTATGAGTACTAACAATAATAACTCTATCCTACTTCGGCTCCGGATCTGCAACTAGCATTTGATTAGTATTGGGGTTGGAAAAAACAAAATGCCGAAAGTGGAAATCTATAATTTATCACTCTTAATCCCTCAAATCTTTATCCTGACGTATCCCTTTATCCCTCCTAAAAGAATCATGAATCGCACTGAAGAGAAATTATTAAATGCAAAGTACAACTTAACAGTTGAATGAATTCACTTCCAAGTGGAAGGAAGTGGGGCACTAAAAAAGCTTAAAAAATTAATTCTTAAAATCCTGACTTTCTAGAATTACAGTAATATTCTGAAATAAATTTATTTTCTTTCCAAAATCATTTAGCCCTTGTATATTTAAAAAGGTTTTTACCTGTCAATCATTAAATACCTACATATACTCATCAAATAAACCAAAAATAAATGCTAAAAATCTTTTTTGGAAGGCAACAAATGTTTAAATAATATAAGAGGATTGCGCATATATACAAATCAGAGAATTACAAGTATTTATTTGGGCAAATATTGTATTTCTTTATAGGAGGGAGAACATTAGCCGGAAATGACCGATGGAGAGGAGAGGGGCGGCTATCCTTCTTTTTTTAATTTTTAACAAATAATGTTCTTTTGTAAAATAATTTTTGAAAACATAAATAATTGAAAAATTTAGAGAAAATGAGGCTTAAGAGGAATATTATAACAGATTCTTAAATTAGACAACACAACCTTCAAGGCCAACCTTCAAGGCCTATTGCGATTACCATTTCGGTGTATGGTAATCGCCACACTCCTAGTAGATGTAACCAGTAGCGATGTTCGGGGGTGAAAAAAGCCGAGAGCCAAGACCGAGAATCAGCCCCGAGACCGAGTCTCGGACCGAGAGTCTTGTTGAGAAATATATAGTGCTTCATTATTCTCAAAATATTATTTAAAAATCAACAATAAAATAATAAATTCGTCATTAATATTTTTATAAAGATTCGTCATTTTTTATTTTGAAATTAACACTTTAATAAAACTCTTCTCTTTTTTACAGTCAAAATAATTAAAGACAACTTGTACTTTGCGCGTGCCATTAATCATAACAAATAATATTTTTTTCTTAGACTTTATTTTTTGTCTAAATTGCCTTTATAAAAATTTTTGGGTGGGCGGCCTGACTGCTGCGCAAATACATTTTCTTAATCGTCTTCCCTACATTCATTCCTCCCCTCATTTATTACTCCCTCTCAATTGGCCCTATATTACCTATTTCTTTCCCTTATAATCGGAGAAACAATCCCTTTTTTTTGCCTTATTTTCTTGTAGTCGATTGTTTAATTCTAAAATCTCCCTTTTCCCTCTTCCTCCCCCCTAAGTCTCTCCTTATATCCCTCTCCTCTACATCCTTCCTAAATCTTCAGCTTCCTTCCTCTACTCCCTTCCCCTTTCACATTCATTTGACTTCAGATTCTTTTTCCTTTTCCAGTCAGCCACTCCCCTCAATCTCTTTTCTTCCCATCCTATCTCCCTTCTAAAAGGGCAATGAGGCCATAAGACAAGAGCAATTGGGGATGTAAATTAATAAACTTGTGATTGTCTACAATAATTAATAAAGTAAAAATGCACTTTTTAAAAAAAGAGTTTATTTATTGGGTTTCAAATGCCATTCAATCAACAAATTCAAGTCGAAAAAAAAATTATTTTTAATTTTAAAGGAAAAATTTTTAAATGCTTTTTTGCTATAAATTATTATTAAGTGATTAATATAGTTAAGTAATTTTAGGTTGAAAAATAGAGAAGAAATTAAAAAATACACTGACCTTGAACATGAATCTCAATTTTGGTTGAGTACCAGTGCTCTTGTTCTGGGCATTGTTGTTCCTGGCTCCGACCATTTTCTAAACTCTTGGCTCCGGCTCTGGCTCCGGCCTTTTAAATCTTGGGACTCCGGAACTAGCTCCCAGTGCCATAAACAACACCGTTAGAGGACCTGTCCAGATTCTTGACTTGAGTGAAGAAAAGATCAATAAAACTGAAAAAGGCCTTGATATTGGATATTGATCCAGAAAAATCATGGCCTGGATCATGATCAAGGCCGATCTCTATTGAAAATTTAAATAGTCTGAGATAAAAATGACCAACTCGCTTTCACGCTATACGCAGCGGCAGTTAGCAAAATAACTCTCATTTTTGTATCTTTCACTTCTCTTACAGCTTCTCAATGATTATAAAATCTGGAAATGGAGCCAAACAGTACCATTGATGACCGTACTTATACATTAAGAACCGGGTCCTTGAAAAGCTTGGACCAAATGTAAAAACACCACTTTAGAGTATATTTCCGCATATAAAACATTCGGACAACTATTCTAATAATCAACTAAGCATAATTTACAAATTCTAAAAAATAATTTAATCGTATTAGAATAACAATTTATAAATTAGAATAACAATTTATAAAATTAAATAACCCCCATTTAATAGAATTTAATTTTAAATCTGATTGCTCTTTTCCTAATTAACTTTCCTATATTTTTTAATTTCTTATTTAACTTTTTTCAAAACATTTTTTAAAAATAAAAAAAAATTATCTCTCTCTTATGTCTATTTATATTCTTTTGCAAATCTTCAAATATTATAATAATAAACTTTTTTGCCTATTTTCCTTGGAAAAATATTTAAAAATAGGCTAAATATACATTTCACGCTTAATTTCCGCTTTCAAACTCTTTAAGACGAAAAGGACTACCTATTTTTACTATTTTAAACTGCCTATTTTAATTTTTCACTTTTTAATTCAAAAATAACTGTTAAAAGTATATAATTAATTGCCATATCTTTCTAAAATGTCCAAAACCTAGGACTGCCGATCAGGCTGTCCGGTAAGTCAAAAAAAAAATTTCCACAGCCGCAATCCGCAGTCCGAAATCTGGGTGTATAAGAGGTAATCTGTGGACATAAAAGGAATTTTTTCCGCCGGAAGCTTTAATTCTTGAAAATTTGGAAGGCTAGTGATATTCAAGAAAAATATTTGACACTCATTATTTAATTGCTAGTCTGATTCAGATGGCATCCAAAAAATTTTTTTATCAGAAATCAATCTTCTGTAAGTACTACAAAACCTATTTAAAATTGAATAAAACTACCTAATCCTTAACTGAAAAGTTACTACTAAATAATTTTCAATTGTTTATCAAAAAAATTTTCCGCATCTTGGTCATTTCCGATCGACCTCGTGTTATCATAACAATAGAACTTTTTTTACTTTCCTCCAATCCTATCTAATTATTTTTCTGATAAATATTTCTTTTTGAAATTCAAAAAATTTTCCTAATAAATTTAAGTAATTTTACAAGTATATTTTTAATTAAAAAAAATGCATAAACATTAATTCCTCTATTACAATTTAATCCTCCTCCTCTCCCTCCATTTTCGTTTGAAGAACCAATAGCAGTCACAAAATGTACCAAACAACAACACAGATTTATTAATCCCTATTCCAAACAATTTAAATACTGTAATCGCATCAACTGCCAGCCTTACTACTAATGCTCCCGGTTCTTCTTCAAATATATTTCCCTTTAATTTGAACGAAATTACCTCTATACAGGTAAATTAAAAATAATATATTTTAATTTTTAAAGTGTTTTTTTAATTAAAAGTAATTTTATGTATTACGAATCTTATCGTTATATTTGCTTTTAGGGTAGCAATTTTTACGCCTAAATTCTTAGCAAATTCTATATTTTTAAATTTAACTTTGTTTTCAATCGAGGTTCCAACATTTTACAGAAATTCCAAAATCCAAATTTATCTCCGAAGGAAAAGTTTGCAGACCATATTAACTTTTCATCATTTCACCGAAGCTTTTTCAACTAAATCTCTAATAAATGACAATTTTAGTTGAATATGAGGGTTAAGATTTGCTTTGACTTTTTGAAGGGTTTAGCAATATACTCAATTTATGGAGGAAGTCAAGAAGTTTAATTGCCAAAATTAATTTAAATGGCATACAAAAATATTAAGGAATTTCAATATTAAGCTATAACAAACACTCTATTTAATGTTAAAATATATAAATCTATTGCTTAAATTACCAAAATAGCTATTAAAGCAAATTTAATTTATTTAGTTCTCATAACAACAGAGATGTGTGAACAAGTAATAATTATTAGAGAGTCGGTAAAAATCACATTTGCAGGATCCTGTATCAGGATTGGGTTTTAAAATTTCGACCAGGACAGGATCCTGCAGGGATTAATCCTGAAAATCCTGAAATCCTGACAATCCTGAAAACTGAAAAAAGGCAGGATTTCGGACAGGATCCCTGAAAAATCCTGTGCAGGATCCTGTCCTGCGCCGACCCTCTAATAATTATCTCTTCCGGCTATTCTTTCTTCCTTTAATTTTCACAACTTTTTGTTTTTAATAATGTGGAAGCTTCTAGTAAATTTTTAAAATTTCAGAATCAATTTGGAATTAATACAATAGCTAACAACAACATTCCCGGTGCCCAACAAAATTTATTAAACCTTCAAAATATCTACAACAATCCTCTCATTATGAATAGCATTTTTGGGAGCAATTCAATTTTTTGGAATTTTTCTCTTCATGTTCAACAGCCTTCAATACAAATTCCACCAAATAAAAATACAGAAACTATAAAATAATTCTGAAAACTAATACCCTTCCCCCAACTTCTACTACTATTATTTCACCTCAAATTTATTCTTCCAACTCTTATTTTTGCTGGTCAAAGTCAGTTAATTTAAAAATTTAATTTTAAAAATAAAATTTTATTTTTTTTCGTGGTCTTTTAACTTTATTATTCTGAGAGTGCTTTTTGTAATCCCATGAATAAAGAGTCATTTCTAAAAATAATAAACACTAACTTTAGACAAGGTTTAACATTTGCCTTCCAAAAATACTACAACGACTCGCACCAACAACAACAATCCCTTAAAGTATAGAATATTGTTAGATATATATTTGGGTATTAATTTAAATATATGTAGCAAGAGCTTAGCAAAAGTTTAGCAACTTGCATGATTCAAACCTGTGACCTCCTCGCAGTTATTACAAGTGCTTTCGCTCACAATACAGGAGTTCTACCGCTGAGCTTTTTTCTCCTTATAAATCGTTTAACTCGAGCCTAAGCGTTTTAAATGCTGCTAGGTGAATCGCCCAAATTTATTCCTCCAACTCTTATTTTTGTTGGCCAAAGTCAGTTACTTTGAAAATTTAATTTTTAAATTAAAATTTTGCTATTTTAGGTCATTTGGGCCAAGTTATTTGTTATCATAAAATTATAGTTTTATTAAAATAACGAAATTTAGGCCTAA